>CAXAJV010000011.1:5488000-6860000 GCA_963969225.1 Xylocopa violacea | reverse complement strand
CACGTTATATACGTCTATATCGTAGTATAACCTAACCTAACCCATCTAGACCCTCGCTGGTAATGTTTTACAAAATCCCGGTCGTGTCGGCCCGTGCTTCTCAGTGGGAACATTATATACGTCTATAACGTTATATATCTTAACCTAAGGGAACCTAACATCTCGGATGTAGTATTTTCCAACATTCCTGGCGGGTCGGCCCCTACTTCTCGGTGGGCACATTATATACGTCTATATCGTAATATAACCTAACCTAACCCATCTAGACCCTCGCTGGTAATGTTTTTCAAAATCCCGGTCGTGTCGGCCCGTACATCTCGGTGAGGACATTATATACGTCTATAACGTTATATATCTTAACCTAAGGGAACCTAACATCTCGGATGTAGTATTTTCCGAGATTCCTGGCGGGTCGGCCCCTACTTCTCGGTGGGCACATTATATACGTCCATATCGCAATATAAACTAACCTAACCCATCTAGACCCTCGCTGGTAATGTTTTACAAAATTCCGGGCGTGTCGGCCCGTCCTTTGCCGTGGGGACATGATATAAGTCTATAACGTTATATATCCTAACCTAAGGGAGCCTAACATCTCGGATGTAGTATTTTCCAACATTCCTGGCGGGTCGGCCCCTACTTCTCGGTTGGCACATTATATAAGTCTATAACGTAATATAACCTAACCTATCCCATCTAGACCCTCGCTGGTAATGTTTTACAAAATCCCGGTCGTGTCGGCCCGTACTTTTCCGTGGGGACGTCATATACGTCTATAACTTTATTTATCCTAACCTGAGGGAACCTAACACCTCGGATGTAGTATTTTCCAACATTCCTGGCGGGTCGGCTCGTACTTCTCGGTGGGCACATTATATACGTCTATAACGTAATATAACCTAACCTAACCCACCTAGACCCTCGCTGGTAATGTTTCACAGAATCCCGTTCATGTCTTCCCGTACGTCTCGGTGCGGACATTATATACGTCTGTAAATTTATATATCCTAACCTAAGGGAACCTAAATTCTCGGATGTAGTATTTTCCAACATTCCTGGCGGGTCGGCCCCTACTTTTCGGTGGGCACATTATATACGTCTATATCGTAGTATAACCCAACCTAACTCATCTAGACCCTCGCTGGTAATGTTTTACAAAATCCCGGTCGTGTCGGCCCGTACTTTTCCGTTGGGACATTATATACGTCTATAACTTTATATATCCTAACCTGAGGGAACCTAACATCTCGGATGTCGTATTTCACAACATTCCTTTCGGGTCGGCGCCAATTCTCGGTGGGATCATTATATACGTCTATATCGTAATATAACCTAACCTAACCCATCTAGACCCTCGCTGGTAATGTTTTACAAAATGCCGGTCGTGTCGGCCCCTACTTCTCGGTGGGCACATTATATACGTCTATATCGTAATATAACCTAACCTAACCCATCTAGACCCTCGCTGGTAATGTTTTACAAAATCCCGGTCGTGTCGGCCCGTACTTTTCCGTGGGGACGTCATATACGTCTATAACTTTATTTATCCTAACCTGAGGGAACCTAACATCTCGGATGTAGTATTTTCCAACATTCCTGGCGGGTCGGCTCATACTTCTCGGTGGGCACATTATATACGTCTATAACGTAATATAACCTAACCTAACCCACCTAGACCCTCGCTGGTAATGTTTCACAGAATCCCGTTCATGTCTTCCCGTACGTCTCGGTGCGGACATTATATACGTCTATAAATTTATATATCCTAACCTAAGGGAACCTAAATTCTCGGATGTAGTATTTTCCAACATTCCTGGCGGGTCGGCCCCTACTTCTCGGTGGGCACATTATATAAGTCTATATCGTAATATAACCTAACCTAACCCATCTAGACCCTCGCTGGTAATGTTTTACAAAATCCCGGTCGTGTCTGCCCGTACTTTTCCGTGGGGACATTATATAGGTCTATAACTTTATATATCCTAACATGAGGGAACCTAACATCTCGGATGTAGTATTTTCCATCATTCCTGGCTGGTCGGCCCCTACTTCCCGGTGGGCGCATTATATACGTCTATATCGTAATATAACCTAACCTAACCCATCTAGACCCTCGCTGGTAATGTTTTACAAAATCCCGGTCGTGTCGGCCCGTACTTTTCCGTTGGGACATTATATACGTCTATAACTTTATATATCCTAACCTGAGGGAACCTAACATCTCGGATGTCGTATTACACAACGTTCCTTTCGGGTCGGCGCCAATTCTCGGTGGGATCATTATATACGTCTATATCGTAATATAACCTAACCTAACCCATCTAAACCCTCGCTGGTAATGTTTTTCAAAATCCCGGTCGTGTCGGCCCGTACATCTCGGTGAGGACATTACATACGTCCATATCGCAATATAAACTAACCTAACCCATCTAGACCCTCGCTGGTAATGTTTTACAAAATTCCGGGCGTGTCGGCCCGTCCTTTGCCGTGGGGACATGATATAAGTCTATAACGTTATATATCCTAACCTAAGGGAGCCTAACATCTCGGATGTAGTATTTTCCAACATTATTGGCGGGTCGGCCCCTACTTCTCGGTGGGCACATTATATAAGTCTATATCGTAATATAACCTAACCTAACCCTTCTAGACCCTCGCTGGTAATGTTTTACAAAATCCCGGTCGTGTCGGCCCGTACTTTTCCGTGGGGACGTCATATACGTCTATAACTTTATTTATCCTAACCTGAGGGAACCTAACATCTCGGATGGAGTATTTTCCAACATTCCTGGCGGGTCGGCTCATACTTCTCGGTGGGCACATTATATACGTCTATAACGTAATATAACCTAACCTAACCCACCTAGACCCTCGCTGGTAATGTTTCACAGAATCCCGTTCATGTCTTCCCGTACGTCTCGGTGCGGACATTATATACGTCTATAAATTTATATATCCTAACCTAAGGGAAACTAAATTCTCGGATGTAGTATTTTCCAACATTCCTGGCGGGTCGGCCCCTACTTTTCGGTGGGCACATTATATACGTCTATATCGTAATATAACCTAACCTATCCCATCTAGACCCTCGCTGGTAATGTTTTACAAAATGCCGGTCGTGTCGGCCCGTACTTCTCGGTGGGCACATTATATACGTCCGTATCGTAATGTAACCTAACCTAACCCATCTAGACCCTCGCTGGTAATGTTTTACAAAATTCCGGTCGTGTCGGCCCGTACTTTGCCGTGGGGACATTATCTACGTCTATAACGTTATATATCCTAACCTAAGGGAACCTAACACCTCGGATGTAGTATTTTCCAACATTCCTGGCGGGTCGGCCCCTACTTCTCGGTGGGCACATTATATACGTCTATATCGTAATATAACTTAACCTAACCCATCAAGACCCTCGCCGGTAATGTTTTACAAAATCCCGGTCGTGTCGGCCCGTACTTTTCCGTTGGGACATTATATACGTCTATAACTTTATATATCCTAACCTGAGGGAACCTAACATCTCGGATGTCGTATTTCACAAAATTCCTTTCGGTTCGGCGCCAGTTCTCGGTGGGATCATTATATACGTCTATATCGTAATATAACCTAATCTAACCCATCTAAACCCTCGCTGGTAATGTTTTACAATATCCCGGTCGTGTCTACCCGTACATCTCGGTGGGGACATTATGTACGTCTATAACGTTATATATCCTAACATAAGGGAACCTAACATCTCGGATGTTGTATTTTCCAACATTCCTGGCTGGTCAGCACCTACTTCCCGGTGGGCGCATTATATACGTCTATATCGTAATATAAACTAACCTAACCCATCTAGACCCTCGCTGGTAATGTTTTACAAAATTCCGGGCGTGTCGGCCCGTCCTTTGCCGTGGGGACATGATATAAGTCTATAACGTTATATATCCTAACCTAAGGGAGCCTAACATCTCGGATGTAGTATTTTCCAACATTCCTGGCGGGTCGGCCCCTACTTCTCGGTTGGCACATTATATAAGTCTATAACGTAATATAACCTAACCTATCCCATCTAGACCCTCGCTGGTAATGTTTTACAAAATCCCGGTCGTGTCGGCCCGTACTTTTCCGTGGGGACGTCATATACGTCTATAACTTTATTTATCCTAACCTGAGGGAACCTAACATCTCGGATGTAGTATTTTCCAACATTCCTGGCGGGTCGGCTCATACTTCTCGGTGGGCACATTATATACGTCTATAACGTAATATAACCTAACCTAACCCACCTAGACCCTCGCTGGTAATGTTTCACAGAATCCCGTTCATGTCTTCCCGTACGTCTCGGTGCGGACATTATATACGTCTGTAAATTTATATATCCTAACCTAAGGGAACCTAAATTCTCGGATGTAGTATTTTCCAACATTCCTGGCGGGTCGGCCCCTACTTTTCGGTGGGCACATTATATACGTCTATATCGTAGTATAACCCAACCTAACCCATCTAGACCCTCGCTGGTAATGTTTTACAAAATCCCGGTCGTGTCGGCCCGTACTTTTCCGTTGGGACATTATATACGTCTATAACTTTATATATCCTAACCTGAGGGAACCTAACATCTCGGATGTCGTATTTCACAACATTCCTTTCGGGTCGGCGCCAATTCTCGGTGGGATCATTATATACGTCTATATCGTAATATAACCTAACCTAACCCATCTAGACCCTCGCTGGTAATGTTTTACAAAATGCCGGTCGTGTCGGCCCCTACTTCTCGGTGGGCACATTATATACGTCTATATCGTAATATAACCTAACCTAACCCATCTAGACCCTCGCTGGTAATGTTTTACAAAATCCCGGTCGTGTCGGCCCGTACTTTTCCGTGGGGACGTCATATACGTCTATAACTTTATTTATCCTAACCTGAGGGAACCTAACATCTCGGATGTAGTATTTTCCAACATTCCTGGCGGGTCGGCTCATACTTCTCGGTGGGCACATTATATACGTCTATAACGTAATATAACCTAACCTAACCCACCTAGACCCTCGCTGGTAATGTTTCACAGAATCCCGTTCATGTCTTCCCGTACGTCTCGGTGCGGACATTATATACGTCTATAAATTTATATATCCTAACCTAAGGGAACCTAAATTCTCGGATGTAGTATTTTCCAACATTCCTGGCGGGTCGGCCCCTACTTCTCGGTGGGCACATTATATAAGTCTATATCGTAATATAACCTAACCTAACCCATCTAGACCCTCGCTGGTAATGTTTTACAAAATCCCGGTCGTGTCTGCCCGTACTTTTCCGTGGGGACATTATATAGGTCTATAACTTTATATATCCTAACATGAGGGAACCTAACATCTCGGATGTAGTATTTTCCATCATTCCTGGCTGGTCGGCCCCTACTTCCCGGTGGGCGCATTATATACGTCTATATCGTAATATAACCTAACCTAACCCATCTAGACCCTCGCTGGTAATGTTTTACAAAATCCCGGTCGTGTCGGCCCGTACTTTTCCGTTGGGACATTATATACGTCTATAACTTTATATATCCTAACCTGAGGGAACCTAACATCTCGGATGTCGTATTACACAACGTTCCTTTCGGGTCGGCGCCAATTCTCGGTGGGATCATTATATACGTCTATATCGTAATATAACCTAACCTAACCCATCTAAACCCTCGCTGGTAATGTTTTTCAAAATCCCGGTCGTGTCGGCCCGTACATCTCGGTGAGGACATTACATACGTCCATATCGCAATATAAACTAACCTAACCCATCTAGACCCTCGCTGGTAATGTTTTACAAAATTCCGGGCGTGTCGGCCCGTCCTTTGCCGTGGGGACATGATATAAGTCTATAACGTTATATATCCTAACCTAAGGGAGCCTAACATCTCGGATGTAGTATTTTCCAACATTATTGGCGGGTCGGCCCCTACTTCTCGGTGGGCACATTATATAAGTCTATATCGTAATATAACCTAACCTAACCCTTCTAGACCCTCGCTGGTAATGTTTTACAAAATCCCGGTCGTGTCGGCCCGTACTTTTCCGTGGGGACGTCATATACGTCTATAACTTTATTTATCCTAACCTGAGGGAACCTAACATCTCGGATGTAGTATTTTCCAACATTCCTGGCGGGTCGGCTCATACTTCTCGGTGGGCACATTATATACGTCTATAACGTAATATAACCTAACCTAACCCACCTAGACCCTCGCTGGTAATGTTTCACAGAATCCCGTTCATGTCTTCCCGTACGTCTCGGTGCGGACATTATATACGTCTATAAATTTATATATCCTAACCTAAGGGAACCTAAATTCTCGGATGTAGTATTTTCCAACATTCCTGGCGGGTCGGCCCCTACTTCTCGGTGGGCACATTATATAAGTCTATATCGTAATATAACCTAACCTAACCCATCTAGACCCTCGCTGGTAATGTTTTACAAAATCCCGGTCGTGTCTGCCCGTACTTTTCCGTGGGGACATTATATAGGTCTATAACTTTATATATCCTAACATGAGGGAACCTAACATCTCGGATGTAGTATTTTCCATCATTCCTGGCTGGTCGGCCCCTACTTTTCGGTGGGCACATTATATACGTCTATATCGTAATATAACCTAACCTATCCCATCTAGACCCTCGCTGGTAATGTTTTACAAAATGCCGGTCGTGTCGGCCCGTACTTCTCGGTGGGCACATTATATACGTCCGTATCGTAATGTAACCTAACCTAACCCATCTAGACTCTCGCTGGTAATGTTTTACAAAATCCCGGTCGTGTCGGCTCGTTCTTTGGCGTGGGGACATTATATACGTCTATAACGTTATATATCCTAACCTAAGGGAACCTAACATCTCGGATGTAGTATTTTCCAGCATTCCTGCCGGGTCGGCCCCTACTTCTCGGTGGGCACATTATATACGTCCATATTGTAATATAACCTAACCTAACCCATCTAGACCCTCGCTGGTAATGTTTTACAAAATTCCGGTCGTGTCGGCCCGTACTTTGCCGTGGGGACATTATCTACGTCTATAACGTTATATATCCTAACCTAAGGGAACCTAACACCTCGGATGTAGTATTTTCCAACATTCCTGGCGGGTCGGCCCCTACTTCTCGGTGGGCACATTATATACGTCTATATCGTAATATAACTTAACCTAACCCATCAAGAACCTCGCCGGTAATGTTTTACAAAATCCCGGTCGTGTCGGCCCGTACTTTTCCGTTGGGACATTATATACGTCTATAACTTTATATATCCTAACCTGAGGGAACCTAACATCTCGGATGTCGTATTTCACAACATTCCTTTCGGGTCGGCGCCAATTCTCGGTGGGATCATTATATACGTCTATATCGTAATATAACCTAATCTAACCCATCTAAACCCTCGCTGGTAATGTTTTACAATATCCCGGTCGTGTCTACCCGTACATCTCGGTGGGGACATTATGTACGTCTATAACGTTATATATCCTAACCTAAGGGAACCTAACATCTCGGATGTAGTATTTTCCACCATTCCTGGCGGGTCGGCCCCTACTTCTAGGTGGGCACATTATATACGTCCATATCGTAATGTAACCTAACCTAACCCATCTAGACACTCGCTGGTAATGTTTTACAAAATCCCGGTCGTGTCGGCCCGTACTTTGCCGTGGGGACATTATATAAGTCTATAACGTTACATATCCTAACCTAAGGGAACCTAACATCTCGGATGTAGTATTTTCCAACATTCCTGGCGGGTCGGCCCCTACTTCTCGGTGGGCACATTATATACGTCTATATCGTAATATAACCTAACCTAACCCATCTAGACCCTCGCTGGTAATGTTTTTCAAAATCCCGGTCGTGTCGGCCCGTACATCTCGGTGAGGACATTATATACGTCTATAACGTTATATATCTTAACCTAAGGGAACCTAACATCTCGGATGTAGTATTTTCCAACAGTCTTGGCGGGTCGGAACCTACTTCTCGGTGGGCACATTATATACGTCTATACCGTAGTATAACCCAACCTAACCCATCTAGACCCTCGCTGGTAATGTTTTTCAAAATCCCGGTCGTGTCGGCCCGTACATCTCGGTGAGGACATTATATACGTCTATAACGTTATATATCCTAACCTGAGGGACCCAAACATCTCGGATGTAGTATTTTCCAACATTCCTGGAGGGTCGGCTCATACTTCTCGGTGGGCACATTATATACGTCTATAACGTAATATAACCTAACCTAACCCACCTAGACCCTCGCTGGTAATGTTTCACAGAATCCCGTTCATGTCTTCCCGTACGTCTCGGTGCGGACATTATATACGTCTATAAATTTATATATCCTAACCTAAGGGAACCTAAATTCCCGGATGTAGTATTTTCCAACATTCCTGCCGGGTCGGCCCCTACTTTTCGGTGGGCACATTATATACGTCTCTATCGTAATATAACCTAACCTATCCCATCTAGACCCTCGCTGGTAATGTTTTACAAAATCCCGGTCGTGTCTGCCCGTACTTTTCCGTGGGGACATTATATAGGTCTATAGCTTTATATATCCTAACCTGAGGGAACCTAACATCTCGGATGTAGTATTTTCCAACATTCCTGGCTGGTCGGCACCTATTTCCCGGTGGGCGCATTATATACGTCTATAACGTAATATAACCTAACCTAACCCACCTAGACCATCGCTGGTAATGTTTCACAGAATCCCGTTCGTGTCGTCCCGTACGTCTCGGTGCGGATATTATATACGTCTATAACGATATATCCTAACCTAAGGCAACTTAACATCTCGGATGTAGTATTTTCCAACATTCCTGGCGGGTCGGCCCCTACTTCTCGGTGGGCACATTATATACGTCTATATCGTAATATAACCTAACCTAACCCATCTAGACCCTCGCTGGTAATGTTTTTCAAAATCCCGGACGTGTTGGCCCGTACATCTCGGTGAGGACACTATATACGTCTATAACGTTATATATCTTAACCTAAGGGAACCTAATATTTCGGATGTAGTATTTTCCAACATTCCTGGCGGGTCGGCCCCTACTTCTCGGTGGGCACATTATATACGTCCATATTGTAATATAACCTAACCTAACCCATCTAGACCCTCGCTGGTAATGTTTTACAAAATTCCGGTCGTGTGTGCACGTACTTTGCCGTGGGGACATTATATAAGTCTATAACGTTACATATCCTAACCTAAGGGAACCTAACATCTCGGATGTAGTATTTTCCAACATTCCTGGCGGGTCGGCCCCTACTTCTCGGTGGGCACATTATATACGTCTATATCGTAATATAACCTAACCTAACCCATCTAGACCCTCGCTGGTAATGTTTTTCAAAATCCCGGTCGTGTCGGCCCGTACATCTCGGTGAGGACATTGTATACGTCTATAACGTTATATATCCTAACCTGAGGGAACCTAACATCTCGGATGTAGTATTTTCCAACATTCCTGGAGGGTCGGCTCATACTTCTCGGTGGGCACATTATATACGTCTATAACGTAATATAACCTAACCTAACCCACCTAGAACCTCGCTGGTAATGTTTCACAGAATCCCGTTCATGTCTTCCCGTACGTCTCGGTGCGGACATTATATACGTCTATAAATTTATATATCCTAACCTAAGGGAACCTAAATTCCCGGATGTAGTATTTTCCAACATTCCTGGCGGGTCGGCCCCTACTTCTCGGTGGGCACATTATATACGTCTCTATCGTAATATAACCTAACCTAACCCATCTAGACCCTCGCTGGTAATGTTTTTCAAAATCCCGGTCGTGTCGGCCCGTACATCTCGGTGAGGACATTATATACGTCT
Source organism: Xylocopa violacea (assembly GCA_963969225.1). NCBI lineage: Eukaryota > Metazoa > Arthropoda > Insecta > Hymenoptera > Apidae > Xylocopa > Xylocopa violacea. The sequence continues at coordinate 6,850,122 of CAXAJV010000011.1, read as the reverse complement.
ATAACGTTATATATCCTAACCTGAGGGAACCTAACATCTCGGATGTAGTATTTTCCAACATTCCTGGAGGGTCGGCTCATACTTCTCGGTGGGCACATTATATACGTCTATAACGTAATATAACCTAACCTAACCCACCTAGACCCTCGCTGGTAATGTTTCACAGAATCCCGTTCATGTCTTCCCGTACGTCTCGGTGCGGACATTATATACGTCTATAAATTTATATATCCTAACCTAAGGGAACCTAAATTCCCGGATGTAGTATTTTCCAACATTCCTGGCGGGTCGGCCCCTACTTTTCGGTGGGCACATTATATACGTCTCTATCGTAATATAACCTAACCTATCCCATCTAGACCCTCGCTGGTAATGTTTTACAAAATCCCGGTCGTGTCTGCCCGTACTTTTCCGTGGGGACATTATATAGGTCTATAGCTTTATATATCCTAACCTGAGGGAACCTAACATCTCGGATGTAGTATTTTTCAACATTCCTGGCTGGTCGGCACCTATTTCCCGGTGGGCGCATTATATACGTCTATAACGTAATATAACCTAACCTAACCCACCTAGACCATCGCTGGTAATGTTTCACAGAATCCCGTTCGTGTCGTCCCGTACGTCTCGGTGCGGATATTATATACGTCTATAACGATATATCCTAACCTAAGGCAACTTAACATCTCGGATGTAGTATTTTCCAACATTCCTGGCGGGTCGGCCCCTACTTCTCGGTGGGCACATTATATACGTCTATATCGTAATATGACCTAACCTAACCCATCTAGACGCTCGCTGGTTATGTTTTACAATATCCCGGTCGTGTCTACCCGTACATCTCGGTGGGGACATTATATACGTCTATAACGTTATATATCCCAACCTAAGGGAACCTAGCATCTCGGATGTAGTATTTTCCAACATTCCTGGCGGGTCGGCCCCTACTTCTCGGTGGGCACATTATATACGTCTATATCGTAATATAACCTAACCTAACCCATCTAGACCCTCGCTGGTAATGTTTTTCAAAATCCCGGACGTGTTGGCCCGTACATCTCGGTGAGGACACTATATACGTCTATAACGTTATATATCTTAACCTAAGGGAACCTAACATCTCGCATGTAGTATTTTCCAACATTCCTGGCGGGTCGGCCCCTACTTCTCGGTGGGCACATTATATACGTCCATATTGTAATATAACCTAACCTAACCCATCTAGACCCTCGCTGGTAATGTTTTACAAAATTCCGGTCGTGTGTGCACGTACTTTGCCGTGGGGACATTATATAAGTCTATAACGTTACATATCCTAACCTAAGGGAACCTAACATCTCGGATGTAGTATTTTCCAACATTCCTGGCGGGTCGGCCCCTACTTCTCGGTGGGCACATTATATACGTCTATATCGTAATATAACCTAACCTAACCCATCTAGACCCTCGCTGTTAATGTTTTTCATAATCCCGGTCGTGTCGGCCCGTACATCTCGGTGAGGACATTATATACGTCTATAACGTTATATATCCTAACCTGAGGGAACCTAACATCTCGGATGTAGTATTTTCCAACATTCCTGGAGGGTCGGCTCATACTTCTCGGTGGGCACATTATATACGTCTATAACGTAATATAACCTAACCTAACCCACCTAGACCCTCGCTGGTAATGTTTCACAGAATCCCGTTCATGTCTTCCCGTACGTCTCGGTGCGGACATTATATACGTCTATAAATTTATATATCCTAACCTAAGGGAACCTAAATTCCCGGATGTAGTATTTTCCAACATTCCTGGCGGGTCGGCCCCTACTTTTCGGTGGGCACATTATATACGTCTCTATCGTAATATAACCTAACCTATCCCATCTAGACCCTCGCTGGTAATGTTTTACAAAATCCCGGTCGTGTCTGCCCGTACTTTTCCGTGGGGACATTATATAGGTCTATAGCTTTATATATCCTAACCTGAGGGAACCTAACATCTCGGATGTAGTATTTTTCAACATTCCTGGCTGGTCGGCACCTATTTCCCGGTGGGCGCATTATATACGCCTATAACGTAATATAACCTAACCTAACCCACCTAGACCATCGCTGGTAATGTTTCACAGAATCCCGTTCGTGTCGTCCCGTACGTCTCGGTGCTGATATTATATACGTCTATAACGATATATCCTAACCTAAGGCAACTTAACATCTCGGATGTAGTATTTTCCAACATTCCTGGCGGGTCGGCCCCTACTTCTCGGTGGGCACATTATATACGTCTATATCGTAATATGACCTAACCTAACCCATCTAGACGGTCGCTGGTAATGTTTTACAATATCCCGGTCGTGTCTACCCGTACATCTCGGTGGGGACATTATATACGTCTATAACGTTATATATCCTAACCTAAGGGAACCTAACATCTCGGATGTAGTATTTTCCAACATTCCTGGCGGGTCGGCCCCTACTTCTCGGTGGGCACATTATATACGTCTATATCGTAATATGACCTAACCTAACCCATCTAGACGCTCGCTGGTAATGTTTTACAATATCCCGGTCGTGTCTACCCGTACATCTCGGTGGGGACATTATATACGTCTATAACGTTATATATCCCAACCTAAGGGAACCTAGCATCTCGGATGTAGTATTTTCCAACATTCCTGGCGGGTCGGCCCCTACTTCTCGGTGGGCACATTATATACGTCTATATCGTAATATGACCTAACCTAACCCATCTAGACGCTCGCTGGTAATGTTTTACAATATCCCGGTCGTGTCTACCCGTACATCTCGGTGGGGACATTATATACGTCTATAACGTTATATATCCCAACCTAAGGGAACCTAGCATCTCGGATGTAGTATTTTCCAACATTCCTGGCGGGTCGGCCCCTACTTCTCGGTGGGCACATTATATACGTCTATATCGTAATATAACCTAACCTAACCCATCTAGACCCTCGCTGGTAATGTTTTTCAAAATCCCGGACGTGTTGGCCCGTACATCTCGGTGAGGACATTATATACGTCTATAACGTTATATATCTTAACCTAAGGGAACCTAACATCTCGGATGTAGTATTTTCCAACATTCCTGGCGGGTCGGCCCCTACTTCTCGGTGGGCACATTATATACGTCCATATTGTAATATAACCTAACCTAACCCATCTAGACCCTCGCTGGTAATGTTTTACAAAATCCCGGTCGTGTCGGCCCGTACTTTTCCGTGGGGACATTATATACGTCTATAACGTTATATATCCTAACCTAAGGGAACCTAACTTCTCGGATGCAGTATTTTCCAACATTCCTGGCGGGTCGGCCCCTACTTCTCGGTGGGCACATTATATTAGTCCATATCGTAATGTAACCTAACCTAACCCATGTAGACCCTCGCTGGTAATGTTTTACAAAATTCCGGTCGTGTGTGCACGTACTTTGCCGTGGGGACATTATATAAGTCTATAACGTTACATATCCTAACCTAAGGGAACCTAACATCTCGGATGTAGTATTTTCCAACATTCCTGGCGGGTCGGCCCCTACTTCTCGGTGGGCACATTATATACGTCTATATCGTAATATGACCTAACCTAACCCATCTAGACGCTCGCTGGTAATGTTTTACAATATCCCGGTCGTGTCTACCCGTACATCTCGGTGGGGACATTATATACGTCTATAACGTTATATATCCCAACCTAAGGGAACCTAGCATCTCGGATGTAGTATTTTCCAACATTCCTGGCGGGTCGGCCCCTACTTCTCGGTGGGCACATTATATACGTCTATATCGTAAAATAACCTAACCTAACCCATCTAGACCCTCGCTGGTAATGTTTTTCAAAATCCCGGACGTGTTGGCCCGTACATCTCGGTGAGGACACTATATACGTCTATAACGTTATATATCTTAACCTAAGGGAACCTAACATCTCGGATGTAGTATTTTCCAACATTCCTGGCGGGTCGGCCCCTACTTCTCGGTGGGCACATTATATACGTCTATATCGTAATATAACCTAACCTAACCCATCTAGACCCTCGCTGGTAATGTTTTTCAAAATCCCGGACGTGTTGGCCCGTACATCTCGGTGAGGACACTATATACGTCTATAACGTTATATATCTTAACCTAAGGGAACCTAACATCTCGGATGTAGTATTTTCCAACATTCCTGGCGGGTCGGCCCCTACTTCTCGGTGGGCACATTATATACGTCCATATCGTAATATAACCTAACCTAACCCATCTAGACCCTCGCTGGTAATGTTTTTCAAAATCCCGGTCGTGTCGGCCCGTACATCTCGGTGAGGACATTATATACGTCTATAACGTTATATATCCTAACCTGAGGGAACCTAACATCTCGGATGTAGTATTTTCCAACATTCCTGGAGGGTCGGCTCATACTTCTCGGTGGGCACATTATATACGTCTATAACGTAATATAACCTAACCTAACCCACCTAGACCCTCGCTGGTAATGTTTCACAGAATCCCGTTCATGTCTTCCCGTACGTCTCGGTGCGGACATTATATACGTCTATAAATTTATATATCCTAACCTAAGGGAACCTAAATTCCCGGATGTAGTATTTTCCAACATTCCTGGCGGGTCGGCCCCTACTTTTCGGTGGGCACATTATATACGTCTCTATCGTAATATAACCTAACCTATCCCATCTAGACCCTCGCTGGTAATGTTTTACAAAATCCCGGTCGTGTCTGCCCGTACTTTTCCGTGGGGACATTATATAGGTCTATAGCTTTATATATCCTAACCTGAGGGAACCTAACATCTGGGATGTAGTATTTTTCAACATTCCTGGCTGGTCGGCACCTATTTCCCGGTGGGCGCATTATATACGTCTATAACGTAATATAACCTAACCTAACCCACCTAGACCATCGCTGGTAATGTTTCACAGAATCCCGTTCGTGTCGTCCCGTACGTCTCGGTGCGGATATTGTATACGTCTATAACGATATATCCTAACCTAAGGCAACTTAACATCTCGGATGTAGTATTTTCCAACATTCCTGGCGGGTCGGCCCCTACTTCTCGGTGGGCACATTATATACGTCTATATCGTAATATGACCTAACCTAACCCATCTAGACACTCGCTGGTAATGTTTTACAATATCCCGGTCGTGTCTACCCGTACATCTCGGTGGGGACATTATATACGTCTATAACGTTATATATCCCAACCTAAGGGAACCTAGCATCTCGGATGTAGTATTTTCCAACATTCCTGGCGGGTCGGCCCCTACTTCTCGGTGGGCACATTATATACGTCTATATCGTAATATGACCTAACCTAACCCATCTAGACGCTCGCTGGTAATGTTTTACAATATCCCGGTCGTGTCTACCCGTACATCTCGGTGGGGACATTATATACGTCTATAACGTTATATATCCCAACCTAAGGGAACCTAGCATCTCGGATGTAGTATTTTCCAACATTCCTGGCGGGTCGGCCCCTACTTCTCGGTGGGCACATTATATACGTCTATATCGTAATATAACCTAACCTAACCCATCTAGACCCTCGCTGGTAATGTTTTTCAAAATCCCGGACGTGTTGGCCCGTACATCTCGGTGAGGACATTATATACGTCTATAACGTTATATATCTTAACCTAAGGGAACCTAACATCTCGGATGTAGTATTTTCCAACATTCCTGGCGGGTCGGCCCCTACTTCTCGGTGGGCACATTATATACGTCCATATTGTAATATAACCTAACCTAACCCATCTAGACCCTCGCTGGTAATGTTTTACAAAATCCCGGTCGTGTCGGCCCGTACTTTTCCGTGGGGACATTATATACGTCTATAACGTTATATATCCTAACCTAAGGGAACCTAACTTCTCGGATGCAGTATTTTCCAACATTCCTGGCGGGTCGGCCCCTACTTCTCGGTGGGCACATTATATTAGTCCATATCGTAATGTAACCTAACCTAACCCATGTAGACCCTCGCTGGTAATGTTTTACAAAATTCCGGTCGTGTGTGCACGTACTTTGCCGTGGGGACATTATATAAGTCTATAACGTTACATATCCTAACCTAAGGGAACCTAACATCTCGGATGTAGTATTTTCCAACATTCCTGGCGGGTCGGCCCCTACTTCTCGGTGGGCACATTATATACGTCTATATCGTAATATGACCTAACCTAACCCATCTAGACGCTCGCTGGTAATGTTTTACAATATCCCGGTCGTGTCTACCCGTACATCTCGGTGGGGACATTATATACGTCTATAACGTTATATATCCCAACCTAAGGGAACCTAGCATCTCGGATGTAGTATTTTCCAACATTCCTGGCGGGTCGGCCCCTACTTCTCGGTGGGCACATTATATACGTCTATATCGTAAAATAACCTAACCTAACCCATCTAGACCCTCGCTGGTAATGTTTTTCAAAATCCCGGACGTGTTGGCCCGTACATCTCGGTGAGGACACTATATACGTCTATAACGTTATATATCTTAACCTAAGGGAACCTAACATCTCGGATGTAGTATTTTCCAACATTCCTGGCGGGTCGGCCCCTACTTCTCGGTGGGCACATTATATACGTCTATATCGTAATATAACCTAACCTAACCCATCTAGACCTTCGCTGGTAATGTTTTTCAAAATCCCGGACGTGTTGGCCCGTACATCTCGGTGAGGACACTATATACGTCTATAACGTTATATATCTTAACCTAAGGGAACCTAACATCTCGGATGTAGTATTTTCCAACATTCCTGGCGGGTCGGCCCCTACTTCTCGGTGGGCACATTATATACGTCCATATCGTAATATAACCTAACCTAACCCATCTAGAACCTCGCTGGTAATGTTTTTCAAAATCCCGGTCGTGTCGGCCCGTACATCTCGGTGAGGACATTATATACGTCTATAACGTTATATATCCTAACCTGAGGGAACCTAACATCTCGGATGTAGTATTTTCCAACATTCCTGGAGGGTCGGCTCATACTTCTCGGTGGGCACATTATATACGTCTATAACGTAATATAACCTAACCTAACCCACCTAGACCCTCGCTGGTAATGTTTCACAGAATCCCGTTCATGTCTTCCCGTACGTCTCGGTGCGGACATTATATACGTCTATAAATTTATATATCCTAACCTAAGGGAACCTAAATTCCCGGATGTAGTATTTTCCAACATTCCTGGCGGGTCGGCCCCTACTTTTCGGTGGGCACATTATATACGTCTCTATCGTAATATAACCTAACCTATCCCATCTAGACCCTCGCTGGTAATGTTTTACAAAATCCCGGTCGTGTCTGCCCGTACTTTTCCGTGGGGACATTATATAGGTCTATAGCTTTATATATCCTAACCTGAGGGAACCTAACATCTGGGATGTAGTATTTTTCAACATTCCTGGCTGGTCGGCACCTATTTCCCGGTGGGCGCATTATATACGTCTATAACGTAATATAACCTAACCTAACCCACCTAGACCATCGCTGGTAATGTTTCACAGAATCCCGTTCGTGTCGTCCCGTACGTCTCGGTGCGGATATTGTATACGTCTATAACGATATATCCTAACCTAAGGCAACTTAACATCTCGGATGTAGTATTTTCCAACATTCCTGGCGGGTCGGCCCCTACTTCTCGGTGGGCACATTATATACGTCTATATCGTAATATGACCTAACCTAACCCATCTAGACGCTCGCTGGTAATGTTTTACAATATCCCGGTCGTGTCTACCCGTACATCTCGGTGGGGACATTATATACGTCTATAACGTTATATATCCTAACCTAAGGGAACCTAACATCTCGGATGTAGTATTTTCCAACATTCCTGGCGGGTCGGCCCCTACTTCTCGGTGGGCACATTATATACGTCTATATCGTAATATGACCTAACCTAACCCATCTAGACGCTCGCTGGTAATGTTTTACAATATCCCGGTCGTGTCTACCCGTACATCTCGGTGGGGACATTATATACGTCTATAACGTTATATATCCCAACCTAAGGGAACCTAGCATCTCGGATGTAGTATTTTCCAACATTCCTGGCGGGTCGGCCCCTACTTCTCGGTGGGCATATTATATACGTCTATATCGTAATATGACCTAACCTAACCCATCTAGACGCTCGCTGGTAATGTTTTACAATATCCCGGTCGTGTCTACCCGTACATCTCGGTGGGGACATTATATACGTCTATAACGTTATATATCCCAACCTAAGGGAACCTAGCATCTCGGATGTAGTATTTTCCAACATTCCTGGCGGGTCGGCCCCTACTTCTCGGTGGGCACATTATATACGTCTATATCGTAATATAACCTAACCTAACCCATCTAGACCCTCGCTGGTAATGTTTTTCAAAATCCCGGACGTGTTGGCCCGTACATCTCGGTGAGGACATTATATACGTCTATAACGTTATATATCTTAACCTAAGGGAACCTAACATCTCGGATGTAGTATTTTCCAACATTCCTGGCGGGTCGGCCCCTACTTCTCGGTGGGCACATTATATACGTCCATATTGTAATATAACCTAACCTAACCCATCTAGACCCTCGCTGGTAATGTTTTACAAAATCCCGGTCGTGTCGGCCCGTACTTTTCCGTGGGGACATTATATACGTCTATAACGTTATATATCCTAACCTAAGGGAACCTAACTTCTCGGATGCAGTATTTTCCAACATTCCTGGCGGGTCGGCCCCTACTTCTCGGTGGGCACATTATATTAGTCCATATCGTAATGTAACCTAACCTAACCCATGTAGACCCTCGCTGGTAATGTTTTACAAAATTCCGGTCGTGTGTGCACGTACTTTGCCGTGGGGACATTATATAAGTCTATAACGTTACATATCCTAACCTAAGGGAACCTAACATCTCGGATGTAGTATTTTCCAACATTCCTGGCGGGTCGGCCCCTACTTCTCGGTGGGCACATTATATACGTCTATATCGTAATATGACCTAACCTAACCCATCTAGACGCTCGCTGGTAATGTTTTACAATATCCCGGTCGTGTCTACCCGTACATCTCGGTGGGGACATTATATACGTCTATAACGTTATATATCCCAACCTAAGGGAACCTAGCATCTCGGATGTAGTATTTTCCAACATTCCTGGCGGGTCGGCCCCTACTTCTCGGTGGGCACATTATATACGTCTATATCGTAATATAACCTAACCTAACCCATCTAGACCCTCGCTGGTAATGTTTTTCAAAATCCCGGACGTGTTGGCCCGTACATCTCGGTGAGGACACTATATACGTCTATAACGTTATATATCTTAACCTAAGGGAACCTAACATCTCGGATGTAGTATTTTCCAACATTCCTGGCGGGTCGGCCCCTACTTCTCGGTGGGCACATTATATACGTCCATATTGTAATATAACCTAACCTAACCCATCTAGACCCTCGCTGGTAATGTTTTACAAAATCCCGGACGTGTTGGCCCGTACATCTCGGTGAGGACACTATATACGTCTATAACGTTATATATCTTAACCTAAGGGAACCTAACATCTCGGATGTAGTATTTTCCAACATTCCTGGCGGGTCGGCCCCTACTTCTCGGTGGGCACATTATATACGTCCATATTGTAATATAACCTAACCTAACCCATCTAGACCCTCGCTGGTAATGTTTTACAAAATTCCGGTCGTGTGTGCACGTACTTTGCCGTGGGGACATTATATAAGTCTATAACGTTACATATCCTAACCTAAGGGAACCTAACATCTCGGATGTAGTATTTTCCAACATTCCTGGCGGGTCGGCCCCTACTTCTCGGTGGGCACATTATATACGTCTATATCGTAATATAACCTAACCTAACCCATCTAGACCCTCGCTGGTAATGTTTTTCAAAATCCCGTTCGTGTCGGCCCGTACATCTCGGTGAGGACATTATATACGTCTATAACGTTATATATCCTAACCTGAGGGAACCTAACATCTCGGATGTAGTATTTTCCAACATTCCTGGAGGGTCGGCTCATACTTCTCGGTGGGCACATTATATACGTCTATAACGAAATATAACCTAACCTAACCCACCTAGACCCTCGCTGGTAATGTTTCACAGAATCCCGTTCATGTCTTCCCGTACGTCTCGGTGCGGACATTATATACGTCTATAAATTTATATATCCTAACCTAAGGGAACCTAAATTCCCGGATGTAGTATTTTCCAACTTTCCTGGCGGGTCGGCCCCTACTTCTCGGTGGGCACATTATATACGTCTATATCGTAATATGACCTAACCTAACCCATCTAGACCCTCGCCGGTAATGTTTTACAAAATCCCGGACGTGTCGACCCGTACTTCTCGGTGGGGACATCATATACGTCTATAACGTTATATATCCTAAATTAAGGGAACCTAACATCTCGGATGTAGTATTTTCCAACATTCCTGGCGGGTCGGCCCCTACTTCTCGGTGGGCACATTATAAACGTCCATATTGCAATATAACCTAACCTAACCCACCTAGACCATCGCTGGTAATGTTTCACAGAATCCCGTTCGTGTCGTCCCGTACGTCTCGGTGCGGATATTATATACGTCTATAACGATATATCCTAACCTAAGGCAACTTAACATCTCGGATGTAGTATTTTCCAACATTCCTGGCGGGTCGGCGCCTACTTCTCGGTGGGCACATTATATACGTCTATATCGTAATATGACCTAACCTAACCCATCTAGACCCTCGCTGGTAATGTTTTACAATATCGCGGTCGTGTCTACCCGTACATCTCGGTGGGGACATTATACGTCTATAACGTTGTATATCCTAACCTAAGGGAACCTAACATCTCGGATGTAGTATTTTCCAACATTCCTGGCGGGCCGGCCCCTACTTCTCGGTGGGCACATTATATACGTCTATATCGTAATATAACTTAATCTAACCCATCTAGGCCCTCGCCGGTAATGTTTTACAAAATCCCGGTCGTTTCGGCCCGTACTTTTCCGTGGGGACATTATATACGTCTATAACGTTATATATCCTAACCTAAGGCAACTTAACATCTCCGATGTAGTATTTTCCAACATTACTGGCGGGTCGGCCCCTGCTTCTCCGTGGGAACATTATATACGTCTATAACGTAATATAACCTAACCTAACCCACCTAGACCCACGCTGGTAATGTTTCACAGAATCCCGTTCATGTCTTCCCGTACGTCTCGCTGCGGACATTATATACGTCTATAAATTTATATATCCTAACCTAAGGGAACCTAACATCTCGGATGTAGTATCTTCCAACATTCCTGGCGGGTCGGCCCCTACTTCTCGGTGGGCACATTATATACGTCTATATCGTAATATGACCTAACCTAACCCATCTAGACGCTCGCTGGTAATGTTTTACAATATCCCGGTCGTGTCTACCCGTACATCTCGGTGGGGACATTATATACGTCTATAACGTTATATAACCCAACCTAAGGGAACCTAGCATCTCGGATGTAGTATTTTCCAACATTCCTGGCGGGTCGGCCCCTACTTCTCGGTGGGCACATTATATTCGTCTATATCGTAATATAACGTAACCTAACCCACCTAGACCCTCGCTGGTAATGTTGCACAGAATCCCGTTCGTGTCGTCCCGTACGTCTCGGTGCGGATATTATATACGTCTATAACGATATATCCTAACCTAAGGCAACTTAACATCTCGGCTGTAGTATTTTCCAACATTCCTGGCGGGTAGGCCCCTACTTCTCAGTGGGCACATTATATACGTCTATATCGTAATATGACCTAACCTAACCCATCTAGACCCTCGCTGGTAATGTTTTACAATATCCCGTTCGTGTCGTCCCGTACGTCTCGGTGCGGATATTATATACGTCTATAACGATATATCCTAACCTAAGGCAACTTAACATCTCGGATGTAGTATTTTCCAACATTCCGGGCGGGTCGGCCCCTACTTCTCGGTGGGCACATTATATACGTCTATATCGTAATATGACCTAACCTAACCCATCTAGACGCTCGCTGGTAATGTTTTACAATATCCCGGTCGTGTCTACCCGTACATCTCGGTGGGGACATTATATACGTCTATAACGTTATATATCCCAACCTAAGGGAACCTAGCATCTCGGATGTAGTATTTTCCAACATTCCTGGCGGGTCGGCCCCTACTTCTCGGTGGGCACATTATATACGTCTATATTGTAATATAACCTAACCTAACCCATCTAGACCCTCGCTGGTAATGTTTTACAAAATCCCGGTCGTGTCGGCCCGTACTTTTCCGTGGGGACATTATATACGTCTATAACGTTATATATCCTAACCTAAGGGAACCTAACTTCTCGGATGCAGTATTTTCCAACATTCCTGGCGGGTCGGCCCCTACTTCTCGGTGGGCACATTATATTAGACCATATCGTAATGTAACCTAACCTAACCCATGTAGACCCTCGCTGGTAATGTTTTACAAAATTCCGGTCGTGTGTGCACGTACTTTGCCGTGGGGACATTATATAAGTCTATAACGTTACATATCCTAACCTAAGGGAACCTAACATCTCGGATGTAGTATTTTCCAACATTCCTGGCGGGTCGGCCCCTACTTCTCGGTGGGCACATTATATACGTCTATATCGTAATATAACCTAACCTAACCCATCTAGACCCCCGCTGGTAATGTTTTTCAAAATCCCGGTCGTGTCGGCCCGTACATCACGGTGAGGACATTATATACGTCTATAACGTTATATATCTTAACCTAAGGGAACCTAACATCTCGGATGTAGTATTTTCCAACAGTCTTGGCGGGTCGGAACCTACTTCTCGGTGGGCACATTATATACGTCTATACCGTAGTATAACCCAACCTAACCCATCTAGACCCTCGCTGGTAATGTTTTACAAAATCCCGTTCATGTCTTCCCGTACGTCTCGGTGCGTACATTATATACGTCTATAAATTTATATATCCTAACCTAAGGCAACTTAACATCTCCGATGTAGTATTTTCCAACATTCCGGCGGGTCGGCCCCTGCTTCTCGGTGGGAACATTATATACGTCTATATCGTAATATGACCTAACCTAACCCATCTAGACGCTCGCTGGTAAGGTTTTACAATATCCCGGACGTGTCGACCCGTACTTCTCGGTGGGGACATCATATACGTCTATAACGTTATATATCCTAAATTAAGGGAACCTAACATCTCGGATGTAGTATTTTCCAACATTCCTGGCGGGTCGGCCCCTACTTCTCGGTGGGCACATTATAAACGTCCATATTGCAATATAACCTAACCTAACCCATCTAGACCCTCGCTGGTAATGTTTTACAAAATTCCGGTCGTGTCGGCCCGTACTTTGCCGTGGGGACATTATCTACGTCTATAACGTTATATATCCTAACCTAAGGGAACCTAACACCTCGGATGTAGTATTTTTCAACATTCCTGGCGGGTCGGCCCCTACTTCTCGGTGGGCACATTATATACGTCTATATCGTAATATGACCTAACCTAACCCATCTAGACCCTCGCTGGTAATGTTTTACAATATCGCGGTCGTGTCTACCCGTACATCTCGGTTGGGACATTATACGTCTATAACGTTATATATCCTAACCTAAGGGAACCTAACATCTCGGATGTAGTATTTTCCAACATTCCTGGCGGGCCGGCCCCTACTTCTCGGTGGGCACATTATATACGTCTATATCGTAATATAACTTAATCTAACCCATCTAGGCCCTCGCCGGTAATGTTTTACAAAATCCCGGTCGTTTCGGCCCGTACTTTTCCGTGGGGACATTATATACGTCTATAACGTTATATATCCTAACCCAAGGGAACCTATCTTCTCGGATGCAGTATTTTCCAACATTCCTGGCGGGTCGGCCCCTACTTCTCGGTGGGCACATTATATACGTCTATATCGTAATATAACTTAACCTAACCCATCTAGACCCTCGCTGGTAATGTTTTACAAAATCCCGGTCATGTCGGCCCGTACGTCTCGGTTCGTACATTATATACGTCTATAAATTTATATATCCTAACCTAAGGCAACTTAACATCTCCGATGTAGTATTTTCCAACATTACTGGCGGGTCGGCCCCTACTTCTCGGTGGGCACATTATATACGTCTATATCGTAATATGACCTAACCTAACCCATCTAGACGCTCGCTGGTAATGTTTTACAATATCCCGGTCGTGTCTACCCGTACATCTCGGTGGGGACATTATATACGTCTATAACGTTATATAACCCAACCTAAGGGAACCTAGCATCTCGGATGTAGTATTTTCCAACATTCCTGGCGGGTCGGCCCCTACTTCTCGGTGGGCACATTATATTCGTCTATATCGTAATATAACGTAACCTAACCCACCTAGACCCTCGCTGGTAATGTTGCACAGAATCCCGTTCGTGTCGTCCCGTACGTCTCGGTGCGGATATTATATACGTCTATAACGATATATCCTAACCTAAGGCAACTTAACATCTCGGCTGTAGTATTTTCCAACATTCCTGGCGGGTAGGCCCCTACTTCTCAGTGGGCACATTATATACGTCTATATCGTAATATGACCTAACCTAACCCATCTAGACCCTCGCTGGTAATGTTTTACAATATCCCGTTCGTGTCGTCCCGTACGTCTCGGTGCGGATATTATATACGTCTATAACGATATATCCTAACCTAAGGCAACTTAACATCTCGGATGTAGTATTTTCCAACATTCCGGGCGGGTCGGCCCCTACTTCTCGGTGGGCACATTATATACGTCTATATCGTAATATGACCTAACCTAACCCATCTAGACGCTCGCTGGTAATGTTTTACAATATCCCGGTCGTGTCTACCCGTACATCTCGGTGGGGACATTATATACGTCTATAACGTTATATATCCCAACCTAAGGGAACCTAGCATCTCGGATGTAGTATTTTCCAACATTCCTGGCGGGTCGGCCCCTACTTCTCGGTGGGCACATTATATACGTCTATATTGTAATATAACCTAACCTAACCCATCTAGACCCTCGCTGGTAATGTTTTACAAAATCCCGGTCGTGTCGGCCCGTACTTTTCCGTGGGGACATTATATACGTCTATAACGTTATATATCCTAACCTAAGGGAACCTAGCTTCTCGGATGCAGTATTTTCCAACATTCCTGGCGGGTCGGCCCCTACTTCTCGGTGGGCACATTATATTAGACCTAATCGTAATGTAACCTAACCTAACCCATGTAGACCCTCGCTGGTAATGTTTTACAAAATTCCGGTCGTGTGTGCACGTACTTTGCCGTGGGGACATTATATAAGTCTATAACGTTACATATCCTAACCTAAGGGAACCTAACATCTCGGATGTAGTATTTTCCAACATTCCTGGCGGGTCGGCCCCTACTTCTCGGTGGGCACATTATATACGTCTATATCGTAATATAACCTAACCTAACCCATCTAGACCCCCGCTGGTAATGTTTTTCAAAATCCCGGTCGTGTCGGCCCGTACATCACGGTGAGGACATTATATACGTCTATAACGTTATATATCTTAACCTAAGGGAACCTAACATCTCGGATGTAGTATTTTCCAACAGTCTTGGCGGGTCGGAACCTACTTCTCGGTGGGCACATTATATACGTCTATACCGTAGTATAACCCAACCTAACCCATCTAGACCCTCGCTGGTAATGTTTTACAAAATCCCGTTCATGTCTTCCCGTACGTCTCGGTGCGTACATTATATACGTCTATAAATTTATATATCCTAACCTAAGGCAACTTAACATCTCCGATGTAGTATTTTCCAACATTCCGGCGGGTCGGCCCCTGCTTCTCGGTGGGAACATTATATACGTCTATATCGTAATATGACCTAACCTAACCCATCTAGACGCTCGCTGGTAAGGTTTTACAATATCCCGGTCGTGTCTACCCGTACATCTCGGTGGGGACATTATATACGTCTATAACGTTATATATCCCAACCTAAGGGAACCTAGCATCTCGGATGTAGTATTTTCCAACATTCCTGGCGGGTCGGCAACTACTTCTCGGTGGGCACATTATATACGTCTATATCGTAATATAACTTAACCTAACCCATCTAGACCCTCGCTGGTAATGTTTTACAAAATCCCGGTCATGTCGGCCCGTACGTCTCGGTGCGTACATTATATACGTCTATAAATTTATATATCCTAACCTAAGGCAACTTAACATCTCCGATGTAGTATTTTCCAACATTACTGGCGGGTCGGCCCCTGCTTCTCGGTGGGAACATTATATACGTCTATAACGTAATATAACCTAACCTAACCCGCCTAGACCCACGCTGGTAATGTTTCACAGAATCCCGTTCATGTCTTCCCGTACGTCTCGCTGCGGACATTATATACGTCTATAAATTTATATATCCTAACCTAAGGGAACCTAACATCTCGGATGTAGTATTTTCCAACATTCCTGGCGGGTCGGCCCCTACTTCTCGGTGGGCACATTATATACGTCTATATCGTAATATGACCTAACCTAACCCATCTAGACGCTCGCTGGTAATGATCTACAATATCCCGGTCGTGTCTACCCGTACATCTCGGTGGGGACATTATATACGTCTATAACGTTATATATCCTAACCCAAGGGAACCTAACTTCTCGGATGCAGTATTTTCCAACATTCCTGGCGGGTCGGCCCCTACTTCTCGGTGGGCACATTATAAACGTCCATATTGCAATATAACCTAACCCAACCCATCTAGACCCTCGCTGGTAATGTTTTACAAAATTCCGGTCGTGTCGGCCCGTACTTTGCCGTGGGGACATTATTTACGTCTATAACGTTATATATCCTAACCTAAGGGAACCTAACATCTCGAATGTAGTATTTTCCAACATTCCTGGCGGGTCGGCCCCTACTTCTCGGTGGGCACATTATATACGTCTATAACGTAATATAACCTAACCTAACCCATCTAGACCATCGCTGGTAATGTTTCACAGAATCCCGTTCATGTCTTCCCGTACGTCTCGGTGCGTACATTATATACGTCTATAAATCCATATATCCTAACCTAGGGGAACCTAACATCTCGGATGTAGTATTTTCCAACATTCCTGGCGGGTCGGCTCCTACTTCTCGGTGGGCACATTATATACGTCTATATCGTAGTATAACCTAACCTAACCCATCTAGACCCTCGCTGGGAATGTTTTACAGAATTCCGTTCGTGTCGTCCCGTACGTCTCGGTGCGGATATTATATACGTCTATAACGATATATCCTAACCTAAGGCAACTTAACATCTCGGATGTAGTATTTTCCAACATTCCTGGCGGGTCGGCCCCTGCTTCTCGGTGGGAACATTATATACGTCTATAACGTAATATAACCTAACCTAACCCTCCTAGACCCTCGCTGGTAATATTTCACAGAATCCCGTTCATGTCTTCCCGTACGTCTCGGTGCGGACATTATATACGTCTATAAATTTATATATCCTAACCTAAGGGAACCTAACATCTCGGATGTAGTATT
The DNA here is from genome assembly GCA_963969225.1 of Xylocopa violacea. Taxonomy (NCBI): domain Eukaryota; kingdom Metazoa; phylum Arthropoda; class Insecta; order Hymenoptera; family Apidae; genus Xylocopa; species Xylocopa violacea. The sequence goes on along the minus strand of CAXAJV010000011.1, from coordinate 6,832,519 downwards.
TTCCAACATTCCTGGCAGGTCGACCCCAATTCTCGGTGGGATCATTATATACGTCTATATCGTAATATAACCTAACCTAACCGATCTAGAACCTCGCTGGTAATGTTTTACAAAATGCCGGTCGTGTCGGCCCGTTCTTCTCGGTGGGCACATTATATACGTCCATATCGTAATGTAACCTAACATAACCCATCTAGACACTCGCTGGTAATGTTTTGCAAAATCCCGGTCGTGTCGGCGCGTACTTTGGCGTGGGGACATTATATACGTCTATAAAGTTATATATCCTAACCTAAGGGAACCTGACATCTCGGATGTAGTATTTTCCAACATTCCTGGCGGGTCGGCCCCTACTTCTCGGTGGGCACATTATATACGTCCATATTGTAATATAACCTAACCTAACCCATCTAGACCCTCGCTGGTAATGTTTTACAAAATTCCGGTCGTGTCGGCCCGTACTTTGCCGTGGGGACATTATCTACGTCTATAACGTTATATATCCTAACCTAAGGGAACCTAACACCTCGGATGTAGTATTTTTCAACATTCCTGGCGGGTCGGCCCCTACTTCTCGGTGGGCACATTACATACGTCTATAACGTAATATAACCTAACCTAACCCACCTAGACCATCGCTGGTAATGTTTCACAGAATCCCGTTCGTGTCGTCCCGTACGTCTCGGTGCGGATATTATATACGTCTATAACGATATATCCTAACCTAAGGCAACTTAACATCTCGGATGTAGTATTTTCCAACATTCCTGGCGGGTCGGCGCCTACTTCTCGGTGGGCACATTATATACGTCTATATCGTAATACGACCTAACCTAACCCATCTAGACCCTCGCTGGTAATGTTTTACAATATCGCGGTCGTGTCTACCCGTACATCTCGGTGGGGACATTATACGTCTATAACGTTATATATCCTAACCTAAGGGAACCTAACATCTCGGATGTAGTATTTTCCAACATTCCTGGCGGGCCGGCCCCTACTTCTCGGTGGGCACATTATATACGTCTATATCGTAATATAACTTAATCTAACCCATCTAGACCCTCGCCGGTAATGTTTTACAAAATCCCGGTCGTGTCGGCCCGTACTTTTCCGTGGGGACATTATATACGTCTATAACGTTATATATCCTAACCCAAGGGAACCTAACTTCTCGGATGCAGTATTTTCCAACATTCCTGGCGGGTCGGCCCCTACTTCTCGGTGGGCACATTATATACGTCTATATCGTAATATAACTTAACCTAACCCATCTAGACCCTCGCTGGTAATGTTTTACAAAATCCCGGTCATGTCGGCCCGTACGTCTCGGTGCGTACATTATATACGTCTATAAATTTATATATCCTAACCTAAGGCAACTTAACATCTACGATGTAGTATTTTCCAACATTACTGGCGGGTCGGCCCCTGCTTCTCGGTGGGAACATTATATACGTCTATATCGTAATATAACTTAACCTAACCCACCTAGACCCTCGCTGGTAATGTTTCACAGAATCCCGTTCATGTCTTCCCGTACGTCTCGGTGCGGACATTATATACGCCTATAAATTTATATATCCTAACCTAAGGGAACCTAACATCTCGGATGTAGTATTTTCCAACATTCCTGGCGGGTCGGCCCCTACTTCTCGGTGGGCACATTATATACGTCTATATCGTAATATGACCTAACCTAACCCATCTAGACGCTCGCTGGTAATGCTTTACAAAATCCCGGTCGTGTCTGCCCGTACTTTTCCGTGGGGACATTATATAGGTCTATAGCTTTATATATCCTAACCTGAGGGAACCTAACATCTCGGATGTAGTATTTTCCAACATTCCTGGCTGGTCGGCACCTATTTCCCGGTGGGCGCATTATATACGTCTATAACGTAATATAACCTAACCTAACCCACCTAGACCATCGCTGGTAATGTTTCACAGAATCCCGTTCGTGTCGTCCCGTACGTCTCGGTGCGGATATTATATACGTCTATAACGATATATCCTAACCTAAGGCAACTTAACATCTCGGATGTAGTATTTTCCAACATTCCTGGCGGGTAGGCCCCTACTTCTCGGTGGGCACATTATATACGTCTATATCGTAATATGACCTAACCTAACCCATCTAGACCCTCGCTGGTAATGTTTTACAATATCCCGTTCGTGTCGTCCCGTACGTCTCGGTGCGGATATTATATACGTCTATAACGATATATCCTAACCTAAGGCAACTTAACATCCCGGATGTAGTATTTTCCAACATTCCTGGCGGGTCGGCCCCTGCTTCTCGGTGGGAACATTATATACGTCTATAACGTAATATAACCTAACCTAACCCTCCTAGACCCTCGCTGGTAATATTTCACAGAATCCCGTTCATGTCTTCCCGTACGTCTCGGTGCGGACATTATATACGTCTATAAATTTATATATCCTAACCTAAGGGAACCTAACATCTCGGATGTAGTATTTTCCAACATTCCTGGCAGGTCGACCCCAATTCTCGGTGGGATCATTATATACGTCTATATCGTAATATAACCTAACCTAACCGATCTAGAACCTCGCTGGTAATGTTTTACAAAATGCCGGTCGTGTCGGCCCGTTCTTCTCGGTGGGCACATTATATACGTCCATATCGTAATGTAACCTAACATAACCCATCTAGACACTCGCTGGTAATGTTTTGCAAAATCCCGGTCGTGTCGGCGCGTACTTTGGCGTGGGGACATTATATACGTCTATAAAGTTATATATCCTAACCTAAGGGAACCTGACACCTCGGATGTAGTATTTTCCAACATTCCTGGCGGGTCGGCCCCTACTTCTCGGTGGGCACATTATATACGTCCATATTGTAATATAACCTAACCTAACCCATCTAGACCCTCGCTGGTAATGTTTTACAAAATTCCGGTCGTGTCGGCCCGTACTTTGCCGTGGGGACATTATCTACGTCTATAACGTTATATATCCTAACCTAAGGGAACCTAACACCTCGGATGTAGTATTTTTCAACATTCCTGGCGGGTCGGCCCCTACTTCTCGGTGGGCACATTATATACGTCTATAACGTAATATAACCTAACCTAACCCACCTAGACCATCGCTGGTAATGTTTCACAGAATCCCGTTCGTGTCGTCCCGTACGTCTCGGTGCGGATATTATATACGTCTATAACGATATATCCTAACCTAAGGCAACTTAACATCTCGGATGTAGTATTTTCCAACATTCCTGGCGGGTAGGCCCCTACTTCTCGGTGGGCACATTATATACGTCTATATCGTAATATGACCTAACCTAACCCATCTAGACCCTCGCTGGTAATGTTTTACAATATCCCGTTCGTGTCGTCCCGTACGTCTCGGTGCGGATATTATATACGTCTATAACGATATATCCTAACCTAAGGCAACTTAACATCTCGGATGTAGTATTTTCCAACATTCCGGGCGGGTCGGCCCCTACTTCTCGGTGGGCACATTATATACGTCTATATCGTAATATGACCTAACCTAACCCATCTAGACGCTCGCTGGTAATGTTTTACAATATCCCGGTCGTGTCTACCCGTACATCTCGGTGGGGACATTATATACGTCTATAACGTTATATATCCCAACCTAAGGGAACCTAGCATCTCGGATGTAGTATTTTCCAACATTCCTGGCGGGTCGGCCCCTACTTCTCGGTGGGCACATTATATACGTCTATATTGTAATATAACCTAACCTAACCCATCTAGACCCTCGCTGGTAATGTTTTACAAAATCCCGGTCGTGTCGGCCCGTACTTTTCCGTGGGGACATTATATACGTCTATAACGTTATATATCCTAACCTAAGGGAACCTAGCTTCTCGGATGCAGTATTTTCCAACATTCCTGGCGGGTCGGCCCCTACTTCTCGGTGGGCACATTATATTAGACCTAATCGTAATGTAACCTAACCTAACCCATGTAGACCCTCGCTGGTAATGTTTTACAAAATTCCGGTCGTGTGTGCACGTACTTTGCCGTGGGGACATTATATAAGTCTATAACGTTACATATCCTAACCTAAGGGAACCTAACATCTCGGATGTAGTATTTTCCAACATTCCTGGCGGGTCGGCCCCTACTTCTCGGTGGGCACATTATATACGTCTATATCGTAATATAACCTAACCTAACCCATCTAGACCCCCGCTGGTAATGTTTTTCAAAATCCCGGTCGTGTCGGCCCGTACATCACGGTGAGGACATTATATACGTCTATAACGTTATATATCTTAACCTAAGGGAACCTAACATCTCGGATGTAGTATTTTCCAACAGTCTTGGCGGGTCGGAACCTACTTCTCGGTGGGCACATTATATACGTCTATACCGTAGTATAACCCAACCTAACCCATCTAGACCCTCGCTGGTAATGTTTTACAAAATCCCGTTCATGTCTTCCCGTACGTCTCGGTGCGTACATTATATACGTCTATAAATTTATATATCCTAACCTAAGGCAACTTAACATCTCCGATGTAGTATTTTCCAACATTCCGGCGGGTCGGCCCCTGCTTCTCGGTGGGAACATTATATACGTCTATATCGTAATATGACCTAACCTAACCCATCTAGACGCTCGCTGGTAAGGTTTTACAATATCCCGGTCGTGTCTACCCGTACATCTCGGTGGGGACATTATATACGTCTATAACGTTATATATCCCAACCTAAGGGAACCTAGCATCTCGGATGTAGTATTTTCCAACATTCCTGGCGGGTCGGCAACTACTTCTCGGTGGGCACATTATATACGTCTATATCGTAATATAACTTAACCTAACCCATCTAGACCCTCGCTGGTAATGTTTTACAAAATCCCGGTCATGTCGGCCCGTACGTCTCGGTGCGTACATTATATACGTCTATAAATTTATATATCCTAACCTAAGGCAACTTAACATCTCCGATGTAGTATTTTCCAACATTACTGGCGGGTCGGCCCCTGCATCTCGGTGGGAACATTATATACGTCTATAACGTAATATAACCTAACCTAACCCGCCTAGACCCACGCTGGTAATGTTTCACAGAATCCCGTTCATGTCTTCCCGTACGTCTCGCTGCGGACATTATATACGTCTATAAATTTATATATCCTAACCTAAGGGAACCTAACATCTCGGATGTAGTATTTTCCAACATTCCTGGCGGGTCGGCCCCTACTTCTCGGTGGGCACATTATATACGTCTATATCGTAATATGACCTAACCTAACCCATCTAGACGCTCGCTGGTAATGATCTACAATATCCCGGTCGTGTCTACCCGTACATCTCGGTGGGGACATTATATACGTCTATAACGTTATATATCCTAACCCAAGGGAACCTAACTTCTCGGATGCAGTATTTTCCAACATTCCTGGCGGGTCGGCCCCTACTTCTCGGTGGGCACATTATAAACGTCCATATTGCAATATAACCTAACCCAACCCATCTAGACCCTCGCTGGTAATGTTTTACAAAATTCCGGTCGTGTCGGCCCGTACTTTGCCGTGGGGACATTATTTACGTCTATAACGTTATATATCCTAACCTAAGGGAACCTAACATCTCGAATGTAGTATTTTCCAACATTCCTGGCGGGTCGGCCCCTACTTCTCGGTGGGCACATTATATACGTCTATAACGTAATATAACCTAACCTAACCCATCTAGACCATCGCTGGTAATGTTTCACAGAATCCCGTTCATGTCTTCCCGTACGTCTCGGTGCGTACATTATATACGTCTATAAATCCATATATCCTAACCTAGGGGAACCTAACATCTCGGATGTAGTATTTTCCAACATTCCTGGCGGGTCGGCTCCTACTTCTCGGTGGGCACATTATATACGTCTATATCGTAGTATAACCTAACCTAACCCATCTAGACCCTCGCTGGGAATGTTTTACAGAATTCCGTTCGTGTCGTCCCGTACGTCTCGGTGCGGATATTATATACGTCTATAACGATATATCCTAACCTAAGGCAACTTAACATCTCGGATGTAGTATTTTCCAACATTCCTGGCGGGTCGGCCCCTGCTTCTCGGTGGGAACATTATATACGTCTATAACGTAATATAACCTAACCTAACCCTCCTAGACCCTCGCTGGTAATATTTCACAGAATCCCGTTCATGTCTTCCCGTACGTCTCGGTGCGGACATTATATACGTCTATAAATTTATATATCCTAACCTAAGGGAACCTAACATCTCGGATGTAGTATTTTCCAACATTCCTGGCAGGTCGACCCCAATTCTCGGTGGGATCATTATATACGTCTATATCGTAATATAACCTAACCTAACCGATCTAGAACCTCGCTGGTAATGTTTTACAAAATGCCGGTCGTGTCGGCCCGTTCTTCTCGGTGGGCACATTATATACGTCCATATCGTAATGTAACCTAACATAACCCATCTAGACACTCGCTGGTAATGTTTTGCAAAATCCCGGTCGTGTCGGCGCGTACTTTGGCGTGGGGACATTATATACGTCTATAAAGTTATATATCCTAACCTAAGGGAACCTGACATCTCGGATGTAGTATTTTCCAACATTCCTGGCGGGTCGGCCCCTACTTCTCGGTGGGCACATTATATACGTCCATATTGTAATATAACCTAACCTAACCCATCTAGACCCTCGCTGGTAATGTTTTACAAAATTCCGGTCGTGTCGGCCCGTACTTTGCCGTGGGGACATTATCTACGTCTATAACGTTATATATCCTAACCTAAGGGAACCTAACACCTCGGATGTAGTATTTTTCAACATTCCTGGCGGGTCGGCCCCTACTTCTCGGTGGGCACATTACATACGTCTATAACGTAATATAACCTAACCTAACCCACCTAGACCATCGCTGGTAATGTTTCACAGAATCCCGTTCGTGTCGTCCCGTACGTCTCGGTGCGGATATTATATACGTCTATAACGATATATCCTAACCTAAGGCAACTTAACATCTCGGATGTAGTATTTTCCAACATTCCTGGCGGGTCGGCGCCTACTTCTCGGTGGGCACATTATATACGTCTATATCGTAATACGACCTAACCTAACCCATCTAGACCCTCGCTGGTAATGTTTTACAATATCGCGGTCGTGTCTACCCGTACATCTCGGTGGGGACATTATACGTCTATAACGTTATATATCCTAACCTAAGGGAACCTAACATCTCGGATGTAGTATTTTCCAACATTCCTGGCGGGCCGGCCCCTACTTCTCGGTGGGCACATTATATACGTCTATATCGTAATATAACTTAATCTAACCCATCTAGACCCTCGCCGGTAATGTTTTACAAAATCCCGGTCGTGTCGGCCCGTACTTTTCCGTGGGGACATTATATACGTCTATAACGTTATATATCCTAACCCAAGGGAACCTAACTTCTCGGATGCAGTATTTTCCAACATTCCTGGCGGGTCGGCCCCTACTTCTCGGTGGGCACATTATATACGTCTATATCGTAATATAACTTAACCTAACCCATCTAGACCCTCGCTGGTAATGTTTTACAAAATCCCGGTCATGTCGGCCCGTACGTCTCGGTGCGTACATTATATACGTCTATAAATTTATATATCCTAACCTAAGGCAACTTAACATCTACGATGTAGTATTTTCCAACATTACTGGCGGGTCGGCCCCTGCTTCTCGGTGGGAACATTATATACGTCTATAACGTAATATAACCTAACCTAACCCGCCCAGACCCACGCTGGTAATGTTTCACAGAATCCCGTTCATGTCTTCCCGTACGTCTCGCAGCGGACATTATATACGTCTATAAATTTATATATCCTAACCTAAGGGAACCTAACATCTCGGATGTAGTATTTTCCAACATTCCTGGCGGGTCGGCCCCTACTTCTCGGTGGGCACATTATATACGTCTATATCGTAATATGACCTAACCTAACCCATCTAGACGCTCGCTGGTAATGTTCTACAATATCCCGGTCGTGTCTACCCGTACATCTCGGTGGGGACATTATATACGTCTATAACGTTATATATCCTAACCCAAGGGAACCTAACTTCTCGGATGCAGTATTTTCCAACATTCCTGGCGGGTCGGCCCCTACTTCTCGGTGGGCACATTATATACGTCTATATCGTAATATAACTTAACCTAACCCACCTAGACCCTCGCTGGTAATGTTTCACAGAATCCCGTTCATGTCTTCCCGTACGTCTCGGTGCGGACATTATATACGCCTATAAATTTATATATCCTAACCTAAGGGAACCTAACATCTCGGATGTAGTATTTTCCAACATTCCTGGCGGGTCGGCCCCTACTTCTCGGTGGGCACATTATATACGTCTATATCGTAATATGACCTAACCTAACCCATCTAGACGCTCGCTGGTAATGCTTTACAAAATCCCGGTCGTGTCTGCCCGTACTTTTCCGTGGGGACATTATATAGGTCTATAGCTTTATATATCCTAACCTGAGGGAACCTAACATCTCGGATGTAGTATTTTCCAACATTCCTGGCTGGTCGGCACCTATTTCCCGGTGGGCGCATTATATACGTCTATAACGTAATATAACCTAACCTAACCCACCTAGACCATCGCTGGTAATGTTTCACAGAATCCCGTTCGTGTCGTCCCGTACGTCTCGGTGCGGATATTATATACGTCTATAACGATATATCCTAACCTAAGGCAACTTAACATCTCGGATGTAGTATTTTCCAACATTCCTGGCGGGTAGGCCCCTACTTCTCGGTGGGCACATTATATACGTCTATATCGTAATATGACCTAACCTAACCCATCTAGACCCTCGCTGGTAATGTTTTACAATATCCCGTTCGTGTCGTCCCGTACGTCTCGGTGCGGATATTATATACGTCTATAACGATATATCCTAACCTAAGGCAACTTAACATCCCGGATGTAGTATTTTCCAACATTCCTGGCGGGTCGGCCCCTGCTTCTCGGTGGGAACATTATATACGTCTATAACGTAATATAACCTAACCTAACCCTCCTAGACCCTCGCTGGTAATATTTCACAGAATCCCGTTCATGTCTTCCCGTACGTCTCGGTGCGGACATTATATACGTCTATAAATTTATATATCCTAACCTAAGGGAACCTAACATCTCGGATGTAGTATTTTCCAACATTCCTGGCAGGTCGACCCCAATTCTCGGTGGGATCATTATATACGTCTATATCGTAATATAACCTAACCTAACCGATCTAGAACCTCGCTGGTAATGTTTTACAAAATGCCGGTCGTGTCGGCCCGTTCTTCTCGGTGGGCACATTATATACGTCCATATCGTAATGTAACCTAACATAACCCATCTAGACACTCGCTGGTAATGTTTTGCAAAATCCCGGTCGTGTCGGCGCGTACTTTGGCGTGGGGACATTATATACGTCTATAAAGTTATATATCCTAACCTAAGGGAACCTGACACCTCGGATGTAGTATTTTCCAACATTCCTGGCGGGTCGGCCCCTACTTCTCGGTGGGCACATTATATACGTCCATATTGTAATATAACCTAACCTAACCCATCTAGACCCTCGCTGGTAATGTTTTACAAAATTCCGGTCGTGTCGGCCCGTACTTTGCCGTGGGGACATTATCTACGTCTATAACGTTATATATCCTAACCTAAGGGAACCTAACACCTCGGATGTAGTATTTTTCAACATTCCTGGCGGGTCGGCCCCTACTTCTCGGTGGGCACATTATATACGTCTATAACGTAATATAACCTAACCTAACCCACCTAGACCATCGCTGGTAATGTTTCACAGAATCCCGTTCGTGTCGTCCCGTACGTCTCGGTGCGGATATTATATACGTCTATAACGATATATCCTAACCTAAGGCAACTTAACATCTCGGATGTAGTATTTTCCAACATTCCTGGCGGGTAGGCCCCTACTTCTCGGTGGGCACATTATATACGTCTATATCGTAATATGACCTAACCTAACCCATCTAGACCCTCGCTGGTAATGTTTTACAATATCCCGTTCGTGTCGTCCCGTACGTCTCGGTGCGGATATTATATACGTCTATAACGATATATCCTAACCTAAGGCAACTTAACATCCCGGATGTAGTATTTTCCAACATTCCTGGCGGGTCGGCCCCTGCTTCTCGGTGGGAACATTATATACGTCTATAACGTAATATAACCTAACCTAACCCTCCTAGACCCTCGCTGGTAATATTTCACAGAATCCCGTTCATGTCTTCCCGTACGTCTCGGTGCGGACATTATATACGTCTATAAATTTATATATCCTAACCTAAGGGAACCTAACATCTCGGATGTAGTATTTTCCAACATTCCTGGCAGGTCGACCCCAATTCTCGGTGGGATCATTATATACGTCTATATCGTAATATAACCTAACCTAACCGATCTAGAACCTCGCTGGTAATGTTTTACAAAATGCCGGTCGTGTCGGCCCGTTCTTCTCGGTGGGCACATTATATACGTCCATATCGTAATGTAACCTAACATAACCCATCTAGACACTCGCTGGTAATGTTTTGCAAAATCCCGGTCGTGTCGGCGCGTACTTTGGCGTGGGGACATTATATACGTCTATAAAGTTATATATCCTAACCTAAGGGAACCTGACACCTCGGATGTAGTATTTTCCAACATTCCTGGCGGGTCGGCCCCTACTTCTCGGTGGGCACATTATATACGTCCATATTGTAATATAACCTAACCTAACCCATCTAGACCCTCGCTGGTAATGTTTTACAAAATTCCGGTCGTGTCGGCCCGTACTTTGCCGTGGGGACATTATCTACGTCTATAACGTTATATATCCTAACCTAAGGGAACCTAACACCTCGGATGTAGTATTTTTCAACATTCCTGGCGGGTCGGCCCCTACTTCTCGGTGGGCACATTACATACGTCTATAACGTAATATAACCTAACCTAACCCACCTAGACCATCGCTGGTAATGTTTCACAGAATCCCGTTCGTGTCGTCCCGTACGTCTCGGTGCGGATATTATATACGTCTATAACGATATATCCTAACCTAAGGCAACTTAACATCTCGGATGTAGTATTTTCCAACATTCCTGGCGGGTCGGCGCCTACTTCTCGGTGGGCACATTATATACGTCTATATCGTAATATGACCTAACCTAACCCATCTAGACCCTCGCTGGTAATGTTTTACAATATCGCGGTCGTGTCTACCCGTACATCTCGGTGGGGACATTATACGTCTATAACGTTATATATCCTAACCTAAGGGAACCTAACATCTCGGATGTAGTATTTTCCAACATTCCTGGCGGGCCGGCCCCTACTTCTCGGTGGGCACATTATATACGTCTATATCGTAATATAACTTAATCTAACCCATCTAGACCCTCGCCGGTAATGTTTTACAAAATCCCGGTCGTGTCGGCCCGTACTTCTCGGTGGGGAAATTATATACGTCTTTAACGTTATATATCCTAACCTAAGGGAACCTAACTTCTCGGATGTAGTATTTTCCAACATTCCTGGCGGGCCGGCCCCTACTTCTCGGTGGGCACATTATATACGTCTATATCGTAATATAACTTAACCTAACCCATCTAGACCCTCGCTGGTAATGTTTTACAAAATCCCGGTCGTGTCGGCCCGTACTTTTCCGTGGGGACATTATATACGTCTATAACGTTATATATCCTAACCCAAGGGAACCTAACTTCTCGGATGCAGTATTTTCCAACATTCCTGGCGGGTCGGCCCCTACTTCTCGGTGGGCACATTATATACGTCTATATCGTAATATAACTTAACCTAACCCATCTAGACCCTCGCTGGTAATGTTTTACAAAATCCCGGTCATGTCGGCCCGTACGTCTCGGTGCGTACATTATATACGTCTATAAATTTATATATCCTAACCTAAGGCAACTTAACATCTCCGATGTAGTATTTTCCAACATTACTGGCGGGTCGGCCCCTGCTTCTCGGTGGGAACATTATATACGTCTATAACGTAATATAACCTAACCTAACCCGCCTAGACCCACGCTGGTAATGTTTCACAGAATCCCGTTCATGTCTTCCCGTACGTCTCGCAGCGGACATTATATACGTCTATAAATTTATATATCCTAACCTAAGGGAACCTAACATCTCGGATGTAGTATTTTCCAACATTCCTGGCGGGTCGGCCCCTACTTCTCGGTGGGCACATTATATACGTCTATATCGTAATATGATCTAACCTAACCCATCTAGACGCTCGCTGGTAATGTTCTACAATATCCCGTTCGTGTCGTCCCGTACGTCTCGGTGCGGATATTATATACGTCTATAACGATATATCCTAACCTAAGGCAACTTAACATCTCGGATGTAGTATTTTCCAACATTCCTGGCGGGTCGGCGCCTACTTCTCGGTGGGCACATTATATACGTCTATATCGTAATATGACCTAACCTAACCCATCTAGACCCTCGCTGGTAATGTTTTACAATATCGCGGTCGTGTCTACCCGTACATCTCGGTGGGGACATTATACGTCTATAACGTTATATATCCTAACCTAAGGGAACCTAACATCTCGGATGTAGTATTTTCCAACATTCCTGGCGGGCCGGCCCCTACTTCTCGGTGGGCACATTATATACGTCTATATCGTAATATAACTTAATCTAACCCATCTAGACCCTCGCCGGTAATGTTTTACAAAATCCCGGTCGTGTCGGCCCGTACTTCTCGGTGGGGAAATTATATACGTCTTTAACGTTATATATCCTAACCTAAGGGAACCTAACTTCTCGGATGTAGTATTTTCCAACATTCCTGGCGGGCCGGCCCCTACTTCTCGGTGGGCACATTATATACGTCTATATCGTAATATAACTTAACCTAACCCATCTAGACCCTCGCTGGTAATGTTTTACAAAATCCCGGTCGTGTCGGCCCGTACTTTTCCGTGGGGACATTATATACGTCTATAACGTTATATATCCTAACCCAAGGGAACCTAACTTCTCGGATGCAGTATTTTCCAACATTCCTGGCGGGTCGGCCCCTACTTCTCGGTGGGCACATTATATACGTCTATATCGTAATATAACTTAACCTAACCCATCTAGACCCTCGCTGGTAATGTTTTACAAAATCCCGGTCATGTCGGCCCGTACGTCTCGGTGCGTACATTATATACGTCTATAAATTTATATATCCTAACCTAAGGCAACTTAACATCTCCGATGTAGTATTTTCCAACATTACTGGCGGGTCGGCCCCTGCTTCTCGGTGGGAACATTATATACGTCTATAACGTAATATAACCTAACCTAACCCGCCTAGACCCACGCTGGTAATGTATCACAGAATCCCGTTCATGTCTTCCCGTACGTCTCGCAGCGGACATTATATACGTCTATAAATTTATATATCCTAACCTAAGGGAACCTAACATCTCGGATGTAGTATTTTCCAACATTCCTGGCGGGTCGGCCCCTACTTCTCGGTGGGCACATTATATACGTCTATATCGTAATATGACCTAACCTAACCCATCTAGACGCTCGCTGGTAATGTTCTACAATATCCCGGTCGTGTCTACCCGTACATCTCGGTGGGGACATTATATACGTCTATAACGTTATATATCCTAACCCAAGGGAACCTAACTTCTCGGATGCAGTATTTTCCAACATTCCTGGCGGGTCGGCCCCTACTTCTCGGTGGGCACATTATATACGTCTATATCGTAATATAACTTAACCTAACCCACCTAGACCCTCGCTGGTAATGTTTCACAGAATCCCGTTCATGTCTTCCCGTACGTCTCGTTGCGGACATTATATACGCCTATAAATTTATATATCCTAACCTAAGGGAACCTAACATCTCGGATGTAGTATTTTCCAACATTCCTGGCGGGTCGGCCCCTACTTCTCGGTGGGCACATTATATACGTCTATATCGTAATATGACCTAACCTAACCCATCTAGACGCTCGCAGGTAATGCTTTACAAAATCCCGGTCGTGTCTGCCCGTACTTTTCCGTGGGGACATTATATAGGTCTATAGCTTTATATATCCTAACCTGAGGGAACCTAACATCTCGGATGTAGTATTTTCCAACATTCCTGGCTGGTCGGCACCTATTTCCCGGTGGGCGCATTATATACGTCTATAACGTAATATAACCTAACCTAACCCACCTAGACCATCGCTGGTAATGTTTCACAGAATCCCGTTCGTGTCGTCCCGTACGTCTCGGTGCGGATATTATATACGTCTATAACGATATATCCTAACCTAAGGCAACTTAACATCTCGGATGTAGTATTTTCCAACATTCCTGGCGGGTAGGCCCCTACTTCTCGGTGGGCACATTATATACGTCTATATCGTAATATGACCTAACCTAACCCATCTAGACCCTCGCTGGTAATGTTTTACAATATCCCGTTCGTGTCGTCCCGTACGTCTCGGTGCGGATATTATATACGTCTATAACGATATATCCTAACCTAAGGCAACTTAACATCCCGGATGTAGTATTTTCCAACATTCCTGGCGGGTTGGCCCCTACTTCTCGGTGGGCACATTATATACGTCTATATCGTAATATGACCTAACCTAACCCATCTAGACGCTCGCTGGTAATGTTTTACAATATCCCGGTCGTGTCTACCCGTACATCTCGGTGGGGACATTATATACGTCTATAACGTTATATATCCTAACCTAAGGGAACCTAACATCTCGGATGTAGTATTTTCCAACATTCCTGGCGGGCCGGCCCCTACTTCTCGGTGGGCACATTATATACGTCTATATCGTAATATGACCTAACCTAACCCATCTAGACGCTCGCTGGTAATGTTTTACAATATCCCGGTCGTGTCTACCCGTACATCTCGGTGGGGACATTATATACGTCTATAACGTTATATATCCCAACCTAAGGGAACCTAGCATCTCGGATGTAGTATTTTCCAACATTCCTGGCGGGTCGGCCCCTACTTCTCGGTGGGCACATTATATACGTCTATATCGTAATATAACCTAACCTAACCCATCTAGACCCTCGCTGGTAATGTTTTTCAAAATCCCGGACGTGTTGGCCCGTACATCTCGGTGAGGACATTATATACGTCTATAACGTTATATATCTTAACCTAAGGGAACCTAACATCTCGGATGTAGTATTTTCCAACATTCCTGGCGGGTCGGCCCCTACTTCTCGGTGGGCACATTATATACGTCTATATCGTAATATAACCTGACCTAACCCATCTAGACCCTCGCTGGTAATGTTTTTCAAAATCCCGGAAGTGTTGGCCCGTACATCTCGGTGAGGACATTATATACGTCTATAACGTTATATATCTTAACCTAGGGGAACCTAACATCTCGGATGTAGTATTTTCCAACATTCCTGGCGGGTCGGCCCCTACTTCTCGGTGGGCACATTATATACGTCCATATTGTAATATAACCTAACCTAACCCATCTAGACCCTCGCTGGTAATGTTTTACAAAATCCCGGTCGTGTCGGCCCGTACTTTTCCGTGGGGACATTATATACGTCTATAACGTTATATATCCTAACCTAAGGGAACCTAACTTCTCGGATGCAGTATTTTCCAACATTCCTGGCGGGTCGGCCCCTACTTCTCGGTGGGCACATTATATTAGACCATATCGTAATGTAACCTAACCTAACCCATGTAGACCCTCGCTGGTAATGTTTTACAAAATTCCGGTCGTGTGTGCACGTCCTTTGCCGTGGGGACATTATATAAGTCTATAACGTTACATATCCTAACCTAAGGGAACCTAACATCTCGGATGTAGTATTTTCCAACAGTCTTGGCGGGTCGGAACCTACTTCTCGGTGGGCACATTATATACGTCTATACCGTAGTATAACCCAACCTAACCCATCTAGACCCTCGCTGGTAATGTTTTACAAAATCCCGTTCATGTCTTCCCGTACGTCTCGGTGCGTACATTATATACGTCTATAAATTTATATATCCTAACCTAAGGCAACTTAACATCTCCGATGTAGTATTTTCCAACATTCCGGCGGGTCGGCCCCTGCTTCTCGGTGGGAACATTATATACGTCTATATCGTAATATAACGTAACCTAACCCACCTAGACCGTCGCTGGTATTGTTTTACAATATCCCGGTCGTGTCGACCCGTACTTCTCGGTGGGGACATCATATACGTCTATAACGTTATATATCCTAAATTAAGGGAACCTAACATCTCGGATGTAGTATTTTCCAACATTCCTGGCGGGTCGGCCCCTACTTCTCGGTGGGCACATTATAAACGTCCATATTGCAATATAACCTAACCTAACCCATCTAGACCCTCGCTGGTAATGTTTTACAAAATTCCGGTCGTGTCGGCCCGTACTTTGCCGTGGGGACATTATTTACGTCTATAACGTTATATATCCTAACCTAAGGGAACCTAACATCTCGAATGTAGTATTTTCCAACATTCCTGGCGGGTCGGCCCCTACTTCTCGGTGGGCACATTATATACGTCTATAACGTAATATAACCTAACCTAACCCATCTAGACCATCGCTGGTAATGTTTCACAGAATCCCGTTCATGTCTTCCCGTACGTCTCGGTGCGGACATTATATACGCCTATAAATTTATATATCCTAACCTAAGGGAACCTAACATCTCGGATGTAGTATTTTCCAACATTCCTGGCGGGTCGGCCCCTACTTCTCGGTGGGCACATTATATACGTCTATATCGTAATATGACCTAACCTAACCCATCTAGACGCTCGCTGGTAATGCTTTACAAAATCCCGGTCGTGTCTGCCCGTACTTTTCCGTGGGGACATTATATAGGTCTATAGCTTTATATATCCTAACCTGAGGGAACCTAACATCTCGGATGTAGTATTTTCCAACATTCCTGGCTGGTCGGCACCTATTTCCCGGTGGGCGCATTATATACGTCTATAACGTAATATAACCTAACCTAACCCACCTAGACCATCGCTGGTAATGTTTCACAGAATCCCGTTCGTGTCGTCCCGTACGTCTCGGTGCGGATATTATATACGTCTATAACGATATATCCTAACCTAAGGCAACTTAACATCTCGGATGTAGTATTTTTCAACATTCCTGGCGGGTAGGCCCCTACTTCTCGGTGGGCACATTATATACGTCTATATCGTAATATGACCTAACCTAACCCATCTAGACCCTCGCTGGTAATGTTTTACAATATCCCGTTCGTGTCGTCCCGTACGTCTCGGTGCGGACATTATATACGTCTATAAATTTATATATCCTAACCTAAGGGAACCTAACATCTCGGATGTAGTATTTTCCAACATTCCTGGCAGGTCGACCCCAATTCTCGGTGGGATCATTATATACGTCTATATCGTAATATAACCTAACCTAACCGATCTAGAACCTCGCTGGTAATGTTTTACAAAATGCCGGTCGTGTCGGCCCGTTCTTCTCGGTGGGCACATTATATACGTCCATATCGTAATGTAACCTAACATAACCCATCTAGACACTCGCTGGTAATGTTTTGCAAAATCCCGGTCGTGTCGGCGCGTACTTTGGCGTGGGGACATTATATACGTCTATAAAGTTATATATCCTAACCTAAGGGAACCTGACATCTCGGATGTAGTATTTTCCAACATTCCTGGCGGGTCGGCCCCTACTTCTCGGTGGGCACATTATATACGTCCATATTGTAATATAACCTAACCTAACCCATCTAGACCCTCGCTGGTAATGTTTTACAAAATTCCGGTCGTGTCGGCCCGTACTTTGCCGTGGGGACATTATCTACGTCTATAACGTTATATATCCTAACCTAAGGGAACCTAACACCTCGGATGTAGTATTTTTCAACATTCCTGGCGGGTCGGCCCCTACTTCTCGGTGGGCACATTACATACGTCTATAACGTAATATAACCTAACCTAACCCACCTAGACCATCGCTGGTAATGTTTCACAGAATCCCGTTCGTGTCGTCCCGTACGTCTCGGTGCGGATATTATATACGTCTATAACGATATATCCTAACCTAAGGCAACTTAACATCTCGGATGTAGTATTTTCCAACATTCCTGGCGGGTCGGCGCCTACTTCTCGGTGGGCACATTATATACGTCTATATCGTAATATGACCTAACCTAACCCATCTAGACCCTCGCTGGTAATGTTTTACAATATCGCGGTCGTGTCTACCCGTACATCTCGGTGGGGACATTATACGTCTATAACGTTATATATCCTAACCTAAGGGAACCTAACATCTCGGATGTAGTATTTTCCAACATTCCTGGCGGGCCGGCCCCTACTTCTCGGTGGGCACATTATATACGTCTATATCGTAATATAACTTAATCTAACCCATCTAGACCCTCGCCGGTAATGTTTTACAAAATCCCGGTCGTGTCGGCCCGTACTTCTCGGTGGGGAAATTATATACGTCTTTAACGTTATATATCCTAACCTAAGGGAACCTAACTTCTCGGATGTAGTATTTTCCAACATTCCTGGCGGGCCGGCCCCTACTTCTCGGTGGGCACATTATATACGTCTATATCGTAATATAACTTAACCTAACCCATCTAGACCCTCGCTGGTAATGTTTTACAAAATCCCGGTCGTGTCGGCCCGTACTTTTCCGTGGGGACATTATATACGTCTATAACGTTATATATCCTAACCCAAGGGAACCTAACTTCTCGGATGCAGTATTTTCCAACATTCCTGGCGGGTCGGCCCCTACTTCTCGGTGGGCACATTATATACGTCTATATCGTAATATAACTTAACCTAACCCATCTAGACCCTCGCTGGTAATGTTTTACAAAATCCCGGTCATGTCGGCCCGTACGTCTCGGTGCGTACATTATATACGTCTATAAATTTATATATCCTAACCTAAGGCAACTTAACATCTCCGATGTAGTATTTTCCAACATTACTGGCGGGTCGGCCCCTGCTTCTCGGTGGGAACATTATATACGTCTATAACGTAATATAACCTAACCTAACCCGCCTAGACCCTCGCTGGTAATGCTTTACAAAATCCCGGTCGTGTCTGCCCGTACTTTTCCGTGGGGACATTATATAGGTCTATAGCTTTATATATCCTAACCTGAGGGAACCTAACATCTCGGATGTAGTATTTTCCAACATTCCTGGCTGGTCGGCACCTATTTCCCGGTGGGCGCATTATATACGTCTATAACGTAATATAACCTAACCTAACCCACCTAGACCATCGCTGGTAATGTTTCACAGAATCCCGTTCGTGTCGTCCCGTACGTCTCGGTGCGGATATTATATACGTCTATAACGATATATCCTAACCTAAGGCAACTTAACATCCCGGATGTAGTATTTTCCAACATTCCTGGCGGGTCGGCCCCTACTTCTCGGTGGGCACATTATATACGTCTATATCGTAATATGACCTAACCTAACCCATCTAGACGCTCGCTGGTAATGTTTTACAATATCCCGGTCGTGTCTACCCGTACATCTCGGTGGGGACATTATATACGTCTATAACGTTATATATCCTAACCTAAGGGAACCTAACATCTCGGATGTAGTATTTTCCAACATTCCTGGCGGGCCGGCCCCTACTTCTCGGTGGGCACATTATATACGTCTATATCGTAATATGACCTAACCTAACCCATCTAGACGCTCGCTGGTAATGTTTTACAATATCCCGGTCGTGTCTACCCGTACATCTCGGTGGGGACATTATATACGTCTATAACGTTATATATCCCAACCTAAGGGAACCTAGCATCTCGGATGTAGTATTTTCCAACATTCCTGGCGGGTCGGCCCCTACTTCTCGGTGGGCACATTATAAACGTCCATATTGCAATATAACCTAACCTAACCCATCTAGACCCTCGCTGGTAATGTTTTACAAAATTCCGGTCGTGTCGGCCCGTACTTTGCCGTGGGGACATTATTTACGTCTATAACGTTATATATCCTAACCTAAGGGAACCTAACATCTCGAATGTAGTATTTTCCAACATTCCTGGCGGGTCGGCCCCTACTTCTCGGTGGGCACATTATATACGTCTATAACGTAATATAACCTAACCTAACCCATCTAGACCATCGCTGGTAATGTTTCACAGAATCCCGTTCATGTCTTCCCGTACGTCTCGGTGCGGACATTATATACGCCTATAAATTTATATATCCTAACCTAAGGGAACCTAACATCTCGGATGTAGTATTTTCCAACATTCCTGGCGGGTCGGCCCCTACTTCTCGGTGGGCACATTATATACGTCTATATCGTAATATGACCTAACCTAACCCATCTAGACGCTCGCTGGTAATGCTTTACAAAATCCCGGTCGTGTCTGCCCGTACTTTTCCGTGGGGACATTATATAGGTCTATAGCTTTATATATCCTAACCTGAGGGAACCTAACATCTCGGATGTAGTATTTTCCAACATTCCTGGCTGGTCGGCACCTATTTCCCGGTGGGCGCATTATATACGTCTATAACGTAATATAACCTAACCTAACCCACCTAGACCATCGCTGGTAATGTTTCACAGAATCCCGTTCGTGTCGTCCCGTACGTCTCGGTGCGGATATTATATACGTCTATAACGATATATCCTAACCTAAGGCAACTTAACATCTCGGATGTAGTATTTTCCAACATTCCTGGCAGGTCGACCCCAATTCTCGGTGGGATCATTATATACGTCTATATCGTAATATAACCTAACCTAACCGATCTAGAACCTCGCTGGTAATGTTTTACAAAATGCCGGTCGTGTCGGCCCGTTCTTCTCGGTGGGCACATTATATACGTCCATATCGTAATGTAACCTAACATAACCCATCTAGACACTCGCTGGTAATGTTTTGCAAAATCCCGGTCGTGTCGGCGCGTACTTTGGCGTGGGGACATTATATACGTCTATAAAGTTATATATCCTAACCTAAGGGAACCTGACATCTCGGATGTAGTATTTTCCAACATTCCTGGCGGGTCGGCCCCTACTTCTCGGTGGGCACATTATATACGTCCATATTGTAATATAACCTAACCTAACCCATCTAGACCCTCGCTGGTAATGTTTTACAAAATTCCGGTCGTGTCGGCCCGTACTTTGCCGTGGGGACATTATCTACGTCTATAACGTTATATATCCTAACCTAAGGGAACCTAACACCTCGGATGTAGTATTTTTCAACATTCCTGGCGGGTCGGCCCCTACTTCTCGGTGGGCACATTACATACGTCTATAACGTAATATAACCTAACCTAACCCACCTAGACCATCGCTGGTAATGTTTCACAGAATCCCGTTCGTGTCGTCCCGTACGTCTCGGTGCGGATATTATATACGTCTATAACGATATATCCTAACCTAAGGCAACTTAACATCTCGGATGTAGTATTTTCCAACATTCCTGGCAGGTCGACCCCAATTCTCGGTGGGATCATTATATACGTCTATATCGTAATATAACTTAACCTAACCCATCTAGACCCTCGCTGGTAATGTTTTACAAAATCCCGGTCGTGTCGGCCCGTACTTTTCCGTGGGGACATTATATACGTCTATAACGTTATATATCCTAACCCAAGGGAACCTAACTTCTCGGATGCAGTATTTTCCAACATTCCTGGCGGGTCGGCCCCTACTTCTCGGTGGGCACATTATATACGTCTATATCGTAATATAACTTAACCTAACCCATCTAGACCCTCGCTGGTAATGTTTTACAAAATCCCGGTCATGTCGGCCCGTACGTCTCGGTGCGTACATTATATACGTCTATAAATTTATATATCCTAACCTAAGGCAACTTAACATCTCCGATGTAGTATTTTCCAACATTACTGGCGGGTCGGCCCCTGCTTCTCGGTGGGAACATTATATACGTCTATAACGTAATATAACCTAACCTAACCCGCCTAGACCCTCGCTGGTAATGCTTTACAAAATCCCGGTCGTGTCTGCCCGTACTTTTCCGTGGGGACATTATATAGGTCTATAGCTTTATATATCCTAACCTGAGGGAACCTAACATCTCGGATGTAGTATTTTCCAACATTCCTGGCTGGTCGGCACCTATTTCCCGGTGGGCGCATTATATACGTCTATAACGTAATATAACCTAACCTAACCCACCTAGACCATCGCTGGTAATGTTTCACAGAATCCCGTTCGTGTCGTCCCGTACGTCTCGGTGCGGATATTATATACGTCTATAACGATATATCCTAACCTAAGGCAACTTAACATCCCGGATGTAGTATTTTCCAACATTCCTGGCGGGTCGGCCCCTACTTCTCGGTGGGCACATTATATACGTCTATATCGTAATATGACCTAACCTAACCCATCTAGACGCTCGCTGGTAATGTTTTACAATATCCCGGTCGTGTCTACCCGTACATCTCGGTGGGGACATTATATACGTCTATAACGTTATATATCCTAACCTAAGGGAACCTAACATCTCGGATGTAGTATTTTCCAACATTCCTGGCGGGCCGGCCCCTACTTCTCGGTGGGCACATTATATACGTCTATATCGTAATATGACCTAACCTAACCCATCTAGACGCTCGCTGGTAATGTTTTACAATATCCCGGTCGTGTCTACCCGTACATCTCGGTGGGGACATTATATACGTCTATAACGTTATATATCCCAACCTAAGGGAACCTAGCATCTCGGATGTAGTATTTTCCAACATTCCTGGCGGGTCGGCCCCTACTTCTCGGTGGGCACATTATAAACGTCCATATTGCAATATAACCTAACCTAACCCATCTAGACCCTCGCTGGTAATGTTTTACAAAATTCCGGTCGTGTCGGCCCGTACTTTGCCGTGGGGACATTATTTACGTCTATAACGTTATATATCCTAACCTAAGGGTACCTAACATCTCGAATGTAGTATTTTCCAACATTCCTGGCGGGTCGGCCCCTACTTCTCGGTGGGCACATTATATACGTCTATAACGTAATATAACCTAACCTAACCCATCTAGACCATCGCTGGTAATGTTTCACAGAATCCCGTTCATGTCTTCCCGTACGTCTCGGTGCGGACATTATATACGCCTATAAATTTATATATCCTAACCTAAGGGAACCTAACATCTCGGATGTAGTATTTTCCAACATTCCTGGCGGGTCGGCCCCTACTTCTCGGTGGGCACATTATATACGTCTATATCGTAATATGACCTAACCTAACCCATCTAGACGCTCGCTGGTAATGCTTTACAAAATCCCGGTCGTGTCTGCCCGTACTTTTCCGTGGGGACATTATATAGGTCTATAGCTTTATATATCCTAACCTGAGGGAACCTAACATCTCGGATGTAGTATTTTCCAACATTCCTGGCTGGTCGGCACCTATTTCCCGGTGGGCGCATTATATACGTCTATAACGTAATATAACCTAACCTAACCCACCTAGACCATCGCTGGTAATGTTTCACAGAATCCCGTTCGTGTCGTCCCGTACGTCTCGGTGCGGATATTATATACGTCTATAACGATATATCCTAACCTAAGGCAACTTAACATCTCGGATGTAGTATTTTCCAACATTCCTGGCAGGTCGACCCCAATTCTCGGTGGGATCATTATATACGTCTATATCGTAATATAACTTAACCTAACCCATCTAGACCCTCGCTGGTAATGTTTTACAAAATCCCGGTCGTGTCGGCCCGTACTTTTCCGTGGGGACATTATATACGTCTATAACGTTATATATCCTAACCCAAGGGAACCTAACTTCTCGGATGCAGTATTTTCCAACATTCCTGGCGGGTCGGCCCCTACTTCTCGGTGGGCACATTATATACGTCTATATCGTAATATAACTTAACCTAACCCATCTAGACCCTCGCTGGTAATGTTTTACAAAATCCCGGTCATGTCGGCCCGTACGTCTCGGTGCGTACATTATATACGTCTATAAATTTATATATCCTAACCTAAGGCAACTTAACATCTCCGATGTAGTATTTTCCAACATTACTGGCGGGTCGGCCCCTGCTTCTCGGTGGGAACATTATATACGTCTATAACGTAATATAACCTAACCTAACCCGCCTAGACCCACGCTGGTAATGTTTCACAGAATCCCGTTCATGTCTTCCCGTACGTCTCGCAGCGGACATTATATACGTCTATAAATTTATATATCCTAACCTAAGGGAACCTAACATCTCGGATGTAGTATTTTCCAACATTCCTGGCGGGTCGGCCCCTACTTCTCGGTGGGCACATTATATACGTCTATATCGTAATATGACCTAACCTAACCCATCTAGACGCTCGCTGGTAATGTTCTACAATATCCCGGTCGTGTCTACCCGTACATCTCGCTGGGGACATTATATACGTCTATAACGTTATATATCCTAACCCAAGGGAACCTAACTTCTCGGATGCAGTATTTTCCAACATTCCTGGCGGGTCGGCCCCTACTTCTCGGTGGGCACATTATATACGTCTATATCGTAATATAACTTAACCTAACCCACCTAGACCCTCGCTGGTAATGTTTCACAGAATCCCGTTCATGTCTTCCCGTACGTCTCGGTGCGGACATTATATACGCCTATAAATTTATATATCCTAACATAAGGGAACCTAACATCTCGGATGTAGTATTTTCCAACATTCCTGGCGGGTCGGCCCCTACTTCTCGGTGGGCACATTATATACGTCTATATCGTAATATGACCTAACCTAACCCATCTAGACGCTCGCTGGTAATGCTTTACAAAATCCCGGTCGTGTCTGCCCGTACTTTTCCGTGGGGACATTATATAGGTCTATAGCTTTATATATCCTAACCTGAGGGAACCTAACATCTCGGATGTAGTATTTTCCAACATTCCTGGCTGGTCGGCACCTATTTCCCGGTGGGCGCATTATATACGTCTATAACGTAATATAACCTAACCTAACCCACCTAGACCATCGCTGGTAATGTTTCACAGAATCCCGTTCGTGTCGTCCCGTACGTCTCGGTGCGGATATTATATACGTCTATAACGATATATCCTAACCTAAGGCAACTTAACATCTCGGATGTAGTATTTTCCAACATTCCTGGCGGGTAGGCCCCTACTTCTCGGTGGGCACATTATATACGTCTATATCGTAATATGACCTAACCTAACCCATCTAGACGCTCGCTGGTAATGTTTTACAATATCCCGGTCGTGTCTACCCGTACATCTCGGTGGGGACATTATATACGTCTATAACGTTATATATCCCAACCTAAGGGAACCTAGCATCTCGGATGTAGTATTTTCCAACATTCCTGGCGGGTCGGCCCCTACTTCTCGGTGGGCACATTATATACGTCTATATCGTAATATAACCTAACCTAACCCATCTAGACCCTCGCTGGTAATGTTTTTCAAAATCCCGGACGTGTTGGCCCGTACATCTCGGTGAGGACATTATATACGTCTATAACGTTATATATCTTAACCTAAGGGAACCTAACATCTCGGATGTAGTATTTTCCAACATTCCTGGCGGGTCGGCCCCTACTTCTCGGTGGGCACATTATATACGTCTATATCGTAATATAACCTAACCTAACCCATCTAGACCCTCGCTGGTAATGTTTTTCAAAATCCCGGAAGTGTTGGCCCGTACATCTCGGTGAGGACATTATATACGTCTATAACGTTATATATCTTAACCTAGGGGAACCTAACATCTCGGATGTAGTATTTTCCAACATTCCTGGCGGGTCGGCCCCTACTTCTCGGTGGGCACATTATATACGTCCATATTGTAATATAACCTAACCTAACCCATCTAGACCCTCGCTGGTAATGTTTTACAAAATCCCGGTCGTGTCGGCCCGTACTTTTCCGTGGGGACATTATATACGTCTATAACGTTATATATCCTAACCTAAGGGAACCTAACTTCTCGGATGCAGTATTTTCCAACATTCCTGGCGGGTCGGCCCCTACTTCTCGGTGGGCACATTATATTAGACCATATCGTAATGTAACCTAACCTAACCCATGTAGACCCTCGCTGGTAATGTTTTACAAAATTCCGGTCGTGTGTGCACGTACTTTGCCGTGGGGACATTATATAAGTCTATAACGTTACATATCCTAACCTAAGGGAACCTAACATCTCGGATGTAGTATTTTCCAACAGTCTTGGCGGGTCGGCCCCTACTTCTCGGTGGGCACATTATATACGTCTATAACGTAATATAACCTAACCTAACCCATCTAGACCATCGCTGGTAATGTTTCACAGAATCCCGTTCATGTCTTCCCGTACGTCTCGGTGCGTACATTATATACGTCTATAAATCTATATATCCTAACCTAGGGGAACCTAACATCTCGGATGTAGTATTTTCCAACATTCCTGGCGGGTCGGCCCCTACTTCTCGGTGGGCACATTATATACGTCTATATCGTAGTATAACCTAACCTAACCCATCTAGACCCTCGCTGGGAATGTTTTACAGAATTCCGTTCGTGTCGTCCCGTACGTCTCGGTGCGGATATTATATACGTCTATAACGATATATCCTAACCTAAGGCAACTTAACATCTCGGATGTAGTATTTTCCAACATTCCTGGCGGGTCGGCCCCGGCTTCTCGGTGGGAACATTATATACGTCTATAACGTAATATAACCTAACCTAACCCTCCTAGAACCTCGCTGGTAATGTTTTACAAAATGCCGGTCGTGTCTACCCGTACATCTCGGTGGGGACATTATACGTCTATAACGTTATATATCCTAACCTAAGGGAACCTAACATCTCGGATGTAGTATTTTCCAACATTCCTGGCGGGCCGGCCTCTACTTCTCGGTGGGCACACTATATACGTCTATATCGTAATATAACCTAACCTAACCCATCTAGAACCTCGCTGGTAATGTTTTACAAAATGCCGGTCGTGTCGGCCCGTTCTTCTCGGTGGGCACATTATATACGTCCATATCGTAATGTAACCTAACCTAACCCATCTAGACCCTCGCTGGTAATGTTTTACAAAATTCCGGTCGTGTCGGCCCGTACTTTGCCGTGGGGACATTATCTACGTCTATAACGTTATATATCCTAACCTAAGGGAACCTAACACCTCGGATGTAGTTTTTTTCAACATTCCTGGCGGGTCGGCCCCTACTTCTCGGTGGGCACATTATATACGTCTATAACGTAATATAACCTAACCTAACCCATCTAGACCATCGCTGGTAATGTTTCACAGAATCCCGTTCATGTCTTCCCGTACGTCTCGGTGCGTACATTATATACGTCTATAAATCTATATATCCTAACCTAGGGGAACCTAACATCTCGGATGTAGTATTTTCCAACATTCCTGGCGGGTCGGCCCCTACTTCTCGGTGGGCACATTATATACGTCTATATCGTAGTATAACCTAACCTAACCCATCTAGACCCTCGCTGGGAATGTTTTACAAAATCCCGTTCGTGTCGGCCCGTACTTCTCGGTGGGGAAATTATATACGTCTTTAACGTTATATATCCTAACCTAAGGGAACCTAACTTCTCGGATGTAGTATTTTCCAACATTCCTGGCGGGCCGGCCCCTACTTCTCGGTGGGCACATTATATACGTCTATATCGTAATATAACCTAACCTAACCCATCTAGAACCTCGCTGGTAATGTTTTACAAAATGCCGGTCGTGTCGGCCCGTTCTTCTCGGTGGGCACATTATATACGTCCATATCGTAATGTAACCTAACCTAACCCATCTAGACCCTCGCTGGTAATGTTTTACAAAATTCCGGTCGTGTCGGCCCGTACTTTGCCGTGGGGACATTATCTACGTCTATAACGTTATATATCCTAACCTAAGGGAACCTAACACCTCGGATGTAGTTTTTTTCAACATTCCTGGCGGGTCGGCCCCTACTTCTCGGTGGGCACATTATATACGTCTATAACGTAATATAACCTAACCTAACCCACCTAGACCATCGCTGGTAATGTTTCACAGAATCCCGTTCGTGTCGGCCCGTACTTTGGCGTGGGGACATTATATACGTCTATAACGTTATATATCCTAACCTAAGGGAACCTAACTTCTCGGATGCAGTATTTTCCAACATTCCTGGCGGGTCGACCCCTACTTCTCGGTGGGCACATTATATACGTCTATAACGTAATATAACCTAACCTAACCCATCTAGACCATCGCTGGTAATGTTTCACAGAATCCCGTTCATGTCTTCCCGTACGTCTCGGTGCGTACATTATATACGTCTATAAATCTATATATCCTAACCTAGGGGAACCTAACATCTCGGATGTAGTATTTTCCAACATTCCTGGCGGGTCGGCCCCTACTTCTCGGTGGGCACATTATATACGTCTATATCGTAGTATAACCTAACCTAACCCATCTAGACCCTCGCTGGGAATGTTTTACAAAATCCCGTTCGTGTCGGCCCGTACTTCTCGGTGGGGAAATTATATACGTCTTTAACGTTATATATCCTAACCTAAGGGAACCTAACTTCTCGGATGTAGTATTTTCCAACATTCCTGGCGGGCCGGCCCCTACTTCTCGGTGGGCACATTATATACGTCTATATCGTAATATAACTTAACCTAACCCATCTAGACCCTCGCTGGTAATGTTTTACAAAATCCCGGTCGTGTCGGCCCGTACTTTTCCGTGGGGACATTATATACGTCTATAACGTTATATATCCTAACCCAAGGGAACCTAACTTCTCGGATGCAGTATTTTCCAACATTCCTGGCGGGTCGGCCCCTACTTCTCGGTGGGCACATTATATACGTCTATAACGTAATATAACCTAACCTAACCCACCTAGACCCACGCTGGTAATGTTTCACAGAATCCCGTTCATGTCTTCCCGTACGTCTCGGTGGGGACATTATATACGTCTATAACGTTATATATCCCAACCTAAGGGAACCTAGCATCTCGGATGTAGTATTTTCCAACATTCCTGGCGGGTCGGCCCCTACTTCTCGGTGGGCACATTATATACGTCTATATCGTAATATAACGTAACCTAACCCACCTAGACCGTCGCTGGTAATGTTTTACAATATCCCGGTCGTGTCGACCCGTACTTCTCGGTGGGGACATCATATACGTCTATAACGTTATATATCCTAAATTAAGGGAACCTAACATCTCGGATGTAGTATTTTCCAACATTCCTGGCGGGTCGGCCCCTACTTCTCGGTGGGCACATTATAAACGTCCATATTGCAATATAACCTAACCTAACCCATCTAGACCCTCGCTGGTAATGTTTTACAAAATTCCGGTCGTGTCGGCCCGTACTTTGCCGTGGGGACATTATTTACGTCTATAACGTTATATATCCTAACCTAAGGGAACCTAACATCTCGAATGTAGTATTTTCCAACATTCCTGGCGGGTCGGCCCCTACTTCTCGGTGGGCACATTATATACGTCTATAATGTAATATAACCTAACCTAACCCATCTAGACCATCGCTGGTAATGTTTCACAGAATCCCGTTCATGTCTTCCCGTACGTCTCGGTGCGTACATTATATACGTCTATAAATCTATATATCCTAACCTAGGGGAACCTAACATCTCGGATGTAGTATTTTCCAACATTCCTGGCGGGTCGGCCCCTACTTCTCGGTGGGCACATTATATACTTCTATATCGTAGTATAACCTAACCTAACCCATCTAGACCCTCGCTGGAAATGTTTTACAGAATTCCGTTCGTGTCGTCCCGTACGTCTCGGTGCGGATATTATATAGGTCTATAACGATATATCCTAACCTAAGGCAATTTAACATCTCGGATGTAGTATTTTCCAACATTCCTGGCGGGTCGGCGCCTACTTCTCGGTGGGCACATTATATACGTCTATATCGTAATATGACCTAACCTAACCCATCTAGACCCTCGCTGGTAATGTTTTACAATATCGCGGTCGTGTCTACCCGTACATCTCGGTGGGGACATTATACGTCTATAACGTTATATATCCTAACCTAAGGGAACCTAACATCTCGGATGTAGTATTTTCCAACATTCCTGGCGGGCCGGCCCCTACTTCTCGGTGGGCACATTATATACGTCTATATCGTAATATAACTTAACCTAACCCATCTAGACCCTCGCCGGTAATGTTTTACAAAATCCCGGTCGTGTCGGCCCGTACTTCTCGGTGGGGAAATTATATACGTCTTTAACGTTATATATCCTAACCTAAGGGAACCTAACTTCCCGGATGTTGTATTTTCCAACATTCCTGGCGAGCCGGCCCCTACTTCTCGGTGGGCACATTATATATGTCTATATCGTAATATAACTTAACCTAACCCATCTCGACCCTCGCTGGTAATGTTTTACAAAATCCCGGTCGTGTCGGCCCGTACTTTTCCGTGGGGACATTATATACGTCTATAACGTTATATATCCTAACCTAAGGGAACCTAACTTCTCGGATGCAGTATTTTCCAACATTCCTGGCGGGTCGGCCCCTACTTCTCGGTGGGCACATTATATTAGTCCATATCGTAATATAACCTAACCTAAACCATGTAGACCCTCGCTGGTAATGTTTTACAAAATTCCGGTCGTGTGTGCCCGTACTTTGCCGTGGGGACATTATATAAGTCTATAACGTTACATATCCTAACCTAAGGGAACCTAACATCTCGGATGTAGTATTTTCCAACATTCCTGGCGGGTCGGCCCCTGCTTCTCGGTGGGCACATTATATACGTCTATATCGTAATATAACCTAACCTAACCCATCTAGACCCTCGCTGGTAATGTTTTTCAAAATCCCGGTCGTGTCGGCCCGTACATCTCGGTGAGGACATTATATACGTCTATAACGTTATATATCTTAACCTAAGGGAACCTAACATCTCGGATGTAGTATTTTCCAACAGTCTTGGCGGGTCGGACCCTACTTCTCGGTGGGCACATTATATACCTCTATATCGTAGTATAACCCAACCTAACCCATCTAGACCCTCGCTGGTAATGTTTTACAAAATCCCGTTCATGTCTTCCCGTACGTCTCGGTGCGTACATTATATACGTCTATAAATTTATATATATTAACCTAAGGGAACCTAACATCTCGGATGTAGTATTTTCCAACATTCCTGGCGGGTCGGCCCCTACTTCTAGGTGGGCACATTATATACGTCTATATCGTAATATGACCTAACCTAACCCATCTAGACCCTCGCTGGTAATGTTTTACAAAATCCCGGTCGTGTCGGCCCGTACTTCTCGGTGGGGAAATTATATACGTCTTTAACGTTATATATCCTAACCCAAGGGAACCTAACTTCTCGGATGTAGTCTTTTCCAACATTCCTGGCGGGTCGGCCCCTACTTCTCGGTGGGCACATTATATACGTCTATATCGTAGTATAACCTAACCTAACCCATCTAGACCCTCGTGGGTAATGTTTTACAAAATCCCGTTCATGTCTTCCCGTACGTCTCGGTGCGTACATTATATACGTCTATAAAGTTATATATACTAACCTAAGGGAACCTAACATCTCGGATGTAGTATTTTCCAACATTCCTGGCGTGTCGGCCCCTACTTCTCGGTGGGCACATTATATACGTCTATATCGTAGTATAACCTAACCTATTCCATCTAGACCCTCGCTGGAAATGTTTTACAGAATCCCGTTCGTGTCGTCCCGTACGTCTCGGGGCGGATATTATATACGTCTATAACGATATATCCTAACCTAAGGCAACTTAACATCTCGGATGTAGTATTTTCCAACATTCCTGGCGGGTCGGCCCCTGCGTCTCGGTGGGAACATTATATACGTCTATAACGTAATATAACCTAACCGAACCCACCTAGACCCTCGCTGTTAATGTTTCACAGAATCCCGTTCATGTCTTCCCGTACGTCTCGGTGCGGACATTATATACGTCTATAAATTTATATATCCTAACCTAAGGGAACCTAACATCTCGGATGTAGTATTTTCCAACATTCCTGGCAGGTCGACTCCAATTCTAGGTGGGATCATTATATACGTCTATATCGTAATATAACCTAACGTAACCCATCTAGAACCTCGCTGGTAATGTTTTACAAAATGCCGTTCGTGTCGGCCCGTTCTTCTCGGTGGGCACATTATATACGTCCATATCGTAATGTAACCTAACCTAACCCATCTAGACACTCGCTGGTAATGTTTTACAAAATCCCGGTCGTGTCGGCCCGTACTTTGGCGTGGGGACATTATATACGTCTATAAAGTTATATATCTTAACCTAAGGGAACCTGACATCTCGGATGTAGTATTTTCAAACATTCCTGGCGGGTCAGCCCCTACTTCTCGGTGGGCAAATTATATACGTCCATATTGTAATATAACCTAACCTAACCCATCTAGACCCTCGCTGGTAATGTTTTACAAAATTCCGGTCGTGTCGGCCCGTACCTTGCCGTGGGGACATTATCTACGTCTATAACGTTATATATCTTAACCTAAGGGAACCTAACATCTCGGATGTAGTATTTTCCAACAGTCTTGGCGGGTCGGACCCTACTTCTCGGTGGGCACATTATATACGTCTATATCGTAGTATAACCCAACCTAACCCATCTAGACCCTCGCTGGTAATGTTTTAAAAAATCCCGTTCATGTCTTCCCGTACGTCTCGGTGCGTACATTATATACGTCTATAAATTTATATATCCTAACCTAAGGCAACTTAACATCTCCGATGTAGTATTTTCCAACATTCCTGGCGGGTCGGCCCCTACTTCTCGGTGGGCACATTATATACGTCTATAACGTAATATAACCTAACCTAACCCACCTAGACCCACGCTGGTAATGTTTCACAGAATCCCGTTCATGTCTTCCCGTACGTCTCGCTGCGGACATTATATACGTCTATAAATTTATATATCCTAACCTAAGGGAACCTAACATCTCGGATGTAGTATTTTCCAACATTCCGGCGGGTCGGCCCCTGCTTCTCGGTGGGAACATTATATACGTCTATATCGTAATATGACCTAACCTAACCCATCTAGACGCTCGCTGGTAATGTTTTACAATATCCCGGTCGTGTCTACCCGTACATCTCGGTGGGGACATTATATACGTCTATAACGTTATATATCCCAACCTAAGGGAACCTAGCATCTCGGATGTAGTATTTTCCAACATTCCTGGCGGGTCGGCCCCTACTTCTCGGTGGGCACATTATATACGTCTATAACGTAATATAACCTAACCTAACCCATCTAGACCATCGCTGGTAATGTTTCACAGAATCCCGTTCATGTCTTCCCGTACGTCTCGGTGCGTACATTATATACGTCTATAAATCTATATATCCTAACCTAGGGGAACCTAACATCTCGGATGTAGTATTTTCCAACATTCCTGGCGGGTCGGCCCCTACTTCTCGGTGGGCACATTATATACGTCTATATCGTAGTATAACCTAACCTAACCCATCTAGACCCTCGCTGGGAATGTTTTACAGAATTCCGTTCGTGTCGTCCCGTACGTCTCGGTGCGGATATTATATACGTCTATAACGATATATCCTAACCTAAGGCAACTTAACATCTCGGATGTAGTATTTTCCAACATTCCTGGCGGGTCGGCCCCTGCTTCTCGGTGGGAACATTATATACGTCTATAACGTAATATAACGAAACCTAACCCATCTAGAACCTCGCTGGTAATGTTTTACAAAATGCCGGTCGTGTCGGCCCGTTCTTCTCGGTGGGCACATTATATACGTCCATATCGTAATGTAACCTAACCTAACCCATCTAGACACTCGCTGGTAATGTTTTACAAAATCCCGGTCGTGTCGGCCTGTACTTTGGCGTGGGGACATTATATACGTCTATAAAGTTATATATCCTAACCTAAGGGAACCTGACATCTCGGATGTAGTATTTTCCAACATTCCTGGCGGGTCGGCCCCTACTTCTCGGTGGGCACATTATATACGTCCATATTGTAATATAACTTAACCTAACCCATCTAGACCCTCGCTGGTAATGTTTTACAAAATTCCGGTCGTGTCGGCCCGTACTTTGCCGTGGGGACATTATCTACGTCTATAACGTTATATATCCTAACCTAAGGGAACCTAACACCTCGGATGTAGTATTTTTCAACATTCCTGGCGGGTCGGCCCCTGCTTCTCGGTGGGAACATTATATACGTCTATAACGTAGTATAACCTAACCTAACCCTCCTAGACCCTCGCTGGTAATGTTTCACAGAATCCCGTTCATGTCTTCCCGTAAGTCTCGGTGCGGACATTATATACGTCTATAAATTTATATATATTAACCTAAGGGAACCTAACATCTCGGATGTAGTATTTTCCAACATTCCTGGCGGGTCGGCCCCTACTTCTCGGTGGGCACATTATATACGTCTATATCGTAATATGACCTAACCTAACCCATCTAGACCCTCGCTGGTAATGTTTTACAAAATCCCGGTCGTGTCGGCCCGTACTTCTCGGTGGGGAAATTATATACGTCTTTAACGTTATATATCCTAACCCAAGGGAACCTAACTTCTCGGATGTAGTCTTTTCCAACATTCCTGGCGGGTCGGCCCCTACTTCTCGGTGGGCACATTATATACGTCTATATCGTAGTATAACCTAACCTAACCCATCTAGACCCTCGTGGGTAATGTTTTACAAAATCCCGTTCATGTCTTCCCGTACGTCTCGGTGCGGATATTATATACATCTATAACGATATATCCTAACCTAAGGTAACTTAACATCTCGGATGTAGTATTTTCCAACATTCCTGGCGGGTCGGCCCCTACTTCTCGGTGGGCACATTATAAACGTCCATATTGCAATATAACCTAACCTAACCCATCTAGACCCTCGCTGGTAATGTTTTACAAAATTCCGGTCGTGTCGGCCCGTACTTTGCCATGGGGACATTATTTACGTCTATTACGTTATATATCCTAACCTAAGGGAACCTAACATCTCGGATGTAGTATTTTCCAACATTCCTGGCGGGTCGGCCCCTACTTCTCGGTGGGCACATTATATACGTCTATAACGTAATATAACCTAACCTAACCCATCTAGACCATCGCTGGTAATGTTTCACAGAATCCCGTTCATGTCTTCCCGTACGTCTCGGTGCGTACATTATATACGTCTATAAATTTATATATCCTAACCTAAGGGAACCTAACATCTCGGATGTAGTATTTTCCAACATTCCTGGCGGGTCGGCCCCTGCTTCTCGGTGGGAACATTATATACGTCTATAACGTAATATAACCTAACCTAACCCTCCTAGACCCTCGCTGGTAATGTTTCACAGAATCCCGTTCATGTCTTCCCGTAAGGCTCGGTGCGGACATTATATACGTCTATAAATTTATATATATTAACCTAAGGGAACCTAACATCTCGGATGTAGTATTTTCCAACATTCCTGGCGGGTCGGCCCCTACTTCTCGGTGGGCACATTATATACGTCTATATCGTAATATGACCTAACCTAACCCATCTAGACCCTCGCTGGTAATGTTTTACAAAATCCCGGTCGTGTCGGCCCGTACTTCTCGGTGGGGAAATTATATACGTCTTTAACGTTATATATCCTAACCCAAGGGAACCTAACTTCTCGGATGTAGTCTTTTCCAACATTCCTGGCGGGTCGGCCCCTGCTTCTCGGTGGGAACATTATATACGTCTATAACGTAGTATAACCTAACCTAACCCATCTAGACCCTCGTGGGTAATGTTTTACAAAATCCCGTTCATGTCTTCCCGTACGTCTCGGTGCGTACATTATATACGTCTATAAAGTTATATATACTAACCTAAGGGAACCTAACATCTCGGATGTAGTATTTTCCAACATTCCTGGCGTGTCGGCCCCTACTTCTCGGTGGGCACATTATATACGTCTATATCGTAGTATAACCTAACCTAACCCATCTAGACCCTCGCTGGAAATGTTTTACAGAATCCCGTTCGTGTCGTCCCGTACGTCTCGGGGCGAATATTATATACGTCTATAACGATATATCCTAACCTAAGGCAACTTAACATCTCGGATGTAGTATTTTCCAACATTCCTGGCGGGTCGGCCCCTGCTTCTCGGTGGGAACATTATATACGTCTATAACGTAATATAACCTAACCGAACCCACCTAGACCCTCGCTGGTAATGTTTCACAGAATCCCGTTCATGTCTTCCCGTACGTCTCGGTGCGGACATTATATACGTCTATAAATTTATATATCCTAACCTAAGGGAACCTAACATCTCGGATGTAGTATTTTCCAACATTCCTGGCAGGTCGACTCCAATTCTAGGTGGGATCATTATATACGTCTATATCGTAATATAACCTAACCTAACCCATCTAGAACCTCGCTGGTAATGTTTTACAAAATGCCGGTCGTGTCGGCCCGTTCTTCTCGGTGGGCACATTATATACGTCCATATCGTAATGTAACCTAACCTAACCCATCTAGACACTCGCTGGTAATGTTTTACAAAATCCCGGTCGTGTCGGCCCGTACTTTGGCGTGGGGACATTATATACGTCTATAAAGTTATATATCTTAACCTAAGGGAACCTGACATCTCGGATGTAGTATTTTCAAACATTCCTGGCGGGTCAGCCCCTACTTCTCGGTGGGCAAATTATATACGTCCATATTGTAATATAACCTAACCTAACCCATCTAGACCCTCGCTGGTAATGTTTTACAAAATTCCGGTCGTGTCGGCCCGTACCTTGCCGTGGGGACATTATCTACGTCTATAACGTTATATATCTTAACCTAAGGGAACCTAACATCTCGGATGTAGTATTTTCCAACAGTCTTGGCGGGTCGGACCCTACTTCTCGGTGGGCACATTATATACGTCTATATCGTAGTATAACCCAACCTAACCCATCTAGACCCTCGCTGGTAATGTTTTAAAAAATCCCGTTCATGTCTTCCCGTACGTCTCGGTGCGTACATTATATACGTCTATAAATTTATATATCCTAACCTAAGGCAACTTAACATCTCCGATGTAGTATTTTCCAACATTCCTGGCGGGTCGGCCCCTGCTTCTCGGTGGGAACATTATATACGTCTATAACGTAATATAACCTAACCTACCCCACCTAGACCCTCGCTGGTAATGTTTCACAGAATCCCGTTCATGTCTTCCCGTACGTCGCGGTGCGGACATTATATACGTCTATAAATTTATATATCCTAACCTAAGGGAACATGACATCTCGGATGTAGTATTTTCCAACATTCCTGGCGGGTCGGCCCCTGCTTCTCGGTGGGAACATTATATACGTCTATAACGTAATATAACCTAACCTACCCCACCTAGACCCTCGCTGGTAATGTTTCACGGAATCCCGTTCATGTCTTCCCGTACGTCTCGGTGCGGACATTATATACGTCTATAAATTTATATATCCTAACCTAAGGGAACCTAACATCTCGGATGTAGTATTTTCCAACATTCCTGGCGGGTCAGCCCCTACTTCTCGGTGGGCAAATTATATACGTCCATATTGTAATATAACCTAACCTAACCCATCTAGACCCTCGCTGGTAATGTTTTACAAAATTCCGGTCGTGTCGGCCCGTACTTTGCCGTGAGGACATTATTTACGTCTATAACGTTATATATACTAACCTAAGGGAACCTAACATCTCGGATGTAGTATTTTCCAACATTCCTGGCGTGTCGGCCCCTACTTCTCGGTGGGCACATTATATACGTCTATATCGTAGTATAACCTAACCTAACCCATCTAGACCCTCGCTGGAAATGTTTT
The DNA here is from genome assembly GCA_963969225.1 of Xylocopa violacea. Lineage (NCBI taxonomy): Eukaryota > Metazoa > Arthropoda > Insecta > Hymenoptera > Apidae > Xylocopa > Xylocopa violacea. The sequence continues at coordinate 6,794,526 of CAXAJV010000011.1, read as the reverse complement.
ACAGAATCCCGTTCGTGTCGTCCCGTACGTCTCGGGGCGGATATTATATACGTCTATAACGATATATCCTAACCTAAGGCAACTTAACATCTCGGATGTAGTATTTTCCAACATTCCTGGCGGGTCGGCCCCTGCTTCTCGGTGGGAACATTATATACGTCTATAACGTAATATAACCTAACCGAACCCACCTAGACCCTCGCTGGTAATGTTTCACAGAATCCCGTTCATGTCTTCCCGTACGTCTCGGTGCGGACATTATATACGTCTATAAATTTATATATCCTAACCTAAGGGAACCTAACATCTCGGATGTAGTCTTTTCCAACATTCCTGGCAGGTCGACTCCAATTCTAGGTGGGATCATTATATACGTCTATATCGTAATATAACCTAACCTAACCCATCTAGAACCTCGCTGGTAATGTTTTACAAAATGCCGGTCGTGTCGGCCCGTTCTTCTCGGTGGGCACATTATATACGTCCATATCGTAATGTAACCTAACCTAACCCATCTAGACACTCGCTGGTAATGTTTTACAAAATCCCGGTCGTGTCGGCCCGTACTTTGGCGTGGGGACATTATATACGTCTATAAAGTTATATATCTTAACCTAAGGGAACCTGACATCTCGGATGTAGTATTTTCAAACATTCCTGGCGGGTCAGCCCCTACTTCTCGGTGGGCAAATTATATACGTCCATATTGTAATATAACCTAACCTAACCCATCTAGACCCTCGCTGGTAATGTTTTACAAAATTCCGGTCGTGTCGGCCCGTACCTTGCCGTGGGGACATTATCTACGTCTATAACGTTATATATCTTAACCTAAGGGAACCTAACATCTCGGATGTAGTATTTTCCAACAGTCTTGGCGGGTCGGACCCTACTTCTCGGTGGGCACATTATATACGTCTATATCGTAGTATAACCCAACCTAACCCATCTAGACCCTCGCTGGTAATGTTTTAAAAAATCCCGTTCATGTCTTCCCGTACGTCTCGGTGCGTACATTATATACGTCTATAAATTTATATATCCTAACCTAAGGCAACTTAACATCTCCGATGTAGTATTTTCCAACATTCCTGGCGGGTCGGCCCCTGCTTCTCGGTGGGAACATTATATACGTCTATAACGTAATATAACCTAACCTGCCCCACCTAGACCCTCGCTGGTAATGTTTCACAGAATCCCGTTCATGTCTTCCCGTACGTCTCGGTGCGGACATTATATACGTCTATAAATTTATATATCCTAACCTAAGGGAACATGACATCTCGGATGTAGTATTTTCCAACATTCCTGGCGGGTCGGCCCCTGCTTCTCGGTGGGAACATTATATACGTCTATAACGTAATATAACCTAACCTACCCCACCTAGACCCTCGCTGGTAATGTTTCACGGAATCCCGTTCATGTCTTCCCGTACGTCTCGGTGCGGACATTATATACGTCTATAAATTTATATATCCTAACCTAAGGGAACCTAACATCTCGGATGTAGTATTTTCCAACATTCCTGGCGGGTCAGCCCCTACTTCTCGGTGGGCAAATTATATACGTCCATATTGTAATATAACCTAACCTAACCCATCTAGACCCTCGCTGGTAATGTTTTACAAAATTCCGGTCGTGTCGGCCCGTACTTTGCCGTGAGGACATTATTTACGTCTATAACGTTATATATCCTAACCTAAGGGAACCTAACATCTCGGATGTAGTATTTTCCAACATTCCTGGCGGGTCGGACCCTACTTCTCGGTGGGCACATTATATACGTCTATATCGTAATATGACCTAACCTAACCCATCTAGACCCTCGCTGGTAATGTTTTACAAAATCCCGGTCGTGTCGGCCCGTACTTCTCGGTGGGGAAATTATATACGTCTTTAACGTTATATATCCTAACCCAAGGGAACCTAACTTCTCGGATGTAGTATTTTCCAACATTCCTGGCGGGTCGGCCCCTACTTCTCGGTGGGCACATTATATACGTCTATATCGTAGTATAACCTAACCTAACCCATCTAGACCCTCGCTGGTAATGTTTTACAAAATCCCGTTCGTGTCTTCCCGTACGTCTCGGTGCGTACATTATATACGTCTATAAAGTTATATATACTAACCTAAGGGAACCTAACATCTCGGATGTAGTATTTTCCAACATTCCTGGCGTGTCGGCTCCTACTTCTCGGTGGGCACATTATATACGTCTATATCGTAGTATAACCTAACCTAACCCATCTAGACCCTCGCTGGAAATGTTTTACAGAATCCCGTTCGTGTCGTCCCGTACGTCTCGGGGCGGATATTATATACGTCTATAACGATATATCCTAACCTAAGGCAACTTAACATCTCGGATGTAGTATTTTCCAACATTCCTGGCGGGTCGGCCCCTGCTTCTCGGTGGGAACATTATATACGTCTATAACGTAATATAACCTAACCGAACCCACCTAGACCCTCGCTGGTAATGTTTCACAGAATCCCGTTCATGTCTTCCCGTACGTCTCGGTGCGGACATTATATACGTCTATAAATTTATATATCCTAACCTAAGGGAACCTAACATCTCGGATGTAGTATTTTCCAACATTCCTGGCAGGTCGACCCCAATTCTCGGTGGGAACATTATATACGTCTATATCGTAATATAACCTAACCTAACCCATCTAGAACCTCGCTGGTAATGTTTTACAAAATGCCGGTCGTGTCGGCCCGTTCTTCTCGGTGGGCACATTATATACGTCCATATCGTAATGTAACCTAACCTAACCCATCTAGACACTCGCTGGTAATGTTTTACAAAATCCCGGTCGTGTCGGCCCGTACTTTGGCGTGGGGACATTATATACGTCTATAAAGTTATATATCTTAACCTAAGGGAACCTGACATCTCGGATGTAGTATTTTCAAACATTCCTGGCGGGTCAGCCCCTACTTCTCGGTGGGCAAATTATATACGTCCATATTGTAATATAACCTGACCTAACCCGTCTAGACCCTCGCTGGTAATGTTTTACAAAATTCCGGTCGTGTCGGCCCGTACCTTGCCGTGGGGACATTATCTACGTCTATAAAGTTATATATACTAACCTAAGGGAACCTAACATCTCGGATGTAGTATTTTCCAACATTCCTGGCGTGTCGGCCCCTACTTCTCGGTGGGCACATTATATACGTCTATATCGTAGTATAACCTAACCTAACCCATCTAGACCCTCGCTGGAAATGTTTTACAGAATCCCGTTCGTGTCGTCCCGTACGTCTCGGGGCGGATATTATATACGTCTACAACGATATATCCTAACCTAAGGCAACTTAACATCTCGGATGTAGTATTTTCCAACATTCCTGGCGGGTCGGGCCCTGCTTCTCGGAGGGAACATTATATACGTCTATAACGTAATATAACCTAACCGAACCCACCTAGACCCTCGCTGGTAATGTTTCACAGAATCCCGTTCATGTCTTCCCGTACGTCTCGGTGCGGACATTATATACGTCTATAAATTTATATATCCTAACCTAAGGGAACCTAACATCTCGGATGTAGTATTTTCCAACATTCCTGGCGGGTCGGCCCCTACTTCTCGGTGGGCACATTATATACGTCTATATCGTAATATGACCTAACCTAACCCATCTAGACCCTCGCTGGTAATGTTTTACAATATCCCGGTCGTGTCTATCCGTACATCTCGGTTGGGACATTATATACGTCTATAACGTTATATATCCTAACCTAATGGAACCTAACATCTCGGATGTAGTATTTTCCATCATTCCTGGCGGGTCGGCCCCTACTTCTCGGTGGGCACATTATATACGTCTATATCGTAGTATAACCTAACCTAACCCATCTAGACCCTCGCTGGTAATGTTTTACAAAATCCCGGTCGTGTCGGCCCGTACTTCTCGGTGGTCACATTATATACGTCTATATCGCAGTATAACCTAACCTAACCCATCTAGACCCTCGCTGGGAATGTTTTACAGAATTCCGTTCGTGTCGTCCCGTACGTCTCGGTGCGGATATTATATACGTCTATAACGATATATCCTAACCTAAGGCAACTTAACATCTCGGATGTAGTATTTTCCAACATTCCTGGCGGGTCGGCCCCTACTTCTCGGTGGGCACATTATATACGTCTATATCGTAATATGACCTAACCTAACCCATCTAGACCCTCGCTGGTAATGTTTTACAATATCCCGGTCGTGTCTACCCGTACATCTCGGTTGGGACATTATATACGTCTATAACGTTATATATCCTATCCTAAGGGAACCTAACATCTCGGATGTAGTATTTTCCATCATTCCTGGCGGGTCGGCCCCTACTTCTCGGTGGGCACATTATATACGTCTATATCGTCGTATAACCTAACCTAACCCATCTAGACCCTCGCTGGTAATGTTTTACAAAATCCCGGTCGTGTCGGCCCGTGCTTCTCGGTGGGAACATTATATACGTCTATAACGTTATATATCCTAACCTAAGGGAACCTAACATCTCGGATGTAGTATTTTCCAACATTCCTGGCGGGTCGGCCCCTACTTCTCGGTGGGCACATTATATACGTCTATATCGTAATATAACCTAACCTAACCCATCTAGACCCTCGCTGGTAATGTTTTACAGAATCCCGGTCGTGTCGGCCCGTACTTTTCCGTGGGGACATTATATACGTCTATAACGTTATATATCCTAACCAAAGGCAACTTAACATCTCGGATGTAGTATTTTCCAACATTCCTGGCGGGTCGGCCCCTACTTCTCGGTGGGCACATTATATACGTCTATATCGTAATATGACCTAACCTAACCCATCTAGACCCTCGCTGGTAATGTTTTACAAAATCCCGGTCGTGTCGGCCCGTACTTTTCCGTGGGGACATTATATACCTATAACTTTATATATCCTAACCTGTGGGAACCTAACATCTCGGACGTAGTATTTTCCAACATTCCTGGCGGGTCGGCCCCTGCTTCTCGGTGGGAACATTATATACGTCTATAACGTAGTATAACCTAACCGAACCCACCTAGACCCTCGCTGGTAATGTTTCACAGAATCCCGTTCATGTCTTCCCGTACGTCTCGGTGCGGACATTATATACGTCTATAAATTTATATATCCTAACCTAAGGGAACCTAACATCTCGGATGTAGTATTTTCCAACATTCCTGGCGGGTCGGCCCCTACTTCTCGGTGGGCACATTATATACGTCTATATCGTAATATGACCTAACCTAACCCATCTAGACCCTCGCTGGTAATGTTTTACAATATCCCGGTCGTGTCTATCCGTACATCTCGGTTGGGACATTATATACGTCTATAACGTTATATATCCTAACCTAATGGAACCTAACATCTCGGATGTAGTATTTTCCATCATTCCTGGCGGGTCTGCCCCTACTTCTCGGTGGGCACATTATATACGTCTATATCGTAGTATAACCTAACCTAACCCATCTAGACCCTCGCTGGTAATGTTTTACAAAATCCCGGTCGTGTCGGCCCGTACTTCTCGGTGGTCACATTATATACGTCTATATCGCAGTATAACCTAACCTAACCCATCTAGACCCTCGCTGGGAATGTTTTACAGAATTCCGTTCGTGTCGTCCCGTACGTCTCGGTGCGGATATTATATACGTCTATAACGATATATCCTAACCTAAGGCAACTTAACATCTCGGATGTAGTATTTTCCAACATTCCTGGCGGGTCGGCCCCTACTTCTCGGTGGGCACATTATATACGTCTATATCGTAATATGACCTAACCTAACCCATCTAGACCCTCGCTGGTAATGTTTTACAATATCCCGGTCGTTTCTACCCGTACATCTCGGTTGGGACATTATATACGTCTATAACGTTATATATCCTAACCTAAGGGAACCTAACATCTCGGATGTAGTATTTTCCATCATTCCTGGCGGGTCGGCCCCTACTTCTCGGTGGGCACATTATATACGTCTATATCGTCGTATAACCTAACCTAACCCATCTAGACCCTCGCTGGTAATGTTTTACAAAATCCCGGTCGTGTCGGCCCGTGCTTCTCGGTTGGGACATTATATACGTCTATAACGTTATATATCCTAACCTAATGGAACCTAACATCTCGGATGTAGTATTTTCCATCATTCCTGGCGGGTCGGCCCCTACTTCTCGGTGGGCACATTATATACGTCTATATCGTAATATAACCTAACCTAACCCATCTAGACCCTCGCTGGTAATGTTTTACAAAATCCCGGTCGTGTCGGCCCGTACTTTTCCGTGGGGACATTATATACGTCTATAACGTTATATATCCTAACCAAAGGCAACTTAACATTTCGGATGTACTATTTTCCAACATTCCTGGCGGGTCGGCCCCTACTTCTCGGTGGGCACATTATATACGTCTATATCGTAATATGACCTAACCTAACCCATCTAGACCCTCGCTGGTAATGTTTTACAAAATCCCGGTCGTGTCGGCCCGTACTTTTCCGTGGGGACATTATATACCTATAACTTTATATATCCTAACCTGAGGGAACCTAACATCTCGGACGTAGTATTTTCCAACATTCCTGGCGGGTCGGCCCCTGCTTCTCGGTGGGAACATTATATACGTCTATAACGTAATATAACCTAACCGAACCCACCTAGACCCTCGCTGGTAATGTTTCACAGAATCCCGTTCATGTCTTCCCGTACGTCTCGGTGCGGACATTATATACGTCTATAAATTTATACATCCTAACCTAAGGGAACCTAACATCTCGGATGTAGTATTTTCCATCCTTCCTGGCGGGTCGGCCCCTACTTCTCGGTGGGCACATTATATACGTCTATATCGTAGTATAACCTAACCTAACCCATCTAGACCCTCGCTGGTAATGTTTTACAAAATCCCGGTCGTGTCGGCCCGTACTTCTCGGTGGTCACATTATATACGTCTATATCGCAGTATAACCTAACCTAACCCATCTAGACCCTCGCTGGGAATGTTTTACAGAATTCCGTTCGTGTCGTCCCGTACGTCTCGGTGCGGATATTATATACGTCTATAGCGATATATCCTAACCTAAGGCAACTTAACATCTCGGATGTAGTATTTTCCAACATTCCTGGCGGGTCGGCCCCTGTTTCTCGGTGGGAACATTATATACGTCTATAACGTAATATAACCTAACCTAACCCACCTAGACCCTCGCTGGTAATGTTTCACAGAATCCCGTTCATGTCTTCCCGTACGTCTCGGTGCGGACATTATATACGTCTATAAATTTATATATCCTAACCTAAGGGAACCTAACATCTCGGATGTAGTATTTTCCAACATTCCTGGCGGGTCGTCCCCTACTTCTCGGTGGGCACATTATATACGTCTATATCGTAATGTGACCTAACCTAACCCATCTAGACCCTCGCTGGTAATGTTTTACAATATCCCGGTCGTGTCTATCCGTACATCTCGGTTGGGACATTATATACGTCTATAACGTTATATATCCTAACCTAAGGGAACCTAACATTTCGGATGTAGTATTTTCCATCCTTCCTGGCGGGTCGGCCCCTACTTCTCGGTGGGCACATTATATACGTCTATATCGTAGTATAACCTAACCTAACCCATCTAGACCCTCGCTGGTAATGTTTTACAAAATCCCGGTCGTGTCGGCCCGTACTTCTCGGTGGTCACATTATATACGTCTATATCGCAGTATAACCTAACCTAACCCATCTAGACCCTCGCTGGGAATGTTTTACAGAATTCCGTTCGTGTCGTCCCGTACGTCTCGGTGCGGATATTATATACGTCTATAACAATATATCCTAACCTAAGGCAACTTAACATCTCGGATGTAGTATTTTCCAACATTCCTGGCGGGTCGTCCCCTACTTCTCGGTGGGCACATTATATACGTCTATATCGTAATATGACCTAACCTAACCCATCTAGACCCTCGCTGGTAATGTTTTATAAAATCCTGTTCATGTCTTCCCGTACGTCTCGGTGCGGACATTATATACGTCTATAACGATATATCCTAACCTAAGGCAACTTAACATCTCGGATGTAGTATTTTCCAACATTCCTGGCGGGTCGGCCCCTGTTTCTCGGTGGGAACATTATATACGTCTATAACGTAATATAACCTAACCTAACCCACCTAGACCCTCGCTGGTAATGTTTCACAGAATCCCGTTCATGTCTTCCCGTACGTCTCGGTGCGGACATTATATACGTCTATAAATTTATACATCCTGACCTAAGGGAACCTAACATCTCGGATGTAGTATTTTCCAACATTCCTGGCGGGTCGGCCCCTACTTCTCGGTGGGCACATTATATACGTCTATATCGTAATATGACCTAACCTAACCCATCTAGACCCTCGCTGGTAATGTTTTACAATATCCCGGTCGTGTCTACCCGTACATCTCGGTTGGGACATTATATACGTCTATAACGTTATATGTCCTAACCTAAGGGAACCTAACATCTCGGATGTAGTATTTTCCATCATTCCTGGCGGGTCGGCCCCTACTTCTCGGTGGGCACATTATATACGTCTATATCGTAGTATAACCTAACCTAACCCATCTAGACCCTCGCTGGTAATGTTTTACAAAATCCCGGTCGTGTCGGCCCGTACTTCTCGGTGGTCACATTATATACGTCCATATTGTAATGTAACCTAACCTAACCCATCTAGACACTCGCTGGTAATGTTTTACAAAATCCCGGTCGTGTCGGCCCGTACTTTGGCGTGGGGACATTATATACGTCTATATCGTAGTATAACCTAACCTAACCCATCTAGACCCTCGCTGGTAATGTTTTACAAAATCCCGGTCGTGTCGGCCCGTACTTCTCGGTGGGCACATTATATACGTCCATATTGTAATATAACCTAACCTAACCCATCTAGACCCTCGGTGGTAATGTTTTACAAAATTGCGGTCGTGTTGGCCCGTACTTTGCCGTGGGGACATTATCTACGTCTATAACGTTATATATCCTAACCTAACGGAACCTAACATCTCGGATGTAGTATTTTCCAACATTCCTGGCGGGTCGGCCCCTACTTCTCGCTGGGCACATTATATACGTCTATAACGTAATATAACCTAACCTAACCCACCTAGATCCTCGCTGGTAATGTTTCACAGAATCCCGTTCATGTCTGCCCGTACGTCTCGGTGCGGACATTATATACGTCTATAAATTTATATATCCTAACCTAAGGGAACCTAACATCTCGGATGTAGTATTTTCCAACATTCCTGGCGGGTCGGCCCCTACTTCTCGGTGGGCACATTATATACGTCTATATCGTAATATGACCTAACCTAACCCATCTAGACCCTCGCTGGTAATGTTTTACAAAATCCCGTTCATGTCTTCCCGTACGTCTCGGTGCGTACATTATATACGTCTATAAATTTATATATCCTAACCTAAGGGAACCTAACATCTCGGATGTAGTATTTTCCAACATTCCTGGCGGGTCGGCCCCTACTTCTCGGTGGGCACATTATATACGTCTATATCGTAATATAACCTAACCTAACCCATCTAGACCCTCGCTGGTAATGTTTTACAAAATCCCGGTCGTGTCGGCCCGTACTTTTCCGTGGGGACATTATATACGTCTATAACTTTATATATCCTGACCTAAGGCAACCTAAAATCTCGAATGTAGTATTTCACAACATTCCTTGCGGGTCGGCCCCAATTCTCGATGGGAACATTATTTACGTCTATATCGTAATATAACCTAACCTAACTCATCTAGACGCTCGCTGGTAATGTTTTACTAAATCCCGGTCGTGTCGGCCCGTACTTCTCGGTGGGGACATTATATACGTCTATAACGTTATATATCCTAACCTAATGGAACCTAACATCTCGGATGTAGTATTTTCCAACATTCCTGGCGGGTCGGCGCCAATTCTCGGTGGGCTCATTATACAAGTCTATATCGTAATATAACCTAACCTAACCCATCTAGACCCTCGCTGGTAATGTTTTACAAAATGCCGGTCGTGTCGGCCCGTACTTCTCGGTGGGCACATTATATACGTCCATATCGTAATGTAACCTAACCTAACCCATCTAGACACTCGCTGGTATAGTTTACAAAATCCCGGTCGTGTCGGCCCGTACTTTGGCGTGGGGACATTATATACGTCTATAACGTTATATATCCTAACCTAACGGAACCTAACATCTCGGATTTAGTATTTTCCAACATTCCTGGCGGGTCGGCCCCTACTTCTCGGTGGGCACATTATATACGTCCATATTGTAATATAACCTAACCTAACCCATCTAGACCCCCGCTGGTAATGTTTTACAAAATTGCGGTCGTGTCGGCCCGTACTTTGCCGTGGGGACATTATCTACGTCTATAACGTTATATATCCTAACCTAAGGGAACCTAACATCTCGGATGTAGTATTTTCCAACATTCCTGGCGGGTCGGACCCTACTTCTCGGTGGGCACATTATATACGTCTATATCGTAATATGACCTAACCTAACCCATCTAGACCCTCGCTGGTAATGTTTTACAAAATCCCGGTCGTGTCGGCCCGTACTTCTCGGTGGGGAAATTATATACGTCTTTAACGTTATATATCCTAACCCAAGGGAACCTAACTTCTCGGATGTAGTATTTTCCAACATTCCTGGCGGGTCGGCCCCTACTTCTCGGTGGGCACATTATATACGTCTATATCGTAGTATAACCTAACCTAACCCATCTAGACCCTCGCTGGTAATGTTTTACAAAATCCCGTTCCTGTCTTCCCGTACGTCTCGGTGCGTACATTATATACGTCTATAAAGTTATATATACTAACCTAAGGGAACCTAACATCTCGGATGTAGTATTTTCCAACATTCCTGGCAGGTCGACCCCAATTCTCGGTGGGAACATTATATACGTCTATATCGTAATATAACCTAACCTAACCCATCTAGAACCTCGCTGGTAATGTTTAACAAAATGCCGGTCGTGTCGGCCCGTTCTTCTCGGTGGGCACATTATATACGTCCATATCGTAATGTAACCTAACCTAACCCATCTAGACACTCGCTGGTAATGTTTTACAAAATCCCGGTCGTGTCGGCCCGTACTTTGGCGCGGGGACATTATATACGTCTATAAAGTTATATATCTTAACCTAAGGGAACCTGACATCTCGGATGTAGTATTTTCAAACATTCCTGGCGGGTCAGCCCCTACTTCTCGGTGGGCAAATTATATACGTCCATATTGTAATATAACCTGACCTAACCCGTCTAGACCCTCGCTGGTAATGTTTTACAAAATTCCGGTCGTGTCGGCCCGTACCTTGCCGTGGGGACATTATCTACGTCTATAAAGTTATATATACTAACCTAAGGGAACCTAACATCTCGGATGTAGTATTTTCCAACATTCCTGGCGTGTCGGCCCCTACTTCTCGGTGGGCACATTATATACGTCTATATCGTAGTATAACCTAACCTAACCCATCTAGACCCTCGCTGGAAATGTTTTACAGAATCCCGTTCGTGTCGTCCCGTACGTCTCGGGGCGGATATTATATACGTCTACAACGATATATCCTAACCTAAGGCAACTTAACATCTCGGATGTAGTATTTTCCAACATTCCTGGCGGGTCGGCCCCTGCTTCTCGGAGGGAACATTATATACGTCTATAACGTAATATAACCTAACCGAACCCACCTAGACCCTCGCTGGTAATGTTTCACAGAATCCCGTTCATGTCTTCCCGTACGTCTCGGTGCGGACATTATATACGTCTATAAATTTATATATCCTAACCTAAGGGAACCTAACATCTCGGATGTAGTATTTTCCAACATTCCTGGCGGGTCGGCCCCTACTTCTCGGTGGGCACATTATATACGTCTATATCGTAATATGACCTAACCTAACCCATCTAGACCCTCGCTGGTAATGTTTTACAATATCCCGGTCGTGTCTATCCGTACATCTCGGTTGGGACATTATATACGTCTATAACGTTATATATCCTAACCTAATGGAACCTAACATCTCGGATGTAGTATTTTCCATCATTCCTGGCGGGTCGGCCCCTACTTCTCGGTGGGCACATTATATACGTCTATATCGTAGTATAACCTAACCTAACCCATCTAGACCCTCGCTGGTAATGTTTTACAAAATCCCGGTCGTGTCGGCCCGTACTTCTCGGTGGTCACATTATATACGTCTATATCGCAGTATAACCTAACCTAACCCATCTAGACCCTCGCTGGGAATGTTTTACAGAATTCCGTTCGTGTCGTCCCGTACGTCTCGGTGCGGATATTGTATACGTCTATAACGATATATCCTAACCTAAGGCAACTTAACATCTCGGATGTAGTATTTTCCAACATTCCTGGCGGGTCGGCCCCTACTTCTCGGTGGGCACATTATATACGTCTATATCGTAATATGACCTAACCTAACCCATCTAGACCCTCGCTGGTAATGTTTTACAATATCCCGGTCGTGTCTACCCGTACATCTCGGTTGGGACATTATATACGTCTATAACGTTATATATCCTATCCTAAGGGAACCTAACATCTCGGATGTAGTATTTTCCATCATTCCTGGCGGGTCGGCCCCTACTTCTCGGTGGGCACATTATATACGTCTATATCGTCGTATAACCTAACCTAACCCATCTAGACCCTCGCTGGTAATGTTTTACAAAATCCCGGTCGTGTCGGCCCGTGCTTCTCGGTGGGAACATTATATACGTCTATAACGTTATATATCCTAACCTAAGGGAACCTAACATCTCGGATGTAGTATTTTCCAACATTCCTGGCGGGTCGGCCCCTACTTCTCGGTGGGCACATTATATACGTCTATATCGTAATGTAACCTAACCTAACCCATCTAGACCCTCGCTGGTAATGTTTTACAGAATCCCGGTCGTGTCGGCCCGTACTTTTCCGTGGGCACATTATATACGTCTATATCGTAATATGACCTAACCTAACCCATCTAGACCCTCGCTGGTAATGTTTTACAAAATCCCGGTCGTGTCGGCCCGTACTTTTCCGTGGGGACATTATATACCTATAACTTTATATATCCTAACCTGTGGGAACCTAACATCTCGGACGTAGTATTTTCCAACATTCCTGGCGGGTCGGCCCCTGCTTCTCGGTGGGAACATTATATACGTCTATAACGTAGTATAACCTAACCGAACCCACCTAGACCCTCGCTGGTAATGTTTCACAGAATCCCGTTCATGTCTTCCCGTACGTCTCGGTGCGGACATTATATACGTCTATAAATTTATATATCCTAACCTAAGGGAACCTAACATCTCGGATGTAGTATTTTCCAACATTCCTGGCGGGTCGGCCCCTACTTCTCGGTGGGCACATTATATACGTCTATATCGTAATATGACCTAACCTAACCCATCTAGACCCTCGCTGGTAATGTTTTACAATATCCCGGTCGTGTCTATCCGTACATCTCGGTTGGGACATTATATACGTCTATAACGTTATATATCCTAACCTAATGGAACCTAACATCTCGGATGTAGTATTTTCCATCATTCCTGGCGGGTCGGCCCCTACTTCTCGGTGGGCACATTATATACGTCTATATCGTAGTATAACCTAACCTAACCCATCTAGACCCTCGCTGGTAATGTTTTACAAAATCCCGGTCGTGTCGGCCCGTACTTCTCGGTGGTCACATTATATACGTCTATATCGCAGTATAACCTAACCTAACCCATCTAGACCCTCGCTGGGAATGTTTTACAGAATTCCGTTCGTGTCGTCCCGTACGTCTCGGTGCGGATATTATATACGTCTATAACGATATATCCTAACCTAAGGCAACTTAACATCTCGGATGTAGTATTTTCCAACATTCCTGGCGGGTCGGCCCCTACTTCTCGGTGGGCACATTATATACGTCTATATCGTAATATGACCTAACCTAACCCATCTAGACCCTCGCTGGTAATGTTTTACAATATCCCGGTCGTTTCTACCCGTACATCTCGGTTGGGACATTATATACGTCTATAACGTTATATATCCTAACCTAAGGGAACCTAACATCTCGGATGTAGTATTTTCCATCATTCCTGGCGGGTCGGCCCCTACTTCTCGGTGGGCACATTATATACGTCTATATCGTCGTATAACCTAACCTAACCCATCTAGACCCTCGCTGGTAATGTTTTACAAAATCCCGGTCGTGTCGGCCCGTGCTTCTCGGTGGGAACATTATATACGTCTATAACGTTATATATCCTAACCTAAGGGAACCTAACATCTCGGATGTAGTATTTTCCAACATTCCTGGCGGGTCGGCCCCTACTTCTCGGTGGGCACATTATATACGTCTATATCGTAATATAACCTAACCTAACCCATCTAGACCCTCGCTGGTAATGTTTTACAAAATCCCGGTCGTGTCGGCCCGTACTTTTCCGTGGGGACATTATATACGTCTATAACGTTATATATCCTAACCAAAGGCAACTTAACATTTCGGATGTACTATTTTCCAACATTCCTGGCGGGTCGGCCCCTACTTCTCGGTGGGCACATTATATACGTCTATATCGTAATATGACCTAACCTAACCCATCTAAACCCTCGCTGGTAATGTTTTACAAAATCCCGGTCGTGTCGGCCCGTACTTTTCCGTGGGGACATTATATACCTATAACTTTATATATCCTAACCTGAGGGAACCTAACATCTCGGACGTAGTATTTTCCAACATTCCTGGCGGGTCGGCCCCTGCTTCTCGGTGGGAACATTATATACGTCTATAACGTAATATAACCTAACCGAACCCACCTAGACCCTCGCTGGTAATGTTTCACAGAATCCCGTTCATGTCTTCCCGTACGTCTCGGTGCGGACATTATATACGTCTATAAATTTATATATCCTAACCTAAGGGAACCTAACATCTCGGATGTAGTATTTTCCATCCTTCCTGGCGGGTCGGCCCCTACTTCTCGGTGGGCACATTATATACGTCTATATCGTAGTATAACCTAACCTAACCCATCTAGACCCTCGCTGGTAATGTTTTACAAAATCCCGGTCGTGTCGGCCCGTACTTCTCGGTGGTCACATTATATACGTCTATATCGCAGTATAACCTAACCTAACCCATCTAGACCCTCGCTGGGAATGTTTTACAGAATTCCGTTCGTGTCGTCCCGTACGTCTCGGTGCGGATATTATATACGTCTATAACGATATATCCTAACCTAAGGCAACTTAACATCTCGGATGTAGTATTTTCCAACATTCCTGGCGGGTCGGCCCCTGTTTCTCGGTGGGAACATTATATACGTCTATAACGTAATATAACCTAACCTAACCCACCTAGACCCTCGCTGGTAATGTTTCACAGAATCCCGTTCATGTCTTCCCGTACGTCTCGGTGCGGACATTATATACGTCTATAAATTTATATATCCTAACCTAAGGGAACCTAACATCTCGGATGTAGTATTTTCCAACATTCCTGGCGGGTCGTCCCCTACTTCTCGGTGGGCACATTATATACGTCTATATCGTAATGTGACCTAACCTAACCCATCTAGACCCTCGCTGGTAATGTTTTACAATATCCCGGTCGTGTCTATCCGTACATCTCGGTTGGGACATTATATACGTCTATAACGTTATATATCCTAACCTAAGGGAACCTAACATCTCGGATGTAGTATTTTCCATCCTTCCTGGCGGGTCGGCCCCTACTTCTCGGTGGGCACATTATATACGTCTATATCGTAGTATAACCTAACCTAACCCATCTAGACCCTCGCTGGTAATGTTTTACAAAATCCCGGTCGTGTCGGCCCGTACTTCTCGGTGGTCACATTATATACGTCTATATCGCAGTATAACCTAACCTAACCCATCTAGACCCTCGCTGGGAATGTTTTACAGAATTCCGTTCGTGTCGTCCCGTACGTCTCGGCGCGGATATTATATACGTCTATAACGATATATCCTAACCTAAGGCAACTTAACATCTCGGATGTAGTATTTTCCAACATTCCTGGCGGGTCGTCCCCTACTTCTCGGTGGGCACATTATATACGTCTATATCGTAATATGACCTAACCTAACCCATCTAGACCCTCGCTGGTAATGTTTTATAAAATCCTGTTCATGTCTTCCCGTACGTCTCGGTGCGGACATTATATACGTCTATAACGATATATCCTAACCTAAGGCAACTTAACATCTCGGATGTAGTATTTTCCAACATTCCTGGCGGGTCGGCCCCTGTTTCTCGGTGGGAACATTATATACGTCTATAACGTAATATAACCTAACCTAACCCACCTAGACCCTCGCTGGTAATGTTTCACAGAATCCCGTTCATGTCTTCCCGTACGTCTCGGTGCGGACATTATATACGTCTATAAATTTATACATCCTGACCTAAGGGAACCTAACATCTCGGATGTAGTATTTTCCAACATTCCTGGCGGGTCGGCCCCTACTTCTCGGTGGGCACATTATATACGTCTATATCGTAATATGACCTAACTTAACCCATCTAGACCCTCGCTGGTAATGTTTTACAATATCCCGGTCGTGTCTACCCGTACATCTCGGTTGGGACATTATATACGTCTATAACGTTATATGTCCTAACCTAAGGGAACCTAACATCTCGGATGTAGTATTTTCCATCATTCCTGGCGGGTCGGCCCCTACTTCTCGGTGGGCACATTATATACGTCTATATCGTAGTATAACCTAACCTAACCCATCTAGACCCTCGCTGGTAATGTTTTACAAAATGCCGGTCGTGTCGGCCCGTTCTTCTCGGTGGGCACATTATATACGTCCATATCGTAATGTAACCTAACCTAACCCATCTAGACACTCGCTGGTAATGTTTTACAAAATCCCGGTCGTGTCGGCCCGTACTTTGGCGCGGGGACATTATATACGTCTATAAAGTTATATATCTTAACCTAAGGGAACCTGACATCTCGGATGTAGTATTTTCAAACATTCCTGGCGGGTCAGCCCCTACTTCTCGGTGGGCAAATTATATACGTCCATATTGTAATATAACCTGACCTAACCCGTCTAGACCCTCGCTGGTAATGTTTTACAAAATTCCGGTCGTGTCGGCCCGTACCTTGCCGTGGGGACATTATCTACGTCTATAAAGTTATATATACTAACCTAAGGGAACCTAACATCTCGGATGTAGTATTTTCCAACATTCCTGGCGTGTCGGCCCCTACTTCTCGGTGGGCACATTATATACGTCTATATCGTAGTATAACCTAACCTAACCCATCTAGACCCTCGCTGGAAATGTTTTACAGAATCCCGTTCGTGTCGTCCCGTACGTCTCGGGGCGGATATTATATACGTCTACAACGATATATCCTAACCTAAGGCAACTTAACATCTCGGATGTAGTATTTTCCAACATTCCTGGCGGGTCGGCCCCTGCTTCTCGGAGGGAACATTATATACGTCTATAACGTAATATAACCTAACCGAACCCACCTAGACCCTCGCTGGTAATGTTTCACAGAATCCCGTTCATGTCTTCCCGTACGTCTCGGTGCGGACATTATATACGTCTATAAATTTATATATCCTAACCTAAGGGAACCTAACATCTCGGATGTAGTATTTTCCAACATTCCTGGCGGGTCGGCCCCTACTTCTCGGTGGGCACATTATATACGTCTATATCGTAATATGACCTAACCTAACCCATCTAGACCCTCGCTGGTAATGTTTTACAATATCCCGGTCGTGTCTACCCGTACATCTCGGTTGGGACATTATATACGTCTATAACGTTATATGTCCTAACCTAAGGGAACCTAACATCTCGGATGTAGTATTTTCCATCATTCCTGGCGGGTCGGCCCCTACTTCTCGGTGGGCACATTATATACGTCTATATCGTAGTATAACCTAACCTAACCCATCTAGACCCTCGCTGGTAATGTTTTACAAAATCCCGGTCGTGTCGGCCCGTACTTCTCGGTGGTCACATTATATACGTCCATATTGTAATGTAACCTAACCTAACCCATCTAGACACTCGCTGGTAATGTTTTACAAAATCCCGGTCGTGTCGGCCCGTACTTTGGCGTGGGGACATTATATACGTCTATATCGTAGTATAACCTAACCTAACCCATCTAGACCCTCGCTGGTAATGTTTTACAAAATCCCGGTCGTGTCGGCCCGTACTTCTCGGTGGGCACATTATATACGTCCATATTGTAATATAACCTAGCCTAACCCATCTAGACCCTCGGTGGTAATGTTTTACAAAATTGCGGTCGTGTTGGCCCGTACTTTGCCGTGGGGACATTATCTACGTCTATAACGTTATATATCCTAACCTAACGGAACCTAACATCTCGGATGTAGTATTTTCCAACATTCCTGGCGGGTCGGCCCCTACTTCTCGCTGGGCACATTATATACGTCTATAACGTAATATAACCTAACCTAACCCACCTAGATCCTCGCTGGTAATGTTTCACAGAATCCCGTTCATGTCTGCCCGTACGTCTCGGTGCGGACATTATATACGTCTATAAATTTATATATCCTAACCTAAGGGAACCTAACATCTCGGATGTAGTATTTTCCAACATTCCTGGCGGGTCGGCCCCTACTTCTCGGTGGGCACATTATATACGTCTATATCGTAATATGACCTAACCTAACCCATCTAGACCCTCGCTGGTAATGTTTTACAAAATCCCGTTCATGTCTTCCCGTACGTCTCGGTGCGTACATTATATACGTCTATAAATTTATATATCCTAACCTAAGGGAACCTAACATCTCGGATGTAGTATTTTCCAACATTCCTGGCGGGTCGGCCCCTACTTCTCGGTGGGCACATTATATACGTCTATATCGTAATATAACCTAACCTAACCCATCTAGACCCTCGCTGGTAATGTTTTACAAAATCCCGGTCGTGTCGGCCCGTACTTTTCCGTGGGGACATTATATACGTCTATAACTTTATATATCCTGACCTAAGGCAACCTAAAATCTCGAATGTAGTATTTCACAACATTCCTTGCGGGTCGGCCCCAATTCTCGATGGGAACATTATTTACGTCTATATCGTAATATAACCTAACCTAACTCATCTAGACGCTCGCTGGTAATGTTTTACTAAATCCCGGTCGTGTCGGCCCGTACTTCTCGGTGGGGACATTATATACGTCTATAACGTTATATATCCTAACCTAATGGAACCTAACATCTCGGATGTAGTATTTTCCAACATTCCTGGCGGGTCGGCGCCAATTCTCGGTGGGCTCATTATACAAGTCTATATCGTAATATAACCTAACCTAACCCATCTAGACCCTCGCTGGTAATGTTTTACAAAATGCCGGTCGTGTCGGCCCGTACTTCTCGGTGGGCACATTATATACGTCCATATCGTAATGTAACCTAACCTAACCCATCTAGACACTCGCTGGTATAGTTTACAAAATCCCGGTCGTGTCGGCCCGTACTTTGGCGTGGGGACATTATATACGTCTATAACGTTATATATCCTAACCTAACGGAACCTAACATCTCGGATTTAGTATTTTCCAACATTCCTGGCGGGTCGGCCCCTACTTCTCGGTGGGCACATTATATACGTCCATATTGTAATATAACCTAACCTAACCCATCTAGACCCCCGCTGGTAATGTTTTACAAAATTGCGGTCGTGTCGGCCCGTACTTTGCCGTGGGGACATTATCTACGTCTATAACGATATATCCTAACCTAAGGCAACTTAACATCTCGGATGTAGTATTTTCCAACATTCCTGGCGGGTCGGCCCCTACTTCTCGGTGGGCACATTATATACGTCTATATCGTAATATGACCTAACCTAACCCATCTAGACCCTCGCTGGTAATGTTTTACAATATCCCGGTCGTGTCTACCCGTACATCTCGGTTGGGACATTATATACGTCTATAACGTTATATATCCTATCCTAAGGGAACCTAACATCTCGGATGTAGTATTTTCCATCATTCCTGGCGGGTCGGCCCCTACTTCTCGGTGGGCACATTATATACGTCTATATCGTCGTATAACCTAACCTAACCCATCTAGACCCTCGCTGGTAATGTTTTACAAAATCCCGGTCGTGTCGGCCCGTGCTTCTCGGTGGGAACATTATATACGTCTATAACGTTATATATCCTAACCTAAGGGAACCTAACATCTCGGATGTAGTATTTTCCAACATTCCTGGCGGGTCGGCCCCTACTTCTCGGTGGGCACATTATATACGTCTATATCGTAATGTAACCTAACCTAACCCATCTAGACCCTCGCTGGTAATGTTTTACAGAATCCCGGTCGTGTCGGCCCGTACTTTTCCGTGGGCACATTATATACGTCTATATCGTAATATGACCTAACCTAACCCATCTAGACCCTCGCTGGTAATGTTTTACAAAATCCCGGTCGTGTCGGCCCGTACTTTTCCGTGGGGACATTATATACCTATAACTTTATATATCCTAACCTGTGGGAACCTAACATCTCGGACGTAGTATTTTCCAACATTCCTGGCGGGTCGGCCCCTGCTTCTCGGTGGGAACATTATATACGTCTATAACGTAGTATAACCTAACCGAACCCACCTAGACCCTCGCTGGTAATGTTTCACAGAATCCCGTTCATGTCTTCCCGTACGTCTCGGTGCGGACATTATATACGTCTATAAATTTATATATCCTAACCTAAGGGAACCTAACATCTCGGATGTAGTATTTTCCAACATTCCTGGCGGGTCGGCCCCTACTTCTCGGTGGGCACATTATATACGTCTATATCGTAATATGACCTAACCTAACCCATCTAGACCCTCGCTGGTAATGTTTTACAATATCCCGGTCGTGTCTATCCGTACATCTCGGTTGGGACATTATATACGTCTATAACGTTATATATCCTAACCTAATGGAACCTAACATCTCGGATGTAGTATTTTCCATCATTCCTGGCGGGTCGGCCCCTACTTCTCGGTGGGCACATTATATACGTCTATATCGTAGTATAACCTAACCTAACCCATCTAGACCCTCGCTGGTAATGTTTTACAAAATCCCGGTCGTGTCGGCCCGTACTTCTCGGTGGTCACATTATATACGTCTATATCGCAGTATAACCTAACCTAACCCATCTAGACCCTCGCTGGGAATGTTTTACAGAATTCCGTTCGTGTCGTCCCGTACGTCTCGGTGCGGATATTATATACGTCTATAACGATATATCCTAACCTAAGGCAACTTAACATCTCGGATGTAGTATTTTCCAACATTCCTGGCGGGTCGGCCCCTACTTCTCGGTGGGCACATTATATACGTCTATATCGTAATATGACCTAACCTAACCCATCTAGACCCTCGCTGGTAATGTTTTACAATATCCCGGTCGTTTCTACCCGTACATCTCGGTTGGGACATTATATACGTCTATAACGTTATATATCCTAACCTAAGGGAACCTAACATCTCGGATGTAGTATTTTCCATCATTCCTGGCGGGTCGGCCCCTACTTCTCGGTGGGCACATTATATACGTCTATATCGTCGTATAACCTAACCTAACCCATCTAGACCCTCGCTGGTAATGTTTTACAAAATCCCGGTCGTGTCGGCCCGTGCTTCTCGGTGGGAACATTATATACGTCTATAACGTTATATATCCTAACCTAAGGGAACCTAACATCTCGGATGTAGTATTTTCCAACATTCCTGGCGGGTCGGCCCCTACTTCTCGGTGGGCACATTATATACGTCTATATCGTAATATAACCTAACCTAACCCATCTAGACCCTCGCTGGTAATGTTTTACAAAATCCCGGTCGTGTCGGCCCGTACTTTTCCGTGGGGACATTATATACGTCTATAACGTTATATATCCTAACCAAAGGCAACTTAACATTTCGGATGTACTATTTTCCAACATTCCTGGCGGGTCGGCCCCTA
Organism: Xylocopa violacea; assembly: GCA_963969225.1. Lineage (NCBI taxonomy): Eukaryota > Metazoa > Arthropoda > Insecta > Hymenoptera > Apidae > Xylocopa > Xylocopa violacea. The sequence continues at coordinate 6,772,429 of CAXAJV010000011.1, read as the reverse complement.
CTTCTCGGTGGGCACATTATATACGTCTATATCGTAATATGACCTAACCTAACCCATCTAAACCCTCGCTGGTAATGTTTTACAAAATCCCGGTCGTGTCGGCCCGTACTTTTCCGTGGGGACATTATATACCTATAACTTTATATATCCTAACCTGAGGGAACCTAACATCTCGGACGTAGTATTTTCCAACATTCCTGGCGGGTCGGCCCCTGCTTCTCGGTGGGAACATTATATACGTCTATAACGTAATATAACCTAACCGAACCCACCTAGACCCTCGCTGGTAATGTTTCACAGAATCCCGTTCATGTCTTCCCGTACGTCTCGGTGCGGACATTATATACGTCTATAAATTTATATATCCTAACCTAAGGGAACCTAACATCTCGGATGTAGTATTTTCCATCCTTCCTGGCGGGTCGGCCCCTACTTCTCGGTGGGCACATTATATACGTCTATATCGTAGTATAACCTAACCTAACCCATCTAGACCCTCGCTGGTAATGTTTTACAAAATCCCGGTCGTGTCGGCCCGTACTTCTCGGTGGTCACATTATATACGTCTATATCGCAGTATAACCTAACCTAACCCATCTAGACCCTCGCTGGGAATGTTTTACAGAATTCCGTTCGTGTCGTCCCGTACGTCTCGGTGCGGATATTATATACGTCTATAACGATATATCCTAACCTAAGGCAACTTAACATCTCGGATGTAGTATTTTCCAACATTCCTGGCGGGTCGGCCCCTGTTTCTCGGTGGGAACATTATATACGTCTATAACGTAATATAACCTAACCTAACCCACCTAGACCCTCGCTGGTAATGTTTCACAGAATCCCGTTCATGTCTTCCCGTACGTCTCGGTGCGGACATTATATACGTCTATAAATTTATATATCCTAACCTAAGGGAACCTAACATCTCGGATGTAGTATTTTCCAACATTCCTGGCGGGTCGTCCCCTACTTCTCGGTGGGCACATTATATACGTCTATATCGTAATGTGACCTAACCTAACCCATCTAGACCCTCGCTGGTAATGTTTTACAATATCCCGGTCGTGTCTATCCGTACATCTCGGTTGGGACATTATATACGTCTATAACGTTATATATCCTAACCTAAGGGAACCTAACATCTCGGATGTAGTATTTTCCATCCTTCCTGGCGGGTCGGCCCCTACTTCTCGGTGGGCACATTATATACGTCTATATCGTAGTATAACCTAACCTAACCCATCTAGACCCTCGCTGGTAATGTTTTACAAAATCCCGGTCGTGTCGGCCCGTACTTCTCGGTGGTCACATTATATACGTCTATATCGCAGTATAACCTAACCTAACCCATCTAGACCCTCGCTGGGAATGTTTTACAGAATTCCGTTCGTGTCGTCCCGTACGTCTCGGCGCGGATATTATATACGTCTATAACGATATATCCTAACCTAAGGCAACTTAACATCTCGGATGTAGTATTTTCCAACATTCCTGGCGGGTCGTCCCCTACTTCTCGGTGGGCACATTATATACGTCTATATCGTAATATGACCTAACCTAACCCATCTAGACCCTCGCTGGTAATGTTTTATAAAATCCTGTTCATGTCTTCCCGTACGTCTCGGTGCGGACATTATATACGTCTATAACGATATATCCTAACCTAAGGCAACTTAACATCTCGGATGTAGTATTTTCCAACATTCCTGGCGGGTCGGCCCCTGTTTCTCGGTGGGAACATTATATACGTCTATAACGTAATATAACCTAACCTAACCCACCTAGACCCTCGCTGGTAATGTTTCACAGAATCCCGTTCATGTCTTCCCGTACGTCTCGGTGCGGACATTATATACGTCTATAAATTTATACATCCTGACCTAAGGGAACCTAACATCTCGGATGTAGTATTTTCCAACATTCCTGGCGGGTCGGCCCCTACTTCTCGGTGGGCACATTATATACGTCTATATCGTAATATGACCTAACTTAACCCATCTAGACCCTCGCTGGTAATGTTTTACAATATCCCGGTCGTGTCTACCCGTACATCTCGGTTGGGACATTATATACGTCTATAACGTTATATGTCCTAACCTAAGGGAACCTAACATCTCGGATGTAGTATTTTCCATCATTCCTGGCGGGTCGGCCCCTACTTCTCGGTGGGCACATTATATACGTCTATATCGTAGTATAACCTAACCTAACCCATCTAGACCCTCGCTGGTAATGTTTTACAAAATCCCGGTCGTGTCGGCCCGTACTTCTCGGTGGTCACATTATATACGTCCATATTGTAATGTAACCTAACCTAACCCATCTAGACACTCGCTGGTAATGTTTTACAAAATCCCGGTCGTGTCGGCCCGTACTTTGGCGTGGGGACATTATATACGTCTATATCGTAGTATAACCTAACCTAACCCATCTAGACCCTCGCTGGTAATGTTTTACAAAATCCCGGTCGTGTCGGCCCGTACTTCTCGGTGGGCACATTATATACGTCCATATTGTAATATAACCTAACCTAACCCATCTAGACCCTCGGTGGTAATGTTTTACAAAGTTGCGGTCGTGTTGGCCCGTACTTTGCCGTGGGGACATTATCTACGTCTATAACGTTATATATCCTAACCTAACGGAACCTAACATCTCGGATGTAATATTTTCCAACATTCCTGGCGGGTCGGCCCCTACTTCTCGCTGGGCACATTATATACGTCTATAACGTAATATAACCTAACCTAACCCACCTAGATCCTCGCTGGTAATGTTTCACAGAATCCCGTTCATGTCTGCCCGTACGTCTCGGTGCGGACATTATATACGTCTATAAATTTATATATCCTAACCTAAGGGAACCTAACATCTCGGATGTAGTATTTTCCAACATTCCTGGCGGGTCGGCCCCTACTTCTCGGTGGGCACATTATATACGTCTATATCGTAATATGACCTAACCTAACCCATCTAGACCCTCGCTGGTAATGTTTTACAAAATCCCGTTCATGTCTTCCCGTACGTCTCGGTGCGTACATTATATACGTCTATAAATTTATATATCCTAACCTAAGGGAACCTAACATCTCGGATGTAGTATTTTCCAACATTCCTGGCGGGTCGGCCCCTACTTCTAGGTGGGCACATTATATACGTCTATATCGTAATATAACCTAACCTAACCCATCTAGACCCTCGCTGGTAATGTTTTACAAAATCCCGGTCGTGTCGGCCCGTACTTTTCCGTGGGGACATTATATACGTCTATAACTTTATATATCCTGACCTAAGGCAACCTAAAATCTCGAATGTAGTATTTCACAACATTCCTTGCGGGTCGGCCCCAATTCTCGATGGGAACATTATTTACGTCTATATCGTAATATAACCTAACCTAACTCATCTAGACGCTCGCTGGTAATGTTTTACTAAATCCCGGTCGTGGCGGCCCGTACTTCTCGGTGGGGACATTATATACGTCTATAACGTTATATATCCTAACCTAAGGGAACCTAACATCTCGGATGTAGTATTTTCCATCATTCCTGGCGGGTCGGCCCCCACTTCTCGGTGGGCACATTATATACGTCTAAATCGTAGTATAACCTAACCTAACCCATCTAGACCCTCGCTGGTAATGTTTTACAAAATCCCGGTCGTGTCGGCCCGTGCTTCTCGGTGGGAACATTATATACGTCTATAACGTTATATATCCTAACCTAACCCATCTAGACACTCGCTGGTAATGTTTTACAAAATCCCGGTCGTGTCGGCCCGTACTTTGGCGTGGGGACATTATATACGTCGATATCGTAGTATAACCTAACCTAACCCATCTAGACCCTCGCTGGTAATGTTTTACAAAATCCCGGTCGTGTCGGCCCGTACTTCTCGGTGGGCACATTATATACGTCCATATTGTAATATAACCTAACCTAACCCATCTAGACCCTCGGTGGTAATGTTTTACAAAATTGCGGTCGTGTTGGCCCGTACTTTGCCGTGGGGACATTATCTACGTCTATAACGTTATATATCCTAACCTAACGGAACCTAACATCTCGGATGTAGTATTTTCCAACATTCCTGGCGGGTCGGCCCCTACTTCTCGCTGGGCACATTATATACGTCTATAACGTAATATAACCTAACCTAACCCACCTAGATCCTCGCTGGTAATGTTTCACAGAATCCCGTTCATGTCTGCCCGTACGTCTCGGTGCGGACATTATATACGTCTATAAATTTATATATCCTAACCTAAGGGAACCTAACATCTCGGATGTAGTATTTTCCAACATTCTTGGCGGGTCGGCCCCTACTTCACGGTGGGCACATTATATACGTCTATATCGTAATATGACCTAACCTAACCCATCTAGACCCTCGCTGGTAATGTTTTACAATATCCCGGTCGTGTCTACCCGTACATCTCGGTGGGAACATTATATACGTCTATAACTTTATATAACCTAACCTGAGGGAACCTAACATCTCGGATGTAGTATTTTCCAACATTCCTGGCGGGTCGGCCCCTACTTCTCGGTGGGCACATTATATACGTCTATATCGTAGTATAACCTAACCTAACCCATCTAGACCCTCGCTGGTAATGTTTTACAAAATCCCGTTCATGTCTTCCCGTACGTCTCGGTGCGTACATTATATACGTCTATAAATTTATATATCCTAACCTAAGGGAACCTAACATCTCGGATGTAGTATTTTCCAACATTCCTGGCGGGTCGGCCCCTACTTCTCGGTGGGCACATTATATACGTCTATATCGTAATATAACCTAACCTAACCCATCTAGACCCTCGCTGGTAATGTTTTACAAAATCCCGGTCGTGTCGGCCCGTACTTTTCCGTGGGGACATTATATACGTCTATAACTTTATATATCCTGACCTAAGGCAACCTAAAATCTCGAATGTAGTATTTCACAACATTCCTTGCGGGTCGGCCCCAATTCTCGATGGGAACATTATTTACGTCTATATCGTAATATAACCTAACCTAACTCATCTAGACGCTCGCTGGTAATGTTTTACTAAATCCCGGTCGTGTCGGCCCGTACTTCTCGGTGGGGACATTATATACGTCTATAACGTTATATATCCTAACCTAATGGAACCTAACATCTCGGATGTAGTATTTTCCAACATTCCTGGCGGGTCGGCGCCAATTCTCGGTGGGCTCATTATACAAGTCTATATCGTAATATAACCTAACCTAACCCATCTAGACCCTCGCTGGTAATGTTTTACAAAATGCCGGTCGTGTCGGCCCGTACTTCTCGGTGGGCACATTATATACGTCCATATCGTAATGTAACCTAACCTAACCCATCTAGACACTCGCTGGTATAGTTTACAAAATCCCGGTCGTGTCGGCCCGTACTTTGGCGTGGGGACATTATATACGTCTATAACGTTATATATCCTAACCTAACGGAACCTAACATCTCGGATTTAGTATTTTCCAACATTCCTGGCGGGTCGGCCCCTACTTCTCGGTGGGCACATTATATACGTCCATATTGTAATATAACCTAACCTAACCCATCTAGACCCCCGCTGGTAATGTTTTACAAAATTGCGGTCGTGTCGGCCCGTACTTTGCCGTGGGGACATTATCTACGTCTATAACGTTATATATCCTAACCTAAGGGAACCTAACATCCCGGATGTAGTATTTTCCATCATTCCTGGCGGGTCGGCCCCTACTTCTCGGTGGGCACATTATATACGTCTATATCGTAGTATAACCTAACCTAACCCATCTAGACCCTCGCTGGTAATGTTTTACAAAATCCCGGTCGTGTCGGCCCGTGCTTCTCGGTGGGAACATTATATACGTCTATAACGTTATATATCCTAACCTAAGGGAACCTAACATCTCGGATGTAGTATTTTCCAACATTCCTGGCGGGTCGGCCCCTACTTCTCGGTGGGCACATTATATACGTCTATATCGTAGTATAACCTAACCTAACCCATCTAGACCCTCGCTGGTAATGTTTTACAAAATCCCGGTCGTGTCGGCCCGTGCTTCTCGGTGGGAACATTATATAAGTCTATAACATTATATATCCTAACCTAAGGGAACCTAACATCTCGGATGTAGTATTTTCCAACATTCCTGGCGGGTCGGCCCCTGTTTCTCGGTGGGAACATTATATACGTCTATAACGTAATATAACCTAACCTAACCCACCTAGACCCTCGCTAGTAATGTTTCACAGAATCCCGTTCATGTCTTCCCGTACGTCTCGGTGCGGACATTATATACGTCTATAAATTTATATATCCTAACCTAAGGGAACCTAACATCTCGGATGTAGTATTTTCCAACATTCCTGGCGGGTCGGCCCCTGTTTCTCGGTGGGAACATTATATACGTCTATAACGTAATATAACCTACCCTAACCCACCTAGACCCTCGCTGGTAATGTTTCACAGAATCCCGTTCATGTCTTCCCGTACGTCTCGGTGCGGACATTATATACGTCTATAAATTTATATATCCTTACCTAAGGGAACCTAAAATCTCTGATGTAGTATTTTCCAACATTCCTGGCGGGTCGGCCCCTACTTCTCGGTGGGCACATTATATACGTCTATATCGTAATATGACCTAACCTAACCCATCTAGACCCTCGCTGGTAATGTTTTACAATATCCCGGTCGTGTCTATCCGTACATCTCGGTTGGGACATTATATACGTCTATAACGTTATATATCCTAACCTAAGGGAACCTAACATCTCGGATGTAGTATTTTCCATCCTTCCTGGCGGGTCGGCCCCTACTTCTCGGTGGGCACATTATATACGTCTATATCGTAGTATAACCTAACCTAACCCATCTAGACCCTCGCTGGTAATGTTTTACAAAATCCCGGTCGTGTCGGCCCGTACTTCTCGGTGGTCACATTATATACGTCTATATCGCAGTATAACCTAACCTAACCCATCTAGACCCTCGCTGGGAATGTTTCACAGAATCCCGTTCATGTCTTCCCGTACGTCTCGGTGCGGACATTATATACGTCTATAAATTTATATATCCTAACCTAAGGGAACCTAACATCTCTGATGTAGTATTTTCCAACATTCCTGGCGGGTCGTCCCCTACTTCTCGGTGGGCACATTATATACGTCTATATCGTAATATGACCTAACCTAACCCATCTAGACCCTCGCTGGTAATGTTTTACAAAATCCTGTTCATGTCTTCCCGTACGTCTCGGTGCGGACATTATATACGTCTATAAATTTATATATCCTAACCTAAGGGAACCTAACATCTCGGATGTAATATTTTCCATCATTCCTGGCGGGTCGGCCCCTACTTCTCGGTGGGCACATTATATACGTCTATATCGTAGTATAACCTAACCTAACCCATCTAGACCCTCGCTGGTAATGTTTTACAAAATCCCGGACGTGTCGGCCCGTGCTTCTCGGTGGGAACATTATATACGTCTATAACGTTATATATCCTAACCTAAGGGAACCTAACATCTCGGATGTAGTATTTTCCAACATTCCTGGCGGGTCGGCCCCTACTTCTCGGTGGGCACATTATATACGTCTATATCGCGGTATAACCTAACCTAACCCATCTAGACCCTCGCTGGGAATGTTTTACAGAATTCCTTTCGTGTCGTCCCGTACGTCTCGGTGCGGATATTATATACGTCTATAACGATATATCCTAACCTAAGGCAACTTAACATCTCGGATGTAGTATATTCCAACATTCCTGGCGGGTCGGCCCCTGCTTCTCGGTGGGAACATTATATACGTCTATAACGTAATATAACCTAACCTAACCCACCTAGACCCTCGCTGGTAATGTTTCACAGAATCCCGTTCATGTCTTCCCGTACGTCTCGGTGCGGACATTATATACGTCTATAAATTTATACATCCTAACCTAAGGGAACCTAACATCTCGGATGTAGTATTTTCCAACATTCCTGGCGGGTCGGCCCCTACTTCTCGGTGGGCACATTATATACGTCTATATCGTAATATGACCTAACCTAACCCATCTAGACCCTCGCTGGTAATGTTTTACAATATCCCGGTCGTGTCTACCCGTACATCTCGGTTGGGACATTATATACGTCTACAACGTTATATATCCTAACCTAAGGGAACCTAACATCTCGGATGTAGTATTTTCCATCATTCCTGGCGGGTCGGCCCCTACTTCTCGGTGGGCACATTATATACGTCCATATCGTAGTATAACCTAACCTAACCCATCTAGACCCTCGCTGGTAATGTTTTACAAAATCCCGGTCGTGTCGGCCCGTGCTTCACGGTGGGAACATTATATACGTCTATAACGTTATATATCCTAACCTAAGGGAACCTAACATCTCGGATGTAGTATTTTCCATCATTCCTGGCGGGTAGGCCCCTACTTCTCGGTGGGCACATTATATACGTCCATATTGTAATATAACCTAACCTAACCCATCTAGACCCTCGGTGGTATTGTTTTACAAAATTGCGGTCGTGTCGGCCCGTATTTTGCCGTGGGGACATTATCTACGTCTATAACGTTATATATCCTAACCTAACGGAACCTAACATCTCGGATGTAGTATTTTCCAACATTCCTGGCGGGTCGGCCCCTACTTCTCGCTGGGCACATTATATACGTCTATAACGTAATATAACCTAACCTAACCCACCTAGATCCAAGCTGGTAATGTTTCACAGAATCCCGTTCATGTCTGCCCGTACGTCACGGTGCGGACATTATATACGTCTATAAATTTATATATCCTAACCTAAGGGAACCTAACATCTCGGATGTAGTATTTTCCAACATTCTTGGCGGGTCGGCCCCTACTTCTCGGTGGGCACATTATATACGTCTATATCGTAATATGACCTAACCTAACCCATCTAGACCCTCGCTGGTAATGTTTTACAATATCCCGGTCGTGTCTACCCGTACATCTCGGTGGGAACATTATATACGTCTATAACTTTATATAACCTAACCTGAGGGAACCTAACATCTCGGATGTAGTATTTTCCAACATTCCTGGCGGGTCGGCCCCTACTTCTCGGTGGGCACATTATATACGTCTATATCGCAGTATAACCTAACCTAACCCATCTAGACCCTCGCTGGGAATGTTTTACAGAATTCCGTTCGTGTCGTCCCGTACGTCTCGGTGCGGATATTATATACGTCTATAACGATATATCCTAACCTAAGGCAACTTAACATCTCGTATGTAGTATTTTCCAACATTCCTGGCGGGTCGGCCCCTGTTTCTCGGTGGGAACATTATATACGTCTATAACGTAATATAACCTAACCTAACCCACGTAGACCCTCGCTGGTAATGTTTCACAGAATCCCGTTCATGTCTTCCCGTACGTCTCGGTGCGGACATTATATACGTCTATAACGATATATCCTAACCTAAGGCAACTTAACATCTCGGATGTAGTATTTTCCAACATTCCTGTCGGGTCGGCCCCTACTTCTCGGTGGGCACATTATATACGTCTATATCGTAATATGACCTAACCTAACCCATCTAGACCCTCGCTGGTAATGTTTTACAATATCCCGGTCGTGTCTACCCGTACATCTCGGTTGGGACATTATATACGTCTATAACGTTATATATCCTAACCTAAGGGAACCTAACATCTCGGATGTAGTATTTTCCATCATTCCTGGCGGGTCGGCCCCTACTTCTCGGTGGGCACATTATATACGTCTATATCGTAGTATAACCTAACCTAACCCATCTAGACCCTCGCTGGTAATGTTTTACAAAATCCCGGTCGTGTCGGCCCGTGCTTCTCGGTGGGAACATTATATACGTCTATAACGTTATATATCCTAACCTAAGGGAACCTAACATCTCGGATGTAGTATTTTCCAACGTTCCTCGCGGGTCGCCCCTACTTCTCGGTGGGCACATTATATACGTCTATATCGCAGTATAACCTAACCTAACCCATCTAGACCCTCGCTGGGAATGTTTTACAGAATTCCGTTCGTGTCGTCCCGTACGTCTCGGTGCGGATATTATATACGTCTATAACGATATATCCTAACCTAAGGCAACTTAACATCTCGTATGTAGTATTTTCCAACATTCCTGGCGGGTCGGCCCCTGTTTCTCGGTGGGAACATTATATACGTCTATAACGTAATATAACCTAACCTAACCCACGTAGACCCTCGCTGGTAATGTTTCACAGAATCCCGTTCATGTCTTCCCGTACGTCTCGGTGCGGACATTATATACGTCTATAAATTTATACATCCTAACCTAAGGGAACCTAACATCTCGGATGTAGTATTTTCCAACATTCCTGGCGGGTCGGCCCCTACTTCTCGCTGGGCACATTATATACGTCTATATCGTAATATGACCTAACCTAACCCATCTAGACCCTCGCTGGTAATGTTTTACAATATCCCGGTCGTGTCTACCCGTACATCTCGGTGGGAACATTATATACGTCTATAACTTTATATAACCTAACCTGAGGGAACCTAACATCTCGGATGTAGTATTTTCCAACATTCCTGGCGGGTCGGCCCCTACTTCTCGGTGGGCACATTATATACGTCTATATCGCAGTATAACCTAACCTAAACCATCTAGACCCTCGCTGGGAATGTTTTACAGAATTCCGTTCGTGTCGTCCCGTACGTCTCGGTGCGGATATTATATACGTCTATAACGATATATCCTAACCTAAGGCAACTTAACATCTCGGATGTAGTATTTTCCAACATTCCTGGCGGGTCGGCCCCTGTTTCTCGGTGGGAACATTATATACGTCTATAACGTAATATAACCTAACCTAACCCACCTAGACCCTCGCTGGTAATGTTTCACAGAATCCCGTTCATGTCTTCCCGTACGTCTCGGTGCGGACATTATATACGTCTATAACGATATATCCTAACCTAAGGCAACTTAACATCTCGGATGTAGTATTTTCCAACATTCCTGTCGGGTCGGCCCCTACTTCTCGGTGGGCACATTATATACGTCTATATCGTAATATGACCTAACCTAACCCATCTAGACCCTCGCTGGTAATGTTTTACAATATCCCGGTCGTGTCTACCCGTACATCTCGGTTGGGACATTATATACGTCTATAACGTTATATATCCTAACCTAAGGGAACCTAACATCTCGGATGTAGTATTTTCCATCATTCCTGGCGGGTCGGCCCCTACTTCTCGGTGGGCACATTATATACGTCTATATCGTAGTATAACCTAACCTAACCCATCTAGACCCTCGCTGGTAATGTTTTACAAAATCCCGGTCGTGTCGGCCCGTGCTTCACGGTGGGAACATTATATACGTCTATAACGTTATATATCCTAACCTAAGGGAACCTAACATCTCGGATGTAGTATTTTCCATCATTCCTGGCGGGTCGGCCCCTACTTCTCGGTGGGCACATTATATACGTCCATATTGTAATATAACCTAACCTAACCCATCTAGACCCTCGGTGGTATTGTTTTACAAAATTGCGGTCGTGTCGGCCCGTATTTTGCCGTGGGGACATTATCTACGTCTATAACGTTATATATCCTAACCTAACGGAACCTAACATCTCGGATGTAGTATTTTCCAACATTCCTGGCGGGTCGGCCCCTACTTCTCGCTGGGCACATTATATACGTCTATAACGTAATATAACCTAACCTAACCCACCTAGATCCAAGCTGGTAATGTTTCACAGAATCCCGTTCATGTCTGCCCGTACGTCACGGTGCGGACATTATATACGTCTATAAATTTATATATCCTAACCTAAGGGAACCTAACATCTCGGATGTAGTATTTTCCAACATTCTTGGCGGGTCGGCCCCTACTTCTCGGTGGGCACATTATATACGTCTATATCGTAATATGACCTAACCTAACCCATCTAGACCCTCGCTGGTAATGTTTTACAATATCCCGGTCGTGTCTACCCGTACATCTCGGTGGGAACATTATATACGTCTATAACTTTATATAACCTAACCTGAGGGAACCTAACATCTCGGATGTAGTATTTTCCAACATTCCTGGCGGGTCGGCCCCTACTTCTCGGTGGGCACATTATATACGTCTATATCGCAGTATAACCTAACCTAACCCATCTAGACCCTCGCTGGGAATGTTTTACAGAATTCCGTTCGTGTCGTCCCGTACGTCTCGGTGCGGATATTATATACGTCTATAACGATATATCCTAACCTAAGGCAACTTAACATCTCGGATGTAGTATTTTCCAACATTCCTGGCGGGTCGGCCCCTGTTTCTCGGTGGGAACATTATATACGTCTATAACGTAATATAACCTAACCTAACCCACCTAGACCCTCGCTGGTAATGTTTCACAGAATCCCGTTCATGTCTTCCCGTACGTCTCGGTGCGGACATTATATACGTCTATAACGATATATCCTAACCTAAGGCAACTTAACATCTCGGATGTAGTATTTTCCAACATTCCTGTCGGGTCGGCCCCTACTTCTCGGTGGGCACATTATATACGTCTATATCGTAATATGACCTAACCTAACCCATCTAGACCCTCGCTGGTAATGTTTTACAATATCCCGGTCGTGTCTACCCGTACATCTCGGTTGGGACATTATATACGTCTATAACGTTATATATCCTAACCTAAGGGAACCTAACATCTCGGATGTAGTATTTTCCATCATTCCTGGCGGGTCGGCCCCTACTTCTCGGTGGGCACATTATATACGTCTATATCGTAGTATAACCTAACCTAACCCATCTAGACCCTCGCTGGTAATGTTTTACAAAATCCCGGTCGTGTCGGCCCGTGCTTCTCTGTGGGAACATTATATACGTCTATAACGTTATATATCCTAACCTAAGGGAACCTAACATCTCGGATGTAGTATTTTCCAACATTCCTGGCGGGTCGCCCCTACTTCTCGGTGGGCACATTATATACGTCTATATCGCAGTATAACCTAACCTAACCCATCTAGACCCTCGCTGGGAATGTTTTACAGAATTCCGTTCGTGTCGTCCCGTACGTCTCGGTGCGGATATTATATACGTCTATAACGATATATCCTAACCTAAGGCAACTTAACATCTCGTATGTAGTATTTTCCAACATTCCTGGCGGGTCGGCCCCTGTTTCTCGGTGGGAACATTATATACGTCTATAACGTAATATAACCTAACCTAACCCACGTAGACCCTCGCTGGTAATGTTTCACAGAATCCCGTTCATGTCTTCCCGTACGTCTCGGTGCGGACATTATATACGTCTATAAATTTATACATCCTAACCTAAGGGAACCTAACATCTCGGATGTAGTATTTTCCAACATTCCTGGCGGGTCGGCCCCTACTTCTCGGTGGGCACATTATATACGTCTATATCGTAATATGACCTAACCTAACCCATCTAGACCCTCGCTTGTAATGTTTTACAATATCCCGGTCGTGTCTACCCGTACATCTCGGTGGGAACATTATATACGTCTATAACTTTATATAACCTAACCTGAGGGAACCTAACATCTCGGATGTAGTATTTTCCAACATTCCTGGCGGGTCGGCCCCTACTTCTCGGTGGGCACATTATATACGTCTATATCGCAGTATAACCTAACCTAAACCATCTAGACCCTCGCTGGGAATGTTTTACAGAATTCCGTTCGTGTCGTCCCGTACGTCTCGGTGCGGATATTATATACGTCTATAACGATATATCCTAACCTAAGGCAACTTAACATCTCGGATGTAGTATTTTCCAACATTCCTGGCGGGTCGGCCCCTGTTTCTCGGTGGGAACATTATATACGTCTATAACGTAATATAACCTAACCTAACCCACCTAGACCCTCGCTGGTAATGTTTCACAGAATCCCGTTCATGTCTTCCCGTACGTCTCGGTGCGGACATTATATACGTCTATAACGATATATCCTAACCTAAGGCAACTTAACATCTCGGATGTAGTATTTTCCAACATTCCTGTCGGGTCGGCCCCTACTTCTCGGTGGGCACATTATATACGTCTATATCGTAATATGACCTAACCTAACCCATCTAGACCCTCGCTGGTAATGTTTTACAATATCCCGGTCGTGTCTACCCGTACATCTCGGTTGGGACATTATATACGTCTATAACGTTATATATCCTAACCTAAGGGAACCTAACATCTCGGATGTAGTATTTTCCATCATTCCTGGCGGGTCGGCCCCTACTTCTCGGTGGGCACATTATATACGTCTATATCGTAGTATAACCTAACCTAACCCATCTAGACCCTCGCTGGTAATGTTTTACAAAATCCCGGTCGTGTCGGCCCGTGCTTCTCGGTGGGAACATTATATACGTCTATAACGTTATATATCCTAACCTAAGGGAACCTAACATCTCGGATGTAGTATTTTCCAACATTCCTGGCGGGTCGCCCCTACTTCTCGGTGGGCACATTATATACGTCTATATCGCAGTATAACCTAACCTAACCCATCTAGACCCTCGCTGGGAATGTTTTACAGAATTCCGTTCGTGTCGTCCCGTACGTCTCGGTGCGGATATTATATACGTCTATAACGATATATCCTAACCTAAGGCAACCTAACATCTCGTATGTAGTATTTTCCAACATTCCTGGCGGGTCGGCCCCTGTTTCTCGGTGGGAACATTATATACGTCTATAACGTAATATAACCTAACCTAACCCACGTAGACCCTCGCTGGTAATGTTTCACAGAATCCCGTTCATGTCTTCCCGTACGTCTCGGTGCGGACATTATATACGTCTATAAATTTATACATCCTAACCTAAGGGAACCTAACATCTCGGATGTAGTATTTTCCAACATTCCTGGCGGGTCGGCCCCTACTTCTCGGTGGGCACATTATATACGTCTATATCGTAATATGACCTAACCTAACCCATCTAGACCCTCGCTGGTAATGTTTTACAATATCCCGGTCGTGTCTACCCGTACATCTCGGTTGGGACATTATATACGTCTACAACGTTATATATCCTAACCTAAGGGAACCTAACATCTCGGATGTAGTATTTTCCATCATTCCTGGCGGGTCGGCCCCTACTTCTCGGTGGGCACATTATATACCTCCATATCGTAGTATAACCTAACCTAACCCATCTAGACCCTCGCTGGTAATGTTTTACAAAATCCCGGTCGTGTCGGCCCGTGCTTCACGGTGGGAACATTATATACGTCTATAACGTTATATATCCTAACCTAAGGGAACCTAACATCTCGGATGTAGTATTTTCCAACATTCCTGGCGGGTCGGCCCCTACTTCTCGGTGGGCACATTATATACGTCCATATTGTAATATAACCTAACCTAACCCATCTAGACCCTCGGTGGTATTGTTTTACAAAATTGCGGTCGTATCGGCCCGTATTTTGCCGTGGGGACATTATCTACGTCTATAACGTTATATATCCTAACCTAACGGAACCTAACATCTCGGATGTAGTATTTTCCAACATTCCTGGCGGGTCGGCCCCTACTTCTCGCTGGGCACATTATATACGTCTATAACGTAATATAACCTAACCTAACCCACCTAGATCCAAGCTGGTAATGTTTCACAGAATCCCGTTCATGTCTGCCCGTACGTCACGGTGCGGACATTATATACGTCTATAAATTTATATATCCTAACCTAAGGGAACCTAACATCTCGGATGTAGTATTTTCCAACATTCTTGGCGGGTCGGCCCCTACTTCTCGGTGGGCACATTATATACGTCTATATCGTAATATGACCTAACCTAACCCATCTAGACCCTCGCTGGTAATGTTTTACAATATCCCGGTCGTGTCTACCCGTACATCTCGGTGGGAACATTATATACGTCTATAACTTTATATAACCTAACCTGAGGGAACCTAACATCTCGGATGTAGTATTTTCCAACATTCCTGGCGGGTCGGCCCCTACTTCTCGGTGGGCACATTATATACGTCTATATCGCTGTATAACCTAACCTAACCCATCTAGACCCTCGCTGGGAATGTTTTACAGAATTCCGTTCGTGTCGTCCCGTACGTCTCGGTGCGGATATTATATACGTCTATAACGATATATCCTAACCTAAGGCAACTTAACATCTCGGATGTAGTATTTTCCAACATTCCTGGCGGGTCGGCCCCTGTTTCTCGGTGGGAACATTATATACGTCTATAACGTAATATAACCTAACCTAACCCACCTAGACCCTCGCTGGTAATGTTTCACAGAATCCCGTTCATGTCTTCCCGTACGTCTCGGTGCGGACATTATATACGTCTATAACGATATATCCTAACCTAAGGCAACTTAACATCTCGGATGTAGTATTTTCCAACATTCCTGTCGGGTCGGCCCCTACTTCTCGGTGGGCACATTATATACGTCTATATCGTAATATGACCTAACCTAACCCATCTAGACCCTCGCTGGTAATGTTTTACAATATCCCGGTCGTGTCTACCCGTACATCTCGGTTGGGACATTATATACGTCTATAACGTTATATATCCTAACCTAAGGGAACCTAACATCTCGGATGTAGTATTTTCCATCATTCCTGGCGGGTCGGCCCCTACTTCTCGGTGGGCACATTATATACGTCTATATCGTAGTATAACCTAACCTAACCCATCTAGACCCTCGCTGGTAATGTTTTACAAAATCCCGGTCGTGTCGGCCCGTGCTTCTCGGTGGGAACATTATATACGTCTATAACGTTATATATCCTAACCTAAGGGAACCTAACATCTCGGATGTAGTATTTTCCAACATTCCTGGCGGGTCGCCCCTACTTCTCGGTGGGCACATTATATACGTCTATATCGCAGTATAACCTAACCTAACCCATCTAGACCCTCGCTGGGAATGTTTTACAGAATTCCGTTCGTGTCGTCCCGTACGTCTCGGTGCGGATATTATATACGTCTATAACGATATATCCTAACCTAAGGCAACTTAACATCTCGTATGTAGTATTTTCCAACATTCCTGGCGGGTCGGCCCCTGTTTCTCGGTGGGAACATTATATACGTCTATAACGTAATATAACCTAACCTAACCCACGTAGACCCTCGCTGGTAATGTTTCACAGAATCCCGTTCATGTCTTCCCGTACGTCTCGGTGCGGACATTATATACGTCTATAAATTTATACATCCTAACCTAAGGGAACCTAACATCTCGGATGTAGTATTTTCCAACATTCCTGGCGGGTCGGCCCCTACTTCTCGGTGGGCACATTATATACGTCTATATCGTAATATGACCTAACCTAACCCATCTAGACCCTCGCTGGTAATGTTTTACAATATCCCGGTCGTGTCTACCCGTACATCTCGGTGGGAACATTATATACGTCTATAACTTTATATAACCTAACCTGAGGGAACCTAACATCTCGGATGTAGTATTTTCCAACATTCCTGGCGGGTCGGCCCCTACTTCTCGGTGGGCACATTATATACGTCTATATCGCAGTATAACCTAACCTAAACCATCTAGACCCTCGCTGGGAATGTTTTACAGAATTCCGTTCGTGTCGTCCCGTACGTCTCGGTGCGGATATTATATACGTCTATAACGATATATCCTAACCTTAGGCAACTTAACATCTCGGATGTAGTATTTTCCAACATTCCTGGCGGGTCGGCCCCTGTTTCTCGGTGGGAACATTATATACGTCTATAACGTAATATAACCTAACCTAACCCACCTAGACCCTCGCTGGTAATGTTTCACAGAATCCCGTTCATGTCTTCCCGTACGTCTCGGTGCGGACATTATATACGTCTATAAATTTATACATCCTAACCTAAGGGAACCTAACATCTCGGATGTAGTATTTTCCAACATTCCTGGCGGGTCGGCCCCTGCTTCTCGGTGGGCACATTATATACGTCTATATCGTAATATGACCTAACCTAACCCATCTAGACCCTCGCTGGTAATGTTTTACAATATCCCGGTCGTGTCTACCCGTACATCTCGGTTGGGACATTATATACGTCTATAACGTTATATATCCTAACCTAAGGGAACCTAACATCTCGGATGTAGTATTTTCCATCATTCCTGGCGGGTCGGCCCCTACTTCTCGGTGGGCACATTATATACGTCTATATCGTCGTATAACCTAACCTAACCCATCTAGACCCTCGCTGGTAATGTTTTACAAAATCCCGGTCGTGTCGGCCCGTGCTTCTCGGTGGGAACATTATATACGTCTATAACGTTATATATCCTAACCTAAGGGAACCTAACATCTCGGATGTAGTATTTTCCAACATTCCTGGCGGGTCGGCCCCTACTTCTCGGTGGGCACATTATATACGTCTATATCGTAATATAACCTAACCTAACCCATCTAGACCCTCGCTGGTAATGTTTTACAAAATCCCGGTCGTGTCGGCCCGTACTTTTCCGTGGGGACATTATATACGTCTATAACGTTATATATCCTAACCAAAGGCAACTTAACATCTCGGATGTAGTATTTTCCAACATTCCTGGCGGGTCGGCCCCTACTTCTCGGTGGGCACATTATATACGTCTATATCGTAATATGACCTAACCTAACCCATCTAGACCCTCGCTGGTAATGTTTTACAAAATCCCGGTCGTGTCGGCCCGTACTTTTCCGTGGGGACATTATATACCTATAACTTTATATATCCTAACCTGAGGGAACCTAACATCTCGGACGTAGTATTTTCCAACATTCCTGGCGGGTCGGCCCCTGCTTCTCGGTGGGAACATTATATACGTCTATAACGTAATATAACCTAACCGAACCCACCTAGACCCTCGCTGGTAATGTTTCACAGAATCCCGTTCATGTCTTCCCGTACGTCTCGGTGCGGACATTATATACGTCTATAAATTTATATATCCTAACCTAAGGGAACCTAACATCTCGGATGTAGTATTTTCCATCCTTCCTGGCGGGTCGGCCCCTACTTCTCGGTGGGCACATTATATACGTCTATATCGTAGTATAACCTAACCTAACCCATCTAGACCCTCGCTGGTAATGTTTTACAAAATCCCGGTCGTGTCGGCCCGTACTTCTCGGTGGTCACATTATATACGTCTATATCGCAGTATAACCTAACCTAACCCATCTAGACCCTCGCTGGGAATGTTTTACAGAATTCCGTTCGTGTCGTCCTGTACGTCTCGGTGCGGATATTATATACGTCTATAACGATATATCCTAACCTAAGGCAACTTAACATCTCGGATGTAGTATTTTCCAACATTCCTGGCGGGTCGGCCCCTGTTTCTCGGTGGGAACATTATATACGTCTATAACGTAATATAACCTAACCTAACCCACCTAGACCCTCGCTGGTAATGTTTCACAGAATCCCGTTCATGTCTTCCCGTACGTCTCGGTGCGGACATTATATACGTCTATAAATTTATATATCCTAACCTAAGGGAACCTAACATCTCGGATGTAGTATTTTCCAACATTCCTGGCGGGTCGTCCCCTACTTCTCGGTGGGCACATTATATACGTCTATATCGTAATATGACCTAACCTAACCCATCTAGACCCTCGCTGGTAATGTTTTACAATATCCCGGTCGTGTCTATCCGTACATCTCGGTTGGGACATTATATACGTCTATAACGTTATATATCCTAACCTAAGGGAACCTAACATCTCGGATGTAGTATTTTCCATCCTTCCTGGCGGGTCGGCCCCTACTTCTCGGTGGGCACATTATATACGTCTATATCGTAGTATAACCTAACCTAACCCATCTAGACCCTCGCTGGTAATGTTTTACAAAATCCCGGTCGTGTCGGCCCGTACTTCTCGGTGGTCACATTATATACGTCTATATCGCAGTATAACCTAACCTAACCCATCTAGACCCTCGCTGGGAATGTTTTACAGAATTCCGTTCGTGTCGTCCCGTACGTCTCGGTGCGGATATTATATACGTCTATAACGATATATCCTAACCTAAGGCAACTTAACATCTCGGATGTAGTATTTTCCAACATTCCTGGCGGGTCGTCCCCTACTTCTCGGTGGGCACATTATATACGTCTATATCGTAATATGACCTAACCTAACCCATCTAGACCCTCGCTGGTAATGTTTTACAAAATCCTGTTCATGTCTTCCCCTACGTCTCGGTGCGGACATTATATACGTCTATAACGATATATCCTAACCTAAGGCAACTTAACATCTCGGATGTAGTATTTTCCAACATTCCTGGCGGGTCGGCCCCTGTTTCTCGGTGGGAACATTATATACGTCTATAACGTAATATAACCTAACCTAACCCACCTAGACCCTCGCTGGTAATGTTTCACAGAATCCCGTTCATGTCTTCCCGTACGTCTCGGTGCGGACATTATATACGTCTATAAATTTATACATCCTAACCTAAGGGAACCTAACATCTCGGATGTAGTATTTTCCAACATTCCTGGCGGGTCGGGCCCTACTTCTCGGTGGGCACATTATATACGTCTATATCGTAATATGACCTAACCTAACCCATCTAGACCCTCGCTGGTAATGTTTTACAATATCCCGGTCGTGTCTATCCGTACATCTCGGTTGGGACATTATATACGTCTATAACGTTATATATCCTAACCTAAGGGAACCTAACATCTCGGATGTAGTATTTTCCATCCTTCCTGGCGGGTCGGCCCCTACTTCTCGGTGGGCACATTATATACGTCTATATCGTAGTATAACCTAACCTAACCCATCTAGACCCTCGCTGGTAATGTTTTACAAAATCCCGGTCGTGTCGGCCCGTACTTCTCGGTGGTCACATTATATACGTCTATATCGCAGTATAACCTAACCTAACCCATCTAGACCCTCGCTGGGAATGTTTTACAGAATTCCGTTCGTGTCGTCCCGTACGTCTCGGTGCGGATATTATATACGTCTATAACGATATATCCTAACCTAAGGCAACTTAACATCTCGGATGTAGTATTTTCCAACATTCCTGGCGGGTCGTCCCCTACTTCTCGGTGGGCACATTATATACGTCTATATCGTAATATGACCTAACCTAACCCATCTAGACCCTCGCTGGTAATGTTTTACAAAATCCTGTTCATGTCTTCCCGTACGTCTCGGTGCGGACATTATATACGTCTATAACGATATATCCTAACCTAAGGCAACTTAACATCTCGGATGTAGTATTTTCCAACATTCCTGGCGGGTCGGCCCCTGTTTCTCGGTGGGAACATTATATACGTCTATAACGTAATATAACCTAACCTAACCCACCTAGACCCTCGCTGGTAATGTTTCACAGAATCCCGTTCATGTCTTCCCGTACGTCTCGGTGCGGACATTATATACGTCTATAAATTTATACATCCTAACCTAAGGGAACCTAACATCTCGGATGTAGTATTTTCCAACATTCCTGGCGGGTCGGCCCCTACTTCTCGGTGGGCACATTATATACGTCTATATCGTAATATGACCTAACCTAACCCATCTAGACCCTCGCTGGTAATGTTTTACAATATCCCGGTCGTGTCTACCCGTACATCTCGGTTGGGACATTATATACGTCTATAACGTTATATATCCTAACCTAAGGGAACCTAACATCTCGGATGTAGTATTTTCCATCCTTCCTGGCGGGTCGGCCCCTACTTCTCGGTGGGCACATTATATACGTCTATATCGTACTATAACCTAACCTAACCCATCTAGACCCTCGCTGGTAATGTTTTACAAAATCCCGGTCGTGTCGGCCCGTACTTCTCGGTGGTCACATTATATACGTCTATATCGCAGTATAACCTAACCTAACCCATCTAGACCCTCGCTGGGAATGTTTTACAGAATTCCGTTCGTGTCGTCCCGTACGTCTCGGTGCGGATATTATATACGTCTATAACGATATATCCTAACCTAAGGCAACTTAACATCTCGGATGTAGTATTTTCCAACATTCCTGGCGGGTCGTCCCCTACTTCTCGGTGGGCACATTATATACGTCTATATCGTAATATGACCTAACCTAACCCATCTAGACCCTCGCTGGTAATGTTTTACAAAATCCTGTTCATGTCTTCCCGTACGTCTCGGTGCGGACATTATATACGTCTATAACGATATATCCTAACCTAAGGCAACTTAACATCTCGGATGTAGTATTTTCCAACATTCCTGGCGGGTCGTCCCCTACTTCTCGGTGGGCACATTATATACGTCTATATCGTAGTATAACCTAACCTAACCCATCTAGACCCTCGCTGGTAATGTTTTACAAAATCCCGTTCATGTCTTCCCGTACGTCTCGGTGCGTACATTATATACGTCTATAAATTTATATATCCTAACCTAAGGGAACCTAACATCTCGGATGTAGTATTTTCCAACATTCCTGGCGGGTCGGCCCCTACTTCTCGGTGGGCACATTATATACGTCTATATCGTAATATGACCTAACCTAACCCATCTAGACCCTCGCTGGTAATGTTTTACAAAATCCCGGACGTGTCGGCCCGTGCTTCTCGGTGGGAACATTATATACGTCTATAACGTTATATATCCTAACCTAAGGGAACCTAACATCTCGGATGTAGTATTTTCCAACATTCATGGCGGGTCGGCCCCTACTTCTCTGTGGGCACATTATATACGTCTATATCGCGGTATAACCTAACCTAACCCATCTAGACCCTCGTTGGGAATGTTTTACAGAATTCCTTTCGTGTCGTCCCGTACGTCTCGGTGCGGATATTATATACGTCTATAACGATATATCCTAACCTAAGGCAACTTAACATCTCGGATGTAGTATTTTCCAACATTCCTGGCGGGTCGGCCCCTGTTTCTCGGTGGGAACATTATATACGTCTATAACGTAATATAACCTAACCTAACCCACCTAGACCCTCGCTGGTAATGTTTCACAGAATCCCGTTCATGTCTTCCCGTGCGTCTCGGTGCGGACATTATATACGTCTATAACGATATATCCTAACCTAAGGCAACTTAACATCTCGGATGTAGTATTTTCCAACATTCCTGGCGGGTCGGCCCCTGTTTCTCGGTGGGAACATTATATACGTCTATAACGTAATATAACCTAACCTGAACCATCTAGACCCTCGCTGGGAATGTTTTACAGAATTCCGTTCGTGTCGTCCCGTACGTCTCGGTGCGGATATTATATACGTCTATAACGATATATCCTAACCTTAGGCAACTTAACATCTCGGATGTAGTATTTTCCATCATTCCTGGCGGGTCGGCCCCTACTTCTCGGTGGGCACATTATATACGTCTATATCGTAATATGACCTAACCTAACCCATCTAGACCCTCGCTGGTAATGTTTTACAATATCCCGGTCGTGTCTACCCGTACATCTCGGTTGGGACATTATATACGTCTATAACGTTATATATCCTAACCTAAGGGAACCTAACATCTCGGATGTAGTATTTTCCATCATTCCTGGCGGGTCGGCCCCTACTTCTCGGTGGGCACATTATATACGTCTATATCGTAGTATAACCTAACCTAACCCATCTAGACCCTCGCTGGTAATGTTTTACAAAATCCCGGTCGTGTCGGCCCGTGCTTCTCGGTGGGAACATTATATACGTCTATAACGTTATATATCCTAACCTAAGGGAACCTAACATCTCGTATGTAGTATTTTCCAACATTCCTGGCGGGTCGGCCCCTGTTTCTCGGTGGGAACATTATATACGTCTATAACGTAATATAACCTAACCTAACCCACCTAGACCCTCGCTGGTAATGTTTCACAGAATCCCGTTCATGTCTTCCCGTACGTCTCGGTGCGGACATTATATACGTCTATAACGATATATCCTAACCTAAGGCAACTTAACATCTCGGATGTAGTATTTTCCAACATTCCTGGCGGGTCGGCCCCTGTTTCTCGGTGGGAACATTATATACGTCTATAACGTAATATAACCTAACCTAAACCATCTAGACCCTCGCTGGGAATGTTTTACAGAATTCCGTTCGTGTCGTCCCGTACGTCTCGGTGCGGATATTATATACGTCTATAACGATATATCCTAACCTTAGGCAACTTAACATCTCGGATGTAGTATTTTCCAACATTCCTGGCGGGTCGGCCCCTGATTCTCGGTGGGAACATTATATACGTCTATAACGTAATATAACCTAACCTAACCCACCTAGACCCTCGCTGGTAATGTTTCACAGAATCCCGTTCATGTCTTCCCGTACGTCTCGGTGCGGACATTATATACGTCTATAAATTTATACATCCTAACCTAAGGGAACCTAACATCTCGGATGTAGTATTTTCCAACATTCCTGGCGGGTCGGCCCCTACTTCTCGGTGGGCACATTATATACGTCTATATCGTAATATGACCTAACCTAACCCATCTAGACCCTCGCTGGTAATGTTTTACAATATCCCGGTCGTGTCTACCCGTACATCTCGGTTGGGACATTATATACGTCTATAACGTTATATATCCTAACCTAAGGGAACCTAACATCTCGGATGTAGTATTTTCCATCATTCCTGGCGGGTCGGCCCCTACTTCTCGGTGGGCACATTATATACGTCTATATCGTAGTATAACCTAACCTAACCCATCTAGACCCTCGCTGGTAATGTTTTACAAAATCCCGGTCGTGTCGGCCCGTGCTTCTCGGTGGGAACATTATATACGTCTATAACGTTATATATCCTAACCTAAGGGAACCTAACATCTCGTATGTAGTATTTTCCAACATTCCTGGCGGGTCGGCCCCTGTTTCTCGGTGGGAACATTATATACGTCTATAACGTAATATAACCTAACCTAACCCACCTAGACCCTCGCTGGTAATGTTTCACAGAATCCCGTTCATGTCTTCCGTACGTCTCGGTGCGGACATTATATACGTCTATAAATTTATACATCCTAACCTAAGGGAACCTAACATCTCGGATGTAGTATTTTCCAACATTCCTGGCGGGTCGGCCCCTACTTCTCGGTGGGCACATTATATACGTCTATATCGTAATATGACCTAACCTAACCCATCTAGACCCTCGCTGGTAATGTTTTACAATATCCCGGTCGTGTCTACCCGTACATCTCGGTTGGGACATTATATACGTCTATAACGTTATATATCCTAACCTAAGGGAACCTAACATCTCGGATGTAGTATTTTCCATCATTCCTGGCGGGTCGGCCCCTACTTCTCGGTGGGCACATTATATACGTCCATATCGTAGTATAACCTAACCTAACCCATCTAGACCCTCGCTGGTAATGTTTTACAAAATCCCGGTCGTGTCGGCCCGTGCTTCACGGTGGGAACATTATATACGTCTATAACGTTATATATCCTAACCTAAGGGAACCTAACATCTCGGATGTAGTATTTTCCAACATTCCTGGCGGGTCGGCCCCTACTTCTCGGTGGGCACATTATATACGTCCATATTGTAATATAACCTAACCTAACCCATCTAGACCCTCGGTGGTATTGTTTTACAAAATTGCGGTCGTGTCGGCCCGTATTTTGCCGTGGGGACATTATCTACGTCTATAACGTTATATATCCTAACCTAACGGAACCTAACATCTCGGATGTAGTATTTTCCAACATTCCTGGCGGGTCGGCCCCTACTTCTCGGTGGGCACATTATATACGTCTATATCGTAATATGACCTAACCTAACCCATCTAGACCCTCGCTGGTAATGTTTTACAATATCCCGGTCGTGTCTACCCGTACATCTCGGTTGGGACATTATATACGTCTATAACGTTATATATCCTAACCTAAGGGAACCTAACATCTCGGATGTAGTATTTTCCAACATTCCTGGCGGGTCGCCCCTACTTCTCGGTGGGCACATTATATACGTCTATATCGCAGTATAACCTAACCTAACCCATCTAGACCCTCGCTGGGAATGTTTTACAGAATTCCGTTCGTGTCGTCCCGTACGTCTCGGTGCGGATATTATATACGTCTATAACGATATATCCTAACCTAAGGCAACTTAACATCTCGTATGTAGTATTTTCCAACATTCCTGGCGGGTCGGCCCCTGTTTCTCGATGGGAACATTATATACGTCTATAACGTAATATAACCTAACCTAACCCACTTAGACCCTCGCTGGTAATGTTTCACAGAATCCCGTTCATGTTTTCCCGTACGTCTCGGTGCGGACATTATATACGTCTATAAATTTATATATCCTAACCTAAGGGAACC
Organism: Xylocopa violacea; assembly: GCA_963969225.1. Classification (NCBI taxonomy): domain Eukaryota; kingdom Metazoa; phylum Arthropoda; class Insecta; order Hymenoptera; family Apidae; genus Xylocopa; species Xylocopa violacea. Next base: position 6,746,090 of record CAXAJV010000011.1, on the reverse strand, counting down.
TAACATCTCGGATGTAGTATTTTCCAACATTCCTGGCGGGTCGGCCCCTACTTCTCGGTGGGCACATTATATACGTCTATATCGTAATATGACCTAACCTAACCCATCTAGACCCTTGCTGGTAATGTTTTACAATATCCCGGTCGTGTCTACCCGTACATCTCGGTTGGGACATTATATACGTCTATAACGTTATATGTCCTAACCTAAGGGAACCTAACATCTCGGATGTAGTATTTTCCATCATTCCTCGCGGGTCGGCCCCTACTTCTCGGTGGGCACATTATATACGTCTATATCGTAGTATAACCTAACCTAACCCATCTAGACCCTCGCTGGTAATGTTTTACAAAATCCCGGTCGTGTCGGCCCGTACTTCTCGGTGGTCACATTATATACGTCCATATTGTAATGTAACCTAACCTAACCCATCTAGACACTCGCTGGTAATGTTTTACAAAATCCCGGTCGTGTCGGCCCGTACTTTGGCGTGGGGACATTATATACGTCTATAACGTTATATATCCTAACCGAACGGAACCTAACATCTCGGATTTAGTATTTTCCAACATTCCTGGCGGGTCGGCCCCTACTTCTCGGTGGGCACATTATATACGTCCATATTGTAATATAACCTAACCTAACCCATCTAGACCCTCGGTGGTAATGTTTTACAAAATTGCGGTCGTGTCGGCCCGTACTTTGCCGTGGGGACATTATCTACGTCTATAACGTTATATATCCTAACCTAACGGAACCTAACATCTCGGATGTAGTATTTTCCAACATTCCTGGCGGGTCGGCCCCTACTTCTCGCTGGGCACATTATATACGTCTATAACGTAATATAACCTAACCTAACCCACCTAGATCCTCGCTGGTAATGTTTCACAGAATCCCGTTCATGTCTGCCCGTACGTCTCGGTGCGGACATTATATACGTCTATAAATTTATATATCCTAACCTAAGGGAACCTAACATCTCGGATGTAGTATTTTCCAACATTCTTGGCGGGTCGGCCCCTACTTCACGGTGGGCACATTATATACGTCTATATCGTAATATGACCTAACCTAACCCATCTAGACCCTCGCTGGTAATGTTTTACAATATCCCGGTCGTGTCTACCCGTACATCTCGGTGGGAACATTATATACGTCTATAACTTTATATAACCTAACCTGAGGGAACCTAACATCTCGGATGTAGTATTTTCCAACATTCCTGGCGGGTCGGCCCCTACTTCTCGGTGGGCACATTATATACGTCTATATCGTAGTATAACCTAACCTAACCCATCTAGACCCTCGCTGGTAATGTTTTACAAAATCCCGTTCATGTCTTCCCGTACGTCTCGGTGCGTACATTATATACGTCTATAAATTTATATATCCTAACCTAAGGGAACCTAACATCTCGGATGTAGTATTTTCCAACATTCCTGGCGGGTCGGCCCCTACATCTCGGTGGGCACATTATATACGTCTATATCGTAATATAACCTAACCTAACCCATCTAGACCCTCGCTGGTAATGTTTTACAAAATCCCGGTCGTGTCGGCCCGTACTTTTCCGTGGGGACATTATATACGTCTATAACTTTATATATCCTGACCTAAGGCAACCTAAAATCTCGAATGTAGTATTTCACAACATTCCGTGCGGGTCGGCCCCAATTCTCGATGGGAACATTATTTACGTCTATATCGTAATATAACCTAACCTAACTCATCTAGACGCTCGCTGGTAATGTTTTACTAAATCCCGGTCGTGTCGGCCCGTACTTCTCGGTGGGGACATTATATACGTCTATAACGTTATATATCCTAACCTAAGGGAACCTAACATCTCGGTTGTAGTATTTTCCAACATTCCTGGCGGGTCGGCGCCAATTCTCGGTGGGCTCATTATACAAGTCTATATCGTAATATAACCTAACCTAACCCATCTAGACCCTCGCTGGTAATGTTTTACAAAATGCCGGTCGTGTCGGCCCGTACTTCTCGGTGGGCACATTATATACGTCCATATCGTAATGTAACCTAGCCTAACCCATCTAGACACTCGCTGGTATAGTTTACAAAATCCCGGTCGTGTCGGCCCGTACTTTGGCGTGGGGACATTATATACGTCTATAACGTTATATATCCTAACCTAACGGAACCTAACATCTCGGATTTAGTATTTTCCAACATTCCTGGCGGGTCGGCCCCTACTTCTCGGTGGGCACATTATATACGTCTATATCGTAATATAACCTAACCTAACCCATCTAGACCCTCGCTGGTAATGTTTTACAAAATCCCGGTCGTGTCGGCCCGTACTTTTCCGTGGGGACATTATATACGTTTATAACTTTATATATCCTGACCTAAGGCAACCTAAAATCTCGAATGTAGTATTTCACAACATTCCTTGCGGGTCGGCCCCAATTCTCGATGGGAACATTATTTACGTCTATATCGTAATATAACCTAACCTAACTCATCTAGACGCTCGCTGGTAATGTTTTACTAAATCCCGGTCGTGTCGGCCCGTACTTCTCGGTGGGGACATTATATACGTCTATAACGTTATATATCCTAACCTAAGGGAACCTAACATCTCGGATGTAGTATTTTCCAACATTCCTGGCGTGTCGGCGCCAATTCTCGGTGGGCTCATTATACAAGTCTATATCGTAATATAACCTAACCTAACCCATCTAGACCCTCGCTGGTAATGTTTTACAAAATGCCGGTCGTGTCGGCCCGTACTTCTCGGTGGGCACATTATATACGTCCATATCGTAATGTAACCTAACCTAACCCATCTAGACACTCGCTGGTATAGTTTACAAAATCCCGGTCGTGTCGGCCCGTACTTTGGCGTGGGGACATTATATACGTCTATAACGTTATATATCCTAACCTAACGGAACCTAACATCTCGGATTTAGTATTTTCCAACATTCCTGGCGGGTCGGCCCCTACTTCTCGGTGGGCACATTATATACGTCCATATTGTAATATAACCTAACCTAACCCATCTAGACCCCCGCTGGTAATGTTTTACAAAATTGCGGTCGTGTCGGCACGTACTTTGCCGTGGGGACATTATATACGTCTATAACGTTATATATCCTAACCTAAGGGAACCTAACATCCCCGATGTAGTATTTTCCATCATTCCTGGCGGGTCGGCCCCTACTTCTCGGTGGGCACATTATATACGTCTATATCGTAGTATAACCTAACCTAACCCATCTAGACCCTCGCTGGTAATGTTTTACAAAATCCCGGTCGTGTCGGCCCGTGCTTCTCGGTGGGAACATTATATAAGTCTATAACGTTATATATCCTAACCTAAGGGAACCTAACATCTCGGATGTAGTATTTTCCAACATTCCTGGCGGGTCGGCCCCTACTTCTCGGTAGGCACATTATATACGTCTATATCGCAGTATAACCTAACCTACCCCATCTAGACCCTCGCTGGGAATGTTTTACAGAATTCCGTTCGTGTCGTCCCGTACGTCTCGGTGCGGATATTATATACGTCTATAACGATATATCCTAACCTAAGGCAACTTAACATCTCGGATGTAGTATTTTCCAACATTCCTGGCGGGTCGGCCCCTACTTCTCGGTGGGCACATTATATACGTCTATATCGTAGTATAACCTAACCTAACCCATCTAGACCATCGCTGGTAATGTTTTACAAAATCCCGTTCATGTCTTCCCGTACGTCTCGGTGCGTACATTATATACGTCTATAAATTTATATATCCTCACCTAAGGGAACCTAACATCTCGGATGTAGTATTTTCCAACATTCCTGGCGGGTCGGCCCCTACTTCTCGGTGGGCACATTATATACGTCTATATCGTAATATAACCTAACCTAACCTATCTAGACCCTCGCTGGTAATGTTTTACAAAATCCCGGTCGTGTCGGCCCGTACTTTTCCGTGGGGACATTATATACGTCTATAACTTTATATATCCTGACCTAAGGCAACCTAAAATCTCGAATGTAGTATTTAACAACATTCCTTGCGGGTCGGCCCCAATTCTCGATGGGAACATTATTTACGTCTATATCGTAATATAACCTAACCTAACTCATCTAGACGCTCGCTGGTAATGTTTTACTAAATCCCGGTCGTGTCGGCCCGTACTTCTCGGTGGGGACATTATATACGTCTACAAATTTATATATCCTAACCTAAGGGAACCTAACATCTCGGATGTAGTATTTTCCAACATTCCTGGCGGGTCGGCCCCTACTTCTCGGTGGGCACATTATATACGTCTATATCGTAGTATAACCTAACCTAACCCATCTAGACCCTCGCTGATAATGTTTTACAAAATCCCGTTCATGTCTTCCCGTACGTCTCGGTGCGTACATTATATACGTCTATAAATTTATATATCCTAACCTAAGGGAACCTAACATCTCGGATGTAGTATTTTCCAACATTCCTGGCGGGTCGGCCCCTACTTCTCGGTGGGCACATTATATACGTCTATATCGTAGTATAACCTAACCTAACCCATCTAGACCCTCGCTGGTAATGTTTTACAAAATCCCGGTCGTGTCGGCCCGTGCTTCTCGGTGGGAACATTATATAAGTCTATAACGTTATATATCCTAACCTAAGGGAACCTAACATCTCGGATGTAGTATTTTCCAACATTCCTGGCGGGTCGGCCCCTACTTCTCGGTGGGCACATTATATACGTCTATATCGCAGTATAACCTAACCTAACCCATCTAGACCCTCGCTGGTAATGTTTTACAATATCCCGGTCGTGTCTACCCGTACATCTCGGTGGGAACATTATATACGTCTATAACTTTATATAACCTAACCTGAGGGAACCTAACATCTCGGATGTAGTATTTTCCAACATTCCTGGCGGGTCGGCCCCTACTTCTCGGTGGGCACATTATATACGTCTATATCGTAGTATAACCTAACCTAACCCATCTAGACCCTCGCTGGTAATGTTTTACAAAATCCCGTTCATGTCTTCCCGTACGTCTCGGTGCGTACATTATATACGTCTATAAATTTATATATCCTAACCTAAGGGAACCTAACATCTCGGATGTAGTATTTTCCAACATTCCTGGCGGGTCGGCCCCTACTTCTCGGTGGGCACATTATATACGTCTATATCGTAATATAACCTAACCTAACCCATCTAGACCCTCGCTGGTAATGTTTTACAAAATCCCGGTCGTGTCAGCCCGTACTTTTCCGTGGGGACATTATATACGTCTATAACTTTATATATCCTGACCTAAGGCAACCTAAAATCTCGAATGTAGTATTTCACAACATTCCTTGCGGGTCGGCCCCAATTCTCGATGGGAACATTATTTACGTCTATATCGTAATATAACCTAACCTAACTCATCTAGACGCTCGCTGGTAATGTTTTACTAAATCCCGGTCGTGTCGGCCCGTACTTCTCGGTGGGGACATTATATACGTCTATAACGTTATATATCCTAACCTAAGGGAACCTAACATCTCGGATGCAGTATTTTCCAACATTCCTGGCGGGTCGGCGCCAATTCTCGGTGGGCTCATTATACAAGTCTATATCGTAATATAACCTAACCTAACCCATCTAGACCCTCGCTGGTAATGTTTTACAAAATGCCGGTCGTGTCGGCCCGTACTTCTCGGTGGGCACATTATATACGTCCATATCGTAATGTAACCTAACCTAACCCAGCTAGACACTCGCTGGTATAGTTTACAAAATCCCGGTCGTGTCGGCCCGTACTTTGGCGTGGGGACATTATATACGTCTATAACGTTATATATCATAACCTAACGGAACCTAACATCTCGGATTTAGTATTTTCCAACATTCCTGGCGGGTCGGCCCCTACTTCTCGGTGGGCACATTATATACGTCCATATTGTAATATAACCTAACCTAACCCATCTAGACCCCCGCTGGTAATGTTTTACAAAATTGCGGTCGTGTCGGCCCGTACTTTGCCGTGGGGACATTATCTACGTCTATAACGTTATATATCCTAACCTAAGGGAACCTAACATCCCTGATGTAGTATTTTCCATCATTCCTGGCGGGTCGGCCCCTACTTCTCGGTGGGCACATTATATACGTCTATATCGTAGTATAACCTAACCTAACCCATCTAGACCCTCGCTGGTAATGTTTTACAAGATCTCGGTCGTGTCGGCCCGTGCTTCTCGGTGGGAACATTATATACGTCTATAACGTTATATATCCTAACCTAAGGGAAACTAACATCTCGGATGTAGTATTTTCCAACATTCCTGGCGGGTCGGCCCCTACTTCTCGGTGGGCACATTATATACGTCTATATCGTAGTATAACCTAACCTAACCCATCTAGACCCTCGCTGGTAATGTTTTACAAAATCCCGTTCATGTCTTCCCGTACGTCTCGGTGCGTACATTATATACGTCTATAAATTTATATATCCTAACCTAAGGGAACCTAACATCTCGGATGTAGTATTTTCCAACATTCCTGGCGGGTCGGCCCCTACTTCTCGGTGGGCACATTATATACGTCTATATCGTAGTATAACCTAACCTAACCCATCTAGACCCTCGCTGGTAGTGTCTTACAAAATCCCGGTCGTGTCGGCCCGTGCTTCTCGGTGGGAACATTATATAAGTCTATAACGTTATATATCCTAACCTAAGGGAACCTAACATCTCGGATGTAGTATTTTCCAACATTCCTGGCGGGTCGGCCCCTACTTCTCGGTGGGCACATTATATACGTCTATATCGCAGTATAACCTAACCTAACCCATCTAGACCCTCGCTGGTAATGTTTTACAATATCCCGGTCGTGTCTACCCGTACATCTCGGTGGGAACATTATATACGTCTATAACTTTATATAACCTAACCTGAGGGAACCTAACATCTCGGATGTAGTATTTTCCAACATTCCTGGCGGGTCGGCCCCTACTTCTCGGTGGGCACATTATATACGTCTATATCGTAGTATAACCTAACCTAACCCATCTAGACCCTCGCTGGTAATGTTTTACAAAATCCCGTTCATGTCTTCCCGTACGTCTCGGTGCGTACATTATATACGTCTATAAATTTATATATCCTAACCTAAGGGAACCTAACATCTCGGATATAGTATTTTCCAACATTCCTGGCGGGTCGGCGCCAATTCTCGGTGGGCTCATTATACAAGTCTATATCGTAATATAACCTAACCTAACCCATCTAGACCCTCGCTGGTAATGTTTTACAAAATGCCGGTCGTGTCGGACCGTACTTCTCGGTGGGGACATTATATACGTCTATAACTTTATATATCCTGACCTAAGGCAACCTAAAATCTCGAATGTAGTATTTCACAACATTCCTTGCGGGTCGGCCCCAATTCTCGATGGGAACATTATTTACGTCTATATCGTAATATAACCTAACCTAACTCATCTAGACGCTCGCTGGTAATGTTTTACTAAATCCCGGTCGTGTCGGCCCGTACTTCTCGGTGGGGACATTATATACGTCTATAAATTTATATATCCTAACCTAAGGGAACCTAACATCTCGGATGTAGTATTTTCCAACATTCCTGGCGGGTCGGCCCCTACTTCTCGGTGGGCACATTATATACGTCTATATCGTAGTATAACCTAACCTAACCCATCTAGACCCTCGCTGGTAATGTTTTACAAAATCCCGTTCATGTCTTCCCGTACGTCTCGGTGCGTACATTATATACGTCTATAAATTTATATATCCTAACCTAAGGGAACCTAACATCTCGGATGTAGTATTTTCCAACATTCCTGGCGGGTCGGCCCCTACTTCTCGGTGGGCACATTATATACGTCTATATCGTAGTATAACCTAACCTAACCCATCTAGACCCTCGCTGGTAATGTTTTACAAAATCCCGGTCGTGTCGGCCCGTGCTTCTCGGTGGGAACATTATATAAGTCTATAACGTTATATATCCTAACCTAAGGGAACCTAACATCTCGGATGTAGTATTTTCCAACATTCCTGGCGGGTCGGCCCCTACTTCTCGGTGGGCACATTATATACGTCTATATCGCAGTATAACCTAACCTAACCCATCTAGACCCTCGCTGGGAATGTTTTACAGAATTCCGTTCGTGTCGTCCCGTACGTCTCGGTGCGGACATTATATACGTCTATAACGTTATATATCCTAACCAAAGGCAACTTAACATCTCGGATGTAGTATTTTCCAACATTCCTGGCGGGTCGGCCCCTACTTCTCGGTGGGCACATTATATACGTCTATATCGTAATATGACCTAACCTAACCCATCTAGACCCTCGCTGGTAATGTTTTACAAAATCCCGGTCGTGTCGGCCCGTACTTTTCCGTGGGGACATTATATACCTATAACTTTATATATCCTAACCTGAGGGAACCTAACATCTAGGATGTCATATTTCACAACATTCCTGGCGGGTCGGTGCCAATTCTCGGTGGGATTATTATATACGTCTATATCGTAATATAACCTAACCTAACCCATCTAGACCCTCGCTGGGAATGTTTTACAGAATCCTGTTAGTGTCGTCCCGTACGTCTCGGTGCGGATATTATATACGTCTATAACGATATATCCTAACCTAAGGCAACTTAACATCTCGGACGTAGTATTTTCCAACATTCCTGGCGGGTCGGCCCCTGCTTCTCGGTGGGAACATTATATACGTCTATAACGTAATATAACCTAACCGAACCCACCCAGACCCTTGCTGGTAATGTTTCACAGAATCCCGTTCATGTCTTCCCGTACGTCTCGGTGCGGACATTATATACGTCTATAAATTTATATATCCTAACCTAAGGGAACCTAACATCTCGGATGTAGTATTTTCCAACATTCCTGGCGGGTCGGCCCCTACTTCTCGGTGGGCACATTATATACGTCTATATCGTAATATGACCTAACCTAACCCATCTAGACCCTCGCTGGTAATGTTTTACAATATCCCGGGCGTGTCTACCCGTACATATCGGTTTGGACATTATATACGTCTATAACATTATACATCCTAACCTAAGGGAACCTAACATCTCGGATGTAGTATTTTCCATCATTCCTGGCGGGTCGGCCCCTGTTTCTCGGTGGGAACATTATATACGTCTATAACGTAATATAACCTACCCTAACCCACCCAGACCCTCGCTGGTAATGTTTCACAGAATCCCGTTCATGTCTTCCCGTACGTCTCGGTGCGGACATTATATACGTATATAAATTTATATATCCTTACCTAAGGGAACCTAACATCTCGGATGTAGTATTTTCCAACATTCCTGGCGGGTCGCCCCTACTTCTCGGTGGGCACATTATATACGTCTATATCGCAGTATAACCTAACCTAACCCATCTAGACCTTCGCTGGGAATGTTTTACAGAATTCCGTTCGTGTCGTCCCGTACGTCTCGGTGCGGATATTATATACGTCTATAACGATATATCCTAACCTAAGGCAACTTAACATCTCGTATGTAGTATTTTCCAACATTCCTGGCGGGTCGGCCCCTGTTTCTCGGTGGGAACATTATATACGTCTATAACGTAATATAACCTAACCTAACCCACTTAGACCCTCGCTGGTAATGTTTCACAGAATCCCGTTCATGTCTTCCCGTACGTCTCGGTGCGTACATTATATACGTCTATAAATTTATATATCCTAACCTAAGGGAACCTAACATCTCGAATGTAGTATTTTCCAACATTCCTGGCGGGTCGGCCCCTACTTCTCGGTGGGCACATTATATACGTCTATATCGTAATATGACCTAACCTAACCCATCTAGACCCCCGCTGGTAATGTTTTACAATATCCCGGTCGTGTCTACCCGTACATCTCGGTGGGAACATTATATACGTCTATAACGTTATATGTCCTAACCTAAGGGAACCTAACATCTCGGATGTAGTATTTTCCATCATTCCTGGCGGGTCGGCCCCTACTTCTCGGTGGGCACATTATATACGTCTATATCGTAGTATAACCTAACCTAACCCATCTAGACCCTCGCTGGTAATGTTTTACAAAATCCCGTTCATGTCTTCCCGTACGTCTCGGTGCGTACATTATATACGTCTATAAATTTATATATCCTAACCTAAGGGAACCTAACATCTCGGATGTAGTATTTTCCAACATTCCTGGCGGGTCGGCCCCTACTTCTCGGTGGGCACATTATATACGTCTATATCGTAATATAACCTAACCTAACCCATCTAGACCCTCGCTGGTAATGTTTTACAAAATCCCGGTCGTGTCGGCCCGTACTTTTCCGTGGGGACATTATATACGTCTATAACTTTATATATCCTGACCTAAGGCAACCTAAAATCTCGAATGTAGTATTTCACAACATTCCTTGCGGGTCGGCCCCAATTCTCGATGGGAACATTATTTACGTCTATATCGTAATATAACCTAACCTAACTCATCTAGACGCTCGCTGGTAATGTTTTACTAAATCCCGGTCGTGTCGGCCCGTACTTCTCGGTGGGGACATTATATACGTCTATAACGTTATATATCCTAACCTAAGGGAACCTAACATCTCGGATGTAGTATTTTCCAACATTCCTGGCGGGTCGGCGCCAATTCTCGGTGGGCTCATTATACAAGTCTATATCGTAATATAACCTAACCTAACCCATCTAGACCCTCGCTGGTAATGTTTTACAAAATGCCGGTCGTGTCGGCCCGTACTTCTCGGTGGGCACATTATATACGTCCATATCGTAATGTAACCTAACCTAACCCATCTAGACACTCGCTGGTATAGTTTACAGAATCCCGGTCGTGTCGGCCCGTACTTTGGCGTGGGGACATGATATACGTCTATAACGTTATATATCCTAACCTAACGGAACCTAACATCTCGGATTTAGTATTTTCCAACATTCCTGGCGGGTCGGCCCCTACTTCTCGGTGGGCACATTATATACGTCCATATTGTAATATAACCTAACCTAACCCATCTAGACCCCCGCTGGTAATGTTTTACAAAATTGCGGTCGTGTCGGCCCGTACTTTGCCGTGGGGACATTATCTACGTCTATAACGTTATATATCCTAACCTAAGGGAACCTAACATCTCGGATGTAGTATTTTCCAACATTCCTGGCGGGTCGGCCCCTACTTCTCGGTGGGCACATTATATACGTCTATATCGTAGTATAACCTAACCTAACCCATCTAGACCCTCGCTGGTAATGTTTTACAAAATCCCGTTCATGTCTTCCCGTACGTCTCGGTGCGTACATTATATACGTCTATAAATTTATATATCCTAACCTAAGGGAACCTAACATCTCGAATGTAGTATTTTCCAACATTCCTGGCGGGTCGGCCCCTACTTCTCGGTGGGCACATTATATACGTCTATATCGTAATATGACCTAACCTAACCCATCTAGACCCTCGCTGGTAATGTTTTACAATATCCCGGTCGTGTCTACCCGTACATCTCGGTGGGAACATTATATACGTCTATAACGTTATATGTCCTAACCTAAGGGAACCTAACATCTCGGATGTAGTATTTTCCATCATTCCTGGCGGGTCGGCCCCTACTTCTCGGTGGGCACATTATATACGTCTATATCGTAGTATAACCTAACCTAACCCATCTAGACCCTCGCTGGTAATGTTTTACAAAATCCCGTTCATGTCTTCCCGTACGTCTCGGTGCGTACATTATATACGTCTATAAATTTATATATCCTAACCTAAGGGAACCTAACATCTCGGATGTAGTATTTTCCAACATTCCTGGCGGGTCGGCCCCTACTTCTCGGTGGGCACATTATATACGTCTATATCGTAATATAACCTAACCTAACCCATCTAGACCCTCGCTGGTAATGTTTTACAAAATCCCGGTCGTGTCGGCCCGTACTTTTCCGTGGGGACATTATATACGTCTATAACTTTATATATCCTGACCTAAGGCAACCTAAAATCTCGAATGTAGTATTTCACAACATTCCTTGCGGGTCGGCCCCAATTCTCGATGGGAACATTATTTACGTCTATATCGTAATATAACCTAACCTAACTCATCTAGACGCTCGCTGGTAATGTTTTACTAAATCCCGGTCGTGTCGGCCCGTACTTCTCGGTGGGGACATTATATACGTCTATAACGTTATATATCCTAACGTAAGGGAACCTAACATCTCGGATGTAGTATTTTCCAACATTCCTGGCGGGTCGGCGCCAATTCTCGGTGGGCTCATTATACAAGTCTATATCGTAATATAACCTAACCTAACCCATCTAGACCCTCGCTGGTAATGTTTTACAAAATGCCGATCGTGTCGGCCCGTACTTCTCGGTGGGCACATTATATACGTCCATATCGTAATGTAACCTAACCTAACCCATCTAGACACTCGCTGGTATAGTTTACAAAATCCCGGTCGTGTCGGCCCGTACTTTGGCGTGGGGACATTATATACGTCTATAACGTTATATATCCTAACCTAACGGAACCTAACATCTCGGATTTAGTATTTTCCAACATTCCTGGCGGGTCGGCCCCTACTTCTCGGTGGGCACATTATATACGTCCATATTGTAATATAACCTAACCTAACCCATCTAGACCCCCGCTGGTAATGTTTTACAAAATTGCGGTCGTGTCGGCCCGTACTTTGCCGTGGGGACATTATCTACGTCTATAACGTTATATATCCTAACCTAAGGGAACCTAACATCCCTGATGTAGTATTTTCCATCATTCCTGGCGGGTCGGCCCCTACTTCTCGGTGGGCACATTATATACGTCTATATCGTAGTATAACCTAACCTAACCCATCTAGACCCTCGCTGGTAATGTTTTACAAAATCTCGGTCGTGTCGGCCCGTGCTTCTCGGTGGGAACATTATATACGTCTATAACGTTATATATCCTAACCTAAGGGAACCTAACATCTCGGATGTAGTATTTTCCAACATTCCTGGCGGGTCGGCCCCTACTTCTCGGTGGGCACATTATATACGTCTATATCGTAGTATAACCTAACCTAACCCATCTAGACCCTCGCTGGTAATGTTTTACAAAATCCCGGTCGTGTCGGCCCGTGCTTCTCGGTGGGAACATTATATAAGTCTATAACGTTATATATCCTAACCTAAGGGAACCTAACATCTCGGATGTAGTATTTTCCAACATTCCTGGCGGGTCGGCCCCTACTTCTCGGTGGGCACATTATATACGTCTATATCGCAGTATAACCTAACCTAACCCATCTAGACCCTCGCTGGGAATGTTTTACAGAATTCCGTTCGTGTCGTCCCGTACGTCTCGGTGCGGATATTATATACGTCTATAACGATATATCCTAACCTAAGGCAACTTAACATCTCGGATGTAGTATTTTCCAACATTCCTGGCGGGTCGGCCCCTACTTCTCGGTGGGCACATTATATACGTCTATATCGTAGTATAACCTAACCTAACCCATCTAGACCCTCGCTGGTAATGTTTTACAAAATCCCGTTCATGTCTTCCCGTACGTCTCGGTGCGTACATTATATACGTCTATAAATTTATATATCCTAACCTAAGGGAACCTAACATCTCGGATGTAGTATTTTCCAACATTCCTGGCGGGTCGGCCCCTACTTCTCGGTGGGCACATTATATACGTCTATATCGTAATATAACCTAACCTAACCCATCTAGACCCTCGCTGGTAATGTTTTACAAAATCCCGGTCGTGTCGGCCCGTACTTTTCCGTGGGGACATTATATACGTCTATAACTTTATATATCCTGACCTAAGGCAACCTAAAATCTCGAATGTAGTATTTCACAACATTCCTTGCGGGTCGGCCCCAATTCTCGATGGGAACATTATTTACGTCTATATCGTAATATAACCTAACCTAACTCATCTAGACGCTCGCTGGTAATGTTTTACTAAATCCCGGTCGTGTCGGCCCGTACTTCTCGGTGGGGACATTATATACGTCTATAACGTTATATATCCTAACCTAAGGGAACCTAACATCTCGGATGTAGTATTTTCCAACATTCCTGGCGGGTCGGCGCCAATTCTCGGTGGGCTCATTATACAAGTCTATATCGTAATATAACCTAACCTAACCCATCTAGACCCTCGCTGGTAATGTTTTACAAAATGCCGGTCGTGTCGGCCCGTACTTCTCGGTGGGCACATTATATACGTCCATATCGTAATGTAACCTAACCTAACCCATCTAGACACTCGCTGGTATAGTTTACAGAATCCCGGTCGTGTCGGCCCGTACTTTGGCGTGGGGACATTATATACGTCTATAACGTTATATATCCTAACCTAACGGAACCTAACATCTCGGATTTAGTATTTTCCAACATTCCTGGCGGGTCGGCCCCTACTTCTCGGTGGGCACATTATATACGTCCATATTGTAATATAACCTAACCTAACCCATCTAGACCCCCGCTGGTAATGTTTTACAAAATTGCGGTCGTGTCGGCCCGTACTTTGCCGTGGGGACATTATCTACGTCTATAACGTTATATATCCTAACCTAAGGGAACCTAACATCTCGGATGTAGTATTTTCCAACATTCCTGGCGGGTCGGCCCCTACTTCTCGGTGGGCACATTATATACGTCTATATCGTAATATAACCTAACCTAACCCATCTAGACACTCGCTGGTAATGTTTTACAAAATCCCGGTCGTGTCGGCCCGTACTTTTCCGTGGGGACATTATATACGTCTATAACGTTATATATCCTAACCTAAGGGAACCTAACATCTCGGATGTAGTATTTTCCAACATTCCTGGCGGGTCGGCCCCTACTTCTCGGTGGGCACATTATATACGTCTATATCGTAGTATAACCTAACCTAACCCATCTAGACCCTCGCTGGTAATGTTTTACAAAATCCCGGTCGTGTCGGCCCGTGCTTCTCGGTGGGAACATTATATAAGTCTATAACGTTATATATCCTAACCTAAGGGAACCTAACATCTCGGATGTAGTATTTTCCAACATTCCTGGCGGGTCGGCCCCTACTTCTCGGTGGGCACATTATATACGTCTATATCGCAGTATAACCTAACCTAACCCATCTAGACCCTCGCTGGGCATGTTTTACAGAATTCCGTTCGTGTCGTCCCGTACGTCTCGGTGCGGATATTATATACGTCTATAACGATATATCCTAACCTAAGGCAACTTAACATCTCGGATGTAGTATTTTCCAACATTCCTGGCGGGTCGGCCCCTACTTCTCGGTGGGCACATTATATACGTCTATATCGTAATATAACCTATCCTAACCCATCTAGACCCTCGCTGGTAATGTTTTACAAAATCCCGGTCGTGTCGGCCCGTACTTTTCCGTGGGGACATTATATACGTCTATAACTTTATATATCCTGACCTAAGGCAACCTAAAATCTCGAATGTAGTATTTCACAACATTCCTTGCGGGTCGGCCCCAATTCTCGATGGGAACATTATTTACGTCTATATCGTAATATAACCTAACCTAACTCATCTAGACGCTCGCTGGTAATGTTTTACTAAATCCCGGTCGTGTCGGCCCGTACTTCTCGGTGGGGACATTATATACGTCTATAACGTTATATATCCTAACGTAAGGGAACCTAACATCTCGGATGTAGTATTTTCCAACATTCCTGGCGGGTCGGCGCCAATTCTCGGTGGGCTCATTATACAAGTCTATATCGTAATATAACCTAACCTAACCCATCTAGACCCTCGCTGGTAATGTTTTACAAAATGCCGATCGTGTCGGCCCGTACTTCTCGGTGGGCACATTATATACGTCCATATCGTAATGTAACCTAACCTAACCCATCTAGACACTCGCTGGTATAGTTTACAAAATCCCGGTCGTGTCGGCCCGTACTTTGGCGTGGGGACATTATATACGTCTATAACGTTATATATCCTAACCTAACGGAACCTAACATCTCGGATTTAGTATTTTCCAACATTCCTGGCGGGTCGGCCCCTACTTCTCGGTGGGCACATTATATACGTCCATATTGTAATATAACCTAACCTAACCCATCTAGACCCCCGCTGGTAATGTTTTACAAAATTGCGGTCGTGTCGGCCCGTACTTTGCCGTGGGGACATTATCTACGTCTATAACGTTATATATCCTAACCTAAGGAAACCTAACATCCCTGATGTAGTATTTTCCATCATTCCTGGCGGGTCGGCCCCTACTTCTCGGTGGGCACATTATATACGTCTATATCGTAGTATAACCTAACCTAACCCATCTAGACCCTCGCTGGGAATGTTTTACAGAATTCCGTTCGTGTCGTCCCGTACGTCTCGGTGCGGATATTATATACGTCTATAACGATATATCCTAACCTAAGGCAACTTAACATCTCGGATGTAGTATTTTCCAACATTCCTGGCGGGTCGGCCCCTACTTCTCGGTGGGCACATTATATACGTCTATATCGTAGTATAACCTAACCTAACCCATCTAGACCCTCGCTGGTAATGTTTTACAAAATCCCGTTCATGTCTTCCCGTACGTCTCGGTGCGTACATTATATACGTCTATAAATTTATATATCTTAACCTAAGGGAACCTAACATCTCGGATGTAGTATTTTCCAACATTCCTGGCGGGTCGGCCCCTACTTCTCGGTGGGCACATTATATACGTCTATATCGTAATATAACCTAACCTAACCCATCTAGACCCTCGCTGGTAATGTTTTACAAAATCCCGGTCGTGTCGGCCCGTACTTTTCCGTGGGGACATTATATACGTCTATAACTTTATATATCCTGACCTAAGGCAACCTAAAATCTCGAATGTAGTATTTCACAACATTCCTTGCGGGTCGGCCCCAATTCTCGATGGGAACATTATTTACGTCTATATCGTAATATAACCTAACCTAACTCATCTAGACGCTCGCTGGTAATGTTTTACTAAATCCCGGTCGTGTCGGCCCGTACTTCTCGGTGGGGACATTATATACGTCTATAACGTTATATATCCTAACCTAAGGGAACCTAACATCTCGGATGTAGTATTTTCCAACATTCCTGGCGGGTCGGCGCCAATTCTCGGTGGGCTCATTATACAAGTCTATATCGTAATATAACCTAACCTAACCCATCTAGACCCTCGCTGGTAATGTTTTACAAAATGCCGGTCGTGTCGGCCCGTACTTCTCGGTGGGCACATTATATACGTCCATATCGTAATGTAACCTAACCTAACCCATCTAGACACTCGCTGGTATAGTTTACAGAATCCCGGTCGTGTCGGCCCGTACTTTGGCGTGGGGACATTATATACGTCTATAACGTTATATATCCTAACCTAACGGAACCTAACATCTCGGATTTAGTATTTTCCAACATTCCTGGCGGGTCGGCCCCTACTTCTCGGTGGGCACATTATATACGTCCATATTGTAATATAACCTAACCTAACCCATCTAGACCCCCGCTGGTAATGTTTTACAAAATTGCGGTCGTGTCGGCCCGTACTTTGCCGTGGGGACATTATCTACGTCTATAACGTTATATATCCTAACCTAAGGGAACCTAACATCTCGGATGTAGTATTTTCCAACATTCCTGGCGGGTCGGCCCCTACTTCTCGGTGGGCACATTATATACGTCTATATCGTAGTATAACCTAACCTAACCCATCTAGACCCTCGCTGGTAATGTTTTACAAAATCTCGGTCGTGTCGGCCCGTGCTTCTCGGTGGGAACATTATATACGTCTATAACGTTATATATCCTAACCTAAGGGAACCTAACATCTCGGATGTAGTATTTTCCAACATTCCTGGCGGGTCGGCCCCTACTTCTCGGTGGGCACATTATATACGTCTATATCGTAGTATAACCTAACCTAACCCATCTAGACCCTCGCTGGTAATGTTTTACAAAATCCCGGTCGTGTCGGCCCGTGCTTCTCGGTGGGAACATTATATAAGTCTATAACGTTATATATCCTAACCTAAGGGAACCTAACATCTCGGATGTAGTATTTTCCAACATTCCTGGCGGGTCGGCCCCTACTTCTCGGTGGGCACATTATATACGTCTATATCGCAGTATAACCTAACCTAACCCATCTAGACCCTCGCTGGGAATGTTTTACAGAATTCCGTTCGTGTCGTCCCGTACGTCTCGGTGCGGATATTATATACGTCTATAACGATATATCCTAACCTAAGGCAACTTAACATCTCGGATGTAGTATTTTCCAACATTCCTGGCGGGTCGGCCCCTACTTCTCGGTGGGCACATTATATACGTCTATATCGTAGTATAACCTAACCTAACCCATCTAGACCCTCGCTGGTAATGTTTTACAAAATCCCGTTCATGTCTTCCCGTACGTCTCGGTGCGTACATTATATACGTCTATAAATTTATATATCCTAACCTAAGGGAACCTAACATCTCGGATGTAGTATTTTCCAACATTCCTGGCGGGTCGGCCCCTACTTCTCGGTGGGCACATTATATACGTCTATATCGTAATATAACCTAACCTAACCCATCTAGACCCTCGCTGGTAATGTTTTACAAAATCCCGGTCGTGTCGGCCCGTACTTTTCCGTGGGGACATTATATACGTCTATAACTTTATATATCCTGACCTAAGGCAACCTAAAATCTCGAATGTAGTATTTCACAACATTCCTTGCGGGTCGGCCCCAATTCTCGATGGGAACATTATTTACGTCTATATCGTAATATAACCTAACCTAACTCATCTAGACGCTCGCTGGTAATGTTTTACTAAATCCCGGTCGTGTCGGCCCGTACTTCTCGGTGGGGACATTATATACGTCTATAACGTTATATATCCTAACCTAAGGGAACCTAACATCTCGGATGTAGTATTTTCCAACATTCCTGGCGGGTCGGCGCCAATTCTCGGTGGGCTCATTATACAAGTCTATATCGTAATATAACCTAACCTAACCCATCTAGACCCTCGCTGGTAATGTTTTACAAAATGCCGGTCGTGTCGGCCCGTACTTCTCGGTGGGCACATTATATACGTCCATATCGTAATGTAACCTAACCTAACCCATCTAGACACTCGCTGGTATAGTTTACAAAATCCCGGTCGTGTCGGCCCGTACTTTGGCGTGGGGACATTATATACGTCTATAACGTTATATATCCTAACCTAACGGAACCTAACATCTCGGATTTAGTATTTTCCAACATTCCTGGCGGGTCGGCCCCTACTTCTCGGTGGGCACATTATATACGTCCATATTGTAATATAACCTAACCTAACCCATCTAGACCCCCGCTGGTAATGTTTTACAAAATTGCGGTCGTGTCGGCCCGTACTTAGCCGTGGGGACATTATCTACGTCTATAACGTTATATATCCTAACCTAAGGAAACCTAACATCCCTGATGTAGTATTTTCCATCATTCCTGGCGGGTCGGCCCCTACTTCTCGGTGGGCACATTATATACGTCTATATCGTAGTATAACCTAACCTAACCCATCTAGACCCTCGCTGGGAATGTTTTACAGAATTCCGTTCGTGTCGTCCCGTACGTCTCGGTGCGGATATTATATACGTCTATAACGATATATCCTAACCTAAGGCAACTTAACATCTCGGATGTAGTATTTTCCAACATTCCTGGCGGGTCGGCCCCTACTTCTCGGTGGGCACATTATATACGTCTATATCGTAGTATAACCTAACCTAACCCATCTAGACCCTCGCTGGTAATGTTTTACAAAATCCCGTTCATGTCTTCCCGTACGTCTCGGTGCGTACATTATATACGTCTATAAATTTATATATCTTAACCTAAGGGAACCTAACATCTCGGATGTAGTATTTTCCAACATTCCTGGCGGGTCGGCCCCTACTTCTCGGTGGGCACATTATATACGTCTATATCGTAATATAACCTAACCTAACCCATCTAGACCCTCGCTGGTAATGTTTTACAAAATCCCGGTCGTGTCGGCCCGTACTTTTCCGTGGGGACATTATATACGTCTATAACTTTATATATCCTGACCTAAGGCAACCTAAAATCTCGAATGTAGTATTTCACAACATTCCTTGCGGGTCGGCCCCAATTCTCGATGGGAACATTATTTACGTCTATATCGTAATATAACCTAACCTAACTCATCTAGACGCTCGCTGGTAATGTTTTACTAAATGCCGGTCGTGTCGGCCCGTACTTCTCGGTGGGGACATTATATACGTCTATAACGTTATATATCCTAACCTAAGGGAACCTAACATCTCGGATGTAGTATTTTCCAACATTCCTGGCGGGTCGGCGCCAATTCTCGGTGGGCTCATTATACAAGTCTATATCGTAATATAACCTAACCTAACCCATCTAGACCCTCGCTGGTAATGTTTTACAAAATGCCGGTCGTGTCGGCCCGTACTTCTCGGTGGGCACATTATATACGTCCATATCGTAATGTAACCTAACCTAACCCATCTAGACACTCGCTGGTATAGTTTACAGAATCCCGGTCGTGTCGGCCCGTACTTTGGCGTGGGGACATTATATACGTCTATAACGTTATATATCCTAACCTAACGGAACCTAACATCTCGGATTTAGTATTTTCCAACATTCCTGGCGGGTCGGCCCCTACTTCTCGGTGGGCACATTATATACGTCCATATTGTAATATAACCTAACCTAACCCATCTAGACCCCCGCTGGTAATGTTTTACAAAATTGCGGTCGTGTCGGCCCGTACTTTGCCGTGGGGACATTATCTACGTCTATAACGTTATATATCCTAACCTAAGGGAACCTAACATCTCGGATGTAGTATTTTCCAACATTCCTGGCGGGTCGGCCCCTACTTCTCGGTGGGCACATTATATACGTCTATATCGTAGTATAACCTAACCTAACCCATCTAGACCCTCGCTGGTAATGTTTTACAAAATCTCGGTCGTGTCGGCCCGTGCTTCTCGGTGGGAACATTATATACGTCTATAACGTTATATATCCTAACCTAAGGGAACCTAACATCTCGGATGTAGTATTTTCCAACATTCCTGGCGGGTCGGCCCCTACTTCTCGGTGGGCACATTATATACGTCTATATCGTAGTATAACCTAACCTAACCCATCTAGACCCTCGCTGGTAATGTTTTACAAAATCCCGGTCGTGTCGGCCCGTGCTTCTCGGTGGGAACATTATACAAGTCTATAACGTTATATATCCTAACCTAAGGGAACCTAACATCTCGGATGTAGTATTTTCCAACATTCCTGGCGGGTCGGCCCCTACTTCTCGGTGGGCACATTATATACGTCTATATCGCAGTATAACCTAACCTAACCCATCTAGACCCTCGCTGGGAATGTTTTACAGAATTCCGTTCGTGTCGTCCCGTACGTCTCGGTGCGGATATTATATACGTCTATAACGATATATCCTAACCTAAGGCAACTTAACATCTCGGATGTAGTATTTTCCAACATTCCTGGCGGGTCGGCCCCTACTTCTCGGTGGGCACATTATATACGTCTATATCGTAGTATAACCTAACCTAACCCATCTAGACCCTCGCTGGTAATGTTTTACAAAATCCCGTTCATGTCTTCCCGTACGTCTCGGTGCGTACATTATATACGTCTATAAATTTATATATCCTAACCTAAGGGAACCTAACATCTCGGATGTAGTATTTTCCAACATTCCTGGCGGGTCGGCCCCTACTTCTCGGTGGGCACATTATATACGTCTATATCGTAATATAACCTAACCTAACCCATCTAGACCCTCGCTGGTAATGTTTTACAAAATCCCGGTCGTGTCGGCCCGTACTTTTCCGTGGGGACATTATATACGTCTATAACTTTATATATCCTGACCTAAGGCAACCTAAAATCTCGAATGTAGTATTTCACAACATTCCTTGCGGGTCGGCCCCAATTCTCGATGGGAACATTATTTACGTCTATATCGTAATATAACCTAACCTAACTCATCTAGACGCTCGCTGGTAATGTTTTACTAAATCCCGGTCGTGTCGGCCCGTACTTCTCGGTGGGGACATTATATACGTCTATAACGTTATATATCCTAACCTAAGGGAACCTAACATCTCGGATGTAGTATTTTCCAACATTCCTGGCGGGTCGGCGCCAATTCTCGGTGGGCTCATTATACAAGTCTATATCGTAATATAACCTAACCTAACCCATCTAGACCCTCGCTGGTAATGTTTTACAAAATGCCGGTCGTGTCGGCCCGTACTTCTCGGTGGGCACATTATATACGTCCATATCGTAATGTAACCTAACCTAACCCATCTAGACACTCGCTGGTATAGTTTACAGAATCCCGGTCGTGTCGGCCCGTACTTTGGCGTGGGGACATTATATACGTCTATAACGTTACATATCCTAACTTAACGGAACCTAACATCTCGGATTTAGTATTTTCCAACATTCCTGGCGGGTCGGCCCCTACTTCTCGGTGGGCACATTATATACGTCTATATCGTAATATAACCTAACCTAACCCATCTAGACCCTCGCTGGTAATGTTTTACAAAATCCCGGTCGTGTCGGCCCGTACTTTTCCGTGGGGACATTATATACGTTTATAACTTTATATATCCTGACCTAAGGCAACCTAAAATCTCGAATGTAGTATTTCACAACATTCCTTGCGGGTCGGCCCCAATTCTCGATGGGAACATTATTTACGTCTATATCGTAATATAACCTAACCTAACTCATCTAGACGCTCGCTGGTAATGTTTTACTAAATCCCGGTCGTGTCGGCCCGTACTTCTCGGTGGGGACATTATATACGTCTATAAATTTATATATCCTAACCTAAGGGAACCTAACATCTCGGATGTAGTATTTTCCAACATTCCTGGCGGGTCGGCCCCTACTTCTCGGTGGGCACATTATATACGTCTATATCGCAGTATAACATAACCTAACCCATCTAGACCCTCGCTGTGAATGTTTTACAGAATTCCGTTCGTGTCGTCCCGTACGTCTCGGTGCGGATATTATATACGTCTATAACGATATATCCTAACCTAAGGCAACTTAACATCTCGGATGTAGTATTTTCCAACATTCCTGGCGGGTCGGCCCCTGTTTCTCGGTGGGAACATTATATACGTCTATAACGTAATATAACCTAACCTAACCCACCTAGACCCTCGCTAGTAATGTTTCACAGAATCCCGTTCATGTCTTCCCGTACGTCTCGGTGCGGACATTATATACGTCTATAAATTTATATATCCTAACCTAAGGGAACCTAACATCTCGGATGTAGTATTTTCCAACATTCTTGGCGGGTCGGCCCCTACTTCACGGTGGGCACATTATATACGTCTATATCGTAATATGACCTAACCTAACCCATCTAGACCCTCGCTGGTAATGTTTTACAATATCCCGGTCGTGTCTACCCGTACATCTCGGTGGGAACATTATATACGTCTATAACTTTATATAACCTAACCTGAGGGAACCTAACATCTCGGATGTAGTATTTTCCAACATTCCTGGCGGGTCGGCCCCTACTTCTCGGTGGGCACATTATATACGTCTATATCGTAGTATAACCTAACCTAACCCATCTAGACCCTCGCTGGTAATGTTTTACAAAATCCCGTTCATGTCTTCCCGTACGTCTCGGTGCGTACATTATATACGTCTATAAATTTATATATCCTAACCTAAGGGAACCTAACATCTCGGATGTAGTATTTTCCAACATTCCTGGCGGGTCGGCCCCTACTTCTCGGTGGGCACATTATATACGTCTATATCGTAGTATAACCTAACCTAACCCATCTAGACCCTCGCTGGTAATGTTTTACAAAATCCCGGTCGTGTCGGCCCGTGCTTCTCGGTGGGAACATTATATAAGTCTATAACGTTATATATCCTAACCTAAGGGAACCTAACATCTCGGATGTAGTATTTTCCAACATTCCTGGCGGGTCGGCCCCTACTTCTCGGTGGGCACATTATATACGTCTATATCGCAGTATAACCTAACCTAACCCATCTAGACCCTCGCTGGGAATGTTTTACAGAATTCCGTTCGTGTCGTCCCGTACGTCTCGGTGCGGATATTATATACGTCTATAACGATATATCCTAACCTAAGGCAACTTAACATCTCGGATGTAGTATTTTCCAACATTCCTGGCGGGTCGGCCCGTGCTTCTCGGTGGGAACATTATATACGTCTATAACGTTATATATCCTAACCTAAGGGAACCTAACATCTCGGATGTAGTATTTTCCAACATTCCTGGCGGGTCGGCCCCTACTTCTCGGTGGGCACATTATATACGTCTATATCGTAGTATAACCTAACCTAACCCATCTAGACCCTCGCTGGTAATGTTTTACAAAATCCCGGTCGTGTCGGCCCGTGCTTCTCGGTGGGAACATTATATAAGTCTATAACGTTATATATCCTAACCTAAGGGAACCTAACATCTCGGATGTAGTATTTTCCAACATTCCTGGCGGGTCGGCCCCTACTTCTCGGTGGGCACATTATATACGTCTATATCGCAGTATAACCTAACCTAACCCATCTAGACCCTCGCTGGGAATGTTTTACAGAATTCCGTTCGTGTCGTCCCGTACGTCTCGGTGCGGATATTATATACGTCTATAACGATATATCCTAACCTAAGGCAACTTAACATCTCGGATGTAGTATTTTCCAACATTCCTGGCGGGTCGGCCCCTACTTCTCGGTGGGCACATTATATACGTCTATATCGTAGTATAACCTAACCTAACCCATCTAGACCCTCGCTGGTAATGTTTTACAAAATCCCGTTCATGTCTTCCCGTACGTCTCGGTGCGTACATTATATACGTCTATAAATTTATATATCCTAACCTAAGGGAACCTAACATCTCGGATGTAGTATTTTCCAACATTCCTGGCGGGTCGGCCCCTACTTCTCGGTGGGCACATTATATACGTCTATATCGTAGTATAACCTAACCTAACCCATCTAGACCCTCGCTGGTAATGTTTTACAAAATCCCGGTCGTGTCGGCCCGTGCTTCTCGGTGGGAACATTATATAAGTCTATAACGTTATATATCCTAACCTAAGGGAACCTAACATCTCGGATGTAGTATTTTCCAACATTCCTGGCGGGTCGGCCCCTACTTCTCGGTGGGCACATTATATACGTCTATATCGCAGTATAACCTAACCTAACCCATCTAGACCCTCGCTGGGAATGTTTTACAGAATTCCGTTCGTGTCGTCCCGTACGTCTCGGTGCGGATATTATATACGTCTATAACGATATATCCTAACCTAAGGCAACTTAACATCTCGGATGTAGTATTTTCCAACATTCCTGGCGGGTCGGCCCCTGTTTCTCGGTGGGAACATTATATACGTCTATAACGTAATATAACCTAACCTAACCCACCCAGACCCTCGCTAGTAATGTTTCACAGAATCCCGTTCATGTCTTCCCGTACGTCTCGGTGCGGACATTATATACGTCTATAAATTTATACATCCTAACCTAAGGGAACCTAACATCTCGGATGTAGTATTTTCCAACATTCCTGGCGGGTCGGCCCCTACTTCTCGGTGGGCACATTATATACGTCTATATCGTAATATGACCTAACCTAACCCATCTAGACACTCGCTGGTAATGTTTTACAAAATCCCGGTCGTGTCGGCCCGTACTTTGGCGTGGGGACATTATATACGTCTATAACGTTATATATCCTAACCAAAGGCAACTTAACATCTCGGATGTAGTATTTTCCAACATTAATGGCGGGTCGACCCCTACTTCTCGGTGGGCACATTATATACGTCTATATCGTAGTATAACCTAACCTAACCCATCTAGACCCTCGCTGGTAATGTTTTACAAAATCCCGTTCATGTCTTCCCGTACGTCTCGGTGCGTACATTATATACGTCTATAAATTTATATATCCTAACCAAAGGCAACTTAACATCTCGGATGTAGTATTTTCCAACATTCCTGGCGGGTCGGCCCCTACTTCTCGGTGGGCACATTATATACGTCTATATCGTAATATGACCTAACCTAACCCATCTAGACCCTCGCTGGTAATGTTTTACAAAATCCCGGTCGTGTCGGCCCGTACTTTTCCGTGGGGACATTATATACCTATAACTTTATATATCCTAACCTGAGGGAACCTAACATCTCGGATGTCATATTTCACAACATTCCTGGCGGGTCGGCGCCAATTCTCGGTGGGATCATTATATACGTCTATATCGTAATATAACCTAACCTAACCCATCTAGACCCTCGCTGGGAATGTTTTACAGAATCCTGTTAGTGTCGTCCCGTACGTCTCGGTGCGGATATTATATACGTCTATAACGATATATCCTAACCTAAGGCAACTTAACATCTCGGACGTAGTATTTTCCATCATTCCTGGCGGGTCGGCCCCTGCTTCTCGGTGGGAACATTATATACGTCTATAACGTAATATAACCTAACCGAACCCACCTAGACCCTCGCTGGTAATGTTTCACAGAATCCCGTTCATGTCTTCCCGTACGTCTCGGTGCGGACATTATATACGTCTATAAATTTATATATCCTTACCTAAGGGAACCTAACATCTCTGATGTAGTATTTTCCAACATTCCTGGCGGGTCGCCCCTACTTCTCGGTGGGCACATTATATACGTCTATATCGCAGTATAACCTAACCTAACCCATCTAGACCCTCGCTGGGAATGTTTTACAGAATTCCGTTCGTGTCGTCCCGTACGTCTCGGTGCGGATATTATATACGTCTATAACGATATATCCTAACCTAAGGCAACTTAACATCTCGTATGTAGTATTTTCCAACATTCCTGGCGGGTCGGCCCCTGTTTCTCGGTGGGAACATTATATACGTCTATAACGTAATATAACCTAACCTAACCCACTTAGACCCTCGCTGGTAATGTTTCACAGAATCCCGTTCATGTTTTCCCGTACGTCTCGGTGCGGACATTATATACGTCTATAAATTTATATATCCTAACCTAAGGGAACCTAACATCTCGAATGTAGTATTTTCCAACATTCCTGGCGGGTCGGCCCCTACTTCTCGGTGGGCACATTATATACGTTTATATCGTAATATGACCTAAGCTAACCCATCTAGACCCTCGCTGGTAATGTTTTACAATATCCCGGTCGTGTCTACCCGTACATCTCGGTGGGAACATTATATACGTCTATAACGTTATATGTCCTAACCTAAGGGAACCTAAAGCCTCGAATGTAGTATTTCACAACATTCCTTGCGGGTCGGCCCCAATTCTCGATGGGAACATTATTTACGTCTATATCGTAATATAACCTAACCTAACTCATCTAGACGCTCGCTGGTAATGTTTTACTAAATCCCGGTCGTGTCGGCCCGTACTTCTCGGTGGGGACATTATATACGTCTATAAATTTATATATCCTAACCTAAGGGAACCTAACATCTCGGATGTAGTATTTTCCAACATTCCTGACGGGTCGGCCCCTACTTCTCGGTGGGCACATTATATACGTCTATATCGCAGTATAACCTAACCTAACCCATCTAGACCCTCGCTGTGAATGTTTTACAGAATTCCGTTCGTGTCGTCCCGTACGTCTCGGTGCGGATATTATATACGTCTATAACGATATATCCTAACCTAAGGCAACTTAACATCTCGGATGTAGTATTTTCCAACATTCCTGGCGGGTCGGCCCCTGTTTCTCGGTGGGAACATTATATACGTCTATAACGTAATATAACCTAACCTAACCCACCTAGACCCTCGCTAGTAATGTTTCACAGAATCCCGTTCATGTCTTCCCGTACGTCTCGGTGCGGACATTATATACGTCTATAAATTTATATTTCCTAACCTAAGGGAACCTAACATCTCGGATGTAGTATTTTCCAACATTCTTGGCGGGTCGGCCCCTACTTCACGGTGGGCACATTATATACGTCTATATCGTAATATGACCTAACCTAACCCATCTAGACCCTCGCTGGTAATGTTTTACAATATCCCGGTCGTGTCTACCCGTACATCTCGGTGGGAACATTATATACGTCTATAACTTTATATAACCTAACCTGAGGGAACCTAACATCTCGGATGTAGTATTTTCCAACATTCCTGGCGGGTCGGCCCCTACTTCTCGGTGGGCACATTATATACGTCTATATCGTAGTATAACCTAACCTAACCCATCTAGACCCTCGCTGGTAATGTTTTACAAAATCCCGTTCATGTCTTCCCGTACGTCTCGGTGCGTACATTATATACGTCTATAAATTTATATATCCTAACCTAAGGGAACCTAACATCTCGGATGTAGTATTTTCCAACATTCCTGGCGGGTCGGCCCCTACTTCTCGGTGGGCACATTATATACGTCTATATCGTAGTATAACCTAACCTAACCCATCTAGACCCTCGCTGGTAATGTTTTACAAAATCCCGGTCGTGTCGGCCCGTGCTTCTCGGTGGGAACATTATATAAGTCTATAACGTTATATATCCTAACCTAAGGGAACCTAACATCTCGGATGTAGTATTTTCCAACATTCCTGGCGGGTCGGCCCCTACTTCTCGGTGGGCACATTATATACGTTTATATCGCAGTATAACCTAACCTAACCCATCTAGACCCTCGCTGTGAATGTTTTACAGAATTCCGTTCGTGTCGTCCCGTACGTCTCGGTGCGGATATTATATACGTCTATAACGATATATCCTAACCTAAGGCAACTTAACATCTCGGATGTAGTATTTTCCAACATTCCTGGCGGGTCGGCCCCTGTTTCTCGGTGGGAACATTATATACGTCTATAACGTAATATAACCTAACCTAACCCACCTAGACCCTCGCTAGTAATGTTTCACAGAATCCCGTTCATGTCTTCCCGTACGTCTCGGTGCGGACATTATATACGTCTATAAATTTATATATCCTAACCTAAGGGAACCTAACATCTCGGATGTAGTATTTTCCAACATTCTTGGCGGGTCGGCCCCTACTTCACGGTGGGCACATTATATACGTCTATATCGTAATATGACCTAACCTAACCCATCTAGACCCTCGCTGGTAATGTTTTACAATATCCCGGTCGTGTCTACCCGTACATCTCGGTGGGAACATTATATACGTCTATAACTTTATATAACCTAACCTGAGGGAACCTAACATCTCGGATGTAGTATTTTCCAACATTCCTGGCGGGTCGGCCCCTACTTCTCGGTGGGCACATTATATACGTCTATATCGTAGTATAACCTAACCTAACCCATCTAGACCCTCGCTGGTAATGTTTTACAAAATCCCGTTCATGTCTTCCCGTACGTCTCGGTGCGTACATTATATACGTCTATAAATTTATATATCCTAACCTAAGGGAACCTAACATCTCGGATGTAGTATTTTCCAACATTCCTGGCGGGTCGGCCCCTACTTCTCGGTGGGCACATTATATACGTCTATATCGTAGTATAACCTAACCTAACCCATCTAGACCCTCGCTGGTAATGTTTTACAAAATCCCGGTCGTGTCGGCCCGTGCTTCTCGGTGGGAACATTATATAAGTCTATAACGTTATATATCCTAACCTAAGGGAACCTAACATCTCGGATGTAGTATTTTCCAACATTCCTGGCGGGTCGGCCCCTACTTCTCGGTGGGCACATTATATACGTCTATATCGCAGTATAACCTAACCTAACCCATCTAGACCCTCGCTGGGAATGTTTTACAGAATTCCGTTCGTGTCGTCCCGTACGTCTCGGTGCGGATATTATATACGTCTATAACGATATATCCTAACCTAAGGCAACTTAACATCTCGGATGTAGTATTTTCCAACATTCCTGGCGGGTCGGCCCGTGCTTCTCGGTGGGAACATTATATACGTCTATAACGTTATATATCCTAACCTAAGGGAACCTAACATCTCGGATGTAGTATTTTCCAACATTCCTGGCGGGTCGGCCCCTACTTCTCGGTGGGCACATTATATACGTCTATATCGTAGTATAACCTAACCTAACCCATCTAGACCCTCGCTGGTAATGTTTTACAAAATCCCGGTCGTGTCGGCCCGTGCTTCTCGGTGGGAACATTATATAAGTCTATAACGTTATATATCCTAACCTAAGGGAACCTAACATCTCGGATGTAGTATTTTCCAACATTCCTGGCGGGTCGGCCCCTACTTCTCGGTGGGCACATTATATACGTCTATATCGCAGTATAACCTAACCTAACCCATCTAGACCCTCGCTGGGAATGTTTTACAGAATTCCGTTCGTGTCGTCCCGTACGTCTCGGTGCGGATATTATATACGTCTATAACGATATATCCTAACCTAAGGCAACTTAACATCTCGGATGTAGTATTTTCCAACATTCCTGGCGGGTCGGCCCCTACTTCTCGGTGGGCACATTATATACGTCTATATCGTAGTATAACCTAACCTAACCCATCTAGACCCTCGCTGGTAATGTTTTACAAAATCCCGTTCATGTCTTCCCGTACGTCTCGGTGCGTACATTATATACGTCTATAAATTTATATATCCTAACCTAAGGGAACCTAACATCTCGGATGTAGTATTTTCCAACATTCCTGGCGGGTCGGCCCCTACTTCTCGGTGGGCACATTATATACGTCTATATCGTAGTATAACCTAACCTAACCCATCTAGACCCTCGCTGGTAATGTTTTACAAAATCCCGGTCGTGTCGGCCCGTGCTTCTCGGTGGGAACATTATATAAGTCTATAACGTTATATATCCTAACCTAAGGGAACCTAACATCTCGGATGTAGTATTTTCCAACATTCCTGGCGGGTCGGCCCCTACTTCTCGGTGGGCACATTATATACGTCTATATCGCAGTATAACCTAACCTAACCCATCTAGACCCTCGCTGGGAATGTTTTACAGAATTCCGTTCGTGTCGTCCCGTACGTCTCGGTGCGGATATTATATACGTCTATAACGATATATCCTAACCTAAGGCAACTTAACATCTCGGATGTAGTATTTTCCAACATTCCTGGCGGGTCGGCCCCTGTTTCTCGGTGGGAACATTATATACGTCTATAACGTAATATAACCTAACCTAACCCACCCAGACCCTCGCTAGTAATGTTTCACAGAATCCCGTTCATGTCTTCCCGTACGTCTCGGTGCGGACATTATATACGTCTATAAATTTATACATCCTAACCTAAGGGAACCTAACATCTCGGATGTAGTATTTTCCAACATTCCTGGCGGGTCGGCCCCTACTTCTCGGTGGGCACATTATATACGTCTATATCGTAATATGACCTAACCTAACCCATCTAGACACTCGCTGGTAATGTTTTACAAAATCCCGGTCGTGTCGGCCCGTACTTTGGCGTGGGGACATTATATACGTCTATAACGTTATATATCCTAACCAAAGGCAACTTAACATCTCGGATGTAGTATTTTCCAACATTAATGGCGGGTCGACCCCTACTTCTCGGTGGGCACATTATATACGTCTATATCGTAGTATAACCTAACCTAACCCATCTAGACCCTCGCTGGTAATGTTTTACAAAATCCCGTTCATGTCTTCCCGTACGTCTCGGTGCGTACATTATATACGTCTATAAATTTATATATCCTAACCAAAGGCAACTTAACATCTCGGATGTAGTATTTTCCAACATTCCTGGCGGGTCGGCCCCTACTTCTCGGTGGGCACATTATATACGTCTATATCGTAATATGACCTAACCTAACCCATCTAGACCCTCGCTGGTAATGTTTTACAAAATCCCGGTCGTGTCGGCCCGTACTTTTCCGTGGGGACATTATATACCTATAACTTTATATATCCTAACCTGAGGGAACCTAACATCTCGGATGTCATATTTCACAACATTCCTGGCGGGTCGGCGCCAATTCTCGGTGGGATCATTATATACGTCTATATCGTAATATAACCTAACCTAACCCATCTAGACCCTCGCTGGGAATGTTTTACAGAATCCTGTTAGTGTCGTCCCGTACGTCTCGGTGCGGATATTATATACGTCTATAACGATATATCCTAACCTAAGGCAACTTAACATCTCGGACGTAGTATTTTCCATCATTCCTGGCGGGTCGGCCCCTGCTTCTCGGTGGGAACATTATATACGTCTATAACGTAATATAACCTAACCGAACCCACCTAGACCCTCGCTGGTAATGTTTCACAGAATCCCGTTCATGTCTTCCCGTACGTCTCGGTGCGGACATTATATACGTCTATAAATTTATATATCCTTACCTAAGGGAACCTAACATCTCTGATGTAGTATTTTCCAACATTCCTGGCGGGTCGCCCCTACTTCTCGGTGGGCACATTATATACGTCTATATCGCAGTATAACCTAACCTAACCCATCTAGACCCTCGCTGGGAATGTTTTACAGAATTCCGTTCGTGTCGTCCCGTACGTCTCGGTGCGGATATTATATACGTCTATAACGATATATCCTAACCTAAGGCAACTTAACATCTCGTATGTAGTATTTTCCAACATTCCTGGCGGGTCGGCCCCTGTTTCTCGGTGGGAACATTATATACGTCTATAACGTAATATAACCTAACCTAACCCACTTAGACCCTCGCTGGTAATGTTTCACAGAATCCCGTTCATGTTTTCCCGTACGTCTCGGTGCGGACATTATATACGTCTATAAATTTATATATCCTAACCTAAGGGAACCTAACATCTCGAATGTAGTATTTTCCAACATTCCTGGCGGGTCGGCCCCTACTTCTCGGTGGGCACATTATATACGTTTATATCGTAATATGACCTAAGCTAACCCATCTAGACCCTCGCTGGTAATGTTTTACAATATCCCGGTCGTGTCTACCCGTACATCTCGGTGGGAACATTATATACGTCTATAACGTTATATGTCCTAACCTAAGGGAACCTAAAGCCTCGAATGTAGTATTTCACAACATTCCTTGCGGGTCGGCCCCAATTCTCGATGGGAACATTATTTACGTCTATATCGTAATATAACCTAACCTAACTCATCTAGACGCTCGCTGGTAATGTTTTACTAAATCCCGGTCGTGTCGGCCCGTACTTCTCGGTGGGGACATTATATACGTCTATAAATTTATATATCCTAACCTAAGGGAACCTAACATCTCGGATGTAGTATTTTCCAACATTCCTGACGGGTCGGCCCCTACTTCTCGGTGGGCACATTATATACGTCTATATCGCAGTATAACCTAACCTAACCCATCTAGACCCTCGCTGTGAATGTTTTACAGAATTCCGTTCGTGTCGTCCCGTACGTCTCGGTGCGGATATTATATACGTCTATAACGATATATCCTAACCTAAGGCAACTTAACATCTCGGATGTAGTATTTTCCAACATTCCTGGCGGGTCGGCCCCTGTTTCTCGGTGGGAACATTATATACGTCTATAACGTAATATAACCTAACCTAACCCACCTAGACCCTCGCTAGTAATGTTTCACAGAATCCCGTTCATGTCTTCCCGTACGTCTCGGTGCGGACATTATATACGTCTATAAATTTATATATCCTAACCTAAGGGAACCTAACATCTCGGATGTAGTATTTTCCAACATTCTTGGCGGGTCGGCCCCTACTTCACGGTGGGCACATTATATACGTCTATATCGTAATATGACCTAACCTAACCCATCTAGACCCTCGCTGGTAATGTTTTACAATATCCCGGTCGTGTCTACCCGTACATCTCGGTGGGAACATTATATACGTCTATAACTTTATATAACCTAACCTGAGGGAACCTAACATCTCGGATGTAGTATTTTCCAACATTCCTGGCGGGTCGGCCCCTACTTCTCGGTGGGCACATTATATACGTCTATATCGTAGTATAACCTAACCTAACCCATCTAGACCCTCGCTGGTAATGTTTTACAAAATCCCGTTCATGTCTTCCCGTACGTCTCGGTGCGTACATTATATACGTCTATAAATTTATATATCCTAACCTAAGGGAACCTAACATCTCGGATGTAGTATTTTCCAACATTCCTGGCGGGTCGGCCCCTACTTCTCGGTGGGCACATTATATACGTCTATATCGTAGTATAA
Organism: Xylocopa violacea; assembly: GCA_963969225.1. Classification (NCBI taxonomy): domain Eukaryota; kingdom Metazoa; phylum Arthropoda; class Insecta; order Hymenoptera; family Apidae; genus Xylocopa; species Xylocopa violacea. The sequence continues at coordinate 6,711,814 of CAXAJV010000011.1, read as the reverse complement.
CCTAACCTAACCCATCTAGACCCTCGCTGGTAATGTTTTACAAAATCCCGGTCGTGTCGGCCCGTGCTTCTCGGTGGGAACATTATATAAGTCTATAACGTTATATATCCTAACCTAAGGGAACCTAACATCTCGGATGTAGTATTTTCCAACATTCCTGGCGGGTCGGCCCCTACTTCTCGGTGGGCACATTATATACGTTTATATCGCAGTATAACCTAACCTAACCCATCTAGACCCTCGCTGTGAATGTTTTACAGAATTCCGTTCGTGTCGTCCCGTACGTCTCGGTGCGGATATTATATACGTCTATAACGATATATCCTAACCTAAGGCAACTTAACATCTCGGATGTAGTATTTTCCAACATTCCTGGCGGGTCGGCCCCTGTTTCTCGGTGGGAACATTATATACGTCTATAACGTAATATAACCTAACCTAACCCACCTAGACCCTCGCTAGTAATGTTTCACAGAATCCCGTTCATGTCTTCCCGTACGTCTCGGTGCGGACATTATATACGTCTATAAATTTATATATCCTAACCTAAGGGAACCTAACATCTCGGATGTAGTATTTTCCAACATTCTTGGCGGGTCGGCCCCTACTTCACGGTGGGCACATTATATACGTCTATATCGTAATATGACCTAACCTAACCCATCTAGACCCTCGCTGGTAATGTTTTACAATATCCCGGTCGTGTCTACCCGTACATCTCGGTGGGAACATTATATACGTCTATAACTTTATATAACCTAACCTGAGGGAACCTAACATCTCGGATGTAGTATTTTCCAACATTCCTGGCGGGTCGGCCCCTACTTCTCGGTGGGCACATTATATACGTCTATATCGTAGTATAACCTAACCTAACCCATCTAGACCCTCGCTGGTAATGTTTTACAAAATCCCGTTCATGTCTTCCCGTACGTCTCGGTGCGTACATTATATACGTCTATAAATTTATATATCCTAACCTAAGGGAACCTAACATCTCGGATGTAGTATTTTCCAACATTCCTGGCGGGTCGGCCCCTACTTCTCGGTGGGCACATTATATACGTCTATATCGTAGTATAACCTAACCTAACCCATCTAGACCCTCGCTGGTAATGTTTTACAAAATCCCGGTCGTGTCGGCCCGTGCTTCTCGGTGGGAACATTATATAAGTCTATAACGTTATATATCCTAACCTAAGGGAACCTAACATCTCGGATGTAGTATTTTCCAACATTCCTGGCGGGTCGGCCCCTACTTCTCGGTGGGCACATTATATACGTCTATATCGCAGTATAACCTAACCTAACCCATCTAGACCCTCGCTGGGAATGTTTTACAGAATTCCGTTCGTGTCGTCCCGTACGTCTCGGTGCGGATATTATATACGTCTATAACGATATATCCTAACCTAAGGCAACTTAACATCTCGGATGTAGTATTTTCCAACATTCCTGGCGGGTCGGCCCCTGTTTCTCGGTGGGAACATTATATACGTCTATAACGTAATATAACCTAACCTAACCCACCCAGACCCTCGCTAGTAATGTTTCACAGAATCCCGTTCATGTCTTCCCGTACGTCTCGGTGCGGACATTATATACGTCTATAAATTTATACATCCTAACCTAAGGGAACCTAACATCTCGGATGTAGTATTTTCCAACATTCCTGGCGGGTCGGCCCCTACTTCTCGGTGGGCACATTATATACGTCTATATCGTAATATGACCTAACCTAACCCATCTAGACACTCGCTGGTAATGTTTTACAAAATCCCGGTCGTGTCGGCCCGTACTTTGGCGTGGGGACATTATATACGTCTATAACGTTATATATCCTAACCAAAGGCAACTTAACATCTCGGATGTAGTATTTTCCAACATTAATGGCGGGTCGACCCCTACTTCTCGGTGGGCACATTATATACGTCTATATCGTAGTATAACCTAACCTAACCCATCTAGACCCTCGCTGGTAATGTTTTACAAAATCCCGTTCATGTCTTCCCGTACGTCTCGGTGCGTACATTATATACGTCTATAAATTTATATATCCTAACCAAAGGCAACTTAACATCTCGGATGTAGTATTTTCCAACATTCCTGGCGGGTCGGCCCCTACTTCTCGGTGGGCACATTATATACGTCTATATCGTAATATGACCTAACCTAACCCATCTAGACCCTCGCTGGTAATGTTTTACAAAATCCCGGTCGTGTCGGCCCGTACTTTTCCGTGGGGACATTATATACCTATAACTTTATATATCCTAACCTGAGGGAACCTAACATCTCGGATGTCATATTTCACAACATTCCTGGCGGGTCGGCGCCAATTCTCGGTGGGATCATTATATACGTCTATATCGTAATATAACCTAACCTAACCCATCTAGACCCTCGCTGGGAATGTTTTACAGAATCCTGTTAGTGTCGTCCCGTACGTCTCGGTGCGGATATTATATACGTCTATAACGATATATCCTAACCTAAGGCAACTTAACATCTCGGACGTAGTATTTTCCATCATTCCTGGCGGGTCGGCCCCTGCTTCTCGGTGGGAACATTATATACGTCTATAACGTAATATAACCTAACCGAACCCACCTAGACCCTCGCTGGTAATGTTTCACAGAATCCCGTTCATGTCTTCCCGTACGTCTCGGTGCGGACATTATATACGTCTATAAATTTATATATCCTTACCTAAGGGAACCTAACATCTCTGATGTAGTATTTTCCAACATTCCTGGCGGGTCGGCCCCTACTTCTCGGTTGGCACATTATATACGTCCATATCGTAGTATAACCTAACCTAACCCATCTAGACCCTCGCTGGTAATGTTTTACAATATCCCGGTCGTGTCTATCCGTACATCTCGGTTGGGACATTATATACGTCTATAACGTTATATATCCTAACCTAAGGGAACCTAACATCTCGGATGTAGTATTTTCCAACATTCCTGGCGGGTCGCCCCTACTTCTCGGTGGGCACATTATATACGTCTATATCGCAGTATAACCTAACCTAACCCATCTAGACCCTCGCTGGGAATGTTTTACAGAATTCCGTTCGTGTCGTCCCGTACGTCTCGGTGCGGATATTATATACGTCTATAACGATATATCCTAACCTAAGGCAACTTAACATCTCGTATGTAGTATTTTCCAACATTCCTGGCGGGTCGGCCCCTGTTTCTCGGTGGGAACATTATATACGTCTATAACGTAATATAACCTAACCTAACCCACTTAGACCCTCGCTGGTAATGTTTCACAGAATCCCGTTCATGTTTTCCCGTACGTCTCGGTGCGGACATTATATACGTCTATAAATTTATATATCCTAACCTAAGGGAACCTAACATCTCGAATGTAGTATTTTCCAACATTCCTGGTGGGTCGGCCCCTACTTCTCGGTGGGCACATTATATACGTTTATATCGTAATATGACCTAAGCTAACCCATCTAGACCCTCGCTGGTAATGTTTTACAATATCCCGGTCGTGTCTACCCGTACATCTCGGTGGGAACATTATATACGTCTATAACGTTATATGTCCTAACCTAAGGGAACCTAAAGCCTCGAATGTAGTATTTCACAACATTCCTTGCGGGTCGGCCCCAATTCTCGATGGGAACATTATTTACGTCTATATCGTAATATAACCTAACCTAACTCATCTAGACGCTCGCTGGTAATGTTTTACTAAATCCCGGTCGTGTCGGCCCGTACTTCTCGGTGGGGACATTATATACGTCTATAAATTTATATATCCTAACCTAAGGGAACCTAACATCTCGGATGTAGTATTTTCCAACATTCCTGACGGGTCGGCCCCTACTTCTCGGTGGGCACATTATATACGTCTATATCGCAGTATAACCTAACCTAACCCATCTAGACCCTCGCTGTGAATGTTTTACAGAATTCCGTTCGTGTCGTCCCGTACGTCTCGGTGCGGATATTATATACGTCTATAACGATATATCCTAACCTAAGGCAACTTAACATCTCGGATGTAGTATTTTCCAACATTCCTGGCGGGTCGGCCCCTGTTTCTCGGTGGGAACATTATATACGTCTATAACGTAATATAACCTAACCTAACCCACCTAGACCCTCGCTAGTAATGTTTCACAGAATCCCGTTCATGTCTTCCCGTACGTCTCGGTGCGGACATTATATACGTCTATAAATTTATATATCCTAACCTAAGGGAACCTAACATCTCGGATGTAGTATTTTCCAACATTCTTGGCGGGTCGGCCCCTACTTCACGGTGGGCACATTATATACGTCTATATCGTAATATGACCTAACCTAACCCATCTAGACCCTCGCTGGTAATGTTTTACAATATCCCGGTCGTGTCTACCCGTACATCTCGGTGGGAACATTATATACGTCTATAACTTTATATAACCTAACCTGAGGGAACCTAACATCTCGGATGTAGTATTTTCCAACATTCCTGGCGGGTCGGCCCCTACTTCTCGGTGGGCACATTATATACGTCTATATCGTAGTATAACCTAACCTAACCCATCTAGACCCTCGCTGGTAATGTTTTACAAAATCCCGTTCATGTCTTCCCGTACGTCTCGGTGCGTACATTATATACGTCTATAAATTTATATATCCTAACCTAAGGGAACCTAACATCTCGGATGTAGTATTTTCCAACATTCCTGGCGGGTCGGCCCCTACTTCTCGGTGGGCACATTATATACGTCTATATCGTAGTATAACCTAACCTAACCCATCTAGACCCTCGCTGGTAATGTTTTACAAAATCCCGGTCGTGTCGGCCCGTGCTTCTCGGTGGGAACATTATATAAGTCTATAACGTTATATATCCTAACCTAAGGGAACCTAACATCTCGGATGTAGTATTTTCCAACATTCCTGGCGGGTCGGCCCCTACTTCTCGGTGGGCACATTATATACGTCTATATCGTAGTATAACCTAACCTAACCCATCTAGACCCTCGCTGGTAATGTTTTACAAAATCCCGGTCGTGTCGGCCCGTGCTTCTCGGTGGGAACATTATATAAGTCTATAACGTTATATATCCTAACCTAAGGGAACCTAACATCTCGGATGTAGTATTTTCCAACATTCCTGGCGGGTCGGCCCCTACTTCTCGGTGGGCACATTATATACGTCTATATCGCAGTATAACCTAACCTAACCCATCTAGACCCTCGCTGGGAATGTTTTACAGAATTCCGTTCGTGTCGTCCCGTACGTCTCGGTGCGGATATTATATACGTCTATAACGATATATCCTAACCTAAGGCAACTTAACATCTCGGATGTAGTATTTTCCAACATTCCTGGCGGGTCGGCCCCTGTTTCTCGGTGGGAACATTATATACGTCTATAACGTAATATAACCTAACCTAACCCACCCAGACCCTCGCTAGTAATGTTTCACAGAATCCCGTTCATGTCTTCCCGTACGTCTCGGTGCGGACATTATATACGTCTATAAATTTATACATCCTAACCTAAGGGAACCTAACATCTCGGATGTAGTATTTTCCAACATTCCTGGCGGGTCGGCCCCTACTTCTCGGTGGGCACATTATATACGTCTATATCGTAATATGACCTAACCTAACCCATCTAGACACTCGCTGGTAATGTTTTACAAAATCCCGGTCGTGTCGGCCCGTACTTTGGCGTGGGGACATTATATACGTCTATAACGTTATATATCCTAACCAAAGGCAACTTAACATCTCGGATGTAGTATTTTCCAACATTAATGGCGGGTCGGCCCCTACTTCTCGGTGGGCACATTATATACGTCTATATCGTAGTATAACCTAACCTAACCCATCTAGACCCTCGCTGGTAATGTTTTACAAAATCCCGTTCATGTCTTCCCGTACGTCTCGGTGCGTACATTATATACGTCTATAAATTTATATATCCTAACCAAAGGCAACTTAACATCTCGGATGTAGTATTTTCCAACATTCCTGGCGGGTCGGCCCCTACTTCTCGGTGGGCACATTATATACGTCTATATCGTAATATGACCTAACCTAACCCATCTAGACCCTCGCTGGTAATGTTTTACAAAATCCCGGTCGTGTCGGCCCGTACTTTTCCGTGGGGACATTATATACCTATAACTTTATATATCCTAACCTGAGCGAACCTAACATCTCGGATGTCATATTTCACAACATTCCTGGCGGGTCGGCGCCAATTCTCGGTGGGATCATTATATACGTCTATATCGTAATATAACCTAATCTAACCCATCTAGACCCTCGCTGGGAATGTTTTACAGAATCCTGTTAGTGTCGTCCCGTACGTCTCGGTGCGGATATTATATACGTCTATAACGATATATCCTAACCTAAGGGAACCTAACATCTCGGATGTAGTATTTTCCATCATTCCTGGCGGGTCGGCCCCTACTTCTCGGTGGGCACATTATATACGTCTATATCGTAGTATAACCTAACCTAACCCATCTAGACCCTCGCTGGTAATGTTTTACAAAATCCCGTTCATGTCTTCCCGTACGTCTCGGTGCGTACATTATATACGTCTATAAATTTATATATCCTAACCTAAGGGAACCTAACATCTCGGATGTAGTATTTTCCAACATTCCTGGCGGGTCGGCCCCTACTTCTCGGTGGGCACATTATATACGTCTATATCGTAATATAACCTAACCTAACCCATCTAGACCCTCGCTGGTAATGTTTTACAAAATCCCGGTCGTGTCGGCCCGTACTTTTCCGTGGGGACATTATATACGTCTATAACTTTATATATCCTGACCTAAGGCAACCTAAAATCTCGAATGTAGTATTTCACAACATTCCTTGCGGGTCGGCCCCAATTCTCGATGGGAACATTATTTACGTCTATATCGTAATATAACCTAACCTAACTCATCTAGACGCTCGCTGGTAATGTTTTACTAAATCCCGGTCGTGTCGGCCCGTACTTCTCGGTGGGGACATTATATACGTCTATAACGTTATATATCCTAACGTAAGGGAACCTAACATCTCGGATGTAGTATTTTCCAACATTCCTGGCGGGTCGGCGCCAATTCTCGGTGGGCTCATTATACAAGTCTATATCGTAATATAACCTAACCTAACCCATCTAGACCCTCGCTGGTAATGTTTTACAAAATGCCGATCGTGTCGGCCCGTACTTCTCGGTGGGCACATTATATACGTCCATATCGTAATGTAACCTAACCTAACCCATCTAGACACTCGCTGGTATAGTTTACAAAATCCCGGTCGTGTCGGCCCGTACTTTGGCGTGGGGACATTATATACGTCTATAACGTTATATATCCTAACCTAACGGAACCTAACATCTCGGATTTAGTATTTTCCAACATTCCTGGCGGGTCGGCCCCTACTTCTCGGTGGGCACATTATATACGTCCATATTGTAATATAACCTAACCTAACCCATCTAGACCCCCGCTGGTAATGTTTTACAAAATTGCGGTCGTGTCGGCCCGTACTTTGCCGTGGGGACATTATCTACGTCTATAACGTTATATATCCTAACCTAAGGGAACCTAACATCCCTGATGTAGTATTTTCCATCATTCCTGGCGGGTCGGCCCCTACTTCTCGGTGGGCACATTATATACGTCTATATCGTAGTATAACCTAACCTAACCCATCTAGACCCTCGCTGGTAATGTTTTACAAAATCTCGGTCGTGTCGGCCCGTGCTTCTCGGTGGGAACATTATATACGTCTATAACGTTATATATCCTAACCTAAGGGAACCTAACATCTCGGATGTAGTATTTTCCAACATTCCTGGCGGGTCGGCCCCTACTTCTCGGTGGGCACATTATATACGTCTATATCGTAGTATAACCTAACCTAACCCATCTAGACCCTCGCTGGTAATGTTTTACAAAATCCCGGTCGTGTCGGCCCGTGCTTCTCGGTGGGAACATTATATACGTCTATAACGTTATATATCCTAACCTAAGGGAACCTAACATCTCGGATGTAGTATTTTCCAACATTCCTGGCGGGTCGGCCCCTATTTCTCGGTGGGCACATTATATACGTCTATATCGTAGTATAACCTAACCTAACCCATCTAGACCCTCGCTGGTAATGTTTTACAAAATCCCGGTCGTGTCGGCCCGTGCTTCTCGGTGGGAACATTATATAAGTCTATAACGTTATATATCCTAACCTAAGGGAACCTAACATCTCGGATGTAGTATTTTCCAACATTCCTGGCGGGTCGGCCCCTACTTCTCGGTGGGCACATTATATACGTCTATATCGTAGTATAACCTAACCTAACCCATCTAGACCCTCGCTGGTAATGTTTTACAAAATCCCGTTCATGTCTTCCCGTACGTCTCGGTGCGTACATTATATACGTCTATAAATTTATATATCCTAACCTAAGGGAACCTAACATCTCGGATGTAGTATTTTCCAACATTCCTGGCGGGTCGGCCCCTACTTCTCGGTGGGCACATTATATACGTCTATATCGTAATATAACCTAACCTAACCCATCTAGACCCTCGCTGGTAATGTTTTACAAAATCCCGGTCGTGTCGGCCCGTACTTTTCCGTGGGGACATTATATACGTCTATAACTTTATATATCCTGACCTAAGGCAACCTAAAATCTCGAATGTAGTATTTCACAACATTCCTTGCGGGTCGGCCCCAATTCTCGATGGGAACATTATTTACGTCTATATCGTAATATAACCTAACCTAACTCATCTAGACGCTCGCTGGTAATGTTTTACTAAATCCCGGTCGTGTCGGCCCGTACTTCTCGGTGGGGACATTATATACGTCTATAACGTTATATATCCTAACGTAAGGGAACCTAACATCTCGGATGTAGTATTTTCCAACATTCCTGGCGGGTCGGCGCCAATTCTCGGTGGGCTCATTATACAAGTCTATATCGTAATATAACCTAACCTAACCCATCTAGACCCTCGCTGGTAATGTTTTACAAAATGCCGATCGTGTCGGCCCGTACTTCTCGGTGGGCACACTATATACGTCCATATCGTAATGTAACCTAACCTAACCCATCTAGACACTCGCTGGTATAGTTTACAAAATCCCGGTCGTGTCGGCCCGTACTTTGGCGTGGGGACATTATATACGTCTATAACGTTATATATCCTAACCTAACGGAACCTAACATCTCGGATTTAGTATTTTCCAACATTCCTGGCGGGTCGGCCCCTACTTCTCGGTGGGCACATTATATACGTCCATATTGTAATATAACCTAACCTAACCCATCTAGACCCCCGCTGGTAATGTTTTACAAAATTGCGGTCGTGTCGGCCCGTACTTTGCCGTGGGGACATTATCTACGTCTATAACGTTATATATCCTAACCTAAGGGAACCTAACATCCCTGATGTAGTATTTTCCATCATTCCTGGCGGGTCGTCCCCTACTTCTCGGTGGGCACATTATATACGTCTATATCGTAGTATAACCTAACCTAACCCATCTAGACCCTCGCTGGTAATGTTTTACAAAATCTCGGTCGTGTCGGCCCGTGCTTCTCGGTGGGAACATTATATACGTCTATAACGTTATATATCCTAACCTAAGGGAACCTAACATCTCGGATGTAGTATTTTCCAACATTCCTGGCGGGTCGGCCCCTATTTCTCGGTGGGCACATTATATACGTCTATATCGTAGTATAACCTAACCTAACCCATCTAGACCCTCGCTGGTAATGTTTTACAAAATCCCGGTCGTGTCGGCCCGTGCTTCTCGGTGGGAACATTATATAAGTCTATAACGTTATATATCCTAACCTAAGGGAACCTAACATCTCGGATGTAGTATTTTCCAACATTCCTGGCGGGTCGGCCCCTACTTCTCGGTGGGCACATTATATACGTCTATATCGCAGTATAACCTAACCTAACCCATCTAGACCCTCGCTGGGAATGTTTTACAGAATTCCGTTCGTGTCGTCCCGTACGTCTCGGTGCGGATATTATATACGTCTATAACGATATATCCTAACCTAAGGCAACTTAACATCTCGGATGTAGTATTTTCCAACATTCCTGGCGGGTCGGCCCCTACTTCTCGGTGGGCACATTATATACGTCTATATCGTAGTATAACCTAACCTAACCCATCTAGACCCTCGCTGGTAATGTTTTACAAAATCCCGTTCATGTCTTCCCGTACGTCTCGGTGCGGACATTATATACGTCTATAAATTTATATATCCTAACCTAAGGGAACCTAACATCTCGAATGTAGTATTTTCCAACATTCCTGGCGGGTCGGCCCCTACTTCTCGGTGGGCACATTATATACGTTTATATCGTAATATGACCTAACCTAACCCATCTAGACCCTCGCTGGTAATGTTTTACAATATCCCGGTCGTGTCTACCCGTACATCTCGGTGGGAACATTATATACGTCTATAACGTTATATGTCCTAACCTAAGGGAACCTAACATCTCGGATGTAGTATTTTCCATCATTCCTGGCGGGTCGGCCCCTACTTCTCGGTGGGCACATTATATACGTCTATATCGTAGTATAACCTAACCTAACCCATCTAGACCCTCGCTGGTAATGTTTTACAAAATCCCGTTCATGTCTTCCCGTACGTCTCGGTGCGTACATTATATACGTCTATAAATTTATATATCCTAACCTAAGGGAACCTAACATCTCGGATGTAGTATTTTCCAACATTCCTGGCGGGTCGGCCCCTACTTCTCGGTGGGCACATTATATACGTCTATATCGTAATATAACCTAACCTAACCCATCTAGACCCTCGCTGGTAATGTTTTACAAAATCCCGGTCGTGTCGGCCCGTACTTTTCCGTGGGGACATTATATACGTCTATAACTTTATATATCCTGACCTAAGGCAACCTAAAATCTCGAATGTAGTATTTCACAACATTCCTTGCGGGTCGGCCCCAATTCTCGATGGGAACATTATTTACGTCTATATCGTAATATAACCTAACCTAACTCATCTAGACGCTCGCTGGTAATGTTTTACTAAATCCCGGTCGTGTCGGCCCGTACTTCTCGGTGGGGACATTATATACGTCTATAACGTTATATATCCTAACGTAAGGGAACCTAACATCTCGGATGTAGTATTTTCCAACATTCCTGGCGGGTCGGCGCCAATTCTCGGTGGGCTCATTATACAAGTCTATATCGTAATATAACCTAACCTAACCCATCTAGACCCTCGCTGGTAATGTTTTACAAAATGCCGATCGTGTCGGCCCGTACTTCTCGGTGGGCACATTATATACGTCCATATCGTAATGTAACCTAACCTAACCCATCTAGACACTCGCTGGTATAGTTTACAAAATCCCGGTCGTGTCGGCCCGTACTTTGGCGTGGGGACATTATATACGTCTATAACGTTATATATCCTAACCTAACGGAACCTAACATCTCGGATTTAGTATTTTCCAACATTCCTGGCGGGTCGGCCCCTACTTCTCGGTGGGCACATTATATACGTCCATATTGTAATATAACCTAACCTAACCCATCTAGACCCCCGCTGGTAATGTTTTACAAAATTGCGGTCGTGTCGGCCCGTACTTTGCCGTGGGGACATTATCTACGTCTATAACGTTATATATCCTAACCTAAGGGAACCTAACATCCCTGATGTAGTATTTTCCATCATTCCTGGCGGGTCGGCCCCTACTTCTCGGTGGGCACATTATATACGTCTATATCGTAGTATAACCTAACCTAACCCATCTAGACCCTCGCTGGTAATGTTTTACAAAATCTCGGTCGTGTCGGCCCGTGCTTCTCGGTGGGAACATTATATACGTCTATAACGTTATATATCCTAACCTAAGGGAACCTAACATCTCGGATGTAGTATTTTCCAACATTCCTGGCGGGTCGGCCCCTATTTCTCGGTGGGCACATTATATACGTCTATATCGTAGTATAACCTAACCTAACCCATCTAGACCCTCGCTGGTAATGTTTTACAAAATCCCGGTCGTGTCGGCCCGTGCTTCTCGGTGGGAACATTATATAAGTCTATAACGTTATATATCCTAACCTAAGGGAACCTAACATCTCGGATGTAGTATTTTCCAACATTCCTGGCGGGTCGGCCCCTACTTCTCGGTGGGCACATTATATACGTCTATATCGCAGTATAACCTAACCTAACCCATCTAGACCCTCGCTGGGAATGTTTTACAGAATTCCGTTCGTGTCGTCCCGTACGTCTCGGTGCGGATATTATATACGTCTATAACGATATATCCTAACCTAAGGCAACTTAACATCTCGGATGTAGTATTTTCCAACATTCCTGGCGGGTCGGCCCCTACTTCTCGGTGGGCACATTATATACGTCTATATCGTAGTATAACCTAACCTAACCCATCTAGACCCTCGCTGGTAATGTTTTACAAAATCCCGTTCATGTCTTCCCGTACGTCTCGGTGCGGACATTATATACGTCTATAAATTTATATATCCTAACCTAAGGGAACCTAACATCTCGAATGTAGTATTTTCCAACATTCCTGGCGGGTCGGCCCCTACTTCTCGGTGGGCACATTATATACGTTTATATCGTAATATGACCTAACCTAACCCATCTAGACCCTCGCTGGTAATGTTTTACAATATCCCGGTCGTGTCTACCCGTACATCTCGGTGGGAACATTATATACGTCTATAACGTTATATGTCCTAACCTAAGGGAACCTAACATCTCGGATGTAGTATTTTCCATCATTCCTGGCGGGTCGGCCCCTACTTCTCGGTGGGCACATTATATACGTCTATATCGTAGTATAACCTAACCTAACCCATCTAGACCCTCGCTGGTAATGTTTTACAAAATCCCGTTCATGTCTTCCCGTACGTCTCGGTGCGTACATTATATACGTCTATAAATTTATATATCCTAACCTAAGGGAACCTAACATCTCGGATGTAGTATTTTCCAACATTCCTGGCGGGTCGGCCCCTACTTCTCGGTGGGCACATTATATACGTCTATATCGTAATATAACCTAACCTAACCCATCTAGACCCTCGCTGGTAATGTTTTACAAAATCCCGGTCGTGTCGGCCCGTACTTTTCCGTGGGGACATTATATACGTCTATAACTTTATATATCCTGACCTAAGGCAACCTAAAATCTCGAATGTAGTATTTCACAACATTCCTTGCGGGTCGGCCCCAATACTCGATGGGAACATTATTTACGTCTATATCGTAATATAACCTAACCTAACTCATCTAGACGCTCGCTGGTAATGTTTTACTAAATCCCGGTCGTGTCGGCCCGTACTTCTCGGTGGGGACATTATATACGTCTATAACGTTATATATCCTAACGTAAGGGAACCTAACATCTCGGATGTAGTATTTTCCAACATTCCTGGCGGGTCGGCGCCAATTCTCGGTGGGCTCATTATACAAGTCTATATCGTAATATAACCTAACCTAACCCATCTAGACCCTCGCTGGTAATGTTTTACAAAATGCCGATCGTGTCGGCCCGTACTTCTCGGTGGGCACATTATATACGTCCATATCGTAATGTAACCTAACCTAACCCATCTAGACACTCGCTGGTATAGTTTACAAAATCCCGGTCGTGTCGGCCCGTACTTTGGCGTGGGGACATTATATACGTCTATAACGTTATATATCCTAACCTAACGGAACCTAACATCTCGGATTTAGTATTTTCCAACATTCCTGGCGGGTCGGCCCCTACTTCTCGGTGGGCACATTATATACGTCCATATTGTAATATAACCTAACCTAACCCATCTAGACCCCCGCTGGTAATGTTTTACAAAATTGCGGTCGTGTCGGCCCGTACTTTGCCGTGGGGACATTATCTACGTCTATAACGTTATATATCCTAACCTAAGGGAACCTAACATCCCTGATGTAGTATTTTCCATCATTCCTGGCGGGTCGGCCCGTACTTCTCGGTGGGCACATTATATACGTCTATATCGTAGTATAACCTAACCTAACCCATCTAGACCCTCGCTGGTAATGTTTTACAAAATCTCGGTCGTGTCGGCCCGTGCTTCTCGGTGGGAACATTATATACGTCTATAACGTTATATATCCTAACCTAAGGGAACCTAACATCTCGGATGTAGTATTTTCCAACATTCCTGGCGGGTCGGCCCCTACTTCTCGGTGGGCACATTATATACGTCTATATCGTAGTATAACCTAACCTAACCCATCTAGACCCTCGCTGGTAATGTTTTACAAAATCCCGTTCATGTCTTCCCGTACGTCTCGGTGCGTACATTATATACGTCTATAAATTTATATATCCTAACCTAAGGGAACCTAACATCTCGGATGTAGTATTTTCCAACATTCCTGGCGGGTCGGCCCCTACTTCTCGGTGGGCACATTATATACGTCTATATCGTAATATAACCTAACCTAACCCATCTAGACCCTCGCTGGTAATGTTTTACAAAATCCCGGTCGTGTCGGCCCGTACTTTTCCGTGGGGACATTATATACGTCTATAACGTTATATATCCTAACGTAAGGGAACCTAACATCTCGGATGTAGTATTTTCCAACATTCCTGGCGGGTCGGCGCGAATTCTCGGTGGGCTCATTATACAAGTCTATATCGTAATATAACCTAACCTAACCCATCTAGACCCTCGCTGGTAATGTTTTACAAAATGCCGATCGTGTCGGCCCGTACTTCTCGGTGGGCACATTATATACGTCCATATCGTAATGTAACCTAACCTAACCCATCTAGACACTCGCTGGTATAGTTTACAAAATCCCGGTCGTGTCGGCCCGTACTTTGGCGTGGGGACATTATATACGTCTATAACGTTATATATCCTAACCTAACGGAACCTAACATCTCGGATTTAGTATTTTCCAACATTCCTGGCGGGTCGGCCCCTACTTCTCGGTGGGCACATTATATACGTCCATATTGTAATATAACCTAACCTAACCCATCTAGACCCCCGCTGGTAATGTTTTACAAAATTGCGGTCGTGTCGGCCCGTACTTTGCCGTGGGGACATTATCTACGTCTATAACGTTATATATCCTAACCTAAGGGAACCTAACATCCCTGATGTAGTATTTTCCATCATTCCTGGCGGGTCGGCCCCTACTTCTCGGTGGGCACATTATATACGTCTATATCGTAGTATAACCTAACCTAACCCATCTAGACCCTCGCTGGTAATGTTTTACAAAATCTCGGTCGTGTCGGCCCGTGCTTCTCGGTGGGAACATTATATACGTCTATAACGTTATATATCCTAACCTAAGGGAACCTAACATCTCGGATGTAGTATTTTCCAACATTCCTGGCGGGTCGGCCCCTATTTCTCGGTGGGCACATTATATACGTCTATATCGTAGTATAACCTAACCTAACCCATCTAGACCCTCGCTGGTAATGTTTTACAAAATCCCGGTCGTGTCGGCCCGTGCTTCTCGGTGGGAACATTATATAAGTCTATAACGTTATATATCCTAACCTAAGGGAACCTAACATCTCGGATGTAGTATTTTCCAACATTCCTGGCGGGTCGGCCCCTACTTCTCGGTGGGCACATTATATACGTCTATATCGCAGTATAACCTAACCTAACCCATCTAGACCCTCGCTGGGAATGTTTTACAGAATTCCGTTCGTGTCGTCCCGTACGCCTCGGTGCGGATATTATATACGTCTATAACGATATATCCTAACCTAAGGCAACTTAACATCTCGGATGTAGTATTTTCCAACATTCCTGGCGGGTCGGCCCCTACTTCTCGGTGGGCACATTATATACGTCTATATCGTAGTATAACCTAACCTAACCCATCTAGACCCTCGCTGGTAATGTTTTACAAAATCCCGTTCATGTCTTCCCGTACGTCTCGGTGCGGACATTATATACGTCTATAAATTTATATATCCTAACCTAAGGGAACCTAACATCTCGAATGTAGTATTTTCCAACATTCCTGGCGGGTCGGCCCCTACTTCTCGGTGGGCACATTATATACGTTTATATCGTAATATGACCTAACCTAACCCATCTAGACCCTCGCTGGTAATGTTTTACAATATCCCGGTCGTGTCTACCCGTACATCTCGGTGGGAACATTATATACGTCTATAACGTTATATGTCCTAACCTAAGGGAACCTAACATCTCGGATGTAGTATTTTCCATCATTCCTGGCGGGTCGGCCCCTACTTCTCGGTGGGCACATTATATACGTCTATATCGTAGTATAACCTAACCTAACCCATCTAGACCCTCGCTGGTAATGTTTTACAAAATCCCGTTCATGTCTTCCCGTACGTCTCGGTGCGTACATTATATACGTCTATAAATTTATATATCCTAACCTAAGGGAACCTAACATCTCGGATGTAGTATTTTCCAACATTCCTGGCGGGTCGGCCCCTACTTCTCGGTGGGCACATTATATACGTCTATATCGTAATATAACCTAACCTAACCCATCTAGACCCTCGCTGGTAATGTTTTACAAAATCC
Source organism: Xylocopa violacea (assembly GCA_963969225.1). NCBI lineage: Eukaryota > Metazoa > Arthropoda > Insecta > Hymenoptera > Apidae > Xylocopa > Xylocopa violacea. The sequence goes on along the minus strand of CAXAJV010000011.1, from coordinate 6,695,210 downwards.
CGGTCGTGTCGGCCCGTACTTTTCCGTGGGGACATTATATACGTCTATAACTTTATATATCCTGACCTAAGGCAACCTAAAATCTCGAATGTAGTATTTCACAAAATTCCTTGCGGGTCGGCCCCAATTCTCGATGGGAACATTATTTACGTCTATATCGTAATATAACCTAACCTAACTCATCTAGACGCTCGCTGGTAATGTTTTACTAAATCCCGGTCGTGTCGGCCCGTACTTCTCGGTGGGGACATTATATACGTCTATAACGTTATATATCCTAACGTAAGGGAACCTAACATCTCGGATGTAGTATTTTCCAACATTCCTGGCGGGTCGGCGCCAATTCTCGGTGGGCTCATTATACAAGTCTATATCGTAATATAACCTAACCTAACCCATCTAGACCCTCGCTGGTAATGTTTTACAAAATGCCGATCGTGTCGGCCCGTACTTCTCGGTGGGCACATTATATACGTCCATATCGTAATGTAACCTAACCTAACCCATCTAGACACTCGCTGGTATAGTTTACAAAATCCCGGTCGTGTCGGCCCGTACTTTGGCGTGGGGACATTATATACGTCTATAACGTTATATATCCTAACCTAACGGAACCTAACATCTCGGATTTAGTATTTTCCAACATTCCTGGCGGGTCGGCCCCTACTTCTCGGTGGGCACATTATATACGTCCATATTGTAATATAACCTAACCTAACCCATCTAGACCCCCGCTGGTAATGTTTTACAAAATTGCGGTCGTGTCGGCCCGTACTTTGCCGTGGGGACATTATCTACGTCTATAACGTTATATATCCTAACCTAAGGGAACCTAACATCCCTGATGTAGTATTTTCCATCATTCCTGGCGGGTCGGCCCCTACTTCTCGGTGGGCACATTATATACGTCTATATCGTAGTATAACCTAACCTAACCCATCTAGACCCTCGCTGGTAATGTTTTACAAAATCTCGGTCGTGTCGGCCCGTGCTTCTCGGTGGGAACATTATATACGTCTATAACGTTATATATCCTAACCTAAGGGAACCTAACATCTCGGATGTAGTATTTTCCAACATTCCTGGCGGGTCGGCCCCTACTTCTCGGTGGGCACATTATATACGTCTATATCGTAGTATAACCTAACCTAACCCATCTAGACCCTCGCTGGTAATGTTTTACAAAATCCCGGTCGTGTCGGCCCGTGCTTCTCGGTGGGAACATTATATAAGTCTATAACGTTATATATCCTAACCTAAGGGAACCTAACATCTCGGATGTAGTATTTTCCAACATTCCTGGCGGGTCGGCCCCTACTTCTCGGTGGGCACATTATATACGTCTATATCGCAGTATAACCTAACCTAACCCATCTAGACCCTCGCTGGGAATGTTTTACAGAATTCCGTTCGTGTCGTCCCGTACGTCTCGGTGCGGATATTATATACGTCTATAACGATATATCCTAACCTAAGGCAACTTAACATCTCGGATGTAGTATTTTCCAACATTCCTGGCGGGTCGGCCCCTACTTCTCGGTGGGCACATTATATACGTCTATATCGTAGTATAACCTAACCTAACCCATCTAGACCCTCGCTGGTAATGTTTTACAAAATCCCGTTCATGTCTTCCCGTACGTCTCGGTGCGTACATTATATACGTCTATAAATTTATATATCCTAACCTAAGGGAACCTAACATCTCGGATGTAGTATTTTCCAACATTCCTGGCGGGTCGGCCCCTACTTCTCGGTGGGCACATTATATACGTCTATATCGTAATATAACCTAACCTAACCCATCTAGACCCTCGCTGGTAATGTTTTACAAAATCCCGGTCGTGTCGGCCCGTACTTTTCCGTGGGGACATTATATACGTCTATAACTTTATATATCCTGACCTAAGGCAACCTAACATCTCGGATGTAGTATTTTCCATCATTCCTGGCGGGTCGGCCCCTACTTCTCGGTGGGCACATTATATACGTCTATATCGTAGTATAACCTAACCTAACCCATCTAGACCCTCGCTGGTAATGTTTTACAAAATCCCGTTCATGTCTTCCCGTACGTCTCGGTGCGTACATTATATACGTCTATAAATTTATATATCCTAACCTAAGGGAACCTAACATCTCGGATGTAGTATTTTCCAACATTCCTGGCGGGTCGGCCCCTACTTCTCGGTGGGCACATTATATACGTCTATATCGTAATATAACCTAACCTAACCCATCTAGACCCTCGCTGGTAATGTTTTACAAAATCCCGGTCGTGTCGGCCCGTACTTTTCCGTGGGGACATTATATACGTCTATAACTTTATATATCCTGACCTAAGGCAACCTAAAATCTCGAATGTAGTATTTCACAACATTCCTTGCGGGTCGGCCCCAATTCTCGATGGGAACATTATTTACGTCTATATCGTAATATAACCTAACCTAACTCATCTAGACGCTCGCTGGTAATGTTTTACTAAATCCCGGTCGTGTCGGCCCGTACTTCTCGGTGGGGACATTATATATGTCTATAACGTTATATATCCTAACGTAAGGGAACCTAACATCTCGGATGTAGTATTTTCCAACATTCCTGGCGGGTCGGCGCCAATTCTCGGTGGGCTCATTATACAAGTCTATATCGTAATATAACCTAACCTAACCCATCTAGACCCTCGCTGGTAATGTTTTACAAAATGCCGATCGTGTCGGCCCGTACTTCTCGGTGGGCACATTATATACGTCCATATCGTAATGTAACCTAACCTAACCCATCTAGACACTCGCTGGTATAGTTTACAAAATCCCGGTCGTGTCGGCCCGTACTTTGGCGTGGGGACATTATATACGTCTATAACGTTATATATCCTAACCTAACGGAACCTAACATCTCGGATTTAGTATTTTCCAACATTCCTGGCGGGTCGGCCCCTACTTCTCGGTGGGCACATTATATACGTCCATATTGTAATATAACCTAACCTAACCCATCTAGACCCCCGCTGGTAATGTTTTACAAAATTGCGGTCGTGTCGGCCCGTACTTTGCCGTGGGGACATTATCTACGTCTATAACGTTATATATCCTAACCTAAGGGAACCTAACATCCCTGATGTAGTATTTTCCATCATTCCTGGCGGGTCGGCCCCTACTTCTCGGTGGGCACATTATATACGTCTATATCGTAGTATAACCTAACCTAACCCATCTAGACCCTCGCTGGTAATGTTTTACAAAATCTCGGTCGTGTCGGCCCGTGCTTCTCGGTGGGAACATTATATACGTCTATAACGTTATATATCCTAACCTAAGGGAACCTAACATCTCGGATGTAGTATTTTCCAACATTCCTGGCGGGTCGGCCCCTACTTCTCGGTGGGCACATTATATACGTCTATATCGTAGTATAACCTAACCTAACCCATCTAGACCCTCGCTGGTAATGTTTTACAAAATCCCGGTCGTGTCGGCCCGTGCTTCTCGGTGGGAACATTATATAAGTCTATAACGTTATATATCCTAACCTAAGGGAACCTAACATCTCGGATGTAGTATTTTCCAACATTCCTGGCGGGTCGGCCCCTACTTCTCGGTGGGCACATTATATACGTCTATATCGCAGTATAACCTAACCTAACCCATCTAGACCCTCGCTGGGAATGTTTTACAGAATTCCGTTCGTGTCGTCCCGTACGTCTCGGTGCGGATATTATATACGTCTATAACGATATATCCTAACCTAAGGCAACTTAACATCTCGGATGTAGTATTTTCCAACATTCCTGGCGGGTCGGCCCCTACTTCTCGGTGGGCACATTATATACGTCTATATCGTAGTATAACCTAACCTAACCCATCTAGACCCTCGCTGGTAATGTTTTACAAAATCCCGTTCATGTCTTCCCGTACGTCTCGGTGCGTACATTATATACGTCTATAAATTTATATATCCTAACCTAAGGGAACCTAACATCTCGGATGTAGTATTTTCCAACATTCCTGGCGGGTCGGCCCCTACTTCTCGGTGGGCACATTATATACGTCTATATCGTAATATAACCTAACCTAACCCATCTAGACCCTCGCTGGTAATGTTTTACAAAATCCCGGTCGTGTCGGCCCGTACTTTTCCGTGGGGACATTATATACGTCTATAACTTTATATATCCTGACCTAAGGCAACCTAAAATCTCGAATGTAGTATTTCACAACATTCCTTGCGGGTCGGCCCCAATTCTCGATGGGAACATTATTTACGTCTATATCGTAATATAACCTAACCTAACTCATCTAGACGCTCGCTGGTAATGTTTTACTAAATCCCGGTCGTGTCGGCCCGTACTTCTCGGTGGGGACATTATATACGTCTATAACGTTATATATCCTAACGTAAGGGAACCTAACATCTCGGATGTAGTATTTTCCAACATTCCTGGCGGGTCGGCGCCAATTCTCGGTGGGCTCATTATACAAGTCTATATCGTAATATAACCTAACCTAACCCATCTAGACCCTCGCTGGTAATGTTTTACAAAATGCCGATCGTGTCGGCCCGTACTTCTCGGTGGGCACATTATATACGTCCATATCGTAATGTAACCTATCCTAACCCATCTAGACACTCGCTGGTATAGTTTACAAAATCCCGGTCGTGTCGGCCCGTACTTTGGCGTGGGGACATTATATACGTCTATAACGTTATATATCCTAACCTAACGGAACCTAACATCTCGGATTTAGTATTTTCCAACATTCCTGGCGGGTCGGCCCCTACTTCTCGGTGGGCACATTATATACGTCCATATTGTAATATAACCTAACCTAACCCATCTAGACCCCCGCTGGTAATGTTTTACAAAATTGCGGTCGTGTCGGCCCGTACTTTGCCGTGGGGACATTATCTACGTCTATAACGTTATATATCCTAACCTAAGGGAACCTAACATCCCTGATGTAGTATTTTCCATCATTCCTGGCGGGTCGGCCCCTACTTCTCGGTGGGCACATTATATACGTCTATATCGTAGTATAACCTAACCTAACCCATCTAGACCCTCGCTGGTAATGTTTTACAAAATCTCGGTCGTGTCGGCCCGTGCTTCTCGGTGGGAACATTATATACGTCTATAACGTTATATATCCTAACCTAAGGGAACCTAACATCTCGGATGTAGTATTTTCCAACATTCCTGGCGGGTCGGCCCCTATTTCTCGGTGGGCACATTATATACGTCTATATCGTAGTATAACCTAACCTAACCCATCTAGACCCTCGCTGGTAATGTTTTACAAAATCCCGGTCGTGTCGGCCCGTGCTTCTCGGTGGGAACATTATATAAGTCTATAACGTTATATATCCTAACCTAAGGGAACCTAACATCTCGGATGTAGTATTTTCCAACATTCCTGGCGGGTCGGCCCCTACTTCTCGGTGGGCACATTATATACGTCTATATCGCAGTATAACCTAACCTAACCCATCTAGACCCTCGCTGGGAATGTTTTACAGAATTCCGTTCGTGTCGTCCCGTACGTCTCGGTGCGGATATTATATACGTCTATAACGATATATCCTAACCTAAGGCAACTTAACATCTCGGATGTAGTATTTTCCAACATTCCTGGCGGGTCGGCCCCTACTTCTCGGTGGGCACATTATATACGTCTATATCGTAGTATAACCTAACCTAACCCATCTAGACCCTCGCTGGTAATGTTTTACAAAATCCCGTTCATGTCTTCCCGTACGTCTCGGTGCGTACATTATATACGTCTATAAATTTATATATCCTAACCTAAGGGAACCTAACATCTCGGATGTAGTATTTTCCAACATTCCTGGCGGGTCGGCCCCTACTTCTCGGTGGGCACATTATATACGTCTATATCGTAATATAACCTAACCTAACCCATCTAGACCCTCGCTGGTAATGTTTTACAAAATCCCGGTCGTGTCGGCCCGTACTTTTCCGTGGGGACATTATATACGTCTATAACTTTATATATCCTGACCTAAGGCAACCTAAAATCTCGAATGTAGTATTTCACAACATTCCTTGCGGGTCGGCCCCAATTCTCGATGGGAACATTATTTACGTCTATATCGTAATATAACCTAACCTAACTCATCTAGACGCTCGCTGGTAATGTTTTACTAAATCCCGGTCGTGTCTATCCGTACATCTCGGTTGGGACATTATATACGTCTATAACGTTATATATCCTAACCTAAGGGAACCTAACATCTCGGATGTAGTATTTTCCAACATTCCTGGCGGGTCGCCCCTACTTCTCGGTGGGCACATTATATACGTCTATATCGCAGTATAACCTAACCTAACCCATCTAGACCCTCGCTGGGAATGTTTTACAGAATTCCGTTCGTGTCGTCCCGTACGTCTCGGTGCGGATATTATATACGTCTATAACGATATATCCTAACCTAAGGCAACTTAACATCTCGTATGTAGTATTTTCCAACATTCCTGGCGGGTCGGCCCCTGTTTCTCGGTGGGAACATTATATACGTCTATAACGTAATATAACCTAACCTAACCCACTTAGACCCTCGCTGGTAATGTTTCACAGAATCCCGTTCATGTTTTCCCGTACGTCTCGGTGCGGACATTATATACGTCTATAAATTTATATATCCTAACCTAAGGGAACCTAACATCTCGGATGTAGTATTTTCCAACATTCCTGGCGGGTCGGCCCCTACTTCTCGGTGGGCACATTATATACGTCTATATCGTAATATAACCTAACCTAACCCACTTAGACCCTCGCTGGTAATGTTTCACAGAATCCCGTTCATGTTTTCCCGTACGTCTCGGTGCGGACATTATATACGTCTATAAATTTATATATCCTAACCTAAGGGAACCTAACATCTCGGATGTAGTATTTTCCAACATTCCTGGCGGGTCGGCCCCTACTTCTCGGTGGGCACATTATATACGTCTATATCGTAATATGACCTAACCTAACCCATCTAGACCCTCGCTGGTAATGTTTTACAATATCCCGGTCGTGTCTACCCGTACATCTCGGTTGGGACATTATATACGTCTATAACGTTATATGTCCTAACCTAAGGGAACCTAACATCTCGGATGTAGTATTTTCCATCATTCCTGGCGGGTCGGCCCCTACTTCTCGGTGGGCACATTATATACGTCTATATCGTAGTATAACCTAACCTAACCCATCTAGACCCTCGCTGGTAATGTTTTACAAAATCCCGGTCGTGTCGGCCCGTACTTTGGCGTGGGGACATTATATACGTCTATAACGTTATATATCCTAACCTAACGGAACCTAACATCTCAGATTTAGTATTTTCCAACATTCCTGGCGGGTCGGCCCCTACTTCTCGGTGGGCACATTATATACGTCCATATTGTAATATAACCTAACCTAACCCATCTAGACCCTCGCTGGTAATGTTGTACAATATCCCGGTCGTGTCTACCCGTACTTTTCCGTGGGGACATTATATACGTCTATAACGTTATATATCCTAACCAAAGGCAACTTAACATCTCGGATGTAGTATTTTCCAACATTCCTGGCGGGTCGGCCCCTGTTTCTCGGTGGGAACATTATATACGTCTATAACGTAATATAACCTAACCTAACCCACCTAGACCCTCGCTAGTAATGTTTCACAGAATCCCGTTCATGTCTTCCCGTACGTCTCGGTGCGGACATTATATACGTCTATAAATTTATATATCCTAACCTAAGGGAACCTAACATCTCGGATGTAGTATTTTCCAACATTCTTGGCGGGTCGGCCCCTACTTCACGGTGGGCACATTATATACGTCTATATCGTAATATGACCTAACCTAACCCATCTAGACCCTCGCTGGTAATGTTTTACAATATCCCGGTCGTGTCTACCCGTACATCTCGGTGGGAACATTATATACGTCTATAACTTTATATAACCTAACCTGAGGGAACCTAACATCTCGGATGTAGTATTTTCCAACATTCCTGGCGGGTCGGCCCCTACTTCTCGGTGGGCACATTATATACGTCTATATCGTAGTATAACCTAACCTAACCCATCTAGACCCTCGCTGGTAATGTTTTACAAAATCCCGTTCATGTCTTCCCGTACGTCTCGGTGCGTACATTATATACGTCTATAAATTTATATATCCTAACCTAAGGGAACCTAACATCTCGGATGTAGTATTTTCCAACATTCCTGGCGGGTCGGCCCCTACTTCTCGGTGGGCACATTATATACGTCTATATCGTAGTATAACCTAACCTAACCCATCTAGACCCTCGCTGGTAATGTTTTACAAAATCCCGGTCGTGTCGGCCCGTGCTTCTCGGTGGGAACATTATATAAGTCTATAACGTTATATATCCTAACCTAAGGGAACCTAACATCTCGGATGTAGTATTTTCCAACATTCCTGGCGGGTCGGCCCCTACTTCTCGGTGGGCACATTATATACGTCTATATCGCAGTATAACCTAACCTAACCCATCTAGACCCTCGCTGGGAATGTTTTACAGAATTCCGTTCGTGTCGTCCCGTACGTCTCGGTGCGGATATTATATACGTCTATAACGATATATCCTAACCTAAGGCAACTTAACATCTCGGATGTAGTATTTTCCAACATTCCTGGCGGGTCGGCCCCTGTTTCTCGGTGGGAACATTATATACGTCTATAACGTAATATAACCTAACCTAACCCACCTAGACCCTCGCTAGTAATGTTTCACAGAATCCCGTTCATGTCTTCCCGTACGTCTCGGTGCGGACATTATATACGTCTATAAATTTATACATCCTAACCTAAGGGAACCTAACATCTCGGATGTAGTATTTTCCAACATTCCTGGCGGGTCGGCCCCTACATCTCGGTGGGCACATTATATACGTCTATATCGTAATATGACCTAACCTAACCCATCTAGACACTCGCTGGTAATGTTTTACAAAATCCCGGTCGTGTCGGCCCGTACTTTGGCGTGGGGACATTATATACGTCTATAACGTTATATATCCTAACCAAAGGCAACTTAACATCTCGGATGTAGTATTTTCCAACATTAATGGCGGGTCGGCCCCTACTTCTCGGTGGGCACATTATATACTTCTATATCGTAGTATAACCTAACCTAACCCATCTAGACCCTCGCTGGTAATGTTTTACAAAATCCCGTTCATGTCTTCCCGTACGTCTCGGTGCGTACATTATATACGTCTATAAATTTATATATCCTAACCAAAGGCAACTTAACATCTCGGATGTAGTATTTTCCAACATTCCTGGCGGGTCGGCCCCTACTTCTCGGTGGGCACATTATATACGTCTATATCGTAATATGACCTAACCTAACCCATCTAGACCCTCGCTGGTAATGTTTTACAAAATCCCGGTCGTGTCGGCCCGTACTTTTCCGTGGGGACATTATATACCTATAACTTTATATATCCTAACCTGAGGGAACCTAACATCTCGGATGTCATATTTCACAACATTCCTGGCGGGTCGGCGCCAATTCTCGGTGGGATCATTATATACGTCTATATCGTAATATAACCTAACCTAACCCATCTAGACCCTCGCTGGGAATGTTTTACAGAATCCTGTTAGTGTCGTCCCGTACGTCTCGGTGCGGATATTATATACGTCTATAACGATATATCCTAACCTAAGGCAACTTAACATCTCGGACGTAGTATTTTCCAACATTCCTGGCGGGTCGGCCCCTGCTTCTCGGTGGGAACATTATATACGTCTATAACGTAATATAACCTAACCGAACCCACCTAGACCCTCGCTGGTAATGTTTCACAGAATCCCGTTCATGTCTTCCCGTACGTCTCGGTGCGGACATTATATACGTCTATAAATTTATATATCCTAACCTAAGGGAACCTAACATCTCGGATGTAGTATTTTCCAACATTCCTGGCGGGTCGGCCCCTACTTCTCGGTGGGCACATTATATACGTCTATATCGTAATATGACCTAACCTAACCCATCAGACCCTCGCTGGTAATGTTTTACAATATCCCGGGCGTGTCTACCCGTACATATCGGTTTGGACATTATATACGTCTATAACGTTATATATCCTAACCTAAGGGAACCTAACATCTCGGATGTAGTATTTTCCATCATTCCTGGCGGGTCGGCCCCTGTTTCTCGGTGGTCACATTATATACGTCTATAACGTAATATAACCTACCCTAACCCACCCAGACCATCGCTGGTAATGTTTCACAGAATCCCGTTCATGTCTTCCCGTACGTCTCGGTGCGGACATTATATACGTCTATAAATTTATATATCCTTACCTAAGGGAACCTAACATCTCTGATGTAGTATTTTCCAACATTCCTGGCGGGTCGGCCCCTACTTCTCGGTTGGCACATTATATACGTCTATATCGTAGTATAACCTAACCTAACCCATCTAGACCCTCGCTGGTAATGTTTTACAAAATCCCGGTCGTGTCGGCCCGTACTTTGGCGTGGGGACATTATATACGTCTATAACGTTATATATCCTAACCTAACGGAACCTAACATCTCAGATTTAGTATTTTCCAACATTTCTGGCGGGTCGGCCCCTACTTCTCGGTGGGCACATTATATACGTCCATATTGTAATATAACCTAACCTAACCCATCTAGACCCTCGCTGGTAATGTTGTACAATATCCCGGTCGTGTCTACCCGTACTTTTCCGTGGGGACATTATATACGTCTATAACGTTATATATCCTAACCAAAGGCAACTTAACATCTCGGATGTAGTATTTTCCAACATTAATGGCGGGTCGGCCCCTACTTCTCGGTGGGCACATTATATACGTCTATATCGTAGTATAACCTAACCTAACCCATCTAGACCCTCGCTGGTAATGTTTTACAAAATCCCGTTCATGTCTTCCCGTACGTCTCGGTGCGTACATTATATACGTCTATAAATTTATATATCCTAACCTAAGGGAACCTAACATCTCGGATGTAGTATTTTCCAACATTCCTGGCGGGTCGGCCCCTACTTCTCGGTGGGCACATTATATACGTCTATATCGTAATATAACCTAACCTAACCCATCTAGACACTCGCTGGTAATGTTTTACAAAATCCCGGTCGTGTCGGCCCGTACTTTTCCGTGGGGACATTATATACGTCTATAACTTTATATATCCTGACCTAAGGCAACCTAAAGTCTCGAATGTAGTATTTCACAACATACCTTGCGGGTCGGCCCCAATTCTCGATGGGAACATTATTTACGTCTATATCGTAATATAACCTAACCTAACTCATCTAGACGCTCGCTGGTAATGTTTTACAAAATCCCGGTCGTGTCGGCCCGTACTTTTCCGTGGGGACATTATATACGTCTATAACGTTATATATCCTAACCAAAGGCAACTTAACATCTCGGATGTAGTATTTTCCAACATTCCTGGCGGGTCGGCCCCTACTTCTCGGTGGGCACATTATATACTTCTATATCGTAGTATAACCTAACCTAACCCATCTAGACCCTCGCTGGTAATGTTTTACAAAATCCCGTTCATGTCTTCCCGTACGTCTCGGTGCGTACATTATATACGTCTATAAATTTATATATCCTAACCAAAGGCAACTTAACATCTCGGATGTAGTATTTTCCAACATTCCTGGCGGGTCGGCCCCTACTTCTCGGTGGGCACATTATATACGTCTATATCGTAATATGACCTAACCTAACCCATCTAGACCCTCGCTGGTAATGTTTTACAAAATCCCGGTCGTGTCGGCCCGTACTTTTCCGTGGGGACATTATATACCTATAACTTTATATATCCTAACCTGAGGGAACCTAACATCTCGGATGTCATATTTCACAACATTCCTGGCGGGTCGGCGCCAATTCTCGGTGGGATCATTATATACGTCTATATCGTAATATAACCTAACCTAACCCATCTAGACCCTCGCTGGGAATGTTTTACAGAATCCTGTTAGTGTCGTCCCGTACGTCTCGGTGCGGATATTATATACGTCTATAACGATATATCCTAACCTAAGGCAACTTAACATCTCGGACGTAGTATTTTCCAACATTCCTGGCGGGTCGGCCCCTGCTTCTCGGTGGGAACATTATATACGTCTATAACGTAATATAACCTAACCGAACCCACCTAGACCCTCGCTGGTAATGTTTCACAGAATCCCGTTCATGTCTTCCCGTACGTCTCGGTGCGGACATTATATACGTCTATAAATTTATATATCCTAACCTAAGGGAACCTAACATCTCGGATGTAGTATTTTCCAACATTCCTGGCGGGTCGGCCCCTACTTCTCGGTGGGCACATTATATACGTCTATATCGTAATATGACCTAACCTAACCCATCAGACCCTCGCTGGTAATGTTTTACAATATCCCGGGCGTGTCTACCCGTACATATCGGTTTGGACATTATATACGTCTATAACGTTATATATCCTAACCTAAGGGAACCTAACATCTCGGATGTAGTATTTTCCATCATTCCTGGCGGGTCGGCCCCTGTTTCTCGGTGGTCACATTATATACGTCTATAACGTAATATAACCTACCCTAACCCACCCAGACCCTCGCTGGTAATGTTTCACAGAATCCCGTTCATGTCTTCCCGTACGTCTCGGTGCGGACATTATATACGTCTATAAATTTATATATCCTTACCTAAGGGAACCTAACATCTCTGATGTAGTATTTTCCAACATTCCTGGCGGGTCGGCCCCTACTTCTCGGTTGGCACATTATATACGTCTATATCGTAGTATAACCTAACCTAACCCATCTAGACCCTCGCTGGTAATGTTTTACAAAATCCCGGTCGTGTCGGCCCGTACTTTGGCGTGGGGACATTATATACGTCTATAACGTTATATATCCTAACCTAACGGAACCTAACATCTCAGATTTAGTATTTTCCAACATTCCTGGCGGGTCGGCCCCTACTTCTCGGTGGGCACATTATATACGTCCATATTGTAATATAACCTAACCTAACCCATCTAGACCCTCGCTGGTAATGTTGTACAATATCCCGGTCGTGTCTACCCGTACTTTTCCGTGGGGACATTATATACGTCTATAACGTTATATATCCTAACCAAAGGCAACTTAACATCTCGGATGTAGTATTTTCCAACATTAATGGCGGGTCGGCCCCTACTTCTCGGTGGGCACATTATATACGTCTATATCGTAGTATAACCTAACCTAACCCATCTAGACCCTCGCTGGTAATGTTTTACAAAATCCCGGTCGTGTCGGCCCGTGCTTCTCGGTGGGAACATTATATAAGTCTATAACGTTATATATCCTAACCTAAGGGAACCTAACATCTCGGATGTAGTATTTTCCAACATTCCTGGCGGGTCGGCCCCTACTTCTCGGTGGGCACATTATATACGTCTATATCGCAGTATAACCTAACCTAACCCATCTAGACCCTCGCTGGGAATGTTTTACAGAATTCCGTTCGTGTCGTCCCGTACGTCTCGGTGCGGATATTATATACGTCTATAACGATATATCCTAACCTAAGGCAACTTAACATCTCGGATGTAGTATTTTCCAACATTCCTGGCGGGTCGGCCCCTGTTTCTCGGTGGGAACATTATATACGTCTATAACGTAATATAACCTAACCTAACCCACCTAGACCCTCGCTAGTAATGTTTCACAGAATCCCGTTCATGTCTTCCCGTACGTCTCGGTGCGGACATTATATACGTCTATAAATTTATACATCCTAACCTAAGGGAACCTAACATCTCGGATGTAGTATTTTCCAACATTCCTGGCGGGTCGGCCCCTACTTCTCGGTGGGCACATTATATACGTCTATATCGTAATATGACCTAACCTAACCCATCTAGACACTCGCTGGTAATGTTTTACAAAATCCCGGTCGTGTCGGCCCGTACTTTGGCGTGGGGACATTATATACGTCTATAACGTTATATATCCTAACCAAAGGCAACTTAACATCTCGGATGTAGTATTTTCCAACATTAATGGCGGGTCGGCCCCTACTTCTCGGTGGGCACATTATATACGTCTATATCGTAGTATAACCTAACCTAACCCATCTAGACCCTCGCTGGTAATGTTTTACAAAATCCCGTTCATGTCTTCCCGTACGTCTCGGTGCGTACATTATATACGTCTATAAATTTATATATCCTAACCAAAGGCAACTTAACATCTCGGACGTAGTATTTTCCAACATTCCTGGCGGGTCGGCCCCTGCTTCTCGGTGGGAACATTATATACGTCTATAACGTAATATAACCTAACCGAACCCACCTAGACCCTCGCTGGTAATGTTTCACAGAATCCCGTTCATGTCTTCCCGTACGTCTCGGTGCGGACATTATATACGTCTATAAATTTATATATCCTAACCTAAGGGAACCTAACATCTCGGATGTAGTATATTCCAACATTCCTGGCGGGTCGGCCCCTACTTCTCGGTGGGCACATTATATACGTCTATATCGTAATATGACCTAACCTAACCCATCAGACCCTCGCTGGTAATGTTTTACAATATCCCGGGCGTGTCTACCCGTACATATCGGTTTGGACATTATATACGTCTATAACGTTATATATCCTAACCTAAGGGAACCTAACATCTCGGATGTAGTATTTTCCATCATTCCTGGCGGGTCGGCCCCTGTTTCTCGGTGGTCACATTATATACGTCTATAACGTAATATAACCTACCCTAACCCACCCAGACCATCGCTGGTAATGTTTCACAGAATCCCGTTCATGTCTTCCCGTACGTCTCGGTGCGGACATTATATACGTCTATAAATTTATATATCCTTACCTAAGGGAACCTAACATCTCTGATGTAGTATTTTCCAACATTCCTGGCGGGTCGGCCCCTACTTCTCGGTTGGCACATTATATACGTCTATATCGTAGTATAACCTAACCTAACCCATCTAGACCCTCGCTGGTAATGTTTTACAAAATCCCGGTCGTGTCGGCCCGTACTTTGGCGTGGGGACATTATATACGTCTATAACGTTATATATCCTAACCTAACGGAACCTAACATCTCAGATTTGGTATTTTCCAACATTCCTGGCGGGTCGGCCCCTACTTCTCGGTGGGCACATTATATACGTCCATATTGTAATATAACCTAACCTAACCCATCTAGACCCTCGCTGGTAATGTTGTACAATATCCCGGTCGTGTCTACCCGTACTTTTCCGTGGGGACATTATATACGTCTATAACGTTATATATCCTAACCAAAGGCAACTTAACATCTCGGATGTAGTATTTTCCAACATTAATGGCGGGTCGGCCCCTACTTCTCGGTGGGCACATTATATACGTCTATATCGTAGTATAACCTAACCTAACCCATCTAGACCCTCGCTGGTAATGTTTTACAAAATCCCGTTCATGTCTTCCCGTACGTCTCGGTGCGTACATTATATACGTCTATAAATTTATATATCCTAACCTAAGGGAACCTAACATCTCGGATGTAGTATTTTCCAACATTCCTGGCGGGTCGGCCCCTACTTCTCGGTGGGCACATTATATACGTCTATATCGTAATATAACCTAACCTAACCCATCTAGACACTCGCTGGTAATGTTTTACAAAATCCCGGTCGTGTCGGCCCGTACTTTTCCGTGGGGACATTATATACGTCTATAACTTTATATATCCTGACCTAAGGCAACCTAAAGTCTCGAATGTAGTATTTCACAACATACCTTGCGGGTCGGCCCCAATTCTCGATGGGAACATTATTTACGTCTATATCGTAATATAACCTAACCTAACTCATCTAGACGCTCGCTGGTAATGTTTTACAAAATCCCGGTCGTGTCGGCCCGTACTTTTCCGTGGGGACATTATATACGTCTATAACGTTATATATCCTAACCAAAGGCAACTTAACATCTCGGATGTAGTATTTTCCAACATTCCTGGCGGGTCGGCCCCTACTTCTCGGTGGGCACATTATATACGTCTATATCGTAATATGACCTAACCTAACCCATCTAGACCCTCGCTGGTAATGTTTTACAAAATCCCGGTCGTGTCGGCCCGTACTTTTCCGTGGGGACATTATATACCTATAACTTTATATATCCTAACCTGAGGGAACCTAACATCTCGGATGTCATATTTCACAACATTCCTGGCGGGTCGGCGCCAATTCTCGGTGGGATCATTATATACGTCTATATCGTAATATAACATAACCTAACCCATCTAGACCCTCGCTGGGAATGTTTTACAGAATCCTGTTAGTGTCGTCCCGTACGTCTCGGTGCGGATATTATATACGTCTATAACGATATATCCTAACCTAAGGCAACTTAACATCTCGGACGTAGTATTTTCCAACATTCCTGGCGGGTCGGCCCCTGCTTCTCGGTGGGAACATTATATACGTCTATAACGTAATATAACCTAACCGAACCCACCTAGACCCTCGCTGGTAATGTTTCACAGAATCCCGTTCATGTCTTCCCGTACGTCTCGGTGCGGACATTATATACGTCTATAAATTTATATATCCTAACCAAAGGGAACCTAACATGTCGGATGTAGTATTTTCCAACATTCCTGGCGGGTCGGCCCCTACTTCTCGGTGGGCACATTATATACGTCTATATCGTAATATGACCTAACCTAACCCATCAGACCCTCGCTGGTAATGTTTTACAATATCCCGGGCGTGTCTACCCGTACATATCGGTTTGGACATTATATACGTCTATAACGTTATATATCCTAACCTAAGGGAACCTAACATCTCGGATGTAGTATTTTCCATCATTCCTGGCGGGTCGGCCCCTGTTTCTCGGTGGTCACATTATATACGTCTATAACGTAATATAACCTACCCTAACCCACCCAGACCCTCGCTGGTAATGTTTCACAGAATCCCGTTCATGTCTTCCCGTACGTCTCGGTGCGGACATTATATACGTCTATAAATTTATATATCCTTACCTAAGGGAACCTAACATCTCTGATGTAGTATTTTCCAACATTCCTGGCGGGTCAGCCCCTACTTCTCGGTGGGCACATTATATACGTCTATATCGTAATATGACCTAACCTAACCCATCTAGACCCTCGCTGGTAATGTTTTACAATATCCCGGTCGTGTCTATCCGTACATCTCGGTTGGGACATTATATACGTCTATAACGTTATATATCCTAACCTAAGGGAACCTAACATCTCGGATGTAGTATTTTCCAACATTCCTGGCGGGTCGTCCCCTACTTCTCGGTGGGCACATTATATACGTCTATATCGTAATATGACCTAACCTAACCCATCTAGACCCTCGCTGGTAATGTTTTACAAAATCCTGTTCATGTCTTCCCGTACGTCTCGGTGCGGACATTATATACGTCTATAAATTTATATATCCTAACCTAAGGGAACCTAACATCTCGGATGTAATATTTTCCATCATTCCTGGCGGGTCGGCCACTACATCTCGGTGGGCACATTATATACGTCTATATCGTAGTATAACCTAACCTAACCCATCTAGACCCTCGCTGGTAATGTTTTACAAAATCCCGGACGTGTCGGCCCGTGCTTCTCGGTGGGAACATTATATACGTCTATAACGTTATATATCCTAACCTAGGGGAACCTAACATCTCGGATGTAGTATTTTCCAACATTCCTGGCGGGTCGGCCCCTACTTCTCGGTGGGCACATTATATACGTCTATATCGCGGTATAACCTAACCTAACCCATCTAGACCCTCGCTGGGAATGTTTTACAGAATTCCTTTCGTGTCGTCCCGTACGTCTCGGTGCGGATATTATATACGTCTATAACGATATATCCTAACCTAAGGCAACTTAACATCTCGGATGTAGTATTTTCCAACATTCCTGGCGGGTCGGCCCCTGTTTCTCGGTGGGAACATTATATACGTCTATAACGTAATATAACCTAACCTAACCCACATAGACCATCGCTGGTAATGTTTCACAGAATCCCGTTCATGTCTTCCCGTACGTCTCGGTGCGGACATTATATACGTCTATAAATTTATACATCCTAACCTAAGGGAATCTAACATCTCGGATGTAGTATTTTCCAACATTCCTGGCGGGTCGGCCCCTACTTCTCGGTGGGCACATTATATACGTCTATATCGTAATATGACCTAACCTAACCCATCTAGACCCTCGCTGGTAATGTTGTACAATATCCCGGTCGTGTCTACCCGTACTTTTCCGTGGGGACATTATATACGTCTATAACGTTATATATCCTAACCAAAGGCAACTTAACATCTCGGATGTAGTATTTTCCAACATTAATGGCGGGTCGGCCCCTACTTCTCGGTGGGCACATTATATACGTCTATATCGTAGTATAACCTAACCTAACCCATCTAGACCCTCGCTGGTAATGTTTTACAAAATCCCGTTCATGTCTTCCCGTACGTCTCGGTGCGTACATTATATACGTCTATAAATTTATATATCCTAACCTAAGGGAACCTAACATCTCGGATGTAGTATTTTCCAACATTCCTGGCGGGTCGGCCCCTACTTCTCGGTGGGCACATTATATACGTCTATATCGTAATATAACCTAACCTAACCCATCTAGACACTCGCTGGTAATGTTTTACAAAA
The DNA here is from genome assembly GCA_963969225.1 of Xylocopa violacea. NCBI lineage: Eukaryota > Metazoa > Arthropoda > Insecta > Hymenoptera > Apidae > Xylocopa > Xylocopa violacea. Next base: position 6,676,490 of record CAXAJV010000011.1, on the reverse strand, counting down.
TCCCGGTCGTGTCGGCCCGTACTTTTCCGTGGGGACATTATATACGTCTATAACTTTATATATCCTGACCTAAGGCAACCTAAAGTCTCGAATGTAGTATTTCACAACATACCTTGCGGGTCGGCCCCAATTCTCGATGGGAACATTATTTACGTCTATATCGTAATATAACCTAACCTAACTCATCTAGACGCTCGCTGGTAATGTTTTACAAAATCCCGGTCGTGTCGGCCCGTACTTTTCCGTGGGGACATTATATACGTCTATAACGTTATATATCCTAACCAAAGGCAACTTAACATCTCGGATGTAGTATTTTCCAACATTCCTGGCGGGTCGGCCCCTACTTCTCGGTGGGCACATTATATACGTCTATATCGTAATATGACCTAACCTAACCCATCTAGACCCTCGCTGGTAATGTTTTACAAAATCCCGGTCGTGTCGGCCCGTACTTTTCCGTGGGGACATTATATACCTATAACTTTATATATCCTAACCTGAGGGAACCTAACATCTCGGATGTCATATTTCACAACATTCCTGGCGGGTCGGCGCCAATTCTCGGTGGGATCATTATATACGTCTATATCGTAATATAACATAACCTAACCCATCTAGACCCTCGCTGGGAATGTTTTACAGAATCCTGTTAGTGTCGTCCCGTACGTCTCGGTGCGGATATCATATACGTCTATAACGATATATCCTAACCTAAGGCAACTTAACATCTCGGACGTAGTATTTTCCAACATTCCTGGCGGGTCGGCCCCTGCTTCTCGGTGGGAACATTATATACGTCTATAACGTAATATAACCTAACCGAACCCACCTAGACCCTCGCTGGTAATGTTTCACAGAATCCCGTTCATGTCTTCCCGTACGTCTCGGTGCGGACATTATATACGTCTATAAATTTATATATCCTAACCAAAGGGAACCTAACATGTCGGATGTAGTATTTTCCAACATTCCTGGCGGGTCGGCCCCTACTTCTCGGTGGGCACATTATATACGTCTATATCGTAATATGACCTAACCTAACCCATCAGACCCTCGCTGGTAATGTTTTACAATATCCCGGGCGTGTCTAACCGTACATATCGGTTTGGACATTATATACGTCTATAACGTTATATATCCTAACCTAAGGGAACCTAACATCTCGGATGTAGTATTTTCCATCATTCCTGGCGGGTCGGCCCCTGTTTCTCGGTGGTCACATTATATACGTCTATAACGTAATATAACCTACCCTAACCCACCCAGACCCTCGCTGGTAATGTTTCACAGAATCCCGTTCATGTCTTCCCGTACGTCTCGGTGCGGACATTATATACGTCTATAAATTTATATATCCTTACCTAAGGGAACCTAACATCTCTGATGTAGTATTTTCCAACATTCCTGGCGGGTCAGCCCCTACTTCTCGGTGGGCACATTATATACGTCTATATCGTAATATGACCTAACCTAACCCATCTAGACCCTCGCTGGTAATGTTTTACAATATCCCGGTCGTGTCTATCCGTACATCTCGGTTGGGACATTATATACGTCTATAACGTTATATATCCTAACCTAAGGGAACCTAACATCTCGGATGTAGTATTTTCCAACATTCCTGGCGGGTCGTCCCCTACTTCTCGGTGGGCACATTATATACGTCTATATCGTAATATGACCTAACCTAACCCATCTAGACCCTCGCTGGTAATGTTTTACAAAATCCTGTTCATGTCTTCCCGTACGTCTCGGTGCGGACATTATATACGTCTATAAATTTATATATCCTAACCTAAGGGAACCTAACATCTCGGATGTAATATTTTCCATCATTCCTGGCGGGTCGGCCACTACATCTCGGTGGGCACATTATATACGTCTATATCGTAGTATAACCTAACCTAACCCATCTAGACCCTCGCTGGTAATGTTTTACAAAATCCCGGACGTGTCGGCCCGTGCTTCTCGGTGGGAACATTATATACGTCTATAACGTTATATATCCTAACCTAGGGGAACCTAACATCTCGGATGTAGTATTTTCCAACATTCCTGGCGGGTCGGCCCCTACTTCTCGGTGGGCACATTATATACGTCTATATCGCGGTATAACCTAACCTAACCCATCTAGACCCTCGCTGGGAATGTTTTACAGAATTCCTTTCGTGTCGTCCCGTACGTCTCGGTGCGGATATTATATACGTCTATAACGATATATCCTAACCTAAGGCAACTTAACATCTCGGATGTAGTATTTTCCAACATTCCTGGCGGGTCGGCCCCTGTTTCTCGGTGGGAACATTATATACGTCTATACCGTAATATAACCTAACCTAACCCACATAGACCATCGCTGGTAATGTTTCACAGAATCCCGTTCATGTCTTCCCGTACGTCTCGGTGCGGACATTATATACGTCTATAAATTTATACATCCTAACCTAAGGGAATCTAACATCTCGGATGTAGTATTTTCCAACATTCCTGGCGGGTCGGCCCCTACTTCTCGGTGGGCACATTATATACGTCTATATCGTAATATGACCTAACCTAACCCATCTAGACCCTCGCTGGTAATGTTTTACAATATCCCGGTCGTGTCTACCCGTACATCTCGGTTGGGACATTATATACGTCTATAACGTTATATATCCTAACCTAAGGGAACCTAACATCTCGGATGTAGTATTTTCCATCATTCCTGGCGGGTCGGCCCCTACTTCTCGGTGGGCACATTATATACGTCCATATCGTAGTATAACCTAACCTAACCCATCTAGACCCTCGCTGGTAATGTTTTACAAAATCCCGGTCGTGTCGGCCCGTGCTTCTCGGTGGGAACATTATATACGTCTATAACGTTATATATCCTAACCTAAGGGAACCTAACATCTCGGATGTAGTATTTTCCAACATTCCTGGCGGGTCGGCCCCTACTTCTCGGTGGGCACATTATTTACGTCTATATCGCAGTATAACCTAACCTAACCCATCTAGACCCTCGCTGGGAATGTTTTACAGAATTCCGTTCCTGTCGTCCCGTACGTCTCGGTGCGGATATTATATACGTCTATAACGATATATCCTAACCTAAGGCAACTTAACATCTCGGATGTAGTATTTTCCAACATTCCTGGCGGGTCGGCCCCTGTTTCTCGGTGGGAACATTATATACGTCTATAACGTAATATAACCTAACCTAACCCACCTAGACCCTCGCTGGTAATGTTTCACAGAATCCCGTTCATGTCTTCCCGTACGTCTCGGTGCGGACATTATATACGTCTATAAATTTATACATCCTAACCTAAGGGAACCTAACATCTCGGATGTAGTATTTTCCAACATTCCTGGCGGGTCGGCCCCTACTTCTCGGTGGGCACATTATATACGTCTATATCGTAATATGACCTAACCTAACCCATCTAGACACTCGCTGGTAATGTTTTACAAAATCCCGGTCGTGTCGGCCCGTACTTTGGCGTGGGGACATTATATACGTCTATAACGTTATATATCCTAACCAAAGGCAACTTAACATCTCGGATGTAGTATTTTCCAACATTAATGGCGGGTCGGCCCCTACTTCTCGGTGGGCACATTATATACGTCTATATCGTAGTATAACCTAACCTAACCCATCTAGACCCTCGCTGGTAATGTTTTACAAAATCCCGTTCATGTCTTCCCGTACGTCTCGGTGCGTACATTATATACGTCTATAAATTTATATATCCTAACCAAAGGCAACTTAACATCTCGGACGTAGTATTTTCCAACATTCCTGGCGGGTCGGCCCCTGCTTCTCGGTGGGAACATTATATACGTCTATAACGTAATATAACCTAACCGAACCCACCTAGACCCTCGCTGGTAATGTTTCACAGAATCCCGTTCATGTCTTCCCGTACGTCTCGGTGCGGACATTATATACGTCTATAAATTTATATATCCTAACCTAAGGGAACCTAACATCTCGGATGTAGTATTTTCCAACATTCCTGGCGGGTCGGCCCCTACTTCTCGGTGGGCACATTATATACGTCTATATCGTAATATGACCTAACCTAACCCATCAGACCCTCGCTGGTAATGTTTTACAATATCCCGGGCGTGTCTACCCGTACATATCGGTTTGGACATTATATACGTCTATAACGTTATATATCCTAACCTAAGGGAACCTAACATCTCGGATGTAGTATTTTCCATCATTCCTGGCGGGTCGGCCCCTGTTTCTCGGTGGTCACATTATATACGTCTATAACGTAATATAACCTACCCTAACCCACCCAGACCCTCGCTGGTAATGTTTCACAGAATCCCGTTCATGTCTTCCCGTACGTCTCGGTGCGGACATTATATACGTCTATAAATTTATATATCCTTACCTAAGGGAACCTAACATCTCTGATGTAGTATTTTCCAACATTCCTGGCGGGTCGGCCCCTACTTCTCGGTTGGCACATTATATACGTCTATATCGTAGTATAACCTAACCTAACCCATCTAGACCCTCGCTGGTAATGTTTTACAAAATCCCGGTCGTGTCGGCCCGTACTTTGGCGTGGGGACATTATATACCTCTATAACGTTATATATCCTAACCTAACGGAACCTAACATCTCAGATTTAGTATTTTCCAACATTCCTGGCGGGTCGGCCCCTACTTCTCGGTGGGCACATTATATACGTCCATATTGTAATATAACCTAACCTAATCCATCTAGACCCTCGCTGGTAATGTTGTACAATATCCCGGTCGTGTCTACCCGTACTTTTCCGTGGGGACATTATATACGTCTATAACGTTATATATCCTAACCAAAGGCAACTTAACATCTCGGATGTAGTATTTTCCAACATTAATGGCGGGTCGGCCCCTACTTCTCGGTGGGCACATTATATACGTCTATATCGTAGTATAACCTAACCTAACCCATCTAGACCCTCGCTGGTAATGTTTTACAAAATCCCGTTCATGTCTTCCCGTACGTCTCGGTGCGTACATTATATACGTCTATAAATTTATATATCCTAACCTAAGGGAACCTAACATCTCGGATGTAGTATTTTCCAACATTCCTGGCGGGTCGGCCCCTACTTCTCGGTGGGCACATTATATACGTCTATATCGTAATATAACCTAACCTAACCCATCTAGACACTCGCTGGTAATGTTTTACAAAATCCCGGTCGTGTCGGCCCGTACTTTTCCGTGGGGACATTATATACGTCTATAACTTTATATATCCTGACCTAAGGCAACCTAAAGTCTCGAATGTAGTATTTCACAACATACCTTGCGGGTCGGCCCCAATTCTCGATGGGAACATTATTTACGTCTATATCGTAATATAACCTAACCTAACTCATCTAGACGCTCGCTGGTAATGTTTTACAAAATCCCGGTCGTGTCGGCCCGTACTTTTCCGTGGGGACATTATATACGTCTATAACGTTATATATCCTAACCAAAGGCAACTTAACATCTCGGATGTAGTATTTTCCAACATTCCTGGCGGGTCGGCCCCTACTTCTCGGTGGGCACATTATATACGTCTATATCGTAATATGACCTAACCTAACCCATCTAGACCCTCGCTGGTAATGTTTTACAAAATCCCGGTCGTGTCGGCCCGTACTTTTCCGTGGGGACATTATATACCTATAACTTTATATATCCTAACCTGAGGGAACCTAACATCTCGGATGTCATATTTCACAACATTCCTGGCGGGTCGGCGCCAATTCTCGGTGGGATCATTATATACGTCTATATCGTAATATAACCTAACCTAACCCATCTAGACCCTCGCTGGGAATGTTTTACAGAATCCTGTTAGTGTCGTCCCGTACGTCTCGGTGCGCATATTATATACGTCTATAACGATATATCCTAACCTAAGGCAACTTAACATCTCGGACGTAGTATTTTCCAACATTCCTGGCGGGTCGGCCCCTGCTTCTCGGTGGGAACATTATATACGTCTATAACGTAATATAACCTAACCGAACCCACCTAGACCCTCGCTGGTAATGTTTCACAGAATCCCGTTCATGTCTTCCCGTACGTCTCGGTGCGGACATTATATACGTCTATAAATTTATATATCCTAACCAAAGGGAACCTAACATGTCGGATGTAGTATTTTCCAACATTCCTGGCGGGTCGGCCCCTACTTCTCGGTGGGCACATTATATACGTCTATATCGTAATATGACCTAACCTAACCCATCTAGACCCTCGCTGGTAATGTTTTACAATATCCCGGTCGTGTCTACCCGTACATCTCGGTTGGGACATTATATACGTCTATAACGTTATATATCCTAACCTAAGGGAACCTAACATCTCGGATGTAGTATTTTCCATCATTCCTGGCGGGTCGGCCCCTACTTCTCGGTGGGCACATTATATACGTCCATATCGTAGTATAACCTAACCTAACCCATCTAGACCCTCGCTGGTAATGTTTTACAAAATCCCGGTCGTGTCGGCCCGTGCTTCTCGGTGGGAACATTATATACGTCTATAACGTTATATATCCTAACCTAAGGGAACCTAACATCTCGGATGTAGTATTTTCCAACATTCCTGGCGGGTCGGCCCCTACTTCTCGGTGGGCACATTATTTACGTCTATATCGCAGTATAACCTAACCTAACCCATCTAGACCCTCGCTGGGAATGTTTTACAGAATTCCGTTCCTGTCGTCCCGTACGTCTCGGTGCGGATATTATATACGTCTATAACGATATATCCTAACCTAAGGCAACTTAACATCTCGGATGTAGTATTTTCCAACATTCCTGGCGGGTCGGCCCCTGTTTCTCGGTGGGAACATTATATACGTCTATAACGTAATATAACCTAACCTAACCCACCTAGACCCTCGCTGGTAATGTTTCACAGAATCCCGTTCATGTCTTCCCGTACGTCTCGGTGCGGACATTATATACGTCTATAAATTTATACATCCTAACCTAAGGGAACCTAACATCTCGGATGTAGTATTTTCCAACATTCCTGGCGGGTCGGCCCCTACTTCTCGGTGGGCACATTATATACGTCTATATCGTAATATGACCTAACCTAACCCATCTAGACCCTCGCTGGTAATGTTTTACAATATCCCCGTCGTGTCTACCCGTACATCTCGGTTGGGACATTATATACGTCTATAACGTTATATATCCTAACCTAAGGGAACCTAACATCTCGGATGTAGTATTTTCCATCATTCCTGGCGGGTCGGCCCCTACTTCTCGGTGGGCACATTATATACGTCTATATCGTAGTATAACCTAACCTAACCCATCTAGACCCTCGCTGGTAATGTTTTACAAAATCCCGGTCGTGTCGGCCCGTGCTTCTCGGTGGGAACATTATATACGTCTATAACGTTATATATCCTAACCTAAGGGAACCTAACATCTCGGATGTAGTATTTTCCAACATTCCTGGCGGGTCGCCCCTACTTCTCGGTGGGCACATTATATACGTCTATATCGCAGTATAACCTAACCTAACCCATCTAGACCCTCGCTGGGAATGTTTTACAGAATTCCGTTCGTGTCGTCCCGTACGTCTCGGTGCGGATATTATATACGTCTATAACGATATATCCTAACCTAAGGCAACTTAACATCTCGTATGTAGTATTTTCCAACATTCCTGGCGGGTCGGCCCCTGTTTCTCGGTGGGAACATTATATACGTCTATAACGTAATATAACCTAACCTAACCCACTTAGACCCTCGCTGGTAATGTTTCACAGAATCCCGTTCATGTTTTCCCGTACGTCTCGGTGCGGACATTATATACGTCTATAAATTTATATATCCTAACCTAAGGGAACCTAACATCTCGGATGTAGTATTTTCCAACATTCCTGGCGGGTCGGCCCCTACTTCTCGGTGGGCACATTATATACGTCTATATCGTAATATAACCTAACCTAACCCACTTAGACCCTCGCTGGTAATGTTTCACAGAATCCCGTTCATGTTTTCCCGTACGTCTCGGTGCGGACATTATATACGTCTATAAATTTATATATCCTAACCTAAGGGAACCTAACATCTCGGATGTAGTATTTTCCAACATTCCTGGCGGGTCGGCCCCTACTTCTCGGTGGGCACATTATATACGTCTATATCGTAATATGACCTAACCCAACCCATCTAGACCCTCGCTGGTAATGTTTTACAATATCCCGGTCGTGTCTACCCGTACATCTCGGTTGGGACATTATATACGTCTATAACGTTATATGTCCTAACCTAAGGGAACCTAACATCTCGGATGTAGTATTTTCCATCATTCCTGGCGGGTCGGCCCCTACTTCTCGGTGGGCACATTATATACGTCTATATCGTAGTATAACCTAACCTAACCCATCTAGACCCTCGCTGGTAATGTTTTACAAAATCCCGGTCGTGTCGGCCCGTACTTCTCGGTGGTCACATTATATACGTCCATATTGTAATGTAACCTAACCTAACCCATCTAGACACTCGCTGGTAATGTTTTACAAAATCCCGGTCGTGTCGGCCCGTGCTTCTCGGTGGGGACATTATATACGTCTATAACGTTATATATCCTAACCGAACGGAACATAACATCTCGGATTTAGTATTTTCCAACATTCCTGGCGGGTCGGCCCCTACTTCTCGGTGGGCACATTATATACGTCCATATTGTAATATAACCTAACCTAACCCATCTAGACCCTCGGTGGTAATGTTTTACAAAATTGCGGTCGTGTCGGCCCGTACTTTGCCGTGGGGACATTATCTACGTCTATAACGTTATATATCCTAACCTAACGGAACCTAACATCTCGGATGTAGTATTTTCCAACATTCCTGGCGGTTCGGCCCCTACTTCTCGCTGGGCACATTATATACGTCTATAACGTAATATAACCTAACCTAACCCACCTAGATCCTCGCTGGTAATGTTTCACAGAATCCCGTTCATGTCTGCCCGTACGTCTCGGTGCGGACATTATATACGTCTATAAATTTATATATCCTAACCTAAGGGAGCCTAACATCTCGGATGTAGTATTTTCCAACATTCTTGGCGGGTCGGCCTCTACTTCACGGTGGGCACATTATATACGTCTATATCGTAATATGACCTAACCTAACCCATCTAGACCCTCGCTGGTAATGTTTTACAATATCCCGGTCGTGTCTACCCGTACATCTCGGTGGGAACATTATATACGTCTATAACTTTATATAACCTAACCTGAGGGAACCTAACATCTCGGATGTAGTATTTTCCAACATTCCTGGCGGGTCGGCCCCTACTTCTCGGTGGGCACATTATATACGTCTATATCGTAGTATAACCTAACCTAACCCATCTAGACCCTCGCTGGTAATGTTTTACAAAATCCCGGTCGTGTCGGCCCGTGCTTCTCGGTGGGAACATTATATACGTCTATAACGTTATATATCCTAACCTAAGGGAACCTAACATCTCGGATGTAGTATTTTCCAACATTCCTGGCGGGTCGCCCCTACTTCTCGGCGGGCACATTATATACGTCTATATCGCAGTATAACCTAACCTAACCCATCTAGACCCTCGCTGGGAATGTTTTACAGAATTCCGTTCGTGTCGTCCCGTACGTCTCGGTGCGGATATTATATACGTCTATAACGATATATCCTAACCTAAGGCAACTTAACATCTCGTATGTAGTATTTTCCAACATTCCTGGCGGGTCGGCCCCTGTTTCTCGGTGGGAACATTATATACGTCTATAACGTAATATAACCTAACCTAACCCACTTAGACCCTCGCTGGTAATGTTTCACAGAATCCCGTTCATGTTTTCCCGTACGTCTCGGTGCGGACATTATATACGTCTATAAATTTATATATCCTAACCTAAGGGAACCTAACATCTCGGATGTAGTATTTTCCAACATTCCTGGCGGGTCGGCCCCTACTTCTCGGTGGGCACATTATATACGTCTATATCGTAATATAACCTAACCTAACCCACTTAGACCCTCGCTGGTAATGTTTCACAGAATCCCGTTCATGTTTTCCCGTACGTCTCGGTGCGGACATTATATACGTCTATAAATTTATATATCCTAACCTAAGGGAACCTAACATCTCGGATGTAGTATTTTCCAACATTCCTGGCGGGTCGGCCCCTACTTCTCGGTGGGCACATTATATACGTCTATATCGTAATATGACCTAACCTAACCCATCTAGACCCTCGCTGGTAATGTTTTACAATATCCCGGTCGTGTCTACCCGTACATCTCGGTTGGGACATTATATACGTCTATAACGTTATATGTCCTAACCTAAGGGAACCTAACATCTCGGATGTAGTATTTTCCATCATTCCTGGCGGGTCGGCCCCTACTTCTCGGTGGGCACATTATATACGTCTATATCGTAGTATAACCTAACCTAACCCATCTAGACCCTCGCTGGTAATGTTTTACAAAATCCCGGTCGTGTCGGCCCGTACTTCTCGGTGGTCACATTATATACGTCCATATTGTAATGTAACCTAACCTAACCCATCTAGACACTCGCTGGTAATGTTTTACAAAATCCCGGTCGTGTCGGCCCGTGCTTCTCGGTGGGGACATTATATACGTCTATAACGTTATATATCCTAACCGAACGGAACCTAACATCTCGGATTTAGTATTTTCCAACATTCCTGGCGGGTCGGCCCCTACTTCTCGGTGGGCACATTATATACGTCCATATTGTAATATAACCTAACCTAACCCATCTAGACCCTCGGTGGTAATGTTTTACAAAATTGCGGTCGTGTCGGCCCGTACTTTGCCGTGGGGACATTATCTACGTCTATAACGTTATATATCCTAACCTAACGGAACCTAACATCTCGGATGTAGTATTTTCCAACATTCCTGGCGGTTCGGCCCCTACTTCTCGCTGGGCACATTATATACGTCTATAACGTAATATAACCTAACCTAACCCACCTAGATCCTCGCTGGTAATGTTTCACAGAATCCCGTTCATGTCTGCCCGTACGTCTCGGTGCGGACATTATATACGTCTATAAATTTATATATCCTAACCTAAGGGAGCCTAACATCTCGGATGTAGTATTTTCCAACATTCTTGGCGGGTCGGCCCCTACTTCACGGTGGGCACATTATATACGTCTATATCGTAATATGACCTAACCTAACCCATCTAGACCCTCGCTGGTAATGTTTTACAATATCCCGGTCGTGTCTACCCGTACATCTCGGTGGGAACATTATATACGTCTATAACTTTATATAACCTAACCTGAGGGAACCTAACATCTCGGATGTAGTATTTTCCAACATTCCTGGCGGGTCGGCCCCTACTTCTCGGTGGGCACATTATATACGTCTATATCGTAGTATAACCTAACCTAACCCATCTAGACCCTCGCTGGTAATGTTTTACAAAATCCCGGTCGTGTCGGCCCGTGCTTCTCGGTGGGAACATTATATACGTCTATAACGTTATATATCCTAACCTAAGGGAACCTAACATCTCGGATGTAGTATTTTCCAACATTCCTGGCGGGTCGCCCCTACTTCTCGGCGGGCACATTATATACGTCTATATCGCAGTATAACCTAACCTAACCCATCTAGACCCTCGCTGGGAATGTTTTACAGAATTCCGTTCGTGTCGTCCCGTACGTCTCGGTGCGGATATTATATACGTCTATAACGATATATCCTAACCTAAGGCAACTTAACATCTCGTATGTAGTATTTTCCAACATTCCTGGCGGGTCGGCCCCTGTTTCTCGGTGGGAACATTATATACGTCTATAACGTAATATAACCTAACCTAACCCACTTAGACCCTCGCTGGTAATGTTTCACAGAATCCCGTTCATGTTTTCCCGTACGTCTCGGTGCGGACATTATATACGTCTATAAATTTATATATCCTAACCTAAGGGAACCTAACATCTCGGATGTAGTATTTTCCAACATTCCTGGCGGGTCGGCCCCTACTTCTCGGTGGGCACATTATATACGTCTGTATCGTAATATAACCTAACCTAACCCACTTAGACCCTCGCTGGTAATGTTTCACAGAATCCCGTTCATGTTTTCCCGTACGTCTCGGTGCGGACATTATATACGTCTATAAATTTATATATCCTAACCTAAGGGAACCTAACATCTCGGATGTAGTATTTTCCAACATTCCTGGCGGGTCGGCCCCTACTTCTCGGTGGGCACATTATATACGTCTATATCGTAATATGACCTAACCTAACCCATCTAGACCCTCGCTGGTAATGTTTTACAATATCCCGGTCGTGTCTACCCGTACATCTCGGTTGGGACATTATATACGTCTATAACGTTATATGTCCTAACCTAAGGGAACCTAACATCTCGGATGTAGTATTTTCCATCATTCCTGGCGGGTCGGCCCCTACTTCTCGAAGGGCACATTATATACGTCTATATCGTAGTATAACCTAACCTAACCCATCTAGACCCTCGCTGGTAATGTTTTACAAAATCCCAGTCGTGTCGGCCCGTACTTCTCGGTGGTCACATTATATACGTCCATATTGTAATGTAACCTAACCTAACCCATCTAGACACTCGCTGGTAATGTTTTACAAAATCCCGGTCGTGTCGGCCCGTGCTTCTCGGTGGGGACATTATATACGTCTATAACGTTATATATCCTAACCGAACGGAACCTAACATCTCGGATTTAGTATTTTCCAACATTCCTGGCGGGTCGGCCCCTACTTCTCGGTGGGCACATTATATACGTCCATATTGTAATATAACCTAACCTAACCCATCTAGACCCTCGGTGGTAATGTTTTACAAAATTGCGGTCGTGTCGGCCCGTACTTTGCCGTGGGGACATTATCTACGTCTATAACGTTATATATCCTAACCTAACGGAACCTAACATCTCGGATGTAGTATTTTCCAACATTCCTGGCGGTTCGGCCCCTACTTCTCGCTGGGCACATTATATACGTCTATAACGTAATATAACCTAACCTAACCCACCTAGATCCTCGCTGGTAATGTTTCACAGAATCCCGTTCATGTCTGCCCGTACGTCTCGGTGCGGACATTATATACGTCTATAAATTTATATATCCTAACCTAAGGGAGCCTAACATCTCGGATGTAGTATTTTCCTACATTCTTGGCGGGTCGGCCCCTACTTCACGGTGGGCACATTATATACGTCTATATCGTAATATGACCTAACCTAACCCATCTAGACCCTCGCTGGTAATGTTTTACAATATCCCGGTCGTGTCTACCCGTACATCTCGGTGGGAACATTATATACGTCTATAACTTTATATAACCTAACCTGAGGGAACCTAACATCTCGGATGTAGTATTTTCCAACATTCCTGGCGGGTCGGCCCCTACTTCTCGGTGGGCACATTATATACGTCTATATCGTAGTATAACCTAACCTAACCCATCTAGACCCTCGCTGGTAATGTTTTACAAAATCCCGGTCGTGTCGGCCCGTACTTCTCGGTGGTCACATTATATACGTCCATATTGTAATGTAACCTAACCTAACCCATCTAGACACTCGCTGGTAATGTTTTACAAAATCCCGGTCGTGTCGGCCCGTGCTTCTCGGTGGGGACATTATATACGTCTATAACGTTATATATCCTAACCGAACGGAACCTAACATCTCGGATTTAGTATTTTCCAACATTCCTGGCGGGTCGGCCCCTACTTCTCGGTGGGCACATTATATACGTCCATATTGTAATATAACCTAACCTAACCCATCTAGACCCTCGGTGGTAATGTTTTACAAAATTGCGGTCGTGTCGGCCCGTACTTTGCCGTGGGGACATTATCTACGTCTATAACGTTATATATCCTAACCTAACGGAACCTAACATCTCGGATGTAGTATTTTCCAACATTCCTGGCGGTTCGGCCCCTACTTCTCGCTGGGCACATTATATACGTCTATAACGTAATATAACCTAACCTAACCCACCTAGATCCTCGCTGGTAATGTTTCACAGAATCCCGTTCATGTCTGCCCGTACGTCTCGGTGCGGACATTATATACGTCTATAAATTTATATATCCTAACCTAAGGGAGCCTAACATCTCGGATGTAGTATTTTCCAACATTCTTGGCGGGTCGGCCCCTACTTCACGGTGGGCACATTATATACGTCTATATCGTAATATGACCTAACCTAACCCATCTAGACCCTCGCTGGTAATGTTTTACAATATCCCGGTCGTGTCTACCCGTACATCTCGGTGGGAACATTATATACGTCTATAACTTTATATAACCTAACCTGAGGGAACCTAACATCTCGGATGTAGTATTTTCCAACATTCCTGGCGGGTCGGCCCCTACTTCTCGGTGGGCACATTATATACGTCTATATCGTAGTATAACCTAACCTAACCCATCTAGACCCTCGCTGGTAATGTTTTACAAAATCCCGTTCATGTCTTCCCGTACGTCTCGGTGCGTACATTATATACGTCTATAAATTTATATATCCTAACCTAAGGGAACCTAACATCTCGGATGTAGTATTTTCCAACATTCCTGGCGGGTCGGCGCCAATTCTCGGTGGGCTCATTATACAAGTCTATATCGTAATATAACCTAACCTAACCCATCTAGACCCTCGCTGGTAATGTTTTACAAAATGCCGGTCGTGTCGGCCCGTACTTCTCGGTGGGCACATTATATACGTCCATATCGTAATGTAACCTAACCTAACCCATCTAGACACTCGCTGGTATAGTTTACAAAATCCCGGTCGTGTCGGCCCGTACTTTGGCGTGGGGACATTATATACGTCTATAACGTTATATATCCTAACCTAACGGAACCTAACATCTCGGATTTAGTATTTTCCAACATTCCTGGCGGGTCGGCCCCTACTTCTCGGTGGGCACATTATATACGTCTATATCGTAATATAACCTAACCTAACCCATCTAGACCCTCGCTGGTAATGTTTTACAAAATCCCGGTCGTGTCGGCCCGTACTTTTCCGTGGGGACATTATATACGTTTATAACTTTATATATCCTGACCTAAGGCAACCTAAAATCTCGAATGTAGTATTTCACAACATTCCTTGCGGGTCGGCCCCAATTCTCGATGGGAACATTATTTACGTCTATATCGTAATATAACCTAACCTAACTCATCTAGACGCTCGCTGGTAATGTTTTACTAAATCCCGGTCGTGTCGGCCCGTACTTCTCGGTGGGGACATTATATACGTCTATAACGTTATATATCCTAACCTAAGGGAACCTAACATCTCGGATGTAGTAT
Organism: Xylocopa violacea; assembly: GCA_963969225.1. Classification (NCBI taxonomy): domain Eukaryota; kingdom Metazoa; phylum Arthropoda; class Insecta; order Hymenoptera; family Apidae; genus Xylocopa; species Xylocopa violacea. The sequence goes on along the minus strand of CAXAJV010000011.1, from coordinate 6,661,126 downwards.
TTTCCAACATTCCTGGCGGGTCGGCGCCAATTCTCGGTGGGCTCATTATACAAGTCTATATCGTAATATAACCTAACCTAAACCATCTAGACCCTCGCTGGTAATGTTTTACAAAATGCCGGTCGTGTCGGCCCGTACTTCTCGGTGGGCACATTATATACGTCCATATCGTAATGTAACCTAACCTAACCCATCTAGACACTCGCTGGTATAGTTTACAAAATCCCGGTCGTGTCGGCCCGTACTTTGGCGTGGGGACATTATATACGTCTATAACGTTATATATCCTAACCTAACGGAACCTAACATCTCGGATTTAGTATTTTCCAACATTCCTTGCGGGTCGGCCCCTACTTCTCGGTGGGCACATTATATACGTCCATATTGTAATATAACCTAACCTAACTCATCTAGACGCTCGCTGGTAATGTTTTACTAAATCCCGGTCGTGTCGGCCCGTACTTCTCGGTGGGGACATTATATACGTCTATAACGTTATATATCCTAACCTAAGGGAACCTAACATCTCGGATGTAGTATTTTCCATCATTCCTGGCGGGTCGGCCCCTACTTCTCGGTGGGCACATTATATACGTCTATATCGTAGTATAACCTAACCTAACCCATCTAGACCCTCGCTGGTAATGTTTTACAAAATCCCGGTCGTGTCGGCCCGTACTTTTCCGTGGGGACATTATATACGTTTATAACTTTATATATCCTGACCTAAGGCAACCTAAAATCTCGAATGTAGTATTTCACAACATTCCTTGCGGGTCGGCCCCAATTCTCGATGGGAACATTATTTACGTCTATATCGTAATATAACCTAACCTAACTCATCTAGACGCTCGCTGGTAATGTTTTACTAAATCCCGGTCGTGTCGGCCCGTACTTCTCGGTGGGGACATTATATACGTCTATAACGTTATATATCCTAACCTAAGGGAACCTAACATCTCGGATGTAGTATTTTCCAACATTCCTGGCGGGTCGGCGCCAATTCTCGGTGGGCTCATTATACAAGTCTATATCGTAATATAACCTAACCTAAACCATCTAGACCCTCGCTGGTAATGTTTTACAAAATGCCGGTCGTGTCGGCCCGTACTTCTCGGTGGGCACATTATATACGTCCATATCGTAATGTAACCTAACCTAACCCATCTAGACACTCGCTGGTATAGTTTACAAAATCCCGGTCGTGTCGGCCCGTACTTTGGCGTGGGGACATTATATACGTCTATAACGTTATATATCCTAACCTAACGGAACCTAACATCTCGGATTTAGTATTTTCCAACATTCCTGGCGGGTCGCCCCTACTTCTCGGTGGGCACATTATATACGTCTATATCGTAATATGACCTAACCTAACCCATCTAGACCCTCGCTGGTAATGTTTTACAATATCCCGGTCGTGTCTACCCGTACATCTCGGTTGGGACATTATATACGTCTATAACGTTATATGTCCTAACCTAAGGGAACCTAACATCTCGGATGTAGTATTTTCCATCATTCCTGGCGGGTCGGCCCCTACTTCTCGGTGGGCACATTATATACGTCCATATTGTAATATAACCTAACCTAACCCATCTAGACCCTCGGTGGTAATGTTTTACAAAATTGCGGTCGTGTCGGCCCGTACTTTGCCGTGGGGGCATTATCTACGTCTATAACGTTATATATCCTAACCTAACGGAACCTAACATCTCGGATGTAGTATTTTCCAACATTCCTGGCGGGTCGGCCCCTACTTCTCGCTGGGCACATTATATACGTCTATAACGTAATATAACCTAACCTAACCCACCTAGATCCTCGCTGGTAATGTTTCACAGAATCCCGTTCATGTCTGCCCGTACGTCTCGGTGCGGACATTATATACGTCTATAAATTTATATATCCTAACCTAAGGGAGCCTAACATCTCGGATGTAGTATTTTCCAACATTCCTGGCGGGTCGGCCCCTACTTCTCGGTGGGCACATTATATACGTCTATATCGTAATATAACCTAACCTAACCCATCTAGACCCTCGCTGGTAATGTTTTACAAAATCCCGGTCGTGTCGGCCCGTACTTTTCCGTGGGGACATTATATACGTTTATAACTTTATATATCCTGACCTAAGGCAACCTAAAATCTCGAATGTAGTATTTCACAACATTCCTTGCGGGTCGGCCCCAATTCTCGATGGGAACATTATTTACGTCTATATCGTAATTTAACCTAACCTAACTCATCTAGACGCTCGCTGGTAATGTTTTACTAAATCCCTGTCGTGTCGGCCCGTACTTCTCGGTGGGGACATTATATACGTCTATAACGTTATATATCCTAACCTAAGGGAACCTAACATCTCGGATGTAGTATTTTCCAACATTCCTGGCGGGTCGGCGCCAATTCTCGGTGGGCTCATTATACAAGTCTATATCGTAATATAACCTAACCTAACCCATCTAGACCCTCGCTGGTAATGTTTTACAAAATGCCGGTCGTGTCGGCCCGTACTTCTCGGTGGGCACATTATATACGTCCATATCGTAATGTAACCTAACCTAACCCATCTAGACACTCGCTGGTATAGTTTACAAAATCCCGGTCGTGTCGGCCCGTACTTTGGCGTGGGGACATTATATACGTCTATAACGTTATATATCCTAACCTAACGGAACCTAACATCTCGGATGTAGTATTTTCCAACATTCCTGGCGGTTCGGCCCCTACTTCTCGCTGGGCACATTATATACGTCTATAACGTAATATAACCTAACCTAACCCACCTAGATCCTCGCTGGTAATGTTTCACAGAATCCCGTTCATGTCTGCCCGTACGTCTCGGTGCGGACATTATATACGTCTATAAATTTATATATCCTAACCTAAGGGAGCCTAACATCTCGGATGTAGTATTTTCCAACATTCTTGGCGGGTCGGCCCCTACTTCACGGTGGGCACATTATATACGTCTATATCGTAATATGACCTAACCTAACCCATCTAGACCCTCGCTGGTAATGTTTTACAATATCCCGGTCGTGTCTACCCGTACATCTCGGTGGGAACATTATATACGTCTATAACTTTATATAACCTAACCTGAGGGAACCTAACATCTCGGATGTAGTATTTTCCAACATTCCTGGCGGGTCGGCCCCTACTTCTCGGTGGGCACATTATATACGTCTATATCGTAGTATAACCTAACCTAACCCATCTAGACCCTCGCTGGTAATGTTTTACAAAATCCCGTTCATGTCTTCCCGTACGTCTCGGTGCGTACATTATATACGTCTATAAATTTATATATCCTAACCTAAGGGAACCTAACATCTCGGATGTAGTATTTTCCAACATTCCTGGCGGGTCGGCGCCAATTCTCGGTGGGCTCATTATACAAGTCTATATCGTAATATAACCTAACCTAACCCATCTAGACCCTCGCTGGTAATGTTTTACAAAATGCCGGTCGTGTCGGCCCGTACTTCTCGGTGGGCACATTATATACGTCCATATCGTAATGTAACCTAACCTAACCCATCTAGACACTCGCTGGTATAGTTTACAAAATCCCGGTCGTGTCGGCCCGTACTTTGGCGTGGGGACATTATATACGTCTATAACGTTATATATCCTAACCTAACGGAACCTAACATCTCGGATTTAGTATTTTCCAACATTCCTGGCGGGTCGGCCCCTACTTCTCGGTGGGCACATTATATACGTCTATATCGTAATATAACCTAACCTAACCCATCTAGACCCTCGCTGGTAATGTTTTACAAAATCCCGGTCGTGTCGGCCCGTACTTTTCCGTGGGGACATTATATACGTTTATAACTTTATATATCCTGACCTAAGGCAACCTAAAATCTCGAATGTAGTATTTCACAACATTCCTTGCGGGTCGGCCCCAATTCTCGATGGGAACATTATTTACGTCTATATCGTAATATAACCTAACCTAACTCATCTAGACGCTCGCTGGTAATGTTTTACTAAATCCCGGTCGTGTCGGCCCGTACTTCTCGGTGGGGACATTATATACGTCTATAACGTTATATATCCTAACCTAAGGGAACCTAACATCTCGGATGTAGTATTTTCCAACATTCCTGGCGGGTCGGCGCCAATTCTCGGTGGGCTCATTATACAAGTCTATATCGTAATATAACCTAACCTAAACCATCTAGACCCTCGCTGGTAATGTTTTACAAAATGCCGGTCGTGTCGGCCCGTACTTCTCGGTGGGCACATTATATACGTCCATATCGTAATGTAACCTAACCTAACCCATCTAGACACTCGCTGGTATAGTTTACAAAATCCCGGTCGTGTCGGCCCGTACTTTGGCGTGGGGACATTATATACGTCTATAACGTTATATATCCTAACCTAACGGAACCTAACATCTCGGATTTAGTATTTTCCAACATTCCTGGCGGGTCGGCCCCTACTTCTCGGTGGGCACATTATATACGTCCATATTGTAATATAACCTAACCTAACTCATCTAGACGCTCGCTGGTAATGTTTTACTAAATCCCGGTCGTGTCGGCCCGTACTTCTCGGTGGGGACATTATATACGTCTATAACGTTATATATCCTAACCTAAGGGAACCTAACATCTCGGATGTAGTATTTTCCATCATTCCTGGCGGGTCGGCCCCTACTTCTCGGTGGGCACATTATATACGTCTATATCGTAGTATAACCTAACCTAACCCATCTAGACCCTCGCTGGTAATGTTTTACAAAATCCCGGTCGTGTCGGCCCGTACTTTTCCGTGGGGACATTATATACGTTTATAACTTTATATATCCTGACCTAAGGCAACCTAAAATCTCGAATGTAGTATTTCACAACATTCCTTGCGGGTCGGCCCCAATTCTCGATGGGAACATTATTTACGTCTATATCGTAATATAACCTAACCTAACTCATCTAGACGCTCGCTGGTAATGTTTTACTAAATCCCGGTCGTGTCGGCCCGTACTTCTCGGTGGGGACATTATATACGTCTATAACGTTATATATCCTAACCTAAGGGAACCTAACATCTCGGATGTAGTATTTTCCAACATTCCTGGCGGGTCGGCGCCAATTCTCGGTGGGCTCATTATACAAGTCTATATCGTAATATAACCTAACCTAAACCATCTAGACCCTCGCTGGTAATGTTTTACAAAATGCCGGTCGTGTCGGCCCGTACTTCTCGGTGGGCACATTATATACGTCCATATCGTAATGTAACCTAACCTAACCCATCTAGACACTCGCTGGTATAGTTTACAAAATCCCGGTCGTGTCGGCCCGTACTTTGGCGTGGGGACATTATATACGTCTATAACGTTATATATCCTAACCTAACGGAACCTAACATCTCGGATTTAGTATTTTCCAACATTCCTGGCGGGTCGCCCCTACTTCTCGGTGGGCACATTATATACGTCTATATCGTAATATGACCTAACCTAACCCATCTAGACCCTCGCTGGTAATGTTTTACAATATCCCGGTCGTGTCTACCCGTACATCTCGGTTGGGACATTATATACGTCTATAACGTTATATGTCCTAACCTAAGGGAACCTAACATCTCGGATGTAGTATTTTCCATCATTCCTGGCGGGTCGGCCCCTACTTCTCGGTGGGCACATTATATACGTCTATATCGTAGTATAACCTAACCTAACCCATCTAGACCCTCGCTGGTAATGTTTTACAAAATCCCGGTCGTGTCGGCCCGTACTTCTCGGTGGTCACATTATATACGTCCGTATTGTAATGTAACCTAACCTAACCTATCTAGACACTCGCTGGTAATGTTTTACAAAATCCCGGTCGTGTCGGCCCGTGCTTCTCGGTGGGGACATTATATACGTCTATAACGTTATATATCCTAACCGAACGGAACCTAACATCTCGGATTTAGTATTTTCCAACATTCCTGGCGGGTCGGCCCCTACTTCTCGGTGGGCACATTATATACGTCCATATTGTAATATAACCTAACCTAACCCATCTAGACCCTCGGTGGTAATGTTTTACAAAATTGCGGTCGTGTCGGCCCGTACTTTGCCGTGGGGGCATTATCTACGTCTATAACGTTATATATCCTAACCTAACGGAACCTAACATCTCGGATGTAGTATTTTCCAACATTCCTGGCGGGTCGGCCCCTACTTCTCGCTGGGCACATTATATACGTCTATAACGTAATATAACCTAACCTAACCCACCTAGATCCTCGCTGGTAATGTTTCACAGAATCCCGTTCATGTCTGCCCGTACGTCTCGGTGCGGACATTATATACGTCTATAAATTTATATATCCTAACCTAAGGGAGCCTAACATCTCGGATGTAGTATTTTCCAACATTCTTGGCGGGTCGGCCCCTACTTCACGGTGGGCACATTATATACGTCTATATCGTAATGTGACCTAACCTAACCCATCTAGACCCTCGCTGGTAATGTTTTACAATATCCCGGTCGTGTCTACCCGTACATCTCGGTGGGAACATTATATACGTCTATAACTTTATATAACCTAACCTGAGGGAACCTAACATCTCGGATGTAGTATTTTCCAACATTCCTGGCGGGTCGGCCCCTACTTCTCGGTGGGCACATTATATACGTCTATATCGTAATATAACCTAACCTAACCCATCTAGACCCTCGCTGGTAATGTTTTACAAAATCCCGGTCGTGTCGGCCCGTACTTTTCCGTGGGGACATTATATACGTTTATAACTTTATATATCCTGACCTAAGGCAACCTAAAATCTCGAATGTAGTATTTCACAACATTCCTTGCGGGTCGGCCCCAATTCTCGATGGGAACATTATTTACGTCTATATCGTAATTTAACCTAACCTAACTCATCTAGACGCTCGCTGGTAATGTTTTACTAAATCCCTGTCGTGTCGGCCCGTACTTCTCGGTGGGGACATTATATACGTCTATAACGTTATATATCCTAACCTAAGGGAACCTAACATCTCGGATGTAGTATTTTCCAACATTCCTGGCGGGTCGGCGCCAATTCTCGGTGGGCTCATTATACAAGTCTATATCGTAATATAACCTAACCTAACCCATCTAGACCCTCGCTGGTAATGTTTTACAAAATGCCGGTCGTGTCGGCCCGTACTTCTCGGTGGGCACATTATATACGTCCATATCGTAATGTAACCTAACCTAACCCATCTAGACACTCGCTGGTATAGTTTACAAAATCCCGGTCGTGTCGGCCCGTACTTTGGCGTGGGGACATTATATACGTCTATAACGTTATATATCCTAACCTAACGGAACCTAACATCTCGGATGTAGTATTTTCCAACATTCCTGGCGGTTCGGCCCCTACTTCTCGCTGGGCACATTATATACGTCTATAACGTAATATAACCTAACCTAACCCACCTAGATCCTCGCTGGTAATGTTTCACAGAATCCCGTTCATGTCTGCCCGTACGTCTCGGTGCGGACATTATATACGTCTATAAATTTATATATCCTAACCTAAGGGAGCCTAACATCTCGGATGTAGTATTTTCCAACATTCTTGGCGGGTCGGCCCCTACTTCACGGTGGGCACATTATATACGTCTATATCGTAATATGACCTAACCTAACCCATCTAGACCCTCGCTGGTAATGTTTTACAATATCCCGGTCGTGTCTACCCGTACATCTCGGTGGGAACATTATATACGTCTATAACTTTATATAACCTAACCTGAGGGAACCTAACATCTCGGATGTAGTATTTTCCAACATTCCTGGCGGGTCGGCCCCTACTTCTCGGTGGGCACATTATATACGTCTATATCGTAGTATAACCTAACCTAACCCATCTAGACCCTCGCTGGTAATGTTTTACAAAATCCCGTTCATGTCTTCCCGTACGTCTCGGTGCGTACATTATATACGTCTATAAATTTATATATCCTAACCTAAGGGAACCTAACATCTCGGATGTAGTATTTTCCAACATTCCTGGCGGGTCGGCGCCAATTCTCGGTGGGCTCATTATACAAGTCTATATCGTAATATAACCTAACCTAACCCATCTAGACCCTCGCTGGTAATGTTTTACAAAATGCCGGTCGTGTCGGCCCGTACTTCTCGGTGGGCACATTATATACGTCCATATCGTAATGTAACCTAACCTAACCCATCTAGACACTCGCTGGTATAGTTTACAAAATCCCGGTCGTGTCGGCCCGTACTTTGGCGTGGGGACATTATATACGTCTATAACGTTATATATCCTAACCTAACGGAACCTAACATCTCGGATTTAGTATTTTCCAACATTCCTGGCGGGTCGGCCCCTACTTCTCGGTGGGCACATTATATACGTCTATATCGTAATATAACCTAACCTAACCCATCTAGACCCTCGCTGGTAATGTTTTACAAAATCCCGGTCGTGTCGGCCCGTACTTTTCCGTGGGGACATTATATACGTTTATAACTTTATATATCCTGACCTAAGGCAACCTAAAATCTCGAATGTAGTATTTCACAACATTCCTTGCGGGTCGGCCCCAATTCTCGATGGGAACATTATTTACGTCTATATCGTAATATAACCTAACCTAACTCATCTAGACGCTCGCTGGTAATGTTTTACTAAATCCCGGTCGTGTCGGCCCGTACTTCTCGGTGGGGACATTATATACGTCTATAACGTTATATATCCTAACCTAAGGGAACCTAACATCTCGGATGTAGTATTTTCCAACATTCCTGGCGGGTCGGCGCCAATTCTCGGTGGGCTCATTATACAAGTCTATATCGTAATATAACCTAACCTAAACCATCTAGACCCTCGCTGGTAATGTTTTACAAAATGCCGGTCGTGTCGGCCCGTACTTCTCGGTGGGCACATTATATACGTCCATATCGTAATGTAACCTAACCTAACCCATCTAGACACTCGCTGGTATAGTTTACAAAATCCCGGTCGTGTCGGCCCGTACTTTGGCGTGGGGACATTATATACGTCTATAACGTTATATATCCTAACCTAACGGAACCTAACATCTCGGATTTAGTATTTTCCAACATTCCTGGCGGGTCGGCCCCTACTTCTCGGTGGGCACATTATATACGTCCATATTGTAATATAACCTAACCTAACTCATCTAGACGCTCGCTGGTAATGTTTTACTAAATCCCGGTCGTGTCGGCCCGTACTTCTCGGTGGGGACATTATATACGTCTATAACGTTATATATCCTAACCTAAGGGAACCTAACATCTCGGATGTAGTATTTTCCATCATTCCTGGCGGGTCGGCCCCTACTTCTCGGTGGGCACATTATATACGTCTATATCGTAGTATAACCTAACCTAACCCATCTAGACCCTCGCTGGTAATGTTTTACAAAATCCCGGTCGTGTCGGCCCGTACTTTTCCGTGGGGACATTATATACGTTTATAACTTTATATATCCTGACCTAAGGCAACCTAAAATCTCGAATGTAGTATTTCACAACATTCCTTGCGGGTCGGCCCCAATTCTCGATGGGAACATTATTTACGTCTATATCGTAATATAACCTAACCTAACTCATCTAGACGCTCGCTGGTAATGTTTTACTAAATCCCGGTCGTGTCGGCCCGTACTTCTCGGTGGGGACATTATATACGTCTATAACGTTATATATCCTAACCTAAGGGAACCTAACATCTCGGATGTAGTATTTTCCAACATTCCTGGCGGGTCGGCGCCAATTCTCGGTGGGCTCATTATACAAGTCTATATCGTAATATAACCTAACCTAAACCATCTAGACCCTCGCTGGTAATGTTTTACAAAATGCCGGTCGTGTCGGCCCGTACTTCTCGGTGGGCACATTATATACGTCCATATCGTAATGTAACCTAACCTAACCCATCTAGACACTCGCTGGTATAGTTTACAAAATCCCGGTCGTGTCGGCCCGTACTTTGGCGTGGGGACATTATATACGTCTATAACGTTATATATCCTAACCTAACGGAACCTAACATCTCGGATTTAGTATTTTCCAACATTCCTGGCGGGTCGCCCCTACTTCTCGGTGGGCACATTATATACGTCTATATCGTAATATGACCTAACCTAACCCATCTAGACCCTCGCTGGTAATGTTTTACAATATCCCGGTCGTGTCTACCCGTACATCTCGGTTGGGACATTATATACGTCTATAACGTTATATGTCCTAACCTAAGGGAACCTAACATCTCGGATGTAGTATTTTCCATCATTCCTGGCGGGTCGGCCCCTACTTCTCGGTGGGCACATTATATACGTCTATATCGTAGTATAACCTAACCTAACCCATCTAGACCCTCGCTGGTAATGTTTTACAAAATCCCGGTCGTGTCGGCCCGTACTTCTCGGTGGTCACATTATATACGTCCGTATTGTAATGTAACCTAACCTAACCTATCTAGACACTCGCTGGTAATGTTTTACAAAATCCCGGTCGTGTCGGCCCGTGCTTCTCGGTGGGGACATTATATACGTCTATAACGTTATATATCCTAACCGAACGGAACCTAACATCTCGGATTTAGTATTTTCCAACATTCCTGGCGGGTCGGCCCCTACTTCTCGGTGGGCACATTATATACGTCCATATTGTAATATAACCTAACCTAACCCATCTAGACCCTCGGTGGTAATGTTTTACAAAATTGCGGTCGTGTCGGCCCGTACTTTGCCGTGGGGGCATTATCTACGTCTATAACGTTATATATCCTAACCTAACGGAACCTAACATCTCGGATGTAGTATTTTCCAACATTCCTGGCGGGTCGGCCCCTACTTCTCGCTGGGCACATTATATACGTCTATAACGTAATATAACCTAACCTAACCCACCTAGATCCTCGCTGGTAATGTTTCACAGAATCCCGTTCATGTCTGCCCGTACGTCTCGGTGCGGACATTATATACGTCTATAAATTTATATATCCTAACCTAAGGGAGCCTAACATCTCGGATGTAGTATTTTCCAACATTCTTGGCGGGTCGGCCCCTACTTCACGGTGGGCACATTATATACGTCTATATCGTAATGTGACCTAACCTAACCCATCTAGACCCTCGCTGGTAATGTTTTACAATATCCCGGTCGTGTCTACCCGTACATCTCGGTGGGAACATTATATACGTCTATAACTTTATATAACCTAACCTGAGGGAACCTAACATCTCGGATGTAGTATTTTCCAACATTCCTGGCGGGTCGGCCCCTACTTCTCGGTGGGCACATTATATACGTCTATATCGTAATATAACCTAACCTAACCCATCTAGACCCTCGCTGGTAATGTTTTACAAAATCCCGGTCGTGTCGGCCCGTACTTTTCCGTGGGGACATTATATACGTTTATAACTTTATATATCCTGACCTAAGGCAACCTAAAATCTCGAATGTAGTATTTCACAACATTCCTTGCGGGTCGGCCCCAATTCTCGATGGGAACATTATTTACGTCTATATCGTAATTTAACCTAACCTAACTCATCTAGACGCTCGCTGGTAATGTTTTACTAAATCCCTGTCGTGTCGGCCCGTACTTCTCGGTGGGGACATTATATACGTCTATAACGTTATATATCCTAACCTAAGGGAACCTAACATCTCGGATGTAGTATTTTCCAACATTCCTGGCGGGTCGGCGCCAATTCTCGGTGGGCTCATTATACAAGTCTATATCGTAATATAACCTAACCTAACCCATCTAGACCCTCGCTGGTAATGTTTTACAAAATGCCGGTCGTGTCGGCCCGTACTTCTCGGTGGGCACATTATATACGTCCATATCGTAATGTAACCTAACCTAACCCATCTAGACACTCGCTGGTATAGTTTACAAAATCCCGGTCGTGTCGGCCCGTACTTTGGCGTGGGGACATTATATACGTCTATAACGTTATATATCCTAACCTAACGGAACCTAACATCTCGGATGTAGTATTTTCCAACATTCCTGGCGGTTCGGCCCCTACTTCTCGCTGGGCACATTATATACGTCTATAACGTAATATAACCTAACCTAACCCACCTAGATCCTCGCTGGTAATGTTTCACAGAATCCCGTTCATGTCTGCCCGTACGTCTCGGTGCGGACATTATATACGTCTATAAATTTATATATCCTAACCTAAGGGAGCCTAACATCTCGGATGTAGTATTTTCCAACATTCTTGGCGGGTCGGCCCCTACTTCACGGTGGGCACATTATATACGTCTATATCGTAATATGACCTAACCTAACCCATCTAGACCCTCGCTGGTAATGTTTTACAATATCCCGGTCGTGTCTACCCGTACATCTCGGTGGGAACATTATATACGTCTATAACTTTATATAACCTAACCTGAGGGAACCTAACATCTCGGATGTAGTATTTTCCAACATTCCTGGCGGGTCGGCCCCTACTTCTCGGTGGGCACATTATATACGTCTATATCGTAGTATAACCTAACCTAACCCATCTAGACCCTCGCTGGTAATGTTTTACAAAATCCCGTTCATGTCTTCCCGTACGTCTCGGTGCGTACATTATATACGTCTATAAATTTATATATCCTAACCTAAGGGAACCTAACATCTCGGATGTAGTATTTTCCAACATTCCTGGCGGGTCGGCGCCAATTCTCGGTGGGCTCATTATACAAGTCTATATCGTAATATAACCTAACCTAACCCATCTAGACCCTCGCTGGTAATGTTTTACAAAATGCCGGTCGTGTCGGCCCGTACTTCTCGGTGGGCACATTATATACGTCCATATCGTAATGTAACCTAACCTAACCCATCTAGACACTCGCTGGTATAGTTTACAAAATCCCGGTCGTGTCGGCCCGTACTTTGGCGTGGGGACATTATATACGTCTATAACGTTATATATCCTAACCTAACGGAACCTAACATCTCGGATTTAGTATTTTCCAACATTCCTGGCGGGTCGGCCCCTACTTCTCGGTGGGCACATTATATACGTCTATATCGTAATATAACCTAACCTAACCCATCTAGACCCTCGCTGGTAATGTTTTACAAAATCCCGGTCGTGTCGGCCCGTACTTTTCCGTGGGGACATTATATACGTTTATAACTTTATATATCCTGACCTAAGGCAACCTAAAATCTCGAATGTAGTATTTCACAACATTCCTTGCGGGTCGGCCCCAATTCTCGATGGGAACATTATTTACGTCTATATCGTAATATAACCTAACCTAACTCATCTAGACGCTCGCTGGTAATGTTTTACTAAATCCCGGTCGTGTCGGCCCGTACTTCTCGGTGGGGACATTATATACGTCTATATCGTTATATATCCTAACCTAAGGGAACCTAACATCTCGGATGTAGTATTTTCCAACATTCCTGGCGGGTCGGCGCCAATTCTCGGTGGGCTCATTATACAAGTCTATATCGTAATATAACCTAACCTAAACCATCTAGACCCTCGCTGGTAATGTTTTACAAAATGCCGGTCGTGTCGGCCCGTACTTCTCGGTGGGCACATTATATACGTCCATATCGTAATGTAACCTAACCTAACCCATCTAGACACTCGCTGGTATAGTTTACAAAATCCCGGTCGTGTCGGCCCGTACTTTGGCGTGGGGACATTATATACGTCTATAACGTTATATATCCTAACCTAACGGAACCTAACATCTCGGATTTAGTATTTTCCAACATTCCTGGCGGGTCGGCCCCTACTTCTCGGTGGGCACATTATATACGTCCATATTGTAATATAACCTAACCTAACTCATCTAGACGCTCGCTGGTAATGTTTTACTAAATCCCGGTCGTGTCGGCCCGTACTTCTCGGTGGGGACATTATATACGTCTATAACGTTATATATCCTAACCTAAGGGAACCTAACATCTCGGATGTAGTATTTTCCATCATTCCTGGCGGGTCGGCCCCTACTTCTAGGTGGGCACATTATATACGTCTATATCGTAGTATAACCTAACCTAACCCATCTAGACCCTCGCTGGTAATGTTTTACAAAATCCCGGTCGTGTCGGCCCGTACTTTTCCGTGGGGACATTATATACGTTTATAACTTTATATATCCTGACCTAAGGCAACCTAAAATCTCGAATGTAGTATTTCACAACATTCCTTGCGGGTCGGCCCCAATTCTCGATGGGAACATTATTTACGTCTATATCGTAATATAACCTAACCTAACTCATCTAGACGCTCGCTGGTAATGTTTTACTAAATCCCGGTCGTGTCGGCCCGTACTTCTCGGTGGGGACATTATATACGTCTATAACGTTATATATCCTAACCTAAGGGAACCTAACATCTCGGATGTAGTATTTTCCAACATTCCTGGCGGGTCGGCGCCAATTCTCGGTGGGCTCATTATACAAGTCTATATCGTAATATAACCTAACCTAAACCATCTAGACCCTCGCTGGTAATGTTTTACAAAATGCCGGTCGTGTCGGCCCGTACTTCTCGGTGGGCACATTATATACGTCCATATCGTAATGTAACCTAACCTAACCCATCTAGACACTCGCTGGTATAGTTTACAAAATCCCGGTCGTGTCGGCCCGTACTTTGGCGTGGGGACATTATATACGTCTATAACGTTATATATCCTAACCTAACGGAACCTAACATCTCGGATTTAGTATTTTCCAACATTCCTGGCGGGTCGCCCCTACTTCTCGGTGGGCACATTATATACGTCTATATCGTAATATGACCTAACCTAACCCATCTAGACCCTCGCTGGTAATGTTTTACAATATCCCGGTCGTGTCTACCCGTACATCTCGGTTGGGACATTATATACGTCTATAACGTTATATGTCCTAACCTAAGGGAACCTAACATCTCGGATGTAGTATTTTCCATCATTCCTGGCGGGTCGGCCCCTACTTCTCGGTGGGCACATTATATACGTCTATATCGTAGTATAACCTAACCTAACCCATCTAGACCCTCGCTGGTAATGTTTTACAAAATCCCGGTCGTGTCGGCCCGTACTTCTCGGTGGTCACATTATATACGTCCGTATTGTAATGTAACCTAACCTAACCTATCTAGACACTCGCTGGTAATGTTTTACAAAATCCCGGTCGTGTCGGCCCGTGCTTCTCGGTGGGGACATTATATACGTCTATAACGTTATATATCCTAACCGAACGGAACCTAACATCTCGGATTTAGTATTTTCCAACATTCCTGGCGGGTCGGCCCCTACTTCTCGGTGGGCACATTATATACGTCCATATTGTAATATAACCTAACCTAACCCATCTAGACCCTCGGTGGTAATGTTTTACAAAATTGCGGTCGTGTCGGCCCGTACTTTGCCGTGGGGGCATTATCTACGTCTATAACGTTATATATCCTAACCTAACGGAACCTAACATCTCGGATGTAGTATTTTCCAACATTCCTGGCGGGTCGGCCCCTACTTCTCGCTGGGCACATTATATACGTCTATAACGTAATATAACCTAACCTAACCCACCTAGATCCTCGCTGGTAATGTTTCACAGAATCCCGTTCATGTCTGCCCGTACGTCTCGGTGCGGACATTATATACGTCTATAAATTTATATATCCTAACCTAAGGGAGCCTAACATCTCGGATGTAGTATTTTCCAACATTCTTGGCGGGTCGGCCCCTACTTCACGGTGGGCACATTATATACGTCTATATCGTAATGTGACCTAACCTAACCCATCTAGACCCTCGCTGGTAATGTTTTACAATATCCCGGTCGTGTCTACCCGTACATCTCGGTGGGAACATTATATACGTCTATAACTTTATATAACCTAACCTGAGGGAACCTAACATCTCGGATGTAGTATTTTCCAACATTCCTGGCGGGTCGGCCCCTACTTCTCGGTGGGCACATTATATACGTCTATATCGTAATATAACCTAACCTAACCCATCTAGACCCTCGCTGGTAATGTTTTACAAAATCCCGGTCGTGTCGGCCCGTACTTTTCCGTGGGGACATTATATACGTTTATAACTTTATATATCCTGACCTAAGGCAACCTAAAATCTCGAATGTAGTATTTCACAACATTCCTTGCGGGTCGGCCCCAATTCTCGATGGGAACATTATTTACGTCTATATCGTAATTTAACCTAACCTAACTCATCTAGACGCTCGCTGGTAATGTTTTACTAAATCCCTGTCGTGTCGGCCCGTACTTCTCGGTGGGGACATTATATACGTCTATAACGTTATATATCCTAACCTAAGGGAACCTAACATCTCGGATGTAGTATTTTCCAACATTCCTGGCGGGTCGGCGCCAATTCTCGGTGGGCTCATTATACAAGTCTATATCGTAATATAACCTAACCTAACCCATCTAGACCCTCGCTGGTAATGTTTTACAAAATGCCGGTCGTGTCGGCCCGTACTTCTCGGTGGGCACATTATATACGTCCATATCGTAATGTAACCTAACCTAACCCATCTAGACACTCGCTGGTATAGTTTACAAAATCCCGGTCGTGTCGGCCCGTACTTTGGCGTGGGGACATTATATACGTCTATAACGTTATATATCCTAACCTAACGGAACCTAACATCTCGGATTTAGTATTTTCCAACATTCCTGGCGGGTCGGCCCCTACTTCTCGGTGGGCACATTATATACGTCCATATTGTAATATAACCTAACCTAACCCATCTAGACCCCCGCTGGTAATGTTTTACAAAATTGCGGTCGTGTCGGCCCGTACTTTGCCGTGGGGACATTATCTACGTCTATAACGTTATATATCCTAACCTAAGGGAACCTAACATCCCTGATGTAGTATTTTCCATCATTCCTGGCGGGTCGGCCCCTACTTCTCGGTGGGCACATTATATACGTCTATATCGTAGTATAACCTAACCTAACCCATCTAGACCCTCGCTGGTAATGTTTTACAAAATCTCGGTCGTGTCGGCCCGTGCTTCTCGGTGGGAACATTATATACGTCTATAACGTTATATATCCTAACCTAAGGGAACCTATCATCTCGGATGTAGTATTTTCCAACATTCCTGGCGGGTCGGCCCCTACTTCTCGGTGGGCACATTATATACGTCTATATCGTAGTATAACCTAACCTAACCCATCTAGACCCTCGCTGGTAATGTTTTACAAAATCCCGGTCGTGTCGGCCCGTGCTTCTCGGTGGGAACATTATATAAGTCTATAACGTTATATATCCTAACCTAAGGGAACCTAACATCTCGGATGTAGTATTTTCCAACATTCCTGGCGGGTCGGCCCCTACTTCTCGGTGGGCACATTATATACGTCTATATCGCAGTATAACCTAACCTAACCCATCTAGACCCTCGCTGGGAATGTTTTACAGAATTCCGTTCGTGTCGTCCCGTACGTCTCGGTGCGGATATTATATACGTCTATAACGATATATCCTAACCTAAGGCAACTTAACATCTCGGATGTAGTATTTTCCAACATTCCTGGCGGGTCGGCCCCTACTTCTCGGTGGGCACATTATATACGTCTATATCGTAGTATAACCTAACCTAACCCATCTAGACCCTCGCTGGTAATGTTTTACAAAATCCCGTTCATGTCTTCCCGTACGTCTCGGTGCGTACATTATATACGTCTATAAATTTATATATCCTAACCTAAGGGAACCTAACATCTCGGATGTAGTATTTTCCAACATTCCTGGCGGGTCGGCCCCTACTTCTCGGTGGGCACATTATATACGTCTATATCGTAATATAACCTAACCTAACCCATCTAGACCCTCGCTGGTAATGTTTTACAAAATCCCGGTCGTGTCGGCCCGTACTTTTCCGTGGGGACATTATATACGTCTATAACTTTATATATCCTGACCTAAGGCAACCTAAAATCTCGAATGTAGTATTTCACAACATTCCTTGCGGGTCGGCCCCAATTCTCGATGGGAACATTATTTACGTCTATATCGTAATATAACCTAACCTAACTCATCTAGACGCTCGCTGGTAATGTTTTACTAAATCCCGGTCGTGTCGGCCCGTACTTCTCGGTGGGGACATTATATACGTCTATAACGTTATATATCCTAACCTAAGGGAACCTAACATCTCGGATGTAGTATTTTCCAACATTCCTGGCGGGTCGGCGCCAATTCTCGGTGGGCTCATTATACCAGTCTATATCGTAATATAACCTAACCTAACCCATCTAGACCGTCGCTGGTAATGTTTTACAAAATGCCGGTCGTGTCGGCCCGTACTTCTCGGTGGGCACATTATATACGTCCATATCGTAATGTAACCTAACCTAACCCATCTAGACACTCGCTGGTATAGTTTACAGAATCCCGGTCGTGTCGGCCCGTACTTTGGCGTGGGGACATTATATACGTCTATAACGTTATATATCCTAACTTAACGGAACCTAACATCTCGGATTTAGTATTTTCCAACATTCCTGGCGGGTCGGCCCCTACTTCTCGGTGGGCACATTATATACGTCTATATCGTAATATAACCTAACCTAACCCATCTAGACCCTCGCTGGTAATGTTTTACAAAATCCCGGTCGTGTCGGCCCGTACTTTTCCGTGGGGACATTATATACGTTTATCACTTTATATATCCTGACCTAAGGCAACCTAAAATCTCGAATGTAGTATTTCACAACATTCCTTGCGGGTCGGCCCCAATTCTCGATGGGAACATTATTTACGTCTATATCGTAATATAACCTAACCTAACTCATCTAGACGCTCGCTGGTAATGTTTTACTAAATCCCGGTCGTGTCGGCCCGTACTTCTCGGTGGGGACATTATATACGTCTATAAATTTATATATCCTAACCTAAGGGAACCTAACATCTCGGATGTAGTATTTTCCAACATTCCTGGCGGGTCGGCCCCTACTTCTCGGTGGGCACATTATATACGTCTATATCGCAGTATAACCTAACCTAACCCATCTAGACCCTCGCTGGGAATGTTTTACAGAATTCCGTTCGTGTCGTCCCGTACGTCTCGGTGCGGATATTATATACGTCTATAACGATATATCCTAACCTAAGGCAACTTAACATCTCGGATGTAGTATTTTCCAACATTCCTGGCGGGTCGGCCCCTGTTTCTCGGTGGGAACATTATATACGTCTATAACGTAATACAACCTAACCTAACCCACCTAGACCCTCGCTAGTAATGTTTCACAGAATCCCGTTCATGTCTTCCCGTACGTCTCGGTGCGGACATTATATACGTCTATAAATTTATATATCCTAACCTAAGGGAACCTAACATCTCGGATGTAATATTTTCCATCATTCCTGGCGGGTCGGCCCCTACATCTCGGTGGGCACATTATATACGTCTATATCGTAGTATAACCTAACCTAACCCATCTAGACCCTCGCTGGTAATGTTTTACAAAATTCCGGACGTGTCGGCCCGTGCTTCTCGGTGGGAACATTATATACGTCTATAACGTTATATATCCTAACCTAAGGGAACCTAACATCTCGGATGTAGTATTTTCCAACATTCCTGGCGGGTCGGCCCCTACTTCTCGGTGGGCACATTATATACGTCTATATCGCGGTATAACCTAACCTAACCCATCTAGACCCTCGCTGGGAATGTTTTACAGAATTCCTTTCGTGTCGTCCCGTACGTCTCGGTGCGGATATTATATACGTCTATAACGATATATCCTAATCTAAGGCAACTTAACATCTCGGATGTAGTATTTTCCAACATTCCTGGCGGGTCGGCCCCTGTTTCTCGGTGGGAACATTATATACGTCTATAACGTAATATAACCTAACCTAACCCACCTAGACCATCGCTGGTAATGTTTCACAGAATCCCGTTCATGTCTTCCCGTACGTCTCGGTGCGGACATTATATACGTCTATAAATTTATACATCCTAACCTAAGGGAATCTAACATCTCGGATGTAGTATTTTCCAACATTCCTGGCGGGTCGGCCCCTACTTCTCGGTGGGCACATTATATACGTCTATATCGTAATATGACCTAACCTAACCCATCTAGACCCTCGCTGGTAATGTTTTACAATATCCCGGTCGTGTCTACCCGTACATCTCGGTTGGGACATTATATACGTCTATAACGTTATATATCCTAACCTAAGGGAACCTAACATCTCGGATGTAGTATTTTCCATCATTCCTGGCGGGTCGGCCCCTACTTCTCGGTGGGCACATTATATACGTCCATATCGTAGTATAACCTAACCTAACCCATCTAGACCCTCGCTGGTAATGTTTTACAAAATCCCGGTCGTGTCGGCCCGTGCTTCTCGGTGGGAACATTATATACGTCTATAACGTTATATATCCTAACCTAAGGGAACCTAACATCTCGGATGTAGTATTTTCCAACATTCCTGGCGGGTCGGCCCCTACTTCTCGGTGGGCACATTATTTACGTCTATATCGCAGTATAACCTAACCTAACCCATCTAGACCCTCGCTGGGAATGTTTTACAGAATTCCGTTCCTGTCGTCCCGTACGTCTCGGTGCGGATATTATATACGTCTATAACGATATATCCTAACCTAAGGCAACTTAACATCTCGGATGTAGTATTTTCCAACATTCCTGGCGGGTCGGCCCCTGTTTCTCGGTGGGAACATTATATACGTCTATAACGTAATATAACCTAACCTAACCCACCTAGACCCTCGCTGGTAATGTTTCACAGAATCCCGTGCATGTCTTCCCGTACGTCTCGGTGCGGACATTATATACGTCTATAAATTTATACATCCTAACCTAAGGGAACCTAACATCTCGGATGTAGTATTTTCCAACATTCCTGGCGGGTCGGCCCCTACTTCTCGGTGGGCACATTATATACGTCTATATCGTAATATGACCTAACCTAACCCATCTAGACCCTCGCTGGTAATGTTTTACAATATCCCGGTCGTGTCTACCCGTACATCTCGGTTGGGACATTATATACGTCTATAACGTTATATATCCTAACCTAAGGGAACCTAACATCTCGGATGTAGTATTTTCCATCATTCCTGGCGGGTCGGCCCCTACTTCTCGGTGGGCACATTATATACGTCTATATCGTAGTATAACCTAACCTAACCCATCTAGACCCTCGCTGGTAATGTTTTACAAAATCCCGGTCGTGTCGGCCCGTGCTTCTCGGTGGGAACATTATATACGTCTATAACGTTATATATCCTAACCTAAGGGAACCTAACATCTCGGATGTAGTATTTTCCAACATTCCTGGCGGGTCGCCCCTACTTCTCGGTGGGCACATTATATACGTCTATATCGCAGTATAACCTAACCTAACCCATCTAGACCCTCGCTGGGAATGTTTTACAGAATTCCGTTCGTGTCGTCCCGTACGTCTCGGTGCGGATATTATATACGTCTATAACGATATATCCTAACCTAAGGCAACTTAACATCTCGTATGTAGTATTTTCCAACATTCCTGGCGGGTCGGCCCCTGTTTCTCGGTGGGAACATTATATACGTCTATAACGTAATATAACCTAACCTAACCCACTTAGACCCTCGCTGGTAATGTTTCACAGAATCCCGTTCATGTTTTCCCGTACGTCTCGGTGCGGACATTATATACGTCTATAAATTTATATATCCTAACCTAAGGGAACCTAACATCTCGGATGTAGTATTTTCCAACATTCCTGGTGGGTCGGCCCCTACTTCTCGGTGGGCACATTATATACGTCTATATCGTAATATAACCTAACCTAACCCACTTAGACCCTCGCTGGTAATGTTTCACAGAATCCCGTTCATGTTTTCCCGTACGTCTCGGTGCGGACATTATATACGTCTATAAATTTATATATCCTAACCTAAGGGAACCTAACATCTCGGATGTAGTATTTTCCAACATTCCTGGCGGGTCGGCCCCTACTTCTCGGTGGGCACATTATATACGTCTATATCGTAATATGACCTAACCTAACCCATCTAGACCCTCGCTGGTAATGTTTTACAATATCCCGGTCGTGTCTAACCGTACATCTCGGTTGGGACATTATATACGTCTATAACGTTATATATCCTAACCTAAGGGAACCTAACATCTCGGATGTAGTATTTTCCATCATTCCTGGCGGGTCGGCCCCTGTTTCTCGGTGGGAACATTATATACGTCTATAACGTAATATAACCTAACCTAACCCACCTAGACCCTCGCTGGGAATGGTTTACAGAATTCCGTTCGTGTCGTCCCGTACGTCTCGGTGCGGATATTATATACGTATATAACGATATATCCTAACCTAAGGCAACTTAACATCTCGGATGTAGTATTTTCCAACATTCCTGGCGGGTCGGCCCCTACTTCTCGGTGGGCACATTATATACGTCTATATCGTAATATGACCTAACCTAACCCATCTAGACCCTCGCTGGTAATGTTTTACAAAATCCCGGTCGTGTCGGCCCGTACTTTTCCGTGGGGACATTATATACCTATAACTTTATATATCCTAACCTGAGGGAACCTAACATCTCGGATGTCATATTTCACAACATTCCTGGCGGGTCGGCGCCAATTCTCGGTGGGATCATTATATACGTCTATATCGTAATATAACCTAACCTAACCCATCTAGACCCTCGCTGGGAATGTTTTACAGAATCCTGTTAGTGTCGTCCCGTACGTCTCGGTGCGGATATTATATACGTCTATAACGATATATCCTAACCTAAGGCAACTTAACATCTCGGACGTAGTATTTTCCAACATTCCTGGCGGGTCGGCCCCTGCTTCTCGGTGGGAACATTATATACGTCTATAACGTAATATAACCTAACCGAACCCACCTAGACCGTCGCTGGTAATGTTTCACAGAATCCCGTTCATGTCTTCCCGTACGTCTCGGTGCGGACATTATATACGTCTATAAATTTATATATCCTAACCTAAGGGAACCTAACATCTCGGATGTAGTATTTTCCAACATTCCTGGCGGGTCGGCCCCTACTTCTCGGTGGGCACATTATATACGTCTATATCGTAATATGACCTAACCTAACCCATCAGACCCTCGCTGGTAATGTTTTACAATATCCCGGGCGTGTCTACCCGTACATATTGGTTTGGACATTATATACGTCTATAACGTTATATATCCTAACCTAAGGGAACCTAACATCTCGGATGTAGTATTTTCCATCATTCCTGGCGGGTCGGCCCCTGTTTCTCGGTGGTCACATTATATACGTCTATAACGTAATATAACCTACCCTAACCCACCCAGACCCTCGCTGGTAATGTTTCACAGAATCCCGTTCATGTCTTCCCGTACGTCTCGGTGCGGACATTATATACGTCTATAAATTTATATATCCTTACCTAAGGGAACCTAACATCTCTGATGTAGTATTTTCCAACATTCCTGGCGGGTCGGCCCCTACTTCTCGGTGGGCACATTATATACGTCTATATCGTAATATGACCTAACCTAACCCATCTAGACCCTCGCTGGTAATGTTTTACAATATCCCGGTCGTGTCTATCCGTACATCTCGGTTGGGACATTATATACGTCTATAACGTTATATATCCTAACCTAAGGGAACCTAACATCTCGGATGTAGTATTTTCCAACATTCCTGGCGGGTCGTCCCCTACTTCTCGGTGGGCACATTATATACGTCTATATCGTAATATGACCTAACCTAACCCATCTAGACCCTCGCTGGTAATGTTTTACAAAATCCTGTTCATGTCTTCCCGTACGTCTCGGTGCGGACATTATATACGTCTATAAATTTATATATCCTAACCTAAGGGAACCTAACATCTCGGATGTAATATTTTCCATCATTCCTGGCGGGTCGGCCCCTACATCTCGGTGGGCACATTATATACGTCTATATCGTAGTATAACCTAACCTAACCCATCTAGACCCTCGCTGGTAATGTTTTACAAAATCCCGGTCGTGTCGGCCCGTGCTTCTCGGTGGGAACATTATATACGTCTATAACGTTATATATCCTAACCTAAGGGAACCTAACATCTCGGATGTAGTATTTTCCAACATTCCTGGCGGGTCGCCCCTACTTCTCGGTGGGCACATTATATACGTCTATATCGCAGTATAACCTAACCTAACCCATCTAGACCCTCGCTGGGAATGTTTTACAGAATTCCGTTCGTGTCGTCCCGTACGTCTCGGTGCGGATATTATATACGTCTATAACGATATATCCTAACCTAAGGCAACTTAACATCTCGTATGTAGTATTTTCCAACATTCCTGGCGGGTCGGCCCCTGTTTCTCGGTGGGAACATTATATACGTCTATAACGTAATATAACCTAACCTAACCCACTTAGACCCTCGCTGGTAATGTTTCACAGAATCCCGTTCATGTTTTCCCGTACGTCTCGGTGCGGACATTATATACGTCTATAAATTTATATATCCTAACCTAAGGGAACCTAACATCTCGGATGTAGTATTTTCCAACATTCCTGGCGGGTCGGCCCCTACTTCTCGGTGGGCACATTATATACGTCTATATCGTAATATAACCTAACCTAACCCACTTAGACCCTCGCTGGTAATGTTTCACAGAATCCCGTTCATGTTATCCCGTACGTCTCGGTGCGGACATTATATACGTCTATAAATTTATATATCCTAACCTAAGGGAACCTAACATCTCGGATGTAGTATTTTCCAACATTCCTGGCGGGTCGGCCCCTACTTCTCGGTGGGCACATTATATACGTCTATATCGTAATATGACCTAACCTAACCCATCTAGACCCTCGCTGGTAATGTTTTACAATATCCCGGTCGTGTCTACCCGTACATCTCGGTTGGGACATTATATACGTCTATAACGTTATATGTCCTAACCTAAGGGAACCTAACATCTCGGATGTAGTATTTTCCATCATTCCTGGCGGGTCGGCCCCTACTTCTCGGTGGGCACATTATATACGTCTATATCGTAGTATAACCTAACCTAACCCATCTAGACCCTCGCTGGTAATGTTTTACAAAATCCCGGTCGTGTCGGCCCTTACTTCTCGGTGGTCACATTATATACGTCCATATTGTAATGTAACCTAACCTAACCCATCTAGACACTCGCTGGTAATGTTTTACAAAATCCCGGTCGTGTCGGCCCGTACTTTGGCGTGGGGACATTATATACGTCTATAACGTTATATATCCTAACCGAACGGAACCTAACATCTCGGATTTAGTATTTTCCAACATTCCTGGCGGGTCGGCGCCAATTCTCGGTGGGCTCATTATACAAGTCTATATCGTAATATAACCTAACCTAACCCACCTAGACCCTCGCTGGTAATGTTTTACAAAATGCCGGTCGTGTCGGCCCGTACTTCTCGGTGGGCACATTATATACGTCCATATCGTAATGTAACCTAACCTAACCCATCTAGACACTCGCTGGTATATTTTACAAAATCCCGGTCGTGTCGGCCCGTACTTTGGCGTGGGGACATTATATACGTCTATAACGTTATATATCCTAACCTAACGGAACCTAACATCTCGGATTTAGTATTTTCCAACATTCCTGGCGGGTCGGCCCCTACTTCTCGGTGGGCACATTATATACGTCTATATCGTAATATGACCTAACCTAACCCATCTAGACCCTCGCTGGTAATGTTTTACAATATCCCGGTCGTGTCTAACCGTACATCTCGGTTGGGACATTATATACGTCTATAACGTTATATATCCTAACCTAAGGGAACCTAACATCTCGGATGTAGTATTTTCCATCATTCCTGGCGGGTCGGCCCCTGTTTCTCGGTGGGAACATTATATTCGTCTATAACGTAATATAACCTAACCTAACCCACCTAGACCCTCGCTGGGAATGGTTTACAGAATTCCGTTCGTGTCGTCCCGTACGTCTCGGTGCGGATATTATATACGTATATAACGATATATCCTAACCTAAGGCAACTTAACATCTCGGATGTAGTATTTTCCAACATTCCTGGCGGGTCGGCCCCTACTTCTCGGTGGGCACATTATATACGTCTATATCGTAATATGACCTAACCTAACCCATCTAGACCCTCGCTGGTAATGTTTTACAAAATCCCGGTCGTGTCGGCCCGTACTTTTCCGTGGGGACATTATATACCTATAACTTTATATATCCTAACCTGAGGGAACCTAACATCTCGGATGTCATATTTCACAACATTCCTGGCGGGTCGGCGCCAATTCTCGGTGGGATCATTATATACGTCTATATCGTAATATAACCTAACCTAACCCATCTAGACCCTCGCTGGGAATGTTTTACAGAATCCTGTTAGTGTCGTCCCGTACGTCTCGGTGCGGATATTATATACGTCTATAACGATATATCCTAACCTAAGGCAACTTAACATCTCGGACGTAGTATTTTCCAACATTCCTGGCGGGTCGGCCCCTGCTTCTCGGTGGGAACATTATATACGTCTATATCGTAATATGACCTAACCTAACCCATCTAGACCCTCGCTGGTAATGTTTTACAATATCCCGGTCGTGTCTACCCGTACATCTCGGTTGGGACATTATATACGTCTATAACGTTATATATCCTAACCTAAGGGAACCTAACATCTCGGATGTAGTATTTTCCATCATTCCTGGCGGGTCGGCCCCTACTTCTCGGTGGGCACATTATATACGTCTATATCGTAGTATAACCTAACCTAACCCATCTAGACCCTCGCTGGTAATGTTTTACAAAATCCCGGTCGTGTCGGCCCGTGCTTCTCGGTGGGAACATTATATACGTCTATAACGTTATATATCCTAACCTAAGGGAACCTAACATCTCGGATGTAGTATTTTCCAACATTCCTGGCGGGTCGCCCCTACTTCTCGGTGGGCACATTATATACGTCTATATCGCAGTATAACCTAACCTAACCCATCTAGACCCTCGCTGGGAATGTTTTACAGAATTCCGTTCGTGTCGTCCCGTACGTCTCGGTGCGGATATTATATACGTCTATAACGATATATCCTAACCTAAGGCAACTTAACATCTCGTATGTAGTATTTTCCAACATTCCTGGCGGGTCGGCCCCTGCTTCTCGGTGGGAACATTATATACGTCTATAACGTAATATAACCTAACCTAACCCACTTAGACCCTCGCTGGTAATGTTTCACAGAATCCCGTTCATGTTTTCCCGTACGTCTCGGTGCGGACATTATATACGTCTATAAATTTATATATCCTAACCTAAGGGAACCTAACATCTCGGATGTAGTATTTTCCAACATTCCTGGTGGGTCGGCCCCTACTTCTCGGTGGGCACATTATATACGTCTATATCGTAATATAACCTAACCTAACCCACTTAGACCCTCGCTGGTAATGTTTCACAGAATCCCGTTCATGTTTTCCCGTACGTCTCGGTGCGGACATTATATACGTCTATAAATTTATATATCCTAACCTAAGGGAACCTAACATCTCGGATGTAGTATTTTCCAACATTCCTGGCGGGTCGGCCCCTACTTCTCGGTGGGCACATTATATACGTCTATATCGTAATATGACCTAACCTAACCCATCTAGACCCTCGCTGGTAATGTTTTACAATATCCCGGTCGTGTCTACCCGCACATCTCGGTTGGGACATTATATACGTCTATAACGTTATATGTCCTAACCTAAGGGAACCTAACATCTCGGATGTAGTATTTTCCATCATTCCTGGCGGGTCGGCCCCTACTTCTCGGTGGGCACATTATATACGTCTATATCGTAGTATAACCTAACCTAACCCATCTAGACCCTCGCTGGTAATGTTTTACAAAATCCCGGTCGTGTCGGCCCTTACTTCTCGGTGGTCACATTATATACGTCCATATTGTAATGTAACCTAACCTAACCCATCTAGACACTCGCTGGTAATGTTTTACAAAATCCCGGTCGTGTCGGCCCGTACTTTGGCGTGGGGACATTATATACGTCTATAACGTTATATATCCTAACCGAACGGAACCTAACATCTCGGATTTAGTATTTTCCAACATTCCTGGCGGGTCGGCGCCAATTCTCGGTGGGCTCATTATACAAGTCTATATCGTAATATAACCTAACCTAACCCACCTAGACCCTCGCTGGTAATGTTTTACAAAATGCCGGTCGTGTCGGCCCGTACTTCTCGGTGGGCACATTATATACGTCCATATCGTAATGTAACCTAACCTAACCCATCTAGACACTCGCTGGTATATTTTACAAAATCCCGGTCGTGTCGGCCCGTACTTTGGCGTGGGGACATTATATACGTCTATAACGTTATATATCCTAACCTAACGGAACCTAACATCTCGGATTTAGTATTTTCCAACATTCCTGGCGGGTCGGCCCCTACTTCTCGGTGGGCACATTATATACGTCTATATCGTAATATGACCTAACCTAACCCATCTAGACCCTCGCTGGTAATGTTTTACAATATCCCGGTCGTGTCTAACCGTACATCTCGGTTGGGACATTATATACGTCTATAACGTTATATATCCTAACCTAAGGGAACCTAACATCTCGGATGTAGTATTTTCCATCATTCCTGGCGGGTCGGCCCCTGTTTCTCGGTGGGAACATTATATACGTCTATAACGTAATATAACCTAACCTAACCCACCTAGACCCTCGCTGGGAATGGTTTACAGAATTCCGTTCGTGTCGTCCCGTACGTCTCGGTGCGGATATTATATACGTATATAACGATATATCCTAACCTAAGGCAACTTAACATCTCGGATGTAGTATTTTCCAACATTCCTGGCGGGTCGGCCCCTACTTCTCGGTGGGCACATTATATACGTCTATATCGTAATATGACCTAACCTAACCCATCTAGACCCTCGCTGGTAATGTTTTACAAAATCCCGGTCGTGTCGGCCCGTACTTTTCCGTGGGGACATTATATACCTATAACTTTATATATCCTAACCTGAGGGAACCTAACATCTCGGATGTCATATTTCACAACATTCCTGGCGGGTCGGCGCCAATTCTCGGTGGGATCATTATATACGTCTATATCGTAATATAACCTAACCTAACCCATCTAGACCCTCGCTGGGAATGTTTTACAGAATCCTGTTAGTGTCGTCCCGTACGTCTCGGTGCGGATATTATATACGTCTATAACGATATATCCTAACCTAAGGCAACTTAACATCTCGGACGTAGTATTTTCCAA
The DNA here is from genome assembly GCA_963969225.1 of Xylocopa violacea. Taxonomy (NCBI): domain Eukaryota; kingdom Metazoa; phylum Arthropoda; class Insecta; order Hymenoptera; family Apidae; genus Xylocopa; species Xylocopa violacea. The sequence continues at coordinate 6,631,819 of CAXAJV010000011.1, read as the reverse complement.
CATTCCTGGCGGGTCGGCCCCTGCTTCTCGGTGGGAACATTATATACGTCTATAACGTAATATAACCTAACCGAACCCACCTAGACCGTCGCTGGTAATGTTTCACAGAATCCCGTTCATGTCTTCCCGTACGTCTCGGTGCGGACATTATATACGTCTATAAATTTATATATCCTAACCTAAGGGAACCTAACATCTCGGATGTAGTATTTTCCAACATTCCTGGCGGGTCGGCCCCTACTTCTCGGTGGGCACATTATATACGTCTATATCGTAATATGACCTAACCTAACCCATCAGACCCTCGCTGGTAATGTTTTACAATATCCCGGGCGTGTCTACCCGTACATATTGGTTTGGACATTATATACGTCTATAACGTTATATATCCTAACCTAAGGGAACCTAACATCTCGGATGTAGTATTTTCCAACATTCCTGGCGGGTCGTCCCCTACTTCTCGGTGGGCACATTATATACGTCTATATCGTAATATGACCTAACCTAACCCATCTAGACCCTCGCTGGTAATGTTTTACAAAATCCTGTTCATGTCTTCCCGTACGTCTCGGTGCGGACATTATATACGTCTATAAATTTATATATCCTAACCTAAGGGAACCTAACATCTCGGATGTAATATTTTCCATCATTCCTGGCGGGTCGGCCCCTACATCTCGGTGGGCACATTATATACGTCTATATCGTAGTATAACCTAACCTAACCCATCTAGACCCTCGCTGGTAATGTTTTACAAAATCCCGGACGTGTCGGCCCGTGCTTCTCGGTGGGAACATTATATACGTCTATAACGTTATATATCCTAACCTAAGGGAACCTAACATCTCGGATGTAGTATTTTCCAACATTCCTGGCGGGTCGGCCCCTACTTCTCGGTGGGCACATTATTTACGTCTATATCGCAGTATAACCTAACCTAACCCATCTAGACCCTCGCTGGGAATGTTTTACAGAATTCCGTTCCTGTCGTCCCGTACGTCTCGGTGCGGATATTATATACGTCTATAACGATATATCCTAACCTAAGGCAACTTAACATCTCGGATGTAGTATTTTCCAACATTCCTGGCGGGTCGGCCCCTGTTTCTCGGTGGGAACATTATATACGTCTATAACGTAATATAACCTAACCTAACCCACCTAGACCCTCGCTGGTAATGTTTCACAGAATCCCGTGCATGTCTTCCCGTACGTCTCGGTGCGGACATTATATACGTCTATAAATTTATATATCCTAACCTAAGGGAACCTAACATCTCGGATGTAGTATTTTCCAACATTCCTGGCGGGTCGGCCCCTACTTCTCGGTGGGCACATTATATACGTCTATATCGTAATATGACCTAACCTAACCCATCAGACCCTCGCTGGTAATGTTTTACAATATCCCGGGCGTGTCTACCCGTACATATTGGTTTGGACATTATATACGTCTATAACGTTATATATCCTAACCTAAGGGAACCTAACATCTCGGATGTAGTATTTTCCAACATTCCTGGCGGGTCGTCCCCTACTTCTCGGTGGGCACATTATATACGTCTATATCGTAATATGACCTAACCTAACCCATCTAGACCCTCGCTGGTAATGTTTTACAAAATCCTGTTCATGTCTTCCCGTACGTCTCGGTGCGGACATTATATACGTCTATAAATTTATATATCCTAACCTAAGGGAACCTAACATCTCGGATGTAATATTTTCCATCATTCCTGGCGGGTCGGCCCCTACATCTCGGTGGGCACATTATATACGTCTATATCGTAGTATAACCTAACCTAACCCATCTAGACCCTCGCTGGTAATGTTTTACAAAATCCCGGACGTGTCGGCCCGTGCTTCTCGGTGGGAACATTATATACGTCTATAACGTTATATATCCTAACCTAAGGGAACCTAACATCTCGGATGTAGTATTTTCCAACATTCCTGGCGGGTCGGCCCCTACTTCTCGGTGGGCACATTATTTACGTCTATATCGCAGTATAACCTAACCTAACCCATCTAGACCCTCGCTGGGAATGTTTTACAGAATTCCGTTCCTGTCGTCCCGTACGTCTCGGTGCGGATATTATATACGTCTATAACGATATATCCTAACCTAAGGCAACTTAACATCTCGGATGTAGTATTTTCCAACATTCCTGGCGGGTCGGCCCCTGTTTCTCGGTGGGAACATTATATACGTCTATAACGTAATATAACCTAACCTAACCCACCTAGACCCTCGCTGGTAATGTTTCACAGAATCCCGTGCATGTCTTCCCGTACGTCTCGGTGCGGACATTATATACGTCTATAAATTTATACATCCTAACCTAAGGGAACCTAACATCTCGGATGTAGTATTTTCCAACATTCCTGGCGGGTCGGCCCCTACTTCTCGGTGGGCACATTATATACGTCTATATCGTAATATGACCTAACCTAACCCATCTAGACCCTCGCTGGTAATGTTTTACAATATCCCGGTCGTGTCTACCCGTACATCTCGGTTGGGACATTATATACGTCTATAACGTTATATATCCTAACCTAAGGGAACCTAACATCTCGGATGTAGTATTTTCCATCATTCCTGGCGGGTCGGCCCCTACTTCTCGGTGGGCACATTATATACGTCTATATCGTAGTATAACCTAACCTAACCCATCTAGACCCTCGCTGGTAATGTTTTACAAAATCCCGGTCGTGTCGGCCCGTGCTTCTCGGTGGGAACATTATATACGTCTATAACGTTATATATCCTAACCTAAGGGAACCTAACATCTCGGATGTAGTATTTTCCAACATTCCTGGCGGGTCGCCCCTACTTCTCGGTGGGCACATTATATACGTCTATATCGCAGTATAACCTAACCTAACCCATCTAGACCCTCGCTGGGAATGTTTTACAGAATTCCGTTCGTGTCGTCCCGTACGTCTCGGTGCGGATATTATATACGTCTATAACGATATATCCTAACCTAAGGCAACTTAACATCTCGTATGTAGTATTTTCCAACATTCCTGGCGGGTCGGCCCCTGTTTCTCGGTGGGAACATTATATACGTCTATAACGTAATATAACCTAACCTAACCCACTTAGACCCTCGCTGGTAATGTTTCACAGAATCCCGTTCATGTTTTCCCGTACGTCTCGGTGCGGACATTATATACGTCTATAAATTTATATATCCTAACCTAAGGGAACCTAACATCTCGGATGTAGTATTTTCCAACATTCCTGGCGGGTCGGCCCCTACTTCTCGGTGGGCACATTATATACGTCTATATCGTAATATAACCTAACCTAACCCACTTAGACCCTCGCTGGTAATGTTTCACAGAATCCCGTTCATGTTTTCCCGTACGTCTCGGTGCGGACATTATATACGTCTATAAATTTATATATCCTAACCTAAGGGAACCTAACATCTCGGATGTAGTATTTTCCAACATTCCTGGCGGGTCGGCCCCTACTTCTCGGTGGGCACATTATATACGTCTATATCGTAATATGACCTAACCTAACCCATCTAGACCCTCGCTGGTAATGTTTTACAATATCCCGGTCGTGTCTACCCGTACATCTCGGTTGGGACATTATATACGTCTATAACGTTATATGTCCTAACCTAAGGGAACCTAACATCTCGGATGTAGTATTTTCCATCATTCCTGGCGGGTCGGCCCCTACTTCTCGGTGGGCACATTATATACGTCTATATCGTAGTATAACCTAACCTAACCCATCTAGACCCTCGCTGGTAATGTTTTACAAAATCCCGGTCGTGTCGGCCCTTACTTCTCGGTGGTCACATTATATACGTCCATATTGTAATGTAACCTAACCTAACCCATCTAGACCCTCGCTGGTAATGTTTTACAAAATCCCGGTCGTGTCGGCCCGTGCTTCTCGGTGGGAACATTATATACGTCTATAACGTTATATATCCTAACCTAAGGGAACCTAACATCTCGGATGTAGTATTTTCCAACATTCCTGGCGGGTCGCCCCTACTTCTCGGTGGGCACATTATATACGTCTATATCGCAGTATAACCTAACCTAACCCATCTAGACCCTCGCTGGGAATGTTTTACAGAATTCCGTTCGTGTCGTCCCGTACGTCTCGGTGCGGATATTATATACGTCTATAACGATATATCCTAACCTAAGGCAACTTAACATCTCGTATGTAGTATTTTCCAACATTCCTGGCGGGTCGGCCCCTGTTTCTCGGTGGGAACATTATATACGTCTATAACGTAATATAACCTAACCTAACCCACTTAGACCCTCGCTGGTAATGTTTCACAGAATCCCGTTCATGTTTTCCCGTACGTCTCGGTGCGGACATTATATACGTCTATAAATTTATATATCCTAACCTAAGGGAACCTAACATCTCGGATGTAGTATTTTCCAACATTCCTGGTGGGTCGGCCCCTACTTCTCGGTGGGCACATTATATACGTCTATATCGTAATATAACCTAACCTAACCCACTTAGACCCTCGCTGGTAATGTTTCACAGAATCCCGTTCATGTTTTCCCGTACGTCTCGGTGCGGACATTATATACGTCTATAAATTTATATATCCTAACCTAAGGGAACCTAACATCTCGGATGTAGTATTTTCCAACATTCCTGGCGGGTCGGCCCCTACTTCTCGGTGGGCACATTATATACGTCTATATCGTAATATGACCTAACCTAACCCATCTAGACCCTCGCTGGTAATGTTTTACAATATCCCGGTCGTGTCTACCCGCACATCTCGGTTGGGACATTATATACGTCTATAACGTTATATGTCCTAACCTAAGGGAACCTAACATCTCGGATGTAGTATTTTCCATCATTCCTGGCGGGTCGGCCCCTACTTCTCGGTGGGCACATTATATACGTCTATATCGTAGTATAACCTAACCTAACCCATCTAGACCCTCGCTGGTAATGTTTTACAAAATCCCGGTCGTGTCGGCCCTTACTTCTCGGTGGTCACATTATATACGTCCATATTGTAATGTAACCTAACCTAACCCATCTAGACACTCGCTGGTAATGTTTTACAAAATCCCGGTCGTGTCGGCCCGTACTTTGGCGTGGGGACATTATATACGTCTATAACGTTATATATCCTAACCGAACGGAACCTAACATCTCGGATTTAGTATTTTCCAACATTCCTGGCGGGTCGGCGCCAATTCTCGGTGGGCTCATTATACAAGTCTATATCGTAATATAACCTAACCTAACCCACCTAGACCCTCGCTGGTAATGTTTTACAAAATGCCGGTCGTGTCGGCCCGTACTTCTCGGTGGGCACATTATATACGTCCATATCGTAATGTAACCTAACCTAACCCATCTAGACACTCGCTGGTATATTTTACAAAATCCCGGTCGTGTCGGCCCGTACTTTGGCGTGGGGACATTATATACGTCTATAACGTTATATATCCTAACCTAACGGAACCTAACATCTCGGATTTAGTATTTTCCAACATTCCTGGCGGGTCGGCCCCTACTTCTCGGTGGGCACATTATATACGTCTATATCGTAATATGACCTAACCTAACCAATCTAGACCCTCGCTGGTAATGTTTTACAATATCCCGGTCGTGTCTAACCGTACATCTCGGTTGGGACATTATATACGTCTATAACGTTATATATCCTAACCTAAGGGAACCTAACATCTCGGATGTAGTATTTTCCATCATTCCTGGCGGGTCGGCCCCTGTTTCTCGGTGGGAACATTATATACGTCTATAACGTAATATAACCTAACCTAACCCACCTAGACCCTCGCTGGGAATGGTTTACAGAATTCCGTTCGTGTCGTCCCGTACGTCTCGGTGCGGATATTATATACGTATATAACGATATATCCTAACCTAAGGCAACTTAACATCTCGGATGTAGTATTTTCCAACATTCCTGGCGGGTCGGCCCCTACTTCTCGGTGGGCACATTATATACGTCTATATCGTAATATGACCTAACCTAACCCATCTAGACCCTCGCTGGTAATGTTTTACAAAATCCCGGTCGTGTCGGCCCGTACTTTTCCGTGGGGACATTATATACCTATAACTTTATATATCCTAACCTGAGGGAACCTAACATCTCGGATGTCATATTTCACAACATTCCTGGCGGGTCGGCGCCAATTCTCGGTGGGATCATTATATACGTCTATATCGTAATATAACCTAACCTAACCCATCTAGACCCTCGCTGGGAATGTTTTACAGAATCCTGTTAGTGTCGTCCCGTACGTCTCGGTGCGGATATTATATACGTCTATAACGATATATCCTAACCTAAGGCAACTTAACATCTCGGACGTAGTATTTTCCAACATTCCTGGCGGGTCGGCCCCTGCTTCTCGGTGGGAACATTATATACGTCTATAACGTAATATAACCTAACCGAACCCACCTAGACCGTCGCTGGTAATGTTTCACAGAATCCCGTTCATGTCTTCCCGTACGTCTCGGTGCGGACATTATATACGTCTATAAATTTATATATCCTAACCTAAGGGAACCTAACATCTCGGATGTAGTATTTTCCAACATTCCTGGCGGGTCGGCCCCTACTTCTCGGTGGGCACATTATATACGTCTATATCGTAATATGACCTAACCTAAGCCATCAGACCCTCGCTGGTAATGTTTTACAATATCCCGGGCGTGTCTACCCGTACATATTGGTTTGGACATTATATACGTCTATAACGTTATATATCCTAACCTAAGGGAACCTAACATCTCGGATGTAGTATTTTCCATCATTCCTGGCGGGTCGGCCCCTGTTTCTCGGTGGTCACATTATATACGTCTATAACGTAATATAACCTACCCTAACCCACCCAGACCCTCGCTGGTAATGTTTCACAGAATCCCGTTCATGTCTTCCCGTACGTCTCGGTGCGGACATTATATACGTCTATAAATTTATATATCCTTACCTAAGGGAACCTAACATCTCTGATGTAGTATTTTCCAACATTCCTGGCGGGTCGGCCCCTACTTCTCGGTGGGCACATTATATACGTCTATATCGTAATATGACCTAACCTAACCCATCTAGACCCTCGCTGGTAATGTTTTACAATATCCCGGTCGTGTCTATCCGTACATCTCGGTTGGGACATTATATACGTCTATAACGTTATATATCCTAACCTAAGGGAACCTAACATCTCGGATGTAGTATTTTCCAACATTCCTGGCGGGTCGTCCCCTACTTCTCGGTGGGCACATTATATACGTCTATATCGTAATATGACCTAACCTAACCCATCTAGACCCTCGCTGGTAATGTTTTACAAAATCCTGTTCATGTCTTCCCGTACGTCTCGGTGCGGACATTATATACGTCTATAAATTTATATATCCTAACCTAAGGGAACCTAACATCTCGGATGTAATATTTTCCATCATTCCTGGCGGGTCGGCCCCTACATCTCGGTGGGCACATTATATACGTCTATATCGTAGTATAACCTAACCTAACCCATCTAGACCCTCGCTGGTAATGTTTTACAAAATCCCGGACGTGTCGGCCCGTGCTTCTCGGTGGGAACATTATATACGTCTATAACGTTATATATCCTAACCTAAGGGAACCTAACATCTCGGATGTAGTATTTTCCAACATTCCTGGCGGGTCGGCCCCTACTTCTCGGTGGGCACATTATTTACGTCTATATCGCAGTATAACCTAACCTAACCCATCTAGACCCTCGCTGGGAATGTTTTACAGAATTCCGTTCCTGTCGTCCCGTACGTCTCGGTGCGGATATTATATACGTCTATAACGATATATCCTAACCTAAGGCAACTTAACATCTCGGATGTAGTATTTTCCAACATTCCTGGCGGGTCGGCCCCTGTTTCTCGGTGGGAACATTATATACGTCTATAACGTAATATAACCTAACCTAACCCACCTAGACCCTCGCTGGTAATGTTTCACAGAATCCCGTGCATGTCTTCCCGTACGTCTCGGTGCGGACATTATATACGTCTATAAATTTATACATCCTAACCTAAGGGAACCTAACATCTCGGATGTAGTATTTTCCAACATTCCTGGCGGGTCGGCCCCTACTTCTCGGTGGGCACATTATATACGTCTATATCGTAATATGACCTAACCTAACCCATCTAGACCCTCGCTGGTAATGTTTTACAATATCCCGGTCGTGTCTACCCGTACATCTCGGTTGGGACATTATATACGTCTATAACGTTATATATCCTAACCTAAGGGAACCTAACATCTCGGATGTAGTATTTTCCATCATTCCTGGCGGGTCGGCCCCTACTTCTCGGTGGGCACATTATATACGTCTATATCGTAGTATAACCTAACCTAACCCATCTAGACCCTCGCTGGTAATGTTTTACAAAATCCCGGTCGTGTCGGCCCGTGCTTCTCGGTGGGAACATTATATACGTCTATAACGTTATATATCCTAACCTAAGGGAACCTAACATCTCGGATGTAGTATTTTCCAACATTCCTGGCGGGTCGCCCCTACTTCTCGGTGGGCACATTATATACGTCTATATCGCAGTATAACCTAACCTAACCCATCTAGACCCTCGCTGGGAATGTTTTACAGAATTCCGTTCGTGTCGTCCCGTACGTCTCGGTGCGGATATTATATACGTCTATAACGATATATCCTAACCTAAGGCAACTTAACATCTCGTATGTAGTATTTTCCAACATTCCTGGCGGGTCGGCCCCTGTTTCTCGGTGGGAACATTATATACGTCTATAACGTAATATAACCTAACCTAACCCACTTAGACCCTCGCTGGTAATGTTTCACAGAATCCCGTTCATGTTTTCCCGTACGTCTCGGTGCGGACATTATATACGTCTATAAATTTATATATCCTAACCTAAGGGAACCTAACATCTCGGATGTAGTATTTTCCAACATTCCTGGCGGGTCGGCCCCTACTTCTCGGTGGGCACATTATATACGTCTATATCGTAATATAACCTAACCTAACCCACTTAGACCCTCGCTGGTAATGTTTCACAGAATCCCGTTCATGTTTTCCCGTACGTCTCGGTGCGGACATTATATACGTCTATAAATTTATATATCCTAACCTAAGGGAACCTAACATCTCGGATGTAGTATTTTCCAACATTCCTGGCGGGTCGGCCCCTACTTCTCGGTGGGCACATTATATACGTCTATATCGTAATATGACCTAACCTAACCCATCTAGACCCTCGCTGGTAATGTTTTACAATATCCCGGTCGTGTCTACCCGTACATCTCGGTTGGGACATTATATACGTCTATAACGTTATATGTCCTAACCTAAGGGAACCTAACATCTCGGATGTAGTATTTTCCATCATTCCTGGCGGGTCGGCCCCTACTTCTCGGTGGGCACATTATATACGTCTATATCGTAGTATAACCTAACCTAACCCATCTAGACCCTCGCTGGTAATGTTTTACAAAATCCCGGTCGTGTCGGCCCTTACTTCTCGGTGGTCACATTATATACGTCCATATTGTAATGTAACCTAACCTAACCCATCTAGACACTCGCTGGTAATGTTTTACAAAATCCCGGTCGTGTCGGCCCGTACTTTGGCGTGGGGACATTATATACGTCTATAACGTTATATATCCTAACCGAACGGAACCTAACATCTCGGATTTAGTATTTTCCAACATTCCTGGCGGGTCGGCGCCAATTCTCGGTGGGCTCATTATACAAGTCTATATCGTAATATAACCTAACCTAACCCACCTAGACACTCGCTGGTAATGTTTTACAAAATGCCGGTCGTGTCGGCCCGTACTTCTCGGTGGGCACATTATATACGTCCATATCGTAATGTAACCTAACCTAACCCATCTAGACACTCGCTGGTATATTTTACAAAATCCCGGTCGTGTCGGCCCGTACTTTGGCGTGGGGACATTATATACGTCTATAACGTTATATATCCTAACCTAACGGAACCTAACATCTCGGATTTAGTATTTTCCAACATTCCTGGCGGGTCGGCCCCTACTTCTCGGTGGGCACATTATATACGTCTATATCGTAATATGACCTAACCTAACCCATCCAGACCCTCGCTGGTAATGTTTTACAATATCCCGGTCGTGTCTAACCGTACATCTCGGTTGGGACGTTATATACGTCTATAACGTTATATATCCTAACCTAAGGGAACCTAACATCTCGGATGTAGTATTTTCCATCATTCCTGGCGGGTCGGCCCCTGTTTCTCGGTGGGAACATTATATACGTCTATAACGTAATATAACCTAACCTAACCCACCTAGACCCTCGCTGGGAATGGTTTACAGAATTCCGTTCGTGTCGTCCCGTACGTCTCGGTGCGGATATTATATACGTATATAACGATATATCCTAACCTAAGGCAACTTAACATCTCGGATGTAGTATTTTCCAACATTCCTGGCGGGTCGGCCCCTACTTCTCGGTGGGCACATTATATACGTCTATATCGTAATATGACCTAACCTAACCCATCTAGACCCTCGCTGGTAATGTTTTACAAAATCCCGGTCGTGTCGGCCCGTACTTTTCCGTGGGGACATTATATACCTATAACTTTATATATCCTAACCTGAGGGAACCTAACATCTCGGATGTCACATTTCACAACATTCCTGGCGGGTCGGCGCCAATTCTCGGTGGGATCATTATATACGTCTATATCGTAATATAACCTAACCTAACCCATCTAGACCCTCGCTGGGAATGTTTTACAGAATCCTGTTAGTGTCGTCCCGTACGTCTCGGTGCGGATATTATATACGTCTATAACGATATATCCTAACCTAAGGCAACTTAACATCTCGGACGTAGTATTTTCCAACATTCCTGGCGGGTCGGCCCCTGCTTCTCGGTGGGAACATTATATACGTCTATAACGTAATATAACCTAACCGAACCCACCTAGACCGTCGCTGGTAATGTTTCACAGAATCCCGTTCATGTCTTCCCGTACGTCTCGGTGCGGACATTATATACGTCTATAAATTTATATATCCTAACCTAAGGGAACCTAACATCTCGGATGTAGTATTTTCCAACATTCCTGGCGGGTCGGCCCCTACTTCTCGGTGGGCACATTATATACGTCTATATCGTAATATGACCTAACCTAACCCATCAGACCCTCGCTGGTAATGTTTTACAATATCCCGGGCGTGTCTACCCGTACATATTGGTTTGGACATTATATACGTCTATAACGTTATATATCCTAACCTAAGGGAACCTAACATCTCGGATGTAGTATTTTCCATCATTCCTGGCGGGTCGGCCCCTGTTTCTCGGTGGTCACATTATATACGTCTATAACGTAATATAACCTACCCTAACCCACCGAGACCCTCGCTGGTAATGTTTCACAGAATCCCGTTCATGTCTTCCCGTACGTCTCGGTGCGGACATTATATACGTCTATAAATTTATATATCCTTACCTAAGGGAACCTAACATCTCTGATGTAGTATTTTCCAACATTCCTGGCGGGTCGGCCCCTACTTCTCGGTGGGCACATTATATACGTCTATATCGTAATATGACCTAACCTAACCCATCTAGACCCTCGCTGGTAATGTTTTACAATATCCCGGTCGTGTCTATCCGTACATCTCGGTTGGGACATTATATACGTCTATAACGTTATATATCCTAACCTAAGGGAACCTAACATCTCGGATGTAGTATTTTCCAACATTCCTGGCGGGTCGTCCCCTACTTCTCGGTGGGCACATTATATACGTCTATATCGTAATATGACCTAACCTAACCCATCTAGACCCTCGCTGGTAATGTTTTACAAAATCCTGTTCATGTCTTCCCGTACGTCTCGGTGCGGACATTATATACGTCTATAAATTTATATATCCTAACCTAAGGGAACCTAACATCTCGGATGTAATATTTTCCATCATTCCTGGCGGGTCGGCCCCTACATCTCGGTGGGCACATTATATACGTCTATATCGTAGTATAACCTAACCTAACCCATCTAGACCCTCGCTGGTAATGTTTTACAAAATCCCGGACGTGTCGGCCCGTGCTTCTCGGTGGGAACATTATATACGTCTATAACGTTATATATCCTAACCTAAGGGAACCTAACATCTCGGATGTAGTATTTTCCAACATTCCTGGCGGGTCGGCCCCTACTTCTCGGTGGGCACATTATTTACGTCTATATCGCAGTATAACCTAACCTAACCCATCTAGACCCTCGCTGGGAATGTTTTACAGAATTCCGTTCCTGTCGTCCCGTACGTCTCGGTGCGGATATTATATACGTCTATAACGATATATCCTAACCTAAGGCAACTTAACATCTCGGATGTAGTATTTTCCAACATTCCTGGCGGGTCGGCCCCTGTTTCTCGGTGGGAACATTATATACGTCTATAACGTAATATAACCTAACCTAACCCACCTAGACCCTCGCTGGTAATGTTTCACAGAATCCCGTGCATGTCTTCCCGTACGTCTCGGTGCGGACATTATATACGTCTATAAATTTATACATCCTAACCTAAGGGAACCTAACATCTCGGATGTAGTATTTTCCAACATTCCTGGCGGGTCGGCCCCTACTTCTCGGTGGGCACATTATATACGTCTATATCGTAATATGACCTAACCTAACCCATCTAGACCCTCGCTGGTAATGTTTTACAATATCCCGGTCGTGTCTACCCGTACATCTCGGTTGGGACATTATATACGTCTATAACGTTATATATCCTAACCTAAGGGAACCTAACATCTCGGATGTAGTATTTTCCATCATTCCTGGCGGGTCGGCCCCTACTTCTCGGTGGGCACATTATATACGTCTATATCGTAGTATAACCTAACCTAACCCATCTAGACCCTCGCTGGTAATGTTTTACAAAATCCCGGTCGTGTCGGCCCGTGCTTCTCGGTGGGAACATTATATACGTCTATAACGTTATATATCCTAACCTAAGGGAACCTAACATCTCGGATGTAGTATTTTCCAACATTCCTGGCGGGTCGCCCCTACTTCTCGGTGGGCACATTATATACGTCTATATCGCAGTATAACCTAACCTAACCCATCTAGACCCTCGCTGGGAATGTTTTACAGAATTCCGTTCGTGTCGTCCCGTACGTCTCGGTGCGGATATTATATACGTCTATAACGATATATCCTAACCTAAGGCAACTTAACATCTCGTATGTAGTATTTTCCAACATTCCTGGCGGGTCGGCCCCTGTTTCTCGGTGGGAACATTATATACGTCTATAACGTAATATAACCTAACCTAACCCACTTAGACCCTCGCTGGTAATGTTTCACAGAATCCCGTTCATGTTTTCCCGTACGTCTCGGTGCGGACATTATATACGTCTATAAATTTATATATCCTAACCTAAGGGAACCTAACATCTCGGATGTAGTATTTTCCAACATTCCTGGCGGGTCGGCCCCTACTTCTCGGTGGGCACATTATATACGTCTATATCGTAATATAACCTAACCTAACCCACTTAGACCCTCGCTGGTAATGTTTCACAGAATCCCGTTCATGTTTTCCCGTACGTCTCGGTGCGGACATTATATACGTCTATAAATTTATATATCCTAACCTAAGGGAACCTAACATCTCGGATGTAGTATTTTCCAACATTCCTGGCGGGTCGGCCCCTACTTCTCGGTGGGCACATTATATACGTCTATATCGTAATATGACCTAACCTAACCCATCTAGACCCTCGCTGGTAATGTTTTACAATATCCCGGTCGTGTCTACCCGTACATCTCGGTTGGGACATTATATACGTCTATAACGTTATATGTCCTAACCTAAGGGAACCTAACATCTCGGATGTAGTATTTTCCATCATTCCTGGCGGGTCGGCCCCTACTTCTCGGTGGGCACATTATATACGTCTATATCGTAGTATAACCTAACCTAACCCATCTAGACCCTCGCTGGTAATGTTTTACAAAATCCCGGTCGTGTCGGCCCTTACTTCTCGGTGGTCACATTATATACGTCCATATTGTAATGTAACCTAACCTAACCCATCTAGACACTCGCTGGTAATGTTTTACAAAATCCCGGTCGTGTCGGCCCGTACTTTGGCGTGGGGACATTATATACGTCTATAACGTTATATATCCTAACCGAACGGAACCTAACATCTCGGATTTAGTATTTTCCAACATTCCTGGCGGGTCGGCGCCAATTCTCGGTGGGCTCATTATACAAGTCTATATCGTAATATAACCTAACCTAACCCACCTAGACCCTCGCTGGTAATGTTTTACAAAATGCCGGTCGTGTCGGCCCGTACTTCTCGGTGGGCACATTATATACGTCCATATCGTAATGTAACCTAACCTAACCCATCTAGACACTCGCTGGTATATTTTACAAAATCCCGGTCGTGTCGGCCCGTACTTTGGCGTGGGGACATTATATACGTCTATAACGTTATATATCCTAACCTAACGGAACCTAACATCTCGGATTTAGTATTTTCCAACATTCCTGGCGGGTCGGCCCCTACTTCTCGGTGGGCACATTATATACGTCTATATCGTAATATGACCTAACCTAACCCATCTAGACCCTCGCTGGTAATGTTTTACAATATCCCGGTCGTGTCTAACCGTACATCTCGGTTGGGACATTATATACGTCTATAACGTTATATATCCTAACCTAAGGGAACCTAACATCTCGGATGTAGTATTTTCCATCATTCCTGGCGGGTCGGCCCCTGTTTCTCGGTGGGAACATTATATACGTCTATAACGTAATATAACCTAACCTAACCCACCTAGACCCTCGCTGGGAATGGTTTACAGAATTCCGTTCGTGTCGTCCCGTACGTCTCGGTGCGGATATTATATACGTATATAACGATATATCCTAACCTAAGGCAACTTAACATCTCGGATGTAGTATTTTCCAACATTCCTGGCGGGTCGGCCCCTACTTCTCGGTGGGCACATTATATACGTCTATATCGTAATATGACCTAACCTAACCCATCTAGACCCTCGCTGGTAATGTTTTACAAAATCCCGGTCGTGTCGGCCCGTACTTTTCCGTGGGGACATTATATACCTATAACTTTATATATCCTAACCTGAGGGAACCTAACATCTCGGATGTCATATTTCACAACATTCCTGGCGGGTCGGCGCCAATTCTCGGTGGGATCATTATATACGTCTATATCGTAATATAACCTAACCTAACCCATCTAGACCCTCGCTGGGAATGTTTTACAGAATCCTGTTAGTGTCGTCCCGTACGTCTCGGTGCGGATATTATATACGTCTATAACGTTATATATCCTAACCTAAGGGAACCTAACATCTCGGATGTAGTATTTTCCATCATTCCTGGCGGGTCGGCCCCTACTTCTCGGTGGGCACATTATATACGTCTATATCGTAGTATAACCTAACCTAACCCATCTAGACCCTCGCTGGTAATGTTTTACAAAATCCCGGTCGTGTCGGCCCGTGCTTCTCGGTGGGAACATTATATACGTCTATAACGTTATATATCCTAACCTAAGGGAACCTAACATCTTGGATGTAGTATTTTCCAACATTCCTGGCGGGTCGCCCCTACTTCTCGGTGGGCACATTATATACGTCTATATCGCAGTATAACCTAACCTAACCCATCTAGACCCTCGCTGGGAATGTTTTACAGAATTCCGTTCGTGTCGCCCCGTACGTCTCGGTGCGGATATTATATACGTCTTTAACGATATATCCTAACCTAAGGCAACTTAACATCTCGTATGTAGTATTTTCCAACATTCCTGGCGGGTCGGCCCCTGTTTCTCGGTGGGAACATTATATACGTCTATAACGTAATATAACCTAACCTAACCCACTTAGACCCTCGCTGGTAATGTTTCACAGAATCCCGTTCATGTTTTCCCGTACGTCTCGGTGCGGACATTATATACGTCTATAAATTTATATATCCTAACCTAAGGGAACCTAACATCTCGGATGTAGTATTTTCCAACATTCCTGGTGGGTCGGCCCCTACTTCTCGGTGGGCACATTATATACGTCTATATCGTAATATAACCTAACCTAACCCACTTAGACCCTCGCTGGTAATGTTTCACAGAATCCCGTTCATGTTTTCCCGTACGTCTCGGTGCGGACATTATATACGTCTATAAATTTATATATCCTAACCTAAGGGAACCTAACATCTCGGATGTAGTATTTTCCAACATTCCTGGCGGGTCGGCCCCTACTTCTCGGTGGGCACATTATATACGTCTATATCGTAATATGACCTAACCTAACCCATCTAGACCCTCGCTGGTAATGTTTTACAATATCCCGGTCGTGTCTACCCGTACATCTCGGTTGGGACATTATATACGTCTATAACGTTATATGTCCTAACCTAAGGGAACCTAACATCTCGGATGTAGTATTTTCCATCATTCCTGGCGGGTCGGCCCCTACTTCTCGGTGGGCACATTATATACGTCTATATCGTAGTATAACCTAACCTAACCCATCTAGACCCTCGCTGGTAATGTTTTACAAAATCCCGGTCGTGTCGGCCCTTACTTCTCGGTGGTCACATTATATACGTCCATATTGTAATGTAACCTAACCTAACCCATCTAGACACTCGCTGGTAATGTTTTACAAAATCCCGGTCGTGTCGGCCCGTACTTTGGCGTGGGGACATTATATACGTCTATAACGTTATATATCCTAACCGAACGGAACCTAACATCTCGGATTTAGTATTTTCCAACATTCCTGGCGGGTCGGCGCCAATTCTCGGTGGGCTCATTATACAAGTCTATATCGTAATATAACCTAACCTAACCCACCTAGACCCTCGCTGGTAATGTTTTACAAAATGCCGGTCGTGTCGGCCCGTACTTCTCGGTGGGCACATTATATACGTCCATATCGTAATGTAACCTAACCTAACCCATCTAGACACTCGCTGGTATATTTTACAAAATCCCGGTCGTGTCGGCCCGTACTTTGGCGTGGGGACATTATATACGTCTATAACGTTATATATCCTAACCTAACGGAACCTAACATCTCGGATTTAGTATTTTCCAACATTCCTGGCGGGTCGGCCCCTACTTCTCGGTGGGCACATTATATACGTCTATATCGTAATATGACCTAACCTAACCCATCTAGACCCTCGCTGGTAATGTTTTACAATATCCCGGTCGTGTCTAACCGTACATCTCGGTTGGGACATTATATACGTCTATAACGTTATATATCCTAACCTAAGGGAACCTAACATCTCGGATGTAGTATTTTCCATCATTCCTGGCGGGTCGGCCCCTGTTTCTCGGTGGGAACATTATATACGTCTATAACGTAATATAACCTAACCTAACCCACCTAGACCCTCGCTGGGAATGGTTTACAGAATTCCGTTCGTGTCGTCCCGTACGTCTCGGTGCGGATATTATATACGTATATAACGATATATCCTAACCTAAGGCAACTTAACATCTCGGATGTAGTATTTTCCAACATTCCTGGCGGGTCGGCCCCTACTTCTCGGTGGGCACATTATATACGTCTATATCGTAATATGACCTAACCTAACCCATCTAGACCCTCGCTGGTAATGTTTTACAAAATCTCGGTCGTGTCGGCCCGTACTTTTCCGTGGGGACATTATATACCTATAACTTTATATATCCTAACCTGAGGGAACCTAACATCTCGGATGTCATATTTCACAACATTCCTGGCGGGTCGGCGCCAATTCTCGGTGGGATCATTATATACGTCTATATCGTAATATAACCTAACCTAACCCATCTAGACCCTCGCTGGGAATGTTTTACAGAATCCTGTTAGTGTCGTCCCGTACGTCTCGGTGCGGATATTATATACGTCTATAACGATATATCCTAACCTAAGGCAACTTAACATCTCGGACGTAGTATTTTCCAACATTCCTGGCGGGTCGGCCCCTGCTTCTCGGTGGGAACATTATATACGTCTATAACGTAATATAACCTAACCGAACCCACCTAGACCGTCGCTGGTAATGTTTCACAGAATCCCGTTCATGTCTTCCCGTACGTCTCGGTGCGGACATTATATACGTCTATAAATTTATATATCCTAACCTAAGGGAACCTAACATCTCGGATGTAGTATTTTCCAACATTCCTGGCGGGTCGGCCCCTACTTCTCGGTGGGCACATTATATACGTCTATATCGTAATATGACCTAACCTAACCCATCAGACCCTCGCTGGTAATGTTTTACAATATCCCGGGCGTGTCTACCCGTACATATTGGTTTGGACATTATATACGTCTATAACGTTATATATCCTAACCTAAGGGAACCTAACATCTCGGATGTAGTATTTTCCATCATTCCTGGCGGGTCGGCCCCTGTTTCTCGGTGGTCACATTATATACGTCTATAACGTAATATAACCTACCCTAACCCACCCAGACCCTCGCTGGTAATGTTTCACAGAATCCCGTTCATGTCTTCCCGTACGTCTCGGTGCGGACATTATATACGTCTATAAATTTATATATCCTTACCTAAGGGAACCTAACATCTCTGATGTAGTATTTTCCAACATTCCTGGCGGGTCGGCCCCTACTTCTCGGTGGGCACATTATATACGTCTATATCGTAATATGACCTAACCTAACCCATCTAGACCCTCGCTGGTAATGTTTTACAATATCCCGGTCGTGTCTATCCGTACATCTCGGTTGGGACATTATATACGTCTATAACGTTATATATCCTAACCTAAGGGAACCTAACATCTCGGATGTAGTATTTTCCAACATTCCTGGCGGGTCGTCCCCTACTTCTCGGTGGGCACATTATATACGTCTATATCGTAATATGACCTAACCTAACCCATCTAGACCCTCGCTGGTAATGTTTTACAAAATCCTGTTCATGTCTTCCCGTACGTCTCGGTGCGGACATTATATACGTCTATAAATTTATATATCCTAACCTAAGGGAACCTAACATCTCGGATGTAATATTTTCCATCATTCCTGGCGGGTCGGCCCCTACATCTCGGTGGGCACATTATATACGTCTATATCGTAGTATAACCTAACCTAACCCATCTAGACCCTCGCTGGTAATGTTTTACAAAATCCCGGACGTGTCGGCCCGTGCTTCTCGGTGGGAACATTATATACGTCTATAACGTTATATATCCTAACCTAAGGGAACCTAACATCTCGGATGTAGTATTTTCCAACATTCCTGGCGGGTCGGCCCCTACTTCTCGGTGGGCACATTATTTACGTCTATATCGCAGTATAACCTAACCTAACCCATCTAGACCCTCGCTGGGAATGTTTTACAGAATTCCGTTCCTGTCGTCCCGTACGTCTCGGTGCGGATATTATATACGTCTATAACGATATATCCTAACCTAAGGCAACTTAACATCTCGGATGTAGTATTTTCCAACATTCCTGGCGGGTCGGCCCCTGTTTCTCGGTGGGAACATTATATACGTCTATAACGTAATATAACCTAACCTAACCCACCTAGACCCTCGCTGGTAATGTTTCACAGAATCCCGTGCATGTCTTCCCGTACGTCTCGGTGCGGACATTATATACGTCTATAAATTTATACATCCTAACCTAAGGGAACCTAACATCTCGGATGTAGTATTTTCCAACATTCCTGGCGGGTCGGCCCCTACTTCTCGGTGGGCACATTATATACGTCTATATCGTAATATGACCTAACCTAACCCATCTAGACCCTCGCTGGTAATGTTTTACAATATCCCGGTCGTGTCTACCCGTACATCTCGGTTGGGACATTATATACGTCTATAACGTTATATATCCTAACCTAAGGGAACCTAACATCTCGGATGTAGTATTTTCCATCATTCCTGGCGGGTCGGCCCCTACTTCTCGGTGGGCACATTATATACGTCTATATCGTAGTATAACCTAACCTAACCCATCTAGACCCTCGCTGGTAATGTTTTACAAAATCCCGGTCGTGTCGGCCCGTGCTTCTCGGTGGGAACATTATATACGTCTATAACGTTATATATCCTAACCTAAGGGAACCTAACATCTCGGATGTAGTATTTTCCAACATTCCTGGCGGGTCGCCCCTACTTCTCGGTGGGCACATTATATACGTCTATATCGCAGTATAACCTAACCTAACCCATCTAGACCCTCGCTGGGAATGTTTTACAGAATTCCGTTCGTGTCGTCCCGTACGTCTCGGTGCGGATATTATATACGTCTATAACGATATATCCTAACCTAAGGCAACTTAACATCTCGTATGTAGTATTTTCCAACATTCCTGGCGGGTCGGCCCCTGTTTCTCGGTGGGAACATTATATACGTCTATAACGTAATATAACCTAACCTAACCCACTTAGACCCTCGCTGGTAATGTTTCACAGAATCCCGTTCATGTTTTCCCGTACGTCTCGGTGCGGACATTATATACGTCTATAAATTTATATATCCTAACCTAAGGGAACCTAACATCTCGGATGTAGTATTTTCCAACATTCCTGGCGGGTCGGCCCCTACTTCTCGGTGGGCACATTATATACGTCTATATCGTAATATAACCTAACCTAACCCACTTAGACCCTCGCTGGTAATGTTTCACAGAATCCCGTTCATGTTTTCCCGTACGTCTCGGTGCGGACATTATATACGTCTATAAATTTATATATCCTAACCTAAGGGAACCTAACATCTCGGATGTAGTATTTTCCAACATTCCTGGCGGGTCGGCCCCTACTTCTCGGTGGGCACATTATATACGTCTATATCGTAATATGACCTAACCTAACCCATCTAGACCCTCGCTGGTAATGTTTTACAATATCCCGGTCGTGTCTACCCGTACATCTCGGTTGGGACATTATATACGTCTATAACGTTATATGTCCTAACCTAAGGGAACCTAACATCTCGGATGTAGTATTTTCCATCATTCCTGGCGGGTCGGCCCCTACTTCTCGGTGGGCACATTATATACGTCTATATCGTAGTATAACCTAACCTAACCCATCTAGACCCTCGCTGGTAATGTTTTACAAAATCCCGGTCGTGTCGGCCCTTACTTCTCGGTGGTCACATTATATACGTCCATATTGTAATGTAACCTAACCTAACCCATCTAGACACTCGCTGGTAATGTTTTACAAAATCCCGGTCGTGTCGGCCCGTACTTTGGCGTGGGGACATTATATACGTCTATAACGTTATATATCCTAACCGAACGGAACCTAACATCTCGGATTTAGTATTTTCCAACATTCCTGGCGGGTCGGCGCCAATTCTCGGTGGGCTCATTATACAAGTCTATATCGTAATATAACCTAACCTAACCCACCTAGACCCTCGCTGGTAATGTTTTACAAAATGCCGGTCGTGTCGGCCCGTACTTCTCGGTGGGCACATTATATACGTCCATATCGTAATGTAACCTAACCTAACCCATCTAGACACTCGCTGGTATATTTTACAAAATCCCGGTCGTGTCGGCCCGTACTTTGGCGTGGGGACATTATATACGTCTATAACGTTATATATCCTAACCTAACGGAACCTAACATCTCGGATTTAGTATTTTCCAACATTCCTGGCGGGTCGGCCCCTACTTCTCGGTGGGCACATTATATACGTCTATATCGTAATATGACCTAACCTAACCCATCTAGACCCTCGCTGGTAATGTTTTACAATATCCCGGTCGTGTCTAACCGTACATCTCGGTTGGGACATTATATACGTCTATAACGTTATATATCCTAACCTAAGGGAACCTAACATCTCGGATGTAGTATTTTCCATCATTCCTGGCGGGTCGGCCCCTGTTTCTCGGTGGGAACATTATATACGTCTATAACGTAATATAACCTAACCTAACCCACCTAGACCCTCGCTGGGAATGGTTTACAGAATTCCGTTCGTGTCGTCCCGTACGTCTCGGTGCGGATATTATATACGTATATAACGATATATCCTAACCTAAGGCAACTTAACATCTCGGATGTAGTATTTTCCAACATTCCTGGCGGGTCGGCCCCTACTTCTCGGTGGGCACATTATATACGTCTATATCGTAATATGACCTAACCTAACCCATCTAGACCCTCGCTGGTAATGTTTTACAAAATCCCGGTCGTGTCGGCCCGTACTTTTCCGTGGGGACATTATATACCTATAACTTTATATATCCTAACCTGAGGGAACCTAACATCTCGGATGTCATATTTCACAACATTCCTGGCGGGTCGGCGCCAATTCTCGGTGGGATCATTATATACGTCTATATCGTAATATAACCTAACCTAACCCATCTAGACCCTCGCTGGGAATGTTTTACAGAATCCTGTTAGTGTCGTCCCGTACGTCTCGGTGCGGATATTATATACGTCTATAACGATATATCCTAACCTAAGGCAACTTAACATCTCGGACGTAGTATTTTCCAACATTCCTGGCGGGTCGGCCCCTGCTTCTCGGTGGGAACATTATATACGTCTATAACGTAATATAACCTAACCGAACCCACCTAGACCGTCGCTGGTAATGTTTCACACAATCCCGTTCATGTCTTCCCGTACGTCTCGGTGCGGACATTATATACGTCTATAAATTTATATATCCTAACCTAAGGGAACCTAACATCTCGGATGTAGTATTTTCCAACATTCCTGGCGGGTCGGCCCCTACTTCTCGGTGGGCACATTATATACGTCTATATCGTAATATGACCTAACCTAACCCATCAGACCCTCGCTGGTAATGTTTTACAATATCCCGGGCGTGTCTACCCGTACATATTGGTTTGGACATTATATACGTCTATAACGTTATATATCCTAACCTAAGGGAACCTAACATCTCGGATGTAGTATTTTCCAACATTCCTGGCGGGTCGTCCCCTACTTCTCGGTGGGCACATTATATACGTCTATATCGTAATATGACCTAACCTAACCCATCTAGACCCTCGCTCGTAATGTTTTACAAAATCCTGTTCATGTCTTCCCGTACGTCTCGGTGCGGACATTATATACGTCTATAAATTTATATATCCTAACCTAAGGGAACCTAACATCTCGGATGTAATATTTTCCATCATTCCTGGCGGGTCGGCCCCTACATCTCGGTGGGCACATTATATACGTCTATATCGTAGTATAACCTAACCTAACCCATCTAGACCCTCGCTGGTAATGTTTTACAAAATCCCGGACGTGTCGGCCCGTGCTTCTCGGTGGGAACATTATATACGTCTATAACGTTATATATCCTAACCTAAGGGAACCTAACATCTCGGATGTAGTATTTTCCAACATTCCTGGCGGGTCGGCCCCTACTTCTCGGTGGGCACATTATATACGTCTATATCGCGGTATAACCTAACCTAACCCATCTAGACCCTCGCTGGGAATGTTTTACAGAATTCCTTTCGTGTCGTCCCGTACGTCTCGGTGCGGATATTATATACGTCTATAACGATATATCCTAACCTAAGGCAACTTAACATCTCGGATGTAGTATTTTCCAACATTCCTGGCGGGTCGGCCCCTGTTTCTCGGTGGGAACATTATATACGTCTATAACGTAATATAACCTAACCTAACCCACCTAGACCATCGCTGGTAATGTTTCACATAATCCCGTTCATGTCTTCCCGTACGTCTCGGTGCGGACATTATATACGTCTATAAATTTATACATCCTAACCTAAGGGAATCTAACATCTCGGATGTAGTATTTTCCAACATTCCTGGCGGGTCGGCCCCTACTTCTCGGTGGGCACATTATATACGTCTATATTGTAATATGACCTAACCTTACCCATCTAGACCCTCGCTGGTAATGTTTTACAATATCCCGGTCGTGTCTACCCGTACATCTCGGTTGGGACATTATATACGTCTATAACGTTATATATCCTAACCTAAGGGAACCTAACATCTCGGATGTAGTATTTTCCATCATTCCTGGCGGGTCGGCCCCTACTTCTCGGTGGGCACATTATATACGTCCATATCGTAGTATAACCTAACCTAACCCATCTAGACCCTCGCTGGTAATGTTTTACAAAATCCCGGTCGTGTCGGCCCGTGCTTCTCGGTGGGAACATTATATACGTCTATAACGTTATATATCCTAACCTAAGGGAACCTAACATCTCGGATGTAGTATTTTCCAACATTCCTGGCGGGTCGGCCCCTACTTCTCGGTGGGCACATTATTTACGTCTATATCGCAGTATAACCTAACCTAACCCATCTAGACCCTCGCTGGGAATGTTTTACAGAATTCCGTTCCTGTCGTCCCGTACGTCTCGGTGCGGATATTATATACGTCTATAACGATATATCCTAACCTAAGGCAACTTAACATCTCGGATGTAGTATTTTCCAACATTCCTGGCGGGTCGGCCCCTGTTTCTCGGTGGGAACATTATATACGTCTATAACGTAATATAACCTAACCTAACCCACCTAGACCCTCGCTGGTAATGTTTCACAGAATCCCGTTCATGTCTTCCCGTACGTCTCGGTGCGGACATTATATACGTCTATAAATTTATACATCCTAACCTAAGGGAACCTAACATCTCGGATGTAGTATTTTCCAACATTCCTGGCGGGTCGGCCCTTACTTCTCGGTGGGCACATTATATACGTCTATATCGTAATATGACCTAACCTAACCCATCTAGACCCTCGCTGGTAATGTTTTACAATATCCCGGTCGTGTCTACCCGTACATCTCGGTTGGGACATTATATACGTCTATAACGTTATATATCCTAACCTAAGGGAACCTAACATCTCGGATGTAGTATTTTCCATCATTCCTGGCGGGTCGGCCCCTACTTCTCGGTGGGCACATTATATACGTCTATATCGTAGTATAACCTAACCTAACCCATCTAGACCCTCGCTGGTAATGTTTTACAAAATCCCGGTCGTGTCGGCCCGTGCTTCTCGGTGGGAACATTATATACGTCTATAACGTTATATATCCTAACCTAAGGGAACCTAAAATCTCGAATGTAGTATTTCACAACATTCCTTGCGGGTCGGCCCCAATTCTCGATGGGAACACTATTTACGTCTATATCGTAATATAACCTAACCTAACTCATCTAGACGCTCGCTGGTAATGTTTTACTAAATCCCGGTCGTGTCGGCCCGTACTTCTCGGTGGGGACATTATATACGTCTATAAATTTATATATCCTAACCTAAGGGAACCCAACATCTCGGATGTAGTATTTTCCAACATTCCTGGCGGGTCGGCCCCTACTTCTCGGTGGGCACATTATATACGTCTATATCGCAGTATAACCTAACCTAACCCATCTAGACCCTCGCTGGGAATGTTTTACAGAATTCCGTTCGTGTCGTCCCGTACGTCTCGGTGCGGATATTATATACGTCTATAACGATATATCCTAACCTAAGGCAACTTAACATCTCGGATGTAGTATTTTCCAACATTCCTGGCGGGTCGGCCCCTGTTTCTCGGTGGGAACATTATATACGTCTATAACGTAATATAACCTAACCTAACCCACCTAGACCCTCGCTAGTAATGTTTCACAGAATCCCGTTCATGTCTTCCCGTACGTCTCGGTGCGGACATTATATACGTCTATAAATTTATATATCCTAACCTAAGGGAACCTAACATCTCGGATGTAGTATTTTCCAACATTCCTGGCGGGTCGCCCCTACTTCTCGGTGGGCACATTATATACGTCTATATCGCAGTATAACCTAACCTAACCCATCTAGACCCTCGCTGGGAATGTTTTACAGAATTCCGTTCGTGTCGTCCCGTACGTCTCGGTGCGGATATTATATACGTCTATAACGATATGTCCTAACCTAAGGCAACTTAACATCTCGTATGTAGTATTTTCCAACATTGCTGGCGGGTCGGCCCCTGTTTCTCGGTGGGAACAATATATACGTCTATAACGTAATATAACCTAACCTAACCCACTTAGACCCTCGCTGGTAATGTTTCACAGAATCCCGTTCATGTTTTCCCGTACGTCTCGGTGCGGACATTATATACGTCTATAAATTTATATATCCTAACCTAAGGGAACCTAACATCTCGGATGTAGTATTTTCCAACATTCCTGGCGGGTCGGCCCCTACTTCTCGGTGGGCACATTATATACGTCTATATCGTAATATAACCTAACCTAACCCACTTAGACCCTCGCTGGTAATGTTTCACAGAATCCCGTTCATGTTTTCCCGTACGTCTCGGTGCGGACATTATATACGTCTATAAATTTATATATCCTAACCTAAGGGAACCTAACATCTCGGATGTAGTATTTTCCAACATTCCTGGCGGGTCGGCCCCTACTTCTCGGTGGGCACATTATATACGTCTATATCGTAATATGACCTAACCTAACCCATCTAGACCCTCGCTGGTAATGTTTTACAATATCCCGGTCGTGTCTACCCGTACATCTCGGTTGGGACATTATATACGTCTATAACGTTATATGTCCTAACCTAAGGGAACCTAACATCTCGGATGTAGTATTTTCCATCATTCCTGGCGGGTCGGCCCCTACTTCTCGGTGGGCACATTATATACGTCTATATCGTAGTATAACCTAACCTAACCCATCTAGACCCTCGCTGGTAATGTTTTACAAAATCCCGGTCGTGTCGGCCCGTACTTCTCGGTGGTCACATTATATACGTCCATATTGTAATGTAACCTAACCTAACCCATCTAGACACTCGCTGGTAATGTTTTACAAAATCCCGGTCGTGTCGGCCCGTACTTTGGCGTGGGGACATTATATACGTCTATAACGTTATATATCCTAACCGAACGGAACCTAACATCTCGGATTTAGTATTTTCCAACATTCCTGGCGGGTCGGCCCCTACTTCTCGGTGGGCACATTATATACGTCTATATCGTAATATGACCTAACCTAACCCATCAGACCCTCGCTGGTAATGTTTTACAATATCCCGGGCGTGTCTACCCGTACATATCGGTTTGGACATTATATACGTCTATAACGTTATATATCCTAACCTAAGGGAACCTAACATCTCGGATGTAGTATTTTCCATCATTCCTGGCGGGTCGGCCCCTGTTTCTCGGTGGGAACATTATATACGTCTATAACGTAATATAACCTACCCTAACCCACCCAGACCCTCGCTGGTAATGTTTCACAGAATCCCGTTCATGTCTTCCCGTACGTCTCGGTGCGTACATTATATACGTCTATAAATTTATATATCCTAACCTAAGGGAACCTAACATCTCGGATGTAGTATTTTCCAACATTCCTGGCGGGTCGGCCCCTACTTCTCGGTGGGCACATTATATACGTCTATATCGTAATATGACCTAACCTAACCCATCTAGACCCTCGCTGGTAATGTTTTACAATATCCCGGTCGTGTCTACCCGTACATCTCGGTTGGGACATTATATACGTCTATAACGTTATATATCCTAACCTAAGGGAACCTAACATCTCGGATGTAGTATTTTCCATCATTCCTGGCGGGTCGGCCCCTGTTTCTCGGTGGGAACATTATATACGTCTATAACGTAATATAACCTAACCTAACCCACCTAGACCCTCGCTGGGAATGGTTTACAGAATTCCGTTCGTGTCGTCCCGTACGTCTCGGTGCGGATATTATATACGTATATAACGATATATCCTAACCTAAGGCAACTTAACATCTCGGATGTAGTATTTTCCAACATTCCTGGCGGGTCGGCACCTGTTTCTCGGTGGGAACATTATATACGTCTATAACGTAATATAACCTAACCTAACCCACCTAGACCCTCGCTGGTAATGTTTCACAGAATCCCGTTCATGTCTTCCCGTACGTCACGGTGCGGACATTATATACGTCTATAAATTTATATATCCTAACCTAAGGGAACCTAACATCTCGGATGTAGTATTTTCCAACATTCCTGGCGGGTCGGCCCCTACTTCTCGGTGGGCACATTATATACGTCTATATCGTAATATGACCTAACCTAACCCATCTAGACCCTCGCTGGTAATGTTTTACAATATCCCGGTCGTGTCTACCCGTACATCTCGGTTGGGACATTATATACGTCTATAACGTTATATATCCTAACCTAAGGGAACCTAACATCTCGGATGTAGTATTTTCCATCATTCCTGGCGGGTCGGCCCCTACTTCTCGGTGGGCACATTATATACGTCTATATCGTAATATGACCTAACCTAACCCATCTAGACCCTCGCTGGTAATGTTTTACAAAATCCCGGTCGTGTCGGCCCGTGCTTCTCGGTGGGAACATTATATACGTCTATAACGTTATATATCCTAACCTAAGGGAACCTAACATCTCGGATGTAGTATTTTCCAACATTCCTGGCGGTTCGGCCCCTACTTCTCGGTGGGCACATTATATACGTCTATATCGTAATATGACCTAACCTAACCTACCTAGACCCTCGCTGGTAATGTTTCACAGAATCCCGTTCATGTCTTCCCGTACGTCTCGGTGCGGACATTATATACGTCTATAAATTTATATATCCTAACCTAAGGGAACCTAACATCTCGGATGTAGTATTTTCCAACATTCCTGGCGGGTCGGCCCCTACTTCTCGGTGGGCACATTATATACGTCTATATCGTAATATGACCTAACCTAACCCATCTAGACCCTCGCTGGTAATGTTTTACAAAATCCCGGTCGTGTCGGCCCGTACTTCTCGGTGGTCACATTATATACGTCCATATTGTAATCTAACCTAACCTAACCCATCTAGACACTCGCTGGTAATGTTTTACAAAATCCCGGACGTGTCGGCCCGTACTTTGGCGTGGGGACATTATATACGTCTATAACGTTATATATCCTAACCTAACGGAACCTACCATCTCGGATTTAGTATTTTCCAACATTCCTGGCGGGTCGGCCCCTACTTCTCGGTGGGCACATTATATACGTCCATATTGTAATATAACCTAACCTAACCCATCTAGACCCTCGGTGGTAATGTTTTACAAAATTGCGGTCGTGTCGGCCCGTACTTTGCCGTGGGGACATTATCTACGTCTATAACGTTATATATCCTAACCTAACGGAACCTAACATCTCGGATGTAGTATTTTCCAACATTCCTGGCGGGTCGGCTCCTACTTCTCGGTGGGCACATTATATACGTCTATATCGTAGTATAACCTAACCTAACCCATCTAGACCCTCGCTGGTAATGTTTCACAGAATCCCGTTCATGTCTTCCCGTACGTCTCGGTGCGGACATTATATACGTCTATAAATTTATATATCCTAACCTAAGGGAACCTAATATCTCGGATGTAGTATTTTCCAACATTCCTGGCGGGTCGGCCCCTACTTCTCGGTGGGCACATTATATACGTCTATATCGTAATATGACCTAACCTAACCCATCTAGACCCTCGCTGGTAATGTTTTACAATATCCCGGTCGTGTCTACCCGTACATCTCGGTTGGGACATTATATACGTCTATAACGTTATATATCCTAACCTAAGGGAACCTAACATCTCGGATGTAGTATTTTCCATCATTCCTGGCGGGTCGGCCCCTACTTCTCGGTGGGCACATTATATACGTCTATATCGTAATATGACCTAACCTAACCCATCTAGACCCTCGCTGGTAATGTTTTACAATATCCCGGTCGTGTCTACCCGTACATCTCGGTTGGGACATTATATACGTCTATAACGTTATATATCCTAACCTAAGGGAACCTAACATCTCGGATGTAGTATTTTCCATCATTCCTGGCGGGTCGGCCCCTGTTTCTCGGTGGGAACATTATATACGTCTATAACGTAATATAACCTAACCTAACCCACCTAGACCCTCGCTGGGAATGGTTTACAGAATTCCGTTCGTGTCGTCCCGTACGTCTCGGTGCGGATATTATATACGTATATAACGATATATCCTAACCTAAGGCAACTTAACATCTCGGATGTAGTATTTTCCAACATTCCTGGCGGGTCGGCACCTGTTTCTCGGTGGGAACATTATATACGTCTATAACGTAATATAACCTAACCTAACCCACCTAGACCCTCGCTGGTAATGTTTCACAGAATCCCGTTCATGTCTTCCCGTACGTCACGGTGCGGACATTATATACGTCTATAAATTTATATATCCTAACCTAAGGGAACCTAACATCTCGGATGTAGTATTTTCCAACATTCCTGGCGGGTCGGCCCCTACTTCTCGGTGGGCACATTATATACGTCTATATCGTAATATGACCTAACCTAACCCATCTAGACCCTCGCTGGTAATGTTTTACAATATCCCGGTCGTGTCTACCCGTACATCTCGGTTGGGACATTATATACGTCTATAACGTTATATATCCTAACCTAAGGGAACCTAACATCTCGGATGTAGTATTTTCCATCATTCCTGGCGGGTCGGCCCCTACTTCTCGGTCGGCACATTATATACGTCTATATCGTAATATGACCTAACCTAACCCATCTAGACCCTCGCTGGTAATGTTTTACAAAATCCCGGTCGTGTCGGCCCGTGCTTCTCGGTGGGAACATTATATACGTCTATAACGTTATATATCCTAACCTAAGGGAACCTAACATCTCGGATGTAGTATTTTCCAACATTCCTGGCGGTTCGGCCCCTACTTCTCGGTGGGCACATTATATACGTCTATATCGTAATATGACCTAACCTAACCTACCTAGACCCTCGCTGGTAATGTTTCACAGAATCCCGTTCATGTCTTCCCGTACGTCTCGGTGCGGACATTATATACGTCTATAAATTTATATATCCTAACCTAAGGGAACCTAACATCTCGGATGTAGTATTTTCCAACATTCCTGGCGGGTCGGCCCCTACTTCTCGGTGGGCACATTATATACGTCTATATCGTAATATGACCTAACCTAACCCATCTAGACCCTCGCTGGTAATGTTTTACAAAATCCCGGTCGTGTCGGCCCGTACTTCTCGGTGGTCACATTATATACGTCCATATTGTAATCTAACCTAACCTAACCCATCTAGACACTCGCTGGTAATGTTTTACAAAATCCCGGACGTGTCGGCCCGTACTTTGGCGTGGGGACATTTTATACGTCTATAACGTTATATATCCTAACCTAACGGAACCTACCATCTCGGATTTAGTATTTTCCAACATTCCTGGCGGGTCGGCCCCTACTTCTCGGTGGGCACATTATATACGTCCATATTGTAATATAACCTAACCTAACCCATCTAGACCCTCGGTGGTAATGTTTTACAAAATTGCGGTCGTGTCGGCCCGTACTTTGCCGTGGGGACATTATCTACGTCTATAACGTTATATATCCTAACCTAACGGAACCTAACATCTCGGATGTAGTATTTTCCAACATTCCTGGCGGGTCGGCTCCTACTTCTCGGTGGGCACATTATATACGTCTATATCGTAGTATAACCTAACCTAACCCATCTAGACCCTCGCTGGTAATGTTTCACAGAATCCCGTTCATGTCTTCCCGTACGTCTCGGTGCGGACATTATATACGTCTATAAATTTATATATCCTAACCTAAGGGAACCTAACATCTCGGATGTAGTATTTTCCAACATTCCTGGCGGGTCGGCCCCTACTTCTCGGTGGGCACATTATATACGTCTATATCGTAATATGACCTAACCTAACCCATCTAGACCCTCGCTGGTAATGTTTTACAATATCCCGGTCGTGTCTACCCGTACATCTCGGTTGGGACATTATATACGTCTATAACGTTATATATCCTAACCTAAGGGAACCTAACATCTCGGATGTAGTATTTTCCATCATTCCTGGCGGGTCGGCCCCTACTTCTCGGTGGGCACATTATATACGTCTATATCGCAGTATAACCTAACCTAACCCATCTAGACCCTCGCTGGGAATGTTTTACAGAATTCCGTTCGTGTCGTCCCGTACGTCTCGGTGCGGATATTATATACGTCTATAACGATATATCCTAACCTAAGGCAACTTAACATCTCGTATGTAGTATTTTCCAACGTTCCTGGCGGGTCGGCCCCTACTTCTCGGTGGGCACATTATATACGTCTATATCGTAATATGACCTAACCTAACCCATCTAGACCCTCGCTGGTAATGTTTTACAATATCCCGGTCGTGTCTACCCGTACATCTCGGTTGGGACATTATATACGTCTATAACGTTATATATCTTAACCTAAGGGAACCTAACATCTCGGATGTAGTATTTTCCATCATTCCTGGCGGGTCGGCCCCTACTTCTCGGTGGGCACATTATATACGTCCATATTGTAATATAACCTAACCTAACCCATCTAGACCCTCGCTGGTAATGTTTTACAATATCCCGGTCGTGTCTACCCGTACATCTCGGTGGGAACATTATATACGTCTATAACTTTATATATCCTAACCTGAGGGAACCTAACATCTCGGATGTAGTATTTTCCAACATTCCTGGTGGGTCGGCCCCTACTTCTCGGTGGGCACATTATATACGTCTATATCGTAATATAACCTAACCAAACCCATCTAGACCCTCGCTGGTAATGTTTTACAAAATCCCGGTCGTGTCGGCCCGTACTTTTCCGTGGGGACATTATATACGTCTATAACGTTATATATCCTAACCAAAGGCAACTTAACATCTCGGATGTAGTATTTTCCAACATTCCTGGCGGGTCGGCCCCTACTTCTCGGTGGGCACATTATATACGTCTATATCGTAGTATAACCTAACCTAACCCATCTAGACCCTCGCTGGTAATGTTTTACAAAATCCCGTTCATGTCTTCCCGTACGTCTCGGTGCGTACATTATGTACGTCTATAAATTTATATATCCTAACCTAAGGGAACCTAACATCTCGGATGTAGTATTTTCCAACATTCCTGGCGGGTCGGCCCCTACTTCTCGGTGGGCACATTATATACGTCTATATCGTAATATCACCTAACCTAACCCATCTAGACCCTCGCTGGTAATGTTTTACAAAATCCCGGTCGTGTCGGCCCGTACTTTTCCGTGAGGACATTATATACGTCTATAACTTTATATATCCTGACCTAAGGCAACCTAAAATCTCGAATGTAGTATTTCACAACATACCTTGCGGGTCGGCCCCAATTCTCGATGGGAACATTATTTACTTCTATATCGTAATATAACCTAACCTAACTCATCTAGACGCTCGCTGGTAATGTTTTACTAAATCCCGGTCGTGTCGGCCCGTACTTCTCGGTGGGGACATTATATACGTCTATAACGTTATATATCCTAACCTAAGGGAACCTAACATCTCGGATGTAGTATTTTCCAACATTCCTGGCGGGTCGGCGCCAATTCTCGGTGGGCTCATTATACAAGTCTATATCGTAATATAACCTAACCTAACCCATCTAGACCCTCGCTGGTAATGTTTTACAAAATGCCGGTCGTGTCCGCCCGTACTTCTCGGTGGGCACATTATATACGTCCATATCGTAATGTAACCTAACCTAACCCATCTAGACACTCGCTGGTATAGTTTACAAAATCCCGGTCGTGTCGGCCCGTACTTTGGCGTGGGGACATTATATACGTCTATAACGTTATATATCCTAACCTAACGGAACCTAACATCTCGGATTTAGTATTTTCCAACATTCCTGGCGGGTCGGCCCCTACTTCTCGGTGGGCACATTATATACGTCTATATCGTAATATGACCTAACCTAACCCATCTAGACCCTCGCTGGTAATGTTTTACAATATCCCGGTCGTGTCTACCCGTACATCTCGGTTGGGACATTATATACGTCTATAACGTTATATATCCTAACCTAAGGGAACCTAACATCTCGGATGTAGTATTTTCCATCATTCCTGGCGGGTCGGCCCCTGTTTCTCGGTGGGAACATTATATACGTCTATAACGTAATATAACCTAACCTAACCCACCTAGACCCTCGCTGGGAATGGTTTACAGAATTCCGTTCGTGTCGTCCCGTACGTCTCGGTGCGGATATTATATACGTATATAACGATATATCCTAACCTAAGGCAACTTAACATCTCGGATGTAGTATTTTCCAACATTCCTGGCGGGTCGGCCCCTACTTCTCGGTGGGCACATTATATACGTCTATATCGTAATATGACCTAACCTAACCCATCTAGACCCTCGCTGGTAATGTTTTACAAAATCCCGGTCGTGTCGGCCCGTACTTCTCGGTGGTCACATTATATACGTCCATATTGTAATCTAACCTAACCTAACCCATCTAGACACTCGCTGGTAATGTTTTACAAAATCCCGGACGTGTCGGCCCGTACTTTGGCGTGGGGACATTTTATACGTCTATAACGTTATATATCCTAACCTAACGGAACCTACCATCTCGGATTTAGTATTTTCCAACATTCCTGGCGGGTCGGCCCCTACTTCTCGGTGGGCACATTATATACGTCCATATTGTAATATAACCTAACCTAACCCATCTAGACCCTCGGTGGTAATGTTTTACAAAATTGCGGTCGTGTCGGCCCGTACTTTGCCGTGGGGACATTATCTACGTCTATAACGTTATATATCCTAACCTAACGGAACCTAACATCTCGGATGTAGTATTTTCCAACATTCCTGGCGGGTCGGCTCCTACTTCTCGGTGGGCACATTATATACGTCTATATCGTAGTATAACCTAACCTAACCCATCTAGACCCTCGCTGGTAATGTTTCACAGAATCCCGTTCATGTCTTCCCGTACGTCTCGGTGCGGACATTATATACGTCTATAAATTTATATATCCTAACCTAAGGGAACCTAACATCTCGGATGTAGTATTTTCCAACATTCCTGGCGGGTCGGCCCCTACTTCTCGGTGGGCACATTATATACGTCTATATCGTAATATGACCTAACCTAACCCATCTAGACCCTCGCTGGTAATGTTTTACAATATCCCGGTCGTGTCTACCCGTACATCTCGGTTGGGACATTATATACGTCTATAACGTTATATATCCTAACCTAAGGGAACCTAACATCTCGGATGTAGTATTTTCCATCATTCCTGGCGGGTCGGCCCCTACTTCTCGGTGGGCACATTATATACGTCTATATCGCAGTATAACC
The DNA here is from genome assembly GCA_963969225.1 of Xylocopa violacea. Taxonomy (NCBI): domain Eukaryota; kingdom Metazoa; phylum Arthropoda; class Insecta; order Hymenoptera; family Apidae; genus Xylocopa; species Xylocopa violacea. The sequence goes on along the minus strand of CAXAJV010000011.1, from coordinate 6,596,488 downwards.
TAACCTAACCCATCTAGACCCTCGCTGGGAATGTTTTACAGAATTCCGTTCGTGTCGTCCCGTACGTCTCGGTGCGGATATTATATACGTCTATAACGATATATCCTAACCTAAGGCAACTTAACATCTCGTATGTAGTATTTTCCAACGTTCCTGGCGGGTCGGCCCCTACTTCTCGGTGGGCACATTATATACGTCTATATCGTAATATGACCTAACCTAACCCATCTAGACCCTCGCTGGTAATGTTTTACAATATCCCGGTCGTGTCTACCCGTACATCTCGGTTGGGACATTATATACGTCTATAACGTTATATATCTTAACCTAAGGGAACCTAACATCTCGGATGTAGTATTTTCCATCATTCCTGGCGGGTCGGCCCCTACTTCTCGGTGGGCACATTATATACGTCCATATTGTAATATAACCTAACCTAACCCATCTAGACCCTCGCTGGTAATGTTTTACAATATCCCGGTCGTGTCTACCCGTACATCTCGGTGGGAACATTATATACGTCTATAACTTTATATATCCTAACCTGAGGGAACCTAACATCTCGGATGTAGTATTTTCCAACATTCCTGGTGGGTCGGCCCCTACTTCTCGGTGGGCACATTATATACGTCTATATCGTAATATAACCTAACCAAACCCATCTAGACCCTCGCTGGTAATGTTTTACAAAATCCCGGTCGTGTCGGCCCGTACTTTTCCGTGGGGACATTATATACGTCTATAACGTTATATATCCTAACCAAAGGCAACTTAACATCTCGGATGTAGTATTTTCCAACATTCCTGGCGAGTCGGCCCCTACTTCTCGGTGGGCACATTATATACCTCTATATCGTAATATAACCTAACCTAACCCATCTAGACCCTCGCTGGTAATGTTTTACAAAATCCCGGTCGTGTCGGCCCGTACTTTTCCGTGGGGACATTATATACGTCTATAATGTTATATATCCTAACCAAAGGCAACTTAACATCTCGGATGTAGTATTTTCCAACATTCCTGGCGGGTCGGCCCCTACTTCTCGGTGGGCACATTATATACGTCTATATCGTAGTATAACCTAACCTAACCCATCTAGACCCTCGCTGGTAATGTTTTACAAAATCCCGTTCATGTCTTCCCGTACGTCTCGGTGCGTACATTATGTACGTCTATAAATTTATATATCCTAACCTAAGGGAACCTAACATCTCGGATGTAGTATTTTCCAACATTCCTGGCGGGTCGGCCCCTACTTCTCGGTGGGCACATTATATACGTCTATATCGTAATATCACCTAACCTAACCCATCTAGACCCTCGCTGGTAATGTTTTACAAAATCCCGGTCGTGTCGGCCCGTACTTTTCCGTGAGGACATTATATACGTCTATAACTTTATATATCCTGACCTAAGGCAACCTAAAATCTCGAATGTAGTATTTCACAACATACCTTGCGGGTCGGCCCCAATTCTCGATGGGAACATTATTTACTTCTATATCGTAATATAACCTAACCTAACTCATCTAGACGCTCGCTGGTAATGTTTTACTAAATCCCGGTCGTGTCGGCCCGTACTTCTCGGTGGGGACATTATATACGTCTATAACGTTATATATCCTAACCTAAGGGAACCTAACATCTCGGATGTAGTATTTTCCAACATTCCTGGCGGGTCGGCGCCAATTCTCGGTGGGCTCATTATACAAGTCTATATCGTAATATAACCTAACCTAACCCATCTAGACCCTCGCTGGTAATGTTTTACAAAATGCCGGTCGTGTCCGCCCGTACTTCTCGGTGGGCACATTATATACGTCCATATCGTAATGTAACCTAACCTAACCCATCTAGACACTCGCTGGTATAGTTTACAAAATCCCGGTCGTGTCGGCCCGTACTTTGGCGTGGGGACATTATATACGTCTATAACGTTATATATCCTAACCTAACGGAACCTAACATCTCGGATTTAGTATTTTCCAACATTCCTGGCGGGTCGGCCCCTACTTCTCGGTGGGCACATTATATACGTCTATATCGTAATATGACCTAACCTAACCCATCTAGACCCTCGCTGGTAATGTTTTACAATATCCCGGTCGTGTCTACCCGTACATCTCGGTTGGGACATTATATACGTCTATAACGTTATATATCCTAACCTAAGGGAACCTAACATCTCGGATGTAGTATTTTCCATCATTCCTGGCGGGTCGGCCCCTGTTTCTCGGTGGGAACATTATATACGTCTATAACGTAATATAACCTAACCTAACCCACCTAGACCCTCGCTGGGAATGGTTTACAGAATTCCGTTCGTGTCGTCCCGTACGTCTCGGTGCGGATATTATATACGTATATAACGATATATCCTAACCTAAGGCAACTTAACATCTCGGATGTAGTATTTTCCAACATTCCTGGCGGGTCGGCACCTGTTTCTCGGTGGGAACATTATATACGTCTATAACGTAATATAACCTAACCTAACCCACCTAGACCCTCGCTGGTAATGTTTCACAGAATCCCGTTCATGTCTTCCCGTACGTCACGGTGCGGACATTCTATACGTCTATAAATTTATATATCCTAACCTAAGGGAACCTAACATCTCGGATGTAGTATTTTCCAACATTCCTGGCGGGTCGGCCCCTACTTCTCGGTGGGCACATTATATACGTCTATATCGTAATATGACCTAACCTAACCCATCTAGACCCTCGCTGGTAATGTTTTACAATATCCCGGTCGTGTCTACCCGTACATCTCGGTTGGGACATTATATACGTCTATAACGTTATATATCCTAACCTAAGGGAACCTAACATCTCGGATGTAGTATTTTCCATCATTCCTGGCGGGTCGGCCCCTACTTCTCGGTGGGCACATTATATACGTCTATATCGTAGTATAACCTAACCTAACCCATCTAGACCCTCGCTGGTAATGTTTTACAAAATCCCGGTCGTGTCGGCCCGTGCTTCTCGGTGGGAACATTATATACGTCTATAACGTTATATATCCTAACCTAAGGGAACCTAACATCTCGGATGTAGTATTTTCCAACATTCCTGGCGGGTCGGCCCCTACTTCTCGGTGGGCACATTATATACGTCTATATCGTAATATGACCTAACCTAACCTACCTAGACCCTCGCTGGTAATGTTTCACAGAATCCCGTTCATGTCTTCCCGTACGTCTCGGTGCGGACATTATATACGTCTATAAATTTATATATCCTAACCTAAGGGAACCTAAGATCTCGGATGTAGTATTTTCCAACATTCCTGGCGGGTCGGCCCCTACTTCTCGGTGGGCACATTATATACGTCTATATCGTAATATGACCTAACCTAACCCATCTAGACCCTCGCTGGTAATGTTTTACAAAATCCCGGTCGTGTCGGCCCGTACTTTTCCGTGAGGACATTATATACGTCTATAACTTTATATATCCTGACCTAAGGCAACCTAAAATCTCGAATGTAGTATTTCACAACATACCTTGCGGGTCGGCCCCAATTCTCGATGGGAACATTATTTACTTCTATATCGTAATATAACCTAACCTAACTCATCTAGACGCTCGCTGGTAATGTTTTACTAAATCCCGGACGTGTCGGCCCGTACTTCTCGGTGGGGACATTATATACGTCTATAACGTTATATATCCTAACCTAAGGGAACCTAACATCTCGGATGTAGTATTTTCCAACATTCCTGGCGGGTCGGCGCCAATTCTCGGTGGGCTCATTATACAAGTCTATATCGTAATATAACCTAACCTAACCCATCTGGACCCTCGCTGGTAATGTTTTACAAAATGCCGGTCGTGTCGGCCCGTACTTCTCGGTGGGCACATTATATACGTCCATATCGTAATGTAACCTAACCTAACCCATCTAGACACTCGCTGGTATAGTTTACAAAATCCCGGTCGTGTCGGCCCGTACTTTGGCGTGGGGACATTATATACGTCTATAACGTTATATATCCTAACCTAACGGAACCTAACATCTCGGATGTAGTATTTTCCAACATTCCTGGCGGGTCGGCCCCTACTTCTCGGTGGGCACATTATATACGTCTATATCGTAATATGACCTAACCTAACCCATCTAGACCCTCGCTGGTAATGTTTTACAATATCCCGGTCGTGTCTACCCGTACATCTCGGTTGGGACATTATATACGTCTATAACGTTATATATCCTAACCTAAGGGAACCTAACATCTCGGATGTAGTATTTTCCATCATTCCTGGCGGGTCGGCCCCTACTTCTCGGTGGGCACATTATATACGTCTATATCGTAATATGACCTAACCTAACCCATCTAGACCCTCGCTGGTAATGTTTTACAAAATCCCGGTCGTGTCGGCCCGTGCTTCTCGGTGGGAACATTATATACGTCTATAACGTTATATATCCTAACCTAAGGGAACCTAACATCTCGGATGTAGTATTTTCCAACATTCCTGGCGGGTCGGCCCCTACTTCTCGGTGGGCACATTATATACGTCTATATCGTAATATGACCTAACCTAACCTACCTCGACCCTCGCTGGTAATGTTTCACAGAATCCCGTTCATGTCTTCCCGTACGTCTCGGTGCGGACATTATATACGTCTATAAATTTATATATCCTAACCTAAGGGAACCTAACATCTCGGATGTAGTATTTTCCAACATTCCTGGCGGGTCGGCCCCTACTTCTCGGTGGGCACATTATATACGTCTATATCGTAATATGACCTAACCTAACCCATCTAGACCCTCGCTGGTAATGTTTTACAATATCCCGGTCGTGTCTACCCGTACATCTCGGTTGGGACATTATATACGTCTATAACGTTATATATCCTAACCTAAGGGAACCTAACATCTCGGATGTAGTATTTTCCATCATTCCTGGCGGGTCGGCACCTACTTCTCGGTGGGCACATTATATACGTCTATATCGCAGTATAACCTAACCTAACCCATCTAGACCCTCGCTGGTAATGTTTTACAATATCCCGGTCGTGTCTACCCGTACATCTCGGTTGGGACATTATATACGTCTATAACGTTATATATCTTAACCTAAGGGAACCTAACATCTCGGATGTAGTATTTTCCATCATTCCTGGCGGGTCGGCCCCTACTTCTCGGTGGGCACATTATATACGTCCATATTGTAATATAACCTAACCTAACCCATCTAGACCCTCGCTGGTAATGTTTTACAATATCCCGGTCGTGTCTACCCGTACATCTCGGTTGGGACATTATATACGTCTATAACGTTATATATCCTAACCTAAGGGAACCTAACATCTCGGATGTAGTATTTTCCATCATTCCTGGCGGGTCGGCCCCTACTTCTCGGTGGGCACATTATATACGTCTATATCGTAATATGACCTAACCTAACCTACCTAGACCCTCGCTGGTAATGTTTCACAGAATCCCGTTCATGTCTTCCCGTACGTCTCGGTGCGGACATTATATACGTCTATAAATTTATATATCCTAACCTAAGGGAACCTAAGATCTCGGATGTAGTATTTTCCAACATTCCTGGCGGGTCGGCCCCTACTTCTCGGTGGGCACATTATATACGTCTATATCGTAATATGACCTAACCTAACCCATCTAGACCCTCGCTGGTAATGTTTTACAAAATCCCGGTCGTGTCGGCCCGTACTTTTCCGTGAGGACATTATATACGTCTATAACTTTATATATCCTGACCTAAGGCAACCTAAAATCTCGAATGTAGTATTTCACAACATACCTTGCGGGTCGGCCCCAATTCTCGATGGGAACATTATTTACTTCTATATCGTAATATAACCTAACCTAACTCATCTAGACGCTCGCTGGTAATGTTTTACTAAATCCCGGTCGTGTCGGCCCGTACTTCTCGGTGGGGACATTATATACGTCTATAACGTTATATATCCTAACCTAAGGGAACCTAACATCTCGGATGTAGTATTTTCCAACATTCCTGGCGGGTCGGCGCCAATTCTCGGTGGGCTCATTATACAAGTCTATATCGTAATATAACCTAACCTAACCCATCTGGACCCTCGCTGGTAATGTTTTACAAAATGCCGGTCGTGTCGGCCCGTACTTCTCGGTGGGCACATTATATACGTCCATATCGTAATGTAACCTAACCTAACCCATCTAGACACTCGCTGGTATAGTTTACAAAATCCCGGTCGTGTCGGCCCGTACTTTGGCGTGGGGACATTATATACGTCTATAACGTTATATATCCTAACCTAACGGAACCTAACATCTCGGATGTAGTATTTTCCAACATTCCTGGCGGGTCGGCCCCTACTTCTCGGTGGGCACATTATATACGTCTATATCGTAATATGACCTAACCTAACCCATCTAGACCCTCGCTGGTAATGTTTTACAATATCCCGGTCGTGTCTACCCGTACATCTCGGTTGGGACATTATATACGTCTATAACGTTATATATCCTAACCTAAGGGAACCTAACATCTCGGATGTAGTATTTTCCATCATTCCTGGCGGGTCGGCCCCTACTTCTCGGTGGGCACATTATATACGTCTATATCGTAATATGACCTAACCTAACCCATCTAGACCCTCGCTGGTAATGTTTTACAAAATCCCGGTCGTGTCGGCCCGTGCTTCTCGGTGGGAACATTATATACGTCTATAACGTTATATATCCTAACCTAAGGGAACCTAACATCTCGGATGTAGTATTTTCCAACATTCCTGGCGGGTCGGCCCCTACTTCTCGGTGGGCACATTATATACGTCTATATCGTAATATGACCTAACCTAACCTACCTCGACCCTCGCTGGTAATGTTTCACAGAATCCCGTTCATGTCTTCCCGTACGTCTCGGTGCGGACATTATATACGTCTATAAATTTATATATCCTAACCTAAGGGAACCTAACATCTCGGATGTAGTATTTTCCAACATTCCTGGCGGGTCGGCCCCTACTTCTCGGTGGGCACATTATATACGTCTATATCGTAATATGACCTAACCTAACCCATCTAGACCCTCGCTGGTAATGTTTTACAATATCCCGGTCGTGTCTACCCGTACATCTCGGTTGGGACATTATATACGTCTATAACGTTATATATCCTAACCTAAGGGAACCTAACATCTCGGATGTAGTATTTTCCATCATTCCTGGCGGGTCGGCACCTACTTCTCGGTGGGCACATTATATACGTCTATATCGCAGTATAACCTAACCTAACCCATCTAGACCCTCGCTGGTAATGTTTTACAATATCCCGGTCGTGTCTACCCGTACATCTCGGTTGGGACATTATATACGTCTATAACGTTATATATCTTAACCTAAGGGAACCTAACATCTCGGATGTAGTATTTTCCATCATTCCTGGCGGGTCGGCCCCTACTTCTCGGTGGGCACATTATATACGTCCATATTGTAATATAACCTAACCTAACCCATCTAGACCCTCGCTGGTAATGTTTTACAATATCCCGGTCGTGTCTACCCGTACATCTCGGTTGGGACATTATATACGTCTATAACGTTATATATCCTAACCTAAGGGAACCTAACATCTCGGATGTAGTATTTTCCATCATTCCTGGCGGGTCGGCCCCTACTTCTCGGTGGGCACATTATATACGTCTATATCGCAGTATAACCTAACCTAACCCATCTAGACCCTCGCTGGGAATGTTTTACAGAATTCCGTTCGTGTCGTCCCGTACGTCTCGGTGCGGATATTATATACGTCTATAACGATATATCCTAACCTAAGGCAACTTAACATCTCGTATGTAGTATTTTCCAACGTTCCTGGCGGGTCGGCCCCTACTTCTCGGTGGGCACATTATATACGTCTATATCGTAATATGACCTAACCTAACCCATCTAGACCCTCGCTGGTAATGTTTTACAATATCCCGGTCGTGTCTACCCGTACATCTCGGTTGGGACATTATATACGTCTATAACGTTATATATCTTAACCTAAGGGAACCTAACATCTCGGATGTAGTATTTTCCATCATTCCTGGCTGGTCGGCCCCTACTTCTCGGTGGGCACATTATATACGTCCATATTGTAATATAACCTAACCTAACCCATCTAGACCCTCGCTGGTAATGTTTTACAATATCCCGGTCGTGTCTACCCGTACATCTCGGTGGGAACATTATATACGTCTATAACTTTATATATCCTAACCTGAGGGAACCTAACATCTCGGATGTAGTATTTTCCAACATTCCTGGTGGGTCGGCCCCTACTTCTCGGTGGGCACATTATATACGTCTATATCGTAATATAACCTAACCAAACCCATCTAGACCCTCGCTGGTAATGTTTTACAAAATCCCGGTCGTGTCGGCCCGTACTTTTCCGTGGGGACATTATATACGTCTATAACGTTATATATCCTAACCAAAGGCAACTTAACATCTCGGATGTAGTATTTTCCAACATTCCTGGCGAGTCGGCCCCTACTTCTCGGTGGGCACATTATATACCTCTATATCGTAATATAACCTAACCTAACCCATCTAGACCCTCGCTGGTAATGTTTTACAAAATCCCGGTCGTGTCGGCCCGTACTTTTCCGTGGGGACATTATATACGTCTATAATGTTATATATCCTAACCAAAGGCAACTTAACATCTCGGATGTAGTATTTTCCAACATTCCTGGCGGGTCGGCCCCTACTTCTCGGTGGGCACATTATATACGTCTATATCGTAGTATAACCTAACCTAACCCATCTAGACCCTCGCTGGTAATGTTTTACAAAATCCCGTTCATGTCTTCCCGTACGTCTCGGTGCGTACATTATGTACGTCTATAAATTTATATATCCTAACCTAAGGGAACCTAACATCTCGGATGTAGTATTTTCCAACATTCCTGGCGGGTCGGCCCCTACTTCTCGGTGGGCACATTATATACGTCTATATCGTAATATCACCTAACCTAACCCATCTAGACCCTCGCTGGTAATGTTTTACAAAATCCCGGTCGTGTCGGCCCGTACTTTTCCGTGAGGACATTATATACGTCTATAACTTTATATATCCTGACCTAAGGCAACCTAAAATCTCGAATGTAGTATTTCACAACATACCTTGCGGGTCGGCCCCAATTCTCGATGGGAACATTATTTACTTCTATATCGTAATATAACCTAACCTAACTCATCTAGACGCTCGCTGGTAATGTTTTACTAAATCCCGGTCGTGTCGGCCCGTACTTCTCGGTGGGGACATTATATACGTCTATAACGTTATATATCCTAACCTAAGGGAACCTAACATCTCGGATGTAGTATTTTCCAACATTCCTGGCGGGTCGGCGCCAATTCTCGGTGGGCTCATTATACAAGTCTATATCGTAATATAACCTAACCTAACCCATCTAGACCCTCGCTGGTAATGTTTTACAAAATGCCGGTCGTGTCCGCCCGTACTTCTCGGTGGGCACATTATATACGTCCATATCGTAATGTAACCTAACCTAACCCATCTAGACACTCGCTGGTATAGTTTACAAAATCCCGGTCGTGTCGGCCCGTACTTTGGCGTGGGGACATTATATACGTCTATAACGTTATATATCCTAACCTAACGGAACCTAACATCTCGGATTTAGTATTTTCCAACATTCCTGGCGGGTCGGCCCCTACTTCTCGGTGGGCACATTATATACGTCTATATCGTAATATGACCTAACCTAACCCATCTAGACCCTCGCTGGTAATGTTTTACAATATCCCGGTCGTGTCTACCCGTACATCTCGGTTGGGACATTATATACGTCTATAACGTTATATATCCTAACCTAAGGGAACCTAACATCTCGGATGTAGTATTTTCCATCATTCCTGGCGGGTCGGCCCCTGTTTCTCGGTGGGAACATTATATACGTCTATAACGTAATATAACCTAACCTAACCCACCTAGACCCTCGCTGGGAATGGTTTACAGAATTCCGTTCGTGTCGTCCCGTACGTCTCGGTGCGGATATTATATACGTATATAACGATATATCCTAACCTAAGGCAACTTAACATCTCGGATGTAGTATTTTCCAACATTCCTGGCGGGTCGGCACCTGTTTCTCGGTGGGAACATTATATACGTCTATAACGTAATATAACCTAACCTAACCGACCTAGACCCTCGCTGGTAATGTTTCACAGAATCCCGTTCATGTCTTCCCGTACGTCACGGTGCGGACATTCTATACGTCTATAAATTTATATATCCTAACCTAAGGGAACCTAACATCTCGGATGTAGTATTTTCCAACATTCCTGGCGGGTCGGCCCCTACTTCTCGGTGGGCACATTATATACGTCTATATCGTAATATGACCTAACCTAACCCATCTAGACCCTCGCTGGTAATGTTTTACAATATCCCGGTCGTGTCTACCCGTACATCTCGGTTGGGACATTATATACGTCTATAACGTTATATATCCTAACCTAAGGGAACCTAACATCTCGGATGTAGTATTTTCCATCATTCCTGGCGGGTCGGCCCCTACTTCTCGGTGGGCACATTATATACGTCTATATCGTAGTATAACCTAACCTAACCCATCTAGACCCTCGCTGGTAATGTTTTACAAAATCCCGGTCGTGTCGGCCCGTGCTTCTCGGTGGGAACATTATATACGTCTATAACGTTATATATCCTAACCTAAGGGAACCTAACATCTCGTATGTAGTATTTTCCAACATTCCTGGCGGGTCGGCCCCTACTTCTCGGTGGGCACATTATATACGTCTATATCGTAATATGACCTAACCTAACCTACCTAGACCCTCGCTGGTAATGTTTCACAGAATCCCGTTCATGTCTTCCCGTACGTCTCGGTGCGGACATTATATACGTCTATAAATTTATATATCCTAACCTAAGGGAACCTAAGATCTCGGATGTAGTATTTTCCAACATTCCTGGCGGGTCGGCCCCTACTTCTCGGTGGGCACATTATATACGTCTATATCGTAATATGACCTAACCTAACCCATCTAGACCCTCGCTGGTAATGTTTTACAAAATCCCGGCCGTGTCGGCCCGTACTTTTCCGTGAGGACATTATATACGTCTATAACTTTATATATCCTGACCTAAGGCAACCTAAAATCTCGAATGTAGTATTTCACAACATGCCTTGCGGGTCGGCCCCAATTCTCGATGGGAACATTATTTACTTCTATATCGTAATATAACCTAACCTAACTCATCTAGACGCTCGCTGGTAATGTTTTACTAAATCCCGGTCGTGTCGGCCCGTACTTCTCGGTGGGGACATTATATACGTCTATAACGTTATATATCCTAACCTAAGGGAACCTAACATCTCGGATGTAGTATTTTCCAACATTCCTGGCGGGTCGGCGCCAATTCTCGGTGGGCTCATTATACAAGTCTATATCGTAATATAACCTAACCTAACCCATCTGGACCCTCGCTGGTAATGTTTTACAAAATGCCGGTCGTGTCGGCCCGTACTTCTCGGTGGGCACATTATATACGTCCATATCGTAATGTAACCTAACCTAACCCATCTAGACACTCGCTGGTATAGTTTACAAAATCCCGGTCGTGTCGGCCCGTACTTTGGCGTGGGGACATTATATACGTCTATAACGTTATATATCCTAACCTAACGGAACCTAACATCTCGGATGTAGTATTTTCCAACATTCCTGGCGGGTCGGCCCCTACTTCTCGGTGGGCACATTATATACGTCTATATCGTAATATGACCTAACCTAACCCATCTAGACCCTCGCTGGTAATGTTTTACAATATCCCGGTCGTGTCTACCCGTACATCTCGGTTGGGACATTATATACGTCTATAACGTTATATATCCTAACCTAAGGGAACCTAACATCTCGGATGTAGTATTTTCCATCATTCCTGGCGGGTCGGCCCCTACTTCTCGGTGGGCACATTATATACGTCTATATCGTAATATGACCTAACCTAACCCATCTAGACCCTCGCTGGTAATGTTTTACAAAATCCCGGTCGTGTCGGCCCGTGCTTCTCGGTGGGAACATTATATACGTCTATAACGTTATATATCCTAACCTAAGGGAACCTAACATCTCGGATGTAGTATTTTCCAACATTCCTGGCGGGTCGGCCCCTACTTCTCGGTGGGCACATTATATACGTCTATATCGTAATATGACCTAACCTAACCTACCTCGACCCTCGCTGGTAATGTTTCACAGAATCCCGTTCATGTCTTCCCGTACGTCTCGGTGCGGACATTATATACGTCTATAAATTTATATATCCTAACCTAAGGGAACCTAACATCTCGGATGTAGTATTTTCCAACATTCCTGGCGGGTCGGCCCCTACTTCTCGGTGGGCACATTATATACGTCTATATCGTAATATGACCTAACCTAACCCATCTAGACCCTCGCTGGTAATGTTTTACAATATCCCGGTCGTGTCTACCCGTACATCTCGGTTGGGACATTATATACGTCTATAACGTTATATATCCTAACCTAAGGGAACCTAACATCTCGGATGTAGTATTTTCCATCATTCCTGGCGGGTCGGCACCTACTTCTCGGTGGGCACATTATATACGTCTATATCGCAGTATAACCTAACCTAACCCATCTAGACCCTCACTGGGAATGTTTTACAGAATTCCGTTCGTGTCGTCCCGTACGTCTCGGTGCGGATATTATATACGTCTATAACGATATATCCTAACCTAAGGCAACTTAACATCTCGTATGTAGTATTTTCCAACGTTCCTGGCGGGTCGGCCCCTACTTCTCGGTGGGCACATTATATACGTCTATATCGTAATATGACCTAACCTAACCCATCTAGACCCTCGCTGGTAATGTTTTACAATATCCCGGTCGTGTCTACCCGTACATCTCGGTTGGGACATTATATACGTCTATAACGTTATATATCTTAACCTAAGGGAACCTAACATCTCGGATGTAGTATTTTCCATCATTCCTGGCGGGTCGGCCCCTACTTCTCGGTGGGCACATTATATACGTCCATATTGTAATATAACCTAACCTAACCCATCTAGACCCTCGCTGGTAATGTTTTACAATATCCCGGTCGTGTCTACCCGTACATCTCGGTGGGAACATTATATACGTCTATAACTTTATATATCCTAACCTGAGGGAACCTAACATCTCGGATGTAGTATTTTCCAACATTCCTGGTGGGTCGGCCCCTACTTCTCGGTGGGCACATTATATACGTCTATATCGTAATATAACCTAACCAAACCCATCTAGACCCTCGCTGGTAATGTTTTACAAAATCCCGGTCGTGTCGGCCCGTACTTTTCCGTGGGGACATTATATACGTCTATAACGTTATATATCCTAACCAAAGGCAACTTAACATCTCGGATGTAGTATTTTCCAACATTCCTGGCGAGTCGGCCCCTACTTCTCGGTGGGCACATTATATACCTCTATATCGTAATATAACCTAACCTAACCCATCTAGACCCTCGCTGGTAATGTTTTACAAAATCCCGGTCGTGTCGGCCCGTACTTTTCCGTGGGGACATTATATACGTCTATAATGTTATATATCCTAACCAAAGGCAACTTAACATCTCGGATGTAGTATTTTCCAACATTCCTGGCGGGTCGGCCCCTACTTCTCGGTGGGCACATTATATACGTCTATATCGTAGTATAACCTAACCTAACCCATCTAGACCCTCGCTGGTAATGTTTTACAAAATCCCGGTCGTGTCGGCCCGTACTTTTCCGTGAGGACATTATATACGTCTATAACTTTATATATCCTGACCTAAGGCAACCTAAAATCTCGAATGTAGTATTTCACAACATACCTTGCGGGTCGGCCCCAATTCTCGATGGGAACATTATTTACTTCTATATCGTAATATAACCTAACCTAACTCATCTAGACGCTCGCTGGTAATGTTTTACTAAATCCCGGTCGTGTCGGCCCGTACTTCTCGGTGGGGACATTATATACGTCTATAACGTTATATATCCTAACCTAAGGGAACCTAACATCTCGGATGTAGTATTTTCCAACATTCCTGGCGGGTCGGCCCCTACTTCTCGGTGGGCACATTATATACGTCTATATCGTAATATGACCTAACCTAACCCATCTAGACCCTCGCTGGTAATGTTTTACAATATCCCGGTCGTGTCTACCCGTACATCTCGGTTGGGACATTATATACGTCTATAACGTTATATATCCTAACCTAAGGGAACCTAACATCTCGGATGTAGTATTTTCCATCATTCCTGGCGGGTCGGCCCCTACTTCTCGGTGGGCACATTATATACGTCTATATCGTAGTATAACCTAACCTAACCCATCTAGACCCTCGCTGGTAATGTTTTACAAAATCCCGGTCGTGTCGGCCCGTGCTTCTCGGTGGGAACATTATATACGTCTATAACGTTATATATCCTAACCTAAGGGAACCTAACATCTCGGATGTAGTATTTTCCAACATTCCTGGCGGGTCGGCCCCTACTTCTCGGTGGGCACATTATATACGTCTATATCGTAATATGACCTAACCTAACCTACCTAGACCCTCGCTGGTAATGTTTCACAGAATCCCGTTCATGTCTTCCCGTACGTCTCGGTGCGGACATTATATACGTCTATAAATTTATATATCCTAACCTAAGGGAACCTAAGATCTCGGATGTAGTATTTTCCAACATTCCTGGCGGGTCGGCCCCTACTTCTCGGTGGGCACATTATATACGTCTATATCGTAATATGACCTAACCTAACCCATCTAGACCCTCGCTGGTAATGTTTTACAAAATCCCGGTCGTGTCGGCCCGTACTTTTCCGTGAGGACATTATATACGTCTATAACTTTATATATCCTGACCTAAGGCAACCTAAAATCTCGAATGTAGTATTTCACAACATACCTTGCGGGTCGGCCCCAATTCTCGATGGGAACATTATTTACTTCTATATCGTAATATAACCTAACCTAACTCATCTAGACGCTCGCTGGTAATGTTTTACTAAATCCCGGTCGTGTCGGCCCGTACTTCTCGGTGGGGACATTATATACGTCTATAACGTTATATATCCTAACCTAAGGGAACCTAACATCTCGGATGTAGTATTTTCCAACATTCCTGGCGGGTCGGCGCCAATTCTCGGTGGGCTCATTATACAAGTCTATATCGTAATATAACCTAACCTAACCCATCTGGACCCTCGCTGGTAATGTTTTACAAAATGCCGGTCGTGTCGGCCCGTACTTCTCGGTGGGCACATTATATACGTCCATATCGTAATGTAACCTAACCTAACCCATCTAGACACTCGCTGGTATAGTTTACAAAATCCCGGTCGTGTCGGCCCGTACTTTGGCGTGGGGACATTATATACGTCTATAACGTTATATATCCTAACCTAACGGAACCTAACATCTCGGATGTAGTATTTTCCAACATTCCTGGCGGGTCGGCCCCTACTTCTCGGTGGGCACATTATATACGTCTATATCGTAATATGACCTAACCTAACCCATCTAGACCCTCGCTGGTAATGTTTTACAATATCCCGGTCGTGTCTACCCGTACATCTCGGTTGGGACATTATATACGTCTATAACGTTATATATCCTAACCTAAGGGAACCTAACATCTCGGATGTAGTATTTTCCATCATTCCTGGCGGGTCGGCCCCTACTTCTCGGTGGGCACATTATATACGTCTATATCGTAATATGACCTAACCTAACCCATCTAGACCCTCGCTGGTAATGTTTTACAAAATCCCGGTCGTGTCGGCCCGTGCTTCTCGGTGGGAACATTATATACGTCTATAACGTTATATATCCTAACCTAAGGGAACCTAACATCTCGGATGTAGTATTTTCCAACATTCCTGGCGGGTCGGCCCCTACTTCTCGGTGGGCACATTATATACGTCTATATCGTAATATGACCTAACCTAACCTACCTAGACCCTCGCTGGTAATGTTTCACAGAATCCCGTTCATGTCTTCCCGTACGTCTCGGTGCGGACATTATATACGTCTATAAATTTATATATCCTAACCTAAGGGAACCTAACATCTCGGATGTAGTATTTTCCAACATTCCTGGCGGGTCGGCCCCTACTTCTCGGTGGGCACATTATATACGTCTATATCGTAATATGACCTAACCTAACCCATCTAGACCCTCGCTGGTAATGTTTTACAATATCCCGGTCGTGTCTACCCGTACATCTCGGTTGGGACATTATATACGTCTATAACGTTATATATCCTAACCTAAGGGAACCTAACATCTCGGATGTAGTATTTTCCATCATTCCTGGCGGGTCGGCACCTACTTCTCGGTGGGCACATTATATACGTCTATATCGCAGTATAACCTAACCTAACCCATCTAGACCCTCACTGGGAATGTTTTACAGAATTCCGTTCGTGTCGTCCCGTACGTCTCGGTGCGGATATTATATACGTCTATAACGATATATCCTAACCTAAGGCAACTTAACATCTCGTATGTAGTATTTTCCAACGTTCCTGGCGGGTCGGCCCCTACTTCTCGGTGGGCACATTATATACGTCTATATCGTAATATGACCTAACCTAACCCATCTAGACCCTCGCTGGTAATGTTTTACAATATCCCGGTCGTGTCTACCCGTACATCTCGGTTGGGACATTATATACGTCTATAACGTTATATATCTTAACCTAAGGGAACCTAACATCTCGGATGTAGTATTTTCCATCATTCCTGGCGGGTCGGCCCCTACTTCTCGGTGGGCACATTATATACGTCCATATTGTAATATAACCTAACCTAACCCATCTAGACCCTCGCTGGTAATGTTTTACAATATCCCGGTCGTGTCTACCCGTACATCTCGGTGGGAACATTATATACGTCTATAACTTTATATATCCTAACCTGAGGGAACCTAACATCTCGGATGTAGTATTTTCCAACATTCCTGGTGGGTCGGCCCCTACTTCTCGGTGGGCACATTATATACGTCTATATCGTAATATAACCTAACCAAACCCATCTAGACCCTCGCTGGTAATGTTTTACAAAATCCCGGTCGTGTCGGCCCGTACTTTTCCGTGGGGACATTATATACGTCTATAACGTTATATATCCTAACCAAAGGCAACTTAACATCTCGGATGTAGTATTTTCCAACATTCCTGGCGAGTCGGCCCCTACTTCTCGGTGGGCACATTATATACCTCTATATCGTAATATAACCTAACCTAACCCATCTAGACCCTCGCTGGTAATGTTTTACAAAATCCCGGTCGTGTCGGCCCGTACTTTTCCGTGGGGACATTATATACGTCTATAATGTTATATATCCTAACCAAAGGCAACTTAACATCTCGGATGTAGTATTTTCCAACATTCCTGGCGGGTCGGCCCCTACTTCTCGGTGGGCACATTATATACGTCTATATCGTAGTATAACCTAACCTAACCCATCTAGACCCTCGCTGGTAATGTTTTACAAAATCCCGGTCGTGTCGGCCCGTACTTTTCCGTGAGGACATTATATACGTCTATAACTTTATATATCCTGACCTAAGGCAACCTAAAATCTCGAATGTAGTATTTCACAACATACCTTGCGGGTCGGCCCCAATTCTCGATGGGAACATTATTTACTTCTATATCGTAATATAACCTAACCTAACTCATCTAGACGCTCGCTGGTAATGTTTTACTAAATCCCGGTCGTGTCGGCCCGTACTTCTCGGTGGGGACATTATATACGTCTATAACGTTATATATCCTAACCTAAGGGAACCTAACATCTCGGATGTAGTATTTTCCAACATTCCTGGCGGGTCGGCGCCAATTCTCGGTGGGCTCATTATACAAGTCTATATCGTAATATAACCTAACCTAACCCATCTGGACCCTCGCTGGTAATGTTTTACAAAATGCCGGTCGTGTCGGCCCGTACTTCTCGGTGGGCACATTATATACGTCCATATCGTAATGTAACCTAACCTAACCCATCTAGACACTCGCTGGTATAGTTTACAAAATCCCGGTCGTGTCGGCCCGTACTTTGGCGTGGGGACATTATATACGTCTATAACGTTATATATCCTAACCTAACGGAACCTAACATCTCGGATGTAGTATTTTCCAACATTCCTGGCGGGTCGGCCCCTACTTCTCGGTGGGCACATTATATACGTCTATATCGTAATATGACCTAACCTAACCCATCTAGACCCTCGCTGGTAATGTTTTACAATATCCCGGTCGTGTCTACCCGTACATCTCGGTTGGGACATTATATACGTCTATAACGTTATATATCCTAACCTAAGGGAACCTAACATCTCGGATGTAGTATTTTCCATCATTCCTGGCGGGTCGGCCCCTGTTTCTCGGTGGGAACATTATATACGTCTATAACGTAATATAACCTAACCTAACCCACCTAGACCCTCGCTGGGAATGGTTTACAGAATTCCGTTCGTGTCGTCCCGTACGTCTCGGTGCGGATATTATATACGTATATAACGATATATCCTAACCTAAGGCAACTTAACATCTCGGATGTAGTATTTTCCAACATTCCTGGCGGGTCGGCACCTGTTTCTCGGTGGGAACATTATATACGTCTATAACGTAATATAACCTAACCTAACCCACCTAGACCCTCGCTGGTAATGTTTCACAGAATCCCGTTCATGTCTTCCCGTACGTCACGGTGCGGACATTATATACGTCTATAAATTTATATATCCTAACCTAAGGGAACCTAACATCTCGGATGTAGTATTTTCCAACATTCCTGGCGGGTCGGCCCCTACTTCTCGGTGGGCACATTATATACGTCTATATCGTAATATGACCTAACCTAACCCATCTAGACCCTCGCTGGTAATGTTTTACAATATCCCGGTCGTGTCTACCCGTACATCTCGGTTGGGACATTATATACGTCTATAACGTTATATATCCTAACCTAAGGGAACCTAACATCTCGGATGTAGTATTTTCCATCATTCCTGGCGGGTCGGCCCCTACTTCTCGGTGGGCACATTATATACGTCTATATCGTAATATGACCTAACCTAACCCATCTAGACCCTCGCTGGTAATGTTTTACAAAATCCCGGTCGTGTCGGCCCGTGCTTCTCGGTGGGAACATTATATACGTCTATAACGTTATATATCCTAACCTAAGGGAACCTAACATCTCGGATGTAGTATTTTCCAACATTCCTGG
This sequence comes from Xylocopa violacea, assembly GCA_963969225.1. NCBI lineage: Eukaryota > Metazoa > Arthropoda > Insecta > Hymenoptera > Apidae > Xylocopa > Xylocopa violacea. The sequence continues at coordinate 6,577,164 of CAXAJV010000011.1, read as the reverse complement.
CGGGTCGGCCCCTACTTCTCGGTGGGCACATTATATACGTCTATATCGTAATATGACCTAACCTAACCTACCTAGACCCTCGCTGGTAATGTTTCACAGAATCCCGTTCATGTCTTCCCGTACGTCTCGGTGCGGACATTATATACGTCTATAAATTTATATATCCTAACCTAAGGGAACCTAAGATCTCGGATGTAGTATTTTCCAACATTCCTGGCGGGTCGGCCCCTACTTCTCGGTGGGCACATTATATACGTCTATATCGTAATATGACCTAACCTAACCCATCTAGACCCTCGCTGGTAATGTTTTACAAAATCCCGGTCGTGTCGGCCCGTACTTTTCCGTGAGGACATTATATACGTCTATAACTTTATATATCCTGACCTAAGGCAACCTAAAATCTCGAATGTAGTATTTCACAACATACCTTGCGGGTCGGCCCCAATTCTCGATGGGAACATTATTTACTTCTATATCGTAATATAACCTAACCTAACTCATCTAGACGCTCGCTGGTAATGTTTTACTAAATCCCGGTCGTGTCGGCCCGTACTTCTCGGTGGGGACATTATATACGTCTATAACGTTATATATCCTAACCTAAGGGAACCTAACATCTCGGATGTAGTATTTTCCAACATTCCTGGCGGGTCGGCGCCAATTCTCGGTGGGCTCATTATACAAGTCTATATCGTAATATAACCTAACCTAACCCATCTGGACCCTCGCTGGTAATGTTTTACAAAATGCCGGTCGTGTCGGCCCGTACTTCTCGGTGGGCACATTATATACGTCCATATCGTAATGTAACCTAACCTAACCCATCTAGACACTCGCTGGTAGAGTTTACAAAATCCCGGTCGTGTCGGCCCGTACTTTGGCGTGGGGACATTATATACGTCTATAACGTTATATATCCTAACCTAACGGAACCTAACATCTCGGATGTAGTATTTTCCAACATTCCTGGCGGGTCGGCCCCTACTTCTCGGTGGGCACATTATATACGTCTATATCGTAATATGACCTAACCTAACCCATCTAGACCCTCGCTGGTAATGTTTTACAATATCCCGGTCGTGTCTACCCGTACATCTCGGTTGGGACATTATATACGTCTATAACGTTATATATCCTAACCTAAGGGAACCTAACATCTCGGATGTAGTATTTTCCATCATTCCTGGCGGGTCGGCCCCTGTTTCTCGGTGGGAACATTATATACGTCTATAACGTAATATAACCTAACCTAACCCACCTAGACCCTCGCTGGGAATGGTTTACAGAATTCCGTTCGTGTCGTCCCGTACGTCTCGGTGCGGATATTATATACGTATATAACGATATATCCTAACCTAAGGCAACTTAACATCTCGGATGTAGTATTTTCCAACATTCCTGGCGGGTCGGCACCTGTTTCTCGGTGGGAACATTATATACGTCTATAACGTAATATAACCTAACCTAACCCACCTAGACCCTCGCTGGTAATGTTTCACAGAATCCCGTTCATGTCTTCCCGTACGTCACGGTGCGGACATTATATACGTCTATAAATTTATATATCCTAACCTAAGGGAACCTAACATCTCGGATGTAGTATTTTCCAACATTCCTGGCGGGTCGGCCCCTACTTCTCGGTGGGCACATTATATACGTCTATATCGTAATATGACCTAACCTAACCCATCTAGACCCTCGCTGGTAATGTTTTACAATATCCCGGTCGTGTCTACCCGTACATCTCGGTTGGGACATTATATACGTCTATAACGTTATATATCCTAACCTAAGGGAACCTAACATCTCGGATGTAGTATTTTCCATCATTCCTGGCGGGTCGGCCCCTACTTCTCGGTGGGCACATTATATACGTCTATATCGTAATATGACCTAACCTAACCCATCTAGACCCTCGCTGGTAATGTTTTACAAAATCCCGGTCGTGTCGGCCCGTGCTTCTCGGTGGGAACATTATATACGTCTATAACGTTATATATCCTAACCTAAGGGAACCTAACATCTCGGATGTAGTATTTTCCATCATTCCTGGCGGGTCGGCCCCTACTTCTCGGTGGGCACATTATATACGTCTATATCGTAATATGACCTAACCTAACCCATCTAGACCCTCGCTGGTAATGTTTTACAATATCCCGGTCGTGTCTACCCGTACATCTCGGTTGGGACATTATATACGTCTATAACGTTATATATCCTAACCTAAGGGAACCTAACATCTCGGATGTAGTATTTTCCATCATTCCTGGCGGGTCGGCCCCTACTTCTCGGTGGGCACATTATATACGTCTATATCGTAATATGACCTAACCTAACCCATCTAGACCCTCGCTGGTAATGTTTTACAAAATCCCGGTCGTGTCGGCCCGTGCTTCTCGGTGGGAACATTATATACGTCTATAACGTTATATATCCTAACCTAAGGGAACCTAACATCTCGGATGTAGTATTTTCCAACATTCCTGGCGGGTCGGCCCCTACTTCTCGGTGGGCACATTATATACGTCTATATCGTAATATGACCTAACCTAACCTACCTAGACCCTCGCTGGTAATGTTTCACAGAATCCCGTTCATGTCTTCCCGTACGTCTCGGTGCGGACATTATATACGTCTATAAATTTATATATCCTAACCTAAGGGAACCTAACATCTCGGATGTAGTATTTTCCAACATTCCTGGCGGGTCGGCCCCTACTTCTCGGTGGGCACATTATATACGTCTATATCGTAATATGACCTAACCTAACCCATCTAGACCCTCGCTGGTAATGTTTTACAAAATCCCGGTCGTGTCGGCCCGTACTTCTCGGTGGTCACATTATATACGTCCATATTGTAATCTAACCTAACCTAACCCATCTAGACACTCGCTGGTAATGTTTTACAAAATCCCGGACGTGTCGGCCCGTACTTTGGCGTGGGGACATTATATACGTCTATAACGTTATATATCCTAACCTAACGGAACCTACCATCTCGGATTTAGTATTTTCCAACATTCCTGGCGGGTCGGCCCCTACTTCTCGGTGGGCACATTATATACGTCCATATTGTAATATAACCTAACCTAACCCATCTAGACCCTCGCTGGTAATGTTTTACAATATCCCGGTCGTGTCTACCCGTACATCTCGGTTGGGACATTATATACGTCTATAACGTTATATATCCTAACCTAAGGGAACCTAACATCTCGGATGTAGTATTTTCCATCATTCCTGGCGGGTCGGCCCCTACTTCTCGGTGGGCACATTATATACGTCTATATCGTAATATGACCTAACCTAACCTACCTAGACCCTCGCTGGTAATGTTTCACAGAATCCCGTTCATGTCTTCCCGTACGTCTCGGTGCGGACATTATATACGTCTATAAATTTATATATCCTAACCTAAGGGAACCTAACATCTCGGATGTAGTATTTTCCAACATTCCTGGCGGGTCGGCCCCTACTTCTCGGTGGGCACATTATATACGTCTATATCGTAATATGACCTAACCTAACCCATCTAGACCCTCGCTGGTAATGTTTTACAAAATCCCGGTCGTGTCGGCCCGTACTTCTCGGTGGTCACATTATATACGTCCATATTGTAATCTAACCTAACCTAACCCATCTAGACACTCGCTGGTAATGTTTTACAAAATCCCGGACGTGTCGGCCCGTACTTTGGCGTGGGGACATTATATACGTCTATAACGTTATATATCCTAACCTAACGGAACCTACCATCTCGGATTTAGTATTTTCCAACATTCCTGGCGGGTCGGCCCCTACTTCTCGGTGGGCACATTATATACGTCCATATTGTAATATAACCTAACCTAACCCATCTAGACCCTCGCTGGTAATGTTTTACAATATCCCGGTCGTGTCTACCCGTACATCTCGGTTGGGACATTATATACGTCTATAACGTTATATATCCTAACCTAAGGGAACCTAACATCTCGGATGTAGTATTTTCCATCATTCCTGGCGGGTCGGCCCCTACTTCTCGGTGGGCACATTATATACGTCTATATCGCAGTATAACCTAACCTAACCCATCTAGACCCTCGCTGGGAATGTTTTACAGAATTCCGCTCGTGTCGTCCCGTACGTCTCGGTGCGGATATTATATACGTCTATAACGATATATCCTAACCTAAGGCAACTTAACATCTCGTATGTAGTATTTTCCAACGTTCCTGGCGGGTCGGCCCCTACTTCTCGGTGGGCACATTATATACGTCTATATCGTAATATGACCTAACCTAACCCATCTAGACCCTCGCTGGTAATGTTTTACAATATCCCGGTCGTGTCTACCCGTACATCTCGGTTGGGACATTATATACGTCTATAACGTTATATATCTTAACCTAAGGGAACCTAACATCTCGGATGTAGTATTTTCCATCATTCCTGGCGGGTCGGCCCCTACTTCTCGGTGGGCACATTATATACGTCCATATTGTAATATAACCTAACCAAACCCATCTAGACCCTCGCTGGTAATGTTTTACAAAATCCGGGTCGTGTCGGCCCGTACTTTTCCGTGGGGACATTATATACGTCTATAACGTTATATATCCTAACCAAAGGCAACTTAACATCTCGGATGTAGTATTTTCCAACATTCCTGGCGAGTCGGCCCCTACTTCTCGGTGGGCACATTATATACCTCTATATCGTAATATAACCTAACCTAACCCATCTAGACCCTCGCTGGTAATGTTTTACAAAATCCCGGTCGTGTCGGCCCGTACTTTTCCGTGGGGACATTATGTACGTCTATAATGTTATATATCCTAACCAAAGGCAACTTAACATCTCGGATGTAGTATTTTCCAACATTCCTGGCGGGTCGGCCCCTACTTCTCGGTGGGCACATTATATACGTCTATATCGTAGTATAACCTAACCTAACCCATCTAGACCCTCGCTGGTAATGTTTTACAAAATCCCGTTCATGTCTTCCCGTACGTCTCGGTGCGTACATTATGTACGTCTATAAATTTATATATCCTAACCTAAGGGAACCTAACATCTCGGATGTAGTATTTTCCAACATTCCTGGCGGGTCGGCCCCTACTTCTCGGTGGGCACATTATATACGTCTATATCGTAATATCACCTAACCTAACCCATCTAGACCCTCGCTGGTAATGTTTTACAAAATCCCGGTCGTGTCGGCCCGTACTTTTCCGTGAGGACATTATATACGTCTATAACTTTATATATCCTGACCTAAGGCAACCTAAAATCTCGAATGTAGTATTTCACAACATACCTTGCGGGTCGGCCCCAATTCTCGATGGGAACATTATTTACTTCTATATCGTAATATAACCTAACCTAACTCATCTAGACGCTCGCTGGTAATGTTTTACTAAATCCCGGTCGTGTCGGCCCGTACTTCTCGGTGCGGACATTATATACGTCTATAAATTTATATATCCTAACCTAAGGGAACCTAACATCTCGGATGTAGTATTTTCCAACATTCCTGGCGGGTCGGCCCCTACTTCTCGGTGGGCACATTATATACGTCTATATCGTAATATGACCTAACCTAACCCATCTAGACCCTCGCTGGTAATGTTTTACAATATCCCGGTCGTGTCTACCCGTACATCTCGGTTGGGACATTATATACGTCTATAACGTTATATATCCTAACCTAAGGGAACCTAACATCTCGGATGTAGTATTTTCCATCATTCCTGGCGGGTCGGCCCCTACTTCTCGGTGGGCACATTATATACGTCTATATCGTAGTATAACCTAACCTAACCCATCTAGACCCTCGCTGGTAATGTTTTACACAATCCCGGTCGTGTCGGCCCGTGCTTCTCGGTGGGAACATTATATACGTCTATAACTTTATATATCCTAACCTGAGGGAACCTAACATCTCGGATGTAGTATTTTCCAACATTCCTGGCGGGTCGGCCCCTACTTCTCGGTGGGCACATTATATACGTCTATATCGTAATATGACCTAACCTAACCCATCTAGACCCTCGCTGGTAATGTTTTACAATATCCCGGTCGTGTCTACCCGTACATCTCGGTTGGGACATTATATACGTCTATAACGTTATATATCCTAACCTAAGGGAACCTAACATCTCGGATGTAGTATTTTCCATCATTCCTGGCGGGTCGGCCCCTACTTCTCCGTGGGCACATTATATACGTCTATATCGTAGTATAACCTAACCTAACCCATCTAGACCCTCGCTGGTAATGTTTTACAAAATCCCGGTCGTGTCGGCCCGTGCTTCTCGGTGGGAACATTATATACGTCTATAACGTTATATATCCTAACCTAAGGGAACCTAACATCTCGGATGTAGTATTTTCCAACATTCCTGGCGGGTCGGCACCTGTTTCTCGGTGGGAACATTATATACGTCTATAACGTAATATAACCTAACCTAACCCACCTAGACCCTCGCTGGTAATGTTTCACAGAATCCCGTTCATGTCTTCCCGTACGTCACGGTGCGGACATTATATACGTCTATAAATTTATATATCCTAACCTAAGGGAACCTAACATCTCGGATGTAGTATTTTCCAACATTCCTGGCGGGTCGGCCCCTACTTCTCGGTGGGCACATTATATACGTCTATATCGTAATATGACCTAACCTAACCCATCTAGACCCTCGCTGGTAATGTTTTACAATATCCCGGTCGTGTCTACCCGTACATCTCGGTTGGGACATTATATACGTCTATAACGTTATATATCCTAACCTAAGGGAACCTAACATCTCGGATGTAGTATTTTCCATCATTCCTGGCGGGTCGGCCCCTACTTCTCGGTGGGCACATTATATACGTCTATATCGTAGTATAACCTAACCTAACCCATCTAGACCCTCGCTGGTAATGTTTTACAAAATCCCGGTCGTGTCGGCCCGTGCTTCTCGGTGGGAACATTATATACGTCTATAACGTTATATATCCTAACCTAAGGGAACCTAACATCTCGGATGTAGTATTTTCCAACATTCCTGGCGGGTCGGCCCCTACTTCTCGGTGGGCACATTATATACGTCTATATCGTAATATGACCTAACCTAACCCATCTAGACCCTCGCTGGTAATGTTTTACAAAATGCCGGTCGTGTCCGCCCGTACTTCTCGGTGGGCACATTATATACGTCCATATCGTAATGTAACCTAACCTAACCCATCTAGACACTCGCTGGTATAGTTTACAAAATCCCGGTCGTGTCGGCCCGTACTTTGGCGTGGGGACATTATATACGTCTATAACGTTATATATCCTAACCTAACGGAACCTAACATCTCGGATTTAGTATTTTCCAACATTCCTGGCGGGTCGGCCCCTACTTCTCGGTGGGCACATTATATACGTCTATATCGTAATATGACCTAACCTAACCCATCTAGACCCTCGCTGGTAATGTTTTACAATATCCCGGTCGTGTCTACCCGTACATCTCGGTTGGGACATTATATACGTCTATAACGTTATATATCCTAACCTAAGGGAACCTAACATCTCGGATGTAGTATTTTCCATCATTCCTGGCGGGTCGGCCCCTGTTTCTCGGTGGGAACATTATATACGTCTATAACGTAATATAACCTAACCTAACCCACCTAGACCCTCGCTGGGAATGGTTTACAGAATTCCGTTCGTGTCGTCCCGTACGTCTCGGTGCGGATATTATATACGTATATAACGATATATCCTAACCTAAGGCAACTTAACATCTCGGATGTAGTATTTTCCAACATTCCTGGCGGGTCGGCACCTGTTTCTCGGTGGGAACATTATATACGTCTATAACGTAATATAACCTAACCTAACTCATCTAGACGCTCGCTGGTAATGTTTTACTAAATCCCGGTCGTGTCGGCCCGTACTTCTCGGTGCGGACATTATATACGTCTATAAATTTATATATCCTAACCTAAGGGAACCTAACATCTCGGATGTAGTATTTTCCAACATTCCTGGCGGGTCGGCCCCTACTTCTCGGTGGGCACATTATATACGTCTATATCGTAATATGACCTAACCTAACCCATCTAGACCCTCGCTGGTAATGTTTTACAATATCCCGGTCGTGTCTACCCGTACATCTCGGTTGGGACATTATATACGTCTATAACGTTATATATCCTAACCTAAGGGAACCTAACATCTCGGATGTAGTATTTTCCATCATTCCTGGCGGGTCGGCCCCTACTTCTCGGTGGGCACATTATATACGTCTATATCGTAGTATAACCTAACCTAACCCATCTAGACCCTCGCTGGTAATGTTTTACACAATCCCGGTCGTGTCGGCCCGTGCTTCTCGGTGGGAACATTATATACGTCTATAACTTTATATATCCTAACCTGAGGGAACCTAACATCTCGGATGTAGTATTTTCCAACATTCCTGGCGGGTCGGCCCCTACTTCTCGGTGGGCACATTATATACGTCTATATCGTAATATGACCTAACCTAACCCATCTAGACCCTCGCTGGTAATGTTTTACAATATCCCGGTCGTGTCTACCCGTACATCTCGGTTGGGACATTATATACGTCTATAACGTTATATATCCTAACCTAAGGGAACCTAACATCTCGGATGTAGTATTTTCCATCATTCCTGGCGGGTCGGCCCCTACTTCTCGGTGGGCACATTATATACGTCTATATCGTAGTATAACCTAACCTAACCCATCTAGACCCTCGCTGGTAATGTTTTACAAAATCCCGGTCGTGTCGGCCCGTGCTTCTCGGTGGGAACATTATATACGTCTATAACGTTATATATCCTAACCTAAGGGAACCTAACATCTCGGATGTAGTATTTTCCAACATTCCTGGCGGGTCGGCACCTGTTTCTCGGTGGGAACATTATATACGTCTATAACGTAATATAACCTAACCTAACCCACCTAGACCCTCGCTGGTAATGTTTCACAGAATCCCGTTCATGTCTTCCCGTACGTCACGGTGCGGACATTATATACGTCTATAAATTTATATATCCTAACCTAAGGGAACCTAACATCTCGGATGTAGTATTTTCCAACATTCCTGGCGGGTCGGCCCCTACTTCTCGGTGGGCACATTATATACGTCTATATCGTAATATGACCTAACCTAACCCATCTAGACCCTCGCTGGTAATGTTTTACAATATCCCGGTCGTGTCTACCCGTACATCTCGGTTGGGACATTATATACGTCTATAACGTTATATATCCTAACCTAAGGGAACCTAACATCTCGGATGTAGTATTTTCCATCATTCCTGGCGGGTCGGCCCCTACTTCTCGGTGGGCACATTATATACGTCTATATCGTAGTATAACCTAACCTAACCCATCTAGACCCTCGCTGGTAATGTTTTACAAAATCCCGGTCGTGTCGGCCCGTGCTTCTCGGTGGGAACATTATATACGTCTATAACGTTATATATCCTAACCTAAGGGAACCTAACATCTCGGATGTAGTATTTTCCAACATTCCTGGCGGGTCGGCCCCTACTTCTCGGTGGGCACATTATATACGTCTATATCGTAATATGACCTAACCTAATCCATCTAGACCCTCGCTGGTAATGTTTTACAAAATGCCGGTCGTGTCCGCCCGTACTTCTCGGTGGGCACATTATATACGTCCATATCGTAATGTAACCTAACCTAACCCATCTAGACACTCGCTGGTATAGTTTACAAAATCCCGGTCGTGTCGGCCCGTACTTTGGCGTGGGGACATTATATACGTCTATAACGTTATATATCCTAACCTAACGGAACCTAACATCTCGGATTTAGTATTTTCCAACATTCCTGGCGGGTCGGCCCCTACTTCTCGGTGGGCACATTATATACGTCCATAACGTAATATAACCTAACCTAACCCACCTAGACCCTCGCTGGGAATGGTTTACAGAATTCCGTTCGTGTCGTCCCGTACGTCTCGGTGCGGATATTATATACGTATATAACGATATATCCTAACCCAAGGCAACTTAACATCTCGGATGTAGTATTTTCCAACATTCCTGGCGGGTCGGCACCTGTTTCTCGGTGGGAACATTATTTACGTCTATAACGTAATATAACCTAACCTAACCCACCTAGACCCTCGCTGGTAATGTTTCACAGAATCCCGTTCATGTCTTCCCGTACGTCACGGTGCGGACATTATATACGTCTATAAATTTATATATCCTAACCTAAGGGAACCTAACATCTCGGATGTAGTATTTTCCAACATTCCTGGCGGGTCGGCACCTGTTTCTCGGTGGGCACATTATATACCTCTATATCGTAATATGACCTAACCTAACCCATCTAGACCCTCGCTGGTAATGTTTTACAATATCCCGGTCGTGTCTACCCGTACATCTCGGTTGGGACATTATATACGTCTATAACGTTATATATCCTAACCTAAGGGAACCTAACATCTCGGATGTAGTATTTTCCATCATTCCTGGCGGGTCGGCCCCTACTTCTCGGTGGGCACATTATATACGTCTATATCGTAGTATAACCTAACCTAACCCATCTAGACCCTCGCTGGTAATGTTTTACAAAATCCCGGTCGTGTCGGCCCGTGCTTCTCGGTGGGAACATTATATACGTCTATAACGTTATATATCCTAACCTAAGGGAACCTAACATCTCGGATGTAGTATTTTCCAACATTCCTGGCGGGTCGGCCCCTACTTCTCGGTGGGCACATTATATACGTCTATATCGTAGTATAACCTAACCTAACCCATCTAGACCCTCGCTGGTAATGTTTTACAAAATCCCGGTCGTGTCGGCCCGTGCTTCTCGGTGGGAACATTATATACGTCTATAACGTTATATATCCTAACCTAAGGGAACCTAACATCTCGGATGTAGTATTTTCCAACATTCCTGGCGGGTCGGCCCCTACTTCTCGGTGGGCACATTATATACGTCTATATCGCAGTATAACCTAACCTAACCCATCTAGACCCTCGCTGGGAATGTTTTACAGAATTCCGTTCGTGTCGTCCCGTACGTCTCGGTGCGGATATTATATACGTCTATAACGATATATCCTAACCCAAGGCAACTTAACATCTCGGATGTAGAATTTTCCAACATTCCTGGCGGGTCGGCCCCTGTTTCTCGGTGGGAACATTATATACGTCTATAACGTAATATAACCTAACCTAACCCACCTAGACCCTCGCTAGTAATGTTTCACAGAATCCCGTTCATGTCTTCCCGTACGTCTCGGTGCGGACATTATTTACGTCTATAAATTTATATATCCTAACCAAAGGCAACTTAACATCTCGGATGTAGTATTTTCCAACATTCCTGGCGAGTCGGCCCCTACTTCTCGGTGGGCACATTATATACGTCTATATCGTAGTATAACCTAACCTAACCCATCTAGACCCTGGCTGGTAATGTTTTACAAAATCCCGTTCATGTCTTCCCGTACGTCTCGGTGCGTACATTATATACGTCTATAAATTTATATATCCTAACCTAAGGGAACCTAACATCTCGGATGTAGTATTTTCCAACATTCTTGGCGGGTCGGCCCCTACTTCTCGGTGAGCACATTATATACGTCTATATCGTAATATGACCTAACCTAACCCATCTAGACCCTCGCTGGCAATGTTTTACAATATCCCGGTCGTGTCTACCCGTACATCTCGGTTGGGACATTATATACGTCTATAACGTTATATATCCTAACCTAAGGGAACCTAACATCTCGGATGTAGTATTTTCCATCATTCCTGGCGGGTCGGCCCCTACTTCTCGGTGGGCACATTATATACGTCTATATCGTAGTATAACCTAACCTAACCCATCTAGACACGCGCTGGTAATGTTTTACAAAATCCCGGTCGTGTCGGCCCGTACTTCTCGGTGGTCACATTATATACGTCCATATTGTAATCTAACCTAACCTAACCCATCTAGACACTCGCTGGTAATGTTTTACAAAATCCCGGACGTGTCGGCCCGTACTTTAGCGTGGGGACATTATATACGTCTATAACGTTATCTATCCTAACCTAACGGAACCTAACATCTCGGATTTAGTATTTTCCAACATTCCTGGCGGGTCGGCCCCTACTTCTCGGTGGGCACATTATATACGTCCATATTGTAATATAACCTAACCTAACCCATCTAGACCCTCGCTGGTAATGTTTTACAAAATTGCGGTCGTGTCGGCCCGTACTTTGCCGTGGGGACATTATCTACGTCTATAACGTTATATATCCTAACCTAACGGAACCTAACATCTCGGATGTAGTATTTTCCAACATTCCTGGCGGGTCGGCTCCTACTTCTCGGTGGGCACATTATATACGTCTATATCGTAGTATAACCTAACCTAACCCATCTAGACCCTCACTGGTAATGTTTTACAAAGTCCCGTTCATGTCTTCCCGTACGTCTCGGTGCGTACATTATATACGTCTATAAATTTATATATCCTAACCTAAGGGAACCTAACATCTCGGATGTAGTATTTTCCAACATTCTTGGCGGGTCGGCCCCTACTTCTCGGTGAGCACATTATATACGTCTATATCGTAATATGACCTAACCTAACCCATCTAGACCCTCGCTGGTAATGTTTTACAATATCCCGGTCGTGTCTACCCGTACATCTCGGTTGGGACATTATATACGTCTATAACGTTATATATCCTAACCTAAGGGAACCTAACATCTCGGATGTAGTATTTTCCATCATTCCTGGCGGGTCGGCCCCTACTTCTCGGTGGGCACATTATATACGTCTATATCGTAGTATAACCTAACCTAACCCATCTAGACCCTGGCTGGTAATGTTTTACAAAATCCCGTTCATGTCTTCCCGTACGTCTCGGTGCGTACATTATATACGTCTATAAATTTATATATCCTAACCTAAGGGAACCTAACATCTCGGATGTAGTATTTTCCAACATTCTTGGCGGGTCGGCCCCTACTTCTCGGTGAGCACATTATATACGTCTATATCGTAATATGACCTAACCTAACCCATCTAGACCCTCGCTGGTAATGTTTTACAATATCCCGGTCGTGTCTACCCGTACATCTCGGTTGGGACATTATATACGTCTATAACGTTATATATCCTAACCTAAGGGAACCTAACATCTCGGATGTAGTATTTTCCATCATTCCTGGCGGGTCGGCCCCTACTTCTCGGTGGGCACATTATATACGTCTATATCGTAGTATAACCTAACCTAACCCATCTAGACACTCGCTGGTAATGTTTTACAAAATCCCGGTCGTGTCGGCCCGTACTTCTCGGTGGTCACATTATATACGTCCATATTGTAATCTAACCTAACCTAACCCATCTAGACACTCGCTGGTAATGTTTTACAAAATCCCGGACGTGTCGTCCCGTACTTTGGCGTGGGGACATTATATACGTCTATAACGTTATATATCCTAACCTAACGGAACCTAACATCTCGGATTTAGTATTTTCCAACATTCCTGGCGGGTCCGCCCCTACTTCTCGGTGGGCACATTATATACGTCCATATTGTAATATAACCTAACCTAACCCATCTAGACCCTCGCTGGTAATGTTTTACAAAATTGCGGTCGTGTCGGCCCGTACTTTGCCGTGGGGACATTATCTACGTCTATAACGTTATATATCCTAACCTAACGGAACCTAACATCTCGGATGTAGTATTTTCCAACATTCCTGGCGGGTCGGCTCCTACTTCTCGGTGGGCACATTATATACGTCTATATCGTAGTATAACCTAACCTAACCCATCTAGACCCTCGCTGGTAATGTTTTACAAAATCCCGTTCATGTCTTCCCGTACGTCTCGGTGCGTACATTATATACGTCTATAAATTTATATATCCTAACCTAAGGGAACCTAACATCTCGGATGTAGTATTTTCCAACATTCTTGGCGGGTCGGCCCCTACTTCTCGGTGAGCACATTATATACGTCTATATCGTAATATGACCTAACCTAACCCATCTAGACCCTCGCTGGTAATGTTTTACAATATCCCGGTCGTGTCTACCCGTACATCTCGGTTGGGACATTATATACGTCTATAACGTTATATATCCTAACCTAAGGGAACCTAACATCTCGGATGTAGTATTTTCCATCATTCCTGGCGGGTCGGCCCCTACTTCTCGGTGGGCACATTATATACGTCTATATCGTAGTATAACCTAACCTAACCCATCTAGACCCTCGCTGGTAATGTTTTACAAAATCCCGGTCGTGTCTTCCCGTACGTCTCGGTGCGTACATTATATACGTCTATAAATTTATATATCCTAACCTAAGGGAACCTAACATCTCGGATGTAGTATTTTCCAACATTCTTGGCGGGTCGGCCCCTACTTCTCGGTGAGCACATTATATACGTCTATATCGTAATATGACCTAACCTAACCCATCTAGACCCTCGCTGGCAATGTTTTACAATATCCCGGTCGTGTCTACCCGTACATCTCGGTTGGGACATTATATACGTCTATAACGTTATATATCCTAACCTAAGGGAACCTAACATCTCGGATGTAGTATTTTCCATCATTCCTGGCGGGTCGGCCCCTACTTCTCGGTGGGCACATTATATACGTCTATATCGTAGTATAACCTAACCTAACCCATCTAGACACTCGCTGGTAATGTTTTACAAAATCCCGGTCGTGTCGGCCCGTACTTCTCGGTGGTCACATTATATACGTCCATATTGTAATCTAACCTAACCTAACCCATCTAGACACTCGCTGGTAATGTTTTACAAAATCCCGGACGTGTCGGCCCGTACTTTGGCGTGGGGACATTATATACGTCTATAACGTTATATATCCTAACCTAACGGAACCTAACATCTCGGATTTATTATTTTCCAACATTCCTGGCGGGTCGGCCCCTACTTCTCGGCGGGCACATTATATACGTCCATATTGTAATATAACCTAACCTAACCCATCTAGACCCTCGCTGGTAATGTTTTACAAAATTGCGGTCGTGTCGGCCCGTACTTTGCCGTGGGGACATTATCTACGTCTATAACGTTATATATCCTAACCTAACGGAACCTAACATCTCGGATGTAGTATTTTCCAACATTCCTGGCGGGTCGGCTCCTACTTCTCGGTGGGCACAATATATACGTCTATATCGTAGTATAACCTAACCTAACCCATCTAGACCCTCACTGGTAATGTTTTACAAAATCCCGTTCATGTCTTCCCGTACGTCTCGGTGCGTACATTATATACGTCTATAAATTTATATATCCTAACCTAAGGGAACCTAACATCTCGGATGTAGTATTTTCCAACATTCTTGGCGGGTCGGCCCCTACTTCTCGGTGAGCACATTATATACGTCTATATCGTAATATGACCTAACCTAACCCATCTAGACCCTCGCTGGTAATGTTTTACAATATCCCGGTCGTGTCTACCCGTACATCTCGGTTGGGACATTATATACGTCTATAACGTTATATATCCTAACCTAAGGGAACCTAACATCTCGGATGTAGTATTTTCCATCATTCCTGGCGGGTCGGCCCCTACTTCTCGGTGGGCACATTATATACGTCTATATCGTAGTATAACCTAACCTAACCCATCTAGACCCTCGCTGGTAATGTTTTACAAAATCCCGGTCGTGTCGGCCCGTGCTTCTCGGTGGGAACATTATATACGTCTATAACGTTATATATCCTAACCTAACGGAACCTAACATCTCGGATTTAGTATTTTCCAACATTCCTGGCGGGTCGGCCCCTACTTCTCGGTGGGCACATTATATACGTCCATATTGTAATATAACCTAACCTAACCCATCTAGACCCTCGCTGGTAATGTTTTACAAGATTGCGGTCGTGTCGGCCCGTACTTTTCCGTGGGGACATTATATACGTCTATGACGTTATATATCCTAACCAAAGGGAACCTAACATCTCGGATGTAGTATTTTCCATCATTCCTGGCGGGTCGGCCCCTACTTCTCGGTGGGCACGTTATATACGTCTATATCGTAGTATAACCTAACCTAACCCATCTAGACCCTCGCTGGTAATGTTTTACAAAATCCCGGTCGTGTCGGCCCGTACTTTGGCGTGGGGACATTATATACGTCTATAACGTTATATATCCTAACCTAAGGGAACCTAACATCTCGGATGTAGTATTTTCCAACATTCCTGGCGGGTCGGCCCCTACTTCTCGGTGGGCACATTATATACGTCTATATCGCAGTATAACCTAACCTAACCCATCTAGACCCTCGCTGGGAATGTTTTACAGAATTCCGTTCGTGTCGTCCCGTACGTCTCGGTGCGAATATTATATACGTCTATAACGATATATCCTAACCTAAGGCAACTTAACATCTCGGATGTAGAATTTTCCAACATTCCTGGCGGGTCGGCCCCTGTTTCTCGGTGGGAACATGATATACGTCTATAACGTAATATAACCTAACCTAACCCACCTAGACGCTCGCTAGTAATGTTTCACAGAATCCCGTTCATGTCTTCCCGTACGTCTCGGTGCGGACATTATTTACGTCTATAAATTTATATATCCTAACTTAAGGGAACCTAACATCTCGGATGTAGTATTTTCCAACATTCTTGGCGGGTCGGCCCCTACGTCTCGGTGAGCACATTATATACGTCTATAACTTTATATATCCTAACCTGAGGGAACCTAACATCTCGGATGTAGTATTTTCCAACATTCCTGGTGGGTCGGCCCCTACTTCTCGGTGGGCACATTATATACGTCTATATCGTAATATAACCTAACCAAACCCATCTAGACCCTCGCTGGTAATGTTTTACAAAATCCCGGTCGTGTCGGCCCGTACTTTTCCATGGGGACATTATATACGTCTATAACGTTATATATCCTAACCAAAGGCAACTTAACATGTCGGATGTAGTATTTTCCAACATTCCTGGCGAGTCGGCCCCTACTTCTCGGTGGGCACATTATATACGTCTATATCGTAGTATAACCTAACCTAACCCATCTAGATCCTGGCTGGTAATGTTTTACAAAATCCCGTTCATGTCTTCCCGTACGTCTCGGTGCGTACATTATATACGTCTATAAATTTATATATCCTAACTTAAGGGAACCTAACATCTCGGATGTAGTATTTTCCAACATTCTTGGCGGGTCGGCCCCTACGTCTCGGTGAGCACATTATATACGTCTATATCGTAATATGACCTAACCTAACCCATCTAGACCCTCGCTGGTAATGTTTTACAATATCCCGGTCGTGTCTACCCGTACATCTCGGTTGGGACATTATATACGTCTATAACGTTATATATCCTAACCTAAGGGAACCTAACATCTCGGATGTACTATTTTCCATCATTCCTGGCGGGTCGGCCCCTACTTCTCGGTGGGCAAATTATATACGTCTATATCGTAGTATAACCTAACCTAACCCATCTAGACACTCGCTGGTAATGTTTTACAAAATCCCGGTCGTGTCGGCCCGTACTTCTCGGTGGTCACATTATATACGTCCATATTGTAATCTAACCTAACCTAACCCATCTAGACACTCGCTGGTAATGTTTTACAAAATCCCGGACGTGTCGGCCCGTACTTTGGCGTGGGGACATTATATACGTCTATAACGTTATATATCCTAACCTAACGGAACCTAACATCTCGGATTTAGTATTTTCCAACATTCCTGGCGGGTCGGCACCTACTTCTCGGTGGGCACATTATATACGTCCATATTGTAATATAACCTAAAATAACCGATCTAGACCCTCGGTGGTAATGTTTTACAAAATTGCGGTCGTGTCGGCCCGTACTTTGCCGTGTGGACATTATCTACGTCTATAACGTTATATATCCTAACCTAACGGAACCTAACATCTCGGATGTAGTATTTTCCAACATTCCTGGCGGGTCGGCTCCTACTTCTCGGTGGGCACATTATATACGTCTATATCGTAGTATAACCTAACCTAACCCATCTAGACCCTCGCTGGTAATGTTTTACAAAATCCCGTTCATGTCTTCCCGTACGTCTCGGTGCGTACATTATATACGTCTATAAATTATATATCCGAACCTAAGGGAACCTAAGATCTCGGATGTAGTATTTTCCAACATTCCTGGCGGGTCGGCCCCTACTTCTCGGTGGGCACATTATATACGTCTATATCGTAATATGACCTAACCTAACCTACCTAGACCCTCGCTGGTAATGTTTCACAGAATCCCGTTCATGTCTTCCCGTACGTCTCGGTGCGGACATTATATACGTCTATAAATTTATATATCCTAACCTAAGGGAACCTAACATCTCGGATGTAGTATTTTCCATCATTCCTGGCGGGTCGGCCCCTACTTCTGGGTGCGCACATTATATACGTCTATATCGTAGTATAACCTAACCTAACCCATCTAGACCCTCGCTGGTAATGTTTTACAAAATCCCGGTCGTGTCGGCCCGTGCTTCTCGGTGGGAACATTATATACGTCTATAACGTTATATATCCTAACCTAAGGGAACCTAACATCTCGGATGTAGTATTTTCCATCATTCCTGGCGGGTCGGCCCCTACTTCTCGGTGGGCACATTATATACGTCTATATCGTAGTATAACCTAACCTAACCCATCTAGACCCTCGCTGGTTATGTTTTACAAAATCCCGGTCGTGTCGGCCCGTGCTTCTCGGTGGGAACATTATATACGTCTATAACGTAATATAACCTAACCTAACCCACCTAGACCCTCGCTAGTAATGTTTCACAGAATCCCGTTCATGTCTTCCCGTACGTCTCGGTGCGGACATTATTTACGTCTATAAATTTATATATCCTAAACTAAGGGAACCTAACATCTCGGATGTAGTATTTTCCAACATTCCTGGCGGGTCGGCCCCTACTTCTCGGTGGGCACATTATATACGTCTATATCGTAATATGACCTAACCTAACCCATCTAGACACTCGCTGGTAATGTTTTACAAAATCCCGGTCGTGTCGGCCCGTACTTTGGCGTGGGGACATTATATACGTCTATAACGTTATATATCCTAACCTAAGGGAACCTAACATCTCGGATGTAGTATTTCACAATATTCCTGGCTGGTCGGCCCCACTTCTCGGTGGGAACATTATATACGTCTATATCGTAATATAACCTAACCTAACCCATCTAGACCCTCGCTGGTAATGTTTTACAAAATCCCGGTCATGTCGGCCCGTACTTTTCCGTGGGGACATTTTATACGTCTATAATTTTATATATGCTAACCTAAGGGAACCTAACATCTCGGATGTAGTATTTTCCAACATTCCTGGCGGGGCGGCCCCTACTTATCGGTGGGAACATTATATACGTCTATATCGTAATATAACCTAACATAACCCATCTAGCCCCTAGCTGGGAATCTTTTACAGAATCCCCGTCGTGTCGTCTCGTACGTCTCGGTGCGGACATTATATACGTCTATAACGTTATATATCCTAACCTAAGGGAACCTAACATCTCGGATGTAGTATTTCACAACATTCCTGGCGGGTCGGCGACAATTCTCGGTGGGAACATTATATACGTCCATAACGTAATACAACTTAACCTAACCCATCTAGCCCCTAGGAGGGAATGTTTTACAGAATCCCGATCGTGTCGTCCCGTACGTCTCGGTGCGGACATTATATACGTCTATAACGTTATATACCCTAACCTAAGGGAACCTAACATCTCGGATGTAGTATTTTCCAACATTCCTGGCGGGTCGGCCCCTACTTCTCGGTAGGCACATTATATACGTCTATATCGTAATATAACCTACCCTAACACATCTAGCCCCTAGCTGGGAATGTTTTACGGAATCCCGGTCGTGTCGTCCCGTACGTCACGGTGCGGACATTATATACGTCTATGACGTTATATACCCTAACCTAAGGGAACCTAACATTTCGGATGTAGTATTTTCCAACATTTCTGGCGGGTCGGCCCCTACTTCTCGGTGGGCACATTATATACGTCTATATCGTAATATGACCTAACCTAACCCATCTAGACCCTCGCTGGTAATGTTTTACAATATCCCGGTCGTGTCTACCCGTACATCTCGGTGGGAACATTATATACGTCTATAACTTTATATATCCTAACCTGAGGGATCCTAACATCTCGGATTTAGTATTTTCCAACATTCCTGGCGGGTCGGCCCCTACTTCTCGGTGGGCACATTATATACGTCCATATTGTAATATAACCTAACCTAACCCATCTAGACCCTCGCTGGTAATGTTTTACAAAATCCCGGTCGTGTCGGCCCGTACTTTTCCGTGGGGACATTATATACGTCTATAACTTTACATATCCTGACCTAAGGCAACCTAACATCTCAAATGTAGTATTTCACAACATTCCTTGCGGGTCGGCCCCTACTTCTCGCTGGGCACATTATATACGTCTATAACGTAATATAACCTAACCTAACCCACCTAGATCCTCGCTGGTAATGTTTCACAGAATCCCGTTCATGTCTGCCCGTACGTCTCGGTGCGGACATTATATACGTCAATAAATTTATATATCCCAACCTAAGGGAACCTAGCATCTCGGATGTAGTATTTTCCAACATTCCTGGCGGGTCGGCCCCTACTTCTCGGTGGGCACATTATATACGTCTATATCGTAATATGACCTAACCTAACCCATCTAGACCCTCGCTGGTAATGTTTTACAATATCCCGGTCCTGTCTTCCCGTACATCTCGGTGGGAACATTATATATGTCTATAACTTTATATATCCTAACCTGAGGGAACCTAACATCTCGGATGTAGTATTTTCCAACATTCCTGTTGGGTCGGCCCCTACTTCTCGGTGGGCACACTATATACGTCAATATCGTGATATAACCTAACCAAACCCATCTAGACCATCGCTGGTAATGTTTTACAAAATCCCGGTCGTGTCGGCCCGTACTTTTCCGTGGGGACATTATATACGTCTATAACGTTATATATCCTAACCAAAGGCAACTTAACATCTCGGATGTAGTATTTTCCAACATTCCTGGCGAGTCGGCCCCTACTTCTCGGTGGGCACATTATATACGTCTATATCGTAGTATAACCTAACCTAACCCATCTAGACCCTCGCTGGTAATGTTTTACAAAATCCCGTTCATGTCTTCCCGTACGTCTCGGTGCGTACATTATATACGTCTATAAATTGATATATCCTAACCTAAGGGAACCTAACATCTCGGATGTAGTATTTTCCAACATTCCTGGCTGGTCGGCCCCTACTTCTCGGTGGGCACATTATATACGTCTATATCGTAATATAACCTAACCTAACCCATCTAGACCCTCGCTGGTAATGTTTTACAAAATCCCGGTCGTCTCGGCCCGTACTTTTCCGTGGGGACATTATATACGTCTATAACTTTATATATCCTGCCCTAAGGCAACCTAACATCTCGAATGTAGTATTTCACAACATTCCTTGCGGGTCGGCCCCACTTCTCGGTGGGAACATTATTTACGTCTATATCGTAATATAACCTAACCTAACTCATCTAGACGCTCGCTGGTAATGTTTTACTAAATCCCGGTCGTGTCGGCCCCTACTTCTCGGTGAGGACATTATATACGTCTATACCGTTATATATCCTAACCTAAGGGAACCTAATATCGCGGATGTAGTATTTCACAACATTCCTGGCGGTTCGGCGACAATTCTCGGTGGGAACATTATATACGTCCATAACGTAATACAACTTAACCTAACCCATCTAGCCCCTAGGAGGGAATGTTTTACAGAATCCCGATCGTGTCGTCCCGTACGTCTCGGTGCGGACATTATATACGTCTATAACGTTATATACCCTAACCTAAGGGAACCTAACATCTCGGATGTAGTATTTTCCAACATTCCTGGCGGGTCGGCCCCTACTTCTCGGTAGGCACATTATATACGTCTATATCGTAATATAACCTACCCTAACACATCTAGCCCCTAGCTGGGAATGTTTTACGGAATCCCGGTCGTGTCGTCCCGTACGTCACGGTGCGGACATTATATACGTCTATGACGTTATATACCCTAACCTAAGGGAACCTAACATCTCGGATGTAGTATTTTCCAACATTTCTGGCGGGGCGGCCCCTACTTCTCGGTGGGAACATTATATACGTCTATATCGTAATATAACCTAACCTAACCCATCTAGACCCTCGCTGGTAATGTTTTACAAAATCCCGGTCGTGTCGGCCCGTACTTTTCCGTGGGGACATTTTATACGTCTATAATTTTATATATCCTAACCTAAGGGAACCTAATATCTCGGATGTAGTATTTTCCAACATTCCTGGCGGGTCGGCCCCTACTTCTCGGTGGGCACATTATATACGTCTGTAACGTAATATAACCTAACCTAAGCCACCTACACCCTCGCTGGTAATGTTTCACAGAATCCCGTTCGTGTCTTCCCGTACGTCTCGAAGCCGGACATTATATACGTCTATAAAGTTACATATCCTAACCTAAGGCAACCTAACATCTCGAATGTAGTATTTCACTACATTCCTGGCGGGTCGGCCCCACTTCTCGGTGGGAACATTATTTACGTCTATAACGTAATATAACCTAACCTAACCCATATAGAACCTCGCTGGTAATGTTTTACATAATCCCGGTCGTGTAGGCCCGTACTATTCCGTGGGGACATTATATACGTCTATAACGTTATATATCCTAACCTAAGGCAACTTAACCTCTCGGATGTAGTATTTTCCAACATTCCTGGCGGGTCGGACCCTACTTCTCGGTGGGCACATTATATACGTCTATATCGTAATATAACCTAACCTAACCCATCTAGAACCTCGCTGGTAATGTTTTACAAAATCCCGGTCGTGTAGGCCCGTACTTTTCCGTGGGGACATTATATACGTCTATAATTTTATATATCCTAACCTAAGGTAACCTAACATCTCGGATGTAGTATTTCACAACATTCCTGGCGGGTCGGCGCCAATTCTTGGTGGGAACATTATATACGTCTGTAACGTAATATAACCTAACCTAACCCATCTAGCCCCTCGCTTGTAATGTTTTACAGAATCCCGGTCGTGTCGTCCCGTGCGTCTCGGTGCGGACATTATATACGCCTATAAATTGATATATCCTAACCAAACGCAACTTAACATCTAGGATGTAGTATTTCACAACATTCCTGGCGGGTCGGCCCCTACTTCTCGGTGGGCACATTATATACGTCTATATCGCAATATAACCTAACCTAACCCATCTAGCCCCTCGCTGTTAATGTTTTACAAAATCCCGGTCGTGTCGGCCCGTACTTTTCCGTGGGGACATTATATGCATCTATAATTTTATATATCCTAACCTAAGGCAACTTAACATCTCGAATGTAGTATTTTCCAACATTCCTGGCGGGTCGGCCCCTACTTCTCGGTGGGCACATTATATACGTCTATATCGTAATATAACCTAACCTAACCCATCTAGACCCTCACTGGTAATGTTTTACAGAATCTCGGTCGTGTCGTCTCGTACGTCTCGGTGCGGACATTATATACGTCTATAACGTTATATATCCTAACCTAAGGGAACCTAACATCTCGGATGTAGTATTTCACAATATTCCTGGCTGGTCGGCCCCACTTCTCGGTGGGAACATTATATACGTCTATATCGTAATATAACCTAACCTAACCCATCTAGACCCTCGCTGGTAATGTTTTACAGAATCAGGGTCGTGTCGTCTCGTACGTCTCGGCGCGGACATTATATACGTCTATAACGTTATATATCCTAACCTAAGGGAACCTAACATCTCGGATGTAGTATTTCACAATATTCCTGGCTGGTCGGCCCCACTTCTCGATGGGAACATTATATACGTCTATATCGTAATATAACCTAACCTAACCCATCTAGACCCTCGCTGGTAATGTTTTACAGAATCTCGGTCGTGTCCTCTCGTACGTCTCGGTGCGGACATTATATACGTCTATAACGTTATATATCCTAACCAAAGGCAACTTAACATCTCGGATGTAGTATTTTCCAACATTCCTGGCGGGTCGGACCCAACTTCTCGGTGGGCATATTATATACGTCTATATCGTAATATAACCTAAACTAACCCATCTAGACCCTCGCTGGTAATGTTTTACAAAATCCCGGTCATGTCGGCCCGTACTTTTCCGTGGGGACATTTTATACGTCTATAATTTTATATATCCTAACCTAAGGGAACCTAACATCTCGGATGTAGTATTTTCCAACATTCCTGGCGGGGCGGCCCCTACTTAACGGTGGGAACATTATATACGTCTATATCGTAATATAACCTAACATAACCCACCTAGCCCCTAGCTGGGAATCTTTTACAGAATCCCCGTCGTGTCGTCTCGTACGTCTCAGTGCGGACATTATATACGTCTATAACGTTATATATCCTAACCAAAGGCAACTTAACATCTCGGATGTAGTATTATCCAACATTCCTGGCGGGTCGGACCCAACTTCTCGGTGGGCATATTATATAGGTCTATATCGTAATATAACCTAAACTAACCCATCTAGACCCTCGCTGGTAATGTTTTACAAAATCCCGGTCATGTCGGCCCGTACTTTTCCGTGGGGACATTTTATACGTCTATAATTTTATATATCCTAACCTAAGGGAACCTAATATCTCGGATGTAGTATTTTCCAACATTCCTGGCGGGTCGGCCCCTACTTCTCGATGGGCACATTATATACGTCTGTAACGTAATATAACCTAACCTAAGCCACCTACACCCTCGCTGGTAATGTTTCACAGAATCCCGTTCGTGTCTTCCCGTACGTCTCGAAGCCGGACATTATATACGTCTATAACGTTATATATCCTAACCAAAGGCAACCTAACATCTCGAATGTTGTATTTCACAACATTCCTGGCGGGTCGGCCCCACTTCTCGGTGGGAACATTATATACGTCTATATCGTAATATAACCTAACCTAACCCATCTAGACCCTCGCTGGTAATGTTTTACAGAATCTCGGTCGTGTCGTCTCGTACGCCTCGGTGCGGACATTATATACGTCTATAACGTTATATATCCTAACCTAAGGGAACCTAACATCTCGGATGTAGTATTTCACAATATTCCTGGCTGGTCGGCCCCACTTCTCGATGGGAACATTATATACGTCTATATCGTAATATAACCTAACCTAACCCATCTAGACCCTCGCTGGTAATGTTTTACAGAATCTCGGTCGTGTCCTCTCGTACGTCTCGGTGCGGACATTATATACGTCTATAACGTTATATATCCTAACCAAAGGCAACTTAACATCTCGGATGTAGTATTTTCCAACATTCCTGGCGGGTCGGACCCAACTTCTCGGTGGGCATATTATATACGTCTATATCGTAATATAACCTAACCTAACCCATCTAGACCCTCGCTGTTAATGTTTTACAAAATCCCGGTCGTGTCGGCCCGTACTTTTCCGTGGGGACATTATATGCGTCTATAATTTTATATATCCTAACCTAAGGCAACTTAACATCTCGAATGTAGTATTTTCCAACATTCCTGGCGGGTCGGCCCCTACTTCTCGGTGGGCACATTAT
Source organism: Xylocopa violacea (assembly GCA_963969225.1). Taxonomy (NCBI): domain Eukaryota; kingdom Metazoa; phylum Arthropoda; class Insecta; order Hymenoptera; family Apidae; genus Xylocopa; species Xylocopa violacea. Next base: position 6,551,447 of record CAXAJV010000011.1, on the reverse strand, counting down.
ATACGTCTATATCGTAATATAACCTAACCTAACCCATCTAGACCCTCACTGGTAATGTTTTACAGAATCTCGGTCGTGTCGTCTCGTACGTCTCGGTGCGGACATTATATACGTCTATAACGTTATATATCCTAACCTAAGGGAACCTAACATCTCGGATGTAGTATTTCACAATATTCCTGGCTGGTCGGCCCCACTTCTCGGTGGGAACATTATATACGTCTATATCGTAATATAACCTAATCTAACCCATCTAGACCCTCGCTGGTAATGTTTTACAGAATCTCGGTCGTGTCGTCTCGTACGTCTCGGTGCGGACATTATATACGTCTATAACGTTATATATCCTAACCTAAGGGAACCTAACATCTCGGATGTAGTATTTCACAATATTCCTGGCTGGTCGGCCCCACTTCTCGATGGGAACATTATATACGTCTATATCGTAATATAACCTAACCTAACCCATCTAGACCCTCGCTGGTAATGTTTTACAGAATCTCGGTCGTGTCCTCTCGTACGTCTCGGTGCGGACATTATATACGTCTATAACGTTATATATCCTAACCAAAGGCAACTTAACATCTCGGATGTAGTATTTTCCAACATTCCTGGCGGGTCGGACCCAACTTCTCGGTGGGCATATTATATACGTCTATATCGTAATATAACCTAAACTAACCCATCTAGACCCTCGCTCGTAATGTTTTACAAAATCCCGGTCATGTCCGCCCGTACTTTTCCGTGGGGACATTTTATACGTCTATAATTTTATATATCCTAACCTAAGGGAACCTAACATCTCGGATGTAGTATTTCACAATATTCCTGGCTGGTCGGCCCTACTTCTCGATGGGCACATTATATACGTCTATATTGTAATATAACCTAACCTAACCCATCTAGACCCTCGCTGGTAATGTTTTACAGAATCTCGGTCGTGTCGTCTCGTACGCCTCGGTGCGGACATTATATACGTCTATAACGTTATATATCCTAACCTAAGGGAACCTAACATCTCGGATGTAGTATTTCACAATATTCCTGGCTGGTCGGCCCCACTTCTCGATGGGAACATTATATACGTCTATATCGTAATATAACCTAACCTAACCCATCTAGACCCTCGCTGGTAATGTTTTACAGAATCTCGGTCGTGTCCTCTCGTACGTCTCGGTGCGGACATTATATATGTCTATAACGTTATATATCCTAACCAAAGGCAACTTAACATCTCGGATGTAGTATTTTCCAACATTCCTGGCGGGTCGGACCCAACTTCTCGGTGGGCATATTATATACGTCTATATCGTAATATAACCTAAACTAACCCATCTAGACCCTCGCTGGTAATGTTTTACAAAATCCCGGTCATGTCGGCCCGTACTTTTCCGTGGGGACATTTTATACGTCTATAATTTTATATATCCTAACCTAAGGGAACCTAACATCTCGGATGTAGTATTTTCCAACATTCCTGGCGGGGCGGCCCCTACTTAACGGTGGGAACATTATATACGTCTATATCGTAATATAACCTAACATAACCCACCTAGCCCCTAGCTGGGAATCTTTTACAGAATCCCCGTCGTGTCGTCTCGTACGTCTCGGTGCGGACATTATATACGTCTATAACGTTATATATCCTAACCAAAGGCAACTTAACATCTCGGATGTAGTATTTTCCAACATTCCTGGCGGGTCGGACCCAACTTCTCGGTGGGCATATTATATACGTCTATATCGTAATATAACCTAAACTAACCCATCTAGACCCTCGCTGGTAATGTTTTACAAAATCCCGGTCATGTCGGCCCGTACTTTTCCGTGGGGACATTTTATACGTCTATAATTTTATATATCCTAACCTAAGGGAACCTAACATCTCGGATGTAGTATTTTCCAACATTCCTGGCGGGGCGGCCCCTACTTATCGGTGGGAACATTATATACGTCTATATCGTAATATAACCTAACATAACCCACTTAGCCCCTAGCTGGGAATCTTTTACAGAATCCCCGTCGTGACGTCTCGTACGTCTCGGTGCGGACATTATATACGTCTATAACGTTATATATCCTAACCTAAGGGAACCTAACATCTCGGAAGTAGTATTTCACAACATTCCTGGCGGGTCGGCCCCTACTTCTCGGTGGGCACATTATATACGTGTATATCGTAATATAACCTAACCTAACCCATCTAGAACCTCGCTGTTAATGTTTTACAAAATCCCGGTCGTGTCGGCCCGTACTTTTCCGTGGGGACATTATATGCGTCTATAATTTTATATATCCTAACCTAAGGCAACTTAACATCTCGAATGTAGTATTTTCCAACATTCCTGGCGGGTCGGCCCCTACTTCTCGGTGGGCACATTATATACGTCTATATCGTAATATAACCTAACCTAACCCATCTAGACCCTCACTGGTAATGTTTTACAGAATCTCGGTCGTGTCGTCTCGTACGTCTCGGTGCGGACATTATATACGTCTATAATGTTATATATCCTAACCTAAGGGAACCTAACATCTCGGATGTAGTATTTCACAATATTCCTGGCTGGTCGGCCCCACTTCTCGGTGGGAACATTATATACGTCTATATCGTAATATAACCTAACCTAACCCATCTAGACCCTCGCTGGTAATGTTTTACAGAATCTCGGTCGTGTCGTCTCGTACGTCTCGGTGCGGACATTATATACGTCTATAACGTTATATATCCTAACCTAAGGGAACCTAACATCTCGGATGTAGTATTTCACAATATTCCTGGCTGGTCGGCCCCACTTCTCGATGGGAACATTATATACGTCTATATCGTAATATAACCTAACCTAACCCATCTAGACCCTCGCTGGTAATGTTTTACAGAATCTCGGTCGTGTCCTCTCGTACGTCTCGGTGCGGACATTATATACGTCTATAACGTTATATATCCTAACCAAAGGCAACTTAACATCTCTGATGTAGTATTTTCCAACATTCCTGGCGGGTCGGACCCAACTTCTCGGTGGGCATATTATATACGTCTATATCGTAATATAACCTAAACTAACCCATCTAGACCCTCGCTGGTAATGTTTTACAAAATCCCGGTCATGTCCGCCCGTACTTTTCCGTGGGGACATTTTATACGTCTATAATTTTATATATCCTAACCTAAGGGAACCTAATATCTCGGATGTAGTATTTTCCAACATTCCTGGCGGGTCGGCCCCTACTTCTCGATGGGCACATTATATACGTCTGTAACGTAATATAACCTAACCTAAGCCACCTACATCCTCGCTGGTAATGTTTCACAGAATCCCGTTCGTGTCTTCCCGTACGTCTCGAAGCCGGACATTATATACGTCTATAACGTTATATATCCTAACCAAAGGCAACCTAACATCTCGAATGTTGTATTTCACAACATTCCTGGCGGGTCGGCCCCACTTCTCGGTGGGAACATTATTTACGTCTATAACGTAATATAACCTAACCTAACCCATCTAGACCCTCGCTGGTAATGTTTTACAAAATCCCGGTCGTGTCGGCCCGTACTTCTCCGTGGGGACATTATATACGTCTATGTCGTTATATATCCTAACCTAAGGCAACCTAACATCTCGGATGTAGTATTTTCCAACATTCCTGGCGGGTCGGACCCTACTTCTCGGTGGGCACATTATATACGTCTATATCGTAATATAACCTAACCTAACTCATCTAGACCATCGCTGGTAATGTTTTACAAAATCCCGGTCGTGTCGGCCCGTACTTCTCCGTGGGGACATTATATACGTCTATATCGATATATATCCTAACCTAAGGCAACTTAACATCTCGGATGTAGTATTTTCCAACATTCCTGGCGGGTCGGACCCAACTTCTCGGTGGGCACATTATATACGTCTATATCGTAATATAACCTAAACTAACCCATCTAGACCCTCGCTGTTAATGTTTTACAAAATCCCGGTCATGTCGGCCCGTACTTTTCCGTGGGGACATTTTATACGTCTATAATTTTATATATCCTAACCTAAGGGAACCTAACATCTCGGATGTAGTATTTTCCAACATTCCTGGCGGGGCGGCCCCTACTTATCGGTGGGAACATTATATACGTCTATATCGTAATATAACCTAACATAACCCACTTAGTCCCTAGCTGGGAATCTTTTACAGAATCCCCGTCGTGACGTCTCGTACGTCTCGGTGCGGACATTATATACGTCTATAACGTTATATATCCTAACCTAAGGGAACCTAACATCTCGGAAGTAGTATTTCACAACATTCCTGGCGGGTCGGCAACTACTTCTCGGTGGGCACATTATATACGTGTATATCGTAATATAACCTAACCTAACCCATCTAGACCCTCGCTGTTAATGTTTTACAAAATCCCGGTCGTGTCGGCCCGTACTTTTCCGTGGGGACATTATATGCGTCTATAATTTTATATATCCTAACCTAAGGCAACTTAACATCTCGAATGTAGTATTTTCCAACATTCCTGGCGGGTCGGCCCCTACTTCTCGGTGGGCACATTATATACGTCTATATCGTAATATAACCTAACCTAACCCATCTAGACCCTCACTGGTAATGTTTTACAGAATCTCGGTCGTGTCGTCTCGTACGTCTCGGTGCGGACATTATATACGTCTATAATGTTATATATCCTAACCTAAGGGAACCTAACATCTCGGATGTAGTATTTCACAATATTCCTGGCTGGTCGGCCCCACTTCTCGGTGGGAACATTATATACGTCTATATCGTAACATAACCTAACCTAACCCATCTAGACCCTCGCTGGTAATGTTTTACAGAATCTCGGTCGTGTCGTCTCGTACGTCTCGGTGCGGACATTATATACGTCTATAACGTTATATATCCTAACCTAAGGGAACCTAACATCTCGGATGTAGTATTTCACAATATTCCTGGCTGGTCGGCCCCACTTCTCGATGGGAACATTATATACGTCTATATCGTAATATAACCTAACCTAACCCATCTAGACCCTCGCTGGTAATGTTTTACAGAATCTCGGTCGTGTCCTCTCGTACGTCTCGGTGCGGACATTATATACGTCTATAACGTTATATATCCTAACCAAAGGCAACTTAACATCTCGGATGTAGTATTTTCCAACATTCCTGGCGGGTCGGACCCAACTTCTCGGTGGGCATATTATATACGTCTATATCGTAATATAACCTAAACTAACCCATCTAGACCCTCGCTGGTAATGTTTTACAAAATCCCGGTCATGTCGGCCCGTACTTTTCCGTGGGGACATTTTATACGTCTATAATTTTATATATCCTAACCTAAGGGAACCTAACATCTCGGATGTAGTATTTTCCAACATTCGTGGCGGGGCGGCCCCTACTTATCGGTGGGAACATTATATACGTCTATATCGTAATATAACCTAACATAACCCACCTAGCCCCTAGCTGGGAATCTTTTACAGAATCCCCGTCGTGTCGTCTCGTACGTCTCGGTGCGGACATTATATACGTCTATAACGTTATATATCCTAACCAAAGGCAACTTAACATCTCGGATGTAGTATTTTCCAACATTCCTGGCGGGTCGGACCCAACTTCTCGGTGGGCATATTATATACGTCTATATCGTAATATAACCTAAACTAACCCATCTAGACCCTCGCTGGTAATGTTTTACAAAATCCCGGTCATGTCGGCCCGTACTTTTCCGTGGGGACATTTTATACGTCTATAATTTTATATATCCTAACCTAAGGGAACCTAACATCTAGGATGTAGTATTTTCCAACATTCCTGGCGGGGCGGCCCCTACCTATCGGTGGGAACATTATATACGTCTATATCGTAATATAACCTAACATAACCCACCTAGCCCCTAGCTGGGAATCTTTTACAGAATCCCCGTCGTGTCGTCTCGTACGTCTCGGTGCGGACATTATATACGTCTATAACGTTATATATCCTAACCAAAGGCAACTTAACATCTCGGATGTAGTATTTTCCAACATTCCTGGCGGGTCGGCCCCTACTTCTCGGTGGGCACATTATATACGTCTATATCGTAATATAACCTAACCTAACCCATCTAGACCCTCACTGGTAATGTTTTACAGAATCTCGGTCGTGTCGTCTCGTACGTCTCGGTGCGGACATTATATACGTCTATAATGTTATATATCCTAACCTAAGGGAACCTAACATCTCGGAAGTAGTATTTCACAACATTCCTGGCGGGTCGGCCCCTACTTCTCGGTGGGCACATTATATACGTGTATATCGTAATATAACCTAACCTAACCCATCTAGACCCTCGCTGTTAATGTTTTACAAAATCCCGGTCGTGTCGGCCCGTACTTTTCCGTGGGGACATTATATGCGTCTATAATTTTATATATCCTAACCTAAGGCAACTTAACATCTCGAATGTAGTATTTTCCAACATTCCTGGCGGGTCGGCCCCTACTTCTCGGTGGGCACATTATATACGTCTATATCGTAATATAACCTAACCTAACCCATCTAGACCCTCACTGGTAATGTTTTACAGAATCTCGGTCGTGTCGTCTCGTACGTCTCGGTGCGGACATTATATACGTCTATAATGTTATATATCCTAACCTAAGGGAACCTAACATCTCGGATGTAGTATTTCACAATATTCCTGGCTGGTCGGCCCCACTTCTCGGTGGGAACATTATATACGTCTATATCGTAATATAACCTAACCTAACCCATCTAGACCCTCGCTGGTAATGTTTTACAGAATCTCGGTCGTGTCGTCTCGTACGTCTCGGTGCGGACATTATATACGTCTATAACGTTATATATCCTAACCTAAGGGAACCTAACATCTCGGATGTAGTATTTCACAATATTCCTGGCTGGTCGGCCCCACTTCTCGGTGGGCATATTATATACGTCTATATCGTAATATAACCTAAACTAACCCACCTAGACCCTCGCTGGTAATGTTTTACAAAATCCCGGTCATGTCCGCCCGTACTTTTCCGTGGGGACATTTTATACGTCTATAATTTTATATATCCTAACCTAAGGGAACCTAATATCTCGGATGTAGTATTTTCCAACATTCCTGGCGGGTCGGCCCCTACTTCTCGATGGGCACATTATATACGTCTGTAACGTAATATAACCTAACCTAAGCCACCTACATCCTCGCTGGTAATGTTTCACAGAATCCCGTTCGTGTCTTCCCGTACGTCTCGAAGCCGGACATTATATACGTCTATAACGTTATATATCCTAACCAAAGGCAACCTAACATCTCGAATGTTGTATTTCACAACATTCCTGGCGGGTCGGCCCCACTTCTCGGTGGGAACATTATTTACGTCTATAACGTAATATAACCTAACCTAACCCATCTAGACCCTCGCTGGTAATGTTTTACAAAATCCCGGTCGTGTCGGCCCGTACTTCTCCGTGGGGACATTATATACGTCTATGTCGTTATATATCCTAACCTAAGGCAACCTAACATCTCGGATGTAGTATTTTCCAACATTCCTGGCGGGTCGGACCCTACTTCTCGGTGGGCACATTATATACGTCTATATCGTAATATAACCTAACCTAACTCATCTAGACCATCGCTGGTAATGTTTTACAAAATCCCGGTCGTGTCGGCCCGTACTTCTCCGTGGGGACATTATATACGTCTATATCGATATATATCCTAACCTAAGGCAACTTAACATCTCGGATGTAGTATTTTCCAACATTCCTGGCGGGTCGGACCCAACTTCTCGGTGGGCACATTATATACGTCTATATCGTAATATAACCTAAACTAACCCATCTAGACCCTCGCTGTTAATGTTTTACAAAATCCCGGTCATGTCGGCCCGTACTTTTCCGTGGGGACATTTTATACGTCTATAATTTTATATATCCTAACCTAAGGGAACCTAACATCTCGGATGTAGTATTTTCCAACATTCCTGGCGGGGCGGCCCCTACTTATCGGTGGGAACATTATATACGTCTATATCGTAATATAACCTAACATAACCCACTTAGTCCCTAGCTGGGAATCTTTTACAGAATCCCCGTCGTGACGTCTCGTACGTCTCGGTGCGGACATTATATACGTCTATAACGTTATATATCCTAACCTAAGGGAACCTAACATCTCGGAAGTAGTATTTCACAACATTCCTGGCGGGTCGGCAACTACTTCTCGGTGGGCACATTATATACGTGTATATCGTAATATAACCTAACCTAACCCATCTAGACCCTCGCTGTTAATGTTTTACAAAATCCCGGTCGTGTCGGCCCGTACTTTTCCGTGGGGACATTATATGCGTCTATAATTTTATATATCCTAACCTAAGGCAACTTAACATCTCGAATGTAGTATTTTCCAACATTCCTGGCGGGTCGGCCCCTACTTCTCGGTGGGCACATTATATACGTCTATATCGTAATATAACCTAACCTAACCCATCTAGACCCTCACTGGTAATGTTTTACAGAATCTCGGTCGTGTCGTCTCGTACGTCTCGGTGCGGACATTATATACGTCTATAATGTTATATATCCTAACCTAAGGGAACCTAACATCTCGGATGTAGTATTTCACAATATTCCTGGCTGGTCGGCCCCACTTCTCGGTGGGAACATTATATACGTCTATATCGTAACATAACCTAACCTAACCCATCTAGACCCTCGCTGGTAATGTTTTACAGAATCTCGGTCGTGTCGTCTCGTACGTCTCGGTGCGGACATTATATACGTCTATAACGTTATATATCCTAACCTAAGGGAACCTAACATCTCGGATGTAGTATTTCACAATATTCCTGGCTGGTCGGCCCCACTTCTCGGTGGGCATATTATATACGTCTATATCGTAATATAACCTAAACTAACCCACCTAGACCCTCGCTGGTAATGTTTTACAAAATCCCGGTCATGTCCGCCCGTACTTTTCCGTGGGGACATTTTATACGTCTATAATTTTATATATCCTAACCTAAGGGAACCTAATATCTCGGATGTAGTATTTTCCAACATTCCTGGCGGGTCGGCCCCTACTTCTCGATGGGCACATTATATACGTCTGTAACGTAATATAACCTAACCTAAGCCACCTACATCCTCGCTGGTAATGTTTCACAGAATCCCGTTCGTGTCTTCCCGTACGTCTCGAAGCCGGACATTATATACGTCTATAACGTTATATATCCTAACCAAAGGCAACCTAACATCTCGAATGTTGTATTTCACAACATTCCTGGCGGGTCGGCCCCACTTCTCGGTGGGAACATTATTTACGTCTATAACGTAATATAACCTAACCTAACCCATCTAGACCCTCGCTGGTAATGTTTTACAAAATCCCGGTCGTGTCGGCCCGTACTTCTCCGTGGGGACATTATATACGTCTATGTCGTTATATATCCTAACCTAAGGCAACCTAACATCTCGGATGTAGTATTTTCCAACATTCCTGGCGGGTCGGACCCTACTTCTCGGTGGGCACATTATATACGTCTATATCGTAATATAACCTAACCTAACCCATCTAGACCATCGCTGGTAATGTTTTACAAAATCCCGGTCGTGTCGGCCCGTACTTCTCCGTGGGGACATTATATACGTCTATATCGATATATATCCTAACCTAAGGCAACTTAACATCTCGGATGTAGTATTTTCCAACATTCCTGGCGGGTCGGACCCAACTTCTCGGTGGGCACATTATATACGTCTATATCGTAATATAACCTAAACTAACCCATCTAGACCCTCGCTGGTAATGTTTTACAAAATCCCGGTCATGTCGGCCCGTACTTTTCCGTGGGGACATTTTATACGTCTATAATTTTATATATCCTAACCTAAGGGAACCTAACATCTCGGATGTAGTATTTTCCAACATTCCTGGCGGGGCGGCCCCTACTTATCGGTGGGAACATTATATACGTCTATATCGTAATATAACCTAACATAACCCATCTAGCCCCTAGCTGGGAATCTTTTACAGAATCCCCGTCGTGTCGTCTCGTACGTCTCGGTGCGGACATTATATACGTCTATAACGTTATATATCCTAACCTAAGGGAACCTAACATCTCGGATGTAGTATTTCACAACATTCCTTGCGGGTCGGCCCCTACTTCTCGGTGGGCACATTATATACGTCTATATCGAAATATAACCTAACCTAACCCATCTAGACCCTCGCTGTTAATGTTTTACAAAATCCCGGTCGTGTCGGCCCGTACTTTTCCGTGGGGACATTATATGCGTCTATAATTTTATATATCCTAACCTAAGGCAACTTAACATCTCGAATGTAGTATTTTCCAACATTCCTGGCGGGTCTGCCCCTACTTCTCGGTGGGCACATTATATACGTCTATATCGTAATATAACCTAACCTAACCCATCTAGACCCTCACTGGTAATGTTTTACAGAATCTCGGTCGTGTCGTCTCGTACGACTCGGTGCGGACATTATATACGTCTATAACGTTATATATCCTAACCTAAGGGAACCTATAATCTCGGATGTAGTATTTCACAATATTCCTGGCTGGTCGGCCCCACTTCTCGGTGGGAACATTATATACGTCTATATCGTAATATAACCTAACCTAACCCATCTAGACCCTCGCTGGTAATGTTATACAGAATCTCGGTCGTGTCGTCTCGTACGTCTCGGTGCGGACATTATATACGTCTATAACGTTATATATCCTAACCTAAGGGAACCTAACATCTCGGATGTAGTATTTCACAATATTCCTGGCTGGTCGGCCCCACTTCTCGATGGGAACATTATATACGTCTATATCGTAATATAACCTAACCTAACCCATCTAGACCCTCGCTGGTAATGTTTTAAAGAATCTCGGTCGTGTCCTCTCGTACGTCTCGGTGCGGACATTATATACGTCTATAACGTTATATATCCTAACCAAAGGCAACTTAACATCTCGGATGTAGTATTTTCCAACATTCCTGGCGGGTCGGACCCAACTTCTCGGTGGGCATATTATATACGTCTATATCGTAATATAACCTAACCTAACCCATCTAGACCCTCGCTGTTAATGTTTTACGAAATCCCGGTCGTGTCGGCCCGTACTTTTCCGTGGGGACATTATATGCGTCTACAATTTTATATTTCCTAACCTAAGGCAACTTAACATCTCGAATGTAGTATTTTCCAACATTCCTGGCGGGTCTGCCCCTACTTCTCGGTGGGCACATTATATACGTCTATATCGTAATATAACCTAACCTAACCCATCTAGACCCTCACTGGTAATGTTTTACAGAATCTCGATCGTGTCGTCTCGTACGTCTCGGTGCGGACATTATATACGTCTATAACGTTATATATCCTAACCTAAGGGAACCTAACATCTCGGATGTAGTATTTCACAATATTCCTGGCTGGTCGGCCCCACTTCTCGGTGGGAACATTATATACGTCTATATCGTAATATAACCTAACCTAACACATCTAGACCCTCGCTGGTAATGTTTTACAGAATCTCGGTCGTGTCGTCTCGTACGTCTCGGTGCGGACATTATATACGTCTATAACGTTATATATCCTAACCTAAGGGAACCTAACATCTCGGATGTAGTATTTCACAATATTCCTGGCTGGTCGGCCCCACTTCTCGATGGGAACATTATATACGTCTATATCGTAATATAACCTAACCTAACCCATCTAGACCCTCGCTGGTAATGTTTTACAGAATCTCGGTCGTGTCCTCTCGTAAGTCTCGGTGCGGGCATTATATACGTCTATAACGTTATATATCCTAACCAAAGGCAACTTAACATCTCGGATGTAGTATTTTCCAACATTCCTGGCGGGTCGGCCCCTACTTCTCGGTGGGCACATTATATACGTCTATATCGTAATATAACCTAACCTAACCCATCTAGACCCTCGCTGGTAATGTTTTACAGAATCCCGGTCGTGTCGTCTCGTACGTCTCGGTGCGGACATTATATACGTCTATAACGTTATATATCCTAACCTAAGGGAACCTAACATCTCGGATGTAGTATTTCACTACATTCCTGGCGGGTCGGCCCTACTTCTCGGTGGGAACATTATTTTCGTCTATAACGTAATATAACCTAACCTAACCCATATAGAACCTCGCTGGTAATGTTTTACAAAATCCCGGTCGTGTCGGCCCGTACTTCTCCGTGGGGACATTATATGCGTCTATATCGTTATATATCCTAACCTAAGGCAACCTAACATCTCGGATGTAGTATTTTCCAACATTCCTGGCGGGTCGGACCCTACTTCTCGGTGGGCGCATTATATACGTCTATATCGTAATATAACCTAACCTAACCCATCTAGACCCTCGCTAGTAATGTTTTACAGAATCCCAGTCGTGCCGGCCCGTACTTTTCCGTGGGGACATTATATACGTCTATAATCTTATATATCCTAACCTAAGGCAACTTAACATCTCGGATGTAGTATTTTCCAACATTCCTGGCGGGTCGGACCCAACTTCTCGGTGGGAATATTATATACGTCTATATCGTAATATAACCTAACCTAACCCATCTAGACCCTCGCTGGTAATGTTTTACAAAATCCCGGTCATGTCGGCCCGTACGTCTCGGTGCGGACATTATATACGTCTATAACGTTATATATCCTAACCTAAGGGAACCTAACATCTCGGATGCAGTATTTCACAATATTCCTGGCTGGTCGGCCCTACTTCACGATGGGAACATTATATACGTCTATATCGTAATATAACCTAACCTAACCCATCTAGACCCTCGCTGTTAATGTTTTACAAAATCCCGGTCGTGTCGGCCCGTACTTTTCCGTGGGGACATTTTATACGTCTATAATTTTATATATCCTAACCTAAGGGAACCTAACATCTCGGATGTAGTATTTTCCAACATTCCTGGCGGGGCGGCCCCTACTTATCGGTGGGAACATTATATACGTCTATATCGTAATATAACCTAAACTAACCCATCTAGACCCTCGCTGGTAATGTTTTACAAAATCCCGGTCATGTCGGCCCGTACTTTTCCGTGTGGACATTTTATACGTCTATAATTTTATATATCCTAACCTAAGGGAACCTAACATCTCGGATGTAGTATTTTCCAACATTCCTGGCGGGGCGGCCCCTACTTATCGGTGGGAACATTATATACGTCTATATCGTAATATAACCTAACATAACCCATCTAGCCCCTAGCTGGGAATCTTTTACAGAATCCCCGGTCGTGTCGGCCCGTACTTTTCCGTGGGGACATTATATGCGTCTATAATTTTATATATCCTAACCTAAGGGAACCTAACATGTCGGATGTAGTATTTCACAATATTCCTGGCTGGTCGGCCCCACTTCACGATGGGAACATTATATACGTCTATATCGTAATATAACCTAACCTAACCCATCTAGACCCTCGCTGGTAATGTTTTACAGAATCCCGGTCGTGTCGTCTCGTACGTCTCGGTGCGGACATTATATACGTCTATAACGTTATATATCCTAACCTAAGGGAACCTAACATCTCGGATGTAGTATTTCACTACATTCCTGGCGGGTCGGCCCCACTTCTCGGTGGGAACATTATTTACGTCTATAACGTAATATAACCTAACCTAACCCATATAGAACCTCGCTGGTAATGTTTTATAAAATCCCGGTCGTGTCGGCCCGTACTTCTCCGTGGGGACATTATATGCGTCTATATCGTTATATATCCTAACCTAAGGCAACCTAACATCTCGGATGTAGTATTTTCCAACATTCCTGGCGGGTCGGACCCTACTTCTCGGTGGGCGCATTATATACGTCTATATCGTAATATAACCTAACCTAACCCATCTAGACCCTCACTGGTAATGTTTTACAGAATCTCGGTCGTGTCGTCTCGTACGTCTCGGTGCGGACATTATATACGTCTATAACGTTATATATCCTAACCTAAGGGAACCTAACATATCGGATGTAGTATTTCACAATATTCCTGGCTGGTCGGCCCCACTTCTCGGTGGGAACATTATATACGTCCATATCGTAATATAACCTAACCTAACCCATCTAGACCCTCGCTGGTAATGTTTTACAGAATCCCGGTCGTGTCGTCTCGTACGTCTCGGTGCGGACATTATATACGTCTATAACGTTATATATCCTAACCTAAGGGAACCTAACATCTCGGATGTAGTATTTCACAATATTCCTGGCTGGTCGGCCCCACTTCTCGATGGGAACATTATATACGTCTATATCGTAATATAACCTAACCTAACCCATCTAGACCCTCGCTGGTAATGTTTTACAGAATCCCGGTCGTGTCGTCTCGTACGTCTCGGTGCGGACATTATATACGTCTATAACGTTATATATCCTAACCTAAGGGAACCTAACATCTCGGATGTAGTATTTCACAACATTCCTTGCGGGTCGGCCCCTACTTCTCGGTGGGCACATTATATACGTCTATATCGTAATATAACCTAACCTAACCCATCTAGACCCTCGCTGTTAATGTTTTACAAAATCCCGGTCGTGTCGGCCCGTACTTTTCCGTGGGGACATTATATGCGTCTATAATTTTATATATCCTAACCTAAGGCAACTTAACATCTCGAATGTAGTATTTTCCAACATTCCTGGCGGGTCTGCCCCTACTTCTCGGTGGGCACATTATATACGTCTATATCGTAATATAACCTAACCTAACCCATCTAGACCCTCACTGGTAATGTTTTACAGAATCTCGGTCGTGTCGTCTCGTACGTCTCGGTGCGGACATTATATACGTCTATAACGTTATATATCCTAACCTAAGGGAACCTAACATCTCGGATGTAGTATTTCACAATATTCCTGGCTGGTCGGCCCCACTTCTCGGTGGGAACATTATATACGTCTATATCGTAATATAACCTAACCTAACCCATCTAGACCCTCGCTGGTAATGTTATACAGAATCTCGGTCGTGTCGTCTCGTACGTCTCGGTGCGGACATTATATACGTCTATAACGTTATATATCCTAACCTAAGGGAACCTAACATCTCGGATGTAGTATTTCACAATATTCCTGGCTGGTCGGCCCCACTTCTCGATGGGAACATTATATACGTCTATATCGTAATATAACCTAACCTAACCCATCTAGACCCTCACTGGTAATGTTTTAAAGAATCTCGGTCGTGCCCTCTCGTACGTCTCGGTGCGGACATTATATACGTCTATAACGTTATATATCCTAACCAAAGGCAACTTAACATCTCGGATGTAGTATTTTCCAACATTCCTGCCGGGTCGGACCCAACTTCTCGGTGGGCATATTATATACGTCTATATCGTAATATAACCTAGCCTAACCCATCTAGACCCTCGCTGTTAATGTTTTACGAAATCCCGGTCGTGTCGGCCCGTACTTTTCCGTGGGGACATTATATGCGTCTATAATTTTATATATCCTAACCTAAGGCAACTTAACATCTCGAATGTAGTATTTTCCAACATTCCTGGCGGGTCTGCCCCTACTTCTCGGTGGGCACATTATATACGTCTATATCGTAATATAACCTAACCTAACCCATCTAGACCCTCACTGGTAATGTTTTACAGAATCTCGGTCGTGTCGTCTCGTACGTCTCGGTGCGGACATTATATACGTCTATAACGTTATATATCCTAACCTAAGGGAACCTAACATCTCGGATGTAGTATTTCACAATATTCCTGGCTGGTCGGCCCCACTTCTCGGTGGGAACATTATATACGTCTATATCGTAATATAACCTAACCTAACCCATCTAGACCCTCACTGGTAATGTTTTACAGAATCTCGATCGTGTCGTCTCGTACGTCTCGGTGCGGACATTATATACGTCTATAACGTTATATATCCTAACCTAAGGGAACCTAACATCTCGGATGTAGTATTTCACAATATTCCTGGCTGGTCGGCCCCACTTCTCGGTGGGAACATTATATACGTCTATATCGTAATATAACCTAACCTAACACATCTAGACCCTCGCTGGTAATGTTTTACAGAATCTCGGTCGTGTCGTCTCGTACGTCTCGGTGCGGACATTATATACGTCTATAACGTTATATATCCTAACCTAAGGGAACCTAACATCTCGGATGTAGTATTTCACAATATTCCTGGCTGGTCGGCCCCACTTCTCGATGGGAACATTATATACGTCTATATCGTAATATAACCTAACCTAACCCATCTAGACCCTCGCTGGTAATGTTTTACAGAATCTCGGTCGTGTCCTCTCGTACGTCTCGGTGCGGGCATTATATACGTCTATAACGTTATATATCCTAACCAAAGGCAACTTAACATCTCGGATGTAGTATTTTCCAACATTCCTGGCGGGTCGGACCCAACATCTCGGTGGGCATATTATATACGTCTATATCGTAATATAACCTAAACTAACCCATCTAGACCCTCGCTGGTAATGTTTTACAAAATCCCGGTCATGTCGGCCCGTACTTTTCCGTGGGGACATTTTATACGTCTATAATTTTATATATCCTAACCTAAGGGAACCTAATATCTCGGATGTAGTATTTTCCAACATTCCTGGCGGGTCGGCCCCTACTTCTCGATGGGCACATTATATACGTCTGTAACGTAATATAACCTAACCTAAGCCACCTACACCCTCGCTGGTAATGTTTCACAGAATCCCGTTCGTGTCTTTCCGTACGTCTCGAAGCCGGACATTATATACGTCTATAAAGTTACATATCCTAACCTAAGGCAACCTAACATCTCGAATGTAGTATTTCACAACATTCCAGGCGGGTCGGCCAAACTTCTCGGCGGGAACATTATATACGTTTATAACGTAATATAACCTAACCTAACCCATCTAGCCCCTCGCTGGTAATGTTTTACAAAATACCAGTCGTGTCGGCCCATACTTTTCCGTGGGGACATTATATACGTCTATAATCTTATATATCCTAACCTAAGGCAACTTAACATCTCGGATGTAGTATTTTCCAACATTCCTGGCGGGTCGGCCCCTACTTCTCGGTGGGCACATTATATACGTCTATATCGTAATATAACCTAACCTAACCCATCTAGACCCTCGCTGGTAATGTTTTACAGAATCCCGGTCGTGTCGTCTCGTACGTCTCGGTGCGGACATTATATACGTCTATAACGTTATATATCCTAACCTAAGGGAACCTAACATCTCGGATGTAGTATTTCACTACATTCCTGGCGGGTCGGCCCTACTTCTCGGTGGGAACATTATTTTCGTCTATAACGTAATATAACCTAACCTAACCCATATAGAACCTCGCTGGTAATGTTTTACAAAATCCCGGTCGTGTCGGCCCGTACTTCTCCGTGGGGACATTATATGCTTCTATATCGTTATATATCCTAACCTAAGGCAACCTAACATCTCGGATGTAGTATTTTCCAACATTCCTGGCTGGTCGGACCCTACTTCTCGGTAGGCGCATTATATACGTCTATATCGTAATATAACCTAACCTAACCCATCTAGACCCTCGCTAGTAATGTTTTACAGAATCCCAGTCGTGCCGGCCCGTACTTTTCCGTGGGGACATTATATACGTCTATAATCTTATATATCCTAACCTAAGGCAACTTAACATCTCGGATGTAGTATTTTCCAACATTCCTGGCGGGTCGGACCCAACTTCTCGGTGGGAATATTATATACGTCTATATCGTAATATAACCTAACCTAACCCATCTAGACCCTCGCTGGTAATGTTTTACAAAATCCCGGTCATGTCGGCCCGTACGTCTCGGTGCGGACATTATATACGTCTATAACGTTATATATCCTAACCTAAGGGAACCTAACATCTCGGATGCAGTATTTCACAATATTCCTGGCTGGTCGGCCCCACTTCACGATGGGAACATTATATACGTCTATATCGTAATATAACCTAACCTAACCCATCTAGACCCTCGCTGTTAATGTTTTACAAAATCCCGGTCGTGTCGGCCCGTACTTTTCCGTGGGGACATTTTATACGTCTATAATTTTATATATCCTAACCTAAGGGAACCTAACATCTCGGATGTAGTATTTCACTACATTCCTGGCGGGTCGGCCCCACTTCTCGGTGGGAACATTATTTACGTCTATAACGTAATATAACCTAACCTAACCCATATAGAACCTCGCTGGTAATGTTTTACAAAATCGCGGTCGTGTCGGCCCGTACTTCTCCGTGGGGACATTATATGCGTCTATATCGTTATATATCCTAACTTAAGGCAACCTAACATCTCGGATGTAGTATTTTCCAACATTCCTGGCGGGTCGGACCCTACTTCTCGGTGGGCGCATTATATACGTCTATATCGTAATATAACCTAACCTAACCCATCTAGACCCTCACTGGTAATGTTTTACAGAATCTCGGTCGTGTCGTCTCGTACGTCTCGGTGCGGACATTATATACGTCTATAACGTTATATATCCTAACCTAAGGGAACCTAACATATCGGATGTAGTATTTCAACAATATTCCTGGCTGGTCGGCCCCACTTCTCGGTGGGAACATTATATACGTCCATATCGTAATATAACCTAACCTAACCCATCTAGACCCTCGCTGGTAATGTTTTACAGAATCCCGGTCGTGTCGTCTCGTACGTCTCGGTGCGGACATTATATACGTCTATAACGTTATATATCCTAACCTAAGGGAACCTAACATCTCGGATGTAGTATTTCACAATATTCCTGGCTGGTCGGCCCCACTTCTCGATGGGAACATTATATACGTCTATATCGTAATATAACCTAACCTAACCCATCTAGACCCTCGCTGGTAATGTTTTACAGAATCTCGGTCGTGTCGTCTCGTACGTCTCGGTGCGGACATTATATACGTCTATAACGTTATATATCTTAACCTAAGGGAACCTAACATCTCGGATGTAGTATTTCACAATATTCCTGGCTGGTCGGCCCCACTTCACGATGGGAACATTATATACGTCTATATCGTAATATAACCTAACCTAACCCATCTAGACCCTCGCTGGTAATGTTTTACAGAATCCCGGTCGTGTCGTCTCGTACGTCTCGGTGCGGACATTATATACGTCTATAACGTTATATATCCTAACCTAAGGGAACCTAACATCTCGGATGTAGTATTTCACTACATTCCTGGCGGGTCGGCCCCACTTCTCGGTGGGAACATTATTTACGTCTATAACGTAATATAACCTAACCTAACCCATATAGAACCTCGCTGGTAATGTTTTACAAAATCCCGGTCGTGTCGGCCCGTACTTCTCCGTGGGGACATTATATGCGTCTATATCGTTATATATCCTAACCTAAGGCAACCTAACATCTCGGATGTAGTATTTTCCAACATTCCTGGCGGGTCGGACCCTACTTCTCGGTGGGCGCATTATATACGTCTATATCGTAATATAACCTAACCTAACCCATCTAGACCCTCACTGGTAATGTTTCACAGAATCTCGGTCGTGTCGTCTCGTACGTCTCGGTGCGGACATTATATACGTCTATAACGTTATATATCCTAACCTAAGGGAACCTAACATATCGGATGTAGTATTTCACAATATTCCTGGCTGGTCGGCCCCACTTCTCGGTGGGAACATTATATACGTCCATATCGTAATATAACCTAACCTAACCCATCTAGACCCTCGCTGGTAATGTTTTACAGAATCTCGGTCGTGTCGTCTCGTACGTCTCGGTGCGGACATTATATACGTCTATAACGTTATATATCCTAACCTAAGGGAACCTAACATCTCGGATGTAGTATTTCACAATATTCCTGGCTGGTCGGCCCCACTTCTCGATGGGAACATTATATACGTCTATATCGTAATACAACCTAACCTAATCCATCTAGACCCTCGCTGGTAATGTTTTACAGAATCCCGTTCGTGTCTTCCCGTACGTCTCGAAGCCGGACATTATATATGTCTATAAAGTTACATATCCTAACCTAAGGCAACCTAACATCTCGAATGTAGTATTTCACAACATTCCTGGCGGGTCGGCCAAACTTCTCGGCGGGAACATTATATACGTTTATAACGTAATATAACCTAACCTAACCCATCTAGCCCCTCGCTGGTAATGTTTTACAAAATCCCAGTCGTGTCGGCCCGTACTTTTCCGTGGGGACATTATATACGTCTATAATCTTATATATCCTAACCTAAGGCAACTTAACATCTCGGATGTAGTATTTTCCAACATTCCTGGCGGGTCGGACCCTACTTCTCGGTGGGCACATTATATACGTCTAAATCGTAATATAACCTAACCTAACCCATCTAGACCATCGCTGGTAATGTTTTACAAAATCCCGGTCGTGTCGGCCCGTACTTCTCCGTGGGGACATTATATGCGTCTATATCGTTATATATCCTAACCTAAGGCAACCTAACATCTCGGATGTAGTATTTTCCAACATTCCTGGCGGGTCGGACCCTACTTCTCGGTGGGCGCATTATATACGTCTATATCGTAATATAACCTAACCTAACCCATCTAGACCCTCGCTAGTAATGTTTTACAGAATCTCGGTCGTGTCCTCTCGTACGTTTCGGTGCGGACATTATATACGTCTATAACGTTATATATCCTAACCAAAGGCAACTTAACATCTCGGATGTACTATTTTCCAACATTCCTGGCGGGTCGGACCCTACTTCTCGGTGGGCACATTATATACGTCTATATCGTAATATAACCTAACATAACCCATCTAGCCCCTAGCTGGGAATCTTTTACAGAATCCCCGTCGTGTCGTCTCGTACGTCTCGGTGCGGACATTACATACGTCTATAACGTTATATATCCTAACCTAAGAGAACCTAACATCTCGGATGTAGTATTTCACAACATTCCTGGCGGGTCGGCCCCTACTTCTCGGTGGGCACATTATATACGTCTATATCGTAATATAACCTAACCTAACCCATCTCGACCCTCGCTGTTAATGTTTTACAAAATCCCGGTCGTGTCGGCCCGTACTTTTCCGTGGGGACATTATATGCGTCTATAACTTTATATATCCTTACCTAAGGCAACTTAACATCTCGAATGTAGTATTTTCCAACATTCCTGGCGGGTCGGCCCCTACTTCTCGGTGGGCACATTATATACGTCTATATCGTAATATAACCTAACCTAACCCATCTAGACCCTCGCTGGTAATGTTTTACAGAATCCCGGTCGTGTCGTCTCGTACGTCTCGGTGCGGACATTATATACGTCTATAACGTTATATATCCTAACCTAAGGGAACCTAACATCTCTGATGTAGTATTTCACTACATTCCTGGCGGGTCGGCCCCACTTCTCGGTGGGAACATTATTTACGTCTATAACGTAATATAACCTAACCTAACCCCTATAGAACCTCGCTGGTAATGTTTTACAAAATCCCGGTCGTGTCGGCCCGTACTTCTCCGTGGGGACATTATATGCGTCTATATCGTTATATATCCTAACCTAAGGCAACCTAACATCTCGGATGTAGTATTTTCCAACATTCCTGGCGGGTCGGACCCTACTTCTCGGTGGGCGCATTATATACGTCTATATCGTAATATAACCTAACCTAACCCATCTAGACCCTCGCTAGTAATGTTTTACAGAATCTCGGTCGTGTCCTCTCCTACGTCTCGGTGCGGACATTATATACGTCTATAACGTTATATATCCTAACCTAAGGGAACCTAACATCTCGGATGTAGTATTTCACAATATTCCTGGCTGGTCGGCCCCACTTCACGAAGGGAACATTATATACGTCTATATCGTAATATAACCTAACCTAACCCATCTAGACCCTCGCTGTTAATGTTTTACAAAATCCCGGTCGTGTCGGCCCGTACTTTTCCGTGGGGACATTATATGCGTCTATAATTTTATATATCCTAACCTAAGGCAACTTAACATCTCGAATGTAGTATTTTCCAACATTCCTGGCGGGTCGGCCCCTACTTCTCGGTGGGCACATTATATACGTCTATATCGTAATATAACCTAACCTAACCCATCTAGACCCTCGCTGGTAATGTTTTACAGAATCCCGGTCGTGTCGTCTCGTACGTCTCGGTGCGGACATTATATACGTCTATAACGTTATATATCCTAACCTAAGGGAACCTAACATCTCGGATGTTGTATTTCACTACATTCCTGGCGGGTCGGCCCCACTTCTCGGTGGGAACATTATTTACGTCTATAACGTAATATAACCTAACCTAACCCCTATAGAACCTCGCTGGTAATGTTTTACAAAATCCCGGTCGTGTCGGCCCGTACTTCTCCGTGGGGACATTATATGCGTCTATATCGTTATATATCCTAACCTAAGGCAACCTAACATCTCGGATGTAGTATTTTCCAACATTCCTGGCGGGTCGGACCCTACTTCTCGGTGGGCGCATTATATACGTCTATATCGTAATATAACCTAACCTAACCCATCTAGACCCTCGCTAGTAATGTTTTACAGAATCTCGGTCGTGTCCTCTCGTACGTCTCGGTGCGGACATTATATACGTCTATAACGTTATATATCCTAACCAAAGGCAACTTAACATCTCGGATGTAGTATTTTCCAACATTCCTGGCGGGTCGGACCCAACTTCTCGGTGGGAATATTATATACGTCTATATCGTAATATAACCTAAACTAACCCATCTAGACCCTCGCTGGTAATGTTTTACAAAATCCCGGTCATGTCGGCCCGTACTTTTCCGTGGGGACATTTTATACGTCTATAATTTTATATATCCTAACCTAAGGGAACCTAATATCTCGGATGTAGTATTTTCCAACATTCCTGGCGGGTCGGCCCCTACTTCTCGGTGGGCACATTATATACGTCTGTAACGTAATATAACCTAACCTAAGCCACCTACACCCTCGCTGGTAATGTTTCACAGAATCCCGTTCGTGTCTTCCCGTACGTCTCGAAGCCGGACATTATATACGTCTATAAAGTTACATATCCTAACCTAAGGCAACCTAACATCTCGAATGTAGTATTTCACAACATTCCTGGCGGGTCGGCCCCACTTCTCGGTGGGAACATTATTTACGTCTATAACGTAATATAACCTAACCTAACCCATATAGAACCTCGCTAGTAATGTTTTACAGAATCTCGGTCGTGTCCTCTCCTACGTCTCGGTGCGGACATTATATACGTCTATAACGTTATATATCCTAACCTAAGGGAACCTAACATCTCGGATGTAGTATTTCACAATATTCCTGGCTGGTCGGCCCCACTTCACGAAGGGAACATTATATACGTCTATATCGTAATATAACCTAACCTAACCCATCTAGACCCTCGCTGTTAATGTTTTACAAAATCCCGGTCGTGTCGGCCCGTACTTTTCCGTGGGGACATTATATGCGTCTATAATTTTATATATCCTAACCTAAGGCAACTTAACATCTCGAATGTAGTATTTTCCAACATTCCTGGCGGGTCGGCCCCTACTTCTCGGTGGGCACATTATATACGTCTATATCGTAATATAACCTAACCTAACCCATCTAGACCCTCGCTGGTAATGTTTTACAGAATCCCGGTCGTGTCGTCTCGTACGTCTCGGTGCGGACATTATATACGTCTATAACGTTATATATCCTAACCTAAGGGAACCTAACATCTCGGATGTTGTATTTCACTACATTCCTGGCGGGTCGGCCCCACTTCTCGGTGGGAACATTATTTACGTCTATAACGTAATATAACCTAACCTAACCCATATAGAACCTCGCTGGTAATGTTTTACAAAATCCCGGTCGTGTCGGCCCGTACTTCTCCGTGGTGACATTATATGCGTCTATATCGTTATATATCCTAACCTAAGGCAACCTAACATCTCGGATGTAGTATTTTCCAACATTCCTGGCGGGTCGGACCCTACTTCTCGGTGGGCGCATTATATACGTCTATATCGTAATATAACCTAACCTAACCCATCTAGACCCTCGCTAGTAATGTTTTACAGAATCTCGGTCGTGTCCTCTCGTACGTCTCGGTGCGGACATTATATACGTCTATAACGTTATATATCCTAACCAAAGGCAACTTAACATCTCGGATGTAGTATTTTCCAACATTCCTGGCGGGTCGGACCCAACTTCTCGGTGGGAATATTATATACGTCTATATCGTAATATAACCTAAACTAACCCATCTAGACCCTCGCTGGTAATGTTTTACAAAATCCCGGTCATGTCGGCCCGTACTTTTCCGTGGGGACATTTTATACGTCTATAATTTTATATATCCTAACCTAAGGGAACCTAATATCTCGGATGTAGTATTTTCCAACATTCCTGGCGGGTCGGCCCCTACTTCTCGGTGGGCACATTATATACGTCTGTAACGTAATATAACCTAACCTAAGCCACCTACACCCTCGCTGGTAATGTTTCACAGAATCCCGTTCGTGTCTTCCCGTACGTCTCGAAGCCGGACATTATATACGTCTATAAAGTTACATATCCTAACCTAAGGCAACCTAACATCTCGAATGTAGTATTTCACAACATTCCTGGCGGGTCGGCCCCACTTCTCGGCGGGAACGTTATATACGTTTATAACGTAATATAACCTAACCTAACCCATCTAGCACCTCGCTGGTAATGTTTTACAAAATCCCAGTCGTGTCGGCCCGTACTTTTCCGTGGGGACATTATATACGTCTATAATCTTATATATCCTAACCTAAGGCAACTTAACATCTCGGATGTAGTATTTTCCAACATTCCTGGCGGGTCGGCCCCTACTTCTCGGTGGGCACATTATATACGTCTATATCGTAATATAACCTAACCTAACTCATCTAGACCCTCGCTGGTAATGTTTTACAGAATCCCGGTCGTGTCGTCTCGTACGTCTCGGTGCGGACATTATATACGTCTATAACGTTATATATCCTAACCTAAGGGAACCTAACATCTCGGATGTTGTATTTCACTACATTCCTGGCGGGTCGGCCCCACTTCTCGGTGGGAACATTATTTACGTCTATATCGTAATATAACCTAACATAACCCATCTAGCCCCTAGCTGGGAATCTTTTACAGAATCCCCGGTCGTGTCGGCCCGTACTTTTCCGTGGGGACATTATATGCGTCTATAATTTTATATATCCTAACCTAAGGGAACCTAACATGTCGGATGTAGTATTTCACAATATTCCTGGCTGGTCGGCCCCACTTCACGATGGGAACATTATATACGTCTATATCGTAATATAACCTAACCTAACCCATCTAGACCCTCGCTGGTAATGTTTTACAGAATCCCGGTCGTGTCGTCTCGTACGTCTCGGTGCGGACATTATATACGTCTATAACGTTATATATCCTAACCTAAGGGAACCTAACATCTCGGATGTAGTATTTCACTACATTCCTGGCGGGTCGGCCCCACTTCTCGGTGGGAACATTATTTACGTCTATAACGTAATATAACCTAACCTAACCCATATAGAACCTCGCTGGTAATGTTTTATAAAATCCCGGTCGTGTCGGCCCGTACTTCTCCGTGGGGACATTATATGCGTCTATATCGTTATATATCCTAACCTAAGGCAACCTAACATCTCGGATGTAGTATTTTCCAACATTCCTGGCGGGTCGGACCCTACTTCTCGGTGGGCGCATTATATACGTCTATATCGTAATATAACCTAACCTAACCCATCTAGACCCTCACTGGTAATGTTTTACAGAATCTCGGTCGTGTCGTCTCGTACGTCTCGGTGCGGACATTATATACGTCTATAACGTTATATATCCTAACCTAAGGGAACCTAACATATCGGATGTAGTATTTCACAATATTCCTGGCTGGTCGGCCCCACTTCTCGGTGGGAACATTATATACGTCCATATCGTAATATAACCTAACCTAACCCATCTAGACCCTCGCTGGTAATGTTTTACAGAATCCCGGTCGTGTCGTCTCGTACGTCTCGGTGCGGACATTATATACGTCTATAACGTTATATATCCTAACCTAAGGGAACCTAACATCTCGGATGTAGTATTTCACAATATTCCTGGCTGGTCGGCCCCACTTCTCGATGGGAACATTATATACGTCTATATCGTAATATAACCTAACCTAACCCATCTAGACCCTCGCTGGTAATGTTTTACAGAATCCCGGTCGTGTCGTCTCGTACGTCTCGGTGCGGACATTATATACGTCTATAACGTTATATATCCTAACCTAAGGGAACCTAACATCTCGGATGTAGTATTTCACAACATTCCTTGCGGGTCGGCCCCTACTTCTCGGTGGGCACATTATATACGTCTATATCGTAATATAACCTAACCTAACCCATCTAGACCCTCGCTGTTAATGTTTTACAAAATCCCGGTCGTGTCGGCCCGTACTTTTCCGTGGGGACATTATATGCGTCTATAATTTTATATATCCTAACCTAAGGCAACTTAACATCTCGAATGTAGTATTTTCCAACATTCCTGGCGGGTCTGCCCCTACTTCTCGGTGGGCACATTATATACGTCTATATCGTAATATAACCTAACCTAACCCATCTAGACCCTCACTGGTAATGTTTTACAGAATCTCGGTCGTGTCGTCTCGTACGTCTCGGTGCGGACATTATATACGTCTATAACGTTATATATCCTAACCTAAGGGAACCTAACATCTCGGATGTAGTATTTCACAATATTCCTGGCTGGTCGGCCCCACTTCTCGGTGGGAACATTATATACGTCTATATCGTAATATAACCTAACCTAACCCATCTAGACCCTCGCTGGTAATGTTATACAGAATCTCGGTCGTGTCGTCTCGTACGTCTCGGTGCGGACATTATATACGTCTATAACGTTATATATCCTAACCTAAGGGAACCTAACATCTCGGATGTAGTATTTCACAATATTCCTGGCTGGTCGGCCCCACTTCTCGATGGGAACATTATATACGTCTATATCGTAATATAACCTAACCTAACCCATCTAGACCCTCGCTGGTAATGTTTTAAAGAATCTCGGTCGTGTCCTCTCGTACGTCTCGGTGCGGACATTATATACGTCTATAACGTTATATATCCTAACCAAAGGCAACTTAACATCTCGGATGTAGTATTTTCCAACATTCCTGGCGGGTCGGACCCAACTTCTCGGTGGGCATATTATATACGTCTATATCGTAATATAACCTAGCCTAACCCATCTAGACCCTCGCTGTTAATGTTTTACGAAATCCCGGTCGTGTCGGCCCGTACTTTTCCGTGGGGACATTATATGCGTCTATAATTTTATATATCCTAACCTAAGGCAACTTAACATCTCGAATGTAGTATTTTCCAACATTCCTGGCGGGTCTGCCCCTACTTCTCGGTGGGCACATTATATACGTCTATATCGTAATATAACCTAACCTAACCCATCTAGACCCTCACTGGTAATGTTTTACAGAATCTCGGTCGTGTCGTCTCGTACGTCTCGGTGCGGACATTATATACGTCTATAACGTTATATATCCTAACCTAAGGGAACCTAACATCTCGGATGTAGTATTTCACAATATTCCTGGCTGGTCGGCCCCACTTCTCGGTGGGAACATTATATACGTCTATATCGTAATATAACCTAACCTAACCCATCTAGACCCTCACTGGTAATGTTTTACAGAATCTCGATCGTGTCGTCTCGTACGTCTCGGTGCGGACATTATATACGTCTATAACGTTATATATCCTAACCTAAGGGAACCTAACATCTCGGATGTAGTATTTCACAATATTCCTGGCTGGTCGGCCCCACTTCTCGGTGGGAACATTATATACGTCTATATCGTAATATAACCTAACCTAACACATCTAGACCCTCGCTGGTAATGTTTTACAGAATCTCGGTCGTGTCGTCTCGTACGTCTCGGTGCGGACATTATATACGTCTATAACGTTATATATCCTAACCTAAGGGAACCTAACATCTCGGATGTAGTATTTCACAATATTCCTGGCTGGTCGGCCCCACTTCTCGATGGGAACATTATATACGTCTATATCGTAATATAACCTAACCTAACCCATCTAGACCCTCGCTGGTAATGTTTTACAGAATCTCGGTCGTGTCCTCTCGTACGTCTCGGTGCGGGCATTATATACGTCTATAACGTTATATATCCTAACCAAAGGCAACTTAACATCTCGGATGTAGTATTTTCCAACATTCCTGGCGGGTCGGACCCAACATCTCGGTGGGCATATTATATACGTCTATATCGTAATATAACCTAAACTAACCCATCTAGACCCTCGCTGGTAATGTTTTACAAAATCCCGGTCATGTCGGCCCGTACTTTTCCGTGGGGACATTTTATACGTCTATAATTTTATATATCCTAACCTAAGGGAACCTAATATCTCGGATGTAGTATTTTCCAACATTCCTGGCGGGTCGGCCCCTACTTCTCGATGGGCACATTATATACGTCTGTAACGTAATATAACCTAACCTAAGCCACCTACACCCTCGCTGGTAATGTTTCACAGAATCCCGTTCGTGTCTTTCCGTACGTCTCGAAGCCGGACATTATATACGTCTATAAAGTTACATATCCTAACCTAAGGCAACCTAACATCTCGAATGTAGTATTTCACAACATTCCAGGCGGGTCGGCCAAACTTCTCGGCGGGAACATTATATACGTTTATAACGTAATATAACCTAACCTAACCCATCTAGCCCCTCGCTGGTAATGTTTTACAAAATCCCAGTCGTGTCGGCCCGTACTTTTCCGTGGGGACATTATATACGTCTATAATCTTATATATCATAACCTAAGGCAACTTAACATCTCGGATGTAGTATTTTCCAACATTCCTGGCGGGTCGGCCCCTACTTCTCGGTGGGCACATTATATACGTCTATATCGTAATATAACCTAACCTAACCCATCTAGACCCTCGCTGGTAATGTTTTACAGAATCCCGGTCGTGTCGTCTCGTACGTCTCGGTGCGGACATTATATACGTCTATAACGTTATATATCCTAACCTAAGGGAACCTAACATCTCGGATGTAGTATTTCACTACATTCCTGGCGGGTCGGCCCTACTTCTCGGTGGGAACATTATTTTCGTCTATAACGTAATATAACCTAACCTAACCCATATAGAACCTCGCTGGTAATGTTTTACAAAATCCCGGTCGTGTCGGCCCGTACTTCTCCGTGGGGACATTATATGCGTCTATATCGTTATATATCCTAACCTAAGGCAACCTAACATCTCGGATGTAGTATTTTCCAACATTCCTGGCTGGTCGGACCCTACTTCTCGGTAGGCGCATTATATACGTCTATATCGTAATATAACCTAACCTAACCCATCTAGACCCTCGCTAGTAATGTTTTACAGAATCCCAGTCGTGCCGGCCCGTACTTTTCCGTGGGGACATTATATACGTCTATAATCTTATATATCCTAACCTAAGGCAACTTAACATCTCGGATGTAGTATTTTCCAACATTCCTGGCGGGTCGGACCCAACTTCTCGGTGGGAATATTATATACGTCTATATCGTAATATAACCTAACCTAACCCATCTAGACCCTCGCTGGTAATGTTTTACAAAATCCCGGTCATGTCGGCCCGTACGTCTCGGTGCGGACATTATATACGTCTATAACGTTATATATCCTAACCTAAGGGAACCTAACATCTCGGATGCAGTATTTCACAATATTCCTGGCTGGTCGGCCCCACTTCACGATGGGAACATTATATACGTCTATATCGTAATATAACCTAACCTAACCCATCTAGACCCTCGCTGTTAATGTTTTACAAAATCCCGGTCGTGTCGGCCCGTACTTTTCCGTGGGGACATATTATACGTCTATAATTTTATATATCCTAACCTAAGGGAACCTAACATCTCGGATGTAGTATTTCACTACATTCCTGGCGGGTCGGCCCCACTTCTCGGTGGGAACATTATTTACGTCTATAACGTAATATAACCTAACCCAACCCATATAGAACCTCGCTGGTAATGTTTTACAAAATCGCGGTCGTGTCGGCCCGTACTTCTCCGTGGGGACATTATATGCGTCTATATCGTTATATATCCTAACTTAAGGCAACCTAACATCTCGGATGTAGTATTTTCCAACATTCCTGGCGGGTCGGACCCTACTTCTCGGTGGGCGCATTATATACGTCTATATCGTAATATAACCTAACCTAACCCATCTAGACCCTCACTGGTAATGTTTTACAGAATCTCGGTCGTGTCGTCTCGTACGTCTCGGTGCGGACATTATATACGTCTATAACGTTATATATCCTAACCTAAGGGAACCTAACATATCGGATGTAGTATTTCAACAATATTCCTGGCTGGTCGGCCCCACTTCTCGGTGGGAACATTATATACGTCCATATCGTAATATAACCTAACCTAACCCATCTAGACCCTCGCTGGTAATGTTTTACAGAATCCCGGTCGTGTCGTCTCGTACGTCTCGGTGCGGACATTATATACGTCTATAACGTTATATATCCTAACCTAAGGGAACCTAACATCTCGGATGTAGTATTTCACAATATTCCTGGCTGGTCGGCCCCACTTCTCGATGGGAACATTATATACGTCTATATCGTAATATAACCTAACCTAACCCATCTAGACCCTCGCTGGTAATGTTTTACAGAATCTCGGTCGTGTCGTCTCGTACGTCTCGGTGCGGACATTATATACGTCTATAACGTTATATATCTTAACCTAAGGGAACCTAACATCTCGGATGTAGTATTTCACAATATTCCTGGCTGGTCGGCCCCACTTCACGATGGGAACATTATATACGTCTATATCGTAATATAACCTAACCTAACCCATCTAGACCCTCGCTGGTAATGTTTTAAAGAATCTCGGTCGTGTCCTCTCGTACGTCTCGGTGCGGACATTATATACGTCTATAACGTTATATATCCTAACCAAAGGCAACTTAACATCTCGGATGTAGTATTTTCCAACATTCCTGGCGGGTCGGACCCAACTTCTCGGTGGGCATATTATATACGTCTATATCGTAATATAACCTAGCCTAACCCATCTAGACCCTCGCTGTTAATGTTTTACGAAATCCCGGTCGTGTCGGCCCGTACTTTTCCGTGGGGACATTATATACGTCTATAACGTTATATATCCTAACCTAAGGGAACCTAACATCTCGGATGTAGTATTTTCCAACATTCCTGGCGGGTCGGCACCTGTTTCTCGGTGGGAACATTATATACGTCTATAACGTAATATAACCTAACCTAACCCACCTAGACCCTCGCTGGTAATGTTTTACAGAATCTCGGTCGTGTCGTCTCGTACGTCTCGGTGCGGACATTATATACGTCTATAACGTTATATATCCTAACCTAAGGGAACCTAACATATCGGATGTAGTATTTCACAATATTCCTGGCTGGTCGGCCCCACTTCTCGGTGGGAACATTATATACGTCCATATCGTAATATAACCTAACCTAACCCATCTAGACCCTCGCTGGTAATGTTTTACAGAATCTCGGTCGTGTCGTCTCGTACGTCTCGGTGCGGACATTATATACGTCTATAACGTTATATATCCTAACCTAAGGGAACCTAACATCTCGGATGTAGTATTTCACAATATTCCTGGCTGGTCGGCCCCACTTCTCGATGGGAACATTATATACGTCTATATCGTAATACAACCTAACCTAATCCATCTAGACCCTCGCTGGTAATGTTTTACAGAATCCCGTTCGTGTCTTCCCGTACGTCTCGAAGCCGGACATTATATATGTCTATAAAGTTACATATCCTAACCTAAGGCAACCTAACATCTCGAATGTAGTATTTCACAACATTCCTGGCGGGTCGGCCAAACTTCTCGGCGGGAACATTATATACGTTTATAACGTAATATAACCTAACCTAACCCATCTAGCCCCTCGCTGGTAATGTTTTACAAAATCCCAGTCGTGTCGGCCCGTACTTTTCCGTGGGGACATTATATACGTCTATAATCTTATATATCCTAACCTAAGGCAACTTAACATCTCGGATGTAGTATTTTCCAACATTCCTGGCGGGTCGGACCCTACTTCTCGGTGGGCACATTATATACGTCTAAATCGTAATATAACCTAACCTAACCCATCTAGACCATCGCTGGTAATGTTTTACAAAATCCCGGTCGTGTCGGCCCGTACTTCTCCGTGGGGACATTATATGCGTCTATATCGTTATATATCCTAACCTAAGGCAACCTAACATCTCGGATGTAGTATTTTCCAACATTCCTGGCGGGTCGGACCCTACTTCTCGGTGGGCGCATTATATACGTCTATATCGTAATATAACCTAACCTAACCCATCTTGACCCTCGCTAGTAATGTTTTACAGAATCTCGGTCGTGTCCTCTCGTACGTTTCGGTGCGGACATTATATACGTCTATAACGTTATATATCCTAACCAAAGGCAACTTAACATCTCGGATGTACTATTTTCCAACATTCCTGGCGGGTCGGACCCTACTTCTCGGTGGGCACATTATATACGTCTATATCGTAATATAACCTAACATAACCCATCTAGCCCCTAGCTGGGAATCTTTTACAGAATCCCCGTCGTGTCGTCTCGTACGTCTCGGTGCGGACATTACATACGTCTATAACGTTATATATCCTAACCTAAGAGAACCTAACATCTCGGATGTAGTATTTCACAACATTCCTGGCGGGTCGGCCCCTACTTCTCGGTGGGCACATTATATACGTCTATATCGTAATATAACCTAACCTAACCCATCTCGACCCTCGCTGTTAATGTTTTACAAAATCCCGGTCGTGTCGGCCCGTACTTTTCCGTGGGGACATTATATGCGTCTATAACTTTATATATCCTTACCTAAGGCAACTTAACATCTCGAATGTAGTATTTTCCAACATTCCTGGCGGGTCGGCCCCTACTTCTCGGTGGGCACATTATATACGTCTATATCGTAATATAACCTAACCTAACCCATCTAGACCCTCGCTGGTAATGTTTTACAGAATCCCGGTCGTGTCGTCTCGTACGTCTCGGTGCGGACATTATATACGTCTATAACGTTATATATCCTAACCTAAGGGAACCTAACATCTCTGATGTAGTATTTCACTACATTCCTGGCGGGTCGGCCCCACTTCTCGGTGGGAACATTATTTACGTCTATAACGTAATATAACCTAACCTAACCCATATAGAACCTCGCTGGTAATGTTTTACAAAATCCCGGTCGTGTCGGCCCGTACTTCTCCGTGGGGACATTATATACGTCTATAATCTTATATATCCTAACCTAAGGCAACTTAACATCTCGGATGTAGTATTTTCCAACATTCCTGGCGGGTCGGCCCCTACTTCTCGGTGGGCACATTATATACGTCTATATCGTAATATAACCTAACCTAACCCATCTCGACCCTCGCTGTTAATGTTTTACAAAATCCCGGTCGTGTCGGCCCGTACTTTTCCGTGGGGACATTATATGCGTCTATAACTTTATATATCCTTACCTAAGGCAACTTAACATCTCGAATGTAGTATTTTCCAACATTCCTGGCGGGTCGGCCCCTACTTCTCGGTGGGCACATTATATACGTCTATATCGTAATATAACCTAACCTAACCCATCTAGACCCTCGCTGGTAATGTTTTACAGAATCCCGGTCGTGTCGTCTCGTACGTCTCGGTGCGGACATTATATACGTCTATAACGTTATATATCCTAACCTAAGGGAACCTAACATCTCTGATGTAGTATTTCACTACATTCCTGGCGGGTCGGCCCCACTTCTCGGTGGGAACATTATTTACGTCTATAACGTAATATAACCTAACCTAACCCATATAGAACCTCGCTGGTAATGTTTTACAAAATCCCGGTCGTGTCGGCCCGTACTTCTCCGTGGGGACATTATATGCGTCTATATCGTTATATATCCTAACCTAAGGCAACCTAACATCTCGGATGTAGTATTTTCCAACATTCCTGGCGGGTCGGACCCTACTTCTCGGTGGGCGCATTATATACGTCTATATCGTAATATAACCTAACCTAACCCATCTAGACCCTCGCTAGTAATGTTTTACAGAATCTCGGTCGTGTCCTCTCCTACGTCTCGGTGCGGACATTATATACGTCTATAACGTTATATATCCTAACCTAAGGGAACCTAACATCTCGGATGTAGTATTTCACAATATTCCTGGCTGGTCGGCCCCACTTCACGAAGGGAACATTATATACGTCTATATCGTAATATAACCTAACCTAACCCATCTAGACCCTCGCTGTTAATGTTTTACAAAATCCCGGTCGTGTCGGCCCGTACTTTTCCGTGGGGACATTATATGCGTCTATAATTTTATATATCCTAACCTAAGGCAACTTAACATCTCGAATGTAGTATTTTCCAACATTCCTGGCGGGTCGGCCCCTACTTCTCGGTGGGCACATTATATACGTCTATATCGTAATATAACCTAACCTAACCCATCTAGACCCTCGCTGGTAATGTTTTACAGAATCCCGGTCGTGTCGTCTCGTACGTCTCGGTGCGGACATTATATACGTCTATAACGTTATATATCCTAACCTAAGGGAACCTAACATCTCGGATGTTGTATTTCACTACATTCCTGGCGGGTCGGCCCCACTTCTCGGTGGGAACATTATTTACGTCTATAACGTAATATAACCTAACCTAACCCATATAGAACCTCGCTGGTAATGTTTTACAAAATCCCGGTCGTGTCGGCCCGTACTTCTCCGTGGGGACATTATATGCGTCTATATCGTTATATATCCTAACCTAAGGCAACGTAACATCTCGGATGTAGTATTTTCCAACATTCCTGGCGGGTCGGACCCTACTTCTCGGTGGGCGCATTATATACGTCTATATCGTAATATAACCTAACCTAACCCATCTAGACCCTCGCTAGTAATGTTTTACAGAATCTCGGTCGTGTCCTCTCGTACGTCTCGGTGCGGACATTATATACGTCTATAACGTTATATATCCTAACCAAAGGCAACTTAACATCTCGGATGTAGTATTTTCCAACATTCCTGGCGGGTCGGACCCAACTTCTCGGTGGGAATATTATATACGTCTATATAGTAATATAACCTAAACTAACCCATCTAGACCCTCGCTGGTAATGTTTTACAAAATCCCGGTCATGTCGGCCCGTACTTTTCCGTGGGGACATTTTATACGTCTATAATTTTATATATCCTAACCTAAGGGAACCTAATATCTCGGATGTAGTATTTTCCAACATTCCTGGCGGGTCGGCCCCTACTTCTCGGTGGGCACATTATATACGTCTGTAACGTAATATAACCTAACCTAAGCCACCTACACCCTCGCTGGTAATGTTTCACAGAATCCCGTTCGTGTCTTCCCGTACGTCTCGAAGCCGGACATTATATACGTCTATAAAGTTACATATCCTAACCTAAGGGAACCTAACATCTCGGATGTTGTATTTCACTACATTCCTGGCGGGTCGGCCCCACTTCTCGGTGGGAACATTATTTACGTCTATAACGTAATATAACCTAACCTAACCCATATAGAACCTCGCTGGTAATGTTTTACAAAATCCCGGTCGTGTCGGCCCGTACTTCTCCGTGGGGACATTATATGCGTCTATATCGTTATATATCCTAACCTAAGGCAACCTAACATCTCGGATGTAGTATTTTCCAACATTCCTGGCGGGTCGGACCCTACTTCTCGGTGGGCGCATTATATACGTCTATATCGTAATATAACCTAACCTAACCCATCTAGACCCTCGCTAGTAATGTTTTACAGAATCTCGGTCGTGTCCTCTCGTACGTCACGGTGCGGACATTATATACGTCTATAACGTTATATATCCTAACCAAAGGCAACTTAACATCTCGGATGTAGTATTTTCCAACATTCCTGGCGGGTCGGACCCAACTTCTCGGTGGGAATATTATATACGTCTATATCGTAATATAACCTAAACTAACCCATCTAGACCCTCGCTGGTAATGTTTTACAAAATCCCGGTCATGTCGGCCCGTACTTTTCCGTGGGGACATTTTATACGTCTATAATTTTATATATCCTAACCTAAGGGAACCTAATATCTCGGATGTAGTATTTTCCAACATTCCTGGCGGGTCGGCCCCTACTTCTCGGTGGGCACATTATATACGTCTGTAACGTAATATAACCTAACCTAAGCCACCTACACCCTCGCTGGTAATGTTTCACAGAATCCCGTTCGTGTCTTCCCGTACGTCTCGAAGCCGGACATTATATACGTCTATAAAGTTACATATCCTAACCTAAGGCAACCTAACATCTCGAATGTAGTATTTCACAACATTCCTGGCGGGTCGGCCCCACTTCTCGGCGGGAACGTTATATACGTTTATAACGTAATATAACCTAACCTAACCCATCTAGCACCTCGCTGGTAATGTTTTACAAAATCCCAGTCGTGTCGGCCCGTACTTTTCCGTGGGGACATTATATACGTCTATAATCTTATATATCCTAACCTAAGGCAACTTAACATCTCGGATGTAGTATTTTCCAACATTCCTGGCGGGTCGGCCCCTACTTCTCGGTGGGCACATTATATACGTCTATATCGTAATATAACCTAACCTAACTCATCTAGACCCTCGCTGGTAATGTTTTACAGAATCCCGGTCGTGTCGTCTCGTACGTCTCGGTGCGGACATTATATACGTCTATAACGTTATATATCCTAACCTAAGGGAACCTAACATCTCGGATGTAGTATTTCACTACATTCCTGGCGGGTCGGCCCCACTTCTCGGTGGGAACATTATTTACGTCTATAACGTAATATAACCTAACCTAACCCATATAGAACCTCGCTGGTAATGTTTTACAAAATCCCGGTCGTGTCGGCCCGTACTTCTCCGTGGGGACATTATATGCGTCTATATCGTTATATATCCTAACCTAAGGCAACCTAACATCTCGGATGTAGTATTTTCCAACATTCCTGGCGGGTCGGACCCTACTTCTCGGTGGGCGCATTATATACGTCTATATCGTAATATAACCTAACCTAACCCATCTAGACCCTCGCTAGTAATGTTTTACAGAATCTCGGTCGTGTCCTCTCCTACGTCTCGGTGCGGACATTATATACGTCTATAACGTTATATATCCTAACCTAAGGGAACCTAACATCTCGGATGTAGTATTTCACAATATTCCAGGCTGGTCGGCCCCACTTCACGAAGGGAACATTATATACGTCTATATCGTAATATAACCTAACCTAACCCATCTAGACCCTCGCTGTTAATGTTTTACAAAATCCCGGTCGTGTCGGCCCGTACTTTTCCGTGGGGACATTATATGCGTCTATAATTTTATATATCCTAACCTAAGGCAACTTAACATCTCGAATGTAGTATTTTCCAACATTCCTGGCGGGTCGGCCCCTACTTCTCGGTGGGCACATTATATACGTCTATATCGTAATATAACCTAACCTAACCCATCTAGACCCTCGCTGGTAATGTTTTACAGAATCCCGGTCGTGTCGTCTCGTACGTCTCGGTGCGGACATTATATACGTCTATAACGTTATATATCCTAACCTAAGGGAACCTAACATCTCGGATGTTGTATTTCACTACATTCCTGGCGGGTCGGCCCCACTTCTCGGTGGGAACATTATTTACGTCTATAACGTAATATAACCTAACCTAACCCATATAGAACCTCGCTGGTAATGTTTTACAAAATCCCGGTCGTGTCGGCCCGTACTTCTCCGTGGGGACATTATATGCGTCTATATCGTTATATATCCTAACCTAAGGCAACGTAACATCTCGGATGTAGTATTTTCCAACATTCCTGGCGGGTCGGACCCTACTTCTCGGTGGGCGCATTATATACGTCTATATCGTAATATAACCTAACCTAACCCATCTAGACCCTCGCTAGTAATGTTTTACAGAATCTCGGTCGTGTCCTCTCGTACGTCTCGGTGCGGACATTATATACGTCTATAACGTTATATATCCTAACCAAAGGCAACTTAACATCTCGGATGTAGTATTTTCCAACATTCCTGGCGGGTCGGACCCAACTTCTCGGTGGGAATATTATATACGTCTATATCGTAATATAACCTAAACTAACCCATCTAGACCCTCGCTGGTAATGTTTTACAAAATCCCGGTCATGTCGGCCCGTACTTTTCCGTGGGGACATTTTATACGTCTATAATTTTATATATCCTAACCTAAGGGAACCTAATATCTCGGATGTAGTATTTTCCAACATTCCTGGCGGGTCGGCCCCTACTTCTCGGTGGGCACATTATATACGTCTGTAACGTAATATAACCTAACCTAAGCCACCTACACCCTCGCTGGTAATGTTTCACAGAATCCCGTTCGTGTCTTCCCGTACGTCTCGAAGCCGGACATTATATACGTCTATAAAGTTACATATCCTAACCTAAGGCAACCTAACATCTCGAATGTAGTATTTCACAACATTCCTGGCGGGTCGGCCCCACTTCTCGGTGGGAACATTATTTACGTCTATAACGTAATATAACCTAACCTAACCCATATAGAACCTCGCTGGTAATGTCTTACAAAATCCCGGGCGTGTCGGCCCGTACTTCTCCGTGGGGACATTATATGCGTCTATATCGTTATATATCCTATCCTAAGGCAACCTAACATCTCGGATGTAGTATTTTCCAACATTCCTGGCGGGTCGGACCCTACTTCTCGGTGGACGCATTATATACGTCTATATCGTAATATAACCTAACCTAACCCATCTAGACCCTCGCTAGTAATGTTTTACAGAATCTCGGTCGTGTCCTCTCGTACGTCACGGTGCGGACATTATATACGTCTATAACGTTATATATCCTAACCAAAGGCAACTTAACATCTCGGATGTAGTATTTTCCAACATTCCTGGCGGGTCGGACCCAACTTCTCGGTGGGAATATTATATACGCCTATATCGTAATATAACCTAAACTAACCCATCTAGACCCTCGCTGGTAATGTTTTACAAAATCCCGGTCATGTCGGCCCGTACTTTTCCGTGGGGACATTTTATACGTCTATAATTTTATATATCCTAACCTAAGGGAACCTAACATCTCGGATGTAGTATTTCACTACATTCCTGGCGGGTCGGCCCCACTTCTCGGTGGGAACATTATTTACGTCTATAACGTAATATAACCCAACCTAACCCATATAGAACCTCGCTGGTAATGTTTTACAAAATCCCGGTCGTGTCGGCCCGTACTTCTCCGTGGGGACATTATATGCGTCTATATCGTTATATATCCTAACCTAAGGCAACCTAACATCTCGGATGTAGTATTTTCCAACATTCCTGGCGGGTCGGACCCTACTTCTCGGTGGGCGCATTATATACGTCTATATCGTAATATAACCTAACCTAACCCATCTAGACCCTCGCTAGTAATGTTTTACAGAATCTCGGTCGTGTCCTCTCCTACGTCTCGGTGCGGACATTATATACGTCTATAACGTTATATATCCTAACCTAAGGGAACCTAACATCTCGGATGTAGTATTTCACAAATATTCCTGGCTGGTCGGCCCCACTTCACGAAGGGAACATTATATACGTCTATATCGTAATATAACCTAACCTAACCCATCTAGACCCTCGCTGTTAATGTTTTACAAAATCCCGGTCGTGTCGGCCCGTACTTTTCCGTGGGGACATTATATGCGTCTATAATTTTATATATCCTAACCTAAGGCAACTTAACATCTCGAATGTAGTATTTTCCAACATTCCTGGCGGGTCGGCCCCTACTTCTCGGTGGGCACATTATATACGTCTATATCGTAATATAACCTAACCTAACCCATCTAGACCCTCGCTGGTAATGTTTTACAGAATCCCGGTCGTGTCGTCTCGTACGTCTCGGTGCGGACATTATATACGTCTATAACGTTATATATCCTAACCTAAGGGAACCTAACATCTCGGATGTTGTATTTCACTACATTCCTGGCGGGTCGGCCCCACTTCTCGGTGGGAACATTATTTACGTCTATAACGTAATATAACCTAACCTAACCCATATAGAACCTCGCTGGTAATGTTTTACAAAATCCCGGTCGTGTCGGCCCGTACTTCTCCGTGGGGACATTATATGCGTCTATATCGTTATATATCCTAACCTAAGGCAACGTAACATCTCGGATGTAGTATTTTCCAACATTCCTGGCGGGTCGGACCCTACTTCTCGGTGGGCGCATTATATACGTCTATATCGTAATATAACCTAACCTAACCCATCTAGACCCTCGCTAGTAATGTTTTACAGAATCTCGGTCGTGTCCTCTCGTACGTCTCGGTGCGGACATTATATACGTCTATAACGTTATATATCCTAACCAAAGGCAACTTAACATCTCGGATGTAGTATTTTCCAACATTCCTGGCGGGTCGGACCCAACTTCTCGGTGGGAATATTATATACGTCTATATCGTAATATAACCTAAACTAACCCATCTAGACCCTCGCTGGTAATGTTTTACAAAATCCCGGTCATGTCGGCCCGTACTTTTCCGTGGGGACATTTTATACGTCTATAATTTTATATATCCTAACCTAAGGGAACCTAATATCTCGGATGTAGTATTTTCCAACATTCCTGGCGGGTCGGACCCTACTTCTCGGTGGGCACATTATATACGTCTGTAACGTAATATAACCTAACCTAAGCCACCTACACCCTCGCTGGTAATGTTTCACAGAATCCCGTTCGTGTCTTCCCGTACGTCTCGAAGCCGGACATTATATACGTCTATAAAGTTACATATCCTAACCTAAGGCAACCTAACATCTCGAATGTAGTATTTCACAACATTCCTGGCGGGTCGGCCCCACTTCTCGGCGGGAACGTTATATACGTTTATAACGTAATATAACCTAACCTAACCCATCTAGACCCTCGCTGTTAATGTTTTACAAAATCCCGGTCGTGTCGGCCCGTACATTTCCGTGGGGACATTATATGCGTCTATAATTTTATATATCCTAACCTAAGGCAACTTAACATCTCGAATGTAGTATTTTCCAACATTCCTGGCGGGTCGGCCCCTACTTCTCGGTGGGCACATTATATACGTCTATATCGTAATATAACCTAACCTAACCCATCTAGACCCTCGCTGGTAATGTTTTACAGAATCCCGGTCGTGTCGTCTCGTACGTCTCGGTGCGGACATTATATACGTCTATAACGTTATATATCCTAACCTAAGGGAACCTAACATCTCGGATGTTGTATTTCACTACATTCCTGGCGGGTCGGCCCCACTTCTCGGTGGGAACATTATTTACGTCTATAACGTAATATAACCTAAACTAACCCATCTAGACCCTCGCTGGTAATGTTTTCGAAAATCCCGGTCATATCGGCCCGTACTTTTCCGTGGGGACATTTTATACGTCTATAATTTTATATATCCTAACCTAAGGGAACCTAATATCTCGGATGTAGTATTTTCCAACATTCCTGGCGGGTCGGCCCCTACTTCTCGGTGGGCACATTATATACGTCTGTAACGTAATATAACCTAACCTAAGCCACCTACACCCTCGCTGGTAATGTTTCACAGAATCCCGTTCGTGTCTTCCCGTACGTCTCGAAGCCGGACATTATATACGTCTATAAAGTTACATATCCTAACCTAAGGCAACCTAACATCTCGAATGTAGTATTTCACAACATTACTGGCGGGTCGGCCCCACTTCTCGGTGGGAACATTATTTACGTCTATAACGTAATATAACCTAACCTAACCCATATAGAACCTCGCTGGTAATGTCTTACAAAATCCCGGGCGTGTCGGCCCGTACTTCTCCGTGGGGACATTATATGCGTCTATATCGTTATATATCCTAACCTAAGGCAACCTAACATCTCGGATGTAGTATTTTCCAACATTCCTGGCGGGTCGGACCCTACTTCTCGGTGGGCGCATTATATACGTCTATATCGTAATATAACCTAACCTAACCCATCTAGACCCTCGCTAGTAATGTTTTACAGAATCTCGGTCGTGTCCTCTCGTACGTCTCGGTGCGGACATTATATACGTCTATAACGTTATATATCCTAACCAAAGGCAACTTAACATCTCGGATGTAGTATTTTCCAACATTCCTGGCGGGTCGGACCCAACTTCTCGGTGGGAATATTATATACGTCTATATCGTAATATAACCTAACCTAACCCATCTAGACCCTCGCTGGTAATGTTTTACAGAATCCCGGTCGTGTCGTCTCGTACGTCTCGGTGCGGACATTATATACGTCTATAACGTTATATATCCTAACCTAAGGGAACCTAACATCTCGGATGTTGTATTTCACTACATTCCTGGCGGGTCGGCCCTACTTCTCGGTGGGCACATTATATACGTCTGTAACGTAATATAACCTAACCTAACTCATCTAGACCCTCGCTGGTAATGTTTTACAGAATCCCGGTCGTGTCGTCTCGTACGTCTCGGTGCGGACATTATATACGTCTATAACGTTATATATCCTAACCTAAGGCAACCTAACATCTCGAATGTAGTATTTCACAACATTCCGGGCGGGTCGGCCCCACTTCTCGGCGGGAACGTTATATACGTTTATAACGTAATATAACCTAACCTAACCCATCTAGCACCTCCCTGGTAATGTTTTACAAAATCCCAGTCGTGTCGGCCCGTACTTTTCCGTGGGGACATTTTATACGTCTATAATTTTATATATCCTAACCTAAGGGAACCTAATATCTCGGATGTAGTATTTTCCAACATTCCTGGCGGGTCGGCCCCTACTTCTCGGTGGGCACATTATATACATCTGTAACGTAATATAACCTAACCTAACTCATCTAGACCCTCGCTGGTAATGTTTTACAGAATCCCGGTCGTGTCGTCTCGTACGTCTCGGTGCGGACATTATATACGTCTATAACGTTATATATCCTAACCTAAGGCAACCTAACATCTCGAATGTAGTATTTCACAACATTCCTGGCGGGTCGGCCCCACT
Source organism: Xylocopa violacea (assembly GCA_963969225.1). Classification (NCBI taxonomy): domain Eukaryota; kingdom Metazoa; phylum Arthropoda; class Insecta; order Hymenoptera; family Apidae; genus Xylocopa; species Xylocopa violacea. The sequence goes on along the minus strand of CAXAJV010000011.1, from coordinate 6,508,133 downwards.
TCTCGGCGGGAACGTTATATACGTTTATAACGTAATATAACCTAACCTAACCCATCTAGCACCTCCCTGGTAATGTTTTACAAAATCCCAGTCGTGTCGGCCCGTACTTTTCCGTGGGGACATTATATACGTCTATAATCTTATATATCCTAACCTAAGGCAACTTAACATCTCGGATGTAGTATTTTCCAACATTCCTGGCGGGTCGGCCCCTACTTCTCGGTGGGCACATTATATACGTCTATATCGTAATATAACCTAACCTAACTCATCTAGACCCTCGCTGGTAATGTTTTACAGAATCCCGGTCGTGTCGTCTCGTACGTCTCGGTGCGGACATTATATACGTCTATAACGTTATATATCCTAACCTAAGGGAACCTAACATCTCGGATGTAGTATTTCACTACATTCCTGGCCGGTCGGCCCCACTTCTCGGTGGGAACATTATTTACGTCTATAACGTAATATAACCTAACCTAACCCATATAGAACCTCGCTGGTAATGTTTTCGAAAATCCCGGTCATATCGGCCCGTACTTTTCCGTGGGGACATTTTATACGTCTATAATTTTATATATCCTAACCGAAGGGAACCTAACATCTCGGATGTAGTATTTTCCAACATTCCTGGCGGGTCGGCCCCTACTTCTCGGTGGGCACATTATATACGTCTATAACGTAATATAACCTAACCTAAGCCACCTACACCCTCGCTGGTAATGTTTCACAATATCCCGTTCGTGTCTTCCCGTACGTCTCGAAGCCGGACATTATATACGTCTATAATTTTATATATCCTAACCTAAGGCAACCTAACATCTCGAATGTAGTACTTCACAACATTCCTGGCGGGTCGGCCCCACTTCTCGGTGGGAACATTATTTACGTCTATAACGTTATATATCCTAACCTAAGGGAACCTAACATCTCGGATGTAGTATTTCACAACATTCCGGGCTGGTCGGCCCCACTTCTCGGTGGGAACATTATATACGTCTATATCGTATTATAACCTAACCTAACTCACCTAGACCCTCGCTGGTAATGTTTTACAGAATCCCGGTCGTGTCGTCCCGCACGTCTCGGTGCGGACATCATATACGTCTATAACGTTATATATCCTAACCTAAGGCAACTTAACATCTCCGATGTAGTATTTTCCAAAATTCCTGGCGGGTCGGCCCCTACTTCTCGGTGGGCACATTATATACGTCTATAACGTAATATAACCTAACCTAACCCATCTAGCCCCTCGCTTGTAATGTTATGCAGAATCCCGGTCGTGTCATCCCGTACTTCTCGGTGGGGACATTATATACGTCTATAACTTTATATATCCTAACCTAAGGGAACCTAACATCTCGGATGTAGTATTTCACAATATTCCTGGCTGGTCGGCCCCACTTCTCGATGGGAACATTATATACGTCTATATCGTAATATAACCTAACCTAACACATCTAGACCCTCGCTGGTAATGTTTTACAGAATCTCGGTCGTGTCCTCTCGTACGTCTCGGTGCGGACATTATATACGTCTATAACGTTATATATCCTAACCAAAGGCAACTTAACATCTCGGATGTAGTATTTTCCAACATTCCTGGCGGGTCGGCCCCTACTTCTCGGTGGGCACATTATATACGTCTATAACGTAATATAACCTAACCTAACCCATCTAGCCCCTCGCTTGTAATGTTATGCAGAATCCCGGTCGTGTCATCCCGTACTTCTCGGTGGGGACATTATATACGTCTATAACTTTATATATCCTAACCAAAGGCAACTTAACATCTCGGATGTAGTATTTTCCAACATTCCTGGCGGGTCGGACCCAACTTCTCGGTGGGCACATTATATACGTCTATATCGTAATATAACCTAAACTAACCCATCTAGACCCTCGCTGGTAATGTTTTACAAAATCCGGGTCACGTCGGACCGTACTTTTCCGTGGGGACATTTTATACGTCTATAATTTTATATATCCTAACCTAAGGGAACCTAATATCTCGGATGTAGTATTTTCCAATATTCCTGGCGGGTCGGCCCCTACTTCTCGGTGGGCACATTATATACGTCTGTAACGTAATATAACCTAACCTAAGCCACCTACACCCTCGCTGGTAATGTTTCACAGAATCCCGTTCGTGTCTTCCCGTACGTCTCGAAGCCGGACATTATATACGTCTATAAAGTTACATATCCTAACCTAAGGCAACCTATCATCTCGAATGTAGTATTTCACAACATTCCTGGCGGGTCGGCCCCACTTCTCGGCGGGAACATTATATACGTTTATAACGTAATATAACCTAACCTAACCCATCTAGCCCCTCGCTGGTAATGTTTTACAAAATCCCAGTCGTGTCGGCCCCTACTTCTCGGTGGGAACATTATTTACGTCTATAACGTTATATATCCTAACCTAAGGGAACCTAACATCTCGGATGTAGTATTTCACAACATTCCTGGCTGGTCGGCCCCACTTCTCGGTGGGAACATTATATACGTCTATATCGTATTATAACCTAACCTAACCCACCTAGACCCTCGCTGGTAATGTTTTACAGAATCCCGGTCGTGTCGTCCCGCACGTCTCGGTGCGGACATCATATACGTCTATAACGTTATATATCCTAACCTAAGGCAACTTAACATCTCCGATGTAGTATTTTCCAAAATTCCTGGCGCGTCGGCCCCTACTTCTCGGTGGGCACATTATATACGTCTGTAACGTAATATAACCTAACCTAAGCCACCTACACCCTCGCTGGTAATGTTTTACAGAATCCCGGTCGTGTCGTCTCGTACGTCTCGGCGCGGACATTATATACGTCTATAACGTTATATATCCTAACCTAAGGGAACCTAACATCTCGGATGTAGTATTTCACTACATTCCTGGCGGGTCGGCCCCACTTCTCGGTGGGAACATTATTTACGTCAACAACGTAATATAACCTAACCTAACCCATATAGAACCTCGCTGGTAATGTTTTACAAAATCCCGGTCGTGTCGGCCCGTACTTCTCCGTGGGGTCATTATATGCGTCTATATCGTTATATATCCTAACCTAAGGCAACCTAACATCTCGGATGTAGTATTTTCCAACATTCCTGGCGGGTCGGACCCTACATCTCGGTGGGCGCATTATATAAGTCTATATCGTAATATAACCTAAACTAACCCATCCAGACCCTCGCTGGTAATGTTTTCAAAAATCCCGGTCATATAGGCCCGTACTTTTCCGTGGGGACATTTTATGCGTCTATAATTTTATATATCCTAACCGAACGGAACCTAACATTTCGGATGTAGTATTTTCCAACATTCCTGGCGGGTCGGCCCCCACTTCTCGGTGGGCACATTATATACGTCTATAACGTAATATAACCTAACCTAAGCCACCTACACCCTCGCTGGTAATGTTTCACAGAATCCCGTTCGTGTCTTCCCGTACGTCTCGAAGCCGGACATTATATACGTCTATAATTTTATATATCCTAACCTAAGGCAACCTAACATCTCGAATGTAGTACTTCACAACATTCCTGGCGGGTCGGCCCCACTTCTCGATGGGAACATTATATACGTCTATATCGTAATATAACCTAACATAACCAATCTAGACCCTCGCTGGTAATGTTTTACAGAATCTCGGTCGTGTCCTCTCGTACGTCTCGGTGCGGACATTATATACGTCTATAACGTTATATATCCTAACCAAAGGCAACTTAACATCTCGGATGTAGTATTTTCCAACATTCCTGGCGGGTCGGACCCAACTTCTCGGTGGGCACATTATATACGTCTATATCGTAATATAACCTAAACTAACCCATCTAGACCCTCGCTGGTAATGTTTTACAAAATCCTGGTCACGTCGGACCGTACTTTTCCGTGGGGACATTTTATACGTCTATAATTTTATATATCCTAACCTAAGGGAACCTAATATCTCGGATGTAGTATTTTCCAATATTCCTGGCGGGTCGGCCCCTACTTCTCGGTGGGCACATTATATACGTCTGTAACGTAATATAACCTAACCTAAGCCACCTACACCCTCGCTGGTAATGTTTCACAGAATCCCGTTCGTGTCTTCCCGTACGTCTCGAAGCCGGACATTATATACGTCTATAAAGTTACATATCCTAACCTAAGGCAACCTAACATCTCGAATGTAGTATTTCACAACATTCCTGGCGGGTCGGCCCCACTTCTCGGCGGGAACATTATATACGTTTATAACGTAATATAACCTAACCTAACCCATCTAGCCCCTCGCTGGTAATGTTTTATAAAATCCCAGTCGTGTCGGCCCGTACTTTTCCGTGGGGACATTATATACGTCTATAATCTTATATATCCTAACCTAAGGCAACTTAACATCTCGGATGTAGTATTTTCCAACATTCCTGGCGGGTCGGCCCCTACTTCTCGGTGGGCACATTATATACGTCTATATCGTAATATAACCTAACCTAACCCATCTAGACCCTCGCTGGTAATGTTTTACAGAATCCCGGTCGTGTCGTCTCGTACGTCTCGGTGCGGACATTATATACGTCTATAACGTTATATATCCTAAACTAAGGGAACCTAACATCTCGGATGTAGTATTTCACTACATTCCTGGCGGGTCGGCCCCACTTCTCGGTGGAAACATTATTTACGTCTATAACGTAATATAACCTAACCTAACCCATATAGAACCTCGCTGGTAATGTTTTACAAAATCCCGGTCGTGTCGGCCCGTACTTCTCCGTGGGGACATTATATGCGTCTATATCGTTATATATCCTAACCTAAGGCAACCTAACATCTCGGATGTAGTATTTTCCAACATTCCTGGCGGGTCGGACCCTACTTCTCGGTGGGCGCATTATATACGTCTATATCGTAATATAACCTAAACTAACCCATCTAGACCCTCGCTGGTAATGTTTTCGAAAATCCCTGTCATATCGGCCCGTACTTTTCCGTGGGGACATTTTATACGTCTATAATTTTATATATCCTAACCGAAGGGAACCTAACATCTCGGATGTAGTATTTTCCAACATTCCTGGCGGGTCGGCCCCTACTTCTCGGTGGGCACACTATATACGTCTATAACGTAATATAACCTAACCTAAGCCACCTACACCCTCGCTGGTAATGTTTCACAGAATCCCGTTCGTGTCTTCCCGTACGTCTCGAAGCCGGACATTATATACGTCTATAATTTTATATATCCTAACCTAAGGCAACCTAACATCTTGAATGTAGTACTTCACAACATTCCTGGCGGGTCGGCCCCACTTCTCGGTGGGAACATTATTTACGTCTATAACTTTGTATATCCTAACCTAAGGGAACCTAACATCTCGGATGTAGTATTTCACAATATTCCTAACTGGTCGGCCCCACTTCTCGGTGGGAACATTATATACGTCTATATCGTAATATAACCTAACCTAACCCATCTAGACCCTCGCTGGTAATGTTTTACAGAATCTCGGTCGTGTCGTCTCGTACGTCTCGGTGCGGACATTATATACGTCTATAAAGTTACATATCCTAACCTAAGGCAACCTAACATCTCGAATGTAGTATTTCACAACATTCCTGGCGGGTCGGCCCCACTTCTCGGCGGGAACATTATATACGTTTATAACGTAATATAACCTAACCTAACCCATCTAGCCCCTCGCTGGTAATGTTTTATAAAATCCCAGTCGTGTCGGCCCGTACTTTTCCGTGGGGACATTATATACGTCTATAATCTTATATATCCTAACCTAAGGCAACTTAACATCTCGGATGTATTATTTTCCAACATTCCTGGCGGGTCGGCCCCTACTTCTCGGTGGGCACATTATATACGTCTATATCGTAATATAACCTAACCTAACCCATCTAGACCCTCGCTGGTAATGTTTTACAGAATCCCGGTCGTGTCGTCTCGTACGTCTCGGTGCGGACATTATATACGTCTATAACGTTATATATCCTAACCTAAGGGAACCTAACATCTCGGATGTAGTATTTCACTACATTCCTGGCGGGTCGGCCCCACTTCTCGGTGGAAACATTATTTACGTCTATAACGTAATATAACCTAACCTAACCCATATAGAACCTCGCTGGTAATGTTTTACAAAATCCCGGTCGTGTCGGCCCGTACTTCTCCGTGGGGACATTATATGCGTCTATATCGTTATATATCCTAACCTAAGGCAACCTAACATCTCGGATGTAGTATTTTCCAACATTCCTGGCGGGTCGGACCCTACTTCTCGGTGGGCGCATTATATACGTCTATATCGTAATATAACCTAAACTAACCCATCTAGACCCTCGCTGGTAATGTTTTCGAAAATCCCTGTCATATCGGCCCGTACTTTTCCGTGGGGACATTTTATACGTCTATAATTTTATATATCCTAACCGAAGGGAACCTAACATCTCGGATGTAGTATTTTCCAACATTCCTGGCGGGTCGGCCCCTACTTCTCGGTGGGCACACTATATACGTCTATAACGTAATATAACCTAACCTAAGCCACCTACACCCTCGCTGGTAATGTTTCACAGAATCCCGTTCGTGTCTTCCCGTACGTCTCGAAGCCGGACATTATATACGTCTATAATTTTATATATCCTAACCTAAGGCAACCTAACATCTCGAATGTAGTACTTCACAACATTCCTGGCGGGTCGGCCCCACTTCTCGGTGGGAACATTATTTACGTCTATAACTTTGTATATCCTAACCTAAGGGAACCTAACATCTCGGATGTAGTATTTCACAATATTCCTAACTGGTCGGCCCCACTTCTCGGTGGGAACATTATATACGTCTATATCGTAATATAACCTAACCTAACCCATCTAGACCCTCGCTGGTAATGTTTTACAGAATCTCGGTCGTGTCGTCTCGTACGTCTCGGTGCGGACATTATATACGTCTATAAAGTTACATATCCTAACCTAAGGCAACCTAACATCTCGAATGTAGTATTTCACAACATTCCTGGCGGGTCGGCCCCACTTCTCGGCGGGAACATTATATACGTTTATAACGTAATATAACCTAACCTAACCCATCTAGCCCCTCGCTGGTAATGTTTTACAAAATCCCAGTCGTGTCGGCCCGTACTTTTCCGTGGGGACATTATATACGTCTATAATCTTATATATCCTAACCTAAGGCAACTTAACATCTCGGATGTAGTATTTTCCAACATTCCTGGCGGGTCGGCCCCTACTTCACGGTGGGCACATTATATACGTCTATATCGTAATATAACCTAACCTAACCCATCTAGACCCTCGCTGGTAATGTTTTACAGAATCCCGGTCGTGTCGTCTCGTACGTCTCGGTGCGGACATTATATACGTCTATAACGTTATATATCCTAACCTAAGGGAACCTAACATCTCGGATGTAGTATTTCACTACATTCCTGGCGGGTCGGCCCCACTTCTCGGTGGGAACATTATTTACGTCTATAACGTAATATAACCTAACCTAACCCATATAGAACCTCGCTGGTAATGTTTTACAAAATCCCGGTCGTGTCGGCCCTTACTTCTCCGTGGGGACATTATATGCGTCTATATCGTTATATATCCTAACCTAAGGCAACCTAACATCTCGAATGTAGTATTTTCCAACATTCCTGGCGGGTCGGACCCTACTTCTCGGTGGGCGCATTATATACGTCTATATCGTAATATAACCTAAACTAACCCATCTAGACCCTCGCTGGTAATGTTTTCGAAAATCCCTGTCATATCGGCCCGTACTTTTCCGTGGGGACATTTTATACGTCTATAATTTTATATATCCTAACCGAAGGGAACCTAACATCTCGGATGTAGTATTTTCCAACATTCCTGGCGGGTCGGCCCCTACTTCTCGGTGGCCACACTATATACGTCTATAACGTAATATAACCTAACCTAAGCCACCTACACCCTCGCTGGTAATGTTTCACAGAATCCCGGTCATGTCGGCCCGTACGTCTCGGTGCGGACATTATATACGTCTATAACGTTATATATCCTAACCTAAGGGAACCTAACATCTCGGATGCAGTATTTCACAATATTCCTGGCTGGTCGGCCCCACTTCACGATGGGAACATTATATACGTCTATATCGTAATATAACCTAACCTAACCCATCTAGACCCTCGCTGTTAATGTTTTACAAAATCCCGGTCGTGTCGGCCCGTACTTTTCCGTGGGGACATTATATGCGTCTATAATTTTATATATCCTAACCTAAGGGAACCTAACATGTCGGATGTAGTATTTCACAATATTCCTGGCTGGTCGGCCCCACTTCACGATGGGAACATTATATACGTCTATATCGTAATATAACCTAAGCTAACCCATCTAGACCCTCGCTGGTAATGTTTTACAGAATCCCGGTCGTGTCGTCTCGTACGTCTCGGTGCGGACATTATATACGTCTATAACGTTATATATCCTAACCTAAGGGAACCTAACATCTCGGATGTAGTATTTCACTACATTCCTGGCGGGTCGGCCCCACTTCTCGGTGGGAACATTATTTACGTCTATAACGTAATATAACCTAACCTAACCCATATAGAACCTCGCTGGTAATGTTTTACAAAATCCCGGTCGTGTCGGCCCGTACTTCTCCGTGGGGACATCATATGCGTCTATATCGTTATATATCCTAACCTAAGGCAACCTAACATCTCGGATGTAGTATTTTCCAACATTCCTGACGGGTCGGACCCTACTTCTCGGTGGGCGCATTATATACGTCTATATCGTAATATAACCTAACCTAACCCATCTAGACCCTCACTGGTAATGTTTTACAGAATCTCGGTCGTGTCGTCTCGTACGTCTCGGTGCGGACATTATATACGTCTATAACGTTATATATCCTAACCTAAGGGAACCTAACATATCGGATGTAGTATTTCACAATATTCCTGGCTGGTCGGCCCCACTTCTCGGTGGGAACATTATATACGTCCATATCGTAATATAACCTAACCTAACCCATCTAGACCCTCGCTGGTAATGTTTTACAGAATCTCGGTCGTGTCGCCTCGTACGTCTCGGTGCGGACATTATATACGTCTATAACGTTATATATCCTAACCTAAGGGAACCTAACATCTCGGATGTAGTATTTCACAATATTCCTGGCTGGTCGGCCCCACTTCTCGATGGGAACATTATATACGTCTATATCGTAATACAACCTAACCTAATCCAGCTAGACCCTCGCTGGTAATGTTTTACAGAACCCCGTTCGTGTCTTCCCGTACGTCTCGAAGCCGGACATTATATATGTCTATAAAGTTACATATCCTAACCTAAGGCAACCTAACATCTCGAATGTAGTATTTCACAACATTCCTGGCGGGTCGGCCAAACTTCTCGGCGGGAACATTATATACGTTTATAACGTAATATAACCTAACCTAACCCATCTAGCCCCTCGCTGGTAATGTTTTACAAAATCCCAGTCGTGTCGGCCCGTACTTTTCCGTGGGGACATTATATACGTCTATAATCTTATATATCCTAACCTAAGGCAACTTAACATCTCGGATGTAGTATTTTCCAACATTCCTGGCGGGTCGGACCCTACTTCTCGGTGGGAACATTATTTACGTCTATAACGTAATATAACCTAACCTAACCCATATAGAACCTCGCTGGTAATGTTTTACAAAATCCCGGTCGTGTCGGCCCGTACTTCTCCGTGGGGACATTATATGCGTCTATATCGTTATATAACCTAACCTAAGGCAACCTAACATCTCGGATGTAGTATTTTCCAACATTCCTGGCGGGTCGGACCCTACTTCTCGGTGGGCGCATTATATACGTCTATATCGTAATATAACCTAACCTAACCCATCTAGACCCTCGCTAGTAATGTTTTACAGAATCTCGGTCGTGTCCTCTCGTACGTCTCGGTGCGGACATTATATACGTCTATAACGTTATATATCCTAACCGAAGGGAACCTAACATCTCGGATGTAGTATTTCACAATATTCCTGGCTGGTCGGCCCCACTTCACGAAGGGAACATTATATACGTCTATATCGTAATATAACCTAACCTAACCCATCTAGACCCTCGCTGTTAATGTTTTACAAAATCCCGGTCGTGTCGGCCCGTACTTTTCCGTGGGGACATTATATGCGTCTATAATTTTATATATCCTAACCTAAGGCAACTTAACATCTCGAATGTAGTATTTTCCAACATTCCTGGCGGGTCGGCACCTACTTCTCGGTGGGCACATTATATACGTCTATATCGTAATATAACCTAACCTAACCCATCTAGACCCTCGCTGGTAATGTTTTACAGAATCCCGGTCGTGTCGTCTCGTACGTCTCGGTGCGGACATTATATACGTCTATAACGTTATATATCCTAACCTAAGGGAACCTAACATCTCGGATGTTGTATTTCACTACATTCCTGGCGGGTCGGCCCCCCTTCTCGGTGGGAACATTATTTACGTCTATAACGTAATATAACCTAACCTAACCCATATAGAACCTCGCTGGTAATGTTTTACAAAATCCCGGTCGTGTCGGCCCGTACTTCTCCGTGGGGACATTATATGCGTCTATATCGTTATATATCCTAACCTAAGGCAACGTAACATCTCGGATGTAGTATTTTCCAACATTCCTGGCGGGTCGGACCCTACTTCTCGGTGGGCGCATTATATACGTCTATATCGTAATATAACCTAACCTAACCCATCTAGACCCTCGCTAGTAATGTTTTACAGAATCTCGGTCGTGTCCTCTCGTACGTCTCGGTGCGGACATTATATACGTCTATAACGTTATATATCCTAACCAAAGGCAACTTAACATCTCGGATGTAGTATTTTCCAACATTCCTGGCGGGTCGGACCCAACTTCTCGGTGGGAATATTATATACGTCTATATCGTAATATAACCTAAACTAACCCATCTAGACCCTCGCTGGTAATGTTTTCGAAAATCCCGGTCATATCGGCCCGTACTTTTCCGTGGGGACATTTTATACGTCTATAATTTTATATATCCTAACCGAAGGGAACCTAACATCTCGGATGTAGTATTTTCCAACATTCCTGGCGGGTCGGCCCCTACTTCTCGGTGGGCACATTATATACGTCTATAACGTAATATAACCTAACCTAAGCCACCTACACCCTCGCTGGTAATGTTTCACAATATCCCGTTCGTGTCTTCCCGTACGTCTCGAAGCCGGACATTATATACGTCTATAAAGTTACATATCCTAACCTAAGGCAACCTAACATCTCGAATGTAGTATTTCACAACATTCCTGGCGGGTCGGCCCCACTTCTCGGCGGGAACATTATATACGTTTATAACGTAATATAACCTAGCCTAACCCATCTAGCACCTCGCTGGTAATGTTTTACAAAATCCCAGTCGTGTCGGCCCGTACTTTTCCGTGGGGACATTATATACGTCTATAATCTTATATATCCTAACCTAAGGCAAGTTAACATCTCGGATGTAGTATTTTCCAACATTCCTGGCGGGTCGGCCCCTACTTCTCGGTGGGCACATTATATACGTCTATATCGTAATATAACCTAACCTAACCCATCTAGACCCTCGCTGGTAATGTTTTACAGAATCCCGGTCGTGTCGTCTCGTACGTCTCGGTGCGGACATTATATACGTCTATAACGTTATATATCCTAACCTAAGGCAACTTAACATCTCCGATGTAGTATTTTCCAAAATTCCTGGCGGGTCGGCCCCTACTTCTCGGTGGGCACATTATATACGTCTATAACGTAATATAACCTAACCTAACCCATCTAGCCCCTCGCTTGTAATGTTATGCAGAATCCCGGTCGTGTCATCCCGTACTTCTCGGTGGGGACATTATATACGTCTATAACTTTATATATCCTAACCTAAGGGAACCTAACATCTCGGATGTAGTATTTCACAATATTCCTGGCTGGTCGGCCCCACTTCTCGATGGGAACATTATATACGTCTATATCGTAATATAACCTAACCTAACACATCTAGACCCTCGCTGGTAATGTTTTACAGAATCTCGGTCGTGTCCTCTCGTACGTCTCGGTGCGGACATTATATACGTCTATAACGTTATATATCCTAACCAAAGGCAACTTAACATCTCGGATGTAGTATTTTCCAACATTCCTGGCGGGTCGGACCCAACTTCTCGGTGGGCATATTATATACGTCTATATCGTAATATAACCTAAACTAACCCATCTAGACCCTCGCTGGTAATGTTTTACAAAATCCCGGTCATGTCGGCACGTACTTTTCCGTGGGTACATTTTATACGTCTATAATTTTATATATCCTAACCTAAGGGAACCTAATATCTCGGATGTAGTATTTTCCAACATTCCTGGCGGGTCGGCCCCTACTTCTCGGTGGGCACATTATATACGTCTGTAACGTAATATAACCTAACCTAAGCCACCTACACCCTCGCTTGTAATGTTATGCAGAATCCCGGTCGTGTCATCCCGTACTTCTCGGTGGGGACATTATATACGTCTATAACTTTATATATCCTAACCAAAGGCAACTTAACATCTCGGATGTAGTATTTTCCAACATTCCTGGCGGGTCGGACCCAACTTCTCGGTGGGCACATTATATACGTCTATATCGTAATATAACCTAAACTAACCCATCTAGACCCTCGCTGGTAATGTTTTACAAAATCCGGGTCACGTCGGACCGTACTTTTCCGTGGGGACATTTTATACGTCTATAATTTTATATATCCTAACCTAAGGGAACCTAATATCTCGGATGTAGTATTTTCCAATATTCCTGGCGGGTCGGCCCCTACTTCTCGGTGGGCACATTATATACGTCTGTGACGTAATATAACCTAACCTAAGCCACCTACACCCTCGCTGGTAATGTTTCACAGAATCCCGTTCGTGTCTTCCCGTACGTCTCGAAGCCGGACATTATATACGTCTATAAAGTTACATATCCTAACCTAAGGCAACCTAACATCTCGAATGTAGTATTTCACAACATTCCTGGCGGGTCGGCCCCACTTCTCGGCGGGAACATTATATACGTTTATAACGTAATATAACCTAACCTAACCCATCTAGCCCCTCGCTGGTAATGTTTTACAAAATCCCAGTCGTGTCGGCCCGTACTTTTCCGTGGGGACATTATATACGTCTATAATCTTATATATCCTAACCTAAGGCAACTTAACATCTCGGATGTAGTATTTTCCAACATTCCTGGCGGGTCGGCCCCTACTTCTCGGTGGGCACATTATATACGTCTATATCGTAATATAACCTAACCTAACCCATCTAGACCCTCGCTGGTAATGTTTTACAGAATCCCGGTCGTGTCGTCTCGTACGTCTCGGTGCGTACATTATATACGTCTATAACGTTATATATCCTAACCTAAGGGAACCTAACATCTCGGATGTAGTATTTCACTACATTCCTGGCGGGTCGGCCCCACTTCTCGGTGGGAACATTATTTACGTCTATAACGTAATATAACCTAACCTAACCCATATAGAACCTCGCTGGTAATGTTTTACAAAATCCCGGTTGTGTCGGCCCGTACTTCTTCGTGGGGAAATTATATGCGTCTATATCGTTATATATCCTAACCTAAGGCAACCTAACATCTCGGATGTAGTATTTTCCAACATTCCTGGCGGGTCGGACCCTACATCTCGGTGGGCGCATTATATACGTCTATATCGTAATATAACCTAAACTAACCCATCTAGACCCTCGCTGGTAATGTTTTCGAAAATCCCGGTCATATCGGCCCGTACTTTACCGTGGGAACATTTTATACGTCTATAATTTTATATATCCTAACCGAAGGGAACCTAACATCTCGGATGTAGTATTTTCCAACATTCCTGGCGGGTCGGCCCCTACTTCTCGGTGGGCACATTATGTACGTCTGTAACGTAATATAACCTAAACTAACCCATCTAGATCCTCGCTGGTAATGTTTTACAAAATCGCGGTCATGTCGGCCCGTACTTTTCCGTGGGGACATTTTATACGTCTATAATTTTATATATCCTAACCTAAGGGAACCTAACATCTCGGATGTACTATTTTCCAACATTCCTGGCGGGTCGGCCCCACTTCTCGGTGGGAACATTATTTACGTTTATAACGTTATATATCCTAACCTAAGGGAACCTAACATCTCGGATGTAGTATTTCACAACATTCCTGGCTGGTCGGCCCCACTTCTCGGTGGGAACATTATATACGTCTATATCGTATTATAACCTAACCTAACCCACCTAGACCCTCGCTGGTAATGTTTTACAGAATCCCGGTCGTGTCGTCCCGCACGTCTCGGTGCGGACATCATATACGTCTATAACGTTATATATCCTAACCTAAGGCAACTTAACATCTCCGATGTAGTATTTTCCAAAATTCCTGGCGCGTCGGCCCCTACTTCTCGGTGGGCACATTATATACGTCTGTAACGTAATATAACCTAACCTAAGCCACCTACACCCTCGCTGGTAATGTTTCACAGAATCCCGTTCGTGTCTTCCCGTACGTCTCGAAGCCGGACATTATATACGTCTATAAAGTTACATATCCTAACCTAAGGCAACCTAACATCTCGAATGTAGTATTTCACAACATTCCTGGCGGGTCGGCCCCACTTCTCGGCGGGAACATTATATACGTTTATAACGTAATGTAACCTAACCTAACCCATCTAGCACCTCGCTGGTAATGTTTTACAAAATCCCAGTCGTGTCGGCCCGTACTTTTCCGTGGGGACATTATATACGTCTATAATCTTATATATCCTAACCTAAGGCAAGTTAACATCTCGGATGTAGTATTTTCCAACATTCCTGGCGGGTCGGCCCCTACTTCTCGGTGGGCACATTATATACGTCTATATCGTAATATAACCTAACCTAACCCATATAGAACCTCGCTGGTAATGTTTTACAAAATCCCGGTCGTGTCGGCCCGTACTTCTCCGTGGGGACATTATATGCGTCTATATCGTTATATAACCTAACCTAAGGCAACCTAACATCTCGGATGTAGTATTTTCCAACATTCCTGGCGGGTCGGACCCTACTTCTCGGTGGGCGCATTATATACGTCTATATCGTAATATAACCTAACCTAACCCATCTAGACCCTCGCTAGTAATGTTTTACAGAATCTCGGTCGTGTCCTCTCGTACGTCTCGGTGCGGACATTATATACGTCTATAACGTTATATATCCTAACCGAAGGGAACCTAACATCTCGGATGTAGTATTTCACAATATTCCTGGCTGGTCGGCCCCACTTCACGAAGGGAACATTATATACGTCTATATCGTAATATAACCTAACCTAACCCATCTAGACCCTCGCTGTTAATGTTTTACAAAATCCCGGTCGTGTCGGCCCGTACTTTTCCGTGGGGACATTATATGCGTCTATAATTTTATATATCCTAACCTAAGGCAACTTAACATCTCGAATGTAGTATTTTCCAACATTCCTGGCGGGTCGGCACCTACTTCTCGGTGGGCACATTATATACGTCTATATCGTAATATAACCTAACCTAACCCATCTAGACCCTCGCTGGTAATGTTTTACAGAATCCCGGTCGTGTCGTCTCGTACGTCTCGGTGCGGACATTATATACGTCTATAACGTTATATATCCTAACCTAAGGGAACCTAACATCTCGGATGTTGTATTTCACTACATTCCTGGCGGGTCGGCCCCCCTTCTCGGTGGGAACATTATTTACGTCTATAACGTAATATAACCTAACCTAACCCATATAGAACCTCGCTGGTAATGTTTTACAAAATCCCGGTCGTGTCGGCCCGTACTTCTCCGTGGGGACATTATATGCGTCTATATCGTTATATATCCTAACCTAAGGCAACGTAACATCTCGGATGTAGTATTTTCCAACATTCCTGGCGGGTCGGACCCTACTTCTCGGTGGGCGCATTATATACGTCTATATCGTAATATAACCTAACCTAACCCATCTAGACCCTCGCTAGTAATGTTTTACAGAATCTCGGTCGTGTCCTCTCGTACGTCTCGGTGCGGACATTATATACGTCTATAACGTTATATATCCTAACCAAAGGCAACTTAACATCTCGGATGTAGTATTTTCCAACATTCCTGGCGGGTCGGACCCAACTTCTCGGTGGGAATATTATATACGTCTATATCGTAATATAACCTAAACTAACCCATCTAGACCCTCGCTGGTAATGTTTTCGAAAATCCCGGTCATATCGGCCCGTACTTTTCCGTGGGGACATTTTATACGTCTATAATTTTATATATCCTAACCGAAGGGAACCTAACATCTCGGATGTAGTATTTTCCAACATTCCTGGCGGGTCGGCCCCTACTTCTCGGTGGGCACATTATATACGTCTATAACGTAATATAACCTAACCTAAGCCACCTACACCCTCGCTGGTAATGTTTCACAATATCCCGTTCGTGTCTTCCCGTACGTCTCGAAGCCGGACATTATATACGTCTATAAAGTTACATATCCTAACCTAAGGCAACCTAACATCTCGAATGTAGTATTTCACAACATTCCTGGCGGGTCGGCCCCACTTCTCGGCGGGAACATTATATACGTTTATAACGTAATATAACCTAGCCTAACCCATCTAGCACCTCGCTGGTAATGTTTTACAAAATCCCAGTCGTGTCGGCCCGTACTTTTCCGTGGGGACATTATATACGTCTATAATCTTATATATCCTAACCTAAGGCAAGTTAACATCTCGGATGTAGTATTTTCCAACATTCCTGGCGGGTCGGCCCCTACTTCTCGGTGGGCACATTATATACGTCTATATCGTAATATAACCTAACCTAACCCATCTAGACCCTCGCTGGTAATGTTTTACAGAATCCCGGTCGTGTCGTCTCGTACGTCTCGGTGCGGACATTATATACGTCTATAACGTTATATATCCTAACCTAAGGCAACTTAACATCTCCGATGTAGTATTTTCCAAAATTCCTGGCGGGTCGGCCCCTACTTCTCGGTGGGCACATTATATACGTCTATAACGTAATATAACCTAACCTAACCCATCTAGCCCCTCGCTTGTAATGTTATGCAGAATCCCGGTCGTGTCATCCCGTACTTCTCGGTGGGGACATTATATACGTCTATAACTTTATATATCCTAACCTAAGGGAACCTAACATCTCGGATGTAGTATTTCACAATATTCCTGGCTGGTCGGCCCCACTTCTCGATGGGAACATTATATACGTCTATATCGTAATATAACCTAACCTAACACATCTAGACCCTCGCTGGTAATGTTTTACAGAATCTCGGTCGTGTCCTCTCGTACGTCTCGGTGCGGACATTATATACGTCTATAACGTTATATATCCTAACCAAAGGCAACTTAACATCTCGGATGTAGTATTTTCCAACATTCCTGGCGGGTCGGACCCAACTTCTCGGTGGGCATATTATATACGTCTATATCGTAATATAACCTAAACTAACCCATCTAGACCCTCGCTGGTAATGTTTTACAAAATCCCGGTCATGTCGGCACGTACTTTTCCGTGGGTACATTTTATACGTCTATAATTTTATATATCCTAACCTAAGGGAACCTAATATCTCGGATGTAGTATTTTCCAACATTCCTGGCGGGTCGGCCCCTACTTCTCGGTGGGCACATTATATACGTCTGTAACGTAATATAACCTAACCTAAGCCACCTACACCCTCGCTTGTAATGTTATGCAGAATCCCGGTCGTGTCATCCCGTACTTCTCGGTGGGGACATTATATACGTCTATAACTTTATATATCCTAACCAAAGGCAACTTAACATCTCGGATGTAGTATTTTCCAACATTCCTGGCGGGTCGGACCCAACTTCTCGGTGGGCACATTATATACGTCTATATCGTAATATAACCTAAACTAACCCATCTAGACCCTCGCTGGTAATGTTTTACAAAATCCGGGTCACGTCGGACCGTACTTTTCCGTGGGGACATTTTATACGTCTATAATTTTATATATCCTAACCTAAGGGAACCTAATATCTCGGATGTAGTATTTTCCAATATTCCTGGCGGGTCGGCCCCTACTTCTCGGTGGGCACATTATATACGTCTGTGACGTAATATAACCTAACCTAAGCCACCTACACCCTCGCTGGTAATGTTTCACAGAATCCCGTTCGTGTCTTCCCGTACGTCTCGAAGCCGGACATTATATACGTCTATAAAGTTACATATCCTAACCTAAGGCAACCTAACATCTCGAATGTAGTATTTCACAACATTCCTGGCGGGTCGGCCCCACTTCTCGGCGGGAACATTATATACGTTTATAACGTAATATAACCTAACCTAACCCATCTAGCCCCTCGCTGGTAATGTTTTACAAAATCCCAGTCGTGTCGGCCCGTACTTTTCCGTGGGGACATTATATACGTCTATAATCTTATATATCCTAACCTAAGGCAACTTAACATCTCGGATGTAGTATTTTCCAACATTCCTGGCGGGTCGGCCCCTACTTCTCGGTGGGCACATTATATACGTCTATATCGTAATATAACCTAACCTAACCCATCTAGACCCTCGCTGGTAATGTTTTACAGAATCCCGGTCGTGTCGTCTCGTACGTCTCGGTGCGTACATTATATACGTCTATAACGTTATATATCCTAACCTAAGGGAACCTAACATCTCGGATGTAGTATTTCACTACATTCCTGGCGGGTCGGCCCCACTTCTCGGTGGGAACATTATTTACGTCTATAACGTAATATAACCTAACCTAACCCATATAGAACCTCGCTGGTAATGTTTTACAAAATCCCGGTTGTGTCGGCCCGTACTTCTTCGTGGGGAAATTATATGCGTCTATATCGTTATATATCCTAACCTAAGGCAACCTAACATCTCGGATGTAGTATTTTCCAACATTCCTGGCGGGTCGGACCCTACATCTCGGTGGGCGCATTATATACGTCTATATCGTAATATAACCTAAACTAACCCATCTAGACCCTCGCTGGTAATGTTTTCGAAAATCCCGGTCATATCGGCCCGTACTTTACCGTGGGAACATTTTATACGTCTATAATTTTATATATCCTAACCGAAGGGAACCTAACATCTCGGATGTAGTATTTTCCAACATTCCTGGCGGGTCGGCCCCTACTTCTCGGTGGGCACATTATGTACGTCTGTAACGTAATATAACCTAAACTAACCCATCTAGATCCTCGCTGGTAATGTTTTACAAAATCGCGGTCATGTCGGCCCGTACTTTTCCGTGGGGACATTTTATACGTCTATAATTTTATATATCCTAACCTAAGGGAACCTAACATCTCGGATGTACTATTTTCCAACATTCCTGGCGGGTCGGCCCCACTTCTCGGTGGGAACATTATTTACGTTTATAACGTTATATATCCTAACCTAAGGGAACCTAACATCTCGGATGTAGTATTTCACAACATTCCTGGCTGGTCGGCCCCACTTCTCGGTGGGAACATTATATACGTCTATATCGTATTATAACCTAACCTAACCCACCTAGACCCTCGCTGGTAATGTTTTACAGAATCCCGGTCGTGTCGTCCCGCACGTCTCGGTGCGGACATCATATACGTCTATAACGTTATATATCCTAACCTAAGGCAACTTAACATCTCCGATGTAGTATTTTCCAAAATTCCTGGCGCGTCGGCCCCTACTTCTCGGTGGGCACATTATATACGTCTGTAACGTAATATAACCTAACCTAAGCCACCTACACCCTCGCTGGTAATGTTTCACAGAATCCCGTTCGTGTCTTCCCGTACGTCTCGAAGCCGGACATTATATACGTCTATAAAGTTACATATCCTAACCTAAGGCAACCTAACATCTCGAATGTAGTATTTCACAACATTCCTGGCGGGTCGGCCCCACTTCTCGGCGGGAACATTATATACGTTTATAACGTAATATAACCTAACCTAACCCATCTAGCACCTCGCTGGTAATGTTTTACAAAATCCCAGTCGTGTCGGCCCGTACTTTTCCGTGGGGACATTATATACGTCTATAATCTTATATATCCTAACCTAAGGCAAGTTAACATCTCGGATGTAGTATTTTCCAACATTCCTGGCGGGTCGGCCCCTACTTCTCGGTGGGCACATTATATACGTCTATATCGTAATATAACCTAACCTAACCCATCTAGACCCTCGCTGGTAATGTTTTACAGAATCCCGGTCGTGTCGTCTCGTACGTCTCGGTGCGGACATTATATACGTCTATAACGTTATATATCCTAACCTAAGGCAACTTAACATCTCCGATGTAGTATTTTCCAAAATTCCTGGCGGGTCGGCCCCTACTTCTCGGTGGGCACATTATATACGTCTATAACGTAATATAACCTAACCTAACCCATCTAGCCCCTCGCTTGTAATGTTATGCAGAATCCCGGTCGTGTCATCCCGTACTTCTCGGTGGGGACATTATATACGTCTATAACTTTATATATCCTAACCTAAGGGAACCTAACATCTCGGATGTAGTATTTCACAATATTCCTGGCTGGTCGGCCCCACTTCTCGATGGGAACATTATATACGTCTATATCGTAATATAACCTAACCTAACACATCTAGACCCTCGCTGGTAATGTTTTACAGAATCTCGGTCGTGTCCTCTCGTACGTCTCGGTGCGGACATTATATACGTCTATAACGTTATATATCCTAACCAAAGGCAACTTAACATCTCGGATGTAGTATTTTCCAACATTCCTGGCGGGTCGGACCCAACTTCTCGGTGGGCATATTATATACGTCTATATCGTAATATAACCTAAACTAACCCATCTAGACCCTCGCTGGTAATGTTTTACAAAATCCCGGTCATGTCGGCACGTACTTTTCCGTGGGTACATTTTATACGTCTATAATTTTATATATCCTAACCTAAGGGAACCTAATATCTCGGATGTAGTATTTTCCAACATTCCTGGCGGGTCGGCCCCTACTTCTCGGTGGGCACATTATATACGTCTGTAACGTAATATAACCTAACCTAAGCCACCTACACCCTCGCTTGTAATGTTATGCAGAATCCCGGTCGTGTCATCCCGTACTTCTCGGTGGGGACATTATATACGTCTATAACTTTATATATCCTAACCAAAGGCAACTTAACATCTCGGATGTAGTATTTTCCAACATTCCTGGCGGGTCGGACCCAACTTCTCGGTGGGCACATTATATACGTCTATATCGTAATATAACCTAAACTAACCCATCTAGACCCTCGCTGGTAATGTTTTACAAAATCCGGGTCACGTCGGACCGTACTTTTCCGTGGGGACATTTTATACGTCTATAATTTTATATATCCTAACCTAAGGGAACCTAATATCTCGGATGTAGTATTTTCCAATATTCCTGGCGGGTCGGCCCCTACTTCTCGGTGGGCACATTATATACGTCTGTAACGTAATATAACCTAACCTAAGCCACCTACACCCTCGCTGGTAATGTTTCACAGAATCCCGTTCGTGTCTTCCCGTACGTCTCGAAGCCGGACATTATATACGTCTATAAAGTTACATATCCTAACCTAAGGCAACCTAACATCTCGAATGTAGTATTTCACAACATTCCTGGCGGGTCGGCCCCACTTCTCGGCGGGAACATTATATACGTTTATAACGTAATATAACCTAACCTAACCCATCTAGCCCCTCGCTGGTAATGTTTTACAAAATCCCAGTCGTGTCGGCCCGTACTTTTCCGTGGGGACATTATATACGTCTATAATCTTATATATCCTAACCTAAGGCAACTTAACATCTCGGATGTAGTATTTTCCAACATTCCTGGCGGGTCGGACCCTACTTCTCGGTGGGAACATTATTTACGTCTATAGCGTAATATAACCTAACCTAACCCATATAGAACCTCGCTGGTAATGTTTTACAAAATCCCGGTCGTGTCGGCCCGTACTTCTCCGTGGGGACATTATATGCGTCTATATCGTTATATAACCTAACCTAAGGCAACCTAACATCTCGGATGTAGTATTTCCAACATTCCTGGCGGGTCGGACCCTACTTCTCGGTGGGCGCATTATATACGTCTATATCGTAATATAACCTAACCTAACCCATCTAGACCCTCGCTAGTAATGTTTTACAGAATCTCGGTCGTGTCCTCTCGTACGTCTCGGTGCGGACATTATATACGTCTATAACGTTATATATCCTAACCTAAGGGAACCTAACATCTCGGATGTAGTATTTCACAATATTCCTGGCTGGTCGGCCCCACTTCTCGATGGGAACATTATATACGTCTATATCGTAATATAACCTAACCTAACACATCTAGACCCTCGCTGGTAATGTTTTACAGAATCTCGGTCGTGTCCTCTCGTACGTCTCGGTGCGGACATTATATACGTCTATAACGTTATATATCCTAACCAAAGGCAACTTAACATCTCGGATGTAGTATTTTCCAACATTCCTGGCGGGTCGGACCCAACTTCTCGGTGGGCACATTATATACGTCTATATCGTAATATAACCTAAACTAACCCATCTAGACCCTCGCTGGTAATGTTTTACAAAATCCGGGTCACGTCGGACCGTACTTTTCCGTGGGGACATTTTATACGTCTATAATTTTATATATCCTAACCTAAGGGAACCTAATATCTCGGATGTAGTATTTTCCAATATTCCTGGCGGGTCGGCCCCTACTTCTCGGTGGGCACATTATATACGTCTGTAACGTAATATAACCTAACCTAAGCCACCTACACCCTCGCTGGTAATGTTTCACAGAATCCCGTTCGTGTCTTCCCGTACGTCTCGAAGCCGGACATTATATACGTCTATAAAGTTACATATCCTAACCTAAGGCAACCTAACATCTCGAATGTAGTATTTCACAACATTCCTGGCGGGTCGGCCCCACTTCTCGGCGGGAACATTATATACGTTTATAACGTAATATAACCTAACCTAACCCATCTAGCCCCTCGCTGGTAATGTTTTACAAAATCCCAGTCGTGTCGGCCCGTACTTTTCCGTGGGGACATTATATACGTCTATAATCTTATATATCCTAACCTAAGGCAACTTAACATCTCGGATGTAGTATTTTCCAACATTCCTGGCGGGTCGGCCCCTACTTCTCGGTGGGCACATTATATACGTCTATATCGTAATATAACCTAACCTAACCCATCTAGACCCTCGCTGGTAATGTTTTACAGAATCCCGGTCGTGTCGTCTCGTACGTCTCGGTGCGGACATTATATACGTCTATAACGTTATATATCCTAACCTAAGGGAACCTAACATCTCGGATGTAGTATTTCACTACATTCCTGGCGGGTCGGCCCCACTTCTCGGTGGGAACATTATTTACGTCTATAACGTAATATAACCTAACCTAACCCATATAGAACCTCGCTGGTAATGTTTTACAAAATCCCGGTTGTGTCGGCCCGTACTTCTTCGTGGGGAAATTATATGCGTCTATATCGTTATATATCCTAACCTAAGGCAACCTAACATCTCGGATGTAGTATTTTCCAACATTCCTGGCGGGTCGGACCCTACATCTCGGTGGGCGCATTATATACGTCTATATCGTAATATAACCTAAACTAACCCATCTAGACCCTCGCTGGTAATGTTTTCGAAAATCCCGGTCATATCGGCCCGTACTTTACCGTGGGAACATTTTATACGTCTATAATTTTATATATCCTAACCGAAGGGAACCTAACATCTCGGATGTAGTATTTTCCAACATTCCTGGCGGGTCGGCCCCTACTTCTCGGTGGGCACATTATGTACGTCTGTAACGTAATATAACCTAAACTAACCCATCTAGATCCTCGCTGGTAATGTTTTACAAAATCGCGGTCATGTCGGCCCGTACTTTTCCGTGGGGACATTTTATACGTCTATAATTTTATATATCCTAACCTAAGGGAACCTAACATCTCGGATGTACTATTTTCCAACATTCCTGGCGGGTCGGCCCCACTTCTCGGTGGGAACATTATTTACGTCTATAACGTTATATATCCTAACCTAAGGGAACCTAACATCTCGGATGTAGTATTTCACAACATTCCTGGCTGGTCGGCCCCACTTCTCGGTGGGAACATTATATACGTCTATATCGTATTATAACCTAACCTAACCCACCTAGACCCTCGCTGGTAATGTTTTACAGAATCCCGGTCGTGTCGTCCCGCACGTCTCGGTGCGGACATCATATACGTCTATAACGTTATATATCCTAACCTAAGGCAACTTAACATCTCCGATGTAGTATTTTCCAAAATTCCTGGCGCGTCGGCCCCTACTTCTCGGTGGGCACATTATATACGTCTGTAACGTAATATAACCTAACCTAAGCCACCTACACCCTCGCTGGTAATGTTTTACAGAATCCCGGTCGTGTCGTCTCGTACGTCTCGGTGCGGACATTATATACGTCTATAACGTTATATATTCTAACCTAAGGGAACCTAACATCTCGGATGTAGTATTTCACTACATTCCTGGCGGGTCGGCCCCACTTCTCGGTGGGAACATTATTTACGTCAACAACGTAATATAACCTAACCTAACCCATATAGAACCTCGCTGGTAATGTTTTACAAAATCCCGGTCGTGTCGGCCCGTACTTCTCCGTGGGGTCATTATATGCGTCTATATCGTTATATATCCTAACCTAAGGCAACCTAACATCTCGGATGTAGTATTTTCCAACATTACTGGCGGGTCGGACCCTACATCTCGGTGGGCGCATTATATAAGTCTATATCGTAATATAACCTAAACTAACCCATCTAGAACCTCGCTGGTAATGTTTTCAAAAATCCCGGTCATATAGGCCCGTACTTTTCCGTGGGGACATTTTATACGTCTATAATTTTATATATCCTAACCGAACGGAACCTAACATTTCGGATGTAGTATTTTCCAACATTCCTGGCGGGTCGGCGCCTACTTCTCGGTGGGCACATTATATACGTCTATAACGTAATATAACCTAACCTAAGCCACCTACACCCTCGCTGGTAATGTTTCACAGAATCCCGTTCGTGTCTTCCCGTACGTCTCGAAGCCGGACATTATATACGTCTATAATTTTATATATCCTAACCTAAGGCAACCTAACATCTCGAATGTAGTACTTCACAACATTCCTGGCGGGTCGGCCCCACTTCTCGGTGGGAACATTATATACGTCTATATCGTAATATAACCTAACCTAACCCATCTAGACCCTCACTGGTAATGTTTTACAGAATCTCGGTCGTGTCGTCTCGTACGTCTCGGTGCGGACATTATATACGTCTATAACGTTATATATCCTAATCTAAGGGAACCTAACATCTCGGATGTAGTATTTCACAATATTCCTGGCTGGTCGGCCCCACTTCTCGATGGGAACATTATATACGTCTATATCGTAATATAACCTAACATAACCAATCTAGACCCTCGCTGGTAATGTTTTACAGAATCTCGGTCGTGTCCTCTCGTACGTCTCGGTGCGGACATTATATACGTCTATAACGTTATATATCCTAACCAAAGGCAACTTAACATCTCGGATGTAGTATTTTCCAACATTCCTGGCGGGTCGGACCCAACTTCTCGGTGGGCACATTATATACGTCTATATCGTAATATAACCTAAACTAACCCATCTAGACCCTCGCTGGTAATGTTTTACAAAATCCTGGTCACGTCGGACCGTACTTTTCCGTGGGGACATTTTATACGTCTATAATTTTATATATCCTAACCTAAGGGAACCTAATATCTCGGATGTAGTATTTTCCAATATTCCTGGCGGGTCGGCCCCTACTTCTCGGTGGGCACATTATATACGTCTGTAACGTAATATAACCTAACCTAAGCCACCTACACCCTCGCTGGTAATGTTTCACAGAATCCCGTTCGTGTCTTCCCGTACGTCTCGAAGCCGGACATTATATACGTCTATAAAGTTACATATCCTAACCTAAGGCAACCTAACATCTCGAATGTAGTATTTCACAACATTCCTGGCGGGTCGGCCCCACTTCTCGGCGGGAACATTATATACGTTTATAACGTAATATAACCTAACCTAACCCATCTAGCCCCTCGCTGGTAATGTTTTACAAAATCCCGGTCATATCGGCCCGTACTTTACCGTGGGAACATTTTATACGTCTATAATTTTATATATCCTAACCGAAGGGAACCTAACATCTCGGATGTAGTATTTTCCAACATTCCTGGCGGGTCGGCCCCTACTTCTCGGTGGGCACATTATGTACGTCTGTAACGTAATATAACCTAAACTAACCCATCTAGATCCTCGCTGGTAATGTTTTACAAAATCGCGGTCATGTCGGCCCGTACTTTTCCGTGGGGACATTTTATACGTCTATAATTTTATATATCCTAACCTAAGGGAACCTAACATCTCGGATGTACTATTTTCCAACATTCTTGGCGGGTCGGCCCCACTTCTCGGTGGGAACATTATTTACGTCTATAACGTTATATATCCTAACCTAAGGGAACCTAACATCTCGGATGTAGTATTTCACAACATTCCTGGCTGGTCGGCCCCACTTCTCGGTGGGAACATTATATACGTCTATATCGTATTATAACCTAACCTAACCCACCTAGACCCTCGCTGGTAATGTTTTACAGAATCCCGGTCGTGTCGTCCCGCACGTCTCGGTGCGGACATCATATACGTCTATAACGTTATATATCCTAACCTAAGGCAACTTAACATCTCCGATGTAGTATTTTCCAAAATTCCTGGCGCGTCGGCCCCTACTTCTCGGTGGGCACATTATATACGTCTGTAACGTAATATAACCTAACCTAAGCCACCTACACCCTCGCTGGTAATGTTTTACAGAATCCCGGTCATGTCGTCTCGTACGTCTCGGTGCGGACATTATATACGTCTATAACGTTATATATCCTAACCTAAGGGAACCTAACATCTCGGATGTAGTATTTCACTACATTCCTGGCGGGTCGGCCCCACTTCTCGGTGGGAACATTATTTACGTCTATAACGTAATATAACCTAACCTAACCCATATAGAACCTCGCTGGTAATGTTTTACAAAATCCCGGTTGTGTCGGCCCGTACTTCTTCGTGGGGAAATTATATGCGTCTATATCGTTATATATCCTAACCTAAGGCAACCTAACATCTCGGATGTAGTATTTTCCAACATTCCTGGCGGGTCGGACCCTACATCTCGGTGGGCGCATTATATACGTCTATATCGTAATATAACCTAAACTAACCCATCTAGACCCTCGCTGGTAATGTTTTCGAAAATCCCGGTCATATCGGCCCGTACTTTACCGTGGGAACATTTTATACGTCTATAATTTTATATATCCTAACCGAAGGGAACCTAACATCTCGGATGTAGTATTTTCCAACATTCCTGGCGGGTCGGCCCCTACTTCTCGGTGGGCACATTATGTACGTCTGTAACGTAATATAACCTAAACTAACCCATCTAGATCCTCGCTGGTAATGTTTTACAAAATCGCGGTCATGTCGGCCCGTACTTTTCCGTGGGGACATTTTATACGTCTATAATTTTATATATCCTAACCTAAGGGAACCTAACATCTCGGATGTACTATTTTCCAACATTCCTGGCGGGTCGGCCCCACTTCTCGGTGGGAACATTATTTACGTTTATAACGTTATATATCCTAACCTAAGGGAACCTAACATCTCGGATGTAGTATTTCACAACATTCCTGGCTGGTCGGCCCCACTTCTCGGTGGGAACATTATATACGTCTATATCGTATTATAACCTAACCTAACCCACCTAGACCCTCGCTGGTAATGTTTTACAGAATCCCGGTCGTGTCGTCCCGCACGTCTCGGTGCGGACATCATATACGTCTATAACGTTATATATCCTAACCTAAGGCAACTTAACATCTCCGATGTAGTATTTTCCAAAATTCCTGGCGCGTCGGCCCCTACTTCTCGGTGGGCACATTATATACGTCTGTAACGTAATATAACCTAACCTAAGCCACCTACACCCTCGCTGGTAATGTTTCACAGAATCCCGTTCGTGTCTTCCCGTACGTCTCGAAGCCGGACATTATATACGTCTATAAAGTTACATATCCTAACCTAAGGCAACCTAACATCTCGAATGTAGTATTTCACAACATTCCTGGCGGGTCGGCCCCACTTCTCGGCGGGAACATTATATACGTTTATAACGTAATATAACCTAACCTAACCCATCTAGCACCTCGCTGGTAATGTTTTACAAAATCCCAGTCGTGTCGGCCCGTACTTTTCCGTGGGGACATTATATACGTCTATAATCTTATATATCCTAACCTAAGGCAAGTTAACATCTCGGATGTAGTATTTTCCAACATTCCTGGCGGGTCGGCCCCTACTTCTCGGTGGGCACATTATATACGTCTATATCGTAATATAACCTAACCTAACCCATCTAGACCCTCGCTGGTAATGTTTTACAGAATCCCGGTCGTGTCGTCTCGTACGTCTCGGTGCGGACATTATATACGTCTATAACGTTATATATCCTAACCTAAGGCAACTTAACATCTCCGATGTAGTA
Source organism: Xylocopa violacea (assembly GCA_963969225.1). Taxonomy (NCBI): domain Eukaryota; kingdom Metazoa; phylum Arthropoda; class Insecta; order Hymenoptera; family Apidae; genus Xylocopa; species Xylocopa violacea. The sequence goes on along the minus strand of CAXAJV010000011.1, from coordinate 6,479,343 downwards.
TTTTCCAAAATTCCTGGCGGGTCGGCCCCTACTTCTCGGTGGGCACATTATATACGTCTATAACGTAATATAACCTAACCTAACCCATCTAGCCCCTCGCTTGTAATGTTATGCAGAATCCCGGTCGTGTCATCCCGTACTTCTCGGTGGGGACATTATATACGTCTATAACTTTATATATCCTAACCTAAGGGAACCTAACATCTCGGATGTAGTATTTCACAATATTCCTGGCTGGTCGGCCCCACTTCTCGATGGGAACATTATATACGTCTATATCGTAATATAACCTAACCTAACACATCTAGACCCTCGCTGGTAATGTTTTACAGAATCTCGGTCGTGTCCTCTCGTACGTCTCGGTGCGGACATTATATACGTCTATAACGTTATATATCCTAACCAAAGGCAACTTAACATCTCGGATGTAGTATTTTCCAACATTCCTGGCGGGTCGGACCCAACTTCTCGGTGGGCATATTATATACGTCTATATCGTAATATAACCTAAACTAACCCATCTAGACCCTCGCTGGTAATGTTTTACAAAATCCCGGTCATGTCGGCACGTACTTTTCCGTGGGTACATTTTATACGTCTATAATTTTATATATCCTAACCTAAGGGAACCTAATATCTCGGATGTAGTATTTTCCAACATTCCTGGCGGGTCGGCCCCTACTTCTCGGTGGGCACATTATATACGTCTGTAACGTAATATAACCTAACCTAAGCCACCTACACCCTCGCTTGTAATGTTATGCAGAATCCCGGTCGTGTCATCCCGTACTTCTCGGTGGGGACATTATATACGTCTATAACTTTATATATCCTAACCAAAGGCAACTTAACATCTCGGATGTAGTATTTTCCAACATTCCTGGCGGGTCGGACCCAACTTCTCGGTGGGCACATTATATACGTCTATATCGTAATATAACCTAAACTAACCCATCTAGACCCTCGCTGGTAATGTTTTACAAAATCCGGGTCACGTCGGACCGTACTTTTCCGTGGGGACATTTTATACGTCTATAATTTTATATATCCTAACCTAAGGGAACCTAATATCTCGGATGTAGTATTTTCCAATATTCCTGGCGGGTCGGCCCCTACTTCTCGGTGGGCACATTATATACGTCTGTAACGTAATATAACCTAACCTAAGCCACCTACACCCTCGCTGGTAATGTTTCACAGAATCCCGTTCGTGTCTTCCCGTACGTCTCGAAGCCGGACATTATATACGTCTATAAAGTTACATATCCTAACCTAAGGGAACCTAACATCTCGAATGTAGTATTTCACAACATTCCTGGCGGGTCGGCCCCACTTCTCGGCGGGAACATTATATACGTTTATAACGTAATATAACCTAACCTAACCCATCTAGCCCCTCGCTGGTAATGTTTTACAAAATCCCAGTCGTGTCGGCCCGTACTTTTCCGTGGGGACATTATATACGTCTATAATCTTATATATCCTAACCTAAGGCAACTTAACATCTCGGATGTAGTATTTTCCAACATTCCTGGCGGGTCGGACCCTACTTCTCGGTGGGAACATTATTTACGTCTATAGCGTAATATAACCTAACCTAACCCATATAGAACCTCGCTGGTAATGTTTTACAAAATCCCGGTCGTGTCGGCCCGTACTTCTCCGTGGGGACATTATATGCGTCTATATCGTTATATAACCTAACCTAAGGCAACCTAACATCTCGGATGTAGTATTTCCAACATTCCTGGCGGGTCGGACCCTACTTCTCGGTGGGCGCATTATATACGTCTATATCGTAATATAACCTAACCTAACCCATCTAGACCCTCGCTAGTAATGTTTTACAGAATCTCGGTCGTGTCCTCTCGTACGTCTCGGTGCGGACATTATATACGTCTATAACGTTATATATCCTAACCTAAGGGAACCTAACATCTCGGATGTAGTATTTCACAATATTCCTGGCTGGTCGGCCCCACTTCACGAAGGGAACATTATATACGTCTATATCGTAATATAACCTAACCTAACCCATCTAGACCCTCGCTGTTAATGTTTTACAAAATCCCGGTCGTGTCGGCCCGTACTTTTCCGTGGGGACATTATATGCGTCTATAATTTTATATATCCTAACCTAAGGCAACTTAACATCTCGAATGTAGTATTTTCCAACATTCCTGGCGGGTCGGCACCTACTTCTCGGTGGGCACATTATATACGTCTATATCGTAATATAACCTAACCTAACCCATCTAGACCCTCGCTGGTAATGTTTTACAGAATCCCGGTCGTGTCGTCTCGTACGTCTCGGTGCGGACATTATATACGTCTATAACGTTATATATCCTAACCTAAGGGAACCTAACATCTCGGATGTTGTATTTCACTACATTCCTGGCGGGTCGGCCCCACTTCTCGGTGGGAACATTATTTACGTCTATAACGTAATATAACCTAACCTAACCCATATAGAACCTCGCTGGTAATGTTTTACAAAATCCCGGTCGTGTCGGCCCGTACTTCTCCGTGGGGACATTATATGCGTCTATATCGTTATATATCCTAACCTAAGGCAACGTAACATCTCGGATGTAGTATTTTCCAACATTCCTGGCGGGTCGGACCCTACTTCTCGGTGGGCGCATTATATACGTCTATATCGTAATATAACCTAACCTAACCCATCTAGACCCTCGCTAGTAATGTTTTACAGAATCTCGGTCGTGTCCTCTCGTACGTCTCGGTGCGGACATTATATACGTCTATAACGTTATATATCCTAACCTAAGGGAACCTAACATCTCGGATGTAGTATTTCACAATATTCCTGGCTGGTCGGCCCCACTTCACGAAGGGAACATTATATACGTCTATATCGTAATATAACCTAACCTAACCCATCTAGACCCTCGCTGTTAATGTTTTACAAAATCCCGGTCGTGTCGGCCCGTACTTTTCCGTGGGGACATTATATGCGTCTATAATTTTATATATCCTAACCTAAGGCAACTTAACATCTCGAATGTAGTATTTTCCAACATTCCTGGCGGGTCGGCACCTACTTCTCGGTGGGCACATTATATACGTCTATATCGTAATATAACCTAACCTAACCCATCTAGACCCTCGCTGGTAATGTTTTACAGAATCCCGGTCGTGTCGTCTCGTACGTCTCGGTGCGGACATTATATACGTCTATAACGTTATATATCCTAACCTAAGGGAACCTAACATCTCGGATGTTGTATTTCACTACATTCCTGGCGGGTCGGCCCCACTTCTCGGTGGGAACATTATTTACGTCTATAACGTAATATAACCTAACCTAACCCATATAGAACCTCGCTGGTAATGTTTTACAAAATCCCGGTCGTGTCGGCCCGTACTTCTCCGTGGGGACATTATATGCGTCTATATCGTTATATATCCTAACCTAAGGCAACGTAACATCTCGGATGTAGTATTTTCCAACATTCCTGGCGGGTCGGACCCTACTTCTCGGTGGGCGCATTATATACGTCTATATCGTAATATAACCTAACCTAACCCATCTAGACCCTCGCTAGTAATGTTTTACAGAATCTCGGTCGTGTCCTCTCGTACGTCTCGGTGCGGACATTATATACGTCTATAACGTTATATATCCTAACCAAAGGCAACTTAACATCTCGGATGTAGTATTTTCCAACATTCCTGGCGGGTCGGACCCAACTTCTCGGTGGGAATATTATATACGTCTATATCGTAATATAACCTAAACTAACCCATCTAGACCCTCGCTGGTAATGTTTTCGAAAATCCCGGTCATATCGGCCCGTACTTTTCCGTGGGGACATTTTATACGTCTATAATTTTATATATCCTAACCGAAGGGAACCTAACATCTCGGATGTAGTATTTTCCAACATTCCTGGCGGGTCGGCCCCTACTTCTCGGTGGGCACATTATATACGTCTATAACGTAATATAACCTAACCTAAGCCACCTACACCCTCGCTGGTAATGTTTCACAATATCCCGTTCGTGTCTTCCCGTACGTCTCGAAGCCGGACATTATATACGTCTATAAAGTTACATATCCTAACCTAAGGCAACCTAACATCTCGAATGTAGTATTTCACAACATTCCTGGCGGGTCGGCCCCACTTCTCGGCGGGAACATTATATACGTTTATAACGTAATATAACCTAACCTAACCCATCTAGCACCTCGCTGGTAATGTTTTACAAAATCCCAGTCGTGTCGGCCCGTACTTTTCCGTGGGGACATTATATACGTCTATAATCTTATATATCCTAACCTAAGGCAAGTTAACATCTCGGATGTAGTATTTTCCAACATTCCTGGCGGGTCGGCCCCTACTTCTCGGTGGGCACATTATATACGTCTATATCGTAATATAACCTAACCTAACCCATCTAGACCCTCGCTGGTAATGTTTTACAGAATCCCGGTCGTGTCGTCTCGTACGTCTCGGTGCGGACATTATATACGTCTATAACGTTATATATCCTAACCTAAGGCAACTTAACATCTCCGATGTAGTATTTTCCAAAATTCCTGGCGGGTCGGCCCCTACTTCTCGGTGGGCACATTATATACGTCTATAACGTAATATAACCTAACCTAACCCATCTAGCCCCTCGCTTGTAATGTTATGCAGAATCCCGGTCGTGTCATCCCGTACTTCTCGGTGGGGACATTATATACGTCTATAACTTTATATATCCTAACCTAAGGGAACCTAACATCTCGGATGTAGTATTTCACAATATTCCTGGCTGGTCGGCCCCACTTCTCGATGGGAACATTATATACGTCTATATCGTAATATAACCTAACCTAACACATCTAGACCCTCGCTGGTAATGTTTTACAGAATCTCGGTCGTGTCCTCTCGTACGTCTCGGTGCGGACATTATATACGTCTATAACGTTATATATCCTAACCAAAGGCAACTTAACATCTCGGATGTAGTATTTTCCAACATTCCTGGCGGGTCGGACCCAACTTCTCGGTGGGCACATTATATACGTCTATATCGTAATATAACCTAAACTAACCCATCTAGACCCTCGCTGGTAATGTTTTACAAAATCCGGGTCACGTCGGACCGTACTTTTCCGTGGGGACATTTTATACGTCTATAATTTTATATATCCTAACCTAAGGGAACCTAATATCTCGGATGTAGTATTTTCCAATATTCCTGGCGGGTCGGCCCCTACTTCTCGGTGGGCACATTATATACGTCTGTAACGTAATATAACCTAACCTAAGCCACCTACACCCTCGCTGGTAATGTTTCACAGAATCCCGTTCGTGTCTTCCCGTACGTCTCGAAGCCGGACATTATATACGTCTATAAAGTTACATATCCTAACCTAAGGCAACCTAACATCTCGAATGTAGTATTTCACAACATTCCTGGCGGGTCGGCCCCACTTCTCGGCGGGAACATTATATACGTTTATAACGTAATATAACCTAACCTAACCCATCTAGCCCCTCGCTGGTAATGTTTTACAAAATCCCAGTCGTGTCGGCCCGTACTTTTCCGTGGGGACATTATATACGTCTATAATCTTATATATCCTAACCTAAGGCAACTTAACATCTCGGATGTAGTATTTTCCAACATTCCTGGCGGGTCGGCCCCTACTTCTCGGTGGGCACATTATATACGTCTATATCGTAATATAACCTAACCTAACCCATCTAGACCCTCGCTGGTAATGTTTTACAGAATCCCGGTCGTGTCGTCTCGTACGTCTCGGTGCGGACATTATATACGTCTATAACGTTATATATCCTAACCTAAGGGAACCTAACATCTCGGATGTAGTATTTCACTACATTCCTGGCGGGTCGGCCCCACTTCTCGGTGGGAACATTATTTACGTCTATAACGTAATATAACCTAACCTAACCCATATAGAACCTCGCTGGTAATGTTTTACAAAATCCCGGTTGTGTCGGCCCGTACTTCTTCGTGGGGAAATTATATGCGTCTATATCGTTATATATCCTAACCTAAGGCAACCTAACATCTCGGATGTAGTATTTTCCAACATTCCTGGCGGGTCGGACCCTACATCTCGGTGGGCGCATTATATACGTCTATATCGTAATATAACCTAAACTAACCCATCTAGACCCTCGCTGGTAATGTTTTCGAAAATCCCGGTCATATCGGCCCGTACTTTACCGTGGGAACATTTTATACGTCTATAATTTTATATATCCTAACCGAAGGGAACCTAACATCTCGGATGTAGTATTTTCCAACATTCCTGGCGGGTCGGCCCCTACTTCTCGGTGGGCACATTATGTACGTCTGTAACGTAATATAACCTAAACTAACCCATCTAGATCCTCGCTGGTAATGTTTTACAAAATCGCGGTCATGTCGGCCCGTACTTTTCCGTGGGGACATTTTATACGTCTATAATTTTATATATCCTAACCTAAGGGAACCTAACATCTCGGATGTACTATTTTCCAACATTCCTGGCGGGTCGGCCCCACTTCTCGGTGGGAACATTATTTACGTCTATAACGTTATATATCCTAACCTAAGGGAACCTAACATCTCGGATGTAGTATTTCACAACATTCCTGGCTGGTCGGCCCCACTTCTCGGTGGGAACATTATATACGTCTATATCGTATTATAACCTAACCTAACCCACCTAGACCCTCTCTGGTAATGTTTTACAGAATCCCGGTCGTGTCGTCCCGCACGTCTCGGTGCGGACATCATATACGTCTATAACGTTATATATCCTAACCTAAGGCAACTTAACATCTCCGATGTAGTATTTTCCAAAATTCCTGGCGCGTCGGCCCCTACTTCTCGGTGGGCACATTATATACGTCTGTAACGTAATATAACCTAACCTAAGCCACCTACACCCTCGCTGGTAATGTTTTACAGAATCCCGGTCGTGTCGTCTCGTACGTCTCGGTGCGGACATTATATACGTCTATAACGTTATATATTCTAACCTAAGGGAACCTAACATCTCGGATGTAGTATTTCACTACATTCCTGGCGGGTCGGCCCCACTTCTCGGTGGGAACATTATTTACGTCAACAACGTAATATAACCTAACCTAACCCATATAGAACCTCGCTGGTAATGTTTTACAAAATCCCGGTCGTGTCGGCCCGTACTTCTCCGTGGGGTCATTATATGCGTCTATATCGTTATATATCCTAACCTAAGGCAACCTAACATCTCGGATGTAGTATTTTCCAACATTACTGGCGGGTCGGACCCTACATCTCGGTGGGCGCATTATATAAGTCTATATCGTAATATAACCTAAACTAACCCATCTAGAACCTCGCTGGTAATGTTTTCAAAAATCCCGGTCATATAGGCCCGTACTTTTCCGTGGGGACATTTTATACGTCTATAATTTTATATATCCTAACCGAACGGAACCTAACATTTCGGATGTAGTATTTTCCAACATTCCTGGCGGGTCGGCGCCTACTTCTCGGTGGGCACATTATATACGTCTATAACGTAATATAACCTAACCTAAGCCACCTACACCCTCGCTGGTAATGTTTCACAGAATCCCGTTCGTGTCTTCCCGTACGTCTCGAAGCCGGACATTATATACGTCTATAATTTTATATATCCTAACCTAAGGCAACCTAACATCTCGAATGTAGTACTTCACAACATTCCTGGCGGGTCGGCCCCACTTCTCGGTGGGAACATTATATACGTCTATATCGTAATATAACCTAACCTAACCCATCTAGACCCTCACTGGTAATGTTTTACAGAATCTCGGTCGTGTCGTCTCGTACGTCTCGGTGCGGACATTATATACGTCTATAACGTTATATATCCTAATCTAAGGGAACCTAACATCTCGGATGTAGTATTTCACAATATTCCTGGCTGGTCGGCCCCACTTCTCGATGGGAACATTATATACGTCTATATCGTAATATAACCTAACATAACCAATCTAGACCCTCGCTGGTAATGTTTTACAGAATCTCGGTCGTGTCCTCTCGTACGTCTCGGTGCGGACATTATATACGTCTATAACGTTATATATCCTAACCAAAGGCAACTTAACATCTCGGATGTAGTATTTTCCAACATTCCTGGCGGGTCGGACCCAACTTCTCGGTGGGCACATTATATACGTCTATATCGTAATATAACCTAAACTAACCCATCTAGACCCTCGCTGGTAATGTTTTACAAAATCCTGGTCACGTCGGACCGTACTTTTCCGTGGGGACATTTTATACGTCTATAATTTTATATATCCTAACCTAAGGGAACCTAATATCTCGGATGTAGTATTTTCCAATATTCCTGGCGGGTCGGCCCCTACTTCTCGGTGGGCACATTATATACGTCTGTAACGTAATATAACCTAACCTAAGCCACCTACACCCTCGCTGGTAATGTTTCACAGAATCCCGTTCGTGTCTTCCCGTACGTCTCGAAGCCGGACATTATATACGTCTATAAAGTTACATATCCTAACCTAAGGCAACCTAACATCTCGAATGTAGTATTTCACAACATTCCTGGCGGGTCGGCCCCACTTCTCGGCGGGAACATTATATACGTTTATAACGTAATATAACCTAACCTAACCCATCTAGCCCCTCGCTGGTAATGTTTTACAAAATCCCGGTCATATCGGCCCGTACTTTACCGTGGGAACATTTTATACGTCTATAATTTTATATATCCTAACCGAAGGGAACCTAACATCTCGGATGTAGTATTTTCCAACATTCCTGGCGGGTCGGCCCCTACTTCTCGGTGGGCACATTATGTACGTCTGTAACGTAATATAACCTAAACTAACCCATCTAGATCCTCGCTGGTAATGTTTTACAAAATCGCGGTCATGTCGGCCCGTACTTTTCCGTGGGGACATTTTATACGTCTATAATTTTATATATCCTAACCTAAGGGAACCTAACATCTCGGATGTACTATTTTCCAACATTCTTGGCGGGTCGGCCCCACTTCTCGGTGGGAACATTATTTACGTCTATAACGTTATATATCCTAACCTAAGGGAACCTAACATCTCGGATGTAGTATTTCACAACATTCCTGGCTGGTCGGCCCCACTTCTCGGTGGGAACATTATATACGTCTATATCGTATTATAACCTAACCTAACCCACCTAGACCCTCGCTGGTAATGTTTTACAGAATCCCGGTCGTGTCGTCCCGCACGTCTCGGTGCGGACATCATATACGTCTATAACGTTATATATCCTAACCTAAGGCAACTTAACATCTCCGATGTAGTATTTTCCAAAATTCCTGGCGCGTCGGCCCCTACTTCTCGGTGGGCACATTATATACGTCTGTAACGTAATATAACCTAACCTAAGCCACCTACACCCTCGCTGGTAATGTTTTACAGAATCCCGGTCATGTCGTCTCGTACGTCTCGGTGCGGACATTATATACGTCTATAACGTTATATATCCTAACCTAAGGGAACCTAACATCTCGGATGTAGTATTTCACTACATTCCTGGCGGGTCGGCCCCACTTCTCGGTGGGAACATTATTTACGTCAACAACGTAATATAACCTAACCTAACCCATATAGAACCTCGCTGGTAATGTTTTACAAAATCCCGGTCGTGTCGGCCCGTACTTCTCCGTGGGGTCATTATATGCGTCTATATCGTTATATATCCTAACCTAAGGCAACCTAACATCTCGGATGTAGTATTTTCCAACATTCCTGGCGGGTCGGACCCTACATCTCGGTGGGCGCATTATATAAGTCTATATCGTAATATAACCTAAACTAACCCATCTAGAACCTCGCTGGTAATGTTTTCAAAAATCCCGGTCATATAGGCCCGTACTTTTCCGTGGGGACATTTTATACGTCTATAATTTTATATATTCTAACCGAACGGAACCTAACATTTCGGATGTAGTATTTTCCAACATTCCTGGCGGGTCGGCGCCTACTTCTCGGTGGGCACATTATATACGTCTATAACGTAATATAACCTAACCTAAGCCACCTACACCCTCGCTGGTAATGTTTCACAGAATCCCGTTCGTGTCTTCCCGTACGTCTCGAAGCCGGACATTATATACGTCTATAATTTTATATATCCTAACCTAAGGCAACCTAACATCTCGAATGTAGTACTTCACAACATTCCTGGCGGGTCGGCCCCACTTCTCGGTGGGAACATTATATACGTCTATATCGTAATATAACCTAACCTAACCCATCTAGACCCTCACTGGTAATGTTTTACAGAATCTCGGTCGTGTCGTCTCGTACGTCTCGGTGCGGACATTATATACGTCTATAACGTTATATATCCTAATCTAAGGGAACCTAACATCTCGGATGTAGTATTTCACAATATTCCTGGCTGGTCGGCCCCACTTCTCGATGGGAACATTATATATGTCTATATCGTAATATAACCTAACATAACCAATCTAGACCCTCGCTGGTAATGTTTTACAGAATCTCGGTCGTGTCCTCTCGTACGTCTCGGTGCGGACATTATATACGTCTATAACGTTATATATCCTAACCAAAGGCAACTTAACATCTCGGATGTAGTATTTTCCAACATTCCTGGCGGGTCGGACCCAACTTCTCGGTGGGCACATTATATACGTCTATATCGTAATATAACCTAAACTAACCCATCTAGACCCTCGCTGGTAATGTTTTACAAAATCCTGGTCACGTCGGACCGTACTTTTCCGTGGGGACATTTTATACGTCTATAATTTTATATATCCTAACCTAAGGGAACCTAATATCTCGGATGTAGTATTTTCCAATATTCCTGGCGGGTCGGCCCCTACTTCTCGGTGGGCACATTATATACGTCTGTAACGTAATATAACCTAACCTAAGCCACCTACACCCTCGCTGGTAATGTTTCACAGAATCCCGTTCGTGTCTTCCCGTACGTCTCGAAGCCGGACATTATATACGTCTATAAAGTTACATATCCTAACCTAAGGCAACCTAACATCTCGAATGTAGTATTTCACAACATTCCTGGCGGGTCGGCCCCACTTCTCGGCGGGAACATTATATACGTTTATAACGTAATATAACCTAACCTAACCCATCTAGCCCCTCGCTGGTAATGTTTTACAAAATCCCAGTCGTGTCGGCCCGTACTTTTCCGTGGGGACATTATATACGTCTATAATCTTATATATCCTAACCTAAGGCAACTTAACATCTCGGATGTAGTATTTTCCAACATTCCTGGCGGGTCGGCCCCTACTTCACGGTGGGCACATTATATACGTCTATATCGTAATATAACCTAACCTAACCCATCTAGACCCTCGCTGGTAATGTTTTACAGAATCCCGGTCGTGTCGTCTCGTACGTCTCGGTTCGGACATTATATACGTCTATAACGTTATATATCTTAACCTAAGGGAACCTAACATCTCGGATGTAGTATTTCACTACATTCCTGGCGGGTCGGCCCCACTTCTCGGTGGGAACATTATTTACGTCTATAACGTAATATAACCTAACCTAACCCATATAGAACCTCGCTGGTAATGTTTTACAAAATCCCGGTCGTGTCGGCCCTTACTTCTCCGTGGGGACATTATATGCGTCTATATCGTTATATATCCTAACCTAAGGCAACCTAACATCTCGGATGTAGTATTTTCCAACATTCCCGGCTGGTCGGCCCCACTTCTCGGTGGGAACATTATATACGTCTATAACGTAATATAACCTAACCTAACCCATCTAGACCCTCGCTGGTAATGTTTTACAAAATCGCGGTCATGTCGGCCCGTACTTTTCCGTGGGGACATTTTATACGTCTATAATTTTATATATCCTAACCTAAGGGAACGTAACATCTCGGATGTAGTATTTTCCAACATTCCTGGCGGGTCGGACCCTACTTCTCGGTGGGCGCATTATATACGTCTATATCGTAATATAAACTAACCTAACCCATCTAGACCCTCGCTAGTAATGTTTTACAGAATCTCGGTCGTGTCCTCTCGTACGTCTCGGTGCGGACATTATATATGTCTATAACGTTATATATCCTAACCAAAGGCAACTTAACATCTCGTATGTAGTATTTTCCAACATTCCCGGCGGGTCGGACCCAACTTCTCGGTGGGCATATTATATACGTCTATATCGTAATATAACCTAAACTAACCCATCTAGACCCTCGCTGGTAATGTTTTACAAAATCCCGGTCATGTCGGCACGTACTTTTCCGTGGGGACATTTTATACGTCTATAATTTTATATATCCTAACCTAAGGGAACCTAATATCTCGGATGTAGTATTTTCCAACATTCCTGGCGAGTCGGCCCCTACTTCTCGGTGGGCACATTATATACGTCTGTAACGTAATATAACCTAACCTAAGCCACCTACACCCTCGCTGGTAATGTTTCACAGAATCCCGTTCGTGTCTTCCCGTACGTCTTGAAGCCGGACATTATATACGTCTATAAAGTTACATATCCTAACCTAAGGCAACCTAACATCTCGAATGTAGTATTTCACAACATTCCTGGCGGGTCGGCCCCACTTCTCGGCGGGAACATTATATACGTTTATAACGTAATATAACCTAACCTAACCCATCTAGCCCCTCGCTGGTAATGTTTTACAGAATCTCGGTCGTGTCGTCTCGTACGTCTCGGTGCGGACATCATATACGTCTATAACGTTATATATCCTAACCTAAGGCAACTTAACATCTCCGATGTAGTATTTTCCAAAATTCCTGGCGCGTCGGCCCCTACTTCTCGGTGGGCACATTATATACGTCTGTAACGTAATATAACCTAACCTAAGCCACCTACACCCTCGCTGGTAATGTTTTACAGAATCCCGGTCGTGTCGTCTCGTACGTCTCGGTGCGGACATTATATACGTCTATAACGTTATATATCCTAACCTAAGGGAACCTAACATCTCGGATGTAGTATTTCACTACATTCCTGGCGGGTCGGCCCCACTTCTCGGTGGGAACATTATTTACGTCTACAACGTAATATAACCTAACCTAACCCATATAGAACCTCGCTGGTAATGTTTTACAAAATCCCGGTCGTGTCGGCCCGTACTTCTCCGTGGGGTCATTATATGCGTCTATATCGTTATATATCCTAACCTAAGGGAACCTAACATCTCGGATGTAGTATTTTCCAACATTCCTGGCGGGTCGGACCCTACATCTCGGTGGGCGCATTATATAAGTCTATATCGTAATATAACCTAAACTAACCCATCTAGACCCTCGCTGGTAATGTTTTCGAAAATCCCGGTCATATAGGCCCGTACTTTTCCGTGGGGACATTTTATACGTCTATAATTTTATATATCCTAAGCGAACGGAACCTAACATTTCGGATGTAGTATTTTCCAACATTCCTGGCGGGTCGGCCCCTACTTCTCGGTGGGCACATTATATACGTCTATAACGTAATATAACCTAACCTAAGCCACCTACACCCTCGCTGGTAATGTTTCACAGAATCCCGTTCGTGTCTTCCCGTACGTCTCGAAGCCGGACATTATATACGTCTATAATTTTATATATCCTAAGTTAGGCAACCTAACATCTCGAATGTAGTCCTTCACAACATTCCTGGCGGGTCGGCCCCACTTCTCGGTGGGAACATTATATACGTCTATATCGTAATATAACCTAACCTAACCCATCTAGACCCTCACTGGTAATGTTTTACAGAATCTCGGTCGTGTCGTCTCGTACGTCTCGGTGCGGACATTATATACGTCTATAACGTTATATATCCTAACCTAAGGGAACCTAACATCTCGGATGTAGTATTTCACAATATTCCTGGCTGGTCGGCCCCACTTCTCGGTGGGAACATTATATACGTCTATATCGTAATATAACCTAACCGAACCCATCTAGACCCTCGCTGGTAATGTTTTACAGAATCTCGGTCGTGTCGTCTCGTACGTCTCGGTGCGGACATTATATACGTCTATAACATTATATATCCTAACCTAAGGGAACCTAACATCTCGGATGTAGTATTTCACAATATTCCTGGCTGGTCGGCCCCACTTCTCGATGGGAACATTATATACGTCTATATCGTAATATAACATAACCTAACCCATCTAGACCCTCGTTGGTAATGTTTTACAGAATCTCGGTCGTGTCCTCTCGTACGTCTCGGTGCGGACATTATATACGTCTATAACGTTATATATCCTAACCAAAGGCAACTTAACATCTCGGAAGTAGTATTTTCCAACATTCCTGGCGGGTCGGACCCAACTTCTCGGTGGGCATATTATATACGTCTATATCGTAATATAACCTAAACTAACCCATCTAGACCCTCGCTGGTAATGTTTTACAAAATCCCGGTCATGTCGGCCCGTACTTTTCCGTGGGGACATTTTATACGTCTATAATTTTATATATCCTAACCTAAGGGAACCTAATATCTCGGAGGTAGTATTTTCCAACATTCCTGGCGGGTCGGCCCCTACTTCTCGGTGGGCACATTATATACGTCTGTAACGTAATATAACCTAACCTAAGCAACCTACACCCTGGCTGGTAATGTTTCACAGAATCCCGTTCGTGTCTTCCCGTACGTCTCGAAGCCGGACATTATATACGTCTATAAAGTTACATATCCTAACCTAAGGCAAACTAACATCTCGAATGTAGTATTTCACAACATTCCTGGCGGGTCGGCCCCACTTCTCGGCGGGAACATTATATACGTTTATAACGTAATATAACCTAACCTAACCCATCTAGCCCCTCGCTGGTAATGTTTTACAAAATCCCAGTCGTGTCGGCCCGTACTTTTCCGTGGGGACATTATATACGTCTATAATCTTATATATCCTAACCTAAGGCAACTTAACATCTCGGATGTAGTATTTTCCAACATTCCTGGCGGGTCGGCCCCTACTTCTCGGTGGGCACATTATATACGTTTATATCGTAATATAACCTAACCTAACCCATCTAGACCCTCGTTGGTAATGTTTTACAGAATCTCGGTCGTGTCCTCTCGTACGTCTCGGTGCGGACATTATATACGTCTATAACGTTATATATCCTAACCTAAGGGAACCTAACATCTCGGATGTAGTATTTTCCAACATTCCTGGCGGGTCGGACCCTACTTCTCGGTGGGCGCATTATATACGTCTATATCGTAATATAAACTAACCTAACCCATCTAGACCCTCGCTAGTAATGTTTTACAGAATCTCGCTCGTGTCCTCTCGTACGTCTCGGTGCGGACATCATATACGTCTATAACGTTATATATCCTAACCTAAGGCAACTTAACATCTCCGATGTAGTATTTTCCAAAATTCCTGGCGGGTCGGCCCCTACTTCTCGGTGGGCACATTATATACGTCTATAACGTAATATAACCTAACCTAACCCATCTAGCCCCTCGCTTGTAATGTTATGCAGAATCCCGGTCGTGTCATCCCGTACTTCTCGGTGGGGACATTATATACGTCTATAACTTTATATATCCTAACCTAAGGGAACCTAACATCTCGGATGTAGTATTTCACAATATTCCTGGCTGGTCGGCCCCACTTCTCGATGGGAACATTATATACGTCTATATCGTAATATAACCTAACCTAACCCATCTAGAACCTCGCTGGTAATGTTTTACAGTATCTCGGTCGTGTCCTCTCGTACGTCTCGGTGCGGACATTATATACGTCTATAACGTTATATATCCTAACCAAAGGCAACTTAACATCTCGGATGTAGTATTTTCCAACATTCCTGGCGGGTCGGACCCAACTTCTCGGTGGGCATATTATATACGTCTATATCGTAATATAACCTAAACTAACCCATCTAGACCCTCGCTGGTAATGTTTTACAAAATCCCGGTCATGTCGGCACGTACTTTTCCGTGGGGACATTTTATACGTCTATAATTTTATATATCCTAACCTAAGGGAACCTAATATCTCGGATGTAGTATTTTCCAACATTCCTGGCGGGTCGGCCCCTACTTCTCGGTGGGCACATTATATACGTCTGTAACGTAATATAACCTAACCTAAGCCACCTACACCCTCGCTGGTAATGTTTCACAGAATCCCGTTCGTGTCTTCCCGTACGTCTTGAAGCCGGACATTATATACGTCTATAAAGTTACATATCCTAACCTAAGGCAACCTAACATCTCGAATGTAGTATTTCACAACACTCCTGGCGGGTCGGCCCCACTTCTCGGCGGGGACATTATATACGTTTATAACGTAATATAACCTAACCTAACCCATCTAGCCCCTCGCTGGTAATGTTTTACAGAATCTCGGTCGTGTCGTCTCGTACGTCTCGGTGCGGACATTATATACGTCTATTACGTTATATATCCTAAGCAAAGGCAACTTAACATCTCGGATGTAGTATTTTCCAACATTCCTGGCGGGTCGGACCCAACTTCTCGGTGGGCACATTATATACGTCTATATCGTAATATAACCTAAACTAACCCATCTAGACCCTCGCTTGTAATATTTTACAAAATCCCGGTCACGTCGGCCCGTACTTTTCCGTGGGGACATTTTATACGTCTATAATTTTATATATCCTAACCTAAGGGAACCTAATATCTCGGATGTAGTATTTTCCAACATTCCTGGCGGGTCGGCCCCTACTTCTCGGTGGGCACATTATATACGTCTGTAACGTAATATAACCTAACCTAAGCCACCTACACCCTCGCTGGTAATGTTTCACAGAATCCCGTTCGTGTCTTCCCGTACGTCTCGAAGCCGGACATTATATACGTCTATAAAGTTACATATCCTAACCTAAGGCAACCTAACATCTCGAATGTAGTATTTCACAACATTCCTGGCGGGTCGGCCCCACTTCTCGGCGGGAACATTATATACGTTTATAACGTAATATAACCTAACCTAACCCATCTAGCCCCTCGCTGGTAATGTTTTACAAAATCCCAGTCGTGTCGGCCCGTACTTCTCCGTGGGGTCATTATATGCGTCTATATCGTTGTATATCCTAACCTAAGGCAACCTAACATCTCGGATGTAGTATTTTCCAACATTCCTGGCGGGTCGGACCCTACATCTCGGTGGGCGCATTATATAAGTCTATATCGTAATATAACCTAAACTAACCCATCTAGACCCTCGCTGGTAATGTTTTCGAAAATCCCGGTCATATAGGCCCGTACTTTTCCGTGGGGACATTTTATACGTCTATAATTTTATATATCCTAAGCGAACGGAACCTAACATTTCGGATGTAGTATTTTCCAACATTCCTGGCGGGTCGGCCCCTACTTCTCGGTGGGCACATTATATACGTCTATAACGTAATATAACCTAACCTAAGCCACCTACACCCTCGCTGGTAATGTTTCACAGAATCCCGTTCGTGTCTTCCCGTACGTCTCGAAGCCGGACATTATATACGTCTATAATTTTATATATCCTAAGTTAGGCAACCTAACATCTCGAATGTAGTCCTTCACAACATTCCTGGCGGGTCGGCCCCACTTCTCGGTGGGAACATTATATACGTCTATATTGTAATATAACATAACCTAACCCATCTAGACCCTCGTTGGTAATGTTTTACAGAATCTCGGTCGTGTCCTCTCGTACGTCTCGGTGCGGACATTATATACGTCTATAACGTTATATATCCTAACCAAAGGCAACTTAACATCTCGGAAGTAGTATTTTCCAACATTCCTGGCGGGTCGGACCCAACTTCTCGGTTGGCATATTATATACGTCTATATCGTAATATAACCTAAACTAACCCATCTAGACCCTCGCTGGTAATGTTTTACAAAATCCCGGTCATGTCGGCACGTACTTTTCCGTGGGGACATTTTATACGTCTATAATTTTATATATCCTAACCTAAGGGAACCTAATATCTCGGATGTAGTATTTTCCAACATTCCTGGCGGGTCGGCCCCTACTTCTCGGTGGGCACATTATATACGTCTGTAACGTAATATAACCTAACCTAAGCCACCTACACCCTCGCTGGTAATGTTTCACAGAATCCCGTTCGTGTCTTCCCGTACGTCTTGAAGCCGGACATTATATACGTCTATAAAGTTACATATCCTAACCTAAGGCAACCTAACATCTCGAATGTAGTATTTCACAACACTCCTGGCGGGTCGGCCCCACTTCTCGGCGGGAACATTATATACGTTTATAACGTAATATAACCTAACCTAACCCATCTAGCCCCTCGCTGGTAATGTTTTACAGAATCTCGGTCGTGTCGTCTCGTACGTCTCGGTGCGGACATTATATACGTCTATTACGTTATATATCCTAACCAAAGGCAACTTAACATCTCGGATGTAGTATTTTCCAACATTCCTGGCGGGTCGGACCCAACTTCTCGGTGGGCACATTATATACGTCTATATCGTAATATAACCTAAACTAACCCATCTAGACCCTCGCTGGTAATATTTTACAAAATCCCGGTCACGTCGGCCCGTACTTTTCCGTGGGGACATTTTATACGTCTATAATTTTATATATCCTAACCTAAGGGAACCTAATATCTCGGATGTAGTATTTTCCAACATTCCTGGCGGGTCGGCCCCTACTTCTCGGTGGGCACATTATATACGTCTGTAACGTAATATAACCTAACCTAAGCCACCTACACCCTCGCTGGTAATGTTTCACAGAATCCCGTTCGTGTCTTCCCGTACGTCTTGAAGCCGGACATTATATACGTCTATAAAGTTACATATCCTAACCTAAGGCAACCTAACATCTCGAATGTAGTATTTCACAACACTCCTGGCGGGTCGGCCCCACTTCTCGGCGGGAACATTATATACGTTTATAACGTAATATAACCTAACCTAACCCATCTAGCCCCTCGCTGGTAATGTTTTACAGAATCTCGGTCGTGTCGTCTCGTACGTCTCGGTGCGGACATTATATACGTCTATTACGTTATATATCCTAAGCAAAGGCAACTTAACATCTCGGATGTAGTATTTTCCAACATTCCTGGCGGGTCGGACCCAACTTCTCGGTGGGCACATTATATACGTCTATATCGTAATATAACCTAAACTAACCCATCTAGACCCTCGCTGGTAATATTTTACAAAATCCCGGTCACGTCGGCCCGTACTTTTCCGTGGGGACATTTTATACGTCTATAATTTTATATATCCTAACCTAAGGGAACCTAATATCTCGGATGTAGTATTTTCCAACATTCCTGGCGGGTCGGCCCCTACTTCTCGGTGGGCACATTATATACGTCTGTAACGTAATATAACCTAACCTAAGCCACCTACACCCTCGCTGGTAATGTTTCACAGAATCCCGTTCGTGTCTTCCCGTACGTCTCGAAGCCGGACATTATATACGTCTATAAAGTTACATATCCTAACCTAAGGCAACCTAACATCTCGAATGTAGTATTTCACAACATTCCTGGCGGGTCGGCCCCACTTCTCGGCGGGAACATTATATACGTTTATAACGTAATATAACCTAACCTAACCCATCTAGCCCCTCGCTGGTAATGTTTTACAAAATCCCAGTCGTGTCGGCCCGTACTTTTCCGTGGGGACATTATATGCGTCTATAATCTTATATATCCTAACCTAAGGCAACTTAACATGTCGGATGTAGTATTTTCCAACATTCCTGGCGGGTCGGCCCCTACTTCTCGGTGGGCACATTATATACGTCTATATCGTAATATAACCTAACCTAACCCATCTAGAACCTCGCTGGTAATGTTTTACAGAATCCCGGTCGTGTCGTCTCGTACGTCTCGGTGCGGACATTATATACGTCTATAACGTTATATATCCTAACCTAAGGGAACCTAACATCTCGGATGTAGTATTTCACTACATTCCTGGCGGGTCGGCCCCACTTCTCGGTGGGAACATTATTTACGTCTACAACGTAATATAACCTAACCTAACCCATATAGAACCTCGCTGGTAATGTTTTACAAAATCCCGGTCGTGTCGGCCCGTACTTCTCCGTGGGGTCATTATATGCGTCTATATCGTTGTATATCCTAACCTAAGGCAACCTAACATCTCGGATGTAGTATTTTCCAACATTCCTGGCGGGTCGGACCCTACATCTCGGTGGGCGCATTATATAAGTCTATATCGTAATATAACCTAAACTAACCCATCTAGACCCTCGCTGGTAATGTTTTCGAAAATCCCGCTCATATAGGCCCGTACTTTTCCGTGGGGACATTTTATACGTCTATAATTTTATATATCCTAAGCGAACGGAACCTAACATTTCGGATGTAGTATTTTCCAACATTCCTGGCGGGTCGGCCCCTACTTCTCGGTGGGCACATTATATACGTCTATAACGTAATATAACCTAACCTAAGCCACCTACACCCTCGCTGGTAATGTTTCACAGAATCCCGTTCGTGTCTTCCCGTACGTCTCGAAGCCGGACATTATATACGTCTATAATTTTATATATCCTAAGTTAGGCAACCTAACATCTCGAATGTAGTCCTTCACAACATTCCTGGCGGGTCGGCCCCACTTCTCGGTGGGAACATTATATACGTCTATATCGTAATATAACCTAACCTAACCCATCTAGACCCTCACTGGTAATGTTTTACAGAATCTCGGTCGTGTCGTCTCGTACGTCTCGGTGCGGACATTATATACGTCTATAACGTTATATATCCTAACCTAAGGGAACCTAACATCTCGGATGTAGTATTTCACAATATTCCTGGCTGGTCGGCCCCACTTCTCGGTGGGAACATTATATACGTCTATATCGTAATATAACCTAACCGAACCCATCTAGCCCCTCGCTGGTAATGTTTTACAGAATCTCGGTCGTGTCGTCTCGTACGTCTCGGTGCGGACATTATATACGTCTATTACGTTATATATCCTAACCAAAGGCAACTTAACATCTCGGATGTAGTATTTTCCAACATTCCTGGCGGGTCGGACCCAACTTCTCGGTGGGCACATTATATACGTCTATATCGTAATATAACCTAAACTAACCCATCTAGACCCTCGCTGGTAATATTTTACAAAATCCCGGTCACGTCGGCCCGTACTTTTCCGTGGGGACATTTTATACGTCTATAATTTTATATATCCTAACCTAAGGGAACCTAATATCTCGGATGTAGTATTTTCCAACATTCCTGGCGGGTCGGCCCCTACTTCTCGGTGGGCACATTATATACGTCTGTAACGTAATATAACCTAACCTAAGCCACCTACACCCTCGCTGGTAATGTTTCACAGAATCCCGTTCGTGTCTTCCCGTACGTCTCGAAGCCGGACATTATATACGTCTATAAAGTTACATATCCTAACCTAAGGCAACCTAACATCTCGAATGTAGTATTTCACAACATTCCTGGCGGGTCGGCCCCACTTCTCGGCGGGAACATTATATACGTTTATAACGTAATATAACCTAACCTAACCCATCTAGCCCCTCGCTGGTAATGTTTTACAAAATCCCAGTCGTGTCGGCCCGTACTTTTCCGTGGGGACATTATATGCGTCTATAATCTTATATATCCTAACCTAAGGCAACTTAACATGTCGGATGTAGTATTTTCCAACATTCCTGGCGGGTCGGCCCCTACTTCTCGGTGGGCACATTATATACGTCTATATCGTAATATAACCTAACCTAACCCATCTAGAACCTCGCTGGTAATGTTTTACAGAATCCCGGTCGTGTCGTCTCGTACGTCTCGGTGCGGACATTATATACGTCTATAACGTTATATATCCTAACCTAAGGGAACCTAACATCTCGGATGTAGTATTTCACTACATTCCTGGCGGGTCGGCCCCACTTCTCGGTGGGAACATTATTTACGTCTACAACGTAATATAACCTAACCTAACCCATATAGAACCTCGCTGGTAATGTTTTACAAAATCCCGGTCGTGTCGGCCCGTACTTCTCCGTGGGGTCATTATATGCGTCTATATCGTTGTATATCCTAACCTAAGGCAACCTAACATCTCGGATGTAGTATTTTCCAACATTCCTGGCGGGTCGGACCCTACATCTCGGTGGGCGCATTATATAAGTCTATATCGTAATATAACCTAAACTAACCCATCTAGACCCTCGCTGGTAATGTTTTCGAAAATCCCGGTCATATAGGCCCGTACTTTTCCGTGGGGACATTTTATACGTCTATAATTTTATATATCCTAAGCGAACGGAACCTAACATTTCGGATGTAGTATTTTCCAACATTCCTGGCGGGTCGGCCCCTACTTCTCGGTGGGCACATTATATACGTCTATAACGTAATATAACCTAACCTAAGCCACCTACACCCTCGCTGGTAATGTTTCACAGAATCCCGTTCGTGTCTTCCCGTACGTCTCGAAGCCGGACATTATATACGTCTATAATTTTATATATCCTAAGTTAGGCAACCTAACATCTCGAATGTAGTACTTCACAACATTCCTGGCGGGTCGGCCCCACTTCTCGGTGGGAACATTATATACGTCTATATCGTAATATAACCTAACCTAACCCATCTAGACCCTCACTGGTAATGTTTTACAGAATCTCGGTCGTGTCGTCTCGTACGTCTCGGTGCGGACATTATATACGTCTATAACGTTATATATCCTAACCTAAGGGAACCTAACATCTCGGATGTAGTATTTCACAATATTCCTGGCTGGTCGGCCCCACTTCTCGGTGGGAACATTATATACGTCTATATCGTAATATAACCTAACCTAACCCATCTAGACCCTCGCTGGTAATGTTTTACAGAATCTCGGTCGTGTCGTCTCGTACGTCTCGGTGCGGACATTATATACGTCTATAACATTATATATCCTAACCTAAGGGAACCTAACATCTCGGATGTAGTATTTCACAATATTCCTGGCTGGTCGGCCCCACTTCTCGATGGGAACATTATATACGTCTATATCGTAATATAACCTAACCTAACCCATCTAGACCCTCGTTGGTAATGTTTTACAGAATATCGGTCGTGTCCTCTCGTACGTCTCGGTGCGGACATTATATACGTCTATAACGTTATATATCCTAACCAAAGGCAACTTAACATCTCGGAAGTAGTATTTTCCAACATTCCTGGCGGGTCGGACCCAACATCTCGGTGGGCATATTATATACGTCTATATCGTAATATAACCTAAACTAACCCATCTAGACCCTCGCTGGTAATGTTTTACAAAATCCCGGTCATGTCGGCCCGTACTTTACCGTGGGGACATTTTATACGTCTATAATTTTATATATCCTAACCTCAGGGAACCTAATATCTCGGATGTAGTATTTTCCAACATTCCTGGCGGGTCGGCCCCTACTTCTCGGTGGGCACATTATATACGTCTGTAACGTAATATAACCTAACCTAAGCAACCTACACCCTGGCTGGTAATGTTTCACAGAATCCCGTTCGTGTCTTCCCGTACGTCTCGAAGCCGGACATTATATACGTCTATAAAGTTACATATCCTAACCTAAGGCAAACTAACATCTCGAATGTAGTATTTCACAACATTCCTGGCGGGTCGGCCCCACTTCTCGGCGGGAACATTATATACGTTTATAACGTAATATAACCTAACCTAACCCATCTAGCCCCTCGCTGGTAATGTTTTACAAAATCCCAGTCGTGTCGGCCCGTACTTTTCCGTGGGGACATTATATACGTCTATAATCTTATATATCCTAACCTAAGGCAACTTAACATCTCGGATGTAGTATTTTCCAACATTCCTGGCGGGTCGGCCCCTACTTCTCGGTGGGCACATTATATACGTTTATATCGTAATATAACCTAACCTAACCCATCTAGACCCTCGCTGGTAATGTTTTACAGAATCCCGGTCGTGTCGTCTCGTACGTCTCGGTGCGGACATTATATAAGTCTATAACGTTATATATCCTAACCTAAGGGAACCTAACATCTCGGATGTAGTATTTCACTACATTCCTGGCGGGTCGGCCCCTCTTCTCGGTGGGAACATTATTTACGTCTATAACGTAATATAAACTAACCTAACCCATCTAGCCCCTCGCTGGTAATGTTTTACAAAATCCCAGTCGTGTCGGCCCGTACTTCTCCGTGGGGACATTATATGCGTCTATAATCTTATATATCCTAACCTAAGGCAACTTAACATGTCGGATGTAGTATTTTCCAACATTCCTGGCGGGTCGGCCCCTACTTCTCGGTGGGCACATTATATACGTCTATATCGTAATATAACCTAACCTAACCCATCTAGAACCTCGCTGGTAATGTTTTACAGAATCCCGGTCGTGTCGTCTCGTACGTCTCGGTGCGGACATTATATACGTCTATAACGTTATATATCCTAACCTAAGGGAACCTAACATCTCGGATGTAGTATTTCACTACATTCCTGGCGGGTCGGCCCCACTTCTCGGTGGGAACATTATTTACGTCTACAACGTAATATAACCTAACCTAACCCATATAGAACCTCGCTGGTAATGTTTTACAAAATCCCGGTCGTGTCGGCCCGTACTTCTCCGTGGGGTCATTATATGCGTCTATATCGTTGTATATCCTAACCTAAGGCAACCTAACATCTCGGATGTAGTATTTTCCAACATTCCTGGCGGGTCGGACCCTACATCTCGGTGGGCGCATTATATAAGTCTATATCGTAATATAACCTAAACTAACCCATCTAGACCCTCGCTGGTAATGTTTTCGAAAATCCCGGTCATATAGGCCCGTACTTTTCCGTGGGGACATTTTATACGTCTATAATTTTATATATCCTAAGCGAACGGAACCTAACATTTCGGATGTAGTATTTTCCAACATTCCTGGCGGGTCGGCCCCTACTTCTCGGTGGGCACATTATATACGTCTATAACGTAATATAACCTAACCTAAGCCACCTACACCCTCGCTGGTAATGTTTCACAGAATCCCGTTCGTGTCTTCCCGTACGTCTCGAAGCCGGACATTATATACGTCTATAATTTTATATATCCTAAGTTAGGCAACCTAACATCTCGAATGTAGTACTTCACAACATTCCTGGCGGGTCGGCCCCACTTCTCGGTGGGAACATTATATACGTCTATATCGTAATATAACCTAACCTAACCCATCTAGACCCTCACTGGTAATGTTTTACAGAATCTCGGTCGTGTCGTCTCGTACGTCTCGGTGCGGACATTATATACGTCTATAACGTTATATATCCTAACCTAAGGGAACCTAACATCTCGGATGTAGTATTTCACAATATTCCTGGCTGGTCGGCCCCACTTCTCGGTGGGAACATTATATACGTCTATATCGTAATATAACCTAACCTAACCCATCTAGACCCTCGCTGGTAATGTTTTACAGAATCTCGGTCGTGTCGTCTCGTACGTCTCGGTGCGGACATTATATACGTCTATAACATTATATATCCTAACCTAAGGGAACCTAACATCTCGGATGTAGTATTTCACAATATTCCTGGCTGGTCGGCCCCACTTCTCGATGGGAACATTATATACGTCTATATCGTAATATAACCTAACCTAACCCATCTAGACCCTCGTTGGTAATGTTTTACAGAATATCGGTCGTGTCCTCTCGTACGTCTCGGTGCGGACATTATATACGTCTATAACGTTATATATCCTAACCAAAGGCAACTTAACATCTCGGAAGTAGTATTTTCCAACATTCCTGGCGGGTCGGACCCAACATCTCGGTGGGCATATTATATACGTCTATATCGTAATATAACCTAAACTAACCCATCTAGACCCTCGCTGGTAATGTTTTACAAAATCCCGGTCATGTCGGCCCGTACTTTACCGTGGGGACATTTTATACGTCTATAATTTTATATATCCTAACCTCAGGGAACCTAATATCTCGGATGTAGTATTTTCCAACATTCCTGGCGGGTCGGCCCCTACTTCTCGGTGGGCACATTATATACGTCTGTAACGTAATATAACCTAACCTAAGCAACCTACACCCTGGCTGGTAATGTTTCACAGAATCCCGTTCGTGTCTTCCCGTACGTCTCGAAGCCGGACATTATATACGTCTATAAAGTTACATATCCTAACCTAAGGCAAACTAACATCTCGAATGTAGTATTTCACAACATTCCTGGCGGGTCGGCCCCACTTCTCGGCGGGAACATTATATACGTTTATAACGTAATATAACCTAACCTAACCCATCTAGCCCCTCGCTGGTAATGTTTTACAAAATCCCAGTCGTGTCGGCCCGTACTTTTCCGTGGGGACATTATATACGTCTATAATCTTATATATCCTAACCTAAGGCAACTTAACATCTCGGATGTAGTATTTTCCAACATTCCTGGCGGGTCGGCCCCTACTTCTCGGTGGGCACATTATATACGTTTATATCGTAATATAACCTAACCTAACCCATCTAGACCCTCGCTGGTAATGTTTTACAGAATCCCGGTCGTGTCGTCTCGTACGTCTCGGTGCGGACATTATATAAGTCTATAACGTTATATATCCTAACCTAAGGGAACCTAACATCTCGGATGTAGTATTTCACTACATTCCTGGCGGGTCGGCCCCTCTTCTCGGTGGGAACATTATTTACGTCTATAACGTAATATAAACTAACCTAACCCATATAAAACCTCGCTGGTAATGTTTTACAAAATCCCGGTCGTGTCGGCCCGTACTTCTCCGTGGGGACATTATATGCGTCTATATCGTTATATATCCTAACCTAAGGCAACCTAACATCTCGGATGTAGTATTTTCCAACATTCCTGGCGGGTCGGACCCTACTTCTCGGTGGGCGCATTATATACGTCTATATCGTAATATAACCTAAACTAACCCATCTAGACCCTCGCTGGTAATGTTTTCGAAAATCCCTGTCATATAGGCCCGTACTTTTCCGTGGGGACATTTTATACGTCTATAATTTTATATATCCTAACCGAAGGGAACCTAACATCTCGGATGTAGTATTTTCCAACATTCCTGGCGGGTCGGCCCCTACTTCTCGGTGGGCACATTATATACGTCTGTAACGTAATATAACCTAACCTAAGCCACCTACACCCTCGCTGGTAATGTTTCACAGAATCCCGTTCGTGTCTTCCCGTACGTCTCGAAGCCGGACATTATATACGTCTATAATTTTATATATCCTAACCTAAGGCAACCTAACATCTCGAATGTAGTACTTCACAACATTCCTGGCGGGTCGGCCCCACTTCTCGGTGGGAACATTATATACGTCTATATCGTAATATAACCTAACCTAACCCATCTAGACCCTCACTGGTAATGTTTTAAAGAATCTCGGTCGTGTCGTTTCGTACGTCTCGGTGCGGACATTATATACGTCTATAACGTTATATATCCTAACCTAAGGCAACTTAACATCTCGGAAGTAGTATTTTCCAACATTCCTGGCGGGTCGGACCCAACTTCTCGGTGGGCATATTATATACGTCTATATCGTAATATAACCTAAACTAACCCATCTAGACCCTCGCTGGTAATGTTTTACAAAATCCCGGTCATGTCGGCCCGTACTTTTCCGTGGGGACATTTTATACGTCTATAATTTTGTTATATCCTAACCTAAGGGAACCTAATATCTCGGATGTAGTATTTTCCAACATTCCTGGCGGGTCGGCCCCTACTTCTCGGTGGGCACATTATATACGTCTGTAACGTAATATAACCTAACCTAAGCAACCTACACCCTGGCTGGTAATGTTTCACAGAATCCCGTTCGTGTCTTCCCGTACCTCTCGAAGCCGGACATTATATACGTCTATAAAGTTACATATCCTAACCTAAGGCAAACTAACATCTCGAATGTAGTATTTCACAACATTCCTGGCGGGTCGGCCCCACTTCTCGGCGGGAACATTATATACGTTTATAACGTAATATAACCTAACCTAACCCATCTAGCCCCTCGCTGGTAATGTTTTACAAAATCCCAGTCGTGTCGGCCCGTACTTTTCCGTGGGGACATTATATACGTCTATAATCTTATATATCCTAACCTAAGGCAACTTAACATCTCGGATGTAGTATTTTCCAACATTCCTGGCGGGTCGGCCCCTACTTCTCGGTGGGCACATTATATACGTTTATATCGTAATATAACCTAACCTAACCCATCTAGACCCTCGCTGGTAATGTTTTACAGAATCCCGGTCGTGTCGTCTCGTACGTCTCGGTGCGGACATTATATACGTCTATAACGTTATATATCCTAACCTAAGGGAACCTAACATCTCGGATGTAGTATTTCACTACATTCCTGGCGGGTCGGCCCCACTTCTCGGTGGGAACATTATTTACGTCTATAACGTAATATAAACTAACCTAACCCATATAGAACCTCGCTGGTAATGTTTTACAAAATCCCGGTCGTGTCGGCCCGTACTTCTCCGTGGGGACATTATATGCGTCTATATCGTTATATATCCTAACCTAAGGCAACCTAACATCTCGGATGTAGTATTTTCCAACATTCCTGGCGGGTCGGACCCTACTTCTCGGTGGGCGCATTATATACGTCTATATCGTAATATAACCTAAACTAACCCATCTAGACCCTCGCTGGTAATGTTTTCGAAAATCCCTGTCATATAGGCCCGTACTTTTCCGTGGGGACATTTTATACGTCTATAATTTTATATATCCTAACCGAAGGGAACCTAACATCTCGGATGTAGTATTTTCCAACATTCCTGGCGGGTCGGCCCCTACTTCTCGGTGGGCACATTATATACGTCTGTAACGTAATATAACCTAACCTAAGCCACCTACACCCTCGCTGGTAATGTTTCACAGAATCCCGTTCGTGTCTTCCCGTACGTCTCGAAGCCGGACATTATATACGTCTATAATTTTATATATCCTAACCTAAGGCAACCTAACATCTCGAATGTAGTACTTCACAACATTCCTGGCGGGTCGGCCCCACTTCTCGGTGGGAACAGTATATACGTCTATATCGTAATATAACCTAACCTAACCCATCTAGACCCTCACTGGTAATGTTTTACAGAATCTCGGTCGTGTCGTCTCGTACGTCTCGGTGCGGACATTATATACGTCTATACCGTTATATATCCTAACCTAAGAGAACCTAACATCTCGGATGTAGTATTTCACAATATTCCTGGCTGGTCGGCCCCACTTCTCGGTGGGAACATTATATACGTCTATATCGTAATATAACCTAACCTAACCCATCTAGACCCTCGCTGGTAATGTTTTACAGAATCTCGGTCGTGTCGTCTCGTACGTCTCGGTGCGGACATTATATACGTCTATAACGTTATATATCCTAACCTAAGGGAACCTAACATCTCGGATGTAGTATTTCACAATATTCCTGGCTGGTCGGCCCCACTTCTCGATGGGAACATTATATACGTCTATATCGTAATATAACCTAACCTAACCCATCTAGACCCTCGTTGGTAATGTTTTACAGAATCTCGGTCGTGTCCTCTCGTACGTCTCGGTGCGGACATTATATACGTCTATAACGTTATATATCCTAACCTAAGGGAACGTAACATCTAGGATGTAGTATTTTCCAACATTCCTGGCGGGTCGGACCCTACTTCTCGGTGGGCGCATTATATACGTCTATATCGTAATATAAACTAACCTAACCCATCTAGACCCTCGCTAGTAATGTTTTACAGAATCTCGCTCGTGTCCTCTCGTACGTCTCGGTGCGGACATTATATACGTCTATAACGTTATATATCCTAACCTAAGGGAACCTAACATCTCGGATGTAGTATTTCACTACATTCCTGGCGGGTCGGCCCCACTTCTCGGTGGGAACATTATTTACGTCTATAACGTAATATAACCTAACCTAACCCATATAGAACCTCGCTGGTAATGTTTTCGAAAATCCCGGTCATATCGGCTCGTACTTTTCCGTGGGGACATTTTATACGTCTATAATTTTATATATCCTAACCGAAGGGAACCTAACATCTCGGATGTAGTATTTTCCAACATTCCTGGCGGGTCGGCCCCTACTTCTCGGTGGGCACATTATATACGTCTATAACGTAATATAACCTAACCTAAGCCACCTACACCCTCGCTGGTAATGTTTCACAATATCCCGTTCGTGTCTTCCCGTACGTCTCGAAGCCGGACATTATATACGTCTATAATTTTATATATCCTAACCTAAGGGAACCTAACATCTCGGATGTAGTATTTCACAACATTCCGGGCTGGTCGGCCCCACTTCTCGGTGGGAACATTGTATACGTCTATATCGTATTATAACCTAACCTAACTCACCTAGACCCTCGCTGGTAATGTTTTACAGAATCCCGGTCGTGTCGTCCCGCACGTCTCGGTGCGGACATCATATACGTCTATAACGTTATATATCCTAACCTAAGGCAACTTAACATCTCCGATGTAGTATTTTCCAAAATTCCTGGCGGGTCGGCCCCTACTTCTCGGTGGGCACATTATATACGTCTATAACGTAATATAACCTAACCTAACCCATCTAGCCCCTCGCTTGTAATGTTATGCAGAATCCCGGTCGTGTCATCCCGTACTTCTCGGTGGGGACATTTTATACGTCTATAATTTTATATATCCTAACCTAAGGGAACCTAATATCTCGGATGTAGTATTTTCCAACATTCCTGGCGGGTCGGCCCCTACTTCTCGGTGGGCACATTATATACGTCTGTAACGTAATATAACCTAACCTAAGCCACCTACACCCTCGCTGGTAATGTTTCACAGAATCCCGTTCGTGTCTTCCCGTACGTCTTGAAGCCGGACATTATATACGTCTATAAAGTTACATATCCTAACCTAAGGCAACCTAACATCTCGAATGTAGTATTTCACAACATTCCTGGCGGGTCGGCCCCACTTCTCGGCGGGAACATTATATACGTTTATAACGTAATATAACCTAACCTAACCCATCTAGCCCCTCGCTGGTAATGTTTTACAAAATCCCAGTCGTGTCGGCCCGTACTTTTCCGTGGGGACATTATATGCGTCTATAATCTTATATATCCTAACCTAAGGCAACTTAACATGTCGGATGTAGTATTTTCCAACATTCCTGGCGGGTCGGCCCCTACTTCTCGGTGGGCACATTATATACGTCTGTAACGTAATATAACCTAAACTATCCCATCTAGATCCTCGCTGGTAATGTTTTACAAAATCGCGGTCATGTCGGCCCGTACTTTTCCGTGGGGACATTTTATACGTCTATAATTTTATATATCCTAACCTAAGGGAACCTAACATCTCGGATGTAGTATTTTCCAACATTCCTGGCGGGTCGGCCCCACTTCTCGGTGGGAACATTATTTACGTCTATAACGTTATATATCCTAACCTAAGGGAACCTAACATCTCGGATGTAGTATTTCACAACATTCCTGGCTGGTCGGCCCCACTTCTCGGTGGGAACATTATATACGTCTATATCGTATTATAACCTAACCTAACCCACCTAGACCCTCGCTGGTAATGTTTTACAGAATCCCGGTCGTGTCGTCCCGCACGTCTCGGTGCGGACATCATATACGTCTATAACGTTATATATCCTAACCTAAGGCAACTTAACATCTCCGATGTAGTATTTTCCAAATTCCTGGCGCGTCGGCCCCTACTTCTCGGTGGGCACATTATATACGTCTATAACGTAATATAACCTAACCTAAGCCACCTACACCCTCGCTGGTAATGTTTCACAGAATCCCGTTCGTGTCTTCCCGTACGTCTCGAAGCCGGACATTATATACGTCTATAATTTTATATATCCTAAGTTAGGCAACCTAACATCTCAAATGTAGTACTTCACAACATTCCTGGCGGGTCGGCCCCACTTCTCGGTGGGAACATTATATACGTCTATATCGTAATATAACCTAACCTAACCCATCTAGACCCTCACTGGTAATGTTTTACAGAACCTCGGTCGTGTCGTCTCGTACGTCTCGGTGCGGACATTATATACGTCTATAACGTTATATATCCTAACCTAAGGGAACCTAACATCTCGGATGTAGTATTTCACAATATTCCTGGCTGGTCGGCCCCACTTCTCGGTGGGAACATTATATACGTCTATATCGTAATATAACCTAACCTAACCCATCTAGACCCTCGCTGGTAATGTTTTACAGAATCTCGGTCGTGTCGTGTCGTACGTCTCGGTGCGGACATTATATACGTCTATAACATTATATATCCTAACCTAAGGGAACCTAACATCTCGGATGTAGTATTTCACAATATTCCTGGCTGGTCGGCCCCACTTCTCGATGGGAACATTATATACGTCTATATCGTAATATAACCTAACCTAACCCATCTAGACCCTCGTTGGTAATGTTTTACAGAATCTCGGTCGTGTCCTCTCGTACGTCTCGGTGCGGACATTATATACGTCTATAACGTTATATATCCTAACCAAAGGCAACTTAACATCTCGGAAGTAGTATTTTCCAACATTCCTGGCGGGTCGGACCCAACTTCTCGGTGGGCATATTATATACGTCTATATCGTAATATAACCTAAACTAACCCATCTAGACCCTCGCTGGTAATGTTTTACAAAATCCCGGTCATGTCGGCCCGTACTTTTCCGTGGGGACATTTTATACGTCTATAATTTTATATATCCTAACCTAAGGGAACCTAATATCTCGGATGTAGTATTTTCCAACATTCCTGGCGGGTCGGCCCCTACTTCTCGGTGGGCACATTATATACCTCTGTAACGTAATATAACCTAACCTAAGCAACCTACACCCTGGCTGGTAATGTTTCACAGAATCCCGTTCGTGTCTTCCCGTACGTCTCGAAGCCGGACATTATATACGTCTATAAAGTTACATATCCTAACCTAAGGCAACCTAACATCTCGAATGTAGTACTTCACAACATTCCTGGCGGGTCGGCCCCACTTCTCGGCGGGAACATTATATACGTTTATAACGTAATATAACCTAACCTAACCCATCTAGCCCCTCGCTGGTAATGTTTTACAAAATCCCAGTCGTGTCGGCCCGTACTTTTCCGTGGGGACATTATATGCGTCTATAATCTTATATATCCTAACCTAAGGCAACTTAACATGTCGGATGTAGTATTTTCCAACATTCCTGGCGGGTCGGCCCCTACTTCTCGGTGGGCACATTATATACGTCTGTAACGTAATATAACCTAAACTATCCCATCTAGATCCTCGCTGGTAATGTTTTACAAAATCGCGGTCATGTCGGCCCGTACTTTTCCGTGGGGACATTTTATACGTCTATAATTTTATATATCCTAACCTAAGGGAACCTAACATCTCGGATGTAGTATTTTCCAACATTCCTGGCGGGTCGGCCCCACTTCTCGGTGGGAACATTATTTACGTCTATAACGTTATATATCCTAACCTAAGGGAACCTAACATCTCGGATGTAGTATTTCACAACATTCCTGGCTGGTCGGCCCCACTTCTCGGTGGGATCATTATATACGTCTATATCGTATTATAACCTAACCTAACCCACCTAGACCCTCGCTGGTAATGTTTTACAGAATCCCGGTCGTGTTGTCCCGCACGTCTCGGTGCGGACATCATATACGTCTATAACGTTATATATCCTAACCTAAGGCAACTTAACATCTCCGATGTAGTATTTTCCAAATTCCTGGCGCGTCGGCCCCTACTTCTCGGTGGGCACATTATATACGTCTATAACGTAATATAACCTAACCTAAGCCACCTACACCCTCGCTGGTAATGTTTCACAGAATCCCGTTCGTGTCTTCCCGTACGTCTCGAAGCCGGACATTATATACGTCTATAATTTTATATATCCTAAGTTAGGCAACCTAACATCTCAAATGTAGTACTTCACAACATTCCTGGCGGGTCGGCCCCACTTCTCGGTGGGAACATTATATACGTCTATATCGTAATATAACCTAACCTAACCCATCTAGACCCTCACTGGTAATGTTTTACAGAACCTCGGTCGTGTCGTCTCGTACGTCTCGGTGCGGACATTATATACGTCTATAACGTTATATATCCTAACCTAAGGGAACCTAACATCTCGGATGTAGTATTTCACAATATTCCTGGCTGGTCGGCCCCACTTCTCGGTGGGAACATTATATACGTCTATATCGTAATATAACCTAACCTAACCCATCTAGACCCTCGCTGGTAATGTTTTACAGAATCTCGGTCGTGTCGTGTCGTACGTCTCGGTGCGGACATTATATACGTCTATAACATTATATATCCTAACCTAAGGGAACCTAACATCTCGGATGTAGTATTTCACAATATTCCTGGCTGGTCGGCCCCACTTCTCGATGGGAACATTATATACGTCTATATCGTAATATAACCTAACCTAACCCATCTAGACCCTCGTTGGTAATGTTTTACAGAATCTCGGTCGTGTCCTCTCGTACGTCTCGGTGCGGACATTATATACGTCTATAACGTTATATATCCTAACCAAAGGCAACTTAACATCTCGGAAGTAGTATTTTCCAACATTCCTGGCGGGTCGGACCCAACTTCTCGGTGGGCATATTATATACGTCTATATCGTAATATAACCTAAACTAACCCATCTAGACCCTCGCTGGTAATGTTTTACAAAATCCCGGTCATGTCGGCCCGTACTTTTCCGTGGGGACATTTTATACGTCTATAATTTTATATATCCTAA
Source organism: Xylocopa violacea (assembly GCA_963969225.1). Lineage (NCBI taxonomy): Eukaryota > Metazoa > Arthropoda > Insecta > Hymenoptera > Apidae > Xylocopa > Xylocopa violacea. The sequence goes on along the minus strand of CAXAJV010000011.1, from coordinate 6,444,487 downwards.
CCTAAGGGAACCTAATATCTCGGATGTAGTATTTTCCAACATTCCTGGCGGGTCGGCCCCTACTTCTCGGTGGGCACATTATATACCTCTGTAACGTAATATAACCTAACCTAAGCAACCTACACCCTGGCTGGTAATGTTTCACAGAATCCCGTTCGTGTCTTCCCGTACGTCTCGAAGCCGGACATTATATACGTCTATAAAGTTACATATCCTAACCTAAGGCAACCTAACATCTCGAATGTAGTACTTCACAACATTCCTGGCGGGTCGGCCCCACTTCTCGGTGGGAACATTATATACGTCTATATCGTAATATAACCTAACCTAACCCATCTAGACCCTCGCTGGTAATGTTTTACAGAATCTCGGTCGTGTCGTCTCGTACGTCTCGGTGCGGACATTATATACGTCTATAACGTTATATATCCTAACCTAAGGGAACCTAACATCTCGGATGTAGTATTTCACAATATTCCTGGCTGGTCGGCCCCACTTCTCGATGGGAACATTATATACGTCTATATCGTAATATAACCTAACCTAACCAATCTAGACCCTCGCTGGTAATGTTTTACAGAATCTCGGTCGTGTCCTCTCGTACGTCTCGGTGCGGACATTATATACGTCTATAACGTTATATATCCTAACCAAAAGCAACTTAACATCTCGGATGTAGTATTTTCCAACATTCCTGGCGGGTCGGACCCCACTTCTCGGTGGGCATATTATATACGTCTATATCGTAATATAACCTAAATTAACCCATCTAGACCCTCGCTGGTAATGTTTTACAAAATCCCGGTCATGCCGGCCCGTACTTTTCCGTGGGGACATTTTATACGTCTATAATTTTATATATCCTAACCTAAGGGAACCTAATATCTCGGATGTAGTATTTTCCAACATTCCTGGCGGGTCGGCCCCTACTTCTCGGTGGGCACATTATATACGTCTGTAACGTAATATAACCTAACCTAAGCCACCTACACCCTCGCTGGTAATGTTTCACAGAATCCCGTTCGTGTCTTCCCGTACGTCTCGAAGCCGGACATTATATACGTCTATAAAGTTACATATCCTAACCTAAGGCAACCTAACATCTCGAATGTAGTATTTCACAACATTCCTGGCGGGTAGGCCCCACTTCTCGGTGGGCACATTATATATGTCTATATCGTAATATAACCTAACCTAACCCATCTAGACCCTCGCTGGTAATGTTTTACAGAATCCCGGTCGTGTCGTCTCGTACGTCTCGGTACGGACATTATATACGTCTATAACGTTATATATCCTAACCTAAGGGAACCTAACATCTCGAATGTAGTACTTCACAACATTCCTGGCGGGTCGGCCCCACTTCTCGGTGGGAACATTATATACGTCTATATCGTAATATAACCTAACCTAACCCATCTAGACCCTCACTGGTAATGTTTCACAGAATCCCGTTCGTGTCTTCCCGTACGTCTCGAAGCCTGACATTATATACGTCTATAATTTCATATATCCTAACCTAAGGCAACCTAACATCTCGAATGTAGTACTTCACAACATTCCTGGCGGGTCGGCCCCACTTCTCGGTGGGAACATTATTTACGTCTATAACGTTATATATCCTAACCTAAGGGAACCTAACATCTCGGATGTAGTATTGCACAACATTCCGGGCTGGTCGGCCCCACTTCTCGGTGGGAACATTATATACGTCTATATCGTATTATAACCTAACCTAATCCACCTAGACCCCCGCTGGTAATGTTTTACAGAATCCCGATCGTGTCGTCCTGCACGTCTCGGTGCGGACATCATATACGTCTATAACGTTATATATCCTAACCTAAGGCAACTTAACATCTCCGATGTAGTATTTTCCAAAATTCCTGGCGGGTCGGACCCAACTTCTCGGTGGGCACATTATATACGTCTATATCGTAATATAACCTAAACTAACCCATCTAGACCCTCGCTGGTAATGTTTTACAAAATCCCGGTCATGTCGGCACGTACTTTTCGGTGGGGACATTATATACGTCTATAACTTTGTATATCCTAACCTAAGGGAACCTAACATCTCGGATGTAGTATTTCACAATATTCCTAACTGGTCGGCCCCACTTCTCGGTGGGAACATTATATACGTCTATATCGTAATATAACCTAACCTAACCCATCTAGACCCTCGCTGGTAATGTTTTACAGAATCTCGGTCGTGTCGTGTCGTACGTCTCGGTGCGGACATTATATACGTCTATAACATTATATATCCTAACCTAAGGGAACCTAACATCTCGGATGTAGTATTTCACAATATTCCTGGCTGGTCGGCCCCACTTCTCGATGGGAACATTATATACGTCTATATCGTAATATAACCTAACCTAACCCATCTAGACCCTCGTTGGTAATGTTTTACAGAATCTCGGTCGTGTCCTCTCGTACGTCTCGGTGCGGACATTATATACGTCTATAACGTTATATATCCTAACCAAAGGCAACTTAACATCTCGGAAGTAGTATTTTCCAACATTCCTGGCGGGTCGGACCCAACTTCTCGGTGGGCATATTATATACGTCTATATCGTAATATAACCTAAACTAACCCATCTAGACCCTCGCTGGTAATGTTTTACAAAATCCCGGTCATGTCGGCCCGTACTTTTCCGTGGGGACATTTTATACGTCTATAATTTTATATATCCTAACCTAAGGGAACCTAATATCTCGGATGTAGTATTTTCCAACATTCCTGGCGGGTCGGCCCCTACTTCTCGGTGGGCACATTATATACCTCTGTAACGTAATATAACCTAACCTAAGCAACCTACACCCTGGCTGGTAACGTTTCACAGAATCCCGTTCGTGTCTTCCCGTACGTCTCGAAGCCGGACATTATATACGTCTATAAAGTTACATATCCTAACCTAAGGCAACCTAACATCTCGAATGTAGTACTTCACAACATTCCTGGCGGGTCGGCCCCACTTCTCGGTGGGAACATTATATACGTCTATATCGTAATATAACCTAACCTAACCCATCTAGACCCTCGCTGGTAATGTTTTACAGAATCCCGGTCGTGTCGTCTCGTACGTCTCGGTGCGGACATTATATACGTCTATAACGTTATATATCCTAACCTAAGGGAACCTAACATCTCGGATGTAGTATTTCACTACATTCCTGGCGGGTCGGCCCCACTTCTCGGTGGGAACATTATTTACGTCCATAACGTAATATAACCTAACCTAACCCATGTAGAACCTCGCTGGTAATGTTTTACAAAATCCCGGTCGTGTCGGCCCGTACTTCTCCGTGGGGACATTATATGCGTCTATATCGTTATATATCCTAACCTAAGGCAACCTAACATCTCGGATGTAGTATTTTCCAACATTCCTGGCGGGTCGGACCCTACTTCTCGGTGGGCGCATTATATACGTCTATATCGTAATCTAACCTAAACTAACCCATCTAGACCCTCGCTGGTAATGTTTTCGAAAATCCCTGTCATATCGGCCCGTACTTTTCCGTGGGGACATTTTATACCTCTATAATTTTATATATCCTAACCGAAGGGAACCTAACATCTCGGATGTAGTATTTTCCAACATTCCTGGCGGGTCGGCCCCTACTTCTCGGTGGGCACATTATATACGTCTATATCGTAATATAACCTAACCTAACCAATCTAGACCCTCGCTGGTAATGTTTCACAGAATCCCGTTCGTGTCTTCCCGTACGTCTCGAAGCCGGACATTATATACGTCTATAATTTTATATATCCTAACCTAAGGCAACCTAACATCTCGAATGTAGTACTTCACAACATTCCTGGCGGGTCGGCCCCACTTCTCGGTGGGAACATTATATACGTCTATATCGTAATATAACCTAACCTAACCCATCTAGACCCTCGCTGGTAATGTTTTACAGAATCTCGGTCGTGTCGTCTCGTACGTCTCGGTGCGGACATTATATACGTCTATAACGTTATATATCCTAACCTAAGGGAACCTAACATCTCGGATGTAGTATTTCACAATATTCCTGGCTGGTCGGCCCCACTTCTCGATGGGAACATTATATACGTCTATATCGTAATATAACCTAACCTAACCAATCTAGACCCTCGCTGGTAATGTTTTACAGAATCTCGGTCGTGTCCTCTCGTACGTCTCGGTGCGGACATTATATACGTCTATAACGTTATATATCCTAACCAAAGGCAACTTAACATCTCGGATGTAGTATTTTCCAACATTCCTGGCGGGTCGGACCCCACTTCTCGGTGGGCATATTATATACGTCTATATCGTAATATAACCTAAATTAACCCATCTAGACCCTCGCTGGTAATGTTTTACAAAATCCCGGTCATGCCGGCCCGTACTTTTCCGTGGGGACATTTTATACGTCTATAATTTTATATATCCTAACCTAAGGGAACCTAATATCTCGGATGTAGTATTTTCCAACATTCCTGGCGGGTCGGCCCCTACTTCTCGGTGGGCACATTATATACGTCTGTAACGTAATATAACCTAACCTAAGCCACCTACACCCTCGCTGGTAATGTTTCACAGAATCCCGTTCGTGTCTTCCCGTACGTCTCGAAGCCGGACATTATATACGTCTATAAAGTTACATATCCTAACCTAAGGCAACCTAACATCTCGAATGTAGTATTTCACAACATTCCTGGCGGGTAGGCCCCACTTCTCGGTGGGCACATTATATATGTCTATATCGTAATATAACCTAACCTAACCCATCTAGACCCTCGCTGGTAATGTTTTACAGAATCCCGGTCGTGTCGTCTCGTACGTCTCGGTACGGACATTATATACGTCTATAACGTTATATATCCTAACCTAAGGGAACCTAACATCTCGAATGTAGTACTTCACAACATTCCTGGCGGGTCGGCCCCACTTCTCGGTGGGAACATTATATACGTCTATATCGTAATATAACCTAACCTAACCCATCTAGACCCTCACTGGTAATGTTTCACAGAATCCCGTTCGTGTCGTCCTGCACGTCTCGGTGCAGACATCATATACGTCTATAACGTTATATATCCTAACCTAAGGCAACTTAACATCTCCGATGTAGTATTTTCCAAAATTCCTGGCGGGTCGGACCCAACTTCTCGGTGGGCACATTATATACGTCTATATCGTAATATAACCTAAACTAACCCATCTAGACCCTCGCTGGTAATGTTTTACAAAATCCCGGTCATGTCGGCCCGTACTTTTCGGTGGGGACATTATATACGTCTATAACTTTGTATATCCTAACCTAAGGGAACCTAACATCTCGGATGTAGTATTTCACAATATTCCTAACTGGTCGGCCCCACTTCTCGGTGGGAACATTATATACGTCTATATCGTAATATAACCTAACCTAACCCATCTAGACCCTCGCTGGTAATGTTTTACAGAATCTCGGTCGTGTCGTCTCGTACGTCTCGGTGCGGACATTATATACGTCTATAACGTTATATATCCTAACCAAAGGCAACTTAACATCTCGGATGTAGTATTTTCCAACATTCCTGGCGGGTCGGACCCAACTTCTCGGTGGGCACATTATATACGTCTATATCGTAATATAACTTAAACTAACCCATCTAGACCCTCGCTGGTAATGTTTTACAAAATCCCGGTCATGTCGGCCCGTACTTTTCCGTGGGGACATTTTATACGTCTATAATTTTATATATCCTAACCTAAGGGAACCTAATATCTCGGATGTAGTATTTTCCAACATTCCTGGCGGGTCGGCCCCTACTTCTCGGTGGGCACATTATATACGTCTGTAACGTAATATAACCTAACCTAAGCCACCTACACCCGCGCTGGTAATGTTTCACAGAATCCCGTTCGTGTCTTCCCGTGCGTCTCGAAGCCGGACATTATATACGTCTATAAAGTTACATATCCTAACCTAAGGCAACCTAACATCTCGAATGTAGTATTTCACAACATTCCTGGCGGGTCGGCCCCACTTCTCGGTGGGCACATTATATACGTCTATATCGTAATATAACCTAACCTAACCCATCTAGACCCTCGCTGTTAATGTTTTACAGAATCCCGGTCGTGTCGTCTCGTACGTCTCGGTACGGACATTATATACGTCTATAACTTTATATATCCTAACCTAAGGGAACCTAACATCTCGAATGTAGTACTTCACAACATTCCTGGCGGGTCGGCCCCACTTCTCGGTGGGAACATTATATACGTCTATATCGTAATATAACCTAACCTAACCCATCTAGACCCTCACTGGTAATGTTTCACAGAATCCCGTTCGTGTCTTCCCGTACGTCTCGAAGCCGGACATTATATACGTCTATAATTTCATATATCCTAACCTAAGGCAACCTAACATCTCGAATGTAGTACTTCACAACATTCCTGGCGGGTCGGCCCCACTTCTCGGTGGGAACATTATTTACGTCTATAACGTTATATATCCTAACCTAAGGGAACCTAACATCTCGGATGTAGTATTTCACAACATTCCGGGCTGGTCGGCCCCACTTCTCGGTGGGAACATTATATACGTCTATATCGTATTATAACCTAACCTAACCCACCTAGACCCCCGCTGGTAATGTTTTACAGAATCCCGGTCGTGTCGTCCTGCACGTCTCGGTGCGGACATCATATACGTGTATAACGTTATATATCCTAACCTAAGGCAACTTAACATCTCCGATGTAGTATTTTCCAAAATTCCTGGCGGGTCGGACCCAACTTCTCGGTGGGCACATTATATACGTCTATATCGTAATATAACCTAAACTAACCCATCTAGACCCTCGCTGGTAATGTTTTACAAAATCCCGGTCATGTCGGCACGTACTTTTCGGTGGGGACATTATATACGTCTATAACTTTGTATATCCTAACCTAAGGGAACCTAACATCTCGGATGTAGTATTTCACAATATTCCTAACTGGTCGGCCCCACTTCTCGGTGGGAACATTATATACGTCTATATCGTATTATAACCTAACCTAACCCACCTAGACCCCCGCTGGTAATGTTTTACAGAATCCCGGTCGTGTCGTCCTGCACGTCTCGGTGCGGACATCATATACGTCTATAACGTTATATATCCTAACCTAAGGCAACTTAACATCTCCGATGTAGTATTTTCCAAAATTCCTGGCGGGTCGGACCCAACTTCTCGGTGAGCACATTATATACGTCTATATCGTAATATAACCTAAACTAACCCATCTAGACCCTCGCTGGTAATGTTTTACAAAATCCCGGTCATGTCGGCCCGTACTTTTCCGTGGGGACATTTTATACGTCTATAATTTTATATATCCTAACCTAAGGGAACCTAATATCTCGGATGTAGTATTTTCCAACATTCCTGGCGGATCGGCCCCTACTTCTCGGTGGGAACATTATATACGTCTATATCGTAATAAAACCTAACCTAACCCATCTAGACCCTCACTGGTAATGTTTCACAGAATCCCGTTCGTGTCTTCCCGTACGTCTCGAAGCCGGACATTATATACGTCTATAATTTCATATATCCTAACCTAAGGCAACCTAACATCTCGAATGTAGTACTTCACAACATTCCTGGCGGGTCGGCCCCACTTCTCGGTGGGAACATTATTTACGTCTATAACGTTATATATCCTAACCTAAGGGAACCTAACATCTCGGATGTAGTATTTCACAACATTCCGGGCTGGTCGGCCCCACTTCTCGGTGGGAACATTATATACGTCTATATCGTATTATAACCTAACCTAACCCACCTAGACCCCCGCTGGTAATGTTTTACAGAATCCCGGTCGTGTCGTCCTGCACGTCTCGGTGCGGACATCATGTACGTCTATAACGTTATATATCCTAACCTAAGGCAACTTAACATCTCCGATGTAGTATTTTCCAAAATTCCTGGCGGGTCGGACCCAACTTCTCGGTGGGCACATTATATACGTCTATATCGTAATATAACCTAAACTAACCCATCTAGACCCTCGCTGGTAATGTTTTACAAAATCCCGGTCATGTCGGCACGTACTTTTCGGTGGGGACATTATATACGTCTATAACTTTGTATATCCTAACCTAAGGGAACCTAACATCTCGGATGTAGTATTTCACAATATTCCTAACTGGTCGGCCCCACTTCTCGGTGGGAACATTATATACGTCTGTAACGTAATATAACCTAACCTAAGTCACCTACACCCGCGCTGGTAATGTTTCACAGAATCCCGTTCGTGTCTTCCCGTACGTCTCGAAGCCGGACATTATATACGTCTATAAAGTTACATATCCTAACCTAAGGCAACCTAACATCTCGAATGTAGTATTTCACAACATTCCTGGCGGGTCGGCCCCACTTCTCGGCGGGAACATTATATACGTTTATAACGTAATATAACCTAACCTAACCCATCTAGCCCCTCGCTGGTAATGTTTTACAAAATCCCAGTCGTTTCGGCCCGTACTTTTCCGTGGGGACATTATATACGTCTATAATCCTATATATCCTAACCTAAGGCAACTTAACATCTCGGATGTAGCATTTTCCAACATTCCTGGCGGGTCGGCCCCTACTTCTCGGTGGGCACATTATATACGTCTATATCGTAATATAACCTAACCTAAGCCACCTACACCCTCGCTGGTAATGTTTCACAGAATCCCGTTCGTGTCTTCCCGTACGTCTCGAAGCCGGACATTATATACGTCTATAATTTTATATATCCTAACCTAAGGCAACCTAACATCTCGAATGTAGTACTTCACAACATTCCTGGCGGGTCGGCCCCACTTCTCGGTGGGAACATTATATACATCTATATCGTAATATAACCTAACCTAACCCATCTAGACCCTCACTGGTAATGTTTTACAGAATCTCGGTCGTGTCGTCTCGTACGTCTCGGTGCGGACATTATATACGTCTATAACGTTATATATCCTAACCTAAGGGAACCTAACATCTCGGATGTAGTATTTCACAATATTCCTGGCTGGTCGGCCCCACTTCTCGGTGGGAACATTATATACGTCTATATCGTAATATAACCTAACCTAACCCATCTAGACCCTCGCTGGTAATGTTTTACAGAATCTCGGTCGTGTCGTCGCGTACGTCTCGGTGCGGACATTATATACGTCTATAACGTTATATATCCTAACCTAAGGGAACCTAACATCTCGGATGTAGTATTTCACAATATTCCTGGCTGGTCGGCCCCACTTCTCGATGGGAACATTATATACGTCTATATCGTAATATAACCTAACCTAACCAATCTAGACCCTCGCTGGTAATGTTTTACAGAATCTCGGTCGTGTCGTCTCGTACGTCTCGGTGCGGACATTATATACGTCTATAACGTTATATATCCTAACCAAAGGCAACTTAACATCTCGGATGTAGTATTTTCCAACATTCCTGGCGGGTCGGACCCCACTTCTCGGTGGGCATATTATATACGTCTATATCGTAATATAACCTAAACTAACCCATCTAGACCCTCGCTGGTAATGTTTTACAAAATCCCGGTCATGTCGGCCCGTACTTTTCCGTGGGGACATTTTATACGTCTATAATATTATATATCCTAACCTAAGGGAACCTAATATCTCGGATGTAGTATTTTCTAACATTCCTGGCGGGTCGGCCCCTACTTCTCGGTGGGCACATTATATACGTCTGTAACGTAATATAACCTATCCTAAGCCACCTACACCCTCGCTGGTAATGTTTCACAGAATCCCGTTCGTGTCTTCCCGTACGTCTCGAAGCCGGACATTATATACGTCTATAAAGTTACATATCCTAACCTAAGGCAACCTAACATCTCGAATGTAGTATTTCACAACATTCCTGGCGGGTCGGACCCTACTTCTCGGTGGGCGCATTATATACGTCTATATCGTAATATAACCTAAACTAACCCATCTAGACCCTCGCTGGTAATGTTTTCGAAAATCCCTGTCATACCGGCCCGTACTTTTCCGTGGGGACATTTTATACGTCTATAATTTTATATATCCTAACCGAAGGGAACCTAACATCTCGGATGTAGTATTTTCCAACATTCCTGGCGGGTCGGCCCCTACTTCTCGGTGGGCACATTATATACGTCTGTAACGTAATATAACCTAACCTAAGCCACCTACACCCTCGCTGGTAATGTTTCACAGAATCCCGTTCGTGTCTTCCCGTACGTCTCGAAGCCGGACATTATATACGTCTATAATTTTATATATCCTAACCTAAGGCAACCTAACATCTCGAATGTAGTACTTCACAACATTCCTGGCGGGTCGGCCCCACTTCTCGGTGGGAACATTATATACGTCTATATCGTAATATAGCCTAACCTAACCCATCTAGACCCTCACTGGTAATGTTTCACAGAATCCCGTTCGTGTCTTCCCGTACGTCTCGAAGCCGGACATTATATACGTCTATAATTTTATATATCCTAACCTAAGGCAACCTAACATCTCGGATGTAGTACTTCACAACATTCCTGGCGGGTCGGCCCCACTTCTCGGTGGGAACATTATTTACGTCTATAACGTTATATATCCTAACCTAAGGGAACCTAACATCTCGGATGTAGTATTTCACAACATTCCGGGCTGGTCGGCCCCACTTCTCGGTGTTAACATTATATACGTCTATATCGTATTATAACCTAACCTAACCCACCTAGACCCCCGCTGGTAATGTTTTACAGAATCCCGGTCGTGTCGTCCTGCACGTCTCGGTGCGGACATCATATACGTCTATAACGTTATATATCCTAACCTAAGGCAACTTAACATCTCCGATGTAGTATTTTCCAAAATTCCTGGCGGGTCGGACCCAACTTCTCGGTGGGCACATTATATACGTCTATATCGTAATATAACCTAAACTAACCCATCTAGACCCTCGCTGGTAATGTTTTACAAAATCCCGGTCATGTCGGCCCGTACTTTTCGGTGGGGACATTATATACGTCTATAACTTTGTATATCCTAACCTAAGGGAACCTAACATCTCGGATGTAGTATTTTCCAACATTCCTGGCGGGTCGGCCCCTACTTCTCGGTGGGCACATTATATACGTCTATATCGTAATATAACCTAACCTAACCCATCTAGACCCTCGCTGGTAATGTTTTACAGAATCTCGGTCGTGTCGTCTCGTACGTCTCGGTGCGGACATTATATACGTCTATAACGTTATATATCCTAACCAAAGGCAACTTAACATCTCGGATGTAGTATTTTCCAACATTCCTGGCGGGTCGGACCCAACTTCTCGGTGGGAACATTATATACGTCTATATCGTATTATAACCTAACCTAACCCACCTAGACCCCCGCTGGTAATGTTTTACAGAATCCCGGTCGTGTCGTCCTGCACGTCTCGGTGCGGACATCATATACGTCTATAACGTTATATATCCTAACCTAAGGCAACTTAACATCTCCGATGTAGTATTTTCCAAAATTCCTGGCGGGTCGGACCCAACTTCTCGGTGGGCACATTATATACGTCTATATCGTAATATAACCTAAACTAACCCATCTAGACCCTCGCTGGTAATGTTTTACAAAATCCCGGTCATGTCGGCCCGTACTTTTCGGTGGGGACATTATATACGTCTATAACTTTGTATATCCTAACCTAAGGGAACCTAACATCTCGGATGTAGTATTTCACAATATTCCTAACTGGTCGGCCCCACTTCTCGGTGGGAACATTATATACCTCTATATCGTAATATAACCTAACCTAACCCATCTAGACCCTCGCTGGTAATGTTTTACAGAATCTCGGTCGTGTCGTCTCGTACGTCTCGGTGCGGACATTATATACGTCTATAACGTTATATATCCTAACCAAAGGCAACTTAACATCTCGGATGTAGTATTTTCCAACATTCCTGGCGGGTCGGACCCAACTTCTCGGTGGGCACATTATATACGTCTATATCGTAATATAACTTAAACTAACCCATCTAGACCCTCGCTGGTAATGTTTTACAAAATCCCGGTCATGTCGGCCCGTACTTTTCCGTGGGGACATTTTATACGTCTATAATTTTATATATCCTAACCTAAGGGAACCTAATATCTCGGATGTAGTATTTTCCAACATTCCTGGCGGATCGGCCCCTACTTCTCGGTGGGCACATTATATACGTCTGTAACGTAATATAGCCTAACCTAAGCCACCTACACCCGCGCTGGTAATGTTTCACAGAATCCCGTTCGTGTCTTCCCGTACGTCTCGAAGCCGGACATTATATACGTCTATAAAGTTACATATCCTAACCTAAGGCAACCTAACATCTCGAATGTAGTATTTCACAACATTCCTGGCGGGTCGGCCCCACTTCTCGGCGGGAACATTTTATACGTTTATAACGTAATATAACCTAACCTAACCCATCTAGCCCCTCGCTGGTAATGTTTTACAAAATCCCAGTCGTGTCGGCCCGTACTTTTCCGTGGGGACATTATATACGTCTATAATCTTATATATCCTAACCTAAGGCAACTTAACATCTCGGATGTAGTATTTTCCAACATTCCTGGCGGTTCGGCCCCTACTTCTCGGTGGGCACATTATATACGTCTATATCGTAATATAACCTAACCTAACCCATCTAGACCCTCGCTGGTAATGTTTTACAGAATCCCGGTCGTGTCGTCTCGTACGTCTCGGTGCGGACATTATATACGTCTATAACGTTATATATCCTAACCTAAGGGAACCTAACATCTCGGATGTAGTATTTCACTACATTCCTGGCGGGTCGGCCCCACTTCTCGGTGGGAACATTATTTACGTCCATAACGTAATATAACCTAACCTAACCCATGTAGAACCTCGCTGGTAATGTTTTACAAAATCCCGGTCGTGTCGGCCCGTACTTCTCCGTGGGGACATTATATGCGTCTATACCGTTATATATCCTAACCTAAGGCAACCTAACATCTCGGATGTAGTATTTTCCAACATTCCTGGCGGGTCGGACCCTACTTCTCGGTGGGCGCATTATATACGTCTATATCGTAATATAACCTAAACTAACCCATCTAGACCCTCGCTGGTAATGTTTTCGAAAATCCCTGTCATATCGGCCCGTACTTTTCCGTGGGGACATTTTATACGTCTATAATTTTATATATCCTAACCGAAGGGAACCTAACATCTCGGATGTAGTATTTTCCAACATTCCTGGCGGGTCGGCCCCTACTTCTCGGTGGGCACATTATATACGTCTATAACGTAATATAACCTAACCTAAGCCACCTACACCCTCGCTGGTAATGTTTCACAGAATCCCGTTCGTGTCTTCCCGTACGTCTCGAAGCCGGACATTATATACGTCTATAATTTTATATATCCTAAGTTAGGCAACCTAACATCTCGAATGTAGTACTTCACAACATTCCTGGCGGGTCGGCCCCACTTCTCGGTGGGAACATTATATACGTCTATATCGTAATATAACCTAACCTAACCCATCTAGACCCTCGCTGGTAATGTTTTACAAAATCCCGGTCGTGTCGGCCCGTACTTCTCGGTGGGGACATTATTTACATCTATAACGTTATATATCCTAACCTAAGGGAACCTAAAATCTCGGATGTAGTACTTCACAACATTCCTGGCGGGTCGGCCCCTACTTTTCGGTGGGCACACTATATACGTCTATATCGTAATGTAACCTAACTTAACCCATCTAGACCCTTGCTGGTAATGTTTTACAAAATCCCGGTCGTGTCGGCCCATACTTCTCCGTGGGGACATTATATACGTCTATATCGTTATATATCCTAACCTAAGGCAACCTAACATCTCGGATGTAGTATTTTCCAACATTCCTGGCGGGGCGGCCGCTACTTCTCGGTGGGAACATTATATACGTCTATATCGTAATATAACCTAACCTAACCCACCCAGACCCTCGCTGGTAATGTTTTACAGAATCCCGGTCGTGTCGTCCCGTACGTCTCCGTGCGGACATTCTATACGTCTATAAAATTATATATCCTAACCTAAGGCAACCTAACATCTCGAATGTAGTATTTCACAACATTCCTGGCGGGTCGGCCCCACTTCTCGGTGGGAACATTATTTACGTGTATAACGTAATATAACCTAACCTAACCCATCTAGACCCTCGCTGGTAATGTTTTACAAAATCCCGGTCCTGTCGGCCCGTAATTCTCCGTGGGGACATTATATGCGTCTATATCGTTATATATACTAACCTAAGGCAACCTAACATCTCGGATGTAGTATTTCACAACATTCCTGGCTGGTCGGCCCCACTTCTCGGTGGGAACATTATATACGTTTATAACGTAATATAACCTAACCTAACCCATCTAGCCCCTCGCTTGTAATGTTTTACAGAATCCCGGTCGTGTCGTCCCGTACGTCTCGGTGCGCACATTATATACGTCTATAACGTTATATATCCTACCCAAAGGCAACTTAACATCTCGGATGTAGTATTTTCGTTCATTCCTGGCGGGTCGGCCCCTACTTCTCGGTGGGCACACTATTTACGTCTATATCGTAATATAACCTAACCTAACCCATCTAGACCATCGCTGGTAATGATTTACAAAATCCCGGTCGTGTCGGCCCGTACTTCTCCGTGGGGATATTATATACGTCTATATCGATATATATCCTAACCTAAGGCAACTTTACATCTCCGATGTAGTATTTTCCAACATTCCTGGCGGGTCGGCCCCTACTTCTCGGTGGGCACATTATATACGTCTATATCGTAATATAACCTAACCTAACCCATCTAGACCCTCGCTGGTAATGTTTTACAAAATCCCGGTCGTGTCGGCCCGTACTTTTCCGTGGGGACATTATATACGTCTATAACGTTATATATCCTAACCAAAGGCAACTTAACATCTCGGATGTAGTATTTTCCAACATTCCTGGCGGGTCGGAACCTACTTCTCGGTGGGCACATTATATACGTCTATATCGTAATATAACCTAACCTAACCCATCTACACCCTCGCTGGTAATGTTTTACAGAATCCCGGTCGTGTCGTCTCGTACGTCTCGGTGCGGACATTATATACGTCTATAACGTTATATACCCTAACCAAAGGCAACTTAACATCTCGGATGTAGTATTTTCCAACATTCCTGGCGGGTCGGACCCTACTTCTCGGTGGGCACATTATATACGTCTATATCGTAATATAACCTAAACTAACCCATCTAAACCCTCGCTGGTAATGTTTTACAAAATCCCGGTCATGTCGGCCCGTACCTTTACGTGGGGACATTATATACGTCTATATCGTTATATATCCTAACCTAAGGCAACCTAACATCTCGGATGTAGTATTTTCCAACATCCCTGCCGGGTCGGCCCCTACTTCTCGGTGGGCACATTATATACGTCTATATCGTAATATAACCTAACCTAACCCATCTAGACCCTCGCTGGTAATGTTTTACAGAATCCCGGTCGTGTCGTCTCGTACGTCTCGGTGCGGACATTATATACGTCTATAACGTTATATACCCTAACCAAAGGCAACTTAACATCTCGGATGTAGTATTTTCCAACATTCCTGGCGGGTCGGACCCTACTTCACGGTGGGCACATTATATACGTCTATATCGTAATATAACCTAAACTAACCCATCTAGACCCTCGCTGGTAATGTTTTACAAAATCCCGGTCATGTCGGCCCGTACTTTTCCGTGGGGACGTTATATACGTCTATATCGTTATATATCCTAACCTAAGGCAACCTAATATCTCGGATGTAGTATTTTCCAACATCCCTGGCGGGTCGGACCCTACTTCTCGGTGGGCACATTATATACGTCTATATCATAATATAATCTAACCTAACCCATCCAGACCCTCGCTGGTAATGTTTTACAAAATCCCGGTCTTGTCGGCCCGTACTTCTCGGTGGGGACATTATATACGTCTATAACGTTATATATCCTAACCTAAGGGAACCTAACATCTCGGATGTAGTATTTTCCAACATTCCTGCCGGGTCGGCCCCTACTTCTCGGTGGGCACATTATATACGTCTATATCGTAATATAACCTAACCTAACCCATCTAGACCCTCGCTGGTAATGTTTTACAGAATCCCGGTCGTGTCATCTCGTACGTCTCGGTGCGGACATTATATACGTCTATAACGTTATATAGCCTAACCAAAGGCAACTTAACATCTCGGATGTAGTATTTTCCAACATTCCTGGCGGGTCGGACCCTACTTCACGGTGGGCACATTATATACGTCTATATCGTAATATAACCTAAACTAACCCATCTAGACCCTCGCTGGTAATGTTTTACAAAATCCCGGTCATGTCGGCCCGTACTTTTCCGTGGGGACATTATATACGTCTATATCGTTATATATCCTAACCAAAGGCAACTTAACATCTCGAATGTAGTATTTTCCAACATTCCTGGCGGGTCGGACCCTACTTCTCGGTGGGCACATTATATACGTCTATATCGTAATATAACCTAACCTAACCCATCTAGACCCTCGCTGGTAATGTATTACAAAATCCCGGTCGTGTCGGACCGTACTTCTCGGTGGGGACATTATTTACGTCTGTAACGTTATATATCCTAACTTAAGGGAACCTAACATCTCGGATGTAGTATTTCGCAACATTCCTGGCGGGGCGACGCCAATTCTCGGTGGGAACATTATATACGTCTATATCGTAATATAACCTAACCAAACCCATCTAGCCCTTAGCTGGGAATGTTTTACAGAATCCCGGTCGTGTCGTCCCGTACGTCTCGGTGCGGACATTATATACGTCTATAACGTTATATATCCTAACCAAAGGCAACTTAACATCTCGAGTGTAGTATTCTCCAACATCCCTGGCGGGTCGGACCCTACTTCTCGGTGGGCACATTATATACGTCTATATCGTAATATAACCTAACCTAACCCATCTAGACACTCGCTGGTAATGTATTACAAAATCCCGGTCGTGTCGGACCGTACTTCTCGGTGGGGACATTATTTACGTCTGTAACGTTATATATCCTAACTTAAGGGAACCTAACATCTCGGATGTAGTATTTCGCAACATTCCTGGCGGGGCGACGCCAATTCTCGGTGGGAACATTATATACGTCTATATCGTAATATAACCTAACCAAACCCATCTAGCCCTTAGCTGGTAATGTTTTACAGAATCCCGTTCGTGTCGTCTCGTACGTCTCGGTGCGGACATTATATACGTCTATAACGTTATATATCCTAACCTAAGGGAACCTAACATCTCGGATGTAGTATTTTCCAACATTCCTACCGTGTCGGCCCCTACTTCTCGGTGGGCACATTATATACGTCTATATCGTAATATAACCTAACCTAACCCACCTAGACCCTCGCTGGTAATGTTTTACAAAATCCCGGTCGTGTCGGCCCGTACTTCTCGGTGGGGACATTATTTACGTCTATAACGTTATATATCCTAACCTAAGGGATCCTAACATCTCGGATGTAGTATTTAACAACATTCCTGGCGGGGCGGCGCCAATTCTCGGTGGGAACATTATATACGTCTATATCGTAATATAACCTAACCTAACCCATCTAGCCCTTAGCTGGGAATGTTTTACAGAATCCCGGTCGTGTCGTCCCGTACGTCTCGGTGCGGACATTATATACGTCTATAACGTTATATATCCTAACCAAAGGCAACTTAACATCTCGAATGTAGTATTCTCCAACATCCCTGGCGGGTCGGACCCTACTTCTCGGTGGGCACATTATATACGTCTATATCGTAATATAACCTAACCTAACCCATCTAGACCCTCGCTGGTAATGTTTTACAAAATCCCGGTCTTGTCGGCCCGTACTTCTCGGTGGGGACATTATATACGTCTATAACGTTATATATCCTAACCTAAGTGAACCTAACATCTCGGATGTAGTATTTTCCAACATTCCTGCCGGGTCGGCCCCTACTTCTCGGTGGGCACATTATATACGTCTATATCGTAATATAACCTAACCTAACCCATCTAGACCCTCGCTGGTAATGTTTTACAAAATCCCGGTCGTGTCGGCCCGTACTTTTCCGTGGGGACATTATATACGTCTATAATATTATATATCCTAACCTAAGGGAACCTAACATCTAGGATGTAGTATTTTCCAACATTCCTGCCGGGTCGGCCCTTACTTCTCGGTGGGCACATTATATACGTCTATATCGTAATATAACCTAACCTAACTCATCTAGACCCTCGCTGGTAATGTTTTACAGAATCCCGGTCATGTCGTCTCGTACGTCTCTGTGCGGACATTATATACGTCTATAACGTTATATATCCTTACCAAAGGCAACTTAACTTCTCGGATGTAGTATTTTCCAACATTCCTGGCGGGTCGGACCCTACTTCTCGGTGGGCACATTATATACGTCTATATCGTAATGTAACCTAAACTAACCCATCTAGACCCTCGCTGGTAATGTTTTACAAAATCCCGGTCGTGTCGGCCCGTACTTCTCGGTGGGGACATTATATACGTCTATAACGTTATATATCCTAACCTAAGGGAACCTAACATCTCGGATGTAGTATTTTCCAACATTCCTGGCGGGTCGACCCCTACTTCTCGGTGGGCACATTATGTACGTCTATATCGTAATATAACCTATCCTAACCCATCTAGACCCTCGCTGTTAATGTTTTACAAAATCCCGGTCGTGTCGGCCCGTACTTTTCCGTGGGGACATTATATACGTCTATAATTTTATATATCCTAACCTAAGGCAACTTAACATCTCGAATGTAGTATTTTCCAACATTCCTGGCGGGTCGGCACGTAATTCTCGGTGGGAACATTATATACGTTTATAACGTAGTATAGCCTAACCTAACCCATCTAGCCCCTCGCTTGTAATGTTTTACAGTATCCCGGTCGTGTCGTCCCGTGCGTCTCGGTGCGGACATTATATACGTCTATAACGTTATGTATCCTAACCAAAGCAACTTAACATCTCGGATGTAGTATTTTCGAACATTCCTGGCGGGTCGGACCCTACTTCTCGGTGGGCACAGTATATACGTCTATATCGTAATATAACCTAAACTAACCCATCTAGAACCTCGCTGGTAATGTTTTCCAAAATCCCGGTCATGTCGGCCCGTACTTTTCCGTGGGGACATTTTATACGTCTATAATTTTATATATCCTAACCTAAGGGAAACTAACATCTCGGATGTAGTATTTTCCAACATTCCTGGCGGGTCGGCCCCTACTTCTCGGTGGGCACATTATATACGTCTATAACCTAATATAACTTAACCTAAGCCACCTACACCCTCGCTGGTAATGTTTCACAGAATCCCGTTCGTGTCTTCCCGTACGTCTCGAAGCCGGACATTATATACGTCCATAACGTTATATATCCTAACCAAAGGCAACCTAACATCTCGAATGTAGTATTTCACAACATTCCTGGCGGGTCGGACCCTGCTTCTCGGTGGGCACATTATATACGTCTATATCGTAATATAACCTAACCTAACCCATCTAGACCCTCGCTGGTAATGTTTTACAAAATCCCGGTCGTGTCGGCCCGTACTTTTCCGTGGGGACATTATATACCTCTATAACGTTATATATCCTAACCTAAGGGAACCTAACATCTCGGTTGTAGTATTTCACAACATTCCTGGCTGGTCGGCCCCACTTCTCGGTGGGAACATTATATACGTTTATAACGTAGTATAACCTAACCTAACCCATCTAGCCCCTCGCTTGTAATGTTTTACAGAATCCCGGTCGTGTCGTCCCATACGTCTCGGTGCGGACATTATATACGTCTATAACGTTATATATCCTAACCAAATGCAACCTAACATCTCGAATGTAGTATTTTCCAACATTCCTGGCGGGGCGGCCGCTACTTCTCGGTGGGAACATTATATACGTCTATATCGTAATATAACCTAACCTAACCCACCTAGACCCTCGCTGATAATGTTTTACAAAATCCCGGTCGTGTCGTCCCGTGCGTCTCGGTGCGGACATTATATACGTCTATAACGTCATGTATCCTAACCAAAGGCAACTTAACATCTCGGATGTAGTATTTTCGAACATTCCTGGCGGGTCGGACCCTACTTCTCGGTGGGCACAGTATATACGTCTATATCGTAATATAACCTAAACTAACCCATCTAGAACGTCGCTGGTAATGTTTTCCAAAATCCCGGTCATGTCGGCCCGTACTTTTCCGTGGGGACATTTTATACGTCTATAATTTTATATATCCTAACCTAAGGGAAACTAACATCTCGGATGTAGTAGTTTCCAACATTCCTGGCGGGTCGGCCCCTACTTCTCGGTGGGCACATTATATACGTCTATAACCTAATATAACTTAACCTAAGCCACCTACACCCTCGCTGGTAATGTTTCACAGAATCCCGTTCGTGTCTTCCCGTACGTCTCGAAGCCGGACATTATATACGTCCATAACGTTATATATCCTAACCAAAGGCAACCTAACATCTCGAATGTAGTATTTCACAACATTCCTGGCGGGTCGGACCCTACTTCTCGGTGGGCACATTATATACGTCTATATCGTAATATAACCTAACCTAACCCATCTAGACCCTCGCTGGTAATGTTTTACAAAATCCCGGTCGTGTCGGCCCGTACTTTTCCGTGGGGACATTATATACCTCTATAACGTTATATATCCTAACCTAAGGGAACCTAACATCTCGGTTGTAGTATTTCACAACATTCCTGGCTGGTCGGCCCCACTTCTCGGTGGGAACATTATATACGTTTATAACGTAGTATAACCTAACCTAACCCATCTAGCCCCTCGCTTGTAATGTTTTACAGAATCCCGGTCGTGTCGTCCCATACGTCTCGGTGCGGACATTATATACGTCTATAACGTTATATATCCTAACCAAATGCAACCTAACATCTCGAATGTAGTATTTTCCAACATTCCTGGCGGGGCGGCCGCTACTTCTCGGTGGGAACATTATATACGTCTATATCGTAATATAACCTAACCTAACCCACCTAGATCCTCGCTGGTAATGTTTTACAAAATCCCGGTCGTGTCGGCCCGTACTTCTCGGTGGGGATATTATTTACGTCTGTAACGTTATATATCCTAACTTAAGGGAACCTAACATCTCGGATGTAGTATTTCGCAACATTCCTGGCGGGGCGACGCCAATTCTCGGTGGGAACATTATATACGTCTATATCGTAATATAACCTAACCAAACCCATCTAGCCCCTAGCTGGGAATGTTTTACAGAATCCCGGTCGTGTCGTCCCGTACGTCTCGGTGCGGACATTATATACGTCTATAACGTTATATACCCTAACCAAAGGCAACTTAACATCTCGGATGTAGTATTTTCCAACATTCCTGGCGGGTCGG
Organism: Xylocopa violacea; assembly: GCA_963969225.1. NCBI lineage: Eukaryota > Metazoa > Arthropoda > Insecta > Hymenoptera > Apidae > Xylocopa > Xylocopa violacea. The sequence goes on along the minus strand of CAXAJV010000011.1, from coordinate 6,422,972 downwards.
ACCCTACTTCACGGTGGGCACATTATATACGTCTATATCGTAATATAACCTAACCTAACCCATCTAGACCCTCGCTGGTAATGTTTTACAAAATCCCGGTCGTGTCGGCCCGTACTTTTCCGTGGGGACATTATATACCTCTATAACGTTATATATCCTAACCTAAGGGAACCTAACATCTCGGTTGTAGTATTTCACAACATTCCTGGCTGGTCGGCCCCACTTCTCGGTGGGAACATTATATACGTTTATAACGTAGTATAACCTAACCTAACCCATCTAGCCCCTCGCTTGTAATGTTTTACAGAATCCCGGTCGTGTCGTCCCATACGTCTCGGTGCGGACATTATATACGTCTATAACGTTATATATCCTAACCAAATGCAACCTAACATCTCGAATGTAGTATTTTCCAACATTCCTGGCGGGGCGGCCGCTACTTCTCGGTGGGAACATTATATACGTCTATATCGTAATATAACCTAACCTAACCCACCTAGACCCTCGCTGATAATGTTTTACAAAATCCCGGTCGTGTCGGCCCGTACTTCTCGGTGGGGACATTATTTACGTCTGTAACGTTATATATCCTAACTTAAGGGAACCTAACATCTCGGATGTAGTATTTCGCAACATTCCTGGCGGGGCGACGCCAATTCTCGGTGGGAACATTATATACGTCTATATCGTAATATAACCTAACCAAACCCATCTAGCCCTTAGCTGGGAATGTTTTACAGAATCCCGGTCGTGTCGTCCCGTACGTCTCGGTGCGGACATTATATACGTCTATAACGTTATATATCCTAACCAAAGGCAACTTAACATCTCGAATGTAGTATTCTCCAACATCCCTGGCGGGTCGGACCCTACTTCTCGGTGGGCACATTATATACGTCTATATCGTAATATAACCTAACCTAACCCATCTAGACCCTCGCTGGTAATGTTTTACAAAATCCCGGTCTTGTCGGCCCGTACTTCTCGGTGGGGACATTATATACGTCTATAACGTTATATATCCTAACCTAAGGGAACCTAACATCTCGGATGTAGTATTTTCCAACATTCCTGCCGGGTCGGCCCCTACTTCTCGGTGGGCACATTATATACGTCTATATCGTAATATAACCTAACCTAACCCATCTAGACCCTCGCTGGTAATGTTTTACAAAATCCCGGTCGTGTCGGCCCGTACTTTTCCGTGGGGACATTATATACGTCTATAATATTATATATCCTAACCTAAGGGAACCTAACATCTCGGATGTAGTATTTTCCAACATTCCTGCCGGGTCGGCCCTTACTTCTCGGTGGGCACATTATATACGTCTATATCGTAATATAACCTAACCTAACTCATCTAGACCCTCGCTGGTAATGTTTTACAGAATCCCGGTCATGTCGTCTCGTACGTCTCTGTGCGGACATTATATACGTCTATAACGTTATATATCCTTACCAAAGGCAACTTAACTTCTCGGATGTAGTATTTTCCAACATTCCTGGCGGGTCGGACCCTACTTCTCGGTGGGCACATTATATACGTCTATATCGTAATGTAACCTAAACTAACCCATCTAGACCCTCGCTGGTAATGTTTTACAAAATCCCGGTCGTGTCGGCCCGTACTTCTCGGTGGGGACATTATATACGTCTATAACGTTATATATCCTAACCTAAGGGAACCTAACATCTCGGTTGTAGTATTTCACAACATTCCTGGCTGGTCGGCACGTAATTCTCGGTGGGAACATTATATACGTTTATAACGTAGTATAGCCTAACCTAACCCATCTAGCCCCTCGCTTGTAATGTTTTACAGTATCCCGGTCGTGTCGTCCCGTGCGTCTCGGTGCGGACATTATATACGTCTATAACGTTATGTATCCTAACCAAAGCAACTTAACATCTCGGATGTAGTATTTTCGAACATTCCTGGCGGGTCGGACCCTACTTCTCGGTGGGCACAGTATATACGTCTATATCGTAATATAACCTAAACTAACCCATCTAGAACCTCGCTGGTAATGTTTTCCAAAATCCCGGTCATATCGGCCCGTACTTTTCCGTGGGGACATTTTATACGTCTATAATTTTATATATCCTAACCTAAGGGAAACTAACATCTCGGATGTAGTATTTTCCAACATTCCTGGCGGGTCGGCCCCTACTTCTCGGTGGGCACATTATATACGTCTATAACGTAATATAACCTAACCTAAGCCACCTACACCCTCGCTGGTAATGTTTCACAGAATCCCGTTCGTGTCTTCCCGTACGTCTCGAAGCCGGACATTACATACGTCTATAACGTTATATATCCTAACCAAAGGCAACCTAACATCTCGAATGTAGTATTTCACAACATTCCTGGCGGGACGGACCCTACTTCTCGGTGGGCACATTATATACGTCTATATCGTAATATAACCTAACCTAACCCATCTAGACCCTCGCTGGTAATGTTTTACAAAATCCCGGTCGTGTCGGCCCGTACTTTTCCGTGGGGACATTATATACGTCTATAATTTTATATATCCTAACCTAAGGGAACCTAACATCTCGGATGTAGTATTTTCCAACATTCCTGCCGGGTCGGCCCCTACTTCTCGGTGGGCACATTATATACGTCTATATCGTAATATAACCTAACCTAACCCACCTAGACCCTCGCTGATAATGTTTTACAAAATCCCGGTCGTGTCGGCCCGTACTTCTCGGTGGGGACATTATTTACGTCTGTAACGTTATATATCCTAACTTAAGGGAACATAACATCTCGGATGTAGTATTTCGCAACATTCCTGGCGGGGCGACGCCAATTCTCGGTAGGAACATTATATACGTCTATATCGTAATATAACCTAACCAAACCCATCTAGCCCCTAGCTGGGAATGTTTTACAGAATCCCGGTCGTGTCGTCCCGTACGTCTCGGTGCGGACATTATATACGTCTATAACGTTATATATCCTAACCAAAGGCAACTTAACATCTCGAATGTAGTATTCTCCAACATCCCTGGCGGGTCGGACCCTACTTCTCGGTGGGCACATTATATACGTCTATATCGTAATATAACCTAACCTAACCCATCTAGACCCTCGCTGGTAATGTTTTCCAAAATCCCGGTCTTGTCGGCCCGTACTTCTCGGTGGGGACATTATATACGTCTATAACGTTATATATCCTAACCTAAGGGAACCTAACATCTCGGTTGTAGTATTTCACCACATTCCTGGCTGGTCGGGCCCACTTCTCGGTGGGAACATTATATACGTTTATAACGTAGTATAACCTAACCTAACCCATCTAGCCCCTCGCTTGTAATGTTTTACAGAATCCCGGTCGTGTCGTCCCATACGTCTCGGTGCGGACATTATATACGTCTATAACGTTATATATCCTAACCAAAGGCAACCTAACATCTCGAATGTAGTATTTTCCAACATTCCTGGCGGGGCGGCCGCTACTTCTCGGTGGGAACATTATATACGTCTATATCGTAATATAACCTAACCTAACCCATCTAGACCCTCGCTGGTAATGTTTTACAAAATCCCGGTCTTGTCGGCCCGTACTTCCAGGTGGGGACATTATATACGTCTATAACGTTATATATCCTAACCTAAGGGAACCTAACATCTCGGTTGTAGTATTTCACAACATTCCTGGCTGGTCGGCCCCACTTCTCGGTGGGAACATTATATACGTTTATAACGTAGTATAACCTAACCTAACCCATCTAGCCCCTCCCTTGTAATGTTTTACAGAATCCCGGTCGTGTCGTCCCATACGTCTCGGTGCGGACATTATATACGTCTATAACGTTATATATCCTAATCAAAGGCAACCTAACATCTCGAATGTAGTATTTCACAACATTCCTGGCTGGTCGGCCCCACTTCTCGGTGGGAACATTATATACGTTTATAACGTAGTACAACCTAACCTAACCCATCTAGCCCCTCGCTTGTAATGTTTTACAGAATCCCGGTCGTGTCGTCCCATACGTCTCGGTGCGGACATTATATACGTCTATAACGTTATATATCCTAACCAAATGCAACCTAACATCTCGAATGTAGTATTTTCCAACATTCCTGGCGGGGCGGCCGCTACTTCTCGGTGGGAACATTATATACGTCTATATCGTAATATAACCTAACCTAACCCACCTAGACCCTCGCTGATAATGTTTTACAAAATCCCGGTCGTGTCGGCTCGTACTTCTCGGTGGGGACATTATTTACGTGTGTAACGTTATATATCCTAACTTAAGGGAACCTAACATCTCGGATGTAGTATTTCGCAACATTCCTGGCGGGGCGACGCCAATTCTCGGTGGGAACATTATATACGTCTATATCGTAATATAACCTAACCAAACCCATCTAGCCCTTAGCTGGGAATGTTTTACAGAATCCCGGTCGTGTCGTCCCGTACGTCTCGGTGCGGACATTATATACGTCTATAACGTTATATATCCTAACCAAAGGCAACTTAACATCTCGAATGTAGTATTCTCCAACATCCCTGGCGGGTCGGACCCTACTTCTCGGTGGGCACATTATATACGTCTATATCGTAATATAACCTAACCTAACCCATCTAGACCCTCGCTGGTAATGTTTTACAAAATCCCGGTCTTGTCGGCCCGTACTTCTCGGTGGGGACATTATATACGTCTATAACGTTATATATCCTAACCTAAGGGAACCTAACATCTCGGATGTAGTATTTTCCAACATTCCTGCCGGGTCGGCCCCTACTTCTCGGTGGGCACATTATATACGTCTATATCGTAATATAACCTAACCTAACTCATCTAGACCCTCGCTGGTAATGTTTTACAGAATCCCGGTCATGTCGTCTCGTACGTCTCTGTGCGGACATTATATACGTCTATAACGTTATATATCCTTACCAAAGGCAACTTAACTTCTCGGATGTAGTATTTTCCTACATTCCTGGCGGGTCGGACCCTACTTCTCGGTGGGCACATTATATACGTCTATATCGTAATGTAACCTAAACTAACCCATCTAGACCCTCGCTGGTAATGTTTTACAAAATCCCGGTCGTGTCGGCCCGTACTTCTCGGTGGGGACATTATATACGTCTATAACGTTATATATCCTAACCTAAGGGAACCTAACATCTCGGATGTAGTATTTTCCAACATTCCTGGCGGGTCGACCCCTACTTCTCGGTGGGCACATTATGTACGTCTATATCGTAATATAACCTATCCTAACCCATCTAGACCCTCGCTGTTAATGTTTTACAAAATCCCGGTCGTGTCGGCCCGTACTTTTCCGTGGGGACATTATATACGTCTATAATTTTATATATCCTAACCTAAGGCAACTTAACATCTCGAATGTAGTATTTTCCAACATTCCTGGCGGGTCGGCACGTAATTCTCGGTGGGAACATTATATACGTTTATAACGTAGTATAGCCTTACCTAACCCATCTAGCCCCTCGCTTGTAATGTTTTACAGTATCCCGGTCGTGTCGTCCCGTGCGTCTCGGTGCGGACATTATATACGTCTATAACGTTATGTATCCTAACCAAAGCAACTTAACATCTCGGATGTAGTATTTTCGAACATTCCTGGCGGTTCGGACCCTACTTCTCGGTGGGCACAGTATATACGTCTATATCGTAATATAACCTAAACTAACCCATCTAGAACCTCGCTGGTAATGTTTTCCAAAATCCCGGTCATATCGGCCCGTACTTTTCCGTGGGGACATTTTATACGTCTATAATTTTATATATCCTAACCTAAGGGAAACTAACATCTCGGATGTAGTATCTTCCAACATTCCTGGCGGGTCGGCCCCTACTTCTCGGTGGGCACATTATATACGTCTATAACGTAATATAACCTAACCTAAGCCACCTACACCCTCGCTGGTAATGTTTCACAGAATCCCGTTCGTGTCTTCCCGTACGTCTCGAAGCCGGACATTACATACGTCTATAACGTTATATATCCTAACCAAAGGCAACCTAACATCTCGAATGTAGTATTTCACAACATTCCTGGCGGGACGGACCCTACTTCTCGGTGGGCACATTATATACGTCTATATCGTAATATAACCTAACCTAACCCATCTAGACCCTCGCTGGTAATGTTTTACAAAATCCCGGTCGTGTCGGCCCGTACTTTTCCGTGGGGACATTATATACGTCTATAATTTTATATATCCTAACCTAAGGGAACCTAACATCTCGGATGTAGTATTTTCCAACATTCCTGCCGGGTCGGCCCCTACTTCTCGGTGGGCACATTATATACGTCTATATCGTAATATAACCTAACCTAACCCACCTAGACCCTCGCTGATAATGTTTTACAAAATCCCGGTCGTGTCGGCCCGTACTTCTCGGTGGGGACATTATTTACGTCTGTAACGTTATATATCCTAACTTAAGGGAACATAACATCTCGGATGTAGTATTTCGCAACATTCCTGGCGGGGCGACGCCAATTCTCGGTAGGAACATTATATACGTCTATATCGTAATATAACCTAACCAAACCCATCTAGCCCCTAGCTGGGAATGTTTTACAGAATCCCGGTCGTGTCGTCCCGTACGTCTCGGTGCGGACATTATATACGTCTATAACGTTATATATCCTAACCAAAGGCAACTTAACATCTCGAATGTAGTATTCTCCAACATCCCTGGCGGGTCGGACCCTACTTCTCGGTGGGCACATTATATACGTCTATATCGTAATATAACCTAACCTAACCCATCTAGACCCTCGCTGGTAATGTTTTCCAAAATCCCGGTCTTGTCGGCCCGTACTTCTCGGTGGGGACATTATATACGTCTATAACGTTATATATCCTAACCTAAGGGAACCTAACATCTCGGTTGTAGTATTTCACAACATTCCTGGCTGGTCGGGCCCACTTCTCGGTGGGAACATTATATACGTTTATAACGTAGTATAACCTAACCTAACCCATCTAGCCCCTCGCTTGTAATGTTTTACAGAATCCCGGTCGTGTCGTCCCATACGTCTCGGTGCGGACATTATATACGTCTATAACGTTATATATCCTAACCAAAGGCAACCTAACATCTCGAATGTAGTATTTTCCAACATTCCTGGCGGGGCGGCCGCTACTTCTCGGTGGGAACATTATATACGTCTATATCGTAATATAACCTAACCTAACCCATCTAGACCCTCGCTGGTAATGTTTTACAAAATCCCGGTCTTGTCGGCCCGTACTTCCAGGTGGGGACATTATATACGTCTATAACGTTATATATCCTAACCTAAGGGAACCTAACATCTCGGTTGTAGTATTTCACAACATTCCTGGCTGGTCGGCCCCACTTCTCGGTGGGAACATTATATACGTTTATAACGTAGTATAACCTAACCTAACCCATCTAGCCCCTCCCTTGTAATGTTTTACAGAATCCCGGTCGTGTCGTCCCATACGTCTCGGTGCGGACATTATATACGTCTATAACGTTATATATCCTAATCAAAGGCAACCTAACATCTCGAATGTAGTATTGTCCAACATTCCTGGCGGGGCGGCCGCTACTTCTCGGTGGGCACATTATATACGTCTATATCGTAATATAACCTAACCTAACCCATCTAGACCCTCGCTGGTAATGTTTTACAAAATCCCGGTCGTGTCGGCCCGTACTTTTCCGTGGGGACATTATATACCTCTATAACGTTATATATCCTAACCTAAGGGAACCTAACATCTCGGTTGTAGTATTTCACAACATTCCTGGCTGGTCGGCCCCACTTCTCGGTGGGAACATTATATACGTTTATAACGTAGTACAACCTAACCTAACCCATCTAGCCCCTCGCTTGTAATGTTTTACAGAATCCCGGTCGTGTCGTCCCATACGTCTCGGTGCGGACATTATATACGTCTATAACGTTATATATCCTAACCAAATGCAACCTAACATCTCGAATGTAGTATTTTCCAACATTCCTGGCGGGGCGGCCGCTACTTCTCGGTGGGAACATTATATACGTCTATATCGTAATATAACCTAACCTAACCCACCTAGACCCTCGCTGATAATGTTTTACAAAATCCCGGTCGTGTCGGCTCGTACTTCTCGGTGGGGACATTATTTACGTGTGTAACGTTATATATCCTAACTTAAGGGAACCTAACATCTCGGATGTAGTATTTCGCAACATTCCTGGCGGGGCGACGCCAATTCTCGGTAGGAACATTATATACGTCTATATCGTAATATAACCTAACCAAACCCATCTAGCCCCTAGCTGGGAATGTTTTACAGAATCCCGGTCGTGTCGTCCCGTACGTCTCGGTGCGGACATTATATACGTCTATAACGTTATATATCCTAACCAAAGGCAACTTAACATCTCGAATGTAGTATTCTCCAACATCCCTGGCGGGTCGGACCCTACTTCTCGGTGGGCACATTATATACGTCTATATCGTAATATAACCTAACCTAACCCATCTAGACCCTCGCTGGTAATGTTTTCCAAAATCCCGGTCTTGTCGGCCCGTACTTCTCGGTGGGGACATTATATACGTCTATAACGTTATATATCCTAACCTAAGGGAACCTAACATCTCGGTTGTAGTATTTCACAACATTCCTGGCTGGTCGGGCCCACTTCTCGGTGGGAACATTATATACGTTTATAACGTAGTATAACCTAACCTAACCCATCTAGCCCCTCGCTTGTAATGTTTTACAGAATCCCGGTCGTGTCGTCCCATACGTCTCGGTGCGGACATTATATACGTCTATAACGTTATATATCCTAACCAAAGGCAACCTAACATCTCGAATGTAGTATTTTCCAACATTCCTGGCGGGGCGGCCGCTACTTCTCGGTGGGAACATTATATACGTCTATATCGTAATATAACCTAACCTAACCCATCTAGACCCTCGCTGGTAATGTTTTACAAAATCCCGGTCTTGTCGGCCCGTACTTCCAGGTGGGGACATTATATACGTCTATAACGTTATATATCCTAACCTAAGGGAACCTAACATCTCGGTTGTAGTATTTCACAACATTCCTGGCTGGTCGGACCCACTTCTCGGTGGGAACATTATATACGTTTATAACGTAGTATAACCTAACCTAACCCATCTAGACCCTCGCTGGTAATGTTTTACAAAATCCCGGTCTTGTCGGCCCGTACTTCTCGGTGGGGACATTATATACGTCTATAACGTTATATATCCTAACCTAAGGGAACCTAACATCTCGGATGTAGTATTTTCCAACATTCCTGCCGGGTCGGCCCCTACTTCTCGGTGGGCACATTATATACGTCTATATCGTAATATAACCTAACCTAACTCATCTAGACCCTCGCTGGTAATGTTTTACAGAATCCCGGTCATGTCGTCTCGTACGTCTCTGTGCGGACATTATATACGTCTATAACGTTATATATCCTTACCAAAGGCAACTTAACTTCTCGGATGTAGTATTTTCCAACATTCCTGGCGGGTCGGACCCTACTTCTCGGTGGGCACATTATATACGTCTATATCGTAATGTAACCTAAACTAACCCATCTAGACCCTCGCTGGTAATGTTTTACAAAATCCCGGTCGTGTCGGCCCGTACTTCTCGGTGGGGACATTATATACGTCTATAACGTTATATATCCTAACCTAAGGGAACCTAACATCTCGGATGTAGTATTTTCCAACATTCCTGGCGGGTCGACCCCTACTTCTCGGTGGGCACATTATGTACGTCTATATCGTAATATAACCTATCCTAACCCATCTAGACCCTCGCTGTTAATGTTTTACAAAATCCCGGTCGTGTCGGCCCGTACTTTTCCGTGGGGACATTATATACGTCTATAATTTTATATATCCTAACCTAAGGCAACTTAACATCTCGAATGTAGTATTTTCCAACATTCCTGGCGGGTCGGCACGTAATTCTCGGTGGGAACATTATATACGTTTATAACGTAGTATAGCCTTACCTAACCCATCTAGCCCCTCGCTTGTAATGTTTTACAGTATCCCGGTCGTGTCGTCCCGTGCGTCTCGGTGCGGACATTATATACGTCTATAACGTTATGTATCCTAACCAAAGCAACTTAACATCTCGGATGTAGTATTTTCGAACATTCCTGGCGGGTCGGACCCTACTTCTCGGTGGGCACAGTATATACGTCTATATCGTAATATAACCTAAACTAACCCATCTAGAACCTCGCTGGTAATGTTTTCCAAAATCCCGGTCATATCGGCCCGTACTTTTCCGTGGGGACATTTTATACGTCTATAATTTTATATATCCTAACCTAAGGGAAACTAACATCTCGGATGTAGTATTTTCCAACATTCCTGGCGGGTCGGCCCCTACTTCTCGGTGGGCACATTATATACGTCTATAACGTAATATAACCTAACCTAAGCCACCTACACCCTCGCTGGTAATGTTTCACAGAATCCCGTTCGTGTCTTCCCGTACGTCTCGAAGCCGGACATTACATACGTCTATAACGTTATATATCCTAACCAAAGGCAACCTAACATCTCGAATGTAGTATTTCACAACATTCCTGGCGGGACGGACCCTACTTCTCGGTGGGCACATTATATACGTCTATATCGTAATATAACCTAACCTAACCCATCTAGACCCTCGCTGGTAATGTTTTACAAAATCCCGGTCGTGTCGGCCCGTACTTTTCCGTGGGGACATTATATACGTCTATAATTTTATATATCCTAACCTAAGGGAACCTAACATCTCGGATGTAGTATTTTCCAACATTCCTGCCGGGTCGGCCCCTACTTCTCGGTGGGCACATTATATACGTCTATATCGTAATATAACCTAACCTAACCCACCTAGACCCTCGCTGATAATGTTTTACAAAATCCCGGTCGTGTCGGCCCGTACTTCTCGGTGGGGACATTATTTACGTCTGTAACGTTATATATCCTAACTTAAGGGAACATAACATCTCGGATGTAGTATTTCGCAACATTCCTGGCGGGGCGACGCCAATTCTCGGTAGGAACATTATATACGTCTATATCGTAATATAACCTAACCAAACCCATCTAGCCCCTAGCTGGGAATGTTTTACAGAATCCCGGTCGTGTCGTCCCGTACGTCTCGGTGCGGACATTATATACGTCTATAACGTTATATATCCTAACCAAAGGCAACTTAACATCTCGAATGTAGTATTCTCCAACATCCCTGGCGGGTCGGACCCTACTTCTCGGTGGGCACATTATATACGTCTATATCGTAATATAACCTAACCTAACCCATCTAGACCCTCGCTGGTAATGTTTTCCAAAATCCCGGTCTTGTCGGCCCGTACTTCTCGGTGGGGACATTATATACGTCTATAACGTTATATATCCTAACCTAAGGGAACCTAACATCTCGGTTGTAGTATTTCACAACATTCCTGGCTGGTCGGGCCCACTTCTCGGTGGGAACATTATATACGTTTATAACGTAGTATAACCTAACCTAACCCATCTAGCCCCTCGCTTGTAATGTTTTACAGAATCCCGGTCGTGTCGTCCCATACGTCTCGGTGCGGACATTATATACGTCTATAACGTTATATATCCTAACCAAAGGCAACCTAACATCTCGAATGTAGTATTTTCCAACATTCCTGGCGGGGCGGCCGCTACTTCTCGGTGGGAACATTATATACGTCTATATCGTAATATAACCTAACCTAACCCATCTAGACCCTCGCTGGTAATGTTTTACAAAATCCCGGTCTTGTCGGCCCGTACTTCCAGGTGGGGACATTATATACGTCTATAACGTTATATATCCTAACCTAAGGGAACCTAACATCTCGGTTGTAGTATTTCACAACATTCCTGGCTGGTCGGCCCCACTTCTCGGTGGGAACATTATATACGTTTATAACGTAGTATAACCTAACCTAACCCATCTAGCCCCTCCCTTGTAATGTTTTACAGAATCCCGGTCGTGTCGTCCCATACGTCTCGGTGCGGACATTATATACGTCTATAACGTTATATATCCTAATCAAAGGCAACCTAACATCTCGAATGTAGTATTGTCCAACATTCCTGGCGGGGCGGCCGCTACTTCTCGGTGGGCACATTATATACGTCTATATCGTAATATAACCTAACCTAACCCATCTAGACCCTCGCTGGTAATGTTTTACAAAATCCCGGTCGTGTCGGCCCGTACTTTTCCGTGGGGACATTATATACCTCTATAACGTTATATATCCTAACCTAAGGGAACCTAACATCTCGGTTGTAGTATTTCACAACATTCCTGGCTGGTCGGCCCCACTTCTCGGTGGGAACATTATATACGTTTATAACGTAGTACAACCTAACCTAACCCATCTAGCCCCTCGCTTGTAATGTTTTACAGAATCCCGGTCGTGTCGTCCCATACGTCTCGGTGCGGACATTATATACGTCTATAACGTTATATATCCTAACCAAATGCAACCTAACATCTCGAATGTAGTATTTTCCAACATTCCTGGCGGGGCGGCCGCTACTTCTCGGTGGGAACATTATATACGTCTATATCGTAATATAACCTAACCTAACCCACCTAGACCCTCGCTGATAATGTTTTACAAAATCCCGGTCGTGTCGGCTCGTACTTCTCGGTGGGGACATTATTTACGTGTGTAACGTTATATATCCTAACTTAAGGGAACCTAACATCTCGGATGTAGTATTTCGCAACATTCCTGGCGGGGCGACGCCAATTCTCGGTAGGAACATTATATACGTCTATATCGTAATATAACCTAACCAAACCCATCTAGCCCCTAGCTGGGAATGTTTTACAGAATCCCGGTCGTGTCGTCCCGTACGTCTCGGTGCGGACATTATATACGTCTATAACGTTATATATCCTAACCAAAGGCAACTTAACATCTCGAATGTAGTATTCTCCAACATCCCTGGCGGGTCGGACCCTACTTCTCGGTGGGCACATTATATACGTCTATATCGTAATATAACCTAACCTAACCCATCTAGACCCTCGCTGGTAATGTTTTCCAAAATCCCGGTCTTGTCGGCCCGTACTTCTCGGTGGGGACATTATATACGTCTATAACGTTATATATCCTAACCTAAGGGAACCTAACATCTCGGTTGTAGTATTTCACAACATTCCTGGCTGGTCGGGCCCACTTCTCGGTGGGAACATTATATACGTTTATAACGTAGTATAACCTAACCTAACCCATCTAGCCCCTCGCTTGTAATGTTTTACAGAATCCCGGTCGTGTCGTCCCGTACGTCTCGGTGCGGACATTATATACGTCTATAACGTTATATATCCTAACCAAAGGCAACTTAACATCTCGAATGTAGTATTCTCCAACATCCCTGGCGGGTCGGACCCTACTTCTCGGTGGGCACATTATATACGTCTATATCGTAATATAACCTAACCTAACCCATCTAGACCCTCGCTGGTAATGTTTTCCAAAATCCCGGTCTTGTCGGCCCGTACTTCTCGGTGGGGACATTATATACGTCTATAACGTTATATATCCTAACCTAAGGGAACCTAACATCTCGGTTGTAGTATTTCACAACATTCCTGGCTGGTCGGGCCCACTTCTCGGTGGGAACATTATATACGTTTATAACGTAGTATAACCTAACCTAACCCATCTAGCCCCTCGCTTGTAATGTTTTACAGAATCCCGGTCGTGTCGTCCCATACGTCTCGGTGCGGACATTATATACGTCTATAACGTTATATATCCTAACCAAAGGCAACCTAACATCTCGAATGTAGTATTTTCCAACATTCCTGGCGGGGCGGCCGCTACTTCTCGGTGGGAACATTATATACGTCTATATCGTAATATAACCTAACCTAACCCATCTAGACCCTCGCTGGTAATGTTTTACAAAATCCCGGTCTTGTCGGCCCGTACTTCCAGGTGGGGACATTATATACGTCTATAACGTTATATATCCTAACCTAAGGGAACCTAACATCTCGGTTGTAGCATTTCACAACATTCCTGGCTGGTCGGCCCCACTTCTCGGTGGGAACATTATATACGTTTATAACGTAGTATAACCTAACCTAACCCATCTAGCCCCTCCCTTGTAATGTTTTACAGAATCCCGGTCGTGTCGTCCCATACGTCTCGGTGCGGACATTATATACGTCTATAACGTTATATATCCTAATCAAAGGCAACCTAACATCTCGAATGTAGTATTGTCCAACATTCCTGGCGGGGCGGCCGCTACTTCTCGGTGGGCACATTATATACGTCTATATCGTAATATAACCTAACCTAACCCATCTAGACCCTCGCTGGTAATGTTTTACAAAATCCCGGTCGTGTCGGCCCGTACTTTTCCGTGGGGACATTATATACCTCTATAACGTTATATATCCTAACCTAAGGGAACCTAACATCTCGGTTGTAGTATTTCACAACATTCCTGGCTGGTCGGCCCCACTTCTCGGTGGGAACATTATATACGTTTATAACGTAGTACAACCTAACCTAACCCATCTAGCCCCTCGCTTGTAATGTTTTACAGAATCCCGGTCGTGTCGTCCCATACGTCTCGGTGCGGACATTATATACGTCTATAACGTTATATATCCTAACCAAATGCAACCTAACATCTCGAATGTAGTATTTTCCAACATTCCTGGCGGGGCGGCCGCTACTTCTCGGTGGGAACATTATATACGTCTATATCGTAATATAACCTAACCTAACCCACCTAGACCCTCGCTGATAATGTTTTACAAAATCCCGGTCGTGTCGGCTCGTACTTCTCGGTGGGGACATTATTTACGTGTGTAACGTTATATATCCTAACTTAAGGGAACCTAACATCTCGGATGTAGTATTTCGCAACATTCCTGGCGGGGCGACGCCAATTCTCGGTAGGAACATTATATACGTCTATATCGTAATATAACCTAACCAAACCCATCTAGCCCCTAGCTGGGAATGTTTTACAGAATCCCGGTCGTGTCGTCCCGTACGTCTCGGTGCGGACATTATATACGTCTATAACGTTATATATCCTAACCAAAGGCAACTTAACATCTCGAATGTAGTATTCTCCAACATCCCTGGCGGGTCGGACCCTACTTCTCGGTGGGCACATTATATACGTCTATATCGTAATATAACCTAACCTAACCCATCTAGACCCTCGCTGGTAATGTTTTCCAAAATCCCGGTCTTGTCGGCCCGTACTTCTCGGTGGGGACATTATATACGTCTATAACGTTATATATCCTAACCTAAGGGAACCTAACATCTCGGTTGTAGTATTTCACAACATTCCTGGCTGGTCGGGCCCACTTCTCGGTGGGAACATTATATACGTTTATAACGTAGTATAACCTAACCTAACCCATCTAGCCCCTCGCTTGTAATGTTTTACAGAATCCCGGTCGTGTCGTCCCATACGTCTCGGTGCGGACATTATATACGTCTATAACGTTATATATCCTAACCAAAGGCAACCTAACATCTCGAATGTAGTATTTTCCAACATTCCTGGCGGGGCGGCCGCTACTTCTCGGTGGGAACATTATATACGTCTATATCGTAATATAACCTAACCTAACCCATCTAGACCCTCGCTGGTAATGTTTTACAAAATCCCGGTCTTGTCGGCCCGTACTTCCAGGTGGGGACATTATATACGTCTATAACGTTATATATCCTAACCTAAGGGAACCTAACATCTCGGTTGTAGTATTTCACAACATTCCTGGCTGGTCGGCCCCACTTCTCGGTGGGAACATTATATACGTTTATAACGTAGTATAACCTAACCTAACCCATCTAGCCCCTCCCTTGTAATGTTTTACAGAATCCCGGTCGTGTCGTCCCATACGTCTCGGTGCGGACATTATATACGTCTATAACGTTATATATCCTAATCAAAGGCAACCTAACATCTCGAATGTAGTATTGTCCAACATTCCTGGCGGGGCGGCCGCTACTTCTCGGTGGGCACATTATATACGTCTATATCGTAATATAACCTAACCTAACCCATCTAGACCCTCGCTGGTAATGTTTTACAAAATCCCGGTCGTGTCGGCCCGTACTTTTCCGTGGGGACATTATATACCTCTATAACGTTATATATCCTAACCTAAGGGAACCTAACATCTCGGTTGTAGTATTTCACAACATTCCTGGCTGGTCGGCCCCACTTCTCGGTGGGAACATTATATACGTTTATAACGTAGTACAACCTAACCTAACCCATCTAGCCCCTCGCTTGTAATGTTTTACAGAATCCCGGTCGTGTCGTCCCATACGTCTCGGTGCGGACATTATATACGTCTATAACGTTATATATCCTAACCAAATGCAACCTAACATCTCGAATGTAGTATTTTCCAACATTCCTGGCGGGGCGGCCGCTACTTCTCGGTGGGAACATTATATACGTCTATATCGTAATATAACCTAACCTAACCCACCTAGACCCTCGCTGATAATGTTTTACAAAATCCCGGTCGTGTCGGCTCGTACTTCTCGGTGGGGACATTATTTACGTGTGTAACGTTATATATCCTAACTTAAGGGAACCTAACATCTCGGATGTAGTATTTCGCAACATTCCTGGCGGGGCGACGCCAATTCTCGGTGGGAACATTATATACGTCTATATCGTAATATAACCTAACC
The DNA here is from genome assembly GCA_963969225.1 of Xylocopa violacea. NCBI lineage: Eukaryota > Metazoa > Arthropoda > Insecta > Hymenoptera > Apidae > Xylocopa > Xylocopa violacea. The sequence continues at coordinate 6,406,236 of CAXAJV010000011.1, read as the reverse complement.
AAACCCATCTAGCCCTTAGCTGGGAATGTTTTACAGAATCCCGGTCGTGTCGTCCCGTACGTCTCGGTGCGGACATTATATACGTCTATAACGTTATATATCCTAACCAAAGGCAACTTAACATCTCGAATGTAGTATTCTCCAACATCCCTGGCGGGTCGGACCCTACTTCTCGGTGGGCACATTATATACGTCTATATCGTAATATAACCTAACCTAACCCATCTAGACCCTCGCTGGTAATGTTTTACAAAATCCCGGTCTTGTCGGCCCGTACTTCTCGGTGGGGACATTATATACGTCTATAACGTTATATATCCTAACCTAAGGGAACCTAACATCTCGGATGTAGTATTTTCCAACATTCCTGCCGGGTCGGCCCCTACTTCTCGGTGGGCACATTATATACGTCTATATCGTAATATAACCTAACCTAACCCATCTGGACCCTCGCTGGTAATGTTTTACAAAATCCCGGTCGTGTCGGCCCGTACTTTTCCGTGGGGATATTATATACGTCTATAATATTATATATCCTAACCTAAGGGAATCTAACATCTCGGATGTAGTATTTTCCAACATTCCTGGCGGGTCGGCCCGTAATTCTCGGTGGGAACATTATATACGTTTATAACGTAGTATAGCCTAACCTAACCCATCTAGCCCCTCGCTTGTAATGTTTTACAGTATCCCGGTCGTGTCGTCCCGTGCGTCTCGGTGCGGACATTATATACGTCTATAACGTTATGTATCCTAACCAAAGGCAACTTAACATCTCGGATGTAGTATTTTCGAACATTCCTGGCTGGTCGGACCCTACTTCTCGGTGGGCACAGTATATACGTCTATATCGTAATATAACCTAAACTAACCCATCTAGAACCTCGCTGGTAATGTTTTCCAAAATCCCGGTCATGTCGGCCCGTACTTTTCCGTGGGGACATTTTATACGTCTATAATTTTATATATCCTAACCTAAGGGAAACTAACATCCTGGATGTAGTATTTTCCAACATTCCTGGCGGGTCGGCCCCTACTTCTCGGTGGGCACATTATATACGTCTATATCGTAATTTAACCTAACCTAACCCACCTAGACCCTCGCTGATAATGTTTTACAAAATCCCGGTCGTGTCGGCCCGTACTTCTCGGTGGGGACATTATTTACGTCTGTAACGTTATATATCCTAACTTAAGGGAACCTAACATCTCGGATGTAGTATTTCGCAACATTCCTGGCGGGGCGACGCCAATTCTCGGTAGGAACATTATATACGTCTATATCGTAATATAACCTAACCAAACCCATCTAGCCCCTAGGTGGGAATGTTTTACAGAATCCCGGTCGTGTCGTCCCGTACGTCTCGGTGCGGACATTATATACGTCTATAACGTTATATATCCTAACCAAAGGCAACTTAACATCTCGAATGTAGTATTCTCCAACATCCCTGGCGGGTCGGACCCTACTTCTCGGTGGGCACATTATATACGTCTATATCGTAATATAACCTAACCTAACCCATCTAGACCCTCGCTGGTAATGTTTTCCAAAATCCCGGTCTTGTCGGCCCGTACTTCTCGGTGGGGACATTATATACGTCTATAACGTTATATATCCTAACCTAAGGGAACCTAACATCTCGGTTGTAGTATTTCACAACATTCCTGGCTGGTCGGGCCCACTTCTCGGTGGGAACATTATATACGTTTATAACGTAGTATAACCTAACCTAACCCATCTAGCCCCTCGCTTGTAATGTTTTACAGAATCCCGGTCGTGTCGTCCCATACGTCTCGGTGCGGACATTATATACGTCTATAACGTTATATATCCTAACCAAAGGCAACCTAACATCTCGAATGTAGTATTTTCCAACATTCCTGGCGGGGCGGCCGCTACTTCTCGGTGGGAACATTATATACGTCTATATCGTAATATAACCTAACCTAACCCATCTAGACCCTCGCTGGTAATGATTTACAAAATCCCGGTCTTGTCGGCCCGTACTTCTCGGTGGGGACATTATATACGTCTATAACGTTATATATCCTAACCTAAGGGAACCTAACATCTCGGTTGTAGTATTTCACAACATTCCTGGCTGGTCGGCCCCACTTCTCGGTGGGAACATTATATACGTTTATAACGTAGTATAACCTAACCTAACCCATCTAGCCCCTCCCTTGTAATGTTTTACAGAATCCCGGTCGTGTCGTCCCATACGTCTCGGTGCGGACATTATATACGTCTATAACGTTATATATCCTAACCAAAGGCAACCTAACATCTCGAATGTAGTATTGTCCAACATTCCTGGCGGGGCGGCCGCTACTTCTCGGTGGGAACATTATATACGTCTATATCGTAATATAACCTAACCTAACCCACCTAGACCCTCGCTGATAATGTTTTACAAAATCCCGGTCGTGTCGGCCCGTACTTCTCGGTGGGGACATTATTTACGTCTGTAACGTTATATATCCTAACTTAAGGGAACCTAACATCTCGGATGTAGTATTTCGCAACATTCCTGGCGGGGCGACGCCAATTCTCGGTGGGAACATTATATACGTCTATATCGTAATATAACCTAACCAAACCCATCTAGCCCTTAGCTGGGAATGTTTTACAGAATCCCGGTCGTGTCGTCCCGTACGTCTCGGTGCGGACATTATATACGTCTATAACGTTATATATCCTAACCAAAGGCAACCTAACATCTCGAATGTAGTATTTCACAACATTCCTGGCGGGTCGGACCCTACTTCTCGGTGGGCACATTATATACGTCTATATCGTAATATAACCTAACCTAACCCATCTAGACCCTCGCTGGTAATGTTTTACAAAATCCCGGTCGTGTCGGCCCGTACTTTTCCGTGGGGACATTATATACGTCTATAATTTTATATATCCTTACCAAAGGCAACTTAACATCTCGGATGTAGTATTTTCCAACATTCCTGGCGTGTCGGACCCTACTTCTCGGTGGGCACATTATATACGTCTATATCGTAATATAACCTAAACTAACCCATCTAGACCCTCGCTGGTAATGTTTTACAAAATCCCGGTCGTGTCGGCCCGTACTTCTCGGTGGGGACATTATATACGTCTATAACGTTATATATCCTAACCTAAGGGAACCTAACATCTCGGATGTAGTATTTTCCAACATTCCTGGCGGGTCGACCACTACTTCTCGGTGGGCACATTATGTACGTCTATATCGTAATATAACCTAACCTAACCCATCTAGACCCCCGCTGTTAATGTTTTACAAAATCGCGGTCGTGTCGGCCCGTACTTTTCCGTGGGGACATTATATACGTCTATAATTTTATATATCCTAACCTAAGGCAACTTAACATCTCGAATGTAGTATTTTCCAACATTCCTGGCGGGTCGGCCCGTACTTCTCGGTGGGAACATTATATACGTTTATAACGTAGTATAGCCTAACCTAACCCAACTAGCCCCTCGCTTGTAATGTTTTACAGTATCCCGGTCGTGTCGTCCCGTGCGTCTCGGTGCGGACATTATATACGTCTATAACGTTATGTATCCTAACCAAAGGCAACTTAACATCTCGGATGTAGTATTTTCGAACATTCCTGGCGTGTCGGACCCTACTTCTCGGTGGGCACAGTATATACGTCCATATCGTAATATAACCTGAACTAACCCATCTAGAACCTCGCTGGTAATGTTTTCCAAAATCCCGGTCGTGTCGTCTCGTACGTCTCGGTGCGGACATTATATACGTCTATAACGTTATATACCCTAACCAAAGGCAACTTAACATCTCGGATGTAGTATTTTCCAACATTCCTGGCGGGTCGGACCCTACTTCTCGGTGGGCACATTATATACGTCTATATCGTAATATAACCTAACCTAACCCATCTAGACCCTCGCTGGTAATGTTTTACAGAATCCCGGTCGTGTCGTCCCATACGTCTCGGTGCGGACATTATATACGTCTATAACGTTATATATCCTAACCAAAGGCAACCTAACATCTCGAATGTAGTATTTTCCAACATTCCTGGCGGGGCGGCCGCTACTTCTCGGTGGGAACATTATATACGTCTATATCGTAATATAACCTAACCTAACGCATCTAGACCCTCGCTGGTAATGTTTTACAAAATCCCGGTCTTGTCGGCCCGTACTTCTCGGTGGGGACATTATATACGTCTATAACGTTATATATCCTAACCTAAGGGAACCTAACATCTCGGTTGTAGTATTTCACAACATTCCTGGCTGGTCGGCCCCACTTCTCGGTGGGAACATTATATACGTTTATAACGTAGTATAACCTAACCTAACCCATCTAGCCCCTCCCTTGTAATGTTTTACAGAATCCCGGTCGTGTCGTCCCATACGTCTCGGTGCGGACATTATATACGTCTATAACGTTATATATCCTAACCAAAGGCAACCTAACATCTCGAATGTAGTATTGTCCAACATTCCTGGCGGGGCGGCCGCTACTTCTCGGTGGGAACATTATATACGTCTATATCGTAATATAACCTAACCTAACCCACCTAGACCCTCGCTGATAATGTTTTACAAAATCCCGGTCGTGTCGGCCCGTACTTCTCGGTGGGGACATTATTTACGTCTGTAACGTTATATATCCTAACTTAAGGGAACCTAACATCTCGGATGTAGTATTTCGCAACATTCCTGGCGGGGCGACGCCAATTCTCGGTGGGAACATTATATACGTCTATATCGTAATATAACCTAACCAAACCCATCTAGCCCTTAGCTGGGAATGTTTTACAGAATCCCGGTCGTGTCGTCCCGTACGTCTCGGTGCGGACATTATATACGTCTATAACGTTATATATCCTAACCAAAGGCAACCTAACATCTCGAATGTAGTATTTCACAACATTCCTGGCGGGTCGGACCCTACTTCTCGGTGGGCACATTATATACGTCTATATCGTAATATAACCTAACCTAACCCATCTAGACCCTCGCTGGTAATGTTTTACAAAATCCCGGTCGTGTCGGCCCGTACTTTTCCGTGGGGACATTATATACGTCTATAATTTTATATATCCTTACCAAAGGCAACTTAACATCTCGGATGTAGTATTTTCCAACATTCCTGGCGTGTCGGACCCTACTTCTCGGTGGGCACATTATATACGTCTATATCGTAATATAACCTAAACTAACCCATCTAGACCCTCGCTGGTAATGTTTTACAAAATCCCGGTCGTGTCGGCCCGTACTTCTCGGTGGGGACATTATATACGTCTATAACGTTATATATCCTAACCTAAGGGAACCTAACATCTCGGATGTAGTATTTTCCAACATTCCTGGCGGGTCGACCACTACTTCTCGGTGGGCACATTATGTACGTCTATATCGTAATATAACCTAACCTAACCCATCTAGACCCCCGCTGTTAATGTTTTACAAAATCGCGGTCGTGTCGGCCCGTACTTTTCCGTGGGGACATTATATACGTCTATAATTTTATATATCCTAACCTAAGGCAACTTAACATTTCGAATGTAGTATTTTCCAACATTCCTGGCGGGTCGGCCCGTACTTCTCGGTGGGAACATTATATACGTTTATAACGTAGTATAGCCTAACCTAACCCAACTAGCCCCTCGCTTGTAATGTTTTACAGTATCCCGGTCGTGTCGTCCCGTGCGTCTCGGTGCGGACATTATATACGTCTATAACGTTATGTATCCTAACCAAAGGCAACTTAACATCTCGGATGTAGTATTTTCGAACATTCCTGGCGGGTCGGACCCTACTTCTCGGTGGGCACAGTATATACGTCCATATCGTAATATAACCTGAACTAACCCATCTAGAACCTCGCTGGTAATGTTTTCCAAAATCCCGGTCGTGTCGTCTCGTACGTCTCGGTGCGGACATTATATACGTCTATAACGTTATATACCCTAACCAAAGGCAACTTAACATCTCGGATGTAGTATTTTCCAACATTCCTGGCGGGTCGGACCCTACTTCTCGTTGGGCACATTATATACGTCTATATCGTAATATAACCTAACCAAACCCATCTAGCCCATAGCTGGGAATGTTTTACAGAATCCCGGTCGTGTCGTCCCGTACGTCTCGCCGCGGACATTATATACGTCTATAACGTTATATATCCTAACCAAAGGCAACTTAACATCTCGAATGTAGTACTCTCCAACATCCCTGGCGTGTCGGACCCTACTTCTCGGTGGGCACATTATATACGTCTATATCGTAATATAACCTAACCTAACCCATCTAGACCCTCGCTGGTAATGTTTTACCAAATCCCGGTCTTGTCAGCCCGTACTTGTCGGTGGGGACATTATATACGTCTATAACGTTATATATCCTAACCTAAGGGAACCTAACATCTCGGTTGTAGTATTTCACAACATTCCTGGCTGGTCGGGCCCACTTCTCGGTGGGAACATTATATACGTTTATAACGTAGTATAACCTAACCTAACCCATCTAGCCCCTCGCTTGTAATGTTTTACAGAATCCCGGTCGTGTCGTCCCATACGTCTAGGTGCGGACATTATATACGTCTATAACGTTATATATCCTAACCAAAGGCAACCTAACATCTCGAATGTAGTATTTTCCAACATTCCTGGCGGGGCGGCCGCTACTTCTCGGTGGGAACATTATATACGTCTATATCGTAATATAACCTAACCTAACCCACCTAGACCCTCGCTGATAATGTTTTACAAAATCCCGGTCGTGTCGGCCCGTACTTCTCGGTGGGGACATTATTTACGTCTGTAACTTTATATATCCTAACTTAAGGGAACCTAACATCTCGGATGTGGTATTTCGCAACATTCCTGGCGGGGCGACGCCAATTCTCGGTGGGAACATTATATACGTCTATATCGTAATATAACCTAACCAAACCCATCTAGCCCTTAGCTGGGAATGTTTTACAGAATCCCGGTCGTGTCGTCCCGTACGTCTCGGTGCGGACATTATATACGTCTATAACGTTATATATCCTAACCAAAGGCAACTTAACATCTCGAATGTAGTATTCTCCAACATCCCTGGCGGGTCGGACCCTACTTCTCGGTGGGCACATTATATACGTCTATATCGTAATATAACCTAACCTAACCCATCTAGACCCTCGCTGGTAATGTTTTACAAAATCCCGGTCTTGTCGGCCCGTACTTCTCGGTGGGGACATTATAAACGTCTATAACGTTATATATCCTAACCTAAGGGAACCTAACATCTCGGATGTAGTATTTTCCAACATTCCTGCCGGGTCGGCCCCTACTTCTCGGTGGGCACATTATATACGTCTATATCGTAATATAACCTAACCTAACCCATCTAGACCCTCGCTGGTAATGTTTTACAGAATCCCGGTCGTGTCGTCTCGTACGTCTCGGTGCGGACATTATATACGTCTATAACGTTATATATCCTAACCTAAGGGAACCTAACATCTCGGATGTAGTATTTTCCAACATTCCTACCGGGTCGGCCCCTACTTCTCGGTGGGCACATTATATACGTCTATATCGTAATATAACCTAAACTAACCCATCTAGACCCTCGCTGGTAATGTTTTACAAAATCCCGGTCGTGTCGGCCCGTACTTCTCGGTGGGGACATTATATACGTCTATAACGTTATATATCCTAACCTAAGGGAACCTAACATCTCGGATGTAGTATTTTCCAACATTCCTGGCGGGTCGACCACTACTTCTCGGTGGGCACATTATGTACGTCTATATCGTAATATAACCTAACCTAACCCATCTAGACCCCCGCTGTTAATGTTTTACAAAATCGCGGTCGTGTCGGCCCGTACTTTTCCGTGGGGACATTATATACGTCTATAATTTTATATATCCTAACCTAAGGCAACTTAACATCTCGAATGTAGTATTTTCCAACATTCCTGGCGGGTCGGCCCGTACTTCTCGGTGGGAACATTATATACGTTTATAACGTAGTATAGCCTAACCTAACCCAACTAGCCCCTCGCTTGTAATGTTTTACAGTATCCCGGTCGTGTCGTCCCGTGCGTCTCGGTGCGGACATTATATACGTCTATAACATTATGTATCCTAACCAAAGGCAACTTAACATCTCGGATGTAGTATTTTCGAACATTCCTGGCGGGTCGGACCCTACTTCTCGGTGGGCACATTATATACGTCTATATCGTAATATAACCTAACCTAACCCATCTAGACCCTCGCTGGTAATGTTTTACAGAATCCCGGTCGTGTCGTCTCGTACGTCTCGGTGCGGACATTATATACGTCTATAACGTTATGTATCTTAACCTAAGGGAACCTAACATCTCGGATGTAGTATTTTCCAACATTCCTACCGGGTCGGCCCCTACTTCTCGGTGGGCACATTATATACGTATATATCGTAATATAACCTAACCAAACCCATCTAGCCCCTAGCTGGGAATGTTTTACAGAATCCCGGTCGTGTCGTCCCGTACGTCTCGGTGCGGACATTATATACGTCTATAACGTTATATATCCTAACCAAAGGCAACTTAACATCTCGAATGTAGTATTTTCCAACATCCCTGGCGGGTCGGACCCTACTTCTCGGTGGGCACATTATATACGTCTATATCGTAATATGACCTAAACTAACCCATCTAGACCCTCGCTGGTAATGTTTTACAAAATCCCGGTCATGTCGGCCCGTACTTTTCCGTGGGGACATTATATACGTCTATATCGCTATATATCCTAACCTAAGGCAACCTAACATCTCGGATGTAGTATTTTCCAACATCCCTGGCGGGGCGGCCGCTACTTCTCGGTGGGAACATTATATACGTCTATATCGTAATATAACCTAACCTAACCCACCTAGACCCTCGCTGGTAATGTTTTACAAAATCCCGGTCGTGTCGGCCCGTACTTCTCGGTGGGGACATTATTTACGTCTATAACGTTATATATCCTAACCTAAGGGAACCTAACATCTCGGATGTAGTATTTAACAACATTCCTGGCGGGGAGGCGCCAATTCTCGGTGGGAACATTATATACGTCTATATCGTAATATAACCTAACCAAACCCATCTAGCCCCAAGCTGGGAATGTTTTACAGAATCCCGGTCGTGTCGTCCCGTACGTCTCCGTGCGGACATTATATACGTCTATAACGTTATATATCCTAACCAAAGGCAACCTAACATCTCGAACGTAGTATTTCACAACATTCCTGGCGGGTCGGACCATACTTCTCGGTGGGCACATTATATACGTCTATATCGTAATATAACCTAACCTAAACCATCTAGACCCTCGCTGGTAATGTTGTACAAAATCCCGGTCTTGTCGGCCCGTACTTCTCGGTGGGGACATTATATACGTCTATAACGTTATATATCCTAACCTAAGAGAACCTAACATCTCGGATGTACTATTTCACAACATTCCTGGCTGGTCGGCCCCACTTCTCTGTGGGAACATTATATACGTTTATACCGTAGTATAACCTAACCTAACCCATCTATCCCCTCGCTTGTAATGTTTTACAGAATCCCGGTCGTGTCGTCCCGTACGTCTCGGTGCGGACATTATATACGTCAATAACGTTATATATCCTAACCGAAGGCAACCTAACATCTCGAATGTAGTATTTCACAACATTCCTGGCGGGTCGGACCCTACTTCTCGGTGGGCACATTATATACGTCTATATCGTAATATAACCTAACCTAACCCATCTAGACCCTCGCTGGTAATGTTTTACAAAATCCCGGTCGTGTCGGCCCGTACTTTTCCGTGGGGACATTATATACGTCTATAGTTTTATATATCCTAACCTAAGGGAACCTAACATCTCGGATGTAGTATTTTCCAACATTCATGCCGGGTCGGCCCCTACTTCTCGGTGGGCACATTATATACGTCTATATCGTAATATAACCTAACCTAACCCACCTAGACCCTCGCTGATAATGTTTTACAAAATCCCGGTCGTGTCGGCCCGTACTTCTCGGTGGGGACATTATTTACGTCTGTAACGTTATATATCCTAACTTAAGGGAACCTAACATCTCGGATGTAGTATTTCGCAACATTCCTGGCGGGGCGACGCCAATTCTCGGTAGGAACATTATATACGTCTATATCGTAATATAACCTAACCAAACCCATCTAGCCCCTAGCTGGGAATGTTTTACAGAATCCCGGTCGTGTCGTCCCGTACGTCTCGCTGCGGACATTATATACGTCTATAACGTTATATATCCTAACCAAAGGCAACTTAACATCTCGAATGTAGTATTCTCCAACATCCCTGGCGGGTCGGAACCTACTTCTCGGTGGGCACATTATATACGTCTATATCGTAATATAACCTAACCTAACCCATATAGACCCTCGCTGGTAATGTTTTACCAAATCCCGGTCTTGTCGGCCCGTACTTCTCGGTGGGGACATTATATACGTCTATAACGTTATATATCCTAACCTAAGGGAACCTAACATCTCGGTTGTAGTATTTCACAACATTCCTGGCTGGTCGGGCCCACTTCTCGGTGGGAACATTATATACGTTTATAACGTAGTATAACCTAACCTAACCCATCTAGCCCCTCGCTTGTAATGTTTTACAGAATCCCGGTCGTGTCGTCCCATACGTCTCGGTGCGGACATTATATACGTCTATAACGTTATATATCCTAACCAAAGGCAACCTAACATCTCGAATGTAGTATTTTCCAACATTCCTGGCGGGGCGGCCGCTACTTCTCGGCGGGAACATTATATACGTCTATATCGTAATATAACCTAACCTGACCCACCTAGACCCTCGCTGATAATGTTTTACAAAATCCCGGTCGTGTCGGCCCGTACTTCTCGGTGGGGACATTATTTACGTCTGTAACTTTATATATCCTAACTTAAGGGAACCTAACATCTCGGATGTAGTATTTCGCAACATTCCTGGCGGGGCGACGCCAATTCTCGGTGGGAACATTATATACGTCTATATCGTAATATAACCTAACCAAACCCATCTAGCCCTTAGCTGGGAATGTTTTACAGAATCCCGGTCGTGTCGTACCGTACGTCTCGGTGCGGACATTATATACGTCTATAACGTTATATATCCTAACCAAAGGCAACTTAACATCTCGAATGTAGTATTCTCCAACATCCCTGGCGGGTCGGACCCTACTTCTCGGTGGGCACATTATATACGTCTATATCGTAATATAACCTAACCTAACCCATCTAGACCCTCGCTGGTAATGTTTTACAAAATCCCGGTCTTGTCGGCCCGTACTTCTCGGTGGGGACATTATAAACGTCTATAACGTTATATATCCTAACCTAAGGGAACCTAACATCTCGGATGTAGTATTTTCCAACATTCCTGCCGGGTCGGCCCCTACTTCTCGGTGGGCACATTATATACGTCTATATCGTAATATAACCTAACCTAACCCATCTAGACCCTCGCTGGTAATGTTTTACAGAATCCCGGTCGTGTCGTCTCGTACGTCTCGGTGCGGACATTATATACGTCTATAACGTTATATATCCTAACCTAAGGGAACCTAACATCTCGGATGTAGTATTTTCCAACATTCCTACCGGGTCGGCCCCTACTTCTCGGTGGGCACATTATATACGTCTATATCGTAATATAACCTAACCTAACCCACCTAGACCCTCGCTGGTAATGTTTTACAAAATCCCGGTCGTGTCGGCCCGTACTTCTCGGTGGGGACATTATTTACGTCTATAACGTTATATATCCTAACCTAAGGGAACCTAACATCTCGGATGTAGTATTTAACAACATTCCTGGCGGGGCGGCGCCAATTCTCGGTGGGAACATTATATACGTCTATATCGTAATATAACCTAACCAAACCCATCTAGCCCCTAGCTGGGAATGTTTTACAGAATCCCGGTCGTGTCGTCCAGTACGTCTCGGTGCGGGCATTATATACGTCTATAACGTTATATATCCTTACCAAAGGCAACTTAACATCTCGGATGTAGTATTTTCCAACATTCCTGGCGGGTCGGACCCTACTTCTCGGTGGGCACATTATATACGTCTATATCGTAATATAACCTAAACTAACCCATCTAGACCCTCGCTGGTAATGTTTTACAAAATCCCGGTCGTGTCGGCCCGTACTTCTCGGTGGGGACATTATATACGTCTATAACGTTATATATCCTAACCTAAGGGAACCTAACATCTCGGATGTAGTATTCTCCAACATTCCTGGCGGGTCGGACCCTACTTCTCGGTGGGCACATTATATACGTCTATATCGTAATATAACCTAACCAAACCCATCTAGCCCTTAGCTGGGAATGTTTTACAGAATCCCGGTCGTGTTGTCCCGTACGTCTCGGTGCGGACATTATATACGTCTATAACGTTATATATCCTAACCAAAGGCAACTTAACATCTCGAATGTAGTATTTTCCAACATTCCTGGCGGGTCGGCCCGTACTTCTCGGTGGGAACATTATATACGTTTATAACGTAGTATAGCCTAACCTAACCCATCTAGCCCCTCGCTTGTAATGTTTTACAGTATCCCGGTCGTGTCGTCCCGTGCGTCTCGGTGCGGACATTATATACGTCTATAACGTTATGTATCCTAACCAAAGGCAACTTAACATCTCGGATGTAGTATTTTCCAACATTCCTGGCGGGTCGGACCCTACTTCTCGGTGGGCACATTATATACGTCTATATCGTAATATAACCTAAACTAACTCATCTAGCACTTAGCTGGGAATGTTTTACAGAATCCCGGTCGTGTCGTCCCGTACGTCTCGGTGCGGACATTATATACGTCTATAACGTTATATATCCTAACCAAAGGCAACTTAACATCTCGAATGTAGTATTCTCCAACATCCCTGGCGGGTCGGACCCTACTTCTCGGTGGGCACATTATATACGTCTATATCGTAATATAACCTAACCTAACCCATCTAGACCCTCGCTGGTAATGTTTTACAAAATCCCGGTCATGTCGGCCCGTACTTTTCCGTGGGGACATTATATACGTCTATAATTTTATATATCCTAACCTAAGGGAACCTAACATCTCGGATGTAGTATTTTCCAACATTCCTGCCGGGTCGGCCCCTACTTCTCGGTGGGCACATTATATACGTCTATATCGTAATATAACCTAACCTAACTCATCTAGACCCTCGCTGGTAATGTTTTACAGAATCCCGGTCGTGTCGTCTCGCACGTCTCTGTGCGGACATTATATACGTCTATAACGTTATATATCCTTACCAAAGGCAATTTAACATCTCGGATGTAGTATTTTCCAACATTCCTGGCGGGTCGGACCCTACTTCACGGTGGGCACATTATATACGTCTATATCGTAATATAACCTAAACTAACCCATCTAGACCATCAGTGGTAATGTTTTACAAAATCCCGGTCATGTCGGCCCGTACTTTTCCGTGGGGACATTATATACGTCTATAATTTTACATATCCTAACCTAAGGGAACCTAACATCTCGGATGTAGTATTTCGCAACATTCCTGGCGGGGCGACGCCAATTCTCGGTGGGAACATTATATTCGTTTATAACGTAATATAACCTAACCTAACCCATCTAGAACCTCGCTGGTAATGTTTTACAAAATCCCGGTCGTGTCGGCCCGTACTTCTCGGTGGGGACATTATTTACGTCTATAACGTTATATATCCTAACCTAAGGGAACCTAAAATCTCGGATATAGTACTTCACAACATTCCTGGCGGGTCGGCCCCTACTTCTCGGTGGGCACACTATATACGTCTATATCGTAATGTAACCTAACCTAACCCATCTAGACCCTCGCTGGTAATGTTTTACAAAATCCCGGTCGTGTCGGCCCGTACTTCTCGGTGGGGACATTATTTACGTCTATAACGTTATATATCCTAACCTAAGGGAACCTAACATCTCGGATGTAGTATTTCACAACATTCCTGGCTGGTCGGCCCCACTTCTCGGTGGGAACATTATATACGTTTATAACGTAATATAACCTAACCTAACCCATCTAGCCCCTCGCTTGTAATGTTTTACAGAATCCGGGTCGTGTCGTCCCGTACGTCTCGGTGCGGACATTATATACGTCTATAACGTTATATATCCTAACCTAAGGCAACTTAACCTCTCGGATGTAGTATTTTCCAACAGTCTTGGCGGGTCGGACCCTACTTCTCGGTGGGCACATTATATACGTCTATATCGTAATATAACCTAACCTAACCCATCTAGCCCCTAGCTGGGAATGTTTTACAGAATCCCGGTCGTGTCGTCCCGTACGTCTCGAAGCCGGACATTATATACGTCTATAAAGTTATATATCCTAACCTAAGGCAACCTAACATCTCGAATGTAGTATTTCACAACATTCCTGGCGGGTCGGCCCCAGTTCTCGGTGGGAACATTATTTACGTCTATAACGTAATATAACCTAACCTAACGCATCTAGACCCTCGCTGGTAATGTTTTACAATATCCTGGTCGTGTCGGCCCGTACTTCTCGGTGGGGACATTATTTACGTCTATAACGTTATATATCCTAACCTAAGGGAACCTAACATTTCGGATGTAGTATTTCACAAAATTCCTGGCGGGGCGGCGCCAATTCTCGGTGGGAACATTATATACGTCTATATCGTAATATAACCTAACCTAACCCACCTAGACCCTCGCTGGTAATGTTTTACAGAATCCCGGTCGTGTCGTCCCGTACGTCTCGGTGCGGACATTATATACGTCTATAACGTTATATATCCTAACCCAAGGCAACTTAACCTCTCGGATGTAGTATTTTCCAACAGTCTTGGCGGGTCGGACCCTACTTCTCGGTGGGCACATTATATACGTCTATATCGTAATATAATCTAACCTAACCCATCTAGACCCTCGCTGTTAATGTTTTACAAAATCCCGGTCGTGTCGGCCCGTACATTTCCGTGGGGACATTATATACGTCTATAATTTTATGTATCCTAACCTAAGGGAACCTAACATCTCGGATGTAGTATTTTCCAACATTCCTGTCGGGTCGGCCCCTACTTCTCGGTGGGCACATTATATACGTCTATATCGTAATATAACCTAACCTAACCCATCTAGACCCTCGCTGGTAATGTTTTACAAAATCCCGGTCGTGTCGGCCCGTACTTCTCGGTGGGGACATTATTTACGTCTATAACGTTATATATCCTAACCTAAGGGAACCTAAAATCTCGGATGTAGTACTTCACAACATTCCTGGCGGGTCGGCCCCTACTTCTCGGTGGGCACATTACATACGTCTATATCGTAATATAACCTAACCTAACCCATCTAGACCCTCGCAGGTAATGTTTTACAAAATCCCGGTCGTGTCGGCCCGTACTTCTCCGTGGGGAAATTATATACGTCTATATCGTTATAGATCCTAACCTAAGGCAACCTAACATCTCGAATGTAGTATTTCACAACATTCCTGGCGGGTCGGCCCCACTTCTCGGTGGGAACATTATTTACGTCTAAAACGTAATATAACCTAACCTAACCCATCTAGACCCTCGCTGGTTATGTTTTACAAAATCCCGGTCGTGTCGGCCCGTACTTCTCGGTGGGGACATTATTTACGTCTATAACGTTATATATCCTAACCTAAGGGAACCTAACATTTCGGATGTAGTATTTCACAACATTCCTGGCAGGTCGGCCCCTACTTCTCGGTGGGCACATTATATACGTCTATATCGTAATATAACCTAACCTAACCCATCTAGACCCTCGCTGGTAATGTTTTACAAAATCCCGGTCGTGTCGGCCCGTACTTCTCGGTGGGGACATTATTTACATCTATAACGTTATATATCCTAACCTAAGGGAACCTAAAATCTCGGATGTAGTACTTCACAACATTCCTGGCGGGTCGGCCCCTACTTTTCGGTGGGCACACTATATACGTCTATATCGTAATGTAACCTAACTTAACCCATCTAGACCCTTGCTGGTAATGTTTTACAAAATCCCGGTCGTGTCGGCCCATACTTCTCCGTGGGGACATTATATACGTCTATATCGTTATATATCCTAACCTAAGGCAACCTAACATCTCGGATGTAGTATTTTCCAACATTCCTGGCGGGGCGGCCGCTACTTCTCGGTGGGAACATTATATACGTCTATATCGTAATATAACCTAACCTAACCCATCTAGACCCTCGCTGGTAATGTTTTACAAAATCCCGGTCGTGTCGGCCCGAACTTCTCGGTGGGGACATTATTTACGTCTATAACGTTATATATCCTAACCTAAGGGAACCTAACATCTCGGATGTAGTATTTCACAACATTCCTGGCGGGGCGGCTGCAATTCTCGGTGGGAACATTATATACGTCTATATCGTAATATAACCTAACCTAACCCACCCAGACCCTCGCTGGTAATGTTTTACAGAATCCCGGTCGTGTCGTCCCGTACGTCTCCGTGCGGACATTCTATACGTCTATAAAATTATATATCCTAACCTAAGGCAACCTAACATCTCGAATGTAGTATTTCACAACATTCCTGGCGGGTCGGCCCCACTTCTCGGTGGGAACATTATTTACGTGTACAACGTAATATAACCTAACCTAACCCATCTAGACCCTCGCTGGTAATGTTTTACAAAATCCCGGTCCTGTCGGCCCGTAATTCTCCGTGGGGACATTATATGCGTCTATATCGTTATATATACTAACCTAAGGCAACCTAACATCTCGGATGTAGTATTTCACAACATTCCTGGCTGGTCGGCCCCACTTCTCGGTGGGAACATTATATACGTTTATAACGTAGTATAGCCTAACCTAACCCATCTAGCCCCTCGCTTGTAATGTTTTACAGTATCCCGGTCGTGTCGTCTCGTGCGTCCCGGTGCGGACATTATATACGTCTATAACGTTATATATCCTAACCAAAGGCAACTTAACATCTCGGATGTAGTATTTTCCAACATTCCTGCCGGGTCGGCCCCTACTTCTCGGTGGGCACATTATATACGTCTATATCGTAATATAACCTAACCTAACCCATCTGGACCCTCGCTGGTAATGTTTTACAGAATCCCGGTCGTGTCGTCTCGTACGTCTCGTTGCGGACATTATATACGTCTATAACGTTATATACCCTAACCAAAGGCAACTTAACATCTCGGATGTAGTATTTTACAACATTCCTGGCGGGTCGGACCCTACTTCACGGTGGGCACATTATATACGTCTATATCGTAATATAACCTAAACTAACCCATCTAGACCCTCAGTGGTAATGTTTTACAAAATCCCGGTCATGTCGGCCCGTACTTTTCCGTGGGGACATTATATACGTCTATAATTTTACATATCCTAACCTAAGGGAACCTAACATCTCGGATGTAGTATTTCGCAACATTCCTGGCGGGGCGACGCCAATTCTCGGTGGGAACATTATATTCGTTTATAACGTAATATAACCTAACCTAACCCATCCAGACCCTCGCTGGTAATGTTTTACAACATCCCGGTCGTGTCGGCCCGTACTTCTCGGTGGGGACATTATTTACGTCTATAACGTTATATATCCTAACCTAAGGGAACCTAAAATCTCGGATGTAGTACTTCACAACATTCCTGGCGGGTCGGCCCCTACTTCTCGGTGGGCACACTATATACGTCTATATCGTAATGTAACCTAACTTAACCCATCTAGACCCTCGCTGGTAATGTTTTACAAAATCCCGGTCGTGTCGGCCCATACTTCTCCGTGGGGACATTATATACGTCTATATCGTTATATATCCTAACCTAAGGCAACCTAACATCTCGGATGTAGTATTTTCCAACATTCCTGGCGGGGCGGCCGCTACTTCTCGGTGGGAACATTATATACGTCTATATCGTAATATAACCTAACCTAACCCATCTAGACCCTCGCTGGTAATGTTTTACAAAATCCCGGTCGTGTCGGCCCGTACTTCTCGGTGGGGACATTATTTACGTCTATAACGTTATACATCCTAACCTAAGGGAACCTAACATCTCGGATGTAGTATTTCACAACATTCCTGGCTGGTCGGCCCCACTTCTCGGTGGGAACATTATATACGTTTATAACGTAATATAACCTAACCTATCCCATCTAGCCCCTCGCTTGTAATGTTTTACAGAATCCGGGTCGTGTCGTCCCGTACGTCTCGGTGCGGACATTATATACGTCTATAACGTTATATATCCTAACCTAAGGCAACTTAACCTCTCGGATGTAGTATTTTCCAACAGTCTTGGCGGGTCGGACCCTACTTCTCGGTGGGCACATTATATACGTCTATATCGTAATATAACCTAACCTAACCCATCTAGCCCCTAGCTGGGAATGTTTTACAGAATCCCGGTCGTGTCGTCCCGTACGTCTCGAAGCCGGACATTATATACGTCTATAAAGTTATATATCCTAACCTAAGGCAACCTAACATCTCGAATGTAGTATTTCACAACATTCCTGGCGGGTCGGCCCCAGTTCTCGGTGGGAACATTATTTACGTCTATAACGTAATATAACCTAACCTAACGCATCTAGACCCTCGCTGGTAATGTTTTACAATATCCCGGTCGTGTCGGCCCGTACTTCTCGGTGGGGACATTATTTACGTCTATAACGTTATATATCCTAACCTAAGGGAACCTAACATTTCGGATGTAGTATTTCACAAAATTCCTGGCGGGTCGGCCCCACTTCTCGGTGGGAACATTATTTACGTGTATAACGTAATATAACCTAACCTAACCCATCTAGACCCTCGCTGGTAATGTTTTACAACATCCCGGTCCTGTCGGCCCGTAATTCTCCGTGGGGACATTATATGCGTCTATATCGTTATATATCCTAACCTAAGGCAACCTAACATCTCGGATGTAGTATTTTCCAACATTCCTGGCGGGGCGGCCGCTACTTCTCGGTGGGAACATTATATACGTCTATATCGTAATATAACCTAACCTAACCCATCTAGACCCTCGCTGGTAATGTTATACAAAATCCCGGTCGTGTCGGCCCGTACTTCTCGGTGGGGACATTATTTACGTCTATAACGTTATATATCCTAACCTAAGGGAACCTAACATCTCGGATGTAGTATTTCACAACATTCCTGGCGGGGCGGCTGCAATTCTCGGTGGGAACATTATATACGTCTATAGCGTAATATAACCTAACCTAACCCACCCAGACCCTCGCTGGTAATGTTTTACAGAATCCCGGTCGTGTCGTCCCGTACGTCTCCGTGCGGACATTCTATACGTCTATAAAATTATATATCCTAACCTAAGGCAACCTAACATCTCGAATGTAGTATTTCACAACATTCCTGGCGGGTCGGCCCCACTTCTCGGTGGGAACATTATTTACGTGTACAACGTAATATAACCTAACCTAACCCATCTAGACCCTCGCTGGTAATGTTTTACAAAATCCCGGTCCTGTCGGCCCGTAATTCTCCGTGGGGACATTATATGCGTCTATATCGTTATATATACTAACCTAAGGCAACCTAACATCTCGGATGTAGTATTTCACAACATTCCTGGCTGGTCGGCCCCACTTCTCGGTGGGAACATTATATACGTTTATAACGTAGTATAGCCTAACCTAACCCATCTAGCCCCTCGCTTGTAATGTTTTACAGTATCCCGGTCGTGTCGTCTCGTGCGTCCCGGTGCGGACATTATATACGTCTATAACGTTATATATCCTAACCAAAGGCAACTTAACATCTCGGATGTAGTATTTTCCAACATTCCTGCCGGGTCGGCCCCTACTTCTCGGTGGGCACATTATATACGTCTATATCGTAATATAACCTAACCTAACCCATCTGGACCCTCGCTGGTAATGTTTTACAGAATCCCGGTCGTGTCGTCTCGTACGTCTCGTTGCGGACATTATATACGTCTATAACGTTATATACCCTAACCAAAGGCAACTTAACATCTCGGATGTAGTATTTTACAACATTCCTGGCGGGTCGGACCCTACTTCACGGTGGGCACATTATATACGTCTATATCGTAATATAACCTAAACTAACCCATCTAGACCCTCAGTGGTAATGTTTTACAAAATCCCGGTCATGTCGGCCCGTACTTTTCCGTGGGGACATTATATACGTCTATAATTTTACATATCCTAACCTAAGGGAACCTAACATCTCGGATGTAGTATTTCGCAACATTCCTGGCGGGGCGACGCCAATTCTCGGTGGGAACATTATATTCGTTTATAACGTAATATAACCTAACCTAACCCATCCAGACCCTCGCTGGTAATGTTTTACAACATCCCGGTCGTGTCGGCCCGTACTTCTCGGTGGGGACATTATTTACGTCTATAACGTTATATATCCTAACCTAAGGGAACCTAAAATCTCGGATGTAGTACTTCACAACATTCCTGGCGGGTCGGCCCCTACTTCTCGGTGGGCACACTATATACGTCTATATCGTAATGTAACCTAACTTAACCCATCTAGACCCTCGCTGGTAATGTTTTACAAAATCCCGGTCGTGTCGGCCCATACTTCTCCGTGGGGACATTATATACGTCTATATCGTTATATATCCTAACCTAAGGCAACCTAACATCTCGGATGTAGTATTTTCCAACATTCCTGGCGGGGCGGCCGCTACTTCTCGGTGGGAACATTATATACGTCTATATCGTAATATAACCTAACCTAACCCATCTAGACCCTCGCTGGTAATGTTTTACAAAATCCCGGTCGTGTCGGCCCGTACTTCTCGGTGGGGACATTATTTACGTCTATAACGTTATACATCCTAACCTAAGGGAACCTAACATCTCGGATGTAGTATTTCACAACATTCCTGGCTGGTCGGCCCCACTTCTCGGTGGGAACATTATATACGTTTATAACGTAATATAACCTAACCTATCCCATCTAGCCCCTCGCTTGTAATGTTTTACAGAATCCGGGTCGTGTCGTCCCGTACGTCTCGGTGCGGACATTATATACGTCTATAACGTTATATATCCTAACCTAAGGCAACTTAACCTCTCGGATGTAGTATTTTCCAACAGTCTTGGCGGGTCGGACCCTACTTCTCGGTGGGCACATTATATACGTCTATATCGTAATATAACCTAACCTAACCCATCTAGCCCCTAGCTGGGAATGTTTTACAGAATCCCGGTCGTGTCGTCCCGTACGTCTCGAAGCCGGACATTATATACGTCTATAAAGTTATATATCCTAACCTAAGGCAACCTAACATCTCGAATGTAGTATTTCACAACATTCCTGGCGGGTCGGCCCCAGTTCTCGGTGGGAACATTATTTACGTCTATAACGTAATATAACCTAACCTAACGCATCTAGACCCTCGCTGGTAATGTTTTACAATATCCCGGTCGTGTCGGCCCGTACTTCTCGGTGGGGACATTATTTACGTCTATAACGTTATATATCCTAACCTAAGGGAACCTAACATTTCGGATGTAGTATTTCACAAAATTCCTGGCGGGTCGGCCCCACTTCTCGGTGGGAACATTATTTACGTGTATAACGTAATATAACCTAACCTAACCCATCTAGACCCTCGCTGGTAATGTTTTACAACATCCCGGTCCTGTCGGCCCGTAATTCTCCGTGGGGACATTATATGCGTCTATATCGTTATATATCCTAACCTAAGGCAACCTAACATCTCGGATGTAGTATTTTCCAACATTCCTGGCGGGGCGGCCGCTACTTCTCGGTGGGAACATTATATACGTCTATATCGTAATATAACCTAACCTAACCCATCTAGACCCTCGCTGGTAATGTTATACAAAATCCCGGTCGTGTCGGCCCGTACTTCTCGGTGGGGACATTATTTACGTCTATAACGTTATATATCCTAACCTAAGGGAACCTAACATCTCGGATGTAGTATTTCACAACATTCCTGGCGGGGCGGCTGCAATTCTCGGTGGGAACATTATATACGTCTATAGCGTAATATAACCTAACCTAACCCACCCAGACCCTCGCTGGTAATGTTTTACAGAATCCCGGTCGTGTCGTCCCGTACGTCTCCGTGCGGACATTCTATACGTCTATAAAATTATATATCCTAACCTAAGGCAACCTAACATCTCGAATGTAGTATTTCACAACATTCCTGGCGGGTCGGCCCCACTTCTCGGTGGGAACATTATTTACGTGTATAACGTAATATAACCTAACCTAACCCATCTAGACCCTCGCTGGTAATGTTTTACAACATCCCGGTCCTGTCGGCCCGTAATTCTCCGTGGGGACATTATATGCGTCTATATCGTTATATATACTAACCTAAGGCAACCTAACATCTCGGATGCAGTATTTCACAACATTCCTGGCTGGTCGGCCCCACTTCTCGGTGGGAACATTATATACGTTTATAACGTAATATAACCTAACCTAACCCATCTAGCCCCTCGCTTGTAATGTTTTACAGAATCCCGGTCGTGTCGTCCCGTACGTCTCGGTGCGGACATTATATACGTCTATAACATTATATATCCTACCCAAAGGCAACTTAACATCTCGGATGTAGTATTTTCGTTCATTCCTGGCGGGTCGGCCCCTACTTCTCGGTGGGCACACTATATACGTCTATATCGTAATGTAACCTAACCTAACCCATCTAGACACTCGCTGTGAATGTTTTACAAAACCCCGGTCGCATCGGCACGTACGTCTCGATGCGGACATTATATACGTCTATAACGATATATATCCTAACCTAAGGGAACCTAACATCTCGGATGTAGTATATCACAACATTCCTGGCTGGTCGGCCCCACTTCTCGGTGGGAACATTATATACGTTTACAACGTAGTATAGCCTAACCTAACCCATCTAGCCCCTCGCTTGTAATGTTTTACAGTATCCCGATCGTGTCGTCCCGTGCGTCCCGGTGCGGACATTATATACGTCTATAACGTTATATATCCTAACCAAAGGCAACTTAACATCTCGGATGTAGTATTTTCCAACATTCCTGGCGGGTCGGCCCCTACTTCTCGGTGGGCACACTATTTACGTCTATATCGTAATATAACCTAACCTAACCCACCTAGACCCTCGCTGGTAATGTTTTACAGAATCCCGGTCGTGTCGTCCCGTACGTCTCGGTGCGGACATTATATACGTCTATAACGTTATATATCCTAACCCAAGGCAACTTAACCTCTCGGATGTAGTATTTTCCAACAGTCTTGGCGGGTCGGACCCTACTTCTCGGTGGGCACATTATATACGTCTATATCGTAATATAATCTAACCTAACCCATCTAGACCCTCGCTGTTAATGTTTTACAAAATGCCGGTCGTGTCGGCCCGTACATTTCCGTGGGGACATTATATACGTCTATAATTTTATGTATCCTAACCTAAGGGAACCTAACATCTCGGATGTAGTATTTTCCAACATTCCTGTCGGGTCGGCCCCTACTTCTCGGTGGGCACATTATATACGTCTATATCGTAATATAACCTAACCTAACCCATCTAGACCCTCGCTGGTAATGTTTTACAGAATCCCGGTCGTGTCGTCTCGTACGTCTCGGTGCGGACAATATACACGTCTATAACGTTATATATCCTAACCTAAGGGAACCTAACATCTCGGATGTAGTATTTTCCAACATTCCTGGTGGGTCGGCCCCTACTTCTCGGTGGGCACATTATATACGTCTATATCGTAAAATAACCTAACCTAACCCATCTAGACCCTCGCTGGTAATGTTTTACAGAATCCCGGTCGTGTCGTCTCGTACGTCTCGTTGCGGATATTATATATGTCTATAACGTTATATATTCTAACCTAAGGCAACTTAACATCTCCGATGTAGTATTTTCCAACATTCCTGGCGGGTCGGCCCCTACTTCTCGGTGGGCACATTATATACGTCTATAACGTAATATAACCTAACCTAACCCATCTAGCCCCTAGCTGGGAATGTTTTACAGAATCCCGGTCTTATCGTCCCGTACGTCTCGGTGCGGACATTATATACGTCTATAACGTTATATATCCTAACCTAAGGGAACCTAACATTTCGGATATAGTATTTCACAACATTCCTGGCAGGTCGGCCCCTGCTTCTCGGTGGGCACATTATATACGTCTATATCGTAATATAATCTAACCTAACCCATCTAGACCCTCGCTGGTAATGTTTTACAAAATCCCGGTCGTGTCGGCTCGTACTTCTCGGTGGGGACATTATTTACGTCTATAACGTTATATATCCTAACCTAAGGGAACCTAACATCACGGATGTAGTATTTCACAACATTCCTGGCTGGTCGGCCCCACTTCTCGGTGGGAATATTATATACGTTTATAACGCAGTATAACCTAACCTAACCCATCTAGCCCCTCGCTTGTAATGTTTTGCAGAATCCCGGTCGTGTCGGCCCGTACGTCTCGGTGCGGACATTATATACGTCTATAACGTTATATATCCTAACCTAAGGCAACTTAACCTCTCGTATGTAGTATTTTCCAACAGTCTTGGCGGGTCGGACCCTACTTCCCGGTGGGCACAATATATACTTCTATATCGTAATATAACCTAACCTAACCCATCTAGCCCCTCGCTGGTTATGTTTTACAAAATCCCAGTCGTGTCGGCCCGTACTTTTCCGTGGAGACATTATATACGTCTATAATTTTATATATCCTAACCTAAGGCAACTTAACAACTCGGATGTAGTATTTTCCAACATTCCTGGCGGGTCAGTCCCTACTTCTCGGTGGGCACATTATATACGTCTATATCGTAATATAACCTAACCTAATCCATCTAGACCCTAGCTGGGAATGTTTTACAGAATCCCGGTCGTATCGTCCCGTACGTCTCGGTGCGGACATTATATACGTCTATAATGTTATATATCCTAACCTAAGGGAACCTAACATTTCGGATGTAGTATTTCACAACATTCCTGGCAGGTCGGCCCCTACTTCTCGGTGGGCACATTATGTACGTCTATATCGTAATATAACCTAACCTAACCCATCTAGACCCTCGCTGGTAATGTTTTACAAAATCCCGGTCGTGTCGGCCCGTACTTCTCGGTGGGGACATTATTTACGTCTATATGGTTATATATCCTAACCTAAGGCAACCTAACATCTCGGATGTAGTATTTTCCAACATTCCTGGCGGGTCGGCCCCTACTTCTCGGTGGGCACATTATATACGTCTATATCGTAATATAACCTAACCTAACCCATCTAGACCCTCGCTGGTAATGTTTTACAAAATCCCGGTCGTGTCGGCTCGTACTTCTCGGTGGGGACATTATTTACGTCTATAACGTTATATATCCTAACCTAAGGGAACCTAACATCTCGGATGTAGTAGTTCACAACATTCCTGGCGGGGCGGCGCCAATTCTCGTTGGGAACATTATATACGTCTACAACGTAATATAACCTAACCTAACCCATCTAGCCCCCAGCTGGGAATGTTTTACAGAATCCCGTTCGTGTCGTCCCGTACGTCTCGGTGCGGACATTATATACGTCTATAACGTTATATATCCTACTCAAAGGCAACTTAACATCTCGGATGTAGTACTTTCGTTCATTCCTGGCGGGTCGGCCCCTACTTCTCGGTGGGCACACTATTTACGTCTATATCGTAATGTAACCTAACCTAACCCATCTAGACCCTCGCTGGTAATGTTTTACAAAATCCCGGTCGTGTCGGCCCGTACTTTTCGGTGGGAACATTATATACGTCTATATCGTAATATAACCTAACCTAACCCACCTAGACCCTCGCTGGTAATGTTTTACAGAATCCCGGTCGTGTCGTCCCGTACGTCTCGGTGCGGACATTATATACGTCTATAACGTTATATATCCTAACCCAAGGCAACTTAACCTCTCGGATGTAGTATTTTCCAACAGTCTTGGCGGGTCGGACCCTACTTCTCGGTGGGCACATTATATACGTCTATATCGTAATATAATCTAACCTAACCCATCTAGACCCTCGCTGTTAATGTTTTACAAAATGCCGGTCGTGTCGGCCCGTACATTTCCGTGGGGACATTATATACGTCTATAATTTTATGTATCCTAACCTAAGGGAACCTAACATCTCGGATGTAGTATTTTCCAACATTCCTGTCGGGTCGGCCTCTACTTCTCGGTGGGCACATTATATACGTCTATATCGTAATATAACCTAACCTAACCCATCCAGACCCTCGCTGGTAATGTTTTACAACATCCCGGTCGTGTCGGCCCGTACTTCTCGGTGGGGACATTATTTACGTCTATAACGTTATATATCCTAACCTAAGGGAACCTAAAATCTCGGATGTAGTACCTCACAACATTCCTGGCGGGTCGGCCCCTACTTCTCGGTGGGCACATTACATACGTCTATATCGTAATATAACTTAACCTAACCCATCTAGACCCTCGCAGGTAATGTTTTACAAAATCCCGGTCGTGTCGGCCCGTACTTCTCCGTGGGGACATTATATACGTCTATATCGTTATATATCCTAACCTAAGGCAACCTAACATCTCGAATGTAGTATTTCACAACATTCCTGGCGGGTCGGCCCGTACTTCTCGGTGGGAACATTATATACGTTTATAACGTAGTATAGCCTAACCTAACCCATCTAGCCCCTCGCTTGTAATGTTTTACAGTATCCCGGTCGTGTCGTCCCGTGCGTCTCGGTGCGGACATTATATACGTCTATAACGTTATGTATCCTAACCAAAGGCAACTTAACATCTCGGATGTAGTATTTTCGAACATTCCTGGCGGGTCGGACCCTACTTCTCGGTGGGCACAGTATATACGTCCATATCGTAATATAACCTAAACTAACCCATCTAGAACCTCGCTGGTAATGTTTTCCAAAATCCCGGTCGTGTCGTCTCGTACGTCTCGGTGCGGACATTATATACGTCTATAACGTTATATACCCTAACCAAAGGCAACTTAACATCTCGGATGTAGTATTTTCCAACATTCCTGGCGGGTCGGACCCTACTTCTCGGTGGGCACATTATATACGTCTATATCGTAATATAACCTAAACTAACTCATCTAGCACTTAGCTGGGAATGTTTTACAGAATCCCGGTCGTGTCGTCCCGTACGTCTCGGTGCGGACATTATATACGTCTATAACGTTATATATCCTAACCAAAGGCAACTTAACATCTCGAATGTAGTATTCTCCAACATCCCTGGCGGGTCGGACCCTACTTCTCGGTGGGCACATTATATACGTCTATATCGTAATATAACCTAACCTAACCCATCTAGACCCTCGCTGGTAATGTTTTACAAAATCCCGGTCATGTCGGCCCGTACTTTTCCGTGGGGACATTATATACGTCTATAATTTTATATATCCTAACCTAAGGGAACCTAACATCTCGGATGTAGTATTTTCCAACATTCCTGCCGGGTCGGCCCCTACTTCTCGGTGGGCACATTATATACGTCTATATCGTAATATAACCTAACCTAACTCATCTAGACCCTCGCTGGTAATGTTTTACAGAATCCCGGTCGTGTCGTCTCGCACGTCTCTGTGCGGACATTATATACGTCTATAACGTTATATATCCTTACCAAAGGCAATTTAACATCTCGGATGTAGTATTTTCCAACATTCCTGGCGTGTCGGACCCTACTTCTCGGTGGGCACATTATATACGTCTATATCGTAATATAACCTAAACTAACCCATCTAGACCCTCGCTGGTAATGTTTTACAAAATCCCGGTCGTGTCGGCTCGTACTTCTCGGTGGGGACATTATTTACGTCTATAACGTTATATATCCTAACCTAAGGGAACCTAACATCTCGGATGTAGTAGTTCACAACATTCCTGGCGGGGCGGCGCCAATTCTCGTTGGGAACATTATATACGTCTACAACGTAATATAACCTAACCTAACCCATCTAGCCCCCAGCTGGGAATGTTTTACAGAATCCCGTTCGTGTCGTCCCGTACGTCTCGGTGCGGACATTATATACGTCTATAACGTTATATATCCTACTCAAAGGCAACTTAACATCTCGGATGTAGTACTTTCGTTCATTCCTGGCGGGTCGGCCCCTACTTCTCGGTGGGCACACTATTTACGTCTATATCGTAATGTAACCTAACCTAACCCATCTAGACCCTCGCTGGTAATGTTTTACAAAATCCCGGTCGTGTCGGCCCGTACTTTTCGGTGGGAACATTATATACGTCTATATCGTAATATAACCTAACCTAACCCACCTAGACCCTCGCTGGTAATGTTTTACAGAATCCCGGTCGTGTCGTCCCGTACGTCTCGGTGCGGACATTATATACGTCTATAACGTTATATATCCTAACCCAAGGCAACTTAACCTCTCGGATGTAGTATTTTCCAACAGTCTTGGCGGGTCGGACCCTACTTCTCGGTGGGCACATTATATACGTCTATATCGTAATATAATCTAACCTAACCCATCTAGACCCTCGCTGTTAATGTTTTACAAAATGCCGGTCGTGTCGGCCCGTACATTTCCGTGGGGACATTATATACGTCTATAATTTTATGTATCCTAACCTAAGGGAACCTAACATCTCGGATGTAGTATTTTCCAACATTCCTGTCGGGTCGGCCTCTACTTCTCGGTGGGCACATTATATACGTCTATATCGTAATATAACCTAACCTAACCCATCCAGACCCTCGCTGGTAATGTTTTACAACATCCCGGTCGTGTCGGCCCGTACTTCTCGGTGGGGACATTATTTACGTCTATAACGTTATATATCCTAACCTAAGGGAACCTAAAATCTCGGATGTAGTACCTCACAACATTCCTGGCGGGTCGGCCCCTACTTCTCGGTGGGCACATTACATACGTCTATATCGTAATATAACTTAACCTAACCCATCTAGACCCTCGCAGGTAATGTTTTACAAAATCCCGGTCGTGTCGGCCCGTACTTCTCCGTGGGGACATTATATACGTCTATATCGTTATATATCCTAACCTAAGGCAACCTAACATCTCGAATGTAGTATTTCACAACATTCCTGGCGGGTCGGCCCGTACTTCTCGGTGGGAACATTATATACGTTTATAACGTAGTATAGCCTAACCTAACCCATCTAGCCCCTCGCTTGTAATGTTTTACAGTATCCCGGTCGTGTCGTCCCGTGCGTCTCGGTGCGGACATTATATACGTCTATAACGTTATATACCCTAACCAAAGGCAACTTAACATCTCGGATGTAGTATTTTCCAACATTCCTGGCGGGTCGGACCCTACTTCTCGGTGGGCACATTATATACGTCTATATCGTAATATAACCTAAACTAACTCATCTAGCACTTAGCTGGGAATGTTTTACAGAATCCCGGTCGTGTCGTCCCGTACGTCTCGGTGCGGACATTATATACGTCTATAACGTTATATATCCTAACCAAAGGCAACTTAACATCTCGAATGTAGTATTCTCCAACATCCCTGGCGGGTCGGACCCTACTTCTCGGTGGGCACATTATATACGTCTATATCGTAATATAACCTAACCTAACCCATCTAGACCCTCGCTGGTAATGTTTTACAAAATCCCGGTCATGTCGGCCCGTACTTTTCCGTGGGGACATTATATACGTCTATAATTTTATATATCCTAACCTAAGGGAACCTAACATCTCGGATGTAGTATTTTCCAACATTCCTGCCGGGTCGGCCCCTACTTCTCGGTGGGCACATTATATACGTCTATATCGTAATATAACCTAACCTAACTCATCTAGACCCTCGCTGGTAATGTTTTACAGAATCCCGGTCGTGTCGTCTCGCACGTCTCTGTGCGGACATTATATACGTCTATAACGTTATATATCCTTACCAAAGGCAATTTAACATCTCGGATGTAGTATTTTCCAACATTCCTGGCGTGTCGGACCCTACTTCTCGGTGGGCACATTATATACGTCTATATCGTAATATAACCTAAACTAACCCATCTAGACCCTCGCTGGTAATGTTTTACAAAATCCCGGTCGTGTCGGCCCGTACTTCTCGGTGGGGACATTATATACGTCTATAACGTTATATATCCTAACCTAAGGGAACCTAACATCTCGGATGTAGTATTTTCCAACATTCCTGGCGGGTCGACCACTACTTCTCGGTGGGCACATTATATACGTCTATATCGTAATATAACCTAACCTAACCCACCTAGACCCTCGCTGGTAATGTTTTACAAAATCCCGGTCGTGTCGGCCCGTACTTCTCGGTGGGGACATTATTTACGTCTATAACGTTATATATCCTAACCTAAGGGAACCTAACATCTCGGATGTAGTATTTAACAACATTCCTGGCGGGGCGGCGCCAATTCTCGGTGGGAACATTATATACGTCTATATCGTAATATAACCTAACCAAACCCATCTAGCCCCAAGCTGGGAATGTTTTACAGAATCCCTGTCGTGTCGTCCCGTACGTCTCCGTGCGGACATTATATACGTCTATAACGTTATATAACCTAACCTAACCCATCTAGACCCTCGCTGGTAATGTATTACAAAATCCCGGTCTTGTCGGCCCGTACTTCTCGGTGGGGACATTATATACGTCTATAACGTTATATATCCTAACCTAAGGGAACCTAACATCTCGGATGTAGTATTTCACAACATTCCTGGCTGGTCGGCCCCACTTCTCGGTGGGAACATTACATACGTTTATAACGTAGTATAACCTAACCTAACCCATCTATCCCCTCGCTTGTAATGTTTTACAGAATCCCGGTCGTGTCGTCCCGTACGTCTCGGTGCGGACATTATATACGTCTATAACGTTATATATCCTAACCAAAGGCAACCTAACATCTCGAATGTAGTATTTCACAACATTCCTGGCGGGTCGGACCCTACTTCTCGGTGGGCACATTATATACGTCTATATCGTAATATAACCTAACCTAACCCATCTAGACCCTCGCTGGTAATGTTTTACAAAATCCCGGTCTCGTCGGCCCGTACTTCTCGGTGGGGACATTATATACGTCTATAACGTTATATATCCTAACCTAAGAGAACCTAACATCTCGGATGTAGTATTTTCCAACATTCCTGCCGGGTCGGCCCCTACTTCTCGGTGGGCACATTATATACGTCTATATCGTAATATAACCTAACCTAACCCATCTAGACCCTCGCTGGTAATGTTTTACAGAGTCCCGGTCGTGTCGTCTCGTACGTCTCGTTGCGGACATTATATACGTCTATAACGTTATATACCCTAACCAAAGGCAACTTAACATCTCGGATGTAGTATTTTCCAACATTCCTGGCGGGTCGGACCCTACTTCACGGTGGGCACATTATATACGTCTATATCGTAATATAACCTAAACTAACCCATCTAGACCATCAGTGGTAATGTTTTACAAAATCCCGGTCATGTCGGCCCGTACTTTTCCGTGGGGACATTATATACGTCTATAATTTTACATATCCTAACCTAAGGGAACCTAACATCTCGGATGTAGTATTTCGCAACATTCCTGGCGGGGCGACGCCAATTCTCGGTGGGAACATTATATTCGTTTATAACGTAATATAACCTAACCTAACCCATCTAGAACCTCGCTGGTAATGTTTTACAAAATCCCGGTCGTGTCGGCCCGTACTTCTCGGTGGGGACATTATTTACGTCTATAACGTTATATATCCTAACCTAAGGGAACCTAAAATCTCGGATATAGTACTTCACAACATTCCTGGCGGGTCGGCCCCTACTTCTCGGTGGGCACACTATATACGTCTATATCGTAATGTAACCTAACCTAACCCATCTAGACCCTCGCTGGTAATGTTTTACAAAATCCCGGTCGTGTCGGCCCGTACTTCTCGGTGGGGACATTATTTACGTCTATAACGTTATATATCCTAACCTAAGGGAACCTAACATCTCGGATGTAGTATTTCACAACATTCCTGGCTGGTCGGCCCCACTTCTCGGTGGGAACATTATATACGTTTATAACGTAATATAACCTAACCTAACCCATCTAGCCCCTCGCTTGTAATGTTTTACAGAATCCGGGTCGTGTCGTCCCGTACGTCTCGGTGCGGACATTATATACGTCTATAACGTTATATATCCTAACCTAAGGCAACTTAACCTCTCGGATGTAGTATTTTCCAACAGTCTTGGCGGGTCGGACCCTACTTCTCGGTGGGCACATTATATACGTCTATATCGTAATATAACCTAACCTAACCCATCTAGCCCCTAGCTGGGAATGTTTTACAGAATCCCGGTCGTGTCGTCCCGTACGTCTCGAAGCCGGACATTATATACGTCTATAAAGTTATATATCCTAACCTAAGGCAACCTAACATCTCGAATGTAGTATTTCACAACATTCCTGGCGGGTCGGCCCCAGTTCTCGGTGGGAACATTATTTACGTCTATAACGTAATATAACCTAACCTAACGCATCTAGACCCTCGCTGGTAATGTTTTACAATATCCCGGTCGTGTCGGCCCGTACTTCTCGGTGGGGACATTATTTACGTCTATAACGTTATATATCCTAACCTAAGGGAACCTAACATTTCGGATGTAGTATTTCACAAAATTCCTGGCGGGGCGGCGCCAATTCTCGGTGGGAACATTATATACGTCTATATCGTAATATAACCTAACCTAACCCACCTAGACCCTCGCTGGTAATGTTTTACAGAATCCCGGTCGTGTCGTCCCGTACGTCTCGGTGCGGACATTATATACGTCTATAACGTTATATATCCTAACCCAAGGCAACTTAACCTCTCGGATGTAGTATTTTCCAACAGTCTTGGCGGGTCGGACCCTACTTTTCGGTGGGCACACTATATACGTCTATATCGTAATGTAACCTAACTTAACCCATCTAGACCCTTGCTGGTAATGTTTTACAAAATCCCGGTCGTGTCGGCCCATACTTCTCCGTGGGGACATTATATACGTCTATATCGTTATATATCCTAACCTAAGGCAACCTAACATCTCGGATGTAGTATTTTCCAACATTCCTGGCGGGGCGGCCGCTACTTCTCGGTGGGAACATTATATACGTCTATATCGTAATATAACCTAACCTAACCCATCTAGACCCTCGCTGGTAATGTTTTACAAAATCCCGGTCGTGTCGGCCCGAACTTCTCGGTGGGGACATTATTTACGTCTATAACGTTATATATCCTAACCTAAGGGAACCTAACATCTCGGATGTAGTATTTCACAACATTCCTGGCGGGGCGGCTGCAATTCTCGGTGGGAACATTATATACGTCTATATCGTAATATAACCTAACCTAACCCACCCAGACCCTCGCTGGTAATGTTTTACAGAATCCCGGTCGTGTCGTCCCGTACGTCTCCGTGCGGACATTCTATACGTCTATAAAATTATATATCCTAACCTAAGGCAACCTAACATCTCGAATGTAGTATTTCACAACATTCCTGGCGGGTCGGCCCCACTTCTCGGTGGGAACATTATTTACGTGTACAACGTAATATAACCTAACCTAACCCATCTAGACCCTCGCTGGTAATGTTTTACAAAATCCCGGTCCTGTCGGCCCGTAATTCTCCGTGGGGACATTATATGCGTCTATATCGTTATATATACTAACCTAAGGCAACCTAACATCTCGGATGTAGTATTTCACAACATTCCTGGCTGGTCGGCCCCACTTCTCGGTGGGAACATTATATACGTTTATAACGTAGTATAGCCTAACCTAACCCATCTAGCCCCTCGCTTGTAATGTTTTACAGTATCCCGGTCGTGTCGTCTCGTGCGTCCCGGTGCGGACATTATATACGTCTATAACGTTATATATCCTAACCAAAGGCAACTTAACATCTCGGATGTAGTATTTTCCAACATTCCTGCCGGGTCGGCCCCTACTTCTCGGTGGGCACATTATATACGTCTATATCGTAATATAACCTAACCTAACCCATCTAGACCCTCGCTGGTAATGTTTTACAGAATCCCGGTCGTGTCGTCTCGTACGTCTCGTTGCGGACATTATATACGTCTATAACGTTATATACCCTAACCAAAGGCAACTTAACATCTCGGATGTAGTATTTTACAACATTCCTGGCGGGTCGGACCCTACTTCACGGTGGGCACATTATATACGTCTATATCGTAATATAACCTAAACTAACCCATCTAGACCCTCAGTGGTAATGTTTTACAAAATCCCGGTCATGTCGGCCCGTACTTTTCCGTGGGGACATTATATACGTCTATAATTTTACATATCCTAACCTAAGGGAACCTAACATCTCGGATGTAGTATTTCGCAACATTCCTGGCGGGGCGACGCCAATTCTCGGTGGGAACATTATATTCGTTTATAACGTAATATAACCTAACCTAACCCATCTAGAACCTCGCTGGTAATGTTTTACAAAATCCCGGTCGTGTCGGCCCGTACTTCTCGGTGGGGACATTATTTACGTCTATAACGTTATATATCCTAACCTAAGGGAACCTAAAATCTCGGATGTAGTACTTCACAACATTCCTGGCGGGTCGGCCCCTACTTCTCGGTGGGCACACTATATACGTCTATATCGTAATGTAACCTAACTTAACCCATCTAGACCCTCGCTGGTAATGTTTTACAAAATCCCGGTCGTGTCGGCCCATACTTCTCCGTGGGGACATTATATACGTCTATATCGTTATATATCCTAACCTAAGGCAACCTAACATCTCGGATGTAGTATTTTCCAACATTCCTGGCGGGGCGGCCGCTACTTCTCGGTGGGAACATTATATACGTCTATATCGTAATATAACCTAACCTAACCCATCTAGACCCTCGCTGGTAATGTTTTACAAAATCCCGGTCGTGTCGGCCCGTACTTCTCGGTGGGGACATTATTTACGTCTATAACGTTATACATCCTAACCTAAGGGAACCTAACATCTCGGATGTAGTATTTCACAACATTCCTGGCTGGTCGGCCCCACTTCTCGGTGGGAACATTATATACGTTTATAACGTAATATAACCTAACCTATCCCATCTAGCCCCTCGCTTGTAATGTTTTACAGAATCCGGGTCGTGTCGTCCCGTACGTCTCGGTGCGGACATTATATACGTCTATAACGTTATATATCCTAACCTAAGGCAACTTAACCTCTCGGATGTAGTATTTTCCAACAGTCTTGGCGGGTCGGACCCTACTTCTCGGTGGGCACATTATATACGTCTATATCGTAATATAACCTAACCTAACCCATCTAGCCCCTAGCTGGGAATGTTTTACAGAATCCCGGTCGTGTCGTCCCGTACGTCTCGAAGCCGGACATTATATACGTCTATAAAGTTATATATCCTAACCTAAGGCAACCTAACATCTCGAATGTAGTATTTCACAACATTCCTGGCGGGTCGGCCCCAGTTCTCGGTGGGAACATTATTTACGTCTATAACGTAATATAACCTAACCTAACGCATCTAGACCCTCGCTGGTAATGTTTTACAATATCCCGGTCGTGTCGGCCCGTACTTCTCGGTGGGGACATTATTTACGTCTATAACGTTATATATCCTAACCTAAGGGAACCTAACATTTCGGATGTAGTATTTCACAAAATTCCTGGCGGGGCGGCGCCAATTCTCGGTGGGAACATTATATACGTCTATATCGTAATATAACCTAACCTAACCCACCTAGACCCTCGCTGGTAATGTTTTACAGAATCCCGGTCGTGTCGTCCCGTACGTCTCGGTGTGGACATAATATACGTCTATAACGTTATATATCCTAACCCAAGGCAACTTAACCTCTCGGATGTAGTATTTTCCAACAGTCTTGGCGGGTCGGACCCTACTTCTCGGTGGGCACATTATATACGTCTATATCGTAATATAATCTAACCTAACCCATCTAGACCCTCGCTGTTAATGTTTTACAAAATCCCGGTCGTGTCGGCCCGTACATTTCCGTGGGGACATTATATACGTCTATAATTTTATGTATCCTAACCTAAGGGAACCTAACATCTCGGATGTAGTATTTTCCAACATTCCTGTCGGGTCGGCCCCTACTTCTCGGTGGGCACATTATATACGTCTATATCGTAATATAACCTAACCTAACCCATCTAGACCCTCGCTGGTAATGTTTTACAAAATCCCGGTCGTGTCGGCCCGTACTTCTCGGTGGGGACATTATTTACACCTATAACGTTATATATCCTAACCTAAGGGAACCTAAAATCTCGGATGTAGTACTTCACAACATTCCTGGCGGGTCGGCCCCTACTTTTCGGTGGGCACACTATATACGTCTATATCGTAATGTAACCTAACTTAACCCATCTAGACCCTTGCTGGTAATGTTTTACAAAATCCCGGTCGTGTCGGCCCATACTTCTCCGTGGGGACATTATATACGTCTATATCGTTATATATCCTAACCTAAGGCAACCTAACATCTCGGATGTAGTATTTTCCAACATTCCTGGCGGGGCGGCCGCTACTTCTCGGTGGGAACATTATATACGTCTATATCGTAATATAACCTAACCTAACCCATCTAGACCCTCGCTGGTAATGTTTTACAAAATCCCGGTCGTGTCGGCCCGTACTTCTCGGTGGGGACATTATTTACGTCTATAACGTTATATATCCTAACCTAAGGGAACCTAACATCTCGGATGTAGTATTTCACAACATTCCTGGCGGGGCGGCTGCAATTCTCGGTGGGAACATTATATACGTCTATATCGTAATATAACCTAACCTAACCCACCCAGACCCTCGCTGGTAATGTTTTACAGAATCCCGGTCGTGTCGTCCCGTACGTCTCCGTGCGGACATTCTATACGTCTATAAAATTATATATCCTAACCTAAGGCAACCTAACATCTCGAATGTAGTATTTCACAACATTCCTGGCGGGTCGGCCCCACTTCTCGGTGGGAACATTATTTACGTGTATAACGTAATATAACCTAACCTAACCCATCTAGACCCTCGCTGGTAATGTTTTACAACATCCCGGTCCTGTCGGCCCGTAATTCTCCGTGGGGACATTATATGCGTCTATATCGTTATATATACTAACCTAAGGCAACCTAACATCTCGGATGTAGTATTTCACAACATTCCTGGCTGGTCGGCCCCACTTCTCGGTGGGAACATTATATACGTTTATAACGTAATATAACCTAACCTAACCCATCTAGCCCCTCGCTTGTAATGTTTTACAGAATCCCGGTCGTGTCGTCCCGTACGTCTCGGTGCGGACATTATATACGTCTATAACATTATATATCCTACCCAAAGGCAACTTAACATCTCGGATGTAGTATTTTCGTTCATTCCTGGCGGGTCGGCCCCTACTTCTCGGTGGGCACACTATATACGTCTATATCGTAATGTAACCTAACCTAACCCATCTAGACACTCGCTGTGAATGTTTTACAAAACCCCGGTCGCATCGGCACGTACGTCTCGATGCGGACATTATATACGTCTATAACGATATATATCCTAACCTAAGGGAACCTAACATCTCGGATGTAGTATATCACAACATTCCTGGCTGGTCGGCCCCACTTCTCGGTGGGAACATTATATACGTTTACAACGTAGTATAGCCTAACCTAACCCATCTAGCCCCTCGCTTGTAATGTTTTACAGTATCCCGATCGTGTCGTCCCGTGCGTCCCGGTGCGGACATTATATACGTCTATAACGTTATATATCCTAACCAAAGGCAACTTAACATCTCGGATGTAGTATTTTCCAACATTCCTGGCGGGTCGGCCCCTACTTCTCGGTGGGCACACTATTTACGTCTATATCGTAATATAACCTAACCTAACCCACCTAGACCCTCGCTGGTAATGTTTTACAGAATCCCGGTCGTGTCGTCCCGTACGTCTCGGTGCGGACATTATATACGTCTATAACGTTATATATCCTAACCCAAGGCAACTTAACCTCTCGGATGTAGTATTTTCCAACAGTCTTGGCGGGTCGGACCCTACTTCTCGGTGGGCACATTATATACGTCTATATCGTAATATAATCTAACCTAACCCATCTAGACCCTCGCTGTTAATGTTTTACAAAATGCCGGTCGTGTCGGCCCGTACATTTCCGTGGGGACATTATATACGTCTATAATTTTATGTATCCTAACCTAAGGGAACCTAACATCTCGGATGTAGTATTTTCCAACATTCCTGTCGGGTCGGCCCCTACTTCTCGGTGGGCACATTATATACGTCTATATCGTAATATAACCTAACCTAACCCATCTAGACCCTCGCTGGTAATGTTTTACAGAATCCCGGTCGTGTCGTCTCGTACGTCTCGGTGCGGACAATATACACGTCTATAACGTTATATATCCTAACCTAAGGGAACCTAACATCTCGGATGTAGTATTTTCCAACATTCCTGGTGGGTCGGCCCCTACTTCTCGGTGGGCACATTATATACGTCTATATCGTAAAATAACCTAACCTAACCCATCTAGACCCTCGCTGGTAATGTTTTACAGAATCCCGGTCGTGTCGTCTCGTACGTCTCGTTGCGGATATTATATATGTCTATAACGTTATATATTCTAACCTAAGGCAACTTAACATCTCCGATGTAGTATTTTCCAACATTCCTGGCGGGTCGGCCCCTACTTCTCGGTGGGCACATTATATACGTCTATAACGTAATATAACCTAACCTAACCCATCTAGCCCCTAGCTGGGAATGTTTTACAGAATCCCGGTCTTATCGTCCCGTACGTCTCGGTGCGGACATTATATACGTCTATAACGTTATATATCCTAACCTAAGGGAACCTAACATTTCGGATATAGTATTTCACAACATTCCTGGCAGGTCGGCCCCTGCTTCTCGGTGGGCACATTATATACGTCTATATCGTAATATAATCTAACCTAACCCATCTAGACCCTCGCTGGTAATGTTTTACAAAATCCCGGTCGTGTCGGCTCGTACTTCTCGGTGGGGACATTATTTACGTCTATAACGTTATATATCCTAACCTAAGGGAACCTAACATCACGGATGTAGTATTTCACAACATTCCTGGCTGGTCGGCCCCACTTCTCGGTGGGAATATTATATACGTTTATAACGCAGTATAACCTAACCTAACCCATCTAGCCCCTCGCTTGTAATGTTTTGCAGAATCCCGGTCGTGTCGGCCCGTACGTCTCGGTGCGGACATTATATACGTCTATAACGTTATATATCCTAACCTAAGGCAACTTAACCTCTCGTATGTAGTATTTTCCAACAGTCTTGGCGGGTCGGACCCTACTTCCCGGTGGGCACAATATATACTTCTATATCGTAATATAACCTAACCTAACCCATCTAGCCCCTCGCTGGTTATGTTTTACAAAATCCCAGTCGTGTCGGCCCGTACTTTTCCGTGGAGACATTATATACGTCTATAATTTTATATATCCTAACCTAAGGCAACTTAACAACTCGGATGTAGTATTTTCCAACATTCCTGGCGGGTCAGTCCCTACTTCTCGGTGGGCACATTATATACGTCTATATCGTAATATAACCTAACCTAATCCATCTAGACCCTAGCTGGGAATGTTTTACAGAATCCCGGTCGTATCGTCCCGTACGTCTCGGTGCGGACATTATATACGTCTATAATGTTATATATCCTAACCTAAGGGAACCTAACATTTCGGATGTAGTATTTCACAACATTCCTGGCAGGTCGGCCCCTACTTCTCGGTGGGCACATTATGTACGTCTATATCGTAATATAACCTAACCTAACCCATCTAGACCCTCGCTGGTAATGTTTTACAAAATCCCGGTCGTGTCGGCCCGTACTTCTCGGTGGGGACATTATTTACGTCTATATGGTTATATATCCTAACCTAAGGCAACCTAACATCTCGGATGTAGTATTTTCCAACATTCCTGGCGGGTCGGCCCCTACTTCTCGGTGGGCACATTATATACGTCTATATCGTAATATAACCTAACCTAACCCATCTAGACCCTCGCTGGTAATGTTTTACAAAATCCCGGTCGTGTCGGCTCGTACTTCTCGGTGGGGACATTATTTACGTCTATAACGTTATATATCCTAACCTAAGGGAACCTAACATCTCGGATGTAGTAGTTCACAACATTCCTGGCGGGGCGGCGCCAATTCTCGTTGGGAACATTATATACGTCTACAACGTAATATAACCTAACCTAACCCATCTAGCCCCCAGCTGGGAATGTTTTACAGAATCCCGTTCGTGTCGTCCCGTACGTCTCGGTGCGGACATTATATACGTCTATAACGTTATATATCCTACTCAAAGGCAACTTAACATCTCGGATGTAGTACTTTCGTTCATTCCTGGCGGGTCGGCCCCTACTTCTCGGTGGGCACACTATTTACGTCTATATCGTAATGTAACCTAACCTAACCCATCTAGACCCTCGCTGGTAATGTTTTACAAAATCCCGGTCGTGTCGGCCCGTACTTTTCTGTGGGAACATTATATACGTCTATATCGTAATATAACCTAACCTAACCCACCTAGACCCTCGCTGGTAATGTTTTACAGAATCCCGGTCGTGTCGTCCCGTACGTCTCGGTGCGGACATTATATACGTCTATAACGTTATATATCCTAACCCAAGGCAACTTAACCTCTCGGATGTAGTATTTTCCAACAGTCTTGGCGGGTCGGACCCTACTTCTCGGTGGGCACATTATATACGTCTATATCGTAATATAATCTAACCTAACCCATCTAGACCCTCGCTGTTAATGTTTTACAAAATGCCGGTCGTGTCGGCCCGTACATTTCCGTGGGGACATTATATACGTCTATAATTTTATGTATCCTAACCTAAGGGAACCTAACATCTCGGATGTAGTATTTTCCAACATTCCTGTCGGGTCGGCCTCTACTTCTCGGTGGGCACATTATATACGTCTATATCGTAATATAACCTAACCTAACCCATCCAGACCCTCGCTGGTAATGTTTTACAACATCCCGGTCGTGTCGGCCCGTACTTCTCGGTGGGGACATTATTTACGTCTATAACGTTATATATCCTAACCTAAGGGAACCTAAAATCTCGGATGTAGTACCTCACAACATTCCTGGCGGGTCGGCCCCTACTTCTCGGTGGGCACATTACATACGTCTATATCGTAATATAACTTAACCTAAC
This sequence comes from Xylocopa violacea, assembly GCA_963969225.1. Taxonomy (NCBI): domain Eukaryota; kingdom Metazoa; phylum Arthropoda; class Insecta; order Hymenoptera; family Apidae; genus Xylocopa; species Xylocopa violacea. Next base: position 6,364,841 of record CAXAJV010000011.1, on the reverse strand, counting down.
CCATCTAGACCCTCGCAGGTAATGTTTTACAAAATCCCGGTCGTGTCGGCCCGTACTTCTCCGTGGGGACATTATATACGTCTATATCGTTATATATCCTAACCTAAGGCAACCTAACATCTCGAATGTAGTATTTCACAACATTCCTGGCGGGTCGGCCCCACTTCTCGGTGGGAAGATTATTTACGTCTAAAACGTAATATAACCTAACCTAACCCATCTAGACCCTCGCTGGTAATGTTTTACAAAATCCCGGTCGTGTCGGCCCGTACTTCTCGGTGGGGACATTATTTACGTCTATAACGTTATATATCTTAACTTAACGGAACCTAACATTTCGGATATAGTATTTCACAACATTCCTGGCAGGTCGGCCCCTACTTCTCGGTGGGCACATTATATACGTCTATATCGTAATATAACCTAACCTAACCCATCTAGACCCTCGCTGGTAATGTTTTACAAAATCCCGGTCCTGTCGGCCCGTACTTCTCGGTGGGGCATTATATACGTCTATAACTTTATATATCCTAACCTAAGGGAACTTCACATGTCGGATGAAGTATTTCACAACATTCCTGGCCGGTCGGCCCCACTTCTCGGTGGGAACATTATATACGTTTATAACGTAATATAACCTAACCTAACCCATCTAGCCCCTCGCTTGTAATGTTTTACAGAATCCCGGTCGTGTCGTCCCGTACGTCTCGGTGCGGACATTATATACGTCTATAACGTTATATATCCTAACCAAAGGCAACTTAACATCTCGGATGTAGTATTTTCGAACATTCCTGGCGGGTCGGACCCTACTTCTCGGTGGGCACATTATATAGGACTATATAGTAATATAACCTAAACTAACCCATCTAGACCCTCGCTGGTAATGTTTTACAAAATCCCGGTCGTGTCGGCCCGTACTTCTCGGTGGGGACATTATTTACGTCTATAACGTTATATATCCTAACCTAAGGGAGCCTAACATCTCGGATGTAGTATTTCACAACATTCCTGGCGGGGCGGCTGCAATTCTCGGTGGGAACATTATATACGTCTATATCGTAATATAACCTAACCTAACCCACCCAGACCCTCGCTGGTAATGTTTTACAGAATCCCGGTCGTGTCGTCCCGTACGTCTCCGTGCGGACATTCTATACGTCTATAAAATTATATATCCTAACCTAAGGCAACCTAACATCTCGAATGTAGTATTTCACAACATTCCTGGCGGGTCGGCCCCACTTCTCGGTGGGAACATTATTTACGTCTATAACGTAATATAACCTAACCTAACCCATCTAGACCCTCGCTGGTAATGTTTTACAAAATCCCGGTCCTGTCGGCCCGTAATTCTACGTGGGGACATTATATGCGTCTATATCGTTATATATACTAACCTAAGGCAACCTAACATCTCGGATGTAGTATTTCACTACATTCCTGGCTGGTCGGCCCCACTTCTCGGTGGGAACATTATATACGTTTATAACGTAATATAACCTAACCTAACCCATCTAGCCCCTAGCTGGGAATGTTTTACAGAATCCCGGTCTTATCGTCCCGTACGTCTCGGTGCGGACATTATATACGTCTATGACGTTATATATCCTAACCTAAGGGAACCTAACATTTCGGATATAGTATTTCACAACATTCCTGGCAGGTCGGCCCCTGCTTCTCGGTGGGCACATTATATACGTCTATATCGTAATATAACCTAACCTAACCCATCTAGACCCTCGCTGGTAATGTTTTACAAAATCCCGGTCGTGTCGGCCCGTACTTCTCGGTGGGGACATTATTTACGTCTATATAGTTATATATCCTAACCTAAGGCAACCTAATATCTCGGATGTAGTATTTTCCAACATTCCTGGCGGGTCGGCCCCTACTTCTCGGTGGGCACATTATATACGTCTATATCGTAATATAACCTAACCTAACCCATCTAGACCCTCGCTGGTAATGTTTTACAAAATCCCGGTCGTGTCGGCTCGTACTTCTCGGTGGGGACATTATTTACGTCTATAACGTTATATATCCTAACCTAAGGGAACCTAACATCTCGGATGTAGTAGTTCACAACATTCCTGGCAGGGCGGCGCCAATTCTCGTTGGGAACATTATATACGTCTACAACGTAATATAACCTAACCTAACCCATCTAGCCCCCAGCTGGGAATGTTTTACAGAATCCCGTTCGTGTCGTCCCGTACGTCTCGGTGCGGACATTATATACGTCTATAACGTTATATATCCTAACCTAAGGCAACTTAACCTCTCGTATGTAGTATTTTCCAACAGTCTTGGCGGGTCGGACCCTACTTCTCGGTGGGCACAATATATACTTCTATATCGTAATATAACCTAACCTAACCCATCTAGCCCCTCGCTGGTTATGTTTTACAAAATCCCAGTCGTGTCGGCCCGTACTTTTCCGTGGAGACACTATATACGTCTATAATTTTATATATCCTAACCTAAGGCAACTTAACATCTCGGATGTAGTATTTTCCAACATTCCTGGCGGGTCAGTCCCTATTTCTCGGTGGGCACATTATATACGTCTATATCGTAATATAACCTAACCTAACCCATCTAGACCCTCGCTGGTAATGTTTTACAGAATCCCGGTCGTATCGTCCCGTACGTCTCGGTGCGGACATTATATACGTCTATAACGTTATATATCCTAACCTAAGGGAACCTAACATCTCGGATGTAGTATTTCACAACATTCCTGGATGGTCGGCCCCACTTCTCGGTGGGAACATTATATACGTTTATAACGTAATATAACCTATCCTAACCCATCCAGCCCCTCGCTGGTTATGTTTTACAAAATCCCAGTCGTGTCGGCCCGTACTTTTCCGTGTGGACATTATATACGTCTATAATTTTATATATCCTAACCTAAGGCAACTTAACATCTCGGATGTAGTATTTTCCAAAATCCCTGGCGGGGCGGCCGCTACTTCTCGGTGGGAACATTATATACGTCTATATCGTAATATAACCTCACCTAACCCACCTAGACCCTCGCTGGTAATGTTTTACAAAATCCCGGTCGTGTCGGCCCGTACTTCTCGGTGGGGTCATTATTTACGTCTATAACGTTATATATATTAACCTAAGGGAACCTATCATCTCGGATGTAGTATTTCACAACATTCCTGGCTGGTCGGCCCCACTTCTCGGTGGGAACATTATATACGTTTATAACGTAATATAACCTAACCTAACCCATCTAGCCCCTCGCTTGTAATGTTTTACATAATCCCGGTCGCGTCGTCCCGTACGTCCCGGCGCGGACATTATATACGTCCGTAACGTTATATATCCTAACCAAAGGCAACTTAACATCTCGGATGTAGTATTTTCCAACATTCCTGGCGGGTCGGCCCCTACTTCTCGGTGGGCACATTATATACGTCTATATCGTAATATAACCTAACCTAACCCATCTAGACCCTCGCTGGTAATGTTTTACAGAATCCCGGTCGTGTCGTCTCGTACGTCTCGGTGCGGATATTATATACGTCTATAACGTTATATATCCTAACCAAAGGCAACCTAACACCTCGAATGTAGTATTTCACAACATTCCTGGCGGGTCGGCCCCACTTCTCGGTGGGAACATTTTATACGTTTAGAACATAATATAACCTAACCTAACCCATCTAGCCCCTCGCTGGTAATGTTTTACAAAATCACAGTCGTGTCGGCCCGTACTTTTCCGTGGGGACATTATATACGTCTATAATTTTATATATCCTAACCTAAGGCAACTTAACATCTCGGATGTAGTATTTTCCAACATTCCTGGCGGGTCGGCCCCTACTTCTCGGTGGGCACATTATATACGTCTATATCGTAATATAACCTAACCTAACCCATCTAGACCCTCGCTGGTAATGTTTTACAGAATCCCGGTCGTGTCGTCACGTACGTCCCGGTGCGGACATTATATACGTCTATAACGTTATATATCCTAACCTAAGGCAACTTAACCTCTCGGATGTAGTATTTTCCAACAGTCTTGGCGGGTCGGACCCTACTTCTCGGTGGGCACATTATATACGTCTATATCGTAATATAACCTAAACTAAACCATCTAGAACCTCGCTGGTAATGTTTTACAGAACCGGTCGTGTCGTCTCGTACGTCTCGGTGCGGACATTATATACGTCTATAACGATATATCCTAACCTAAGGGAACCTAATATCTCGGATGTAGTATTTCACAACATTCCTGGCGGGTCGGCCCCTACTTCTCGGTGGGCACATTATATACATCTGTAACGTAATATAACCTAACCTAAGCCACCTACAACCTCGCTTGTAATGTTTCACAGAATCCCGTTCGTGTCTTCCCGTACGTCACGATGCCGGACATTATATACGTCTATAAAGTTATATATCCTAACCTAAGGCAACCTAACATCTGGAATGTAGTATTTCACAACATTCCTGGCGGGTCGGACCCTACTTCTCGGTGGGCACAATATATACTTCTATATCGTAATATAACCTAACCCAACCCATCTAGACCCTCGCTGGTTATGTTTTACAGAATCCCGGTCGTGTCGTCTCGTAGGTATCGGTGCGGACATTATATACGTCTATAACGTTATATATCGTAACCTAAGGCAACCTAACATCTCGGATGTAGTATTTTCCAACATCCCTGGCGGGGCGGCCGCTACTTCTCGGTGGGAACATTATATACGTCTATATCGTAATATAACCTCACCTAACCCACCTAGACCCTCGCTGGTAATGTTTTACAAAATCCCGGTCGTGTCGGCCCGTACTTCTCGGTTGGGACATTATTTACGTCTGTAACGTTATATATCCTAACCTAAGGGAACCTATCATCTCGGATGTAGTATTTCACAACATTCCTGGCTGGTCGGCCCCACTTCTCGGTGGGAACATTATATACGTTTATAACGTAATATAACCTAACCTAACCCATCTAGCCCCTCGCTTGTAATGTTTTACAGAATCCCGGTCGTGTCGTCCCGTACGTCTCGGTGCGGACATTATATACGTCTATAACGTTATATATCCTAACCTAAGGCAACTTAACCTCTCGTATGTAGTATTTTCCAACAGTCTTGGCGGGTCGGACCCTACTTCTCGGTGGGCACAATATATACTTCTATATCGTAATATAACCTAACCTAACCCATCTAGCCCCTCGCTGGTTATGTTTTACAAAATCCCAGTCGTGTCGGCCCGTACTTTTCCGTGGAGACATTATATACGTCTATAATTTTATATATCCTAACCTAAGGCAACTTAACATCTCGGATGTAGTATTTTCCAACATTCCTGGCGGGTCAGTCCCTACTTCTCGGTGGGCACATTATATACGTCTAAATCGTAATATAACCTAACCTAACCCATCTAGCCCCTCGCTGGTTATGTTTTACAAAATCCCAGTCGTGTCGGCCCGTACTTTTCCGTGGGGACATTGTATACGTCTATAATTTTATATATCCTAACCTAAGGCAACTTAACATCTCGGATGTAGTATTTTCCAACATACCTGGCGGGTCAGTCCCTACATCTCGGTGGGCACATTATATACGTCTATATCGTAATATAACCTAACCTAACCCATCTAGACCCTCGCTGGTAATGTTTTACAGAATCCCGGACATGTCGTCTTGTACGTCCCGGTGCGGACATTATATACGTCTATAACGTTATATATCCTAACCTAAGGGAACCTAACATCACGGATGTAGTATTTCACAACATTCCTGGCTGGTCGGCCCCACTTCTCGGTGGGAATATTATATACGTTTATAACGTAGTATAACCTAACCTAACCCATCTAGCCCCTCGCTTGTAATGTTTTGCAGAATCCCGGTCGTGTCGGCCCGTACGTCTCGGTGCGGACATTATATACGTCTATAACGTTATATATCCTAACCTAAGGGAACCTAACATCTCGGATGTAGTATTTCACAACATTCCTGGATGGTCGGCCCCACTTCTCGGTGGGAACATTATATATGTTTATAACGTAATATAACCTATCCTAACCCATCCAGCCCCTCGCTGGTTATGTTTTACAAAATCCCAGTCGTGTCGGCCCGTACTTTTCCGTGTGGACATTATATACGTCTATAATTTTATATATCCTAACCTAAGGCAACTTAACATCTCGGATGTAGTATTTTCCAACATTCCTGGCGGGTCAGTCCCTACTTCTCGGTGGGCACATTATATACGTCTATATCGTAATATAACCTAACCTAACCCATCTAGACCCTCGCTGGTTATGTTTTACAGAATCCCGGACGCGTCGTCCCGTAGGTCTCGGTGCGGACATTATATACGTCTATATCGTTATATATTCTAACCTAAGGCAACCTAACATCTCGGATGTAGTATTTTCCAAAATCCCTGGCGGGGCGGTCGCTACTTCTCGGTGGGAACATTATATACGTCTATATCGTAATATAACCTCACCTAACCCACCTAGACCCTCGCTGGTAATGTTTTACAAAATCCCGGTCGTGTCGGCCCGTACTTCTCGGTGGGGATATTATATACGTCTATAACGTTATATATCCTAACCTAAGGGAACCTAATATCTCGGATGTAGTATTTCACAACATTCCTGGCGGGTCGGCCCCTACTTCTCGGTGGGCACATTATATACATCTGTAACGTAATATAACCTAACCTAAGCCACCTACAACCTCGCTTGTAATGTTTCACAGAATCCCGTTCGTGTCTTCCCGTACGTCACGATGCCGGACATTATATACGTCTATAAAGTTATATATCCTAACCTAAGGCAACCTAACATCTGGAATGTAGTATTTCACAACATTCCTGGCGGGTCGGACCCTACTTCTCGGTGGGCACAATATATACTTCTATATCGTAATATAACCTAACCCAACCCATCTAGACCCTCGCTGGTTATGTTTTACAGAATCCCGGTCGTGTCGTCTCGTAGGTATCGGTGCGGACATTATATACGTCTATAACGTTATATATCGTAACCTAAGGCAACCTAACATCTCGGATGTAGTATTTTCCAACATCCCTGGCGGGGCGGCCGCTACTTCTCGGTGGGAACATTATATACGTCTATATCGTAATATAACCTCACCTAACCCACCTAGACCCTCGCTGGTAATGTTTTACAAAATCCCGGTCGTGTCGGCCCGTACTTCTCGGTTGGGACATTATTTACGTCTGTAACGTTATATATCCTAACCTAAGGGAACCTATCATCTCGGATGTAGTATTTCACAACATTCCTGGCTGGTCGGCCCCACTTCTCGGTGGGAACATTATATACGTTTATAACGTAATATAACCTAACCTAACCCATCTAGCCCCTCGCTTGTAATGTTTTACATAATCCCGGTCGCGTCGTTCCATACGTCCCGGTGCGGACATTATATACGTCTGTAACGTTATATATCCTAACCAAAGGCAACTTAACATCTCGGATGTAGTATTTTCCAACATTCCTGGCGGGTCGGCCCCTACTTCTCGGTGGGCACATTATATACGTCTATATCGTAATATAACCTAACCTAACCCATCTAGACCCTCGCTGGTAATGTTTCACAGAATCCCGGTCGTGTCGTCTCGTACGTCTCGGTGCGGACATTATATACGTCTATAACGTTATATATCCTAACCTAAGGGAACCTAACATCTCGGATGTAGTATTTCACAACATTCCTGGCTGGTCGGCCCCACTTCTCGGTGGGAACATTATATACGTCTATATCGTAATATAACCAAACCTAACCCATCTAGACCCTCGCTGGTAATGTTTTACAGAATCCCGGTCGTGTCGTCCCGTACGTCTCGGTGCGGACATTATATACGTCTATAACGTTATATATCCTAACCTAAGGCAACTTAACCTCTCGTATGTAGTATTTTCCAACAGTCTTGGCGGGTCGGACCCTACTTCTCGGTGGGCACAATATATACTTCTATATCGTAATATAACCTAACCTAACCCATCTAGCCCCTCGCTGGTTATGTTTTACAAAATCCCAGTCGTGTCGGCCCGTACTTTTCCGTGGAGACATTATATACGTCTATAATTTTATATATCCTAACCTAAGGCAACTTAACATCTCGGATGTAGTATTTTCCAACATTCCTGGCGGGTCAGTCCCTACTTCTCGGTGGGCACATTATATACGTCTAAATCGTAATATAACCTAACCTAACCCATCTAGCCCCTCGCTGGTTATGTTTTACAAAATCCCAGTCGTGTCGGCCCGTACTTTTCCGTGGGGACATTGTATACGTCTATAATTTTATATATCCTAACCTAAGGCAACTTAACATCTCGGATGTAGTATTTTCCAACATACCTGGCGGGTCAGTCCCTACATCTCGGTGGGCACATTATATACGTCTATATCGTAATATAACCTAACCTAACCCATCTAGACCCTCGCTGGTAATGTTTTACAGAATCCCGGACATGTCGTCTTGTACGTCCCGGTGCGGACATTATATACGTCTATAACGTTATATATCCTAACCTAAGGGAACCTAACATCACGGATGTAGTATTTCACAACATTCCTGGCTGGTCGGCCCCACTTCTCGGTGGGAATATTATATACGTTTATAACGTAGTATAACCTAACCTAACCCATCTAGCCCCTCGCTTGTAATGTTTTGCAGAATCCCGGTCGTGTCGGCCCGTACGTCTCGGTGCGGACATTATATACGTCTATAACGTTATATATCCTAACCTAAGGGAACCTAACATCTCGGATGTAGTATTTCACAACATTCCTGGATGGTCGGCCCCACTTCTCGGTGGGAACATTATATATGTTTATAACGTAATATAACCTATCCTAACCCATCCAGCCCCTCGCTGGTTATGTTTTACAAAATCCCAGTCGTGTCGGCCCGTACTTTTCCGTGTGGACATTATATACGTCTATAATTTTATATATCCTAACCTAAGGCAACTTAACATCTCGGATGTAGTATTTTCCAACATTCCTGGCGGGTCAGTCCCTACTTCTCGGTGGGCACATTATATACGTCTATATCGTAATATAACCTAACCTAACCCATCTAGACCCTCGCTGGTTATGTTTTACAGAATCCCGGACGCGTCGTCCCGTAGGTCTCGGTGCGGACATTATATACGTCTATATCGTTATATATCCTAACCTAAGGCAACCTAACATCTCGGATGTAGTATTTTCCAAAATCCCTGGCGGGGCGGTCGCTACTTCTCGGTGGGAACATTATATACGTCTATATCGTAATATAACCTCACCTAACCCACCTAGACCCTCGCTGGTAATGTTTTACAAAATCCCGGTCGTGTCGGCCCGTACTTCTCGGTGGGGATATTATATACGTCTATAACGTTATATATCCTAACCAAAGGCAACCTAACATCTCGAATGTAGTATTTCACAACATTCCTGGCGGGTCGGCCCCACTTCTCGGTGGGAACATTTTATACGTTTAGAACATAATATAACCTAACCTAACCCATCTAGCCCCTCGCTGGTAATGTTTTACAAAATCACAGTCGTGTCGGCCCGTACTTTTCCGTGGGGACATTATATACGTCTATAATTTTATATATCCTAACCTAAGGCAACTTAACATCTCGGATGTAGTATTTTCCAACATTCCTGGCGGGTCGGCCCCTACTTCTCGGTGGGCACATTATATACGTCTATATCGTAATATAACCTAACCTAACCCATCTAGACCCTCGCTGGTAATGTTTTACAGAATCCCGGTCGTGTCGTCACGTACGTCCCGGTGCGGACATTATATACGTCTATAACGTTATATATCCTAACCTAAGGCAACTTAACCTCTCGGATGTAGTATTTTCCAACAGTCTTGGCGGGTCGGACCCTACTTCTCGGTGGGCACATTATATACGTCTATATCGTAATATAACCTAACCTAAACCATCTAGAACCTCGCTGGTAATGTTTTACAGAACCGGTCGTGTCGTCTCGTACGTCTCGGTGCGGACATTATATACGTCTATAACGATATATCCTAACCTAAGGGAACCTAATATCTCGGATGTAGTATTTCACAACATTCCTGGCGGGTCGGCCCCTACTTCTCGGTGGGCACATTATATACATCTGTAACGTAATATAACCTAACCTAAGCCACCTACAACCTCGCTTGTAATGTTTCACAGAATCCCGTTCGTGTCTTCCCGTACGTCACGATGCCGGACATTATATACGTCTATAAAGTTATATATCCTAACCTAAGGCAACTTAACATCTGGAATGTAGTATTTCACAACATTCCTGGCGGGTCGGTCCCACTTCTCGGTGGGAACAATATTTCCGTCTATGACGTAATATAACCTAACCTAACCCACCTAGACCCTCGCTGGTAATGTTTTACAAAATCCCGGTCGTGTCGGACCGTACTTCTCGGTGGGGACATTATTTACGTCTGTAACGTTATATATCCTAACCTAAGGGAACCTATCATCTCGGATGTAGTATTTCACAACATTCCTGGCTGGTCGGCCCCACTTCTCGGTGGGAACATTATATACGTTTATAACGTAATATAACCTAACCTAACCCATCTAGCCCCTCGCTTGTAATGTTTTACATAATCCCGGTCGCGTCGTTCCATACGTCCCGGTGCGGACATTATATACGTCTGTAACGTTATATATCCTAACCAAAGGCAACTTAACATCTCGGATGTAGTATTTTCCAACATTCCTGGCGGGTCGGCCCCTACTTCTCGGTGGGCACATTATATACGTCTATATCGTAATATAACCTAACCTAACCCATCTAGACCCTCGCTGGTAATGTTTCACAGAATCCCGGTCATGTCGTCTCGTACGTCTCGGTGCGGACATTATATACGTCTATAACGTTATATATCCTAACCTAAGGGAACCTAACATCTCGGATGTAGTATTTCACAACATTCCTGGCTGGTCGGCCCCACTTCTCGGTGGGAACATTATATACGTCTATATCGTAATATAACCAAACCTAACCCATCTAGACCCTCGCTGGTAATGTTTTACAGAATCCCGGTCGTGTCGTCCCGTACGTCTCGGTGCGGACATTATATACGTCTATAACGTTATATATCCTAACCTAAGGCAACTTAACCTCTCGGATGTAGTATTTTCCAACAGTCTTGGCGGGTCGGACCCTACTTCTCGGTGGGCACATTATATACGTCTATATCGTAATATAACCTAACCTAACCCATCTAGACCCTCGCTGGTAATGTTTTACAGAATCCCGGTCGTGTCGTCTCGTACGTCCCGGTGCGGACATTATATACGTCTATAACGTTATATATCCTAACCTAAGGCAACTTAACCTCTCGGATGTAGTATTTTGCAACAGTCTTGGCGGGTCGGACCCTACTTCTCGGTGGGCACATTATATACGTCTATATCGTAATATAACCTAACCTAAACCATCTAGAACCTCGCTGGTAATGTTTTACAGAATCCCGGTCGTGTCGTTTCGTACGTCTCGGTGCGGACATTATATACGTCTATAACGATATATCCTAACCTAAGGGAACCTAATATCTCGGATGTAGTATTTCACAACATTCCTGGCGGGTCGGCCCCTACTTCTCGGTGGGCACATTATATACGTCTATATCGTAATATAACCTAACCTAACCCACCTAGACCCTCGCTGGTAATGTTTCACAGAATCCCGTTCATGTCTTCCTGTACGTCTCGGTGCGGACTTTATATACGTCTATAAATTTATATATCCTAAACTAAGGGAACCTAACATCTCGGATGTAGTATTTTCCAACATTCCTGGCGAGTCGGCCCCTACTTCTCGGTGGGCACATTATATACGTCTATATCGTAATATAACCTAACATAACCCATCTAGACCCTCGCTGTTAATGTTTTACAAAATCCCGGTCGCATCGGCACGTACGTCTCGGTGCGGACATTATATACGTCTATAACGTTATATATCCTAACCTAAGGGAACCTAACATCTCGGATGTAGTATTTCACAACATTCCTGGCTGGTCGGCCCCACTTCTCGGTGGGAACATTATATACGTTTATAACGTAGTATAGCCTAACCTAACCCATCTAGCCCCTCGCTTGTAATGTTTTACAGTATCCCGGTCGTGTCGTCCCGTGCGTCTCGGTGCGGACATTATATACGTCTATAACGTTATATATCCTAACCAAAGGCAACTTAACATCTCGGATGTAGTATTTTCCAACATTCCTGGCGGGTCAGACCCTACTTCTCGGTGGGCACATTATATACGTCTATATCGTAATATAACCTAACCTAACCCATCTAGACGCTCGCTGGTAATGTTTTACAAAATCCCGGACCTGTCGGCCCGTACTTCTCGGTGGGGCATTATATACGTCTATAACTTTGTATATCCTAACCTAAGGGAACCTAACATCTCGGATGTAGTATTTCACAACATTCCTGGCTGGTCGGCCCCACTTCTCGGTGGGAACATTATATAGGTTTATAACGTAATATAACCTAACCTAACCCATCTAGACCCTCGCTGGTAATGTTTCACAAAATCCCGGTCGTGTCGGCCCGTACTTCTCGGTGGGGACATTATATACGTCTATAACTTTATATATCCTAACCTAAGGGAACCTAACATCTCGGATGTAGTATTTCACAACATTCCTGGCTGGTCGGCCCCACTTCTCGGTGGGAACATTATATAGGTTTATAGCGTAATATAACCTAAGCTAACCCATCTAGACCCTCGCTGGTAATGTTTTACAAAATCCCGGTCGTGTCGGCCCGTACTTCTCGGTGGGGACATTATTTACGTCTATAACGTTATATATCCTAACCTAAGGGAACCTAACATTTCGGATGTTGTATTTCATAACATTCCTGGCACGTCGGCCCCTACTTCTCGGTGGGCACATTATATACGTCTATATCGTAATATAACCTAACCTAACCCATCTAAACCCTCGCTGGTAATGTTTTACAAAATCCCGGTCGTGTCGGCCCGTACTTCTCGGTGCGGACATTATATACGTCTATAACGTTATATATCCTAACCTAAGGCAACTTAACCTCTCGGATGTAGTATTTTCCAACAGTCTTGGCGGGTCGGACCCTACTTCCCGGTGGGCACATTATATACGTCTATATCGTAATATAACCTAACCTAACCCATCTAGACCCTCGCTGGTAATGTTTTACAAAATCCCGGTCGTGTCGGCTCGTACTTCTCGGTGGGGACATTATTTACGTCTGTAACGTTATATATCCTAACCTAAGGGAACCTAACATCTCGGATGTAGTATTTCACAACATTCCTGGCGGGTCGGCCCCACTTCTCGGTGGGAACATTATTTACGTCTATAACGTAATATAACCTAACCTAACCCATCTAGACCCTCGCTGGTAATGTTTTACAAAATCCCGGTCCTGTCGGCCCGTAATTCTCCGTGGGGACATTATATGCGTCTATATCGTTATATATCCTAACCTAAGGGAACCTAACATCTCGGATGTAGTATTTTCCAACATTCCTGGCGGGTCGGACCCTACTTCTCGGTGGGAACATTATATACGTCTATATCGTAATATAACCTAACCTAACCCACCTAGACCCTCGCTGGTAATGTTTCACAGAATCCCGTTCATGTCTTCCTGTACGTCTCGGTGCGGACTTTATATACGTCTATAAATTTATATATCCTAAACTAAGGGAACCTAACATCTCGGATGTAGTATTTTCCAACATTCCTGGCGAGTCGGCCCCTACTTCTCGGTGGGCACATTATATACGTCTATATCGTAATATAACCTAACATAACCCATCTAGACCCTCGCTGTTAATGTTTTACAAAATCCCGGTCGCATCGGCACGTACGTCTCGGTGCGGACATTATATACGTCTATAACGTTATATATCCTAACCTAAGGGAACCTAACATCTCGGATGTAGTATTTGACAACATTCCTGGCTGGTCGGCCCCACTTCTCGGTGGGAACATTATATACGTTTATAACGTAGTATAGCCTAACCTAACCCATCTAGCCCCTCGCTTGTAATGTTTTACAGTATCCCGGTCGTGTCGTCCCGTGCGTCTCGGTGCGGACATTATATACGTCTATAACGTTATATATCCTAACCAAAGGCAACTTAACATCTCGGATGTAGTATTTTCCAACATTCCTGGCGGGTCAGACCCTACTTCTCGGTGGGCACATTATATACGTCTATATCGTAATATAACCTAACCTAACCCATCTAGACGCTCGCTGGTAATGTTTTACAAAATCCCGGACCTGTCGGCCCGTACTTCTCGGTGGGGCATTATATACGTCTATAACTTTGTATATCCTAACCTAAGGGAACCTAACATCTCGGATGTAGTATTTCACAACATTCCTGGCTGGTCGGCCCCACTTCTCGGTGGGAACATTATATAGGTTTATAACGTAATATAACCTAACCTAACCCATCTAGACCCTCGCTGGTAATGTTTTACAAAATCCCGGTCGTGTCGGCCCGTACTTCTCGGTGGGGACATTATATACGTCTATAACTTTATATATCCTAACCTAAGGGAACCTAACATCTCGGATGTAGTATTTTCCAACAGTCTTGGCGGGTCGGACCCTACTTCCCGGTGGGCACATTATATACGTCTATATCGTAATATAACCTAACCTAACCCATCTAGACCCTCGCTGGTAATGTTTTACAAAATCCCGGTCGTGTCGGCTCGTACTTCTCGGTGGGGACATTATTTACGTCTGTAACGTTATATATCCTAACCTAAGGGAACCTAACATCTCGGATGTAGTATTTCACAACATTCCTGGCGGGTCGGCCCCACTTCTCGGTGGGAACATTATTTACGTCTATAACGTAATATAACCTAACCTAACCCATCTAGACCCTCGCTGGTAATGTTTTACAAAATCCCGGTCCTGTCGGCCCGTAATTCTCCGTGGGGACATTATATGCGTCTATATCGTTATATATCCTAACCTAAGGGAACCTAACATCTCGGATGTAGTATTTTCCAACATTCCTGGCGGGTCGGACCCTACTTCTCGGTGGGAACATTATATACGTCTATATCGTAATATAACCTAACCTAACCCACCTAGACCCTCGCTGGTAATGTTTTACAAAATCCCGGTCGCATCGGCACGTACGTCTCGGTGCGGACATTATATACGTCTATAACGTTATATATCCTAACCTAAGGGAACCTAACATCTCGGATGTAGTATTTGACAACATTCCTGGCTGGTCGGCCCCACTTCTCGGTGGGAACATTATATACGTTTATAACGTAGTATAGCCTAACCTAACCCATCTAGCCCCTCGCTTGTAATGTTTTACAGTATCCCGGTCGTGTCGGCCCGTACTTCTCGGTGCGGACATTATATACGTCTATAACGTTATATATCCTAACCTAAGGCAACCTAACCTCTCGGATGTAGTATTTTCCAACAGTCTTGGCGGGTCGGACCCTACTTCCCGGTGGGAACATTATATAGGTTTATAACGTAATATAACCTAACCTAACCCATCTAGACCCTCGCTGGTAATGTTTTACAAAATCCCGGTCGTGTCGGCCCGTACTTCTCGGTGGGGACATTATATACGTCTATAACTTTATATATCCTAACCTAAGGGAACCTAACATCTCGGATGTAGTATTTCAAAACATTCCTGGCTGGTCGGCCCCACTTCTCGGTGGGAACATTATATAGGTTTATAGCGTAATATAACCTAAGCTAACCCATCTAGACCCTCGCTGGTAATGTTTTACAAAATCCCGGTCGTGTCGGCCCGTACTTCTCGGTGGGGACATCATTTACGTCTATAACGTTATATATCCTAACCTAAGGGAACCTAACATTTCGGATGTTGTATTTCACAACATTCCTGGCAGGTCGGCCCCTACTTCTCGGTGGGCACATTATATACGTCTATATCGTAATATAACCTAACCTAACCCATCTAAACCCTCGCTGGTAATGTTTTACAAAATCCCGGTCGTGTCGGCCCGTACTTCTCGGTGCGGACATTATATACGTCTATAACGTTATATATCCTAACCTAAGGCAACTTAACCTCTCGGATGTAGTATTTTCCAACAGTCTTGGCGGGTCGGACCCTACTTCCCGGTGGGCACATTATATACGTCTATATCGTAATATAACCTAACCTAACCCATCTAGACCCTCGCTGGTAATGTTTTACAGAATCCCGGTCGTGTCGTCTCGTACATCTCGGTGCGGACATTATATACGTCTATAACGTTATATATCCTAACCTAAGAGAACCTAACATCTCGGATGTAGTATTTCACAACATTCCTGGCGGGTCGGCCCCTACTTCTCGGTGGGCACATTATATACGTCTATATCGTAATATAACCTAACCTAACCCATCTACACCCTCGCTGGTAATGTTTTACAGAATCCCGGTTGTGTCGTCTCGTACGTCTCGGTGCGGATATTATATACGTCTATAACGTTATATATTCTAACCTAAGGCAACTTAACATCTCCGATGTAGTATTTTCCAACATTCCTGGCGGCTCGGCCCCTACTTCTCGGTGGGCACATTATATACGTCTATATCGTAATATAACCTAACCTAACCCATCTAGACGATCGCTGGTAATGTTTTACAAAATCCCGGACCTGTCGGCCCGTACTTCTCGGTGGGGCATTATATACGTCTATAACTTTGTATATCCTAACCTAAGGGAACCTAACATCTCGGATGTAGTATTTCACAACATTCCTGGCTGGTCGGCCCCACTTCTCGGTGGGAACATTATATAGGTTTATAACGTAATATAACCTAACCTAACCCATCTAGACCCTCGCTGGTAATGTTTTACAAAATCCCGGTCGTGTCGGCCCGTACTTCTCGGTGGGGACATTATATACGTCTATAACTTTATATATCCTAACCTAAGGGAACCTAACATCTCGGATGTAGTATTTCACAACATTCTTGGCTGGTCGGCCCCACTTCTCGGTGGGAACATTATATAGGTTTATAGCGTAATATAACCTAAGCTAACCCATCTAGACCCTCGCTGGTAATGTTTTACAAAATCCCGGTCGTGTCGGCCCGTACTTCTCGGTGGGGACATTATTTACGTCTATAACGTTATATATCCTAACCTAAGGGAACCTAACATTTCGGATGTTGTATTTCACAACATTCCTGGCAGGTCGGACCCTACTTCTCGGTGGGCACATTATATACGTCTATATCGTAATATAACCTAACCTAACCCATCTAAACCCTCGCTGGTAATGTTTTACAAAATCCCGGTCGTGTCGGCCCGTACTTCTCGGTGCGGACATTATATACGTCTATAACGTTATATATCCTAACCTAAGGCAACTTAACCTCTCGGATGTAGTATTTTCCAACAGTCTTGGCGGGTCGGACCCTACTTCCCGGTGGGCACATTATATACGTCTATATCGTAATATAACCTAACCTAACCCATCTAGACCCTCGCTGGTAATGTTTTACAGAATCCCGGTCGTGTCGGCTCGTACTTCTCGGTGGGGACATTATTTACGTCTGTAACGTTATATATCCTAACCTAAGGGAACCTAACATCTCGGATGTAGTATTTCACAACATTCCTGGCGGGTCGGCCCCACTTCTCGGTGGGAACATTATTTACGTCTATAACGTAATATAACCTAACCTAACCCATCTAGACCCTCGCTGGTAATGTTTTACAAAATCCCGGTCCTGTCGGCCCGTAATTCTCCGTGGGGACATTATATGCGTCTATATCGTTATATATCCTAACCTAAGGGAACCTAACATCTCGGATGTAGTATTTTCCAACATTCCTGGCGGGTCGGACCCTACTTCTCGGTGGGAACATTATATACGTCTATATCGTAATATAACCTAACCTAACCCACCTAGACCCTCGCTGGTAATGTTTCACAGAATCCCGTTCATGTCTTCCTGTACGTCTCGGTGCGGACTTTATATACGTCTATAAATTTATATATCCTAAACTAAGGGAACCTAACATCTCGGATGTAGTATTTTCCAACATTCCTGGCGAGTCGGCCCCTACTTCTCGGTGGGCACATTATATACGTCTATATCGTAATATAACCTAACATAACCCATCTAGACCCTCGCTGTTAATGTTTTACAAAATCCCGGTCGCATCGGCACGTACGTCTCGGTGCGGACATTATATACGTCTATAACGTTATATATCCTAACCTAAGGGAACCTAACATCTCGGATGTAGTATTTGACAACATTCCTGGCTGGTCGGCCCCACTTCTCGGTGGGAACATTATATACGTTTATAACGTAGTATAGCCTAACCTAACCCATCTAGCCCCTCGCTTGTAATGTTTTACAGTATCCCGTTCGTGTCGTCCCGTGCGTCTCGGTGCGGACATTATATACGTCTATAACGTTATATATCCTAACCAAAGGCAACTTAACATCTCGGATGTAGTATTTTCCAACATTCCTGGCGGGTCAGACCCTACTTCTCGGTGGGCACATTATATACGTCTATATCGTAATATAACCTAACCTAACCCATCTAGACGCTCGCTGGTAATGTTTTACAAAATCCCGGACCTGTCGGCCCGTACTTCTCGGTGGGGCATTATATACGTCTATAACTTTGTATATCCTAACCTAAGGGAACCTAACATCTCGGATGTAGTATTTCACAACATTCCTGGCTGGTCGGCCCCACTTCTCGGTGGGAACATTATATAGGTTTATAACGTAATATAACCTAACCTAACCCATCTAGACCCTCGCTGGTAATGTTTTACAAAATCCCGGTCGTGTCGGCCCGTACTTCTCGGTGGGGACATTATATACGTCTATAACTTTATATATCCTAACCTAAGGGAACCTAACATCTCGGATGTAGTATTTCACAACATTCCTGGCTGGTCGGCCCCACTTCTCGGTGGGAACATTATATAGGTTTATAGCGTAATATAACCTAAGCTAACCCATCTAGACCCTCGCTGGTAATGTTTTACAAAATCCCGGTCGTGTCGGCCCGTACTTCTCGGTGGGGACATTATTTACGTCTATAACGTTATATATCCTAACCTAAGGGAACCTAACATTTCGGATGTTGTATTTCACAACATTCCTGGCAGGTCGGCCCCTACTTCTCGGTGGGCACATTATATACGTCTATATCGTAATATAACCTAACCTAACCCATCTAAACCCTCGCTGGTAATGTTTTACAAAATCCCGGTCGTGTCGGCCCGTACTTCTCGGTGCGGACATTATATACGTCTATAACGTTATATATCCTAACCTAAGGCAACTTAACCTCTCGGATGTAGTATTTTCCAACAGTCTTGGCGGGTCGGACCCTACTTCCCGGTGGGCACATTATATACGTCTATATCGTAATATAACCTAACCTAACCCATCTAGACCCTCGCTGGTAATGTTTTACAGAATCCCGGTCGTGTCGTCTCGTACATCTCGGTGCGGACATTATATACGTCTATAACGTTATATATCCTAACCTAAGAGAACCTAACATCTCGGATGTAGTATTTCACAACATTCCTGGCGGGTCGGCCCCTACTTCTCGGTGGGCACATTATATACGTCTATATCGTAATATAACCTAACCTAACCCATCTACACCCTCGCTGGTAATGTTTTACAGAATCCCGGTTGTGTCGTCTCGTACGTCTCGGTGCGGATATTATATACGTCTATAACGTTATATATTCTAACGTAAGGCAACTTAACATCTCCGATGTAGTATTTTCCAACATTCCTGGCGGCTCGGCCCCTACTTCTCGGTGGGCACATTATATACGTCTATAACGTAATATAACCTAACCTAACCCATCTAGTCCCTCGCTGGTAATGTTTTACAGAATCCCGGTCGTGTCGTCTCGTACGTCTCGGTGCGGAAATTATATACGGCTATAACGTTATATATCCTAACCTAAGGGAACCTAACATTTCGGATGTAGTATTTCACAACATTCCTGGCAGGTCGGCCCCTACTTCTCGGTGGGCACATTATATACGTCTATATCGTAATATAACCTGACCTAACCCATCTAGACCCTCGCTGGTAATGTTTTACAAAATCCCGGTCGTGTCGGCCCGTACTTCTCGGTGGGGACATTATTTACGTCTATAACGTTATATATCCTAACCTAAGGGAACATAAAATCTCGGATGTAGTACTTCACAACATTCCTGGCGGGTCGGCCCCTACTTCTCGGTGGGCACATTACATACGTCTATATCGTAATATAACCTAACCTAACCCATCTAGACCCTCGCAGGTAATGTTTTACAAAATCCCGGTCGTGTCGGCCCGTACTTCTCCGTGGGGACATTATATACGTCTATATCGTTATATATCCTAACCTAAGGCAACCTAACATCTCGGATGTAGTATTTTCCAACATTCCTGGCGGGGCGGCCCCTACTTCTCGGTGGGCACATTATATACGTCTATATCGTAATATAACCTAACCTAACCCATCTAGACCCTCGCTGGTAATGTTTTACAAAATCCCGGTCGTGTCGGCTCGTACTTCTCGGTGGGGACATTATTTACGTCTATAACGTTATATATCCTAACCTAAGGGAACCTAACATCTCGGATGTAGTATTTCACAACATTCCTGGAGGGTCGGCCCCACTTCTCGGTGGGAACATTATTTACGTCTATAACGTAATATAACCTAACCTAACCCATCTAGACCCTCGCTGGTAATGTTTTACAAAATCACGGTCCTGTCGGCCCGTAATTCTCCGTGGGGACATTATATGCGTCTATATCGTTATATATCCTAACCTAAGGGAACCTAACATCTCGGATGTAGTATTTTCCAACATTCCTGGCGGGTCGGACCCTACTTCTCGGTGGGAACATTATATACGTCTATATCGTAATATAACCTAACCTAACCCACCTAGACCCTCGCTGGTAATGTTTCACAGAATCCCGTTCATGTCTTCCTGTACGTCTCGGTGCGGACTATATATACGTCTATAAATTTATATATCCTAAACTAAGGGAACCTAACATCTCGGATGTAGTATTTTCCAACATTCCTGGCGAGTCGGCCCCTACTTCTCGGTGGGCACATTATATACGTCTATATCGTAATATAACCTAACATAACCCATCTAGACCCTCGCTGTTAATGTTTTACAAAATCCCGGTCGCATCGGCACGTACGTCTCGGTGCGGACATTATATACGTCTATAACGTTATATATCCTAACCTAAGGGAACCTAACATCTCGGATGTAGTATTTTCCAACATTCCTGGTGGGTCGGCCCCTACTTCTCGGGGGGCACATTATATACGTCTATATCGTAAAATAACCTAACCTAACCCATCTAGACCCTCGCTGGTAATGTTTTACAGAATCCCGGTCGTGTCGTCTCGTATGTCTCGGTGCGGACATTATATATGTCTATATCGTTATATATCCTAACCTAAGGGAACCTAACTTCACGGATGTAGTATTTCACATCATTCCTGGCTGGTCGGCCCCACTTCTCGGTGGGAACATTATATACGTTTATAACGTAGTATAACCTAACCTAACCCATCTAGCCCCTCGCTTGTAATGTTTTGCAGAATCCCGGTCGTGTCGTACCGTACGTCTCGGTGCGGACATTATATACGTCTATAACGTTATATATCCTAACCTAAGGGAACCTAACATTTCGGATGTAGTATTTCACAACATTCCTGGCAGGTCGGCCCCTACTTCTCGGTGGGCACATTATATACGTCTATATCGTAATATAACCTGACCTAACCCATCTAGACCCTCGCTGGTAATGTTTTACAAAATCCCGGTCGTGTCGGCCCGTACTTCTCGGTGGGGACATTATTTACGTCTATAACGTTATATATCCTAACCTAAGGGAACATAAAATCTCGGATGTAGTACTTCACAACATTCCTGGCGGGTCGGCCCCTACTTCTCGGTGGGCACATTACATACGTCTATATCGTAATATAACCTAACCTAACCCATCTAGACCCTCGCAGGTAATGTTTTACAAAATCCCGGTCGTGTCGGCCCGTACTTCTCCGTGGGGACATTATATACGTCTATATCGTTATATAGCCTAACCTAAGGCAACCTAACATCTCGGATGTAGTATTTTCCAACATTCCTGGCGGGGCGGCCCCTACTTCTCGGTGGGCACATTATATACGTCTATATCGTAATATAACCTAACCTAACCCATCTAGACCCTCGCTGGTAATGTTTTACAAAATCCCGGTCGTGTCGGCTCGTACTTCTCGGTGGGGACATTATTTACGTCTATAACGTTATATATCCTAACCTAAGGGAACCTAACATCTCGGATGTAGTATTTCACAACATTCCTGGAGGGTCGGCCCCACTTCTCGGTGGGAACATTATTTACGTCTATAACGTAATATAACCTAACCTAACCCATCTAGACCCTCGCTGGTAATGTTTTACAAAATCCCGGTCCTGTCGGCCCGTAATTCTCCGTGGGGACATTATATGCGTCTATATCGTTATATATCCTAACCTAAGGGAACCTAACATCTCGGATGAAGTATTTTCCAACATTCCTGGCGGGTCGGACCCTACTTCTCGGTGGGAACATTATATACGTCTATATCGTAATATAACCTAACCTAACCCACCTAGACCCTCGCTGGTAATGTTTCACAGAATCCCGTTCATGTCTTCCTGTACGTCTCGGTGCGGACTTTATATACGTCTATAAATTTATATATCCTAAACTAAGGGAACCTAACATCTCGGATGTAGTATTTTCCAACATTCCTGGCGAGTCGGCCCCTACTTCTCGGTGGGCACATTATATACGTCTATATCGTAATATAACCTAACATAACCCATCTAGACCCTCGCTGTTAATGTTTTACAAAATCCCGGTCGCATCGGCACGTACGTCTCGGTGCGGACATTATATACGTCTATAACGTTATATATCCTAACCAAAGGGAACCTAACATCTCGGATGTAGTATTTCACAACATTCCTGGCTGGTCGGCCCCACTTCTCGGTGGGAACATTATATACGTTTATAACGTAGTATAGCCTAACCTAACCCATCTAGCCCCTCGCTTGCAATGTTTTACAGTATCCCGGTCGTGTCGTCCCGTGCGTCTCGGTGCGGACATTATATACGTCTATAACGTTATATATCCTAACCAAAGGCAACTTAACATCTCGGATGTAGTATTTTCCAACACTCCTGGCGGGTCAGACCCTACTTCTCGGTGGGCACATTATATACGTCTATATCGTAATATAACCTAACCTAACCCATCTAGACGCTCGCTGGTAATGTTTTACAAAATCCCGCACCTGTCGGCCCGTACTTCTCGGTGGGGCATTATATACGTCTATAACTTTATATATCCTAACCTAAGGGAACCTAACATCTCGGATGTAGTATTTCACAACATTCCTGGCTGGTCGGCCCCACTTCTCGGTGGGAACATTATATAGGTTTATATCGTAATATAACCTAACCTAACCCATCTAGACCCTCGCTGTTAATGTTTTACAAAATCCCGGTCGCATCGGCACGTACGTCTCGATGCGGACATTATGTACGTCTATAACTTTATATATCCTAACCTAAGGGAACCTAACATCTCGGATGTAGTATTTCACAACATTCCTGGCTGGTCGGCCCCACTTCTCGGTGGGAACATTATATAGGTTTATATCGTAATATAACCTAACCTAACCCATCTAGACCCTCGCTGTTAATGTTTTACAATATCCCGGTCGCATCGGCACGTACGTCTCGATGCGGGCATTATATACGTCTATAACTTTATATATCCTAACCTAAGGGAACCTAACATCTCGGATGTAGTATTTCACAACATTCCTGGCTGGTCGGCCCCACTTCTCGGTGGGAACATTATATAGGTTTATAGCGTAATATAACCTAACCTATCCCATCTAGACCCTCGCTGGTAATGTTTTACAAAATCCCGGTCCTGTCGGCCCGTAATTCTCCGTGGGGACATTATATGCGTCTATATCGTTATATATCCTAACCTAAGGGAACCTAACATCTCGGATGTAGTATTTTCCAACATTCCTGGCGGGTCGGACCCTACTTCTCGGTGGGAACATTATATACGTCTATATCGTAATATAACCTAACCTAACCCACCTAGACCCTCGCTGGTAATGTTTCACAGAATCCCGTTCATGTCTTCCTGTACGTCTCGGTGCGGACATTATATACGTCTATAACGTTATATATCCTAACCTAAGGCAACTTAACCTATCGGATGTAGTATCTTCCAACAGTCTTGGCGGGTCGGACCCTACTTCCCGGTGGGCACATTATATACGTCTATATCGTAATATAACCTAACCTAACCCATCTAGACCCTCGCTGGTAATGTTTTACAGAATCCCGGTCGTGTCGTCTCGTACATCTCGGTGCGGACATTATATACGTGTATAACGTTATATATCCTAACCTAAGGGAACCTAACATCTCGGATGTAGTATTTCACAACATTCCTGGCAGGTCGGCCCCTACTTCTCGGTGGGCACATTATATACGTCTATACCGTAATATAACCTAACCTAACCCATCTACACCCTCGCTGGTAATGTTTTACAGAATCCCGGTCGTGTCGTCTCGTACGTCTCGGTGCGGATATTATATACGTCTATAACGTTATATATTCTAACCTAAGGCAACTTAACATCTCCGATGTAGTATTTTCCAACATTCCTGGCGGCTCGGCCCCTACTTCTCGGTGGGCACATTATATACGTCTATAACGTAATATAACCTAACCTAACCCATCTAGACCCTCGCTGGTAATGTTTTACAGAATCCCAGTCGTGTCGTCTCGTACGTCTCGGTGCGGAAATTATATACGGCTATAACGTTATATATCCTAACCTAAGGGAACCTAACATCTCGGATGTAGTATTTTCCAACATTCCTGGTGGGTCGGCCCCTACTTCTCGGTGGGCACATTATATACGTCAATATCGTAAAATAACCTAACCTAACCCATCTAGACCCTCGCTGGTAATGTTTTACAGAATCCCGGTCGTGTCGTCTCGTATGTCTCGGTGCGGACATTATATATGTCTATATCGTTATATATCCTAACCTAAGGGAACCTAACTTCACGGATGTAGTATTTCACAACATTCCTGGCTGGTCGGCCCCACTTCTCGGTGGGAACATTATATACGTTTATAACGTAGTATAGCCTAACCTAACCCATCTAGCCCCTCGCTTGTAATGTTTTACAGTATCCCGGTCGTGCCGTCCCGTGCGTCTCGGTGCGGACATTATATACGTCTATAACGTTATATATCCTAACCAAAGGCAACTTAACATCTCGGATGTAGTATTTTCCAACATTCCTGGCGGGTCAGACCCTACTTCTCGGTGGGCACATTATATACGTCTATATCGTAATATAACCTAACCTAACCCATGTAGACGCTCGTTGGTAATGTTTTACAAAATCCCGGACCTGTCGGCCCGTACTTCTCGGTGGGGCATTATATACGTCTATAACTTTGTATATCCTAACCTAAGGGAACCTAACATCTCGGATGTAGTATTTCACAACATTCCTGGCTGGTCGGCCCCACTTCTCGGTGGGAACATTATATAGGTTTATAACGTAATATAACCTAACCTAACCCATCTAGACCCTCGCTGGTAATGTTTTACAAAATCCCGGTCGTGTCGGCCCGTACTTCTCGGTGGGGACATTATATACGTCTATAACTTTATATATCCTAACCTAAGGGAACCTAACATCTCGGATGTAGTATTTCACAACATTCCTGGCTGGTCGGCCCCACTTCTCGGTGGGAACATTATATAGGTTTATAGCGTAATATAACCTAAGCTAACCCATCTAGACCCTCGCTGGTAATGTTTTACAAAATCCCGGTCGTGTCGGCCCGTACTTCTCGGTGGGGACATTATTTACGTCTATAACGTTATATATCCTATCCTAAGGGAACCTAACATTTCGGATGTTGTATTTCATAACATTCCTGGCACGTCGGCCCCTACTTCTCGGTGGGCACATTATATACGTCTATATCGTAATATAACCTAACCTAACCCATCTAAACCCTCGCTGGTAATGTTTTACAAAATCCCGGTCGTGTCGGCCCGTACTTCTCGGTGCGGACATTATATACGTCTATAACGTTATATATCCTAACCTAAGGCAACTTAACCTCTCGGATGTAGTATTTTCCAACAGTCTTGGCGGGTCGGACCCTACTTCCCGGTGGGCACATTATATACGTCTATATCGTAATATAACCTAACCTAACCCATCTAGACCCTCGCTGGTAATGTTTTACAAAATCCCGGTCGTGTCGGCTCGTACTTCTCGGTGGGGACATTATTTACGTCTGTAACGTTATATATCCTAACCTAAGGGAACCTAACATCTCGGATGTAGTATTTCACAACATTCCTGGCGGGTCGGCCCCACTTCTCGGTGGGAACATTATTTACGTCTATAACGTAATATAACCTAACCTAACCCATCTAGACCCTCGCTGGTAATGTTTTACAAAATCCCGGTCCTGTCGGCCCGTAATTCTCCGTGGGGACATTATATGCGTCTATATCGTTATATATCCTAACCTAAGGGAACCTAACATCTCGGATGTAGTATTTTCCAACATTCCTGGCGGGTCGGACCCTACTTCTCGGTGGGAACATTATATACGTCTATATCGTAATATAACCTAACCTAACCCACCTAGACCCTCGCTGGTAATGTTTCACAGAATCCCGTTCATGTCTTCCTGTACGTCTCGGTGCGGACTTTATATACGTCTATAAATTTATATATCCTAAACTAAGGGAACCTAACATCTCGGATGTAGTATTTTCCAACATTCCTGGCGAGTCGGCCCCTACTTCTCGGTGGGCACATTATATACGTCTATATCGTAATATAACCTAACATAACCCATCTAGACCCTCGCTGTTAATGTTTTACAAAATCCCGGTCGCATCGGCACGTACGTCTCGGTGCGGACATTATATACGTCTATAACGTTATATATCCTAACCTAAGGGAACCTAACATCTCGGATGTAGTATTTGACAACATTCCTGGCTGGTCGGCCCCACTTCTCGGTGGGAACATTATATACGTTTATAACGTAGTATAGCCTAACCTAACCCATCTAGCCCCTCGCTTGTAATGTTTTACAGTATCCCGGTCGTGTCGTCCCGTGCGTCTCGGTGCGGACATTATATACGTCTATAACGTTATATATCCTAACCAAAGGCAACTTAACATCTCGGATGTAGTATTTTCCAACATTCCTGGCGGGTCAGACCCTACTTCTCGGTGGGCACATTATATACGTCTATATCGTAATATAACCTAACCTAACCCATCTAGACGCTCGCTGGTAATGTTTTACAAAATCCCGGACCTGTCGGCCCGTACTTCTCGGTGGGGCATTATATACGTCTATAACTTTGTATATCCTAACCTAAGGGAACCTAACATCTCGGATGTAGTATTTCACAACATTCCTGGCTGGTCGGCCCCACTTCTCGGTGGGAACATTATATAGGTTTATAACGTAATATAACCTAACCTAACCCATCTAGACCCTCGCTGGTAATGTTTTACAAAATCCCGGTCGTGTCGGCCCGTACTTCTCGGTGGGGACATTATATACGTCTATAACTTTATATATCCTAACCTAAGGGAACCTAACATCTCGGATGTAGTATTTTCCAACAGTCTTGGCGGGTCGGACCCTACTTCCCGGTGGGCACATTATATACGTCTATATCGTAATATAACCTAACCTAACCCATCTAGACCCTCGCTGGTAATGTTTTACAAAATCCCGGTCGTGTCGGCTCGTACTTCTCGGTGGGGACATTATTTACGTCTGTAACGTTATATATCCTAACCTAAGGGAACCTAACATCTCGGATGTAGTATTTCACAACATTCCTGGCGGGTCGGCCCCACTTCTCGGTGGGAACATTATTTACGTCTATAACGTAATATAACCTAACCTAACCCATCTAGACCCTCGCTGGTAATGTTTTACAAAATCCCGGTCCTGTCGGCCCGTAATTCTCCGTGGGGACATTATATGCGTCTATATCGTTATATATCCTAACCTAAGGGAACCTAACATCTCGGATGTAGTATTTTCCAACATTCCTGGCGGGTCGGACCCTACTTCTCGGTGGGAACATTATATACGTCTATATCGTAATATAACCTAACCTAACCCACCTAGACCCTCGCTGGTAATGTTTTACAAAATCCCGGTCGCATCGGCACGTACGTCTCGGTGCGGACATTATATACGTCTATAACGTTATATATCCTAACCTAAGGGAACCTAACATCTCGGATGTAGTATTTGACAACATTCCTGGCTGGTCGGCCCCACTTCTCGGTGGGAACATTATATACGTTTATAACGTAGTATAGCCTAACCTAACCCATCTAGCCCCTCGCTTGTAATGTTTTACAGTATCCCGGTCGTGTCGGCCCGTACTTCTCGGTGCGGACATTATATACGTCTATAACGTTATATATCCTAACCTAAGGCAACCTAACCTCTCGGATGTAGTATTTTCCAACAGTCTTGGCGGGTCGGACCCTACTTCCCGGTGGGAACATTATATAGGTTTATAACGTAATATAACCTAACCTAACCCATCTAGACCCTCGCTGGTAATGTTTTACAAAATCCCGGTCGTGTCGGCCCGTACTTCTCGGTGGGGACATTATATACGTCTATAACTTTATATATCCTAACCTAAGGGAACCTAACATCTCGGATGTAGTATTTCAAAACATTCCTGGCTGGTCGGCCCCACTTCTCGGTGGGAACATTATATAGGTTTATAGCGTAATATAACCTAAGCTAACCCATCTAGACCCTCGCTGGTAATGTTTTACAAAATCCCGGTCGTGTCGGCCCGTACTTCTCGGTGGGGACATCATTTACGTCTATAACGTTATATATCCTAACCTAAGGGAACCTAACATTTCGGATGTTGTATTTCACAACATTCCTGGCAGGTCGGCCCCTACTTCTCGGTGGGCACATTATATACGTCTATATCGTAATATAACCTAACCTAACCCATCTAAACCCTCGCTGGTAATGTTTTACAAAATCCCGGTCGTGTCGGCCCGTACTTCTCGGTGCGGACATTATATACGTCTATAACGTTATATATCCTAACCTAAGGCAACTTAACCTCTCGGATGTAGTATTTTCCAACAGTCTTGGCGGGTCGGACCCTACTTCCCGGTGGGCACATTATATACGTCTATATCGTAATATAACCTAACCTAACCCATCTAGACCCTCGCTGGTAATGTTTTACAGAATCCCGGTCGTGTCGTCTCGTACATCTCGGTGCGGACATTATATACGTCTATAACGTTATATATCCTAACCTAAGAGAACCTAACATCTCGGATGTAGTATTTCACAACATTCCTGGCGGGTCGGCCCCTACTTCTCGGTGGGCACATTATATACGTCTATATCGTAATATAACCTAACCTAACCCATCTACACCCTCGCTGGTAATGTTTTACAGAATCCCGGTTGTGTCGTCTCGTACGTCTCGGTGCGGATATTATATACGTCTATAACGTTATATATTCTAACCTAAGGCAACTTAACATCTCCGATGTAGTATTTTCCAACATTCCTGGCGGCTCGGCCCCTACTTCTCGGTGGGCACATTATATACGTCTATATCGTAATATAACCTAACCTAACCCATCTAGACGATCGCTGGTAATGTTTTACAAAATCCCGGACCTGTCGGCCCGTACTTCTCGGTGGGGCATTATATACGTCTATAACTTTGTATATCCTAACCTAAGGGAACCTAACATCTCGGATGTAGTATTTCACAACATTCCTGGCTGGTCGGCCCCACTTCTCGGTGGGAACATTATATAGGTTTATAACGTAATATAACCTAACCTAACCCATCTAGACCCTCGCTGGTAATGTTTTACAAAATCCCGGTCGTGTCGGCCCGTACTTCTCGGTGGGGACATTATATACGTCTATAACTTTATATATCCTAACCTAAGGGAACCTAACATCTCGGATGTAGTATTTCACAACATTCTTGGCTGGTCGGCCCCACTTCTCGGTGGGAACATTATATAGGTTTATAGCGTAATATAACCTAAGCTAACCCATCTAGACCCTCGCTGGTAATGTTTTACAAAATCCCGGTCGTGTCGGCCCGTACTTCTCGGTGGGGACATTATTTACGTCTATAACGTTATATATCCTAACCTAAGGGAACCTAACATTTCGGATGTTGTATTTCACAACATTCCTGGCAGGTCGGACCCTACTTCTCGGTGGGCACATTATATACGTCTATATCGTAATATAACCTAACCTAACCCATCTAAACCCTCGCTGGTAATGTTTTACAAAATCCCGGTCGTGTCGGCCCGTACTTCTCGGTGCGGACATTATATACGTCTATAACGTTATATATCCTAACCTAAGGCAACTTAACCTCTCGGATGTAGTATTTTCCAACAGTCTTGGCGGGTCGGACCCTACTTCCCGGTGGGCACATTATATACGTCTATATCGTAATATAACCTAACCTAACCCATCTAGACCCTCGCTGGTAATGTTTTACAGAATCCCGGTCGTGTCGGCTCGTACTTCTCGGTGGGGACATTATTTACGTCTGTAACGTTATATATCCTAACCTAAGGGAACCTAACATCTCGGATGTAGTATTTCACAACATTCCTG
The DNA here is from genome assembly GCA_963969225.1 of Xylocopa violacea. Lineage (NCBI taxonomy): Eukaryota > Metazoa > Arthropoda > Insecta > Hymenoptera > Apidae > Xylocopa > Xylocopa violacea. The sequence goes on along the minus strand of CAXAJV010000011.1, from coordinate 6,333,947 downwards.
GCGGGTCGGCCCCACTTCTCGGTGGGAACATTATTTACGTCTATAACGTAATATAACCTAACCTAACCCATCTAGACCCTCGCTGGTAATGTTTTACAAAATCCCGGTCCTGTCGGCCCGTAATTCTCCGTGGGGACATTATATGCGTCTATATCGTTATATATCCTAACCTAAGGGAACCTAACATCTCGGATGTAGTATTTTCCAACATTCCTGGCGGGTCGGACCCTACTTCTCGGTGGGAACATTATATACGTCTATATCGTAATATAACCTAACCTAACCCACCTAGACCCTCGCTGGTAATGTTTCACAGAATCCCGTTCATGTCTTCCTGTACGTCTCGGTGCGGACTTTATATACGTCTATAAATTTATATATCCTAAACTAAGGGAACCTAACATCTCGGATGTAGTATTTTCCAACATTCCTGGCGAGTCGGCCCCTACTTCTCGGTGGGCACATTATATACGTCTATATCGTAATATAACCTAACATAACCCATCTAGACCCTCGCTGTTAATGTTTTACAAAATCCCGGTCGCATCGGCACGTACGTCTCGGTGCGGACATTATATACGTCTATAACGTTATATATCCTAACCTAAGGGAACCTAACATCTCGGATGTAGTATTTGACAACATTCCTGGCTGGTCGGCCCCACTTCTCGGTGGGAACATTATATACGTTTATAACGTAGTATAGCCTAACCTAACCCATCTAGCCCCTCGCTTGTAATGTTTTACAGTATCCCGTTCGTGTCGTCCCGTGCGTCTCGGTGCGGACATTATATACGTCTATAACGTTATATATCCTAACCAAAGGCAACTTAACATCTCGGATGTAGTATTTTCCAACATTCCTGGCGGGTCAGACCCTACTTCTCGGTGGGCACATTATATACGTCTATATCGTAATATAACCTAACCTAACCCATCTAGACGCTCGCTGGTAATGTTTTACAAAATCCCGGACCTGTCGGCCCGTACTTCTCGGTGGGGCATTATATACGTCTATAACTTTGTATATCCTAACCTAAGGGAACCTAACATCTCGGATGTAGTATTTCACAACATTCCTGGCTGGTCGGCCCCACTTCTCGGTGGGAACATTATATAGGTTTATAACGTAATATAACCTAACCTAACCCATCTAGACCCTCGCTGGTAATGTTTTACAAAATCCCGGTCGTGTCGGCCCGTACTTCTCGGTGGGGACATTATATACGTCTATAACTTTATATATCCTAACCTAAGGGAACCTAACATCTCGGATGTAGTATTTCACAACATTCCTGGCTGGTCGGCCCCACTTCTCGGTGGGAACATTATATAGGTTTATAGCGTAATATAACCTAAGCTAACCCATCTAGACCCTCGCTGGTAATGTTTTACAAAATCCCGGTCGTGTCGGCCCGTACTTCTCGGTGGGGACATTATTTACGTCTATAACGTTATATATCCTAACCTAAGGGAACCTAACATTTCGGATGTTGTATTTCACAACATTCCTGGCAGGTCGGCCCCTACTTCTCGGTGGGCACATTATATACGTCTATATCGTAATATAACCTAACCTAACCCATCTAAACCCTCGCTGGTAATGTTTTACAAAATCCCGGTCGTGTCGGCCCGTACTTCTCGGTGCGGACATTATATACGTCTATAACGTTATATATCCTAACCTAAGGCAACTTAACCTCTCGGATGTAGTATTTTCCAACAGTCTTGGCGGGTCGGACCCTACTTCCCGGTGGGCACATTATATACGTCTATATCGTAATATAACCTAACCTAACCCATCTAGACCCTCGCTGGTAATGTTTTACAGAATCCCGGTCGTGTCGTCTCGTACATCTCGGTGCGGACATTATATACGTCTATAACGTTATATATCCTAACCTAAGAGAACCTAACATCTCGGATGTAGTATTTCACAACATTCCTGGCGGGTCGGCCCCTACTTCTCGGTGGGCACATTATATACGTCTATATCGTAATATAACCTAACCTAACCCATCTACACCCTCGCTGGTAATGTTTTACAGAATCCCGGTTGTGTCGTCTCGTACGTCTCGGTGCGGATATTATATACGTCTATAACGTTATATATTCTAACGTAAGGCAACTTAACATCTCCGATGTAGTATTTTCCAACATTCCTGGCGGCTCGGCCCCTACTTCTCGGTGGGCACATTATATACGTCTATAACGTAATATAACCTAACCTAACCCATCTAGTCCCTCGCTGGTAATGTTTTACAGAATCCCGGTCGTGTCGTCTCGTACGTCTCGGTGCGGAAATTATATACGGCTATAACGTTATATATCCTAACCTAAGGGAACCTAACATTTCGGATGTAGTATTTCACAACATTCCTGGCAGGTCGGCCCCTACTTCTCGGTGGGCACATTATATACGTCTATATCGTAATATAACCTGACCTAACCCATCTAGACCCTCGCTGGTAATGTTTTACAAAATCCCGGTCGTGTCGGCCCGTACTTCTCGGTGGGGACATTATTTACGTCTATAACGTTATATATCCTAACCTAAGGGAACATAAAATCTCGGATGTAGTACTTCACAACATTCCTGGCGGGTCGGCCCCTACTTCTCGGTGGGCACATTACATACGTCTATATCGTAATATAACCTAACCTAACCCATCTAGACCCTCGCAGGTAATGTTTTACAAAATCCCGGTCGTGTCGGCCCGTACTTCTCCGTGGGGACATTATATACGTCTATATCGTTATATATCCTAACCTAAGGCAACCTAACATCTCGGATGTAGTATTTTCCAACATTCCTGGCGGGGCGGCCCCTACTTCTCGGTGGGCACATTATATACGTCTATATCGTAATATAACCTAACCTAACCCATCTAGACCCTCGCTGGTAATGTTTTACAAAATCCCGGTCGTGTCGGCTCGTACTTCTCGGTGGGGACATTATTTACGTCTATAACGTTATATATCCTAACCTAAGGGAACCTAACATCTCGGATGTAGTATTTCACAACATTCCTGGAGGGTCGGCCCCACTTCTCGGTGGGAACATTATTTACGTCTATAACGTAATATAACCTAACCTAACCCATCTAGACCCTCGCTGGTAATGTTTTACAAAATCACGGTCCTGTCGGCCCGTAATTCTCCGTGGGGACATTATATGCGTCTATATCGTTATATATCCTAACCTAAGGGAACCTAACATCTCGGATGTAGTATTTTCCAACATTCCTGGCGGGTCGGACCCTACTTCTCGGTGGGAACATTATATACGTCTATATCGTAATATAACCTAACCTAACCCACCTAGACCCTCGCTGGTAATGTTTCACAGAATCCCGTTCATGTCTTCCTGTACGTCTCGGTGCGGACTATATATACGTCTATAAATTTATATATCCTAAACTAAGGGAACCTAACATCTCGGATGTAGTATTTTCCAACATTCCTGGCGAGTCGGCCCCTACTTCTCGGTGGGCACATTATATACGTCTATATCGTAATATAACCTAACATAACCCATCTAGACCCTCGCTGTTAATGTTTTACAAAATCCCGGTCGCATCGGCACGTACGTCTCGGTGCGGACATTATATACGTCTATAACGTTATATATCCTAACCTAAGGGAACCTAACATCTCGGATGTAGTATTTTCCAACATTCCTGGTGGGTCGGCCCCTACTTCTCGGGGGGCACATTATATACGTCTATATCGTAAAATAACCTAACCTAACCCATCTAGACCCTCGCTGGTAATGTTTTACAGAATCCCGGTCGTGTCGTCTCGTATGTCTCGGTGCGGACATTATATATGTCTATATCGTTATATATCCTAACCTAAGGGAACCTAACTTCACGGATGTAGTATTTCACATCATTCCTGGCTGGTCGGCCCCACTTCTCGGTGGGAACATTATATACGTTTATAACGTAGTATAACCTAACCTAACCCATCTAGCCCCTCGCTTGTAATGTTTTGCAGAATCCCGGTCGTGTCGGCCCGTACGTCTCGGTGCGGATATTATATACGTCTATAACGTTATATATTCTAACCTAAGGCAACTTAACATCTCCGATGTAGTATTTTCCAACATTCCTGGCGGGTCGGCCCCTACTTCTCGGTGGGCACATTGTATACGTCTATAACGTAATATAACCTAACCTAACCCATCTAGCCCCTAGCTGGGAATGTTTTACAGAATCCCGGTCGTGTCGTCCCGTACGTCTCGGTGCGGACATTATATACGTCTATAACGTTATATATCCTAACCTAAGGGAACCTAACATCTCGGATGTAGTATTTCACAACATTCCTGGCTGGTCGGCCCCACTTCTCGGTGGGAACATTATATACGTTTATAACGTAGTATAGCCTAACCTAACCCATCTAGCCCCTCGCTTGTAATGTTTTACAGTATCCCGGTCGTGCCGTCCCGTGCGTCTCGGTGCGGACATTATATACGTCTATAACGTTATATATCCTAACCAAAGGCAACTTAACATCTCGGATGTAGTATTTTCCAACATTCCTGGCATGTCGGCCCCTACTTCTCGGTGGGCACATTATATACTTCTATATCGTAATATAACCTAACCTAACCCATCTAGACCCTCGCTGGTAATGTTTTACAGAATCCCGGTCGTGTCGTCTCGTACGTCTCGGTGCGGATATTATATACGTCTATAACGTTATGTATTCTAACCTAAGGCAACTTAACATCTCCGATGTAGTATTTTCCAACAGTCCTGGCGGGTCGGCCCCTACTTCTCGGTGGGCACATTATATACGTCCATATCGTAATATAACCTAACCTAACCCATCTAAACCCTCGCTGGTAATGCTTTACAAAATCCCGGTCGTGTCGGCCCGTACTTCTCGGTGCGGACATTATATATGTCTATATCGTTATATATCCTAACCTAAGGGAACCTAACTTCACGAATGTAGTATTTCACAACATTCCTGGCTGGTCGGCCCCACTTCTCGGTGGGAACATTATATACGTTTATAACGTAGTATAACCTAACCTAACCCATCTAGCCCCTCGCTTGTAATGTTTTGCAGAATCCCGGTCGTGTCGTCCCGTACGTCTCGGTGCGGACATTATATACGTCTATAACGTTATATATCCTAACCTAAGGGAACCTAACATTTCGGATGTAGTATTTCACAACATTCCTGGCAGGTCGGCCCCTACTTCTCGGTGGGCACATTATATACGTCTATATCGTAATATAACCTGACCTAACCCATCTAGACCCTCGCTGGTAATGTTTTACAAAATCCCGGTCGTGTCGGCCCGTACTTCTCGGTGGGGACATTATTTACGTCTATAACGTTATATATCCTAACCTAAGGCAACCTAACATCTCGGATGTAGTATTTTCCAACATTCCTGGCGGGTCGGCCCCTACTTCTCGGTGGGCACATTACATACGTCTATATCGTAATATAACCTAACCTAACCCATCTAGACCCTCGCAGGTAATGTTTTACAAAATCCCGGTCGTGTCGGCCCGTACTTCTCCGTGGGGACATTATATACGTCTATATCGTTATATATCCTAACCTAAGGCAACCTAACATCTCGGATGTAGTATTTTCCAACATTCCTGGCGGGGCGGCCCCTACTTCTCGGTGGGCACATTATATACGTCTATATCGTAATATAACCTAACCTAACCCATCTAGACCCTCGCTGGTAATGTTTTACAAAATCCCGGTCGTGTCGGCTCGTACTTCTCGGTGGGGACATTATTTACGTCTATAACGTTATATATCCTAACCTAAGGGAACCTAACATCTCGGATGTAGTATTTCACAACATTCCTGGAGGGTCGGCCCCACTTCTCGGTGGGAACATTATTTACGTCTATAACGTAATATAACCTAACCTAACCCATCTAGACCCTCGCTGGTAATGTTTTACAAAATCACGGTCCTGTCGGCCCGTAATTCTCCGTGGGGACATTATATGCGTCTATATCGTTATATATCCTAACCTAAGGGAACCTAACATCTCGGATGTAGTATTTTCCAACATTCCTGGCGGGTCGGAACCTACTTCTCGGTGGGAACATTATATACGTCTATATCGTAATATAACCTAACCTAACCCACCTAGACCCTCGCTGGTAATGTTTCACAGAATCCCGTTCATGTCTTCCTGTACGTCTCGGTGCGGACTTTATATACGTCTATAAATTTATATATCCTAAACTAAGGGAACCTAACATCTCGGATGTAGTATTTTCCAACATTCCTGGCGAGTCGGCCCCTACTTCTCGGTGGGCACATTATATACGTCTATATCGTAATATAACCTAACATAACCCATCTAGACCCTCGCTGTTAATGTTTTACAAAATCCCGGTCGCATCGGCACGTACGTCTCGGTGCGGACATTATATACGTCTATAACGTTATATATCCTAACCAAAGGGAACCTAACATCTCGGATGTAGTATTTCACAACATTCCTGGCTGGGCGGCCCCACTTCTCGGTGGGAACATTATATACGTTTATAACGTAGTATAGCCTAACCTAACCCATCTAGCCCCTCGCTTGCAATGTTTTACAGTATCCCGGTCGTGTCGTCCCGTGCGCCTCGGTGCGGACATTATATACGTCTATAACGTTATATATCCTAACCAAAGGCAACTTAACATCTCGGATGTAGTATTTTCCAACACTCCTGGCGGGTCAGACCCTACTTCTCGGTGGGCACATTATATACGTCTATAACGTAATATAACCTAACCTAACCCATCTAGCCCCTAGCTGGGAATGTTTTACAGAATCCCGGTCGTGTCGTCCCGTACGTCTCGGTGCGGACATTATATACGTCTATAACGTTATATATCCTAACCTAAGGGAACCTAACATCTCGGATGTAGTATTTCACAACATTCCTGGCTGGTCGGCCCCACTTCTCGGTGGGAACATTATATACGTTTATAACGTAGTATAGCCTAACCTAACCCATCTAGCCCCTCGCTTGTAATGTTTTACAGTATCCCGGTCGTGTCGTCCCGTGCGTCTCGGTGCGGACATTATATACGTCTATAACGTTATATATCCTAACCAAAGGCAACTTAACATCTCGGATGTAGTATTTTCCAACATTCCTGGCGGGTCAGACCCTACTTCTCGGTGGGCACATTATATACGTCTATATCGTAATATAACCTAACCTAACCCATCTAGACGCTCGTTGGTAATGTTTTACAAAATCCCGGACCTGTCGGCCCGTACTTCTCGGTGGGGCATTATATACGTCTATAATTTTATATATCCTAACCTAAGGGAACCTAACATCTCGGATGTAGTATTTCACAACATTCCTGGCTGGTCGGCCCCACTTCTCGGTGGGAACATTATATAGGTTTATAACGTAATATAATCTAACCTAACCCATCTAGACCCTCGCTGGTAATGTTTTACAAAATCCCGGTCGTGTCGGCCCGTACTTCTCGGTGGGGACATTATTTACGTCTATAACGTTATATATCCTAACCTAAGGGAACCTAACATTTCGGATGTTGTATTTCACAACATTCCTGGCATGTCGGCCCCTACTTCTCGGTGGGCACATTATATACTTCTATATCGTAATATAACCTAACCTAACCCATCTAGACCCTCGCTGGTAATGTTTTACAAAATCCCGGTCGTGTCGTCTCGTACGTCTCGGTGCGGATATTATATACGTCTATAACGTTATGTATTCTAACCTAAGGCAACTTAACATCTCCGATGTAGTATTTTCCAACAGTCTTGGCGGGTCGGACCCTACTTCCCGGTGGGCACATTATATACGTCTATATCGTAATATAACCTAACCTAACCCATCTAGACCCTCGCTGGTAATGTTTTACAGAATCCCGGTCGTGTCGTCTCGTACATCTCGGTGCGGACATTATATACGTCTATAACGTTATATATCCTAACCTAAGGGAACCTAACATCTCGGATGTAGTATTTCACAACATTCCTGGCGGGTCGGCCCCTACTTCTCGGGGGCACATTATATACGTCTATATCGTAAAATAACCTAACCTAACCCATCTAGACCCTCGCTGGTAATGTTTTACAGAATCCCGGTCGTGTCGTCTCGTATCTCTCGGTGCGGACATTATATATGTCTATATCGTTATATATCCTAACCTAAGGGAACCTAACTTCACGAATGTAGTATTTCACAACATTCCTGGCTGGTCGGCCCCACTTCTCGGTGGGAACATTATATACGTTTATAACTTAGTATAACCTAACCTAACCCATCTAGCCCCTCGCTTGTAATGTTTTGCAGAATCCCGGTCGTGTCGTCCCGTACGTCTCGGTGCGGACATTATATACGTCTATAACGTTATATATCCTAACCTAAGGGAACCTAACATTTCGGATGTAGTATTTCACAACATTCCTGGCAGGTCGGCCCCTACTTCTCGGTGGGCACATTATATACGTCTATATCGTAAAATAACCTAACCTAACCCATCTAGACCCTCGCTGGTAATGTTTTACAGAATCCCGGTCGTGTCGTCTCGTATGTCTCGGTGCGGACATTATATATGTCTATATCGTTATATATCCTAACCTAAGGGAACCTAACTTCACGGATGTAGTATTTCACAACATTCCTGGCTGGTCGGCCCCACTTCTCGGTGGGAACATTATATACGTTTATAACGTAGTATAACCTAACCTAACCCATCTAGCCCCTCGCTTGTAATGTTTTGCAGAATCCCGGTCGTGTCGGCCCGTACGTCTCGGTGCGGATGTTATATACGTCTATAACGTTATATATTCTAACCTAAGGGAACCTAACATTTCGGATGTAGTATTTCACAACATTCCTGGCAGGTCGGCCCCTACTTCTCGGTGGGCACATTATATACGTCTATATCGTAATATAACCTGACCTAACCCATCTAGACCCTCGCTGGTAATGTTTTACAAAATCCCGGTCGTGTCGGCCCGTACTTCTCGGTGGGGACATTATTTACGTCTATAACGTTATATATCCTAACCTAAGGGAACATAAAATCTCGGATGTAGTACTTCACAACATTCCTGGCGGGTCGGCCCCTACTTCTCGGTGGGCACATTACATACGTCTATATCGTAATATAACCTAACCTAACCCATCTAGACCCTCGCAGGTAATGTTTTACAAAATCCCGGTCGTGTCGGCCCGTACTTCTCCGTGGGGACATTATATACGTCTATATCGTTATATATCCTAACCTAAGGCAACCTAACATCTCGGATGTAGTATTTTCCAACATTCCTGGCGGGTCGGCCCCTACTTCTCGGTGGGCACATTATATACGTCTATATCGTAATATAACCTAACCTAACCCATCTAGACCCTCGCTGGTAATGTTTTACAAAATCCCGGTCCTGTCGGCCCGTAATTCTCCGTGGGGACATTATATGCGTCTATATCGTTATATATCCTAAGCTAAGGGAACCTAACATCTCGGATGTAGTATTTTCCAACATTCCTGGCGGGTCGGGCCCTACTTCTCGGTGGGAACATTATATACGTCTATATCGTAATATAACCTAACCTAACCCACCTAGACCCTCGCTGGTAATGTTTCACAGAATCCCGTTCATGTCTTCCTGTACGTCTCGGTGCGGTCTTTATATACGTCTATAAATTTATATATCCTAAACTAAGGGAACCTAACATCTCGGATGTAGTATTTTCCAACATTCCTGGCGAGTCGGCCCCTACTTCTCGGTGGGCACATTATATACGTCTATATCGTAATATAACCTAACATAACCCATCTAGACCCTCGCTGTTAATGTTTTACAAAATCCCGGTCGCATCGGCACGTACGTCTCGGTGCGGACATTATATACGTCTATAACGTTATATATCCTAACCAAAGGGAACCTAACATCTCGGATGTAGTATTTCACAACATTCCTGGCTGGTCGGCCCCACTTCTCGGTGGGAACATTATATACGTTTATAACGTAGTATAGCCTAACCTAACCCATCTAGCCCCTCGCTTGTAATGTTTTACAGTATCCCGGTCGTGTCGTCCCGTCCGTCTCGGTGCGGACATTATATACGTCTATAACGTTATATATCCTAACCAAAGGCAACTTAACATCTCGGATGTAGTATTTTCCAACATTCCTGGCGGGTCAGACCCTACTTCTCGGTGGGCACATTATATACGTCTATATCGTAATATAACCTAACCTAACCCATCTAGACCCTCGCTGGTAATGTTTTACAGAATCCCGGTCGTGTCGTCTCGTATGTCTCGGTGCGGACATTATATATGTCTATATCGTTATATATCCTAACCTAAGGGAACCTAACTTCACGGATGTAGTATTTCACAACATTCCTGGCTGGTCGGCCCCACTTCTCGGTGGGAACATTATATACGTTTATAACGTAGTATAACCTAACCTAACCCATCTAGCCCCTCGCTTGTAATGTTTTGCAGAATCCCGGTCGTGTCGGCCCGTACGTCTCGGTGCGGATGTTATATACGTCTATAACATTATATATTCTAACCTAAGGGAACCTAACATTTCGGATGTAGTATTTCACAACATTCCTGGCAGGTCGGCCCCTACTTCTCGGTGGGCACATTATATACGTCTATATCGTAATATAACCTGACCTAACCCATCTAGACCCTCGCTGGTAATGTTTTACAAAATCCCGGTCGTGTCGGCCCGTACTTCTCGGTGGGGACATTATTTACGTCTATAACGTTATATATCCTAACCTAAGGGAACATAAAATCTCGGATGTAGTACTTCACAACATTCCTGGCGGGTCGGCCCCTACTTCTCGGTGGGCACATTACATACGTCTATATCGTAATATAACCTAACCTAACCCATCTAGACCCTCGCAGGTAATGTTTTACAAAATCCCGGTCGTGTCGGCCCGTACTTCTCCGTGGGGACATTATATGCGTCTATATCGTTATATATCCTAAGCTAAGGGAACCTAACATCTCGGATGTAGTATTTTCCAACATTCCTGGCGGGTCGGGCCCTACTTCTCGGTGGGAACATTATATACGTCTATATCGTAATATAACCTAACCTAACCCACCTAGACCCTCGCTGGTAATGTTTCACAGAATCCCGTTCATGTCTTCCTGTACGTCTCGGTGCGGTCTTTATATACGTCTATAAATTTATATATCCTAAACTAAGGGAACCTAACATCTCGGATGTAGTATTTTCCAACATTCCTGGCGAGTCGGCCCCTACTTCTCGGTGGGCACATTATATACGTCTATATCGTAATATAACCTAACATAACCCATCTAGACCCTCGCTGTTAATGTTTTACAAAATCCCGGTCGCATCGGCACGTACGTCTCGGTGCGGACATTATATACGTCTATAACGTTATATATCCTAACCAAAGGGAACCTAACATCTCGGATGTAGTATTTCACAACATTCCTGGCTGGTCGGCCCCACTTCTCGGTGGGAACATTATATACGTTTATAACGTAGTATAGCCTAACCTAACCCATCTAGCCCCTCGCTTGTAATGTTTTACAGTATCCCGGTCGTGTCGTCCCGTCCGTCTCGGTGCGGACATTATATACGTCTATAACGTTATATATCCTAACCAAAGGCAACTTAACATCTCGGATGTAGTATTTTCCAACATTCCTGGCGGGTCAGACCCTACTTCTCGGTGGGCACATTATATACGTCTATATCGTAATATAACCTAACCTAACCCATCTAGACGCTCGCTGGTAATGTTTTACAATATCCCGGACCTGTCGGCCCGTACTTCTCGGTGGGGCATTATATACGTCTATAACTTTATATATCCTAACCTAAGGGAACCTAACATCTCGGATGTAGTATTTCACAACATTCCTGGCTGGTCGGCCCCACTTCTCGGTGGGAACATTATATAGGTTTATAACGTAATATAATCTAACCTAACCCATCTAGACCATCGCTGGTAATGTTTTGCAGAATCCCGGTCGTGTCGGCCCGTACGTCTCGGTGCGGATATTATATACGTCTATAACGTTATATATTCTAACCTAAGGCAACTTAACATCTCCGATGTAGTATTTTCCAACAGTCCTGGCGGGTCGGCCCCTACTTCTCGGTGGGCACATTATATACGTCTATAACGTAATATAACCTAACCTAACCCATCTGGCCCCTAGCTGGGAATGTTTTACAGAATCCCGGTCGTGTCGTCTCGAACGTCTCGGTGCGGATATTATATACGTCTATGACGTTATATACCCTAACCTAAGGCAACTTAAGCTCTCGGATGTAGTATTTTCCAACATTCTTGGCGGGTCGGACCCTACATCTCGGTGGGCACATTATATACTTCTATATCGTAATATAACCTAACCTAACCCATCTAGACCCTCGCTGGTAATGTTTTACAGAATCCCGGTCGTGTCGTCTCGTACGTCTCGGTGCGGATATTATATACGTCTATAACGTTATGTATTCTAACCTAAGGCAACTTAACATGTCCGATGTAGTATTTTCCAACAGTCCTGGCGGGTCGGCCCCTACTTCTCGGTGGGCACATTATATACGTCTATAACGTAATATAACCTAACCTAACCCATCTAGCCCCTAGCTGGGAATGTTTTACAGAATCCCGGTCGTGTCGTCCCGTACGTCTCGGTGCGGACATTATATACGTCTATGACGTTATATATCCTAACCTAAGGCAACTTAACCTCTCGGATGTAGTATTTTCCAACATTCTTGGCGGGTCGGACCCTACATCTCGGTGGGCACATTATATACGTCTATATCGTAATATAACCTAACCTAACCCATCTAGACACTCGCTGTTAATGTTTTACAAAATCCCGGTCGCATCGGCACGTACGTCTCGATGCGGAGATTATATACGTCTATAACTTTATATATCCTAACCTAAGGGAACCTAACATCTCGGATGTAGTATTTCACAACATTCCTGGCTGGTCGGCCCCACTTCTCGGTGGGAACATTATATAGGTTTATAGCGTAATATAACCTAACCTAACCCATCTAGACCCTCGGTGGTAATGTTTTACAAAATCCCGGTCGTGTCGGCCCGTACTTCTCGGTGGGGACATTATTTACGTCTATAACGTTATATATCCTAACCTAAGGGAACCTAACATTTCGGATGTTGTATTTCACAACATTCCTGGCAGGTCGGCCCCTACTTCTCGGTGGGCACATTATATACGTCTACATCGTAATATAACCTAACCTAACCCATCTAAACCCTCGCTGGTAATGTTTTACAAAATCCCGGTCGTGTCGGCCCGTACTTCTCGGTGCGGACATTATATATGTCTATATCGTTATATACCCTAACCTAAGGCAACTTAACCTCTCGGATGTAGTATTTTCCAACATTCTTGGCGGGTCGGACCCTACATCTCGGTGGGCACATTATATACGTCTATATCGTAATATAACCTAACCTAACCCATCTAGACCCTCGCTGGTAATGTTTTACAGAATCCCGGTCGTGTCGTCTCGAACGTCTCGGTGCGGATATTATATACGTCTATGACGTTATATACCCTAACCTAAGGCAACTTAAGCTCTCGGATGTAGTATTTTCCAACATTCTTGGCGGGTCGGACCCTACATCTCGGTGGGCACATTATATACTTCTATATCGTAATATAACCTAACCTAACCCATCTAGACCCTCGCTGGTAATGTTTTACAGAATCCCGGTCGTGTCGTCTCGTACGTCTCGGTGCGGATATTATATACGTCTATAACGTTATGTATTCTAACCTAAGGCAACTTAACATGTCCGATGTAGTATTTTCCAACAGTCCTGGCGGGTCGGCCCCTACTTCTCGGTGGGCACATTATATACGTCTATAACGTAATATAACCTAACCTAACCCATCTAGCCCCTAGCTGGGAATGTTTTACAGAATCCCGGTCGTGTCGTCCCGTACGTCTCGGTGCGGACATTATATACGTCTATGACGTTATATATCCTAACCTAAGGCAACTTAACCTCTCGGATGTAGTATTTTCCAACATTCTTGGCGGGTCGGACCCTACATCTCGGTGGGCACATTATATACGTCTATATCGTAATATAACCTAACCTAACCCATCTAGACACTCGCTGTTAATGTTTTACAAAATCCCGGTCGCATCGGCACGTACGTCTCGATGCGGACATTATATACGTCTATAACTTTATATATCCTAACCTAAGGGAACCTAACATCTCGGATGTAGTATTTCACAACATTCCTGGCTGGTCGGCCCCACTTCTCGGTGGGAACATTATATAGGTTTATAGCGTAATATAACCTAACCTAACCCATCTAGACCCTCGGTGGTAATGTTTTACAAAATCCCTGTCGTGTCGGCCCGTACTTCTCGGTGGGGACATTATTTACGTCTATAACGTTATATATCCTAACCTAAGGGAACCTAACATTTCGGATGTTGTATTTCACAACATTCCTGGCAGGTCGGCCCCTACTTCTCGGTGGGCACATTATATACGTCTACATCGTAATATAACCTAACCTAACCCATCTAAACCCTCGCTGGTAATGTTTTACAAAATCCCGGTCGTGTCGGCCCGTACTTCTCGGTGCGGACATTATATATGTCTATATCGTTATATATCCTAACCTAAGGGAACCTAACTTCACGAATGTAGTATTTCACAACATTCCTGGCTGGTCGGCTCCACTTCTCGGTGGGAACATTATATACGTTTATAACGTAGTATAACCTAACCTAACCCATCTAGCCCCTCGCTTGTAATGTTTTGCAGAATCCCGGTCGTGTCGTCCCGTACGTCTCGGTGCGGACATTATATACGTCTATAACGTTATATATCCTAACCTAAGGGAACCTAACATTTCGGATGTAGTATTTCACAACATTCCTGGCAGGTCGGCCCCTACTTCTCGGTGGGCACATTATATACGTCTATATCGTAATATAACCTGACCTAACCCATCTAGACCCTCGCTGGTAATGTTTTACAAAATCCCGGTCGTGTCGGCCCGTACTTCTCGGTGGGGACATTATTTACGTCTATAACGTTATATATCCTAACCTAAGGGAACATAAAATCTCGGATGTAGTACTTCACAACATTCCTGGCGGGTCGGCCCCTACTTCTCGGTGGGCACATTACATACGTCTATATCGTAATATAACCTAACCTAACCCATCTAGACCCTCGCAGGTAATGTTTTACAAAATCCCGGTCGTGTCGGCCCGTACTTCTCCGTGGGGACATTATATACGTCTATATCGTTATATATCCTAACCTAAGGCAACCTAACATCTCGGATGTAGTATTTTCCAACATTCCTGGCGGGTCGGCCCCTACTTCTCGGTGGGCACATTATATACGTCTATATCGTAATATAACCTAACCTAACCCATCTGGACCCTCGCTGGTAATGTTTTACAAAATCCCGGTCCTGTCGGCCCGTAATTCTCCGTGGGGACATTATATGCGTCTATATCGTTATATATCCTAACCTAAGGGAACCAAACATCTCGGATGTAGTATTTTCCAACATTCCTGGCGGGTCGGGCCCTACTTCTCGGTGGGAACATTATATACGTCTATATCGTAATATAACCTAACCTAACCCATCTAGACGCTCGCTGGTAATGTTTTACAAAATCCCGGACCTGTCGGCCCGTACTTCTCGGTGGGGCATTATATACGTCTATAACTTTATATATCCTAACCTAAGGGAACCTAACATCTCGGATGTAGTATTTCACAACATTCCTGGCTGGTCGGCCCCACTTCTCGGTGGGAACATTATATAGGTTTATAACGTAATATAATCTAACCTAACCCATCTAGACCCTCGCTGGTAATGTTTTACAAAATCCCGGTCGTGTCGGCCCGTACTTCTCGGTGGGGACATTATTTACGTCTATAACGTTATATATCCTAACCTAAGGGAACCTAACATTTCGGATGTTGTATTTCACAACATTCCTGGCATGTCGGCCCCTACTTCTCGGTGGGCACATTATATACTTCTATATCGTAATATAACCTAACCTAACCCATCTAGACCCTCGCTGGTAATGTTTTACAGAATCCCGGTCGTGTCGTCTCGTACGTCTCGGTGCGGATATTATATACGTCTATAACGTTATGTATTCTAACCTAAGGCAACTTAACATGTCCGATGTAGTATTTTCCAACAGTCCTGGCGGGTCGGCACCTACTTCTCGGTGGGCACATTATATACGTCTATAACGTAATATAACCTAACCTAACCCATCTAGCCCCTAGCTGGGAATGTTTTACAGAATCCCGGTCGTGTCGTCCCGTACGTCTCGGTGCGGACATTATATACGTCTATGACGTTATATATCCTAACCTAAGGCAACTTAACCTCTCGGATGTAGTATTTTCCAACATTCTTGGCGGGTCGGACCCTACATCTCGGTGGGCACATTATATACGTCTATATCGTAATATAACCTAACCTAACCCATCTAGACACTCGCTGTTAATGTTTTACAAAATCCCGGTCGCATCGGCACGTACGTCTCGATGCGGACATTATATACGTCTATAACTTTATATATCCTAACCTAAGGGAACCTAACATCTCGGATGTAGTATTTCACAACATTCCTGGCTGGTCGGCCCCACTTCTCGGTGGGAACATTATATAGGTTTATAGCGTAATATAACCTAACCTAACCCATCTAGACCCTCGGTGGTAATGTTTTACAAAATCCCGGTCGTGCCGGCCCGTACTTCTCGGTGGGGACATTATTTACGTCTATAACGTTATATATCCTAACCTAAGGGAACCTAACATTTCGGATGTTGTATTTCACAACATTCCTGGCAGGTCGGCCCCTACTTCTCGGTGGGCACATTATATACGTCTATATCGTAATATAACCTAACCTAACCCATCTAAACCCTCGCTGGTAATGTTTTACAAAATCCCGGTCGTGTCGGCCCGTACTTCTCGGTGCGGACATTATATATGTCTATATCGTTATATATCCTAACCTAAGGGAACCTAACTTCACGAATGTAGTATTTCACAACATTCCTGGCTGGTCGGCCCCACTTCTCGGTGGGAACATTATATACGTTTATAACGTAGTATAACCTAACCTAACCCATCTAGCCCCTCGCTTGTAATGTTTTGCAGAATCCCGGTCGTGTCGTCCCGTACGTCTCGGTGCGGACATTATATACGTCTATAACGTTATATATCCTAACCTAAGGGAACCTAACATTTCGGATGTAGTATTTCACAACATTCCTGGCAGGTCGGCCCCTACTTCTCGGTGGGCACATTATATACGTCTATATCGTAATATAACCTGACCTAACCCATCTAGACCCTCGCTGGTAATGTTTTACAAAATCCCGGTCGTGTCGGCCCGTACTTCTCGGTGGGGACATTATTTACGTCTATAACGTTATATATCCTAACCTAAGGGAACATAAAATCTCGGATGTAGTACTTCACAACATTCCTGGCGGGTCGGCCCCTACTTCTCGGTGGGCACATTACATACGTCTATATCGTAATATAACCTAACCTAACCCATCTAGACCCTCGCAGGTAATGTTTTACAAAATCCCGGTCGTGTCGGCCCGTACTTCTCCGTGGGGACATTATATACGTCTATATCGTTATATATCCTAACCTAAGGTAACCTAACATCTCGGATGTAGTATTTTCCAACATTCCTGGCGGGTCGGCCCCTACTTCTCGGTGGGCACATTATATACGTCTATATCGTAATATAACCTAACCTAACCCATCTAGACCCTCGCTGGTAATGTTTTACAAAATCCCGGTCCTGTCGGCCCGTAATTCTCCGTGGGGACATTATATGCGTCTATATCGTTATATATCCTAACCTAAGGGAACCTAACATCTCGGATGTAGTATTTTCCAACATTCCTGGCGGGTCGGGCCCTACTTCTCGGTGGGAACATTATATACGTCTATATCGTAATATAACCTAACCTAACCCACCTAGACCCTCGCTGGTAATGTTTCACAGAATCCCGTTCATGTCTTCCTGTACGTCTCGGTGCGGTCTTTATATACGTCTATAAATTTATATATCCTAAACTAAGGGAACCTAACATCTCGGATGTAGTATTTTCCAACATTCCTGGCGAGTCGGCCCCTACTTCTCGGTGGGCACATTATATACGTCTATATCGTAATATAACCTAACATAACCCATCTAGACCCTCGCTGTTAATGTTTTACAAAATCCCGGTCGCATCGGCACGTACGTCTCGGTGCGGACATTATATACGTCTATAACGTTATATATCCTAACCAAAGGGAACCTAACATCTCGGATGTAGTATTTCACAACATTCCTGGCTGGTCGGCCCCACTTCTCGGTGGGAACATTATATACGTTTATAACGTAGTATAGCCTAACCTAACCCATCTAGCCCCTCGCTTGCAATGTTTTACAGTATCCCGGTCGTGTCGTCCCGTGCGTCTCGGTGCGGACATTATATACGTCTATAACGTTATATATCCTAACCAAAGGCAACTTAACATCTCGGATGTAGTATTTTCCAACACTCCTGGCGGGTCAGACCCTACTTCTCGGTGGGCACATTATATACGTCTATATCGTAATATAACCTAACCTAACCCATCTAGACGCTCGCTGGTAATGTTTTACAATATCCCGGACCTGTCGGCCCGTACTTCTCGGTGGGGCATTATATACGTCTATAACTTTATATATCCTAACCTAAGGGAACCTAACATCTCGGATGTAGTATTTCACAACATTCCTGGCTGGTCGGCCCCACTTCTCGGTGGGAACATTATATAGGTTTATAACGTAATATAATCTAACCTAACCCATCTAGACCATCGCTGGTAATGTTTTGCAGAATCCCGGTCGTGTCGGCCCGTACGTCTCGGTGCGGATATTATATACGTCTATAACGTTATATATTCTAACCTAAGGCAACTTAACATCTCCGATGTAGTATTTTCCAACAGTCCTGGCGGGTCGGCCCCTACTTCTCGGTGGGCACATTATATACGTCTATAACGTAATATAACCTAACCTAACCCATCTGGCCCCTAGCTGGGAATGTTTTACAGAATCCCGGTCGTGTCGTCCCGTACGTCTCGGTGCGGACATTATATACGTCTATGACGTTATATACCCTAACCTAAGGCAACTTAACCTCTCAGATGTAGTATTTTCCAACATTCTTGGCGGGTCGGACCCTACATCTCGGTGGGCACATTATATACGTCTATATCGTAATATAACCTAACCTAACCCATCTAGACCCTCGCTGGTAATGTTTTACAGAATCCCGGTCGTGTCGTCTCGAACGTCTCGGTGCGGATATTATATACGTCTATGACGTTATATACCCTAACCTAAGGCAACTTAAGCTCTCGGATGTAGTATTTTCCAACATTCTTGGCGGGTCGGACCCTACATCTCGGTGGGCACATTATATACGTCTATATCGTAATATAACCTAACCTAACCCATCTAGACCCTCGCTGGTAATGTTTTACAAAATCCCGGTCGTGTCGGCCCGTACATCTCGGTGGGGACATTATTTACGTCTATAACGTTATATACCCTAACCTAAGGCAACTTAAGCTCTCGGATGTAGTATTTTCCAACATTCTTGGCGGGTCGGACCCTACATCTCGGTGGGCACATTATATACGTCTATATCGTAATATAACCTAACCTAACCCATCTAGACCCTCGCTGGTAATGTTTTACAGAATCCCGGTCGTGTCGTCTCGAACGTCTCGGTGCGGATATTATATACGTCTATAACTTTATATATCCTAACCTAAGGGAACCTAACATCTCGGATGTAGTATTTCACAGCATTCCTGGCTGGTCGGCCCCACTTCTCGGTGGGAAAATTATATAGGTTTATAACGTAATATAATCTAACCTAACCCATCTAGACCCTCGCTGGTAATGTTTTACAAAATCCCGGTCGTGTCGGCCCGTACTTCTCGGTGGGGACATTATTTACGTCTATAACGTTATATATCCTAACCTAAGGGAACCTAACATTTCGGATTTTGTATTTCACAACATTCCTGGCATGTCGGCCCCTACTTCTCGGTGGGCACATTATATACGTCTATATCGTAATATAACCTAACCTAACCCATCTAGACCCTCGCTGGTAATGTTTTACAGAATCCCGGTCGTGTCGTCTCTTACGTCTCGGTGCGGATATTATATACGTCTATAACGTTATATATTCTAACCTAAGGCAACTTAACATCTCCGATGTAGTATTTTCCAACAGTCCTGGCGGGTCGGCCCCTACTTCTCGGTGGGCACATTATATACGTCTATAACATAATATAACCTAACCTAACCCATCTAGCCCCTAGCTGGGAATGTTTTACAGAATCCCGGTCGTGTCGTCCCGTACGTCTCGGTGCGGACATTATATACGTCTATGACGTTATATACCCTAACCTAAGGCAACTTAACCTCTCGGATGTAGCATTTTCCAACATTCTTGGCGGGTCGGACCCTACATCTCGGTGGGCACATTATATACGTCTATATCGTAATATAACCTAACCTAACCCATCTAGACCCTCGCTGGTAATGTTTTACAGAATCCCGGTCGTGTCGTCTCGAACGTCTCGGTGCGGATATTATATACGTCTATAACGTTATATATTCTAACCTAAGGCAACTTAACATCTCCGATGTAGTATTTTCCAACAGTCCTGGCGGGTCGGCCCCTACTTCTCGGTGGGCACATTATATACGTCTATAACGTAATATAACCTAACCTAACCCATCTAGCCCCTAGCTGGGAATGTTTTACAGAATCCCGGTCGTGTCGTCCCGTACGTCTCGGTGCGGACATTATATACGTCTATGACGTTATATACCCTAACCTAAGGCAACTTAACCTCTCGGATGTAGTATTTTCCAACATTCTTGGCGGGTCGGACCCTACATCTCGGTGGGCACATTATATACGTCTATATCGTAATATAACCTAACCTAACCGATCTAGACCCTCGCTGGTAATGTTTTACAGAATCCCGGTCGTGTCGTCTCGAACGTCTCGGTGCGGATATTATATACGTCTATAACGTTATATATTCTAACCTAAGGCAACTTAACATCTCCGATGTAGTATTTTCCAACAGTCCTGGCGGGTCGGCCCCTACTTCTCGGTGGGCACATTATATACGTCTATAACGTAATATAACCTAACCTAACCCATCTAGCCCCTAGCTGGGAATGTTTTACAGAATCCCGGTCGTGTCGTCCCGTACGTCTCGGTGCGGACATTATATACGTCTATGACGTTATATACCCTAACCTAAGGCAACTTAACCTCTCGGATGTAGTATTTTCCAACATTCTTGGGGGGTCGGACCCTACATCTCGGTGGGCACATTATATACGTCTATATCGTAATATAACCTAACCTAACCCATCTAGACCCTCGCTGGTAATGTTTTACAGAATCCCGGTCGTATCGTCTCGAACGTCTCCGTGCGGATATTATATACGTCTATAACGTTATATATTCTAACCTAAGGCAACTTAACATCTCCGATGTAGTATTTTCCAACAGTCCTGGCGGGTCGGCCCCTACTTCTCGGTGGGCACATTATATACGTCTATAACGTAATATAACCTAACCTAACCCATCTAGCCCCTAGCTGGGTATGTTTTACAGAATCCCGGTCGTGTCGTCCCGTACGTCTCGGTGCGGACATTATATACGTCTATGACGTTATATACCCTAACCTAAGGCAACTTAACCTCTCGGATGTAGTATTTTCCAACATTCTTGGCGGGTCGGCCCCTACTTCTCGGTGGGCACATTATATACGTCTATAACGTAATATAAGCTAACCTATCTCATCTAGCCCCTAGCTGGGAATGTTTTACAGAATCCCGGTCGTGTCGTCCCGTACGTCTCGGTGCGGACATTATATACGTCTATGACGTTATATACCCTAACCTAAGGCAACTTAACCTCTCGGATGTAGTATTTTCCAACATTCTTGGCGGGTCGGACCCTACATCTCGGTGGGCACATTATATACGTCTATATCGTAATATAACCTAACCTAACCCATCTAGACCCTCGCTGGTAATGTTTTACAAAATCCCGGTCGTGTCGGCCCGTACTTCTCGGTGGGGACATTATTTACGTCTATAACGTTATATACCCTAACCTAAGGCAACTTAACCTCTCGGATGTAGTATTTTCCAACATTCTTGGCGGGTCGGACCCTACATCTCGGTGGGCACATTATATACGTCTATATCGTAATATAACCTAACCTAACCCATCTAGACCCTCGCTGGTAATGTTCTACAGAATCCAGGTCGTGTCGTCTCGAACGTCTCGGTGCGGATATTATATACGTCTATAACGTTATATATTCTAACCTAAGGCAACTTAACATCTCCGATGTAGTATTTTCCAACAGTCCTGGCGGGTCGGCCCCTACTTCTCGGTGGGCACATTATATACGTCTATAACGTAATATAACCTAACCTAACCCATCTAGCCCCTAGCTGGGTATGTTTTACAGAATCCCGGTCGTGTCGTCCCGTACGTCTCGGTGCGGACATTATATACGTCTATGACGTTATATACCCTAACCTAAGGCAACTTAACCTCTCGGATGTAGTATTTTCCAACATTCTTGGCGGGTCGGACCCTACATCTCGGTGGGCACATTATATACGTCTATATCGTAATATAACCTAACCTAACCCATCTAGACCCTCGCTGGTAATGTTTTACAGAATCCCGGTCGTGTCGTCTCGAACGTCTCGGTGCGGACATTATATACGTCTATGACATTATATACCCTAACCTAAGGCAACTTAACCTCTCGGATGTAGTATTTTCCAACATTCTTGGCGGGTCGGCCCCACTTCTCGGTGGGAACATTATATACGTTTATAACGTAGTATAACCTAACCTAACCCATCTAGCCCCTCGCTTGTAATGTTTTACAGAATCCCGGTCGTGTCGTCCCGTACGTCTCGGTGCGGACATTATATACGTCTATAACGTTATATATCCTAACCAAAGGCAACCTAACATCTCGAATGTAGTATTTCAAAACATTCCTGGCGGGTCGGCCCCACTTCTCGGTGGGAACATTATTTACGTCTATAACGTAATTTAACCTAACCTAACCCATCTAGACCCTCGCTGGTAATGTTTTACAGAATCCCGGTCGAGTCGTCCCGTACGTCTCGGTGCGGACATTATATACGTCTATAACGTTATATATCCTAACCTAAGGCAACTTAACCTCTCGGATGTAGTATTTTCCAACAGTCTTGTCGGGTCGGACCCTACTTCTCGGTGGGCACATTATATACGTCTATATCGTAATATAACCTAACCTAACCCATCTAGACGCTCGCTGGTAATGTTTTACAGAATCCCGGTCGTGTCGTCTCGTACGTCTCGGTACGGATATTATATACGTCTATAACGTTATATATCCTAACCTAAGGCAACTTAACATCTCCGATGTAGTATTTTCCAACATTCCTGGCGGCTCGGCCCTACTTCTCGGTGGGCACATTATATACGTCTATAACGTAATATAACCTAACCTAACCCATCTAGACCCTCGCTGGTAATGTTTTACAGAATCCCGGTCGTGTCGTCTCTTACGTCTCGGTGCGGAAATTATATACGGCTATAACGTTATATATCCTAACCTAAGGGAACCTAACATCTCGGATGTAGTATTTGGCAATATTCCTGGTGGGTCGGCCCCTACTTCTCGGTGGGCACATTATATACGTCTATATCGTAATATAACCTAACCTAACCCATTTAGCCCCTCGCTGGTTATGTTTTACAAAATCCCAGTCGTGTCGGCCCGTACTTTTCCGTGGGGACATTATATACGTTTATAATTTTATATATCCTAACCTAAGGCAACTTAACATCTCGGATGTAGTATTTTCCAACATTCCTGGCGGGTCAGTCCCTACTTCTCGGTGGGCACATTATATACGTCTATAACGTAATATAACCTAACCTAACCCATCTAGACCCTCGCTGGTAATGTTTTACAGTATCCCGGTCGTGTCGTCTCGTACGTCTCGGTGCGGAAATTATATACGGCTATAACGTTATATATCCTAACCTAAGGGAACCTAACATCTCGGATGTAGTATTTGGCAATATTCCTGGTGGGTCGGCCCCTACTTCTCGGTGGGCACATTATATACGTCTATATCGTAATATAACCTAACCTAACCTATCTAGCCCCTCGCTGGTTATGTTTTACAAAATCCCAGTCGTGTCGGCCCGTACTTTTCCGTGGGGACATTATATACGTCTATAATTTTATATATCCTAACCTAAGGCAACTTAACATCTCGGATGTAGTATTTTCCAACATTCCTGGCAGGTCAGTCCCTACATCTCGGTGGGCACATTATATACGTCTATATCGTAATATAACCTAACCTAACCCATCTAGAAACTCGCTGGTAATGTTTTACAGAATCCCGGTCATGTCGTCTTGTACGTCCCGGTGCGGACATTATATACGTCTATAACGTTATATATACTAACCTAAGGGAACCTAACATCACGGATGTAGTATTTCACAACATTCCTGGCTGGTCGGCCCCACTTCTCGGTGGGAATATTATATACGTTTATAACGTAGTATAACCTAACCTAACCCATCTAGCCCCTCGCTTGTAATGTTTTGCAGAATCCCGGTCGTGTCGGCCCGTACGTCTCGGTGCGGACATTATATACGTCTATAACGTTATATATCCTAACCTAAGGGTACCTAACATCTCGGATGTAGTATTTCACAACATTCCTGGCTGGTCGGCCCCACTTCTCGGTGGGAACATTATATACGTTTATAACGAAGTATAACCTAACCTAACCCATCTAGACCCTCGCTTGTAACGTTTTACAGAATCCCGGTCGTGTCGGCCCGTACTTCTCGGTGGGGACATTATTTACGTCTATAACGTTATATATCCTAACCTAAGGGAACCTATCATCTCGGATGTAGTATTTCACAACATTCCTGGCTGGTCGGCCCCACTTCTCGGTGGGAATATTATATACGTTTATAACGTAGTATAACCTAACCTAACCCATCTAGCCCCTCGCTTGTAATGTTTTGCAGAATCCCGGTCGTGTCGGCCCGTACGTCTCGGTGCGGACATTATATACGTCTATAACGTTATATATCCTAACCTAAGGGAACCTAACATCTCGGATGTAGTATTTCACAACATTCCTGGCTGGTCGGCCCCACTTCTCGGTGGGAACATTATATACGTTTATAACGAAGTATAACCTAACCTAACCCATCTAGACCCTCGCTTGTAACGTTTTACAGAATCCCGGTCGTGTCGTCCCGTACGTCTCGGTGCGGACATTATATACGTCTATAGCGTTATATATCCTAACCAAAGGCAACCTAACATCTCGAATGTAGTGTTTCACAACATTCCTGGATGGTCGGCCCCACTTCTCGGTGGGAACATTATATACGTTTATAACGTAATATAACCTAACCTAACCCATCTAGTCCCTCGCTGGTTGTTTTACAAAATCCCAGTCGTGTCGGCCCGTACTTTTCCGTGTGGACATTACATACGTCTATAATTTTATATATCCTAACCTAAGGCAACTTAACATCTCGGATGTAGTATTTTCCAACATTCCTGGCGGGTCAGTCCCTACTTCTCGGTGGGCACATTATATACGTCTATATCGTAATATAACCTAACCTAACCCATCTAGACCCTCGCTGGTAATGTTTTACAGAATCCCGGTCGTGTCGTCTCGTAGGTCTCGGTGCGGACATTATATACGTCTATATCGTTATATATCCTAACCTAAGGCAACCTAACATATCGGATGTAGTATTTTCCAACATCCCTGGCGGGGCGGCCGCTACTTCTCGGTGGGAACATTATATACGTCTATATCGTAATATAACCTAACCTAACCCACCTAGACCCTCGCTGGTAATGTTTTACAAAATCCCGGTCGTGTCGGCCCGTACTTCTCGGTGGGGACATTATTTACGTCTACAACGTTATATATCCTAACCTAAGGGAACCTATCATCTCGGATGTAGTATTTCACAACATTCCTGGCTGGTCGGCCCCACTTCTCGGTGGGAACATTATATACGTTTATAACGTAATATAACCTAACCTAACCCATCTAGCCCCGCGCTTGTAATGTTTTACAGAATCCCGCTCGCGTCGTCCCGTACGTCCCGGTGCGGACATTATATACGTCTGTAACGTTATATATCCTAACCAAAGGCAACTTAACATCTCGGATGTAGTATTTTCCAACATTCCTGGCGGGTCGGCCCCTACTTCTC
The DNA here is from genome assembly GCA_963969225.1 of Xylocopa violacea. NCBI lineage: Eukaryota > Metazoa > Arthropoda > Insecta > Hymenoptera > Apidae > Xylocopa > Xylocopa violacea. Next base: position 6,307,496 of record CAXAJV010000011.1, on the reverse strand, counting down.
GGTGGGCACATTATATACGTCTATATCCTAATATAACCTAACCTAACCCATCTAGACCCTCGCTGGTAATGTTTTACAGAATCCCGGTCGTGTCGTCCCGTACGTCTCGGTGCGGACATTATATACGTCTATAACGTTATATATCCTAACCCGAGGCAACTTAACCTCTCGGATGTAGTATTTTCCAACAGTCTTGGCGGGTCGGCCCCACTTCTCGGTGGGAACATTATATACGTTTATAACGTAGTATAACCTAACCTAATCTATCTAGCCCCTCGCTTGTAATGTTTTACAGAATCCCGGTCGTGTCGTCCCGTACGTCTCGGTGCGGACATTATATACGTCTATGACGTTATATATCCTAACCTAAGGCAACTTAACCTCTCGGATGTAGTATTTTCCAACATTCTTGGCGGGTCGGACCCTACATCTCGGTGGGCACATTATATACGTCTATATCGTAATATAACCTAACCTAACCCATCTAGACACTCGCTGTTAATGTTTTACAAAATCCCGGTCGCATCGGCACGTACGTCTCGATGCGGACATTATATACGTCTATAACTTTATATATCCTAACCTAAGGGAACCTAACATCTCGGATGTAGTATTTCACAACATTCCTGGCTGGTCGGCCCCACTTCTCGGTGGGAACATTATATAGGTTTATAGCGTAATATAACCTAACCTAACCCATCTAGACCCTCGGTGGTAATGTTTTACAAAATCCCGGTCGTGTCGGCCCGTACTTCTCGGTGGGGACATTATTTACGTCTATAACGTTATATATCCTAACCAAAGGGAACCTAACATCTCGGATGTAGTATTTCACAACATTCCTGGCTGGTCGGCCCCGCTTCTCGGTGGGAACATTATATACGTTTATAACGTAGTATAGCCTAACCTAACCCATCTAGCCCCTCGCTTGTAATGTTTTACAGTATCCCGGTCGTGTCGTCCCGTCCGTCTCGGTGCGGACATTATATACGTCTATAACGTTATATATTCTAACCAAAGGCAACTTAACATCTCGGATGTAGTATTTTCCAACATTCCTGGCGGGTCAGACCCTACTTCTCGGTGGGCACATTATATACGTCTATATCGTAATATAACCTAACCTAACCCATCTAGACGCTCGCTGGTAATGTTTTACAATATCCCGGACCTGTCGGCCCGTACTTCTCGGTGGGGCATTATATACGTCTATAACTTTATATATCCTAACCTAAGGGAACCTAACATCTCGGATGTAGTATTTCACAACATTCCTGGCTGGTCGGCCCCACTTCTCGGTGGGAACATTATATAGGTTTATAACGTAATATAATCTAACCTAACCCATCTAGACCATCGCTGGTAATGTTTTGCAGAATCCCGGTCGTGTCGGCCCGTACGTCTCGGTGCGGATATTATATACGTCTATAACGTTATATATTCTAACCTAAGGCAACTTAACATCTCCGATGTAGTATTTTCCAACAGTCCTGGCGGGTCGGCCCCTACTTCTCGGTGGGCACATTATATACGTCTATAACGTAATATAACCTAACCTAACCCATCTGGCCCCTAGCTGGGAATGTTTTACAGAATCCCGGTCGTGTCGTCCCGTACGTCTCGGTGGGGATATTATATACGTCTATGACGTTATATACCCTAACCTAAGGCAACTTAACCTCTCGGATGTAGTATTTTCCAACATTCTTGGCGGGTCGGACCCTACATCTCGGTGGGCACATTATATACGTCTATATCGTAATATAACCTAACCTAACCCATCTAGACCCTCGCTGGTAATGTTTTACAGAATCCCGGTCGTGTCGTCTCGAACGTCTCGGTGCGGATATTATATACGTCTATGACGTTATATACCCTAACCTAAGGCAACTTAAGCTCTCGGATGTAGTATTTTCCAACATTCCTGGCGGGTCGGACCCTACATCTCGGTGGGCACATTATATACTTCTATATCGTAATATAACCTAACCTAACCCATCTAGACCCTCGCTGGTAATGTTTTACAGAATCCCGGTCGTGTCGTCTCGTACGTCTCGGTGCGGATATTATATACGTCTATAACGTTATGTATTCTAACCTAAGGCAACTTAACATGTCCGATGTAGTATTTTCCAACAGTCCTGGCGGGTCGGCCCCTACTTCTCGGTGGGCACATTATATACGTCTATAACGTAATATAACCTAACCTAACCCATCTAGCCCCTAGCTGGGAATGTTTTACAGAATCCCGGTCGTGTCGTCCCGTACGTCTCGGTGCGGACATTATATACGTCTATGACGTTATATATCCTAACCTAAGGCAACTTAACCTCTCGGATGTAGTATTTTCCAACATTCTTGGCGGGTCGGACCCTACATCTCGGTGGGCACATTATATACGTCTATATCGTAATATAACCTAACCTAACCCATCTAGACACTCGCTGTTAATGTTTTACAAAATCCCGGTCGCATCGGCACGTACGTCTCGATGCGGACATTATATACGTCTATAACTTTATATATCCTAACCTAAGGGAACCTAACATCTCGGATGTAGTATTTCACAACATTCCTGGCTGGTCGGCCCCACTTCTCGGTGGGAACATTATATAGGTTTATAGCGTAATATAACCTAACCTAACCCATCTAGACCCTCGGTGGTAATGTTTTACAAAATCCCGGTCGTGTCGGCCCGTACTTCTCGGTGGGGACATTATTTACGTCTATAACGTTATATATCCTAACCTAAGGGAACCTAACATTTCGGATGTTGTATTTCACAACATTCCTGGCAGGTCGGCCCCTACTTCTCGGTGGGCACATTATATACGTCTACATCGTAATATAACCTAACCTAACCCATCTAAACCCTCGCTGGTAATGTTTTACAAAATCCCGGTCGTGTCGGCCCGTACTTCTCGGTGCGGACATTATATATGTCTATATCGTTATATATCCTAACCTAAGGGAACCTAACTTCACGAATGTAGTATTTCACAACATTCCTGGCTGGTCGGCCCCACTTCTCGGTGGGAACATTATATACGTTTATAACGTAGTATAACCTAACCTAACCCATCTAGCCCCTCGCTTGTAATGTTTTGCAGAATCCCGGTCGTGTCGTCCCGTACGTCTCGGTGCGGACATTATATACGTCTATAACGTTATATATCCTAACCTAAGGGAACCTAACATTTCGGATGTAGTATTTCACAACATTCCTGGCAGGTCGGCCCCTACTTCTCGGTGGGCACATTATATACGTCTATATCGTAATATAACCTGACCTAACCCATCTAGACCCTCGCTGGTAATGTTTTACAAAATCCCGGTCGTGTCGGCCCGTACTTCTCGGTGGGGACATTATTTACGTCTATAACGTTATATATCCTAACCTAAGGGAACATAAAATCTCGGATGTAGTACTTCACAACATTCCTGGCGGGTCGGCCCCTACTTCTCGGTGGGCACATTACATACGTCTATATCGTAATATAACCTAACCTAACCCATCTAGACCCTCGCAGGTAATGTTTTACAAAATCCCGGTCGTGTCGGCCCGTACTTCTCCGTGGGGACATTATATACGTCTATATCGTTATATATCCTAACCTAAGGCAACCTAACATCTCGGATGTAGTATTTTCCAACATTCCTGGCGGGTCGGCCCCTACTTCTCGGTGGGCACATTATATACGTCTATATCGTAATATAACCTAACCTAACCCATCTGGACCCTCGCTGGTAATGTTTTACAAAATCCCGGTCCTGTCGGCCCGTAATTCTCCGTGGGGACATTATATGCGTCTATATCGTTATATATCCTAACCTAAGGGAACCTAACATCTCGGATGTAGTATTTTCCATCATTCCTGGCGGGTCGGGCCCTACTTCTCGGTGGGAACATTATATACGTCTATATCGTAATATAACCTGACCTAACCCATCTAGACCCTCGCTGGTAATGTTTTACAAAATCCCGGTCGTGTCGGCCCGTACTTCTCGGTGGGGACATTATTTACGTCTATAACGTTATATATCCTAACCTAAGGGAACATAAAATCTCGGATGTAGTACTTCACAACATTCCTGGCGGGTCGGCCCCTACTTCTCGGTGGGCACATTACATACGTCTATATCGTAATATAACCTAACCTAACCCATCTAGACCCTCGCAGGTAATGTTTTACAAAATCCCGGTCGTGTCGGCCCGTACTTCTCCGTGGGGACATTATATACGTCTATATCGTTATATATCCTAACCTAAGGCAACCTAACATCTCGGATGTAGTATTTTCCAACATTCCTGGCGGGTCGGCCCCTACTTCTCGGTGGGCACATTATATACGTCTATATCGTAATATAACCTAACCTAACCCATCTGGACCCTCGCTGGTAATGTTTTACAAAATCCCGGTCCTGTCGGCCCGTAATTCTCCGTGGGGACATTATATGCGTCTATATCGTTATATATCCTAACCTAAGGGAACCTAACATCTCGGATGTAGTATTTTCCATCATTCCTGGCGGGTCGGGCCCTACTTCTCGGTGGGAACATTATATACGTCTATATCGTAATATAACCTAACCTAACCCATCTAGACGCTCGCTGGTAATGTTTTACAAAATCCCGGACCTGTCGGCCCGTACTTCTCGGTGGGGCATTATATACGTCTATAACTTTATATATCCTAACCTAAGGGAACCTAACATCTCGGATGTAGTATTTCACAACATTCCTGGCTGGTCGGCCCCACTTCTCGGTGGGAACATTATATAGGTTTATAACGTAATATAATCTAACCTAACCCATCTAGACCCTCGCTGGTAATGTTTTACAAAATCCCGGTCGTGTCGGCCCGTACTTCTCGGTGGGGACATTATTTACGTCTATAACGTTATATATCCTAACCTAAGGGAACCTAACATTTCGGATGTTGTATTTCACAACATTCCTGGCATGTCGGCCCCTACTTCTCGGTGGGCACATTATATACTTCTATATCGTAATATAACCTAACCTAACCCATCTAGACCCTCGCTGGTAATGTTTTACAGAATCCCGGTCGTGTCGTCTCGTACGTCTCGGTGCGGATATTATATACGTCTATAACGTTATGTATTCTAACCTAAGGCAACTTAACATGTCCGATGTAGTATTTTCCAACAGTCCTGGCGGGTCGGCACCTACATCTCGGTGGGCACATTATATACGTCTATAACGTAATATAACCTAACCTAACCCATCTAGCCCCTAGCTGGGAATGTTTTACAGAATCCCGGTCGTGTCGTCCCGTACGTCTCGGTGCGGACATTATATACGTCTATGACGTTATATATCCTAACCTAAGGCAACTTAACCTCTCGGATGTAGTATTTTCCAACATTCTTGGCGGGTCGGACCCTACATCTCGGTGGGCACATTATATACGTCTATATCGTAATATAACCTAACCTAACCCATCTAGACACTCGCTGTTAATGTTTTACAAAATCCCGGTCGCATCGGCACGTACGTCTCGATGCGGACATTATATACGTCTATAACTTTATATATCCTAACCTAAGGGAACCTAACATCTCGGATGTAGTATTTCACAACATTCCTGGCTGGTCGGCCCCACTTCTCGGTGGGAACATTATATAGGTTTATAGCGTAATATAACCTAACCTAACCCATCTAGACCCTCGGTGGTAATGTTTTACAAAATCCCGGTCGTGTCGGCCCGTACTTCTCGGTGGGGACATTATTTACGTCTATAACGTTATATATCCTAACCTAAGGGAACCTAACATTTCGGATGTTGTATTTCACAACATTCCTGGCAGGTCGGCCCCTACTTCTCGGTGGGCACATTATATACGTCTATATCGTAATATAACCTAACCTAACCCATCTAAACCCTCGCTGGTAATGTTTTACAAAATCCCGGTCGTGTCGGCCCGTACTTCTCGGTGCGGACATTATATACGTCTATAACGTTATATATCCTAACCAAAGGCAACTTAACATCTCGGATGTAGTATTTTCCAACATTCCTGGCGGGTCAGACCCTACTTCTCGGTGGGCACATTATATACGTCTATATCGTAATATAACCTAACCTAACCCATCTAGACGCTCGCTGGTAATGTTTTACAATATCCCGGACCTGTCGGCCCGTACTTCTCGGTGGGGCATTATATACGTCTATAACTTTATATATCCTAACCTAAGGGAACCTAACATCTCGGATGTAGTATTTCACAACATTCCTGGCTGGTCGGCCCCACTTCTCGGTGGGAACATTATATAGGTTTATAACGTAATATAATCTAACCTAACCCATCTAGACCATCGCTGGTAATGTTTTGCAGAATCCCGGTCGTGTCGGCCCGTACGTCTCGGTGCGGATATTATATACGTCTATAACGTTATATATTCTAACCTAAGGCAACTTAACATCTCCGATGTAGTATTTTCCAACAGTCCTGGCGGGTCGGCCCCTACTTCTCGGTGGGCACATTATATACGTCTATAACGTAATATAACCTAACCTAACCCATCTGGCCCCTAGCTGGGAATGTTTTACAGTATCCCGGTCGTGTCGTCCCGTACGTCTCGGTGCGGACATTATATACGTCTATGACGTTATATACCCTAACCTAAGGCAACTTAACCTCTCAGATGTAGTATTTTCCAACATTCTTGGCGGGTCGGACCCTACATCTCGGTGGGCACATTATATACGTCTATATCGTAATATAACCTAACCTAACCCATCTAGACCCTCGCTGGTAATGTTTTACAGAATCCCGGTCGTGTCGTCTCGAACGTCTCGGTGCGGATATTATATACGTCTATGACGTTATATACCCTAACCTAAGGCAACTTAAGCTCTCGGATGTAGTATTTTCCAACATTCTTGGCGGGTCGGACCCTACATCTCGGTGGGCACATTATATACGTCTATATCGTAATATAACCTAACTTAACCCATCTAGACCCTCGCTGGTAATGTTTTACAAAATCCCGGTCGTGTCGGCCCGTACATCTCGGTGGGGACATTATTTACGTCTATAACGTTATATACCCTAACCTAAGGCAACTTAACCTCTCGGATGTAGTATTTTCCAACATTCTTGGCGGGTCGGACCCTACATCTCGGTGGGCACATTATATACGTCTATATCGTAATATAACCTAACCTAACCCATCTAGACCCTCGCTGGTAATGTTTTACAGAATCCCGGTCGTGTCGTCTCGAACGTCTCGGTGCGGATATTATATACGTCTATAACTTTATATATCCTAACCTAAGGGAACCTAACATCTCGGATGTAGTATTTCACAGCATTCCTGGCTGGTCGGCCCCACTTCTCGGTGGGAAAATTATATACGTCTATAACGTTATATATTCTAACCTAAGGCAACTTAACATCTCCGATGTAGTATTTTCCAACAGTCCTGGCGGGTCGGCCCCTACTTCTCGGTGGGCACATTATATACGTCTATAACATAATATAACCTAACCTAACCCATCTAGCCCCTAGCTGGGAATGTTTTACAGAATCCCGTTCGTGTCGTCCCGTACGTCCCGGTGCGGACATTATATACGTCTATGACGTTATATACCCTAACCTAAGGCAACTTAACCTCTCGGATGTAGCATTTTCCAACATTCTTGGCGGGTCGGACCCTACATCTCGGTGGGCACATTATATACGTCTATATCGTAATATAACCTAACCTAACCCATCTAGACCCTCGCTGGTAATGTTTTACAGAATCCCGGTCGTGTCGTCTCGAACGTCTCGGTGCGGATATTATATACGTCTATAACGTTATATATTCTAACCTAAGGCAACTTAACATCTCCGATGTAGTATTTTCCAACAGTCCTGGCGGGTCGGCCCCTACTTCTCGGTGGGCACATTATATACGTCTATAACGTAATATAACCTAACCTAACCCATCTAGCCCCTAGCTGGGAATGTTTTACAGAATCCCGGTCGTGTCGTCCCGTACGTCTCGGTGCGGACATTATATACGTCTATGACGTTATATACCCTAACCTAAGGCAACTTAACCTCTCGGATGTAGTATTTTCCAACATTCTTGGCGGGTCGGACCCTACATCTCGGTGGGCACATTATATACGTCTATATCGTAATATAACCTAACCTAACCGATCTAGACCCTCGCTGGTAATGTTTTACAGAATCCCGGGCGTGTCGCCTCGAACGTCTCGGTGCGGATATTATATACGTCTATAACGTTATATATTCTAACCTAAGGCAACTTAACATCTCCGATGTAGTATTTTCCAACAGTCCTGGCGGGTCGGCCCCTACTTCTCGGTGGGCACATTATATACGTCTATAACGTAATATAACCTAACCTAACCCATCTAGCCCCTAGCTGGGAATGTTTTACAGAATCCCGGTCGTGTCGTCCCGTACGTCTCGGTGCGGACATTATATACGTCTATGACGTTATATACCCTAACCTAAGGCAACTTAACCTCTCGGATGTAGTATTTTCCAACATTCTTGGGGGGTCGGAACCTACATCTCGGTGGGCACATTATATACGTCTATATCGTAATATAACCTAACCTAACCCATCTAGACCCTCGCTGGTAATGTTTTACAGAATCCCGGTCGTGTCGTCTCGAACGTCTCCGTGCGGATATTATATACGTCTATAACGTTATATATTCTAACCTAAGGCAACTTAACATCTCCGATGTAGTATTTTCCAACAGTCCTGGCGGGTCGGCCCCTACTTCTCGGTGGGCACATTATATACGTCTATAACGTAATATAACCTAACCTAACCCATCTAGCCCCTAGCTGGGTATGTTTTACAGAATCCCGGTCGTGTCGTCCCGTACGTCTCGGTGTGGACATTATATACGTCTATGACGTTATATACCCTAACCTAAGGCAACTTAACCTCTCGGATGTAGTATTTTCCAACATTCTTGGCGGGTCGGCCCCTACTTCTCGGTGGGCACATTATATACGTCTATAACGTAATATAAGCTAACCTATCTCATCTAGCCCCTAGCTGGGAATGTTTTACAGAATCCCGGTCGTGTCGTCCCGTACGTCTCGGTGCGGACATTATATACGTCTATGACGTTATATACCCTAACCTAAGGCAACTTAACCTCTCGGATGTAGTATTTTCCAACATTCTTGGCGGGTCGGACCCTACATCTCGGTGGGCACATTATATACGTCTATATCGTAATATAACCTAACCTAACCCATCTAGACCCTCGCTGGTAATGTTTTACAAAATCCCGGTCGTGTCGGCCCGTACTTCTCGGTGGGGACATTATTTACGTCTATAACGTTATATACCCTAACCTAAGGCAACTTAACCTCTCGGATGTAGTATTTTCCAACATTCTTGGCGGGTCGGACCCTACATCTCGGTGGGCACATTATATACGTCCATATCGTAATATAACCTAACCTAACCCATCTAGACCCTCGCTGGTAATGTTCTACAGAATCCAGGTCGTGTCGTCTCGAACGTCTCGGTGCGGATATTATATACGTCTATAACGTTATATATTCTAACCTAAGGCAACTTAACATCTCCGATGTAGTATTTTCCAACAGTCCTGGCGGGTCGGCCCCTACTTCTCGGTGGGCACATTATATACGTCTATAACGTAATATAACCTAACCTAACCCATCTAGCCCCTAGCTGGGTATGTTTTACAGAATCCCGGTCGTGTCGTCCCGTACGTCTCGGTGCGGACATTATATACGTCTATGACGTTATATACCCTAACCTAAGGCAACTTAACCTCTCGGATGTAGTATTTTCCAACATTCTTGGCGGGTCGGACCCTACATCTCGGTGGGCACATTATATACGTCTATATCGTAATATAACCTAACCTAACCCATCTAGACCCTCGCTGGTAATGTTTTACAGAATCCCGGTCGTGTCGTCTCGAACGTCTCGGTGCGGATATTATATACGTCTATGACGTTATATACCCTAACCTAAGGCAACTTAAGCTCTCGGATGTAGTATTTTCCAACATTCTTGGCGGGTCGGACCCTACATCTCGGTGGGCACATTATATACGTCTATATCGTAATATAACCTAACCTAACCCATCTAGACCCTCGCTGGTAATGTTTTACAAAATCCCGGTCGTGTCGGCCCGTACATCTCGGTGGGGACATTATTTACGTCTATAACGTTATATACCCTAACCTAAGGCAACTTAACCTCTCGGATGTAGTATTTTCCAACATTCTTGGCGGGTCGGACCCTACATCTCGGTGGGCACATTATATACGTCTATATCGTAATATAACCTAACCTAACCCATCTAGACCCTCGCTGGTAATGTTTTACAGAATCCCGGTCGTGTCGTCTCGAACGTCTCGGTGCGGATATTATATACGTCTATAACTTTATATATCCTAACCTAAGGGAACCTAACATCTCGGATGTAGTATTTCACAGCATTCCTGGCTGGTCGGCCCCACTTCTCGGTGGGAAAATTATATAGGTTTATAACGTAATATAATCTAACCTAACCCATCTAGACCCTCGCTGGTAATGTTTTACAAAATCCCGGTCGTGTCGGCCCGTACTTCTCGGTGGGGACATTATTTACGTCTATAACGTTATATATCCTAACCTAAGGGAACCTAACATTTCGGATGTTGTATTTCACAACATTCCTGGCATGTCGGCCCCTACTTCTCGGTGGGCACATTATATACGTCTATATCGTAATATAACCTAACCTAACCCATCTAGACCCTCGCTGGTAATGTTTTACAGAATCCCGGTCGTGTCGTCTCTTACGTCTCGGTGCGGATATTATATACGTCTATAACGTTATATATTCTAACCTAAGGCAACTTAACATATCCGATGTAGTATTTTCCAACAGTCCTGGCGGGTCGGCCCCTACTTCTCGGTGGGCACATTATATACGTCTATAACATAATATAACCTAACCTAACCCATCTAGCCCCTAGCTGGGAATGTTTTACAGAATCCCGGTCGTGTCGTCCCGTACGTCTCGGTGCGGACATTATATACGTCTATGACGTTATATACCCTAACCTAAGGCAACTTAACCTCTCGGATGTAGTATTTTCCAACATTCTTGGCGGGTCGGACCCTACATCTCGGTGGGCACATTATATACGTCTATATCGTAATATAACCTAACCTAACCCATCTAGACCCTCGCTGGTAATGTTTTACAGAATCCCGGTCGTGTCGTCTCGAACGTCTCCGTGCGGATATTATATACGTCTATAACGTTATATATTCTAACCTAAGGCAACTTAACATCTCCGATGTAGTATTTTCCAACAGTCCTGGCGGGTCGGCCCCTACTTCTCGGTGGGCACATTATATACGTCTATAACGTAATATAACCTAACCTAACCCATCTAGCCCCTAGCTGGGTATGTTTTACAGAATCCCGGTCGTGTCGTCCCGTACGTCTCGGTGCGGACATTATATACGTCTATGACGTTATATACCCTAACCTAAGGCAACTTAACCTCTCGGATGTAGTATTTTCCAACATTCTTGGCGTGTCGGCCCCTACTTCTCGGTGGGCACATTATATACGTCTATAACGTAATATAAGCTAACCTATCTCATCTAGCCCCTAGCTGGGAATGTTTTACAGAATCCCGGTCGTGTCGTCCCGTACGTCTCGGTGCGGACATTATATACGTCTATGACGTTATATACCCTAACCTAAGGCAACTTAACCTCTCGGATGTAGTATTTTCCAACATTCTTGGCGGGTCGGACCCTACATCTCGGTGGGCACATTATATACGTCTATATCGTAATATAACCTAACCTAACCCATCTAGACCCTCGCTGGTAATGTTTTACAAAATCCCGGTCGTGTCGGCCCGTACTTCTCGGTGGGGACATTATTTACGTCTATAACGTTATATACCCTAACCTAAGGCAACTTAACCTCTCGGATGTAGTATTTTCCAACATTCTTGGCGGGTCGGACCCTACATCTCGGTGGGCACATTATATACGTCTATATCGTAATATAACCTAACCTAACCCATCTAGACCCTCGCTGGTAATGTTCTACAGAATCCAGGTCGTGTCGTCTCGAACGTCTCGGTGCGGATATTATATACGTCTATAACGTTATATATTCTAACCTAAGGCAACTTAACATCTCCGATGTAGTATTTTCCAACAGTCCTGGCGGGTCGGCCCCTACTTCTCGGTGGGCACATTATATACGTCTATAACGTAATATAACCTAACCTAACCCATCTAGCCCCTAGCTGGGTATGTTTTACAGAATCCCGGTCGTGTCGTCCCGTACGTCTCGGTGCGGACATTATATACGTCTATGACGTTATATACCCTAACCTAAGGCAACTTAACCTCTCGGATGTAGTATTTTCCAACATTCTTGGCGGGTCGGACCCTACATCTCGGTGGGCACATTATATACGTCTATATCGTAATATAACCTAACCTAACCCATCTAGACCCTCGCTGGTAATGTTTTACAGAATCCCGGTCGTGTCGTCTCGAACGTCTCGGTGCGGACATTATATACGTCTATGACATTATATACCCTAACCTAAGGCAACTTAACCTCTCGGATGTAGTATTTTCCAACATTCTTGGCGGGTCGGCCCCACTTCTCGGTGGGAACATTATATACGTTTATAACGTAGTATAACCTAACCTAACCCATCTAGCCCCTCGCTTGTAATGTTTTACAGAATCCCGGTCGTGTCGTCCCGTACGTCTCGGTGCGGACATTATATACGTCTATAACGTTATATATCCTAACCAAAGGCAACCTAACATCTCGAATGTAGTATTTCAAAACATTCCTGGCGGGTCGGCCCCACTTCTCGGTGGGAACATTATTTACGTCTATAACGTAATTTAACCTAACCTAACCCATCTAGACCCTCGCTGGTAATGTTTTACAGAATCCCGGTCGAGTCGTCCCGTACGTCTCGGTGCGGACATTATATACGTCTATAACGTTATATATCCTAACCTAAGGCAACTTAACCTCTCGGATGTAGTATTTTCCAACAGTCTTGTCGGGTCGGACCCTACTTCTCGGTGGGCACATTATATACGTCTATATCGTAATATAACCTAACCTAACCCATCTAGACGCTCGCTGGTAATGTTTTACAGAATCCAGGTCGTGTCGTCTCGTACGTCTCGGTACGGATATTATATACGTCTATAACGTTATATATCCTAACCTAAGGCAACTTAACATCTCCGATGTAGTATTTTCCAACATTCCTGGCGGCTCGGCCCTACTTCTCGGTGGGCACATTATATACGTCTATAACGTAATATAACCTAACCTAACCCATCTAGACCCTCGCTGGTAATGTTTTACAGAATCCCGGTCGTGTCGTCTCGTACGTCTCGGTGCGGAAATTATATACGGCTATAACGTTATATATCCTAACCTAAGGGAACCTAACATATCGGATGTAGTATTTGGCAATATTCCTGGTGGGTCGGCCCCTACTTCTCGGTGGGCACATTATATACGTCTATATCGTAATATAACCTAACCTAACCCATTTAGCCCCTCGCTGGTTATGTTTTACAAAATCCCAGTCGTGTCGGCCCGTACTTTTCCGTGGGGACATTATATACGTTTATAATTTTATATATCCTAACCTAAGGCAACTTAACATCTCGAATGTAGTATTTTCCAACATTCCTGGCGGGTCAGTCCCTACTTCTCGGTGGGCACATTATATACGTCTATATCGTAATATAAAATAACCTAACCCATCTAGCCCCTCGCTGGTTATGTTTTACAAAATCCCAGTCGTGTCGGCCCGTACTTTTCCGTGGGGACATTATATACGTCTATAATTTTATATATCCTAACCTAAGGCAACTTAACATCTCGGATGTAGTATTTTCCAACATTCCTGGCAGGTCAGTCCCTACATCTCGGTGGGCACATTATATACGTCTATATCGTAATATAACCTAACCTAACCCATCTAGAAACTCGCTGGTAATGTTTTACAGAATCCCGGTCATGTCGTCTTGTACGTCCCGGTGCGGACATTATATACGTCTATAACGTTATATATACTAACCTAAGGGAACCTAACATCACGGATGTAGTATTTCACAACATTCCTGGCTGGTCGGCCCCACTTCTCGGTGGGAATATTATATACGTTTATAACGTAGTATAACCTAACCTAACCCATCTAGCCCCTCGCTTGTAATGTTTTGCAGAATCCCGGTCGTGTCGGCCCGTACGTCTCGGTGCGGACATTATATACGTCTATAACGTTATATATCCTAACCTAAGGGTACCTAACATCTCGGATGTAGTATTTCACAACATTCCTGGCTGGTCGGCCCCACTTCTCGGTGGGAACATTATATACGTTTATAACGAAGTATAACCTAACCTAACCCATCTAGACCCTCGCTTGTAACGTTTTACAGAATCCCGGTCGTGTCGGCCCGTACTTCTCGGTGGGGACATTATTTACGTCTATAACGTTATATATCCTAACCTAAGGGAACCTATCATCTCGGATGTAGTATTTCACAACATTCCTGGCTGGTCGGCCCCACTTCTCGGTGGGAATATTATATACGTTTATAACGTAGTATAACCTAACCTAACCCATCTAGCCCCTCGCTTGTAATGTTTTGCAGAATCCCGGTCGTGTCGGCCCGTACGTCTCGGTGCGGACATTATATACGTCTATAACGTTATATATCCTAACCTAAGGGAACCTAACATCTCGGATGTAGTATTTCACAACATTCCTGGCTGGTCGGCCCCACTTCTCGGTGGGAACATTATATACGTTTATAACGAAGTATAACCTAACCTAACCCATCTAGACCCTCGCTTGTAACGTTTTACAGAATCCCGGTCGTGTCGTCCCGTACGTCTCGGTGCGGACATTATATACGTCTATAGCGTTATATATCCTAACCAAAGGCAACCTAACATCTCGAATGTAGTGTTTCACAACATTCCTGGCGGGTCGGCCCCACTTCTCGGTGGGAACATTATTTACGTCTATAACGTAATTTAACCTAACCTAACCCATCTAGACCCTCGCTGGTAATGTTTTACAGAATCCCGGTCGAGTCGTCCCGTACGTCTCGGTGCGGACATTATATACGTCTATAACGTTATATATCCTAACCTAAGGCAACTTAACCTCTCGGATGTAGTATTTTCCAACAGTCTTGTCGGGTCGGACCCTACTTCTCGGTGGGCACATTATATACGTCTATATCGTAATATAACCTAACCTAACCCATCTAGACGCTCGCTGGTAATGTTTTACAGAATCCAGGTCGTGTCGTCTCGTACGTCTCGGTACGGATATTATATACGTCTATAACGTTATATATCCTAACCTAAGGCAACTTAACATCTCCGATGTAGTATTTTCCAACATTCCTGGCGGCTCGGCCCTACTTCTCGGTGGGCACATTATATACGTCTATAACGTAATATAACCTAACCTAACCCATCTAGACCCTCGCTGGTAATGTTTTACAGAATCCCGGTCGTGTCGTCCCGTACGTCTCGGTGCGGAAATTATATACGGCTATAACGTTATATATCCTAACCTAAGGGAACCTAACATATCGGATGTAGTATTTGGCAATATTCCTGGTGGGTCGGCCCCTACTTCTCGGTGGGCACATTATATACGTCTATATCGTAATATAACCTAACCTAACCCATTTAGCCCCTCGCTGGTTATGTTTTACAAAATCCCAGTCGTGTCGGCCCGTACTTTTCCGTGGGGACATTATATACGTTTATAATTTTATATATCCTAACCTAAGGCAACTTAACATCTCGAATGTAGTATTTTCCAACATTCCTGGCGGGTCAGTCCCTACTTCTCGGTGGGCACATTATATACGTCTATATCGTAATATAAAATAACCTAACCCATCTAGCCCCTCGCTGGTTATGTTTTACAAAATCCCAGTCGTGTCGGCCCGTACTTTTCCGTGGGGACATTATATACGTCTATAATTTTATATATCCTAACCTAAGGCAACTTAACATCTCGGATGTAGTATTTTCCAACATTCCTGGCAGGTCAGTCCCTACATCTCGGTGGGCACATTATATACGTCTATATCGTAATATAACCTAACCTAACCCATCTAGAAACTCGCTGGTAATGTTTTACAGAATCCCGGTCATGTCGTCTTGTACGTCTCGGTGCGGACATTATATACGTCTATAACGTTATATATCCTAACCTAAGGGAACCTAACATCTCGGATGTAGTATTTCACAACATTCCTGGCTGGTCGGCCCCACTTCTCGGTGGGAACATTATATACGTTTATAACGAAGTATAACCTAACCTAACCCATCTAGACCCTCGCTTGTAACGTTTTACAGAATCCCGGTCGTGTCGTCCCGTACGTCTCGGTGCGGACATTATATACGTCTATAGCGTTATATATCCTAACCAAAGGCAACCTAACA
The DNA here is from genome assembly GCA_963969225.1 of Xylocopa violacea. Taxonomy (NCBI): domain Eukaryota; kingdom Metazoa; phylum Arthropoda; class Insecta; order Hymenoptera; family Apidae; genus Xylocopa; species Xylocopa violacea. The sequence continues at coordinate 6,290,970 of CAXAJV010000011.1, read as the reverse complement.
TCTCGAATGTAGTGTTTCACAACATTCCTGGATGGTCGGCCCCACTTCTCGGTGGGAACATTATATACGTTTATAACGTAATATAACCTAACCTAACCCATCTAGTCCCTCGCTGGTTGTTTTACAAAATCCCAGTCGTGTCGGCCCGTACTTTTCCGTGTGGACATTACATACGTCTATAATTTTATATATCCTAACCTAAGGCAACTTAACATCTCGGATGTAGTATTTTCCAACATTCCTGGCGGGTCAGTCCCTACTTCTCGGTGGGCACATTATATACGTCTATATCGTAATATAACCTAACCTAACCCATCTAGACCCTCGCTGGTAATGTTTTACAGAATCCCGGTCGTGTCGTCTCGTAGGTCTCGGTGCGGACATTATATACGTCTATATCGTTATATATCCTAACCTAAGGCAACCTAACATATCGGATGTAGTATTTTCCAACATCCCTGGCGGGGCGGCCGCTACTTCTCGGTGGGAACATTATATACGTCTATATCGTAATATAACCTAACCTAACCCACCTAGACCCTCGCTGGTAATGTTTTACAAAATCCCGGTCGTGTCGGCCCGTACTTCTCGGTGGGGACATTATTTACGTCTACAACGTTATATATCCTAACCTAAGGGAACCTATCATCTCGGATGTAGTATTTCACAACATTCCTGGCTGGTCGGCCCCACTTCTCGGTGGGAACATTATATACGTTTATAACGTAATATAACCTAACCTAACCCATCTAGCCCCGCGCTTGTAATGTTTTACAGAATCCCGCTCGCGTCGTCCCGTACGTCCCGGTGCGGACATTATATACGTCTGTAACGTTATATATCCTAACCAAAGGCAACTTAACATCTCGGATGTAGTATTTTCCAACATTCCTGGCGGGTCGGCCCCTACTTCTCGGTGGGCACATTATATACGTCTATATCCTAATATAACCTAACCTAACCCATCTAGACCCTCGCTGGTAATGTTTTACAGAATCCCGATCGTGTCGTCTCGTACGTCTCGGTGCGGACATTATATACGTCTATAACGTTATATATACTAACCTAAGGGAACCTAACATCACGGATGTAGTATTTCACAACATTCCTGGCTGGTCGGCCCCACTTCTCGGTGGGAATAGTATATACGTTTATAACGTAGTATAACCTAACCTAACCCATCTAGACCCTCGCTGGTAATGTTTTACAGAATCCCGGTCGTGTCGTCTCGTACGTCTCGGTGCGGATATTATATACGTCTATAACGTTATATATCCTAACCAAAGGCAACCTAACATCACGGATGTAGTATTTAACAACATTCCCGGCTGGTCGGCCCCACTTCTCGGTGGGAATATTATATAGGTTTATAACGTAGTATAACCTAACCTAACCCATCTAGCCCCTCGCTTGTAATGTTTTGCAGAATCCCGGTCGTGTCGGCCCGTACGTCTCGGTGCGGACATTATATACGTCTATAACGTTATATATCCTAACCTAAGGGAACCTAACATCTCGGATGTAGTATTTCACAACATTCCTGGCTGGTCGGCCCCACTTCTCGGTGGGAACATTATATACGTTTATAACGAAGTATAACCTAACTTAACCCATCTAGACCCTCGCTTGTAACGTTTTACAGAATCCCGGTCGTGTCGGCCCGTACTTCTCGGTGGGGACATTATTTACGACTATAACGTTATATATCCTAACCTAAGGGAACCTATCATCTCGGATGTAGTATTTCACAACATTCCTGGCTGGTCGGCCCCGCTTCTCGGTGGGAATATTATATACGTTTATAACGTAGTATAACCTAACCTAACCCATCTAGCCCCTCGCTTGTAATGTTTTGCAGAATCCCGGTCGTGTCGGCCCGTACGTCTCGGTGCGAACATTATATACGTCTATAACGTTATATATCCTAACCTAAGGGAACCTAACATCTCGGATGTAGTATTTCACAACATTCCTGGCTGGTCGGCCCCACTTCTCGGTGGGAACATTATATACGTTTATAACGAAGTATAACCTAACCTAACCCATCTAGACCCTCGCTTGTAACGTTTTACAGAATCCCGGTCGTGTCGTCCCGTACGTCTCGGTGCGGACATTAGATACGTCTATAACGTTATATATCCTAACCAAAGGCAACCTAACATCTCGAATGTAGTGTTTCACAACATTCCTGGCGGGTCGGCCCCACTTCTCGGTGGGAACATTATATACGTTTATAACGTAATATAACCTAACCTAACCCATCTAGTCCCTCGCTTGTAATGTTTTACAGAATCCCGGTGGCGTCGTCCCGTACGTCCCGGTGCGGACATTATATACGTCTGTAACGTTATATATCCTAACCAAGGGCAACTTAACATCTCGGATGTAGTATTTTCCAACATTCCTGGCGGGTCGGCCCCTACTTCTCGGTGGGCACATTATATACGTCTATAACGTTATATATACTAACCTAAGGGAACCTAACATCACGGATGTAGTATTTCACAACATTCCTGGCTGGTCGGCCCCACTTCTCGGTGGGAATATTATATACGTTTATAACGTAGTATAACCTAACCTAACCCATCTAGACCCTCGCTGGTAATGTTTTACAGAATCCCGGTCGTGTCGTCTCGTACGTCTCGGTGCGGATATTATATACGTCTATAACGTTATATATCCTAACCAAAGGCAACCTAACATCACGAATGTAGTATTTCACAACATTCCCGGCTGGTCGGCCCCACTTCTCGGTGGGAATATTATATAGGTTTATAACGTAGTATAACCTAACCTAACCCATCTAGTCCCTCGCTTGTAATGTTTTGCAGAATCCCGGTCGTGTCGGCCCGTACGTCTCGGTGCGGACATTGTATACGTCTATAACGTTATATATCCTAACCTAAGGGAACCTAACATCTCGGATGTAGTATTTCACAACATTCCTGGCTGGTCGGCCCCACTTCTCGGTGGGAACATTATATACGTTTATAACGAAGTATAACCTAACTTAACCCATCTAGACCCTCGCTTGTAACGTTTTACAGAATCCCGGTCGTGTCGGCCCGTACTTCTCGGTGGGGACATTATTTACGACTATAACGTTATATATCCTAACCTAAGGGAACCTATTATCTCGGATGTAGTATTTCACAACATTCCTGGCTGGTCGGCCCCACTTCTCGGTGGGAATATTATATACGTTTATAACGTAGTATAACCTAACCTAACCCATCTAGCCCCTCGCTTGTAATGTTTTGCAGAATCCCGGTCGTGTCGGCCCGTACGTCTCGGTGCGAACATTATATACGTCTATAACGTTATATATCCTAACCTAAGGGAACCTAACATCTCGGATGTAGTATTTCACAACATTCCTGGCTGGTCGGCCCCACTTCTCGGTGGGAACATTATATACGTTTATAACGAAGTATAACCTAACCTAACCCATCTAGACCCTCGCTTGTAATGTTTTGCAGAATCCCGGTCGTGTCGGCCCGTACGTCTCGGTGCGAACATTATATACGTCTATAACGTTATATATCCTAACCTAAGGGAACCTAACATCTCGGATGTAGTATTTCACAACATTCCTGGCTGGTCGGCCCCACTTCTCGGTGGGAACATTATATACGTTTATAACGAAGTATAACCTAACCTAACCCATCTAGACCCTCGCTTGTAACGTTTTACAGAATCCCGGTCGTGTCGTCCCGTACGTCTCGGTGCGGACATTAGATACGTCTATAACGTTATATATCCTAACCAAAGGCAACCTAACATCTCGAATGTAGTGTTTCACAACATTCCTGGCGGGTCGGCCCCACTTCTCGGTGGGAACATTATATACGTTTATAACGTAATATAACCTAACCTAACCCATCTAGTCCCTCGCTGGTAATGTTTTACAGAATCCCGGTGGCGTCGTCCCGTACGTCCCGGTGCGGACATTATATACGTCTGTAACGTTATATATCCTAACCAAGGGCAACTTAACATCTCGGATGTAGTATTTTCCAACATTCCTGGCGGGTCGGCCCCTACTTCTCGGTGGGCACATTATATACGTCTATATCGTAATATAACCTAACCTAACCCATCTAGACCCTCGCTGGTAATGTTTTACAGAATCCCGGTCGTGTCGTCTCGAACGTCTCGGTGCGGATATTATATACGTCTATAACGTTATATATTCTAACCTAAGGCAACTTAACATCTCCGATGTAGTATTTTCCAACAGTCCTGGCGGGTCGGCCCCTACTTCTCGGTGGGCACATTATATACGTCTATAACGTAATATAACCTAACCTAACCCATCTAGCCCCTAGCTGGGAATGTTTTACAGAATCCCGGTCGTGTCGTCCCGTACGTCTCGGTGCGGACATTATATACGTCTATGACGTTATATACCCTAACCTAAGGCAACTTAACATCTCGGATGTAGTATTTTCCAACATTCCTGGCGGGTCAGTCCCTACTTCTCGGTGGGCACATTATATACGTCTATATCGTAATATAACCTAACCTAACCCATCTAGACCCTCGCTGGTAATGTTTTACAGAATCCCGGTCGTGTCGTCTCGTAGGTCTCGGTGCGGACATTATATACGTCTATATCGTTATATATCCTAACCTAAGGCAACCTAACATATCGGATGTAGTATATTCCAACATCCCTGGCGGGGCGGCCGCTACTTCTCGGTGGGAACATTATATACGTCTATATCGTAATATAACCTAACCTAACCCACCTAGACCCTCGCTGGTAATGTTTTACAAAATCCCGGTCGTGTCGGCCCGTACTTCTCGGTGGGGACATTATTTACGTCTACAACGTTATATATCCTAACCTAAGGGAACCTATCATCTCGGATGTAGTATTTCACAACATTCCTGGCTGGTCGGCCCCACTTCTCGGTGGGAACATTATATACGTTTATAACGTAATATAACCTAACCTAACACATCTAGCCCCGCGCTTGTAATGTTTTACAGAATCCCGGTCGCGTCGTCCCGTACGTCCCGGTGCGGACATTATATACGTCTGTAACGTTATATATCCTAACCAAAGGCAACTTAACATCTCGGATGTAGTATTTTCCAACATTCCTGGCGGGTCGGCCCCTACTTCTCGGTGGGCACATTATATACGTCTATATCCTAATATAACCTAACCTAACCCATCTAGACCCTCGCTGGTAATGTTTTACAGAATCCCGGTCGTGTCGTCCCGTACGTCTCGGTGCGGACATTATATACGTCTATAACGTTATATATCCTAACCCGAGGCAACTTAACCTCTCGGATGTAGTATTTTCCAACAGTCTTGGCGGGTCGGCCCCACTTCTCGGTGGGAACATTATATACGTTTATAACGTAGTATAACCTAACCTAACCCATCTAGCCCCTCGCTTGTAATGTTTTACAGAATCCCGGTCGTGTCGTCCCGTACGTCTCGGTGCGGACATTATATACGTCTATAACGTTATATATCCTAACCAAAGGCAACCTAACATCTCGAATGTAGTATTTCAAAACATTCCTGGCGGGTCGGCCCCACTTCTCGGTGGGAACATTATTTACGTCTATAACGTAATATAACCTAACCTAACCCATCTAGACCCTCGCTGGTAGTGTTTTACAGAATCCCGGTCGAGTCGTCCCGTACGTCTCGGTGCGGACATTATATACGTCTATAACGTTATATATACTAACCTAAGGGAACCTAACATCACGGATGTAGTATTTCACAACATTCCTGGCTGGTCGGCCCCACTTCTCGGTGGGAATATTATATACGTTTATAACGTAGTATAACCTAACCTAACCCATCTAGACCCTCGCTGGTAATGTTTTACAGAATCCCGGTCGTGTCGTCTCGTACGTCTCGGTGCGGATATTATATACGTCTATAACGTTATATATCCTAACCAAAGGCAACCTAACATCACGGATGTAGTATTTCACAACATTCCCGGCTGGTCGGCCCCACTTCTCGGTGGGAATATTATATAGGTTTATAACGTAGTATAACCTAACCTAACCCATCTAGCCCCTCGCTTGTAATGTTTTGCAGAATCCCGGTCGTGTCGGCCCGTACGTCTCGGTGCGGACATTATATACGTCTATAACGTTATATATCCTAACCTAAGGGAACCTAACATCTCGGATGTAGTATTTCACAACATTCCTGGCTGGTCGGCCCCACTTCTCGGTGGGAACATTATTTACGTCTATAACGTAATTTAACCTAACCTAACCCATCTAGACCCTCGCTGGTAATGTTTTACAGAATCCCGGTCGAGTCGTCCCGTACGTCTCGGTGCGGACATTATATACGTCTATAACGTTATATATCCTAACCTAAGGCAACTTAACCTCTCGGATGTAGTATTTTCCAACAGTCTTGTCGGGTCGGACCCTACTTCTCGGTGGGCACATTATATACGTCTATATCGTAATATAACCTAACCTAACCCATCTAGACGCTCGCTGGTAATGTTTTACAGAATCCCGGTCGTGTCGTCTCGTACGTCTCGGTGCGGATATTATATACGTCTATAACGTTATATATCCTAACCTAAGGCAACTTAACATCTCCGATGTAGTATTTTCCAACATTCCTGGCGGCTCGGCCCTACTTCTCGGTGGGCACATTATATACGTCTATAACGTAATATAACCTAACCTAACCCATCTAGACCCTCACTGGTAATGTTTTACAGAATCCCGGTCGTGTCGTCTCGTACGTCTCGGTGCGGAAATTATATACGGCTATAACGTTATATATCCTAACCTAAGGGAACCTAACATCTCGGATGTAGTATTTTGCAATATTCCTGGTGGGTCGGCCCCTACTTCTCGGTGGGCACATTATATACGTCTATATCGTAATATAACCTAACCTAACCCATTTAGCCCCTCGCTGGTTATGTTTTACAAAATCCCAGTCGTGTCGGCCCGTACTTTTCCGTGGGGACATTATATACGTTTATAATTTTATATATCCTAACCTAAGGCAACTTAACATCTCGGATGTAGTATTTTCCAACATTCCTGGGGGGTCAGTCCCTACTTCTCGGTGGGCACATTATATACGTCTATATCGTAATATAACCTAACCTAACCCATCTAGCCCCTCGCTGGTTATGTTTTACAAAATCCCAGTCGTGTCGGCCCGTACTTTTCCGTGGGGACATTATATACGTCTATAATTTTATATATCCTAACCTAAGGCAACTTAACATCTCGGATGTAGTATTTTCCAACATTCCTGGCAGGTCAGTCCCTACATCTCGGTGGGCACATTATATACGTCTATATCGTAATATAACCTAACCTAACCCATCTAGAACCTCGCTGGTAATGTTTTACAGAATCCCGGTCATGTCGTCTTGTACGTCCCGGTGCGGACATTATATACGTCTATAACGTTATATATACTAACCTAAGGGAACCTAACATCACGGATGTAGTATTTCACAACATTCCTGGCTGGTCGGCCCCACTTCTCGGTGGGAATATTACATACGTTTATAACGTAGTATAACCTAACCTAACCCATCTAGCCCCTCGCTTGTAATGTTTTGCAGAATCCCGGTCGTGTCGGCCCGTACGTCTCGGTGCGGACATTATATACGTCTATAACGTTATATATCCTAACCTAAGGGAACCTAACATCTCGGATGTAGTATTTCACAACATTCCTGGCTGGTCGGCCCCACTTCTCGGTGGGAACATTATATACGTTTATAACGAAGTATAACCTAACCTAACCCATCTAGACCCTCGCTTGTAACGTTTAAAGAATCCCGGTCGTGTCGGCCCGTACTTCTCGGTGGGGACATTATTTACGTCTATAACGTTATATATCCTAACCTAAGGGAACCTATCATCTCGGATGTAGTATTTCACAACATTCCTGGCTGGTCGGCCCCAATTCTCGGTGGGAATATTATATACGTTTATAACGTAGTATAACCTAACCTAACCCATCTAGCCCCTCGCTTGTAATGTTTTGCAGAATCCCGGTCGTGTCGGCCCGTACGTCTCGGTGCGGACATTATATACGTCTATAACGTTATATATCCTAACCTAAGGGAACCTAACATCTCGGATGTAGTATTTCAAAACATTCCTGGCTGGTCGGCCCCACTTCTCGGTGGGAACATTATATACGTTTATAACGAAGTATAACCTAACCTAACCCATCTAGACCCTCGCTTGTAACGTTTTACAGAATCCCGGTCGTGTCGTCCCGTACGTCTCGGTGCGGACATTATATACGTCTATAACGTTATATATCCTAACCAAAGGCAACCTAACATCTCGAATGTAGTGTTTCACAACATTCCTGGCGGGTCGGCCCCACTTCTCGGTGGGAACATTATATACGTTTATAACGTAATATAACCTAACCTAACCCATCTAGTCCCTCGCTGGTTGTTTTACAAAATCCCAGTCGTGTCGGCCCGTACTTTTCCGTGTGGACATTATATACGTCTATAATTTTATATATCCTAACCTAAGGCAACTTAACATCTCGGATGTAGTATTTTCCAACATTCCTTGCGGGTCAGTCCCTACTTCTCGGTGGGCACATTATATACGTCTATATCGTAATATAACCTAACCTAACCCATCTAGACCCTCGCTGGTAATGTTTTACAGAATCCCGGTCGTGTCGTCTCGTCCGTCTCGGTGCGGATATTATATACGTCTATATCGTTATATATCCTAACCTAAGGCAACCTAACATATCGGATGTAGTATCTTCCAACAGTCTTGGCGGGTCGGCCCCACTTCTCGGTGGGAACATTATATACGTTTATAACGTAGTATAACCTAACCTAACCCATCTAGACCCTCGCTTGTAATGTTTTACAGAATCCCGGTCGTGTCGTCCCGTACGTCTCGGTGCGGACATTATATACGTCTATAACGTTATATATCCTAACCAAAGGCAACCTAACATCTCGAATGTAGTATTTCAAAACATTCCTGGCGGGTCGGCCCCACTTCTCGGTGGGAACATTATTTACGTCTATAACGTAATATAACCTACCTAACCCATCTAGACCCTCGCTGGTAGTGTTTTACAGAATGCCGGTCGAGTCGTCCCGTACGTCTCGGTGCGGACATTATATACGTCTTTAACGTTATATATCCTAACCTAAGGCAACTTAACCTCTCGGAAGTAGTATTTTCCAACAGTCTTGGCGGGTCGGACCCTACTTCTCGGTGGGCACATTATATACGTCTATATCGTAATATAACCTAACCTAACCCATCTAGACCCTCGCTGGTAATGTTTTACAGAATCCCGATCGTGTCGTCTCGTACGTCTCGGTGCGGACATTATATACGTCTATAACGTTATATATACTAACCTAAGGGAACCTAACATCACGGATGTAGTATTTCACAACATTCCTGGCTGGTCGGCCCCACTTCTCGGTGGGAATATTATATACGTTTATAACGTAGTATAACCTAACCTAACCCATCTAGACCCTCGCTGGTAATGTTTTACAGAATCCCGGTCGTGTCGTCTCGTACGTCTCGGTGCGGATATTATATACGTCTATAACGTTATATATCCTAACCAAAGGCAACCTAACATCTCGAATGTAGTATTTCACAACATTCCTGGCGGGTCGGCCCCATTTCTCGGTGGGAAAATTATTTACGTCTATAACGTAATATAACCTAACCTAATCCATCTAGACCCTCGCTGGTAATGTTTTACAGAATCCCGGTCGTGTCGTCCCGTACGTCTCGGTGCGGACATTATATACGTCTATAACGTTATATATCCTAACCTAAGGCAGCTTAACCTCTCGGATGTAGTATTTTCCAAGAGTCTTGGCGGGTCGGACCCTACTTCTCGGTGGGCACATTATATACGTCTATATCGTAATATAACCTAACCTAACCCATCTAGCCCCTCGCTTGTAATGTTTTACAGAATCCCGGTCGCGTCGTCCCGTACGTCCCGGTGCGCACATTATATACGTCTATAATTTTATATATCCTAACCAAAGGCAACTTAACATCTCGGATGTAGTATTTTCCAACATTCCTGGCGGGTCGGCCCCTACTTCTCGGTGGGCACATTATATACGTCTATATCGTAATATAACCTAACCTAACCCATCTAGACCCTCGCTGGTAATGTTTTACAGAATCCCTGTCGTGTCGTCTCGTACGTCTCGGTGCGGATATTATATACGTCTATAACGTTATATATTCTAACCTAAGGCAACTTAACATCTCCGATGTAGTATTTTCCAACAGTCCTGGCGGGTCGGCCCCTACTTCTCGGTGGGCACATTATATACGTCTATAACGTAATATAACCTAACCTAACCCATCTAGCTCCTCGCTTGTAATGTTTTACAGAATCCCGGTCGCGTCGTCCCGTACGTCTCGGTGCGGACATTCTATACGTCTATAACGTTATATATCCTAAGCTAAGGCAGCTTAACCTCTCGGATGTAGTATTTTCCAACAGTCTTGGCGGGTCGGACCCTACTTCTCGGTGGGCACATTATATACGTCTATATCGTAATATAACCTAACCTAACCCATCTAGACCGTCGCTGGTAATGTTTTACAGAATCCCGGTCGTGTCGTCCCGTACGTCTCGGTGCGGACATTATATACGTCTATAACGTTATATATCCTAACCTAAGGCAGCTTAACCTCTCGGATGTAGTATTTTCCAACAGTCTTGGCGGGTCGGACCCTACTTCTCGGTGGGCACATTATATACGTCTATATCGTAATATAACCTAACCTAACCCATCTAGACCCCCGCTGGTAATGTTTTACAGAATCCCGGTCGTGTCGTCCCGTACGTCTCGGTGCGGACATTATATACGTCTATAACGTTATATATCCTAACCCAAGGCAGCTTAACCTCTCGGATGTAGTATTTTCCAACAGTCTTGGCGGGTCGGACCCTACTTCTCGGTGGGCACATTATATACGTCTATATCGTAATATAACCTAACCTAAACCATCTAGAACCTCGCTGGTAATCTTTTACAGAATCCCGGTCGTGTCGTCTCGTACGTCTCGGTGCGGACATTATATACGTCTATAACGTTATATATCCTAACCTAAGGGAACCTAACATCTCGGATGTAGTATTTCACAACATTCCTGGCGGGTCGGCCCCACTTCTCGGTGGGAACATTATATACGTTTATAACGTAGTATAACCTAACCTAACCCATCTAGCCCCTCGCTTGTAATGTTTTACAGAATCCCGGTCGTGTCGTCCCGTACGTCTCGGTGCGGACATTATATACGTCTATAACGTTATATATCCTAACCAAAGGCAACCTAACATCTCGAATGTAGTATTTCAAAACATTCCAGGCGGGTCGGCCCCACTTCTTGGTGGGAACATTATTTACGTCTATAACGTAATATAACCTAACCTAACCCATCTAGACCCTCGCTGGTAATGTTTTACAGAATCCCGGTCGAGTCGTCCCGTACGTCTCGGTGCGGACATTATATACGTCTATAACGTTATATATCCTAACCTAAGGCAACTTAACCTCTCGGATGTAGTATTTTCCAACAGTCTTGGCGGGTCGGACCCTACTTCTCGGTGGGCACATTATATACCTCTATATCGTAATATAACCTAACCTAACCCATCTAGACCCTCGCTGTTAATGTTTTACAAAATCCCGGTCGTGTCGGCCCGTACTTTTCCGTGGGGACATTATATACGTCTATAATTTTATATATCCTAACCTAAGGCAACCTAACATCTCGAATGTAGTATTTTCCAACATTCCTGGCGGGTCGGCCCCTACTTCTCGGTGGGCACATTATATACGTCTATATCGTAATATAACCTAACCTAACCCATTTAGCCCCTCGCTGGTTATGTTTTACAAAATCCCAGTCGTGTCGGCCCGTACTTTTCCGTGGGGACATTATATACGTTTATAATTTTATATATCCTAACCTAAGGCAACTTAACATCTCGGATGTAGTATTTTCCAACATTCCTGGGGGGTCAGTCCCTACTTCTCGGTGGGCACATTATATACGTCTATATCGTAATATAACCTAACCTAACCCATCTAGCCCCTCGCTGGTTATGTTTTACAAAATCCCAGTCGTGTCGGCCCGTACTTTTCCGTGGGGACATTATATACGTCTATAATTTTATATATCCTAACCTAAGGCAACTTAACATCTCGGATGTAGTATTTTCCAACATTCCTGGCAGGTCAGTCCCTACATCTCGGTGGGCACATTATATACGTCTATATCGTAATATAACCTAACCTAACCCATCTAGAACCTCGCTGGTAATGTTTTACAGAATCCCGGTCATGTCGTCTTGTACGTCCCGGTGCGGACATTATATACGTCTATAACGTTATATATACTAACCTAAGGGAACCTAACATCACGGATGTAGTATTTCACAACATTCCTGGCTGGTCGGCCCCACTTCTCGGTGGGAATATTACATACGTTTATAACGTAGTATAACCTAACCTAACCCATCTAGCCCCTCGCTTGTAATGTTTTGCAGAATCCCGGTCGTGTCGGCCCGTACGTCTCGGTGCGGACATTATATACGTCTATAACGTTATATATCCTAACCTAAGGGAACCTAACATCTCGGATGTAGTATTTCACAACATTCCTGGCTGGTCGGCCCCACTTCTCGGTGGGAACATTATATACGTTTATAACGAAGTATAACCTAACCTAACCCATCTAGACCCTCGCTTGTAACGTTTAAAGAATCCCGGTCGTGTCGGCCCGTACTTCTCGGTGGGGACATTATTTACGTCTATAACGTTATATATCCTAACCTAAGGGAACCTATCATCTCGGATGTAGTATTTCACAACATTCCTGGCTGGTCGGCCCCAATTCTCGGTGGGAATATTATATACGTTTATAACGTAGTATAACCTAACCTAACCCATCTAGCCCCTCGCTTGTAATGTTTTGCAGAATCCCGGTCGTGTCGGCCCGTACGTCTCGGTGCGGACATTATATACGTCTATAACGTTATATATCCTAACCTAAGGGAACCTAACATCTCGGATGTAGTATTTCAAAACATTCCTGGCTGGTCGGCCCCACTTCTCGGTGGGAACATTATATACGTTTATAACGAAGTATAACCTAACCTAACCCATCTAGACCCTCGCTTGTAACGTTTTACAGAATCCCGGTCGTGTCGTCCCGTACGTCTCGGTGCGGACATTATATACGTCTATAACGTTATATATCCTAACCAAAGGCAACCTAACATCTCGAATGTAGTGTTTCACAACATTCCTGGCGGGTCGGCCCCACTTCTCGGTGGGAACATTATATACGTTTATAACGTAATATAACCTAACCTAACCCATCTAGTCCCTCGCTGGTTGTTTTACAAAATCCCAGTCGTGTCGGCCCGTACTTTTCCGTGTGGACATTATATACGTCTATAATTTTATATATCCTAACCTAAGGCAACTTAACATCTCGGATGTAGTATTTTCCAACATTCCTTGCGGGTCAGTCCCTACTTCTCGGTGGGCACATTATATACGTCTATATCGTAATATAACCTAACCTAACCCATCTAGACCCTCGCTGGTAATGTTTTACAGAATCCCGGTCGTGTCGTCTCGTCCGTCTCGGTGCGGATATTATATACGTCTATATCGTTATATATCCTAACCTAAGGCAACCTAACATATCGGATGTAGTATCTTCCAACAGTCTTGGCGGGTCGGCCCCACTTCTCGGTGGGAACATTATATACGTTTATAACGTAGTATAACCTAACCTAACCCATCTAGACCCTCGCTTGTAATGTTTTACAGAATCCCGGTCGTGTCGTCCCGTACGTCTCGGTGCGGACATTATATACGTCTATAACGTTATATATCCTAACCAAAGGCAACCTAACATCTCGAATGTAGTATTTCAAAACATTCCTGGCGGGTCGGCCCCACTTCTCGGTGGGAACATTATTTACGTCTATAACGTAATATAACCTACCTAACCCATCTAGACCCTCGCTGGTAGTGTTTTACAGAATGCCGGTCGAGTCGTCCCGTACGTCTCGGTGCGGACATTATATACGTCTTTAACGTTATATATCCTAACCTAAGGCAACTTAACCTCTCGGAAGTAGTATTTTCCAACAGTCTTGGCGGGTCGGACCCTACTTCTCGGTGGGCACATTATATACGTCTATATCGTAATATAACCTAACCTAACCCATCTAGACCCTCGCTGGTAATGTTTTACAGAATCCCGATCGTGTCGTCTCGTACGTCTCGGTGCGGACATTATATACGTCTATAACGTTATATATACTAACCTAAGGGAACCTAACATCACGGATGTAGTATTTCACAACATTCCTGGCTGGTCGGCCCCACTTCTCGGTGGGAATATTATATACGTTTATAACGTAGTATAACCTAACCTAACCCATCTAGACCCTCGCTGGTAATGTTTTACAGAATCCCGGTCGTGTCGTCTCGTACGTCTCGGTGCGGATATTATATACGTCTATAACGTTATATATCCTAACCAAAGGCAACCTAACATCTCGAATGTAGTATTTCACAACATTCCTGGCGGGTCGGCCCCATTTCTCGGTGGGAAAATTATTTACGTCTATAACGTAATATAACCTAACCTAATCCATCTAGACCCTCGCTGGTAATGTTTTACAGAATCCCGGTCGTGTCGTCCCGTACGTCTCGGTGCGGACATTATATACGTCTATAACGTTATATATCCTAACCTAAGGCAGCTTAACCTCTCGGATGTAGTATTTTCCAAGAGTCTTGGCGGGTCGGACCCTACTTCTCGGTGGGCACATTATATACGTCTATATCGTAATATAACCTAACCTAACCCATCTAGCCCCTCGCTTGTAATGTTTTACAGAATCCCGGTCGCGTCGTCCCGTACGTCCCGGTGCGCACATTATATACGTCTATAATTTTATATATCCTAACCAAAGGCAACTTAACATCTCGGATGTAGTATTTTCCAACATTCCTGGCGGGTCGGCCCCTACTTCTCGGTGGGCACATTATATACGTCTATATCGTAATATAACCTAACCTAACCCATCTAGACCCTCGCTGGTAATGTTTTACAGAATCCCTGTCGTGTCGTCTCGTACGTCTCGGTGCGGATATTATATACGTCTATAACGTTATATATTCTAACCTAAGGCAACTTAACATCTCCGATGTAGTATTTTCCAACAGTCCTGGCGGGTCGGCCCCTACTTCTCGGTGGGCACATTATATACGTCTATAACGTAATATAACCTAACCTAACCCATCTAGCTCCTCGCTTGTAATGTTTTACAGAATCCCGGTCGCGTCGTCCCGTACGTCTCGGTGCGGACATTCTATACGTCTATAACGTTATATATCCTAAGCTAAGGCAGCTTAACCTCTCGGATGTAGTATTTTCCAACAGTCTTGGCGGGTCGGACCCTACTTCTCGGTGGGCACATTATATACGTCTATATCGTAATATAACCTAACCTAACCCATCTAGACCGTCGCTGGTAATGTTTTACAGAATCCCGGTCGTGTCGTCCCGTACGTCTCGGTGCGGACATTATATACGTCTATAACGTTATATATCCTAACCTAAGGCAGCTTAACCTCTCGGATGTAGTATTTTCCAACAGTCTTGGCGGGTCGGACCCTACTTCTCGGTGGGCACATTATATACGTCTATATCGTAATATAACCTAACCTAACCCATCTAGACCCCCGCTGGTAATGTTTTACAGAATCCCGGTCGTGTCGTCCCGTACGTCTCGGTGCGGACATTATATACGTCTATAACGTTATATATCCTAACCCAAGGCAGCTTAACCTCTCGGATGTAGTATTTTCCAACAGTCTTGGCGGGTCGGACCCTACTTCTCGGTGGGCACATTATATACGTCTATATCGTAATATAACCTAACCTAAACCATCTAGAACCTCGCTGGTAATCTTTTACAGAATCCCGGTCGTGTCGTCTCGTACGTCTCGGTGCGGACATTATATACGTCTATAACGTTATATATCCTAACCTAAGGGAACCTAACATCTCGGATGTAGTATTTCACAACATTCCTGGCGGGTCGGCCCCACTTCTCGGTGGGAACATTATATACGTTTATAACGTAGTATAACCTAACCTAACCCATCTAGCCCCTCGCTTGTAATGTTTTACAGAATCCCGGTCGTGTCGTCCCGTACGTCTCGGTGCGGACATTATATACGTCTATAACGTTATATATCCTAACCAAAGGCAACCTAACATCTCGAATGTAGTATTTCAAAACATTCCAGGCGGGTCGGCCCCACTTCTTGGTGGGAACATTATTTACGTCTATAACGTAATATAACCTAACCTAACCCATCTAGACCCTCGCTGGTAATGTTTTACAGAATCCCGGTCGAGTCGTCCCGTACGTCTCGGTGCGGACATTATATACGTCTATAACGTTATATATCCTAACCTAAGGCAACTTAACCTCTCGGATGTAGTATTTTCCAACAGTCTTGGCGGGTCGGACCCTACTTCTCGGTGGGCACATTATATACCTCTATATCGTAATATAACCTAACCTAACCCATCTAGACCCTCGCTGTTAATGTTTTACAAAATCCCGGTCGTGTCGGCCCGTACTTTTCCGTGGGGACATTATATACGTCTATAATTTTATATATCCTAACCTAAGGCAACCTAACATCTCGAATGTAGTATTTTCCAACATTCCTGGCGGGTCGGCCCCTACTTCTCGGTGGGCACATTATATACGTCTATAACGTAATATAACCTAACCTAACCCATCTAGACCCTCGCTGGTAATGTTTTACAGAATCCCGGTCGTGTCGTCTCGTACGCCTCGGTGCGGAAATTATATACGGCTATAACGTTATATATCCTAACCTAAGGGAACCTAACATCTCGGATGTAGTATTTTCCAACATTCCTGGTGGGTCGGCCCCTACTTCTCGGTGGGCACATTATATACGTCTATATCGTATAATAACCTAACCTAACCCATCTAGACCCTCGCTGGTAATGTTTTACAGAATCCCGGTCGTGTCGTCTCGTACGTCTCGGTGCGGATATTATATACGTCTATAACGTTATATATTCTAACCTAAGGCAACTTAACATCTCCGATGTAGTATTTTCCAACATTCCTGGCGGGTCGGCCCCTACTTCTCGGTGGGCACATTATATACGTCTATATCGTAATATAACCTAACCTAACCCATCTAGCCCCTCGCTGGTTATGTTTTACAAAATCCCAGTCGTTTCGGCCCGTACTTTTCCGTGGGGACATTATATACGTCGATAATTTTATATATCCTAACCTAAGGCAACTTAACATCTCGGATGTAGTATTTTCGAACATTCCTGGCGGGTCAGTCCCCACATCTCGGTGGGCACATTATATACGTCTATATCGTAATATAACCTAACCTAACCCATCTAGACCCTCGCTGGTAATGTTTTACAGAATCCCGGTCGTGTCGTCTCGTACGCCTCGGTGCGGAAATTATATACGTCTATAACGTTATATATCCTAACCTAAGGGAACCTAACATCTCGGATGTAGTATTTCACAACATTCCTGGCGGGTCGGCCCCACTTCTCGGTGGGAACATTATATACGTTTATAACATAATATAACCTAACCTAACCCATCTAGCCCCTCGCTGGTAATGTGTTACAAAATCACAGTCGTGTCGGCCCGTACTTTTCCGTGGGGACATTATATATGTCTATACTTTTATATATCCTAACCTAAGGCAACTTAACATCTCGGATGTAGTATTTTCCAACATTCCTGGCGGGTCGGCCCCTACTTCTCGGTGGGCACATTATATACGTCTTATCGTAATATAACCTAACCTAACCCACCTAGACCCTCGCTGGTAATGTTTCACTGAATCCCGGTCGTGTCGTCTCGTACGTCTCGGTGCGGACATTATATACGTCTATAACGTTATATATCCTAACCTAAGGGAACATAATATCTCGGATGTAGTATTTCACAACATTCCTGGCGGGTCGGCCCCTACTTCTCGGTGGGCACATTATATACGTCTATATCGTAATATAACCTAACCTAACCCATCTAGACCCTCGCTGGTAATGTTTTACAGAATCCCGGTCGTGTCGTCTCGTACGTCTCGGTGCGGATATTATATACGTCTATAACGTTATATATCCTAACCTAAGGGAACCTAACATCTCGGATGTAGTATTTCACAACATTCCTGGCGGGTCGGCCCCTACTTCTCGGTGGGCACATTATACACATCTGTAACGTAATATAACCTAACCTAAGCCACCTACACCCTCGCTTGTAATGTTTCACAGAATCCCGTTCGTGTCTTCCCGTACGTCACGAAGCCGGACATTATATACGTCTATAAATTTATATATCCTAACCTAAGACAACCTAACATCTCGAATGTAGTATTTCACAACATTCCTGGCGGGTCGGCCCCACTTCTCGGTGGGAACATTATTTACGTCTATGACGTAATATAACCTAACCTAACCCATCTAGACCCTCGCTGGTAATGTTTTACAAAATCACAGTCGTGTCGGCCCGTACTTTTCCGTGGGGACATTATATACGTCTATAATTTTATATATCCTAACCTAAGGCAACTTAACATCTCGGATGTAGTATTTTCCAACATTCCTGGCGGGTCGGCCCCTACTTCTCGGTGGGCACATTATATACGTCTATATCGTAATATAACCTAACCTAACCCATCTAGACCCTCGCTGGTAATGTTTTACAGAATCCCTGTCGTGTCGTCTCGTACGTCTCGGTGCGGATATTATATACGTCTATAACGTTATATATTCTAACCTAAGGCAACTTAACATCTCCGATGTAGTATTTTCCAACAGTCCTGGCGGGTCGGCCCCTACTTCTCGGTGGGCACATTATATACGTCTATAACGTAGTATAACCTAACCTAACCCATCTAGCCCCTCGCTTGTAATGTTTTGCAGAATCCCGGTCGTGTCGGCCCGTACGTCTCGGTGCGGACATTATATACGTCTATAACGTTATATATCCTAACCTAAGGGAACCTAACATCTCGGATGTAGTATTTCACAACATTCCTGGCTGGTCGGCCCCACTTCTCGGTGGGAACATTATATACGTTTATAACGAAGTATAACCTAACCTAACCCATCTAGACCCTCGCTTGTAACGTTTTACAGAATCCCGGTCGTGTCGTCCCGTACGTCTCGGTGCGGACATTAGATACGTCTATAACGTTATATATCCTAACCAAAGGCAACCTAACATCTCGAATGTAGTGTTTCACAACATTCCTGGCGGGTCGGCCCCACTTCTCGGTGGGAACATTATATACGTTTATAACGTAATATAACCTAACCTAACCCATCTAGTCCCTCGCTTGTAATGTTTTACAGAATCCCGGTGGCGTCGTCCCGTACGTCCCGGTGCGGACATTATATACGTCTGTAACGTTATATATCCTAACCAAAGGCAACTTAACATCTCGGATGTAGTATTTTCCAACATTCCTGGCGGGTCGGCCCCTACTTCTCGGTGGGCACATTATATACGTCTATATCGTAATATAACCTAACCTAACCCATCTAGACCCTCGCTGGTAATGTTTTACAGAATCCCGGTCGTGTCGTCCCGTACGTCTCGGTGCGGACATTATATACGTCTATAACGTTATATATCCTAACCCGAGGCAACTTAACCTCTCGGATGTAGTATTTTCCAACAGTCTTGGCGGGTCGGCCCCACTTCTCGGTGGGAACATTATATACGTTTATAACGTAGTATAACCTAACCTAACCCATCTAGCCCCTCGCTTGTAATGTTTTACAGAATCCCGGTCGTGTCGTCCCGTACGTCTCGGTGCGGACATTATATACGTCTATAACGTTATATATCCTAACCAAAGGCAACCTAACATCTCGAATGTAGTATTTCAAAACATTCCTGGCGGGTCGGCCCCACTTCTCGGTGGGAACATTATTTACGTCTATAACGTAATTTAACCTAACCTAACCCATCTAGACCCTCGCTGGTAATGTTTTACAGAATCCCGGTCGAGTCGTCCCGTACGTCTCGGTGCGGACATTATATACGTCTATAACGTTATATATCCTAACCTAAGGCAACTTAACCTCTCGGATGTAGTATTTTCCAACAGTCTTGTCGGTTCGGACCCTACTTCTCGGTGGGCACATTATATACGTCTATATCGTAATATAACCTAACCTAACCCATCTAGACGCTCGCTGGTAATGTTTTACAGAATCCCGGTCGTGTCGTCTCGTACGTCTCGGTGCGGAAATTATATACGGCTATAACGTTATATATCCTAACCTAAGGGAACCTAACATCTCGGATGTAGTATTTCACAACATTCCTGGCGGGTCGGCCCCACTTCTCGGTGGGAACATTATATACGTCTATATCGTAATATAACCTAACCTAACCCATCTAGACCGTCGCTGGTAATGTTTTACAGAATCCCGGTCGTGTCGTCCCGTACGTCTCGGTGCGGACATTATATACGTCTATAACGTTATATATCCTAACCTAAGGCAGCTTAACCTCTCGGATGTAGTATTTTCCAACAGTCTTGGCGGGTCGGACCCTACTTCTCGGTGGGCACATTATATACGTCTATATCGTAATATAACCTAACCTAACCCATCTAGACCCTCGCTGTTAATGTTTTACAAAATCCCGGTCGTGTCGGCCCGTACTTTTCCGTGGGGACATTATATACGTCTATAATTTTATATATCCTAACCTAAGGCAACTTAACATCTCGAATGTAGTATTTTCCAACATTCCTGACGGGTCGGCCCCTACTTCTCGGTGGGCACATTATATACGTCTATAACGTAATATAACCTAACCTAACCCACCTAGACCCTCGCTGGTAATGTTTTACAGAATCCCGGTCGTGTCGTCTCGTCCGTCTCGTTGCGGATATTATATACGTCTATATCGTTATATATCCTAACCTAAGGCAACCTAACATATCGGATGTAGTATTTTCCAACAGTCTTGGCGGGTCGGCCCCACTTCTCGGTGGGAACATTATATACGTTTATAACGTAGTATAACCTAACCTAACCCATCTAGACCCTCGCTTGTAATGTTTTACAGAATCCCGGTCGTGTCGTCCCGTACGTCTCGGTGCGGACATTATATACGTCTATAACGTTATATATCCTAACCTAAGGCAGCTTAACCTCTCGGATGTAGTATTTTCCAACAGTCTTGGCGGGTCGGACCCTACTTCTCGGTGGGCACATTATATACGTCTATATCGTAATATAACCTAACCTAACCCATCTAGACCCTCGCTGTTAATGTTTTACAAAATCCCGGTCGTGTCGGCCCGTACTTTTCCGTGGGGACATTATATACGTCTATAATTTTATATATCCTAACCTAAGGCAACTTAACATCTCGAATGTAGTATTTTCCAACATTCCTGACGGGTCGGCCCCTACTTCTCGGTGGGCACATTATATACGTCTATAACGTAATATAACCTAACCTAACCCACCTAGACCCTCGCTGGTAATGTTTTACAGAATCCCGGTCGTGTCGTCTCGTCCGTCTCGTTGCGGATATTATATACGTCTATATCGTTATATATCCTAACCTAAGGCAACCTAACATATCGGATGTAGTATTTTCCAACAGTCTTGGCGGGTCGGCCCCACTTCTCGGTGGGAACATTATATACGTTTATAACGTAGTATAACCTAACCTAACCCATCTAGACCCTCGCTTGTAATGTTTTACAGAATCCCGGTCGTGTCGTCCCGTACGTCTCGGTGCGGACATTATATACGTCTATAACGTTATATATCCTAACCAAAGGCAACCTAACATCTCGAATGTAGTATTTCAAAACATTCCTGGCGGGTCGGCCCCACTTCTCGGTGGGAACATTATTTACCTCTATAACGTAATATAACCTACCTAACCCATCTAGACCCTCGCTGGTAGTGTTTTACAGAATCCCGGTCGTGTCGTCCCGTACGTCTCGGTGCGGACATTATATACGTCTATAACGTTATATATCCTAACCTAAGGCAGCTTAACCTCTCGGATGTAGTATTTTCCAACAGTCTTGGCGGGTCGGACCCTACTTCTCGGTGGGCACATTATATACGTCTATATCGTAATATAACCTAACCTAACCCATCTAGCCCCTCGCTTGTAATGTTTTACAGAATCCCGGTCGCGTCGTCCCGTACGTCCCGGTGCGGACATTATATACGTCTGTAACGTTATATATCCTAACCAAAGGCAACTTAACATCTCGGATGTAGTATTTTCCAACATTCCTGGCGGGTCGGCCCCTACTTCTCGGTGGGCACATTATATACGTCTATATCGTAATATAACCTAACCTAACCCATCTAGACCCTCGCTGGTAATGTTTTACAGAATCCCGGTCGTGTCGTCTCGTACGTCTCGGTGCGGATATTATATACGTCTATAACGTTATACATCCTAACCTAAGGGAACCTAACATCTCGGATGTAGTATTTCTCAACATTCCTGGCTGGTCGGCCCCACTTCTCGGTGGGAACATTATATACGTTTATAACATAATATAACCTAACCTAACCCATCTAGCCCCTCGCTGGTAATGTTTTACAAAATCACAGTCGTGTCGGCCCGTACTTTTCCGTGGGGACATTATATACGTCTATAATTTTATATATCCTAACCTAAGGCAACTTAACATCTCGGATGTAGTATTTTCCAACATTCCTGGCGGGTCGGCCCCTACTTCTCGGTGGGCACATTATATACGTCTATATCGTAATATAACCTAACCTAACCCATCTAGACCCTCGCTGGTAATGTTTTACAGAATCCCGGTCGTGTCGTCTCGTACGTCTCGGTGCGGATATTATATACGTCTATAACGTTATACATCCTAACCTAAGGGAACCTAACATCTCGGATGTAGTATTTCACAACATTCCTGGCTGGTCGGCCCCACTTCTCGGTGGGAACATTATATACGTTTATAACATAATATAACCTAACCTAACCCATCTAGCCCCTCGCTGGTAATGTTTTACAAAATCACAGTCGTGTCGGCCCGTACTTTTCCGTGGGGACATTATATACGTCTATAATTTTATATATCCTAACCTAAGGCAACTTAACATCTCGGATGTAGTATTTTCCAACATTCCTGGCGGGTCGGCCCCTACTTCTCGGTGGGCACATTATATACGTCTATATCGTAATATAACCTAACCTAACCCATCTAGACCCTCGCTGGTAATGTTTTACAGAATCCCTGTCGTGTCGTCTCGTACGTCTCGGTGCGGATATTATATACGTCTATAACGTTATATATTCTAACCTAAGGCAACTTAACATCTCCGATGTAGTATTTTCCAACAGTCCTGGCGGGTCGGCCCCTACTTCTCGGTGGGCACATTATATACGTCTATAACGTAATATAACCTAACCTAACCCATCTAGCCCCTCGCTTGTAATGTTTTACAGAATCCCGGTCGCGTCGTCCCGTACGTCTCGGTGCGGACATTCTATACGTCTATAACGTTATATATCCTAACCTAAGGCAGCTTAACCTCTCGGATGTAGTATTTTCCAACAGTCTTGGCGGGTCGGACCCTACTTCTCGGTGGGCACATTATATACGTCTATATCGTAATATAACCTAACCTAACCCATCTAGACCGTCGCTGGTAATGTTTTACAGAATCCCGGTCGTGTCGTCCCGTACGTCTCGGTGCGGACATTATATACGTCTATAACGTTATATATCCTAACCTAAGGCAGCTTAACCTCTCGGATGTAGTATTTTCCAACAGTCTTGGCGGGTCGGACCCTACTTCTCGGTGGGCACATTATATACGTCTATATCGTAATATAACCTAACCTAACCCATCTAGACCCCCGCTGGTAATGTTTTACAGAATCCCGGTCGTGTCGTCCCGTACGTCTCGGTGCGGACATTATATACGTCTATAACGTTATATATCCTAACCCAAGGCAACTTAACCTCTCGGATGTAGTATTTTCCAACAGTCTTGGCGGGTCGGACCCTACTTCTCGGTGGGCACATTATATACGTCTATATCGTAATATAACCTAACCTAAACCATCTAGAACCTCGCTGGTAATCTTTTACAGAATCCCGGTCGTGTCGTCTCGTACGTCTCGGTGCGGACATTATATACGTCTATAACGTTATATATCCTAACCTAAGGGAACCTAACATCTCGGATGTAGTATTTCACAACATTCCTGGCGGGTCGGCCCCACTTCTCGGTGGGAACATTATATACGTTTATAACGTAGTATAACCTAACCTAACCCATCTAGCCCCTCGCTTGTAATGTTTTACAGAATCCCGGTCGTGTCGTCCCGTACGTCTCGGTGCGGACATTATATACGTCTATAACGTTATATATCCTAACCAAAGGCAACCTAACATCTCGAATGTAGTATTTCAAAACATTCCAGGCGGGTCGGCCCCACTTCTTGGTGGGAACATTATTTACGTCTATAACGTAATATAACCTAACCTAACCCATCTAGACCCTCGCTGGTAATGTTTTACAGAATCCCGGTCGAGTCGTCCCGTACGTCTCGGTGCGGACATTATATACGTCTATAACGTTATATATCCTAACCTAAGGCAACTTAACCTCTCGGATGTAGTATTTTCCAACAGTCTTGGCGGGTCGGACCCTACTTCTCGGTGGGCACATTATATACTTCTATATCGTAATATAACCTAACCTAACCCATCTAGACCCTCGCTGTTAATGTTTTACAAAATCCCGGTCGTGTCGGCCCGTACTTTTCCGTGGGGACATTATATACGTCTATAATTTTATATATCCTAACCTAAGGCAACTTAACATCTCGAATGTAGTATTTTCCAACATTCCTGGCGGGTCGGCCCCTACTTCTCGGTGGGCACATTATATACGTCTATAACGTAATATAACCTAACCTAACCCATCTAGACCCTCGCTGGTAATGTTTTACAGAATCCCGGTCGTGTCGTCTCGTACGCCTCGGTGCGGAAATTATATACGGCTATAACGTTATATATCCTAACCTAAGGGAACCTAATATCTCGGATGTAGTATTTCACAACATTCCTGGCGGGTCGGCCCCTACTTCTCGGTGGGCACATTATATACGTCTATATCGTAATTTAACCTAACCTAACCCATCTAGACCCTCGCTGGTAATGTTTTACAGAGTCCCGGTCGTGTCGTCTCGTACGTCTCGGTGCGGATATTATATACGTCTATAACGTTATATATCCTAACCTAAGGGAACCTAACATCTCGGATGTAGTATTTCACAACATTCCTGGCGGGTCGGCCGCTACTTCTCGGTGGGCACATTATACACATCTGTAACGTAATATAACCTAACCTAAGCCACCTACACCCTCGCTTGTAATGTTTCACAGAATCCCGTTCGTGTCTTCCCGTACGTCACGAAGCCGGACATTATATACGTCTATAAATTTATATATCCTAACCTAAGACAACCTAACATCTCGAATGTAGTATTTCACAACATTCCTGGCGGGTCGGCCCCACTTCTCGGTGGGAACATTATTTACGTCTATGACGTAATATAACCTAACCTAACCCATCTAGACCCTCGCTGGTAATGTTGTACAGAATCCCGGTCGTGTCGTCTCGTACGTCTCGGTGCGGACATTATATATGTCTATAACGTTATATATCCTAACCTAAGGCAACTTAACATCTCGGATGTAGTATTTTCCAACATTCCTGGCGGGTCGGCCCCTACTTCTCGGTGGGCACATTATATACGTCTATATCGTAATATAACCTAACCTAACCCATCTAGACCCTCGCTGGTAATGTTTTACAGAATCCCTGTCGTGTCGTCTCGTACGTCTCGGTGCGGATATTATATACGTCTATAACGTTATATATTCTAACCTAAGGCAACTTAACATCTCCGATGTAGTATTTTCCAACAGTCCTGGCGGGTCGGCCCCTACTTCTCGGTGGGCACATTATATACGTCTATAACGTAATATAACCTAACCTAACCCATCTAGACCCTCGCTGGTAATGTTTTACAGAATCCCGGTCGTGTCGTCTCGTACGCCTCGGTGCGGAAATTATATACGGCTATAACGTTATATATCTTAACCTAAGGGAACCTAACATCTCGGATGTAGTATTTTCCAACATTCCTGGTGGGTCGGCCCCTACTTCTCGGTGGGCACATTATATACGTCTATATCGTAAAATAACCTAACCTAACCCATCTAGACCCTCGCTGGTAATGTTTTACAGAATCCCGGTCGTGTCGTCTCGTACGTCTCGGTGCGGATATTATATACGTCTATAACGTTATATATCCTAACCTAAGGCAACTTAACATCTCGGATGTAGTATTTTCCAACATTCCTGGCGGGTCGGCCCCTACTTCTCGGTGGGCACATTATATACGTCTTATCGTAATATAACCTAACCTAACCCATCTAGACCCTCGCTGGTAATGTTTCACAGAATCCCGGTCGTGTCGTCTCGTACGTCTCGGTGCGGACATTATATACGTCTATAACGTTATATATCCTAACCTAAGGGAACCTAATATCTCGGATGTAGTATTTCACAACATTCCTGGCGGGTCGGCCCCTACTTCTCGGTGGGCACATTATATACGTCTATATCGTAATTTAACCTAACCTAACCCATCTAGACCCTCGCTGGTAATGTTTTACAGAGTCCCGGTCGTGTCGTCTCGTACGTCTCGGTGCGGACATTATATACGTCTATAACGTTATATATACTAACCTAAGGGAACCTAACATCACGGATGTAGTATTTCACAACATTCCTGGCTGGTCGGCCCCACTTCTCGGTGGGAATATTACATACGTTTATAACGTAGTATAACCTAACCTAACCCATCTAGCCCCTCGCTTGTAATGTTTTGCAGAATCCCGGTCGTGTCGGCCCGTACGTCTCGGTGCGGACATTATATACGTCTATAACGTTATATATCCTAACCTAAGGGAACCTAACATCTCGGATGTAGTATTTCACAACATTCCTGGCTGGTCGGCCCCACTTCTCGGTGGGAACATTATATACGTTTATAACGAAGTATAACCTAACCTAACCAATCTAGACCCTCGCTTGTAACGTTTAAAGAATCCCGGTCGTGTCGGCCCGTACTTCTCGGTGGGGACATTATTTACGTCTATAACGTTATATATCCTAACCTAAGGGAACCTATCATCTCGGATGTAGTATTTCACAACATTCCTGGCTGGTCGGCCCCACTTCTCGGTGGGAATATTATATACGTTTATAACGTAGTATAACCTAACCTAACCCATCTAGCCCCTCGCTTGTAATGTTTTGCAGAATCCCGGTCGTGTCGGCCCGTACGTCTCGGTGCGGACATTATATACGTCTATAACGTTATATATCCTAACCTAAGGGAACCTAACATCTCGAATGTAGTATTTCACAACATTCCTGGCGGGTCGGCCCCATTTCTCGGTGGGAAAATTATTTACGTCTATAACGTAATATAACCTAACCTAACCCATCTAGACCCTCGCTTGTAATGTTTTACAGAATCCCGGTCGTGTCGTCCCGTACGTCTCGGTGCGGACATTATATACGTCTATAACGTTATATATCCTAACCAAAGGCAACCTAACATCTCGAATGTAGTATTTCAAAACATTCCTGGCGGGTCGGCCCCACTTCTCGGTGGGAACATTATTTACGTCTATAACGTAATATAACCTACCTAACCCATCTAGACCCTCGCTGGTAGTGTTTTACAGAATCCCGGTCGAGTCGTCCCGTACGTCTCGGTGCGGACATTATATACGTCTTTAACGTTATATATCCTAACCTAAGGCAACTTAACCTCTCGGAAGTAGTATTTTCCAACAGTCTTGGCGGGTCGGACCCTACTTCTCGGTGGGCACATTATATACGTCTATATCGTAATATAACCTAACCTAACCCATCTAGACCCTCGCTGGTAATGTTTTACAGAATCCCGATCGTGTCGTCTCGTACGTCTCGGTGCGGACATTATATACGTCTATAACGTTATATATACTAACCTAAGGGAACCTAACATCACGGATGTAGTATTTCACAACATTCCTGGCTGGTCGGCCCCACTTCTCGGTGGGAATATTATATACGTTTATAACGTAGTATAACCTAACCTAACCCATCTAGACCCTCGCTGGTAATGTTTTACAGAATCCCGGTCGTGTCGTCTCGTACGTCTCGGTGCGGATATTATATACGTCTATAACGTTATATATCCTAACCAAAGGCAACCTAACATCTCGAATGTAGTATTTCACAACATTCCTGGCGGGTCGGCCCCATTTCTCGGTGGGAAAATTATTTACGTCTATAACGTAATATAACCTAACCTAACCCATCTAGACCCTCGCTGGTAATGTTTTACAGAATCCCGGTCGTGTCGTCCCGTACGTCTCGGTGCGGACATTATATACGTCTGTAACGTTATATATCCTAACCTAAGGCAGCTTAACCTCTCGGATGTAGTATTTTCCAACAGTCTTGGCGGGTCGGACCCTACTTCTCGGTGGGCACATTATATACTTCTATATCGTAATATAACCTAACATAACCCATCTAGACCCTCGCTGTTAATGTTTTACAAAATCCCGGTCGTGTCGGCCCGTACTTTTCCGTGGGGACATTATATACGTCTATAATTTTATATATCCTAACGTAAGGCAACTTAACATCTCGAATGTAGTATTTTCCAACATTCCTGGCGGGTCGGCCCCTACTTCTCGGTGGGCACATTATATACGTCTATAACGTAATATAACCTAACCTAACCCATCTAGACCCTCGCTGGTAATGTTTTACAGAATCCCGGTCGTGTCGTCTCGTACGCCTCGGTGCGGAAATTATATACGGCTATAACGTTATATATCCTAACCTAAGGGAACCTAACATCTCGGATGTAGTATTTTCCAACATTCCTGGTGGGTCGGCCCCTACTTCTCGGTGGGCACATTATATACGTCTATATCGTAAACTAACCTAACCTAACCCATCTAGACCCTCGCTGGTAATGTTTTACAGAATCCCGGTCGTGTCGTCTCGTACGTCTCGGTGCGGATATTATATACGTCTATAACGTTATATATTCTAACCTAAGGCAACGTAACATCTCCGATGTAGTATTTTCCAACATTCCTGGCGGGTCGGCCCCTACTTCTCGGTGGGCACATTATATACGTCTATATCGTAATATAACCTAACCTAACCCATCTAGCCCCTCGCTGGTTATGTTTTACAAAATCCCAGTCGTTTCGGCCCGTACTTTTCCGTGGGGACATTATATACGTCTATAATTTTATATATCCTAACCTAAGGCAACTTAACATCTCGGATGTAGTATTTTCGAACATTCCTGGCGGGTCAGTCCCCACATCTCGGTGGGCACATTATATACGTCTATATCGTAATATAACCTAACCTAACCCATCTAGACCCTCGCTGGTAATGTTTTACAGAATCCCGGTCGTGTCGTCTCGTACGCCTCGGTGCGGAAATTATATACGTCTATAACGTTATATATCCTAACCTAAGGGAACCTAACATCTCGGATGTAGTATTTCACAACATTCCTGGCGGGTCGGCCCCACTTCTCGGTGGGAACATTATATACGTTTATAACATAATATAACCTAACCTAACCCATCTAGCCCCTCGCTGGTAATGTTTTACAAAATCACAGTCGTGTCGGCCCGTACTTTTCCGTGGGGACATTATATATGTCTATACTTTTATATATCCTAACCTAAGGCAACTTAACATCTCGGATGTAGTATTTTCCAACATTCCTGGCGGGTCGGCCCCTACTTCTCGGTGGGCACATTATATACGTCTTATCGTAATATAACCTAACCTAACCCACCTAGACCCTCGCTGGTAATGTTTCACTGAATCCCGGTCGTGTCGTCTCGTACGTCTCGGTGCGGACATTATATACGTCTATAACGTTATATATCCTAACCTAAGGGAACATAATATCTCGGATGTAGTATTTCACAACATTCCTGGCGGGTCGGCCCCTACTTCTCGGTGGGCACATTATATACGTCTATATCGTAATATAACCTAACCTAACCCATCTAGACCCTCGCTGGTAATGTTTTACAGAATCCCGGTCGTGTCGTCTCGTACGTCTCGGTGCGGATATTATATACGTCTATAACGTTATACATCCTAACCTAAGGGAACCTAACATCTCGGATGTAGTATTTCACAACATTCCTGGCTGGTCGGCCCCACTTCTCGGTGGGAACATTATATACGTTTATAACATAATATAACCTAACCTAACCCATCTAGCCCCTCGCTGGTAATATTTTACAAAATCACAGTCGTGTCGGCCCGTACTTTTCCGTGGGGACATTATATACGTCTATAATTTTATATATCCTAACCTAAGGCAACTTAACATCTCGGATGTAGTATTTTCCAACATTCCTGGCGGGTCGGCCCCTACTTCTCGGTGGGCACATTATATACGTCTATATCGTAATATAACCTAACCTAACCCATCTAGACCCTCGCTGGTAATGTTTTACAGAATCCCTGTCGTGTCGTCTCGTACGTCTCGGTGCGGATATTATATACGTCTATAACGTTATATATTCTAACCTAAGGCAACTTAACATCTCCGATGTAGTATTTTCCAACAGTCCTGGCGGGTCGGCCCCTACTTCTCGGTGGGCACATTATATACGTCTATAACGTAATATAACCTAACCTAACCCATCTAGCCACTCGCTTGTAATGTTTTACAGAATCCCGGTCGCGTCGTCCCGTACGTCTCGGTGCGGACATTCTATACGTCTATAACGTTATATATCCTAACCTAAGGCAGCTTAACCTCTCGGATGTAGTATTTTCCAACAGTCTTGGCGGGTCGGACCCTACTTCTCGGTGGGCACATTATATACGTCTATATAGTAATATAACCTAACATAACCCATCTAGACCGTCGCTGGTAATGTTTTACAGAATCCCGGTCGTGTCGTCCCGTACGTCTCGGTGCGGACATTATATACGTCTATAACGTTATATATCCTAACCTAAGGCAGCTTAACCTCTCGGATGTAGTATTTTCCAACAGTCTTGGCGGGTCGGACCCTACTTCTCGGTGGGCACATTATATACGTCTATATCGTAATATAACCTAACCTAACCCATCTAGACCCCCGCTGGTAATGTTTTACAGAATCCCGGTCGTGTCGTCCCGTACGTCTCGGTGCGGACATTATATACGTCTATAACGTTATATATCCTAACCCAAGGCAACTTAACCTCTCGGATGTAGTATTTTCCAACAGTCTTGGCGGGTCGGACCCTACTTCTCGGTGGGCACATTATATACGTCTATATCGTAATATAACCTAACCTAAACCATCTAGAACCTCGCTGGTAATCTTTTACAGAATCCCGGTCGTGTCGTCTCGTACGTCTCGGTGCGGACATTATATACGTCTATAACGTTATATATCCTAACCTAAGGGAACCTAACATCTCGGATGTAGTATTTCACAACATTCCTGGCGGGTCGGCCCCACTTCTCGGTGGGAACATTATATACGTTTATAACGTAGTATAACCTAACCTAACCCATCTAGCCCCTCGCTTGTAATGTTTTACAGAATCCCGGTCGTGTCGTCCCGTACGTCTCGGTGCGGACATTATATACGTCTATAACGTTATATATCCTAACCAAAGGCAACCTAACATCTCGAATGTAGTATTTCAAAACATTCCAGGCGGGTCGGCCCCACTTCTTGGTGGGAACATTATTTACGTCTATAACGTAATATAACCTAACCTAACCCATCTAGACCCTCGCTGGTAATGTTTTACAGAATCCCGGTCGTGTCGTCTCGTACGCCTCGGTGCGGAAATTATATACGGCTATAACGTTATATATCTTAACCTAAGGGAACCTAACATCTCGGATGTAGTATTTTCCAACATTCCTGGTGGGTCGGCCCCTACTTCTCGGTGGGCACATTATATACGTCTATAACGTAATATAACCTAACCTAACCCATCTAGACCCTCGCTGGTAATGTTTTACAGAATCCCGGTCGTGTCGTCTCGTACGCCTCGGTGCGGAAATTATATACGGCTATAACGTTATATATCCTAACCTAAGGGAACCTAACATCTCGGATGTAGTATTTTCCAACATTCCTGGTGGGTCGGCCCCTACTTCTCGGTGGGCACATTATATACGTCTATATCGTAAAATAACCTAACCTAACCCATCTAGACCCTCGCTGGTAATGTTTTACAGAATCCCGGTCGTGTCGTCTCGTACGTCTCGGTGCGGATATTATATACGTCTATAACGTTATATATTCTAACCTAAGGCAACTTAACATCTCCGATGTAGTATTTTCCAACATTCCTGGCGGGTCGGCCCCTACTTCTCGGTGGGCACATTATATACGTCTATATCGTAATATAACCTAACCTAACCCATCTAGCCCCTCGCTGGTTATGTTTTACAAAATCCCAGTCGTTTCGGCCCGTACTTTTCCGTGGGGACATTATATACGTCTATAATTTTATATATCCTAACCTAAGGCAACTTAACATCTCGGATGTAGTATTTTCGAACATTCCTGGCGGGTCAGTCCCCACATCTCGGTGGGCACATTATATACGTCTATATCGTAATATAACCTAACCTAACCCATCTAGACCCTCGCTGGTAATGTTTTACAGAATCCCGGTCGTGTCGTCTCGTACGCCTCGGTGCGGAAATTATATACGTCTATAACGTTATATATCCTAACCTAAGGGAACCTAACATCTCGGATGTAGTATTTCACAACATTCCTGGCGGGTCGGCCCCACTTCTCGGTGGGAACATTATATACGTTTATAACATAATATAACCTAACCTAACCCATCTAGCCCCTCGCTGGTAATGTTTTACAAAATCACAGTCGTGTCGGCCCGTACTTTTCCGTGGGGACATTATATATGTCTATACTTTTATATATCCTAACCTAAGGCAACTTAACATCTCGGATGTAGTATTTTCCAACATTCCTGGCGGGTCGGCCCCTACTTCTCGGTGGGCACATTATATACGTCTTATCGTAATATAACCTAACCTAACCCACCTAGACCCTCGCTGGTAATGTTTCACTGAATCCCGGTCGTGTCGTCTCGTACGTCTCGGTGCGGACATTATATACGTCTATAACGTTATATATCCTAACCTAAGGGAACATAATATCTCGGATGTAGTATTTCACAACATTCCTGGCGGGTCGGCCCCTACTTCTCGGTGGGCACATTATATACGTCTATATCGTAATATAACCTAACCTAACCCATCTAGACCCTCGCTGGTAATGTTTTACAGAATCCCGGTCGTGTCGTCTCGTACGTCTCGGTGCGGA
This sequence comes from Xylocopa violacea, assembly GCA_963969225.1. Taxonomy (NCBI): domain Eukaryota; kingdom Metazoa; phylum Arthropoda; class Insecta; order Hymenoptera; family Apidae; genus Xylocopa; species Xylocopa violacea. The sequence goes on along the minus strand of CAXAJV010000011.1, from coordinate 6,257,362 downwards.
TATTATATACGTCTATAACGTTATACATCCTAACCTAAGGGAACCTAACATCTCGGATGTAGTATTTCACAACATTCCTGGCTGGTCGGCCCCACTTCTCGGTGGGAACATTATATACGTTTATAACATAATATAACCTAACCTAACCCATCTAGCCCCTCGCTGGTAATATTTTACAAAATCACAGTCGTGTCGGCCCGTACTTTTCCGTGGGGACATTATATACGTCTATAATTTTATATATCCTAACCTAAGGCAACTTAACATCTCGGATGTAGTATTTTCCAACATTCCTGGCGGGTCGGCCCCTACTTCTCGGTGGGCACATTATATACGTCTATATCGTAATATAACCTAACCTAACCCATCTAGACCCTCGCTGGTAATGTTTTACAGAATCCCTGTCGTGTCGTCTCGTACGTCTCGGTGCGGATATTATATACGTCTATAACGTTATATATTCTAACCTAAGGCAACTTAACATCTCCGATGTAGTATTTTCCAACAGTCCTGGCGGGTCGGCCCCTACTTCTCGGTGGGCACATTATATACGTCTATAACGTAATATAACCTAACCTAACCCATCTAGCCCCTCGCTTGTAATGTTTTACAGAATCCCGGTCGCGTCGTCCCGTACGTCTCGGTGCGGACATTCTATACGTCTATAACGTTATATATCCTAACCTAAGGCAGCTTAACCTCTCGGATGTAGTATTTTCCAACAGTCTTGGCGGGTCGGACCCTACTTCTCGGTGGGCACATTATATACGTCTATATAGTAATATAACCTAACATAACCCATCTAGACCGTCGCTGGTAATGTTTTACAGAATCCCGGTCGTGTCGTCCCGTACGTCTCGGTGCGGACATTATATACGTCTATAACGTTATATATCCTAACCTAAGGCAGCTTAACCTCTCGGATGTAGTATTTTCCAACAGTCTTGGCGGGTCGGACCCTACTTCTCGGTGGGCACATTATATACGTCTATATCGTAATATAACCTAACCTAACCCATCTAGACCCCCGCTGGTAATGTTTTACAGAATCCCGGTCGTGTCGTCCCGTACGTCTCGGTGCGGACATTATATACGTCTATAACGTTATATATCCTAACCCAAGGCAACTTAACCTCTCGGATGTAGTATTTTCCAACAGTCTTGGCGGGTCGGACCCTACTTCTCGGTGGGCACATTATATACGTCTATATCGTAATATAACCTAACCTAAACCATCTAGAACCTCGCTGGTAATCTTTTACAGAATCCCGGTCGTGTCGTCTCGTACGTCTCGGTGCGGACATTATATACGTCTATAACGTTATATATCCTAACCTAAGGGAACCTAACATCTCGGATGTAGTATTTCACAACATTCCTGGCGGGTCGGCCCCACTTCTCGGTGGGAACATTATATACGTTTATAACGTAGTATAACCTAACCTAACCCATCTAGCCCCTCGCTTGTAATGTTTTACAGAATCCCGGTCGTGTCGTCCCGTACGTCTCGGTGCGGACATTATATACGTCTATAACGTTATATATCCTAACCAAAGGCAACCTAACATCTCGAATGTAGTATTTCAAAACATTCCAGGCGGGTCGGCCCCACTTCTTGGTGGGAACATTATTTACGTCTATAACGTAATATAACCTAACCTAACCCATCTAGACCCTCGCTGGTAATGTTTTACAGAATCCCGGTCGTGTCGTCTCGTACGCCTCGGTGCGGAAATTATATACGGCTATAACGTTATATATCTTAACCTAAGGGAACCTAACATCTCGGATGTAGTATTTTCCAACATTCCTGGTGGGTCGGCCCCTACTTCTCGGTGGGCACATTATATACGTCTATATCGTAAAATAACCTAACCTAACCCATCTAGACCCTCGCTGGTAATGTTTTACAGAATCCCGGTCGTGTCGTCTCGTACGTCTCGGTGCGGATATTATATACGTCTATAACGTTATATATCCTAACCTAAGGCAACTTAACATCTCGGATGTAGTATTTTCCAACATTCCTGACGGGTCGGCCCCTACTTCTCGGTGGGCACATTATATACGTCTTATCGTAATATAACCTAACCTAACCCATCTAGACCCTCGCTGGTAATGTTTCACAGAATCCCGGTCGTGTCGTCTCGTACGTCTCGGTGCGGACATTATATACGTCTATAACGTTATATATCCTAACCTAAGGGAACCTAATATCTCGGATGTAGTATTTCACAACATTCCTGGCGGGTCGGCCCCTACTTCTCGGTGGGCACATTATATACGTCTATATCGTAATTTAACCTAACCTAACCCATCTAGACCCTCGCTGGTAATGTTTTACAGAGTCCCGGTCGTGTCGTCTCGTACGTCTCGGTGCGGATATTATATACGTCTATAACGTTATATATCCTAACCTAAGGGAACCTAACATCTCGGATGTAGTATTTCACAACATTCCTGGCGGGTCGGCCCCTACTTCTCGGTGGGCACATTATACACATCTGTAACGTAATATAACCTAACCTAAGCCACCTACACCCTCGCTTGTAATGTTTCACAGAATCCCGTTCGTGTCTTCCCGTACGTCACGAAGCCGGACATTATATACGTCTATAAATTTATATATCCTAACCTAAGACAACCTAACATCTCGAATGTAGTATTTCACAACATTCCTGGCGGGTCGGCCCCACTTCTCGGTGGAAACATTATTTACGTCTATGACGTAATATAACCTAACCTAACCCATCTAGACCCTCGCTGGTAATGTTGTACAGAATCCCGGTCGTGTCGTCTCGTACGTCTCGGTGCGGACATTATATATGTCTATAACGTTATATATCCTAACCTAAGGCAACTTAACATCTCGGATGTAGTATTTTCCAACATTCCTGGCGGGTCGGCCCCTACTTCTCGGTGGGCACATTATATACGTCTATATCGTAATATAACCTAACCTAACCCATCTAGACCCTCGCTGGTAATGTTTTACAGAATCCCTGTCGTGTCGTCTCGTACGTCTCGGTGCGGATATTATATACGTCTATAACGTTATATATTCTAACCTAAGGCAACTTAACATCTCCGATGTAGTATTTTCCAACAGTCCTGGCGGGTCGGCCCCTACTTCTCGGTGGGCACATTATATACGTCTATAACGTAATATAACCTAACCTAACCCATCTAGACCCTCGCTGGTAATGTTTTACAGAATCCCGGTCGTGTCGTCTCGTACGCCTCGGTGCGGAAATTATATACGGCTATAACGTTATATATCTTAACCTAAGGGAACCTAACATCTCGGATGTAGTATTTTCCAACATTCCTGGTGGGTCGGCCCCTACTTCTCGGTGGGCACATTATATACGTCTATATCGTAAAATAACCTAACCTAACCCATCTAGACCCTCGCTGGTAATGTTTTACAGAATCCCGGTCGTGTCGTCTCGTACGTCTCGGTGCGGATATTATATACGTCTATAACGTTATATATCCTAACCTAAGGCAACTTAACATCTCGGATGTAGTATTTTCCAACATTCCTGGCGGGTCGGCCCCTACTTCTCGGTGGGCACATTATATACGTCTTATCGTAATATAACCTAACCTAACCCATCTAGACCCTCGCTGGTAATGTTTCACAGAATCCCGGTCGTGTCGTCTCGTACGTCTCGGTGCGGACATTATATACGTCTATAACGTTATATATCCTAACCTAAGGGAACCTAATATCTCGGATGTAGTATTTCACAACATTCCTGGCGGGTCGGCCCCTACTTCTCGGTGGGCACATTATATACGTCTATATCGTAATTTAACCTAACCTAACCCATCTAGACCCTCGCTGGTAATGTTTTACAGAGTCCCGGTCGTGTCGTCTCGTACGTCTCGGTGCGGATATTATATACGTCTATAACGTTATATATTCTAACCTAAGGCAACTTAACATCTCCGATGTAGTATTTTCCAACAGTCCTGGCGGGTCGGCCCCTACTTCTCGGTGGGCACATTATATACGTCTATAACGTAATATAACCTAACCTAACCCATCTAGCCCCTCGCTTGTAATGTTTTACAGAATCCCGGTCGCGTCGTCCCGTACGTCTCGGTGCGGACATTATATACGTCTATAACGTTATATATCCTAACCTAAGGGAACCTAACATCTCGGAAGTAGTATTTCACAACATTCCTGGCGGGTCGGCGCCACTTCTCGGTGGGAACATTATATACGTTTATAACATAATATAACCTAACCTAACCCATCTAGCCCCTCGCTGGTAATGTTTTACAAAATCACAGTCGTGTCGGCCCGTACTTTTCCGTGGGGACATTATATACGTCTATACTTTTATATATCCTAACCTAAGGCAACTTAACATCTCGGATGTAGTATTTTCCAACATTCCTGGTGGGTCGGCCCCTACTTCTCGGTGGGCACATTATATACGTCTTATCGTAATATAACCTAACCTAACCCATCTAGACCCTCGCTGGTAATGTTTCACAGAATCCCGGTCGTGTCGTCTCGTACGTCTCGGTGCGGACATTATATACGTCTATAACGTTATATATCCTAACCTAAGGGAACCTAATATCTCGGATGTAGTATTTCACAACATTCCTGGTGGGTCGGCCCCTACTTCTCGGTGGGCACATTATATACGTCTTATCGTAATATAACCTAACCTAACCCATCTAGACCCTCGCTGGTAATGTTTCACAGAATCCCGGTCGTGTCGTCTCGTACGTCTCGGTGCGGACATTATATACGTCTATAACGTTATATATCCTAACCTAAGGGAACCTAATATCTCGGATGTAGTATTTCACAACATTCCTGGCGGGTCGGCCCCTACTTCTCGGTGGGCACATTATATACGTCTATATCGTAATTTAACCTAACCTAACCCATCTAGACCCTCGCTGGTAATGTTTTACAGAGTCCCGGTCGTGTCGTCTCGTACGTCTCGGTGCGGATATTATATACGTCTATAACGTTATATATCCTAACCTAAGGGAACCTAACATCTCGGATGTAGTATTTCACAACATTCCTGGCGGGTCGGCCCCTACTTCTCGGTGGGCACATTATACACATCTGTAACGTAATATAACCTAACCTAAGCCACCTACACCCTCGCTTGTAATGTTTCACAGAATCCCGTTCGTGTCTTCCCGTACGTCACGAAGCCGGACATTATATACGTCTATAAATTTATATATCCTAACCTAAGACAACCTAACATCTCGAATGTAGTATTTCACAACATTCCTGGCGGGTCGGCCCCACTTCTCGGTGGGAACATTATTTACGTCTATGACGTAATATAACCTATCCTAACCCATCTAGACCCTCGCTGGTAATGTTGTACAGAATCCCGGTCGTGTCGTCTCGTACGTCTCGGTGCGGACATTATATATGTCTATAACGTTATATATCCTAACCTAAGGCAACTTAACATCTCGGATGTAGTATTTTCCAACATTCCTGGCGGGTCGGCCCCTACTTCTCGGTGGGCACATTATATACGTCTATATCGTAATATAACCTAACCTAACCCATCTAGACCCTCGCTGGTAATGTTTTACAGAATCCCTGTCGTGTCGTCTCGTACGTCTCGGTACGGATATTATATACGTCTATAACGTTATATATTCTAACCTAAGGCAACTTAACATCTCCGATGTAGTATTTTCCAACAGTCCTGGCGGGTCGGCCCCTACTTCTCGGTGGGCACATTATATACGTCTATAACGTAATATAACCTAACCTAACCCATCTAGCCCCTCGCTTGTAATGTTTTACAGAATCCCGGTCGCGTCGTCCCGTACGTCTCGGTGCGGACATTATATACGTCTATAACGTTATATATCCTAACCTAAGGGAACCTAACATCTCGGAAGTAGTATTTCACAACATTCCTGGCGGGTCGGCGCCACTTCTCGGTGGGAACATTATATACGTTTATAACATAATATAACCTAACCTAACCCATCTAGCCCCTCGCTGGTAATGTTTTACAAAATCACAGTCGTGTCGGCCCGTACTTTTCCGTGGGGACATTATATACGTCTATACTTTTATATATCCTAACCTAAGGCAACTTAACATCTCGGATGTAGTATTTTCCAACATTCCTGGCGGGTCGGCCGCTACTTCTCGGTGGGCACATTATATACGTCTATATCGTAATATAACCTACCCTAACCCATCTAGACCCTCGCTGGTAATGTTTTACAGAATCCCGGTCGTGTCGTCTCGTACGTCTCGGTGCGGACATTATATACGTCTATAACGTTATATATCCTAACCTAAGGGAACCTAACATCTCGGATGTAGTATTTCACAACATTCCTGGCGGGTCGGCCCCTACTTCTCGGTGGGCACATTATATACGTCTATATCGTAATGTAACCTAACCTAACCCATCTAGACCCTCGCTGGTAATGTTTTACAGAATCCCGGTCGTGTCGTCTCGTACGTCTCGGTGCGGATATTATATACGTCTATAACGTTATACATCCTAACCTAAGGGAACCTAACATCTCGGATGTAGTATTTCACAACATTCCTGGCGGGTCGGCCCCACTTCTCGGTAGGAACATTATATACGTTTATAACATAATATAACCTAACCTACCCCATCTAGCCCCTCGCTGGTAATGTTTTACAAAATCACAGTCGTGTCGGCCCGTACTTTTCCGTGGGGACATTATATACGTCTATAATTTTATATATCCTAACCTAAGGCAACTTAACATCTCGGATGTAGTATTTTCCAACATTCCTGGCGGGTGGGCCCCTACTTCTCGGTGGGCACATTATATACGTCTATATCGTAATATAACCTAACCTAACCCATCTAGACCCTCGCTGGTAATGTTTTACAGAATCCCTGTCGTGTCGTCTCGTACGTCTCGGTGCGGATATTATATACGTCTATAACGTTATATATTCTAACCTAAGGCAACTTAACATCTCCGATGTAGTATTTTCCAACAGTCCTGGCGGGTCGGCCCCTACTTCTCGGTGGGCACATTATATACGTCTATAACGTAATATAACCTAACCTAACCCATCTAGCCCCTCGCTTGTAATGTTTTACAGAATCCCGGTCGCGTCGTCCCGTACGTCTCGGTGCGGACATTATATACGTCTATAACGTTATATATCCTAACCTAATGCAGCTTAACCTCTCGGATGTAGTATTTTCCAACAGTCTTGGCGGGTCGGACCCTACTTCTCGGTGGGCACATTATATACGTCTATATCGTAATATAACCTAACCTAACCCATCTAGACCGTCGCTGGTAATGTTTTACAGAATCCCGGTCGTGTCGTCCCGTACGTCTCGGTGCGGACATTATATACGTCTATAACGTTATATATCCTAACCCAAGGCAACTTAACCTCTCGGATGTAGTATTTTCCAACAGTCTTGGCGGGTCGGACCCTACTTCTCGGTGGGCACATTATATACGTCTATATCGTAATATAACCTAACCTAAACCATCTAGAACCTCGCTGGTAATGTTTTACAGAATCCCGGTCGTGTCGTCTCGTACGTCTCGGTGCGGACATTATATACGTCTATAACGTTATATATCCTAACCTAAGGGAACCTAACATCTCGGATGTAGTATTTCACAACATTCAAGGCGGGTCGGCGCCACTTCTCGGTGGGAACATTATATACGTTTATAACATAATATAACCTAACCTAACCCATCTAGCCCCTCGCTGGTAATGTTTTACAAAATCACAGTCGTGTCGGCCCGTACTTTTCCGTGGGGACATTATATACGTCTATACTTTTATATATCCTAACCTAAGGCAACTTAACATCTCGGATGTAGTATTTTCCAACATTCCTGGCGGGTCGGCCGCTACTTCTCGGTGGGCACATTATATACGTCTATATCGTAATATAACCTAACCTAACCCATCTAGACCCTCGCTGGTAATGTTTCACAGAATCCCGGTCGTGTCGTCTCGTATGTCTCGGTGCGGATATTATATACGTCTATAACGTTATATATCCTAACCTAAGGGAACCTAACATCTCGGATGTAGTATTTCACAACATTCCTGGCTGGTCGGCCCCACTTCTCGGTGGGAACATTATATACGTCTATATCGTAATATAACCAAACCTAACCCATCTAGACCCTCTCTGGTAATGTTTTACAGAATCCCGGTCGTGTCGTCCCGTACGTCTCGGTGCGGACATTATATACGTCTATAACATTATATATCCTAACCTAAGGCAGCTTAACCTCTCGGATGTAGTATTTTCCAACAGTCTTGGCGGGTCGGACCCTACTTCTCGGTGGGCACATTATATACGTCTATATCGTAATATAACCTAACCTAACCCATCTAGACCCTCGCTGGTAATGTTTTACAGAATCCCGGTCGTGTCGTCCCGTACGTCTCGGTGCGGACATTATATACGTCTATAACATTATATATCCTAACCTAAGGCAGCTTAACCTCTCGGATGTAGTATTTTCCAACAGTCTTGGCGGGTCGGCCCCACTTCTCGGTGGGAACATTATATACGTTTATAACGTAGTATAACCTAACCTAACCCATCTGGCCCCTCGCTTGTAATGTTTTACAGAATCCCGGTCGTGTCGTCCCGTACGTCTCGGTGCGGACATTATATACGTCTATAACGTTATATATCCTAACCAAAGGCAACCTAACATCTCGAATGTAGTATTTCACAACATTCCTGGCGGGTCGGCCCCACTTCTCGGTGGGAACATTATTTACGTCTATGACGTAATATAACCTAACCTAACCCATCTAGACCCTCGCTGGTAATGTTGTACAGAATCCCGGTCGTGTCGTCTCGTACGTCTCGGTGCGGACATTATATATGTCTATAACGTTATATATCCTAACCTAAGGCAACTTAACATCTCGGATGTAGTATTTTCCAACATTCCTGGCGGGTCGGCCCCTACTTCTCGGTGGGCACATTATATACGTCTATATCGTAATATAACCTAACCTAACCCATCTAGACCCTCGCTGGTAATGTTTTACAGAATCCCTGTCGTGTCGTCTCGTACGTCTCGGTGCGGATATTATATACGTCTATAACGTTATATATTCAAACCTAAGGCAACTTAACATCTCCGATGTAGTATTTTCCAACAGTCCTGGCGGGTCGGCCCCTACTTCTCGGTGGGCACATTATATACGTCTATAACGTAATATAACCTAACCTAACCCATCTAGCCCCTCGCTTGTAATGTTTTACAGAATCCCGGTCGCGTCGTCCCGTACGTCTCGGTGCGGACATTATATACGTCTATAACGTTATATATCCTAACCTAATGCAGCTTAACCTCTCGGATGTAGTATTTTCCAACAGTCTTGGCGGGTCGGACCCTACTTCTCGGTGGGCACATTATATACGTCTATATCGTAATACAACCTAACCTAACCCATCTAGACCGTCGCTGGTAATGTTTTACAGAATCCCGGTCGTGTCGTCCCGTACGTCTCGGTGCGGACATTATATACGTCTATAACGTTATATATCCTAACCCAAGGCAACTTAACCTCTCGGATGTAGTATTTTCCAACAGTCTTGGCGGGTCGGACCCTACTTCTCGGTGGGCACATTATATACGTCTATATCGTAATATAACCTAACCTAAACCATCTAGAACCTCGCTGGTAATGTTGTACAGAATCCCGGTCGTGTCGTCTCGTACGTCTCGGTGCGGACATTATATACGTCTATAACGTTATATATCCTAACCTAAGGGAACCTAACATCTCGGATGTAGTATTTCACAACATTCAAGGCGGGTCGGCGCCACTTCTCGGTGGGAACATTATATACGTTTATAACATAATATAACCTAACCTAACCCATCTAGCCCCTCGCTGGTAATGTTTTACAAAATCACAGTCGTGTCGGCCCGTACTTTTCCGTGGGGACATTATATACGTCTATACTTTTATATATCCTAACCTAAGGCAACTTAACATCTCGGATGTAGTATTTTCCAACATTCCTGGCGGGTCGGCCGCTACTTCTCGGTGGGCACATTATATACGTCTATATCGTAATATAACCTAACCTAACCCATCTAGACCCTCGCTGGTAATGTTTCACAGAATCCCGGTCGTGTCGTCTCGTATGTCTCGGTGCGGATATTATATACGTCTATAACGTTATATATCCTAACCTAAGGGAACCTAACGTCTCGGATGTAGTATTTCACAACATTCCTGGCTGGTCGGCCCCACTTCTCGGTGGGAACATTATATACGTCTATAACGTAATATAACCTAACCTAACCCATCTAGACCCTCGCTGGTAATGTTTTACAGAATCCCGGTCGAGTCGTCCCGTACGTCTCGATGCGGACATTATATACGTCTATAACGTTATATATCCTAACCTAAGGCAACTTAACCTCTCGGATGTAGTATTTTCCAACAGTCTTGGCGGGTCGGACCCTACTTCTCGGTAGGCACATTGTATACTTCTATATCGTAATATAACCTAACCTAACCCATCTAGACCCTCGCTGTTAATGTTTTACAAAATCCCGGTCGTGTCGGCCCGTACTTTTCCGTGGGGACATTATATACGTCTATAATTTGATATATCCTAACCTAAGGGAACCTAACATCTCGGATGTAGTATTTCACAACATTCCTGGCGGGTCGGCCCCTACTTCCCGGTGGGCAAATTATATACGTCTATATAGTAATATAACCTAACCTAACCCATCTAGACCCTCGCTGGTAATGTTTTACAGAATCCCGGTCGTGTCGTCTCGTACATCTCGGTGCGGACATTATATACGTCTATAACGTTATATATCCTAACCTAAGGGAACCTAACATCTCGGATGTAGTATTTCACAACATTCCTGGCGGGTCGGCCCCACTTCTCGGTAGGAACATTATATACGTTTATAACATAATATAACCTAACCTACCCCATCTAGCCCCTCGCTGGTAATGTTTTACAAAATCACAGTCGTGTCGGCCCGTACTTTTCCGTGGGGACATTATATACGTCTATACTTTTATATATCCTAACCTAAGGCAACTTAACATCTCGGATGTAGTATTTTCCAACATTCCTGGCGGGTCGGCCGCTACTTCTCGGTGGGCACATTATATACGTCTAAATCGTAATATAACCTACCCTAACCCATCTAGACCCTCGCTGGTAATGTTTTACAGAATCCCGGTCGTGTCGTCTCGTACGTCTCGGTGCGGACATTATATACGTCTATAACGTTATATATCCTAACCTAAGGGAACCTAACATCTCGGATGTAGTATTTCACAACATTCCTGGCGGGTCGGCCCCTACTTCTCGGTGGGCACATTATATACGTCTATATCGTAATGTAACCTAACCTAACCCATCTAGACCCTCGCTGGTAATGTTTTACAGAATCCCGGTCGTGTCGTCTCGTACGTCTCGGTGCGGATATTATATACGTCTATAACGTTATACATCCTAACCTAAGGGAACCTAACATCTCGGATGTAGTATTTCACAACATTCCTGGCGGGTCGGCCCCACTTCTCGGTAGGAACATTATATACGTTTATAACATAATATAACCTAACCTACCCCATCTAGCCCCTCGCTGGTAATGTTTTACAAAATCACAGTCGTGTCGGCCCGTACTTTTCCGTGGGGACATTATATACGTCTATAATTTTATATATCCTAACCTAAGGCAACTTAACATCTCGGATGTAGTATTTTCCAACATTCCTGGCGGGTCGGCCCCTACTTCTCGGTGGGCACATTATATACGTCTATATCGTAATATAACCTAACCTAACCCATCTAGACCCTCGCTGGTAATGTTTTACAGAATCCCTGTCGTGTCGTCTCGTACGTCTCGGTGCGGATATTATATACGTCTATAACGTTATATATTCTAACCTAAGGCAACTTAACATCTCCGATGTAGTATTTTCCAACAGTCCTGGCGGGTCGGCCCCTACTTCTCGGTGGGCACATTATATACGTCTATAACGTAATATAACCTAACCTAACCCATCTAGACCCTCGCTGTTAATGTTTTACAAAATCCCGGTCGTGTCGGCCCGTACTTTTCCGTGGGGACATTATATACGTCTATAATTTGATATATCCTAACCTAAGGGAACCTAACATCTCGGATGTAGTATTTCACAACATTCCTGGCGGGTCGGCCCCTACTTCCCGGTGGGCAAATTATATACGTCTATATAGTAATATAACCTAACCTAACCCATCTAGACCCTCGCTGGTAATGTTTTACAGAATCCCGGTCGTGTCGTCTCGTACATCTCGGTGCGGACATTATATACGTCTATAACGTTATATATCCTAACCTAAGGGAACCTAACATCTCGGATGTAGTATTTCACAACATTCCTGGCGGGTCGGCCCCACTTCTCGGTAGGAACATTATATACGTTTATAACATAATATAATCTAACCTACCCCATCTAGCCCCTCGCTGGTAATGTTTTACAAAATCACAGTCGTGTCGGCCCGTACTTTTCCGTGGGGACATTATATACGTCTATACTTTTATATATCCTAACCTAAGGCAACTTAACATCTCGGATGTAGTATTTTCCAACATTCCTGGCGGGTCGGCCGCTACTTCTCGGTGGGCACATTATATACGTCTATATCGTAATATAACCTACCCTAACCCATCTAGACCCTCGCTGGTAATGTTTTACAGAATCCCGGTCGTGTCGTCTCGTACGTCTCGGTGCGGACATTATATACGTCTATAACGTTATATATCCTAACCTAAGGGAACCTAACATCTCGGATGTAGTATTTCACAACATTCCTGGCGGGTCGGCCCCTACTTCTCGGTGGGCACATTATATACGTCTATATCGTAATGTAACCTAACCTAACCCATCTAGACCCTCGCTGGTAATGTTTTACAGAATCCCGGTCGTGTCGTCTCGTACGTCTCGGTGCGGATATTATATACGTCTATAACGTTATACATCCTAACCTAAGGGAACCTAACATCTCGGATGTAGTATTTCACAACATTCCTGGCGGGTCGGCCCCACTTCTCGGTAGGAACATTATATACGTTTATAACATAATATAACCTAACCTACCCCATCTAGCCCCTCGCTGGTAATGTTTTACAAAATCACAGTCGTGTCGGCCCGTACTTTTCCGTGGGGACATTATATACGTCTATAATTTTATATATCCTAACCTAAGGCAACTTAACATCTCGGATGTAGTATTTTCCAACATTCCTGGCGGGTCGGCCCCTACTTCTCGGTGGGCACATTATATACGTCTATATCGTAATATAACCTAACCTAACCCATCTAGACCCTCGCTGGTAATGTTTTACAGAATCCCTGTCGTGTCGTCTCGTACGTCTCGGTGCGGATATTATATACGTCTATAACGTTATATATTCTAACCTAAGGCAACTTAACATCTCCGATGTAGTATTTTCCAACAGTCCTGGCGGGTCGGCCCCTACTTCTCGGTGGGCACATTATATACGTCTATATCGTAATACAACCTAACCTAACCCATCTAGACCGTCGCTGGTAATGTTTTACAGAATCCCGGTCGTGTCGTCCCGTACGTCTCGGTGCGGACATTATATACGTCTATAACGTTATATATCCTAACCCAAGGCAACTTAACCTCTCGGATGTAGTATTTTCCAACAGTCTTGGCGGGTCGGACCCTACTTCTCGGTGGGCACATTATATACGTCTATATCGTAATATAACCTAACCTAAACCATCTAGAACCTCGCTGGTAATGTTGTACAGAATCCCGGTCGTGTCGTCTCGTACGTCTCGGTGCGGACATTATATACGTCTATAACGTTATATATCCTAACCTAAGGGAACCTAACATCTCGGATGTAGTATTTCACAACATTCAAGGCGGGTCGGCGCCACTTCTCGGTGGGAACATTATATACGTTTATAACATAATATAACCTAACCTAACCCATCTAGCCCCTCGCTGGTAATGTTTTACAAAATCACAGTCGTGTCGGCCCGTACTTTTCCGTGGGGACATTATATACGTCTATACTTTTATATATCCTAACCTAAGGCAACTTAACATCTCGGATGTAGTATTTTCCAACATTCCTGGCGGGTCGGCCGCTACTTCTCGGTGGGCACATTATATACGTCTATATCGTAATATAACCTAACCTAACCCATCTAGACCCTCGCTGGTAATGTTTCACAGAATCCCGGTCGTGTCGTCTCGTATGTCTCGGTGCGGATATTATATACGTCTATAACGTTATATATCCTAACCTAAGGGAACCTAACATCTCGGATGTAGTATTTCACAACATTCCTGGCTGGTCGGCCCCACTTCTCGGTGGGAACATTATATACGTCTATAACGTAATATAACCTAACCTAACCCATCTAGACCCTCGCTGGTAATGTTTTACAGAATCCCGGTCGAGTCGTCCCGTACGTCTCGGTGCGGACATTATATACGTCTATAACGTTATATATCCTAACCTAAGGCAACTTAACCTCTCGGATGTAGTATTTTCCAACAGTCTTGGCGGGTCGGACCCTACTTCTCGGTAGGCACATTGTATACTTCTATATCGTAATATAACCTAACCTAACCCATCTAGACCCTCGCTGTTAATGTTTTACAAAATCCCGGTCGTGTCGGCCCGTACTTTTCCGTGGGGACATTATATACGTCTATAATTTGATATATCCTAACCTAAGGGAACCTAACATCTCGGATGTAGTATTTCACAACATTCCTGGCGGGTCGGCCCCTACTTCCCGGTGGGCAAATTATATACGTCTATATAGTAATATAACCTAACCTAACCCATCTAGACCCTCGCTGGTAATGTTTTACAGAATCCCGGTCGTGTCGTCTCGTACATCTCGGTGCGGACATTATATACGTCTATAACGTTATATATCCTAACCTAAGGGAACCTAACATCTCGGATGTAGTATTTCACAACATTCCTGGCGGGTCGGCCCCACTTCTCGGTAGGAACATTATATACGTTTATAACATAATATAACCTAACCTACCCCATCTAGCCCCTCGCTGGTAATGTTTTACAAAATCACAGTCGTGTCGGCCCGTACTTTTCCGTGGGGACATTATATACGTCTATAATTTTATATATCCTAACCTAAGGCAACTTAACATCTCGGATGTAGTATTTTCCAACATTCCTGGCGGGTCGGCCCCTACTTCTCGGTGGGCACATTATATACGTCTATATCGTAATATAACCTAACCTAACCCATCTAGACCCTCGCTGGTAATGTTTTACAGAATCCCTGTCGTGTCGTCTCGTACGTCTCGGTGCGGATATTATATACGTCTATAACGTTATATATTCTAACCTAAGGCAACTTAACATCTCCGATGTAGTATTTTCCAACAGTCCTGGCGGGTCGGCCCCTACTTCTCGGTGGGCACATTATATACGTCTATAACGTAATATAACCTAACCTAACCCATCTAGACCCTCGCTGTTAATGTTTTACAAAATCCCGGTCGTGTCGGCCCGTACTTTTCCGTGGGGACATTATATACGTCTATAATTTGATATATCCTAACCTAAGGGAACCTAACATCTCGGATGTAGTATTTCACAACATTCCTGGCGGGTCGGCCCCTACTTCCCGGTGGGCAAATTATATACGTCTATATAGTAATATAACCTAACCTAACCCATCTAGACCCTCGCTGGTAATGTTTTACAGAATCCCGGTCGTGTCGTCTCGTACATCTCGGTGCGGACATTATATACGTCTATAACGTTATATATCCTAACCTAAGGGAACCTAACATCTCGGATGTAGTATTTCACAACATTCCTGGCGGGTCGGCCCCACTTCTCGGTAGGAACATTATATACGTTTATAACATAATATAACCTAACCTACCCCATCTAGCCCCTCGCTGGTAATGTTTTACAAAATCACAGTCGTGTCGGCCCGTACTTTTCCGTGGGGACATTATATACGTCTATACTTTTATATATCCTAACCTAAGGCAACTTAACATCTCGGATGTAGTATTTTCCAACATTCCTGGCGGGTCGGCCGCTACTTCTCGGTGGGCACATTATATACGTCTATATCGTAATATAACCTACCCTAACCCATCTAGACCCTCGCTGGTAATGTTTTACAGAATCCCGGTCGTGTCGTCTCGTACGTCTCGGTGCGGACATTATATACGTCTATAACGTTATATATCCTAACCTAAGGGAACCTAACATCTCGGATGTAGTATTTCACAACATTCCTGGCGGGTCGGCCCCTACTTCTCGGTGGGCACATTATATACGTCTATATCGTAATGTAACCTAACCTAACCCATCTAGACCCTCGCTGGTAATGTTTTACAGAATCCCGGTCGTGTCGTCTCGTACGTCTCGGTGCGGATATTATATACGTCTATAACGTTATACATCCTAACCTAAGGGAACCTAACATCTCGGATGTAGTATTTCACAACATTCCTGGCGGGTCGGCCCCACTTCTCGGTAGGAACATTATATACGTTTATAACATAATATAACCTAACCTACCCCATCTAGCCCCTCGCTGGTAATGTTTTACAAAATCACAGTCGTGTCGGCCCGTACTTTTCCGTGGGGACATTATATACGTCTATACTTTTATATATCCTAACCTAAGGCAACTTAACATCTCGGATGTAGTATTTTCCAACATTCCTGGCGGGTCGGCCGCTACTTCTCGGTGGGCACATTATATACGTCTATATCGTAATATAACCTACCCTAACCCATCTAGACCCTCGCTGGTAATGTTTTACAGAATCCCGGTCGTGTCGTCTCGTACGTCTCGGTGCGGACATTATATACGTCCATAACGTTATATATCCTAACCTAAGGGAACCTAACATCTCGGATGTAGTATTTCACAACATTCCTGGCGGGTCGGCCCCTACTTCTCGGTGGGCACATTATATACGTCTATATCGTAATGTAACCTAACCTAACCCATCTAGACCCTCGCTGGTAATGTTTTACAGAATCCCGGTCGTGTCGTCTCGTACGTCTCGGTGCGGATATTATATACGTCTATAACGTTATACATCCTAACCTAAGGGAACCTAACATCTCGGATGTAGTATTTCACAACATTCCTGGCGGGTCGGCCCCACTTCTCGGTAGGAACATTATATACGTTTATAACATAATATAACCTAACCTACCCCATCTAGCCCCTCGCTGGTAATGTTTTACAAAATCACAGTCGTGTCGGCCCGTACTTTTCCGTGGGGACATTATATACGTCTATAATTTTATATATCCTAACCTAAGGCAACTTAACATCTCGGATGTAGTATTTTCCAACATTCCTGGCGGGTCGGCCCCTACTTCTCGGTGGGCACATTATATACGTCTATATCGTAATATAACCTAACCTAACCCATCTAGACCCTCGCTGGTAATGTTTTACAGAATCCCTGTCGTGTCGTCTCGTACGTCTCGGTGCGGATATTATATACGTCTATAACGTTATATATTCTAACCTAAGGCAACTTAACATCTCCGATGTAGTATTTTCCAACAGTCCTGGCGGGTCGGCCCCTACTTCTCGGTGGGCACATTATATACGTCTATAACGTAATATAACCTAACCTAACCCATCTAGACCCTCGCTGTTAATGTTTTACAAAATCCCGGTCGTGTCGGCCCGTACTTTTCCGTGGGGACATTATATACGTCTATAATTTGATATATCCTAACCTAAGGGAACCTAACATCTCGGATGTAGTATTTCACAACATTCCTGGCGGGTCGGCCCCTACTTCCCGGTGGGCAAATTATATACGTCTATATAGTAATATAACCTAACCTAACCCATCTAGACCCTCGCTGGTAATGTTTTACAGAATCCCGGTCGTGTCGTCTCGTACATCTCGGTGCGGACATTATATACGTCTATAACGTTATATATCCTAACCTAAGGGAACCTAACATCTCGGATGTAGTATTTCACAACATTCCTGGCGGGTCGGCCCCACTTCTCGGTAGGAACATTATATACGTTTATAACATAATATAACCTAACCTACCCCATCTAGCCCCTCGCTGGTAATGTTTTACAAAATCACAGTCGTGTCGGCCCGTACTTTTCCGTGGGGACATTATATACGTCTATACTTTTATATATCCTAACCTAAGGCAACTTAACATCTCGGATGTAGTATTTTCCAACATTCCTGGCGGGTCGGCCGCTACTTCTCGGTGGGCACATTATATACGTCTATATCGTAATATAACCTACCCTAACCCATCTAGACCCTCGCTGGTAATGTTTTACAGAATCCCGGTCGTGTCGTCTCGTACGTCTCGGTGCGGACATTATATACGTCTATAACGTTATATATCCTAACCTAAGGGAACCTAACATCTCGGATGTAGTATTTCACAACATTCCTGGCGGGTCGGCCCCTACTTCTCGGTGGGCACATTATATACGTCTATATCGTAATGTAACCTAACCTAACCCATCTAGACCCTCGCTGGTAATGTTTTACAGAATCCCGGTCGTGTCGTCTCGTACGTCTCGGTGCGGATATTATATACGTCTATAACGTTATACATCCTAACCTAAGGGAACCTAACATCTCGGATGTAGTATTTCACAACATTCCTGGCGGGTCGGCCCCACTTCTCGGTAGGAACATTATATACGTTTATAACATAATATAACCTAACCTACCCCATCTAGCCCCTCGCTGGTAATGTTTTACAAAATCACAGTCGTGTCGGCCCGTACTTTTCCGTGGGGACATTATATACGTCTATACTTTTATATATCCTAACCTAAGGCAACTTAACATCTCGGATGTAGTATTTTCCAACATTCCTGGCGGGTCGGCCGCTACTTCTCGGTGGGCACATTATATACGTCTATATCGTAATATAACCTACCCTAACCCATCTAGACCCTCGCTGGTAATGTTTTACAGAATCCCGGTCGTGTCGTCTCGTACGTCTCGGTGCGGACATTATATACGTCTATAACGTTATATATCCTAACCTAAGGGAACCTAACATCTCGGATGTAGTATTTCACAACATTCCTGGCGGGTCGGCCCCTACTTCTCGGTGGGCACATTATATACGTCTATATCGTAATGTAACCTAACCTAACCCATCTAGACCCTCGCTGGTAATGTTTTACAGAATCCCGGTCGTGTCGTCTCGTACGTCTCGGTGCGGATATTATATACGTCTATAACGTTATACATCCTAACCTAAGGGAACCTAACATCTCGGATGTAGTATTTCACAACATTCCTGGCGGGTCGGCCCCACTTCTCGGTAGGAACATTATATACGTTTATAACATAATATAACCTAACCTACCCCATCTAGCCCCTCGCTGGTAATGTTTTACAAAATCACAGTC
Organism: Xylocopa violacea; assembly: GCA_963969225.1. NCBI lineage: Eukaryota > Metazoa > Arthropoda > Insecta > Hymenoptera > Apidae > Xylocopa > Xylocopa violacea. The sequence goes on along the minus strand of CAXAJV010000011.1, from coordinate 6,237,888 downwards.
GTGTCGGCCCGTACTTTTCCGTGGGGACATTATATACGTCTATATTTTTATATATCCTAACCTAAGGCAACTTAACATCTCGGATGTAGTATTTTCCAACATTCCTGGCGGGTCGGCCCCTACTTCTCGGTGGGCACATTATATACGTCTATATCGTAATATAACCTAACCTAACCCATCTAGACCCTCGCTGGTAATGTTTTACAGAATCCCTGTCGTGTCGTCTCGTACGTCTCGGTGCGGATATTATATACGTCTATAACGTTATATATTCTAACCTAAGGCAACTTAACATCTCCGATGTAGTATTTTCCAACAGTCCTGGCGGGTCGGCCCCTACTTCTCGGTGGGCACATTATATACGTCTATAACGTAATATAACCTAACCTAACCCATCTAGACCCTCGCTGTTAATGTTTTACAAAATCCCGGTCGTGTCGGCCCGTACTTTTCCGTGGGGACATTATATACGTCTATAATTTGATATATCCTAACCTAAGGGAACCTAACATCTCGGATGTAGTATTTCACAACATTCCTGGCGGGTCGGCCCCTACTTCCCGGTGGGCAAATTATATACGTCTATATAGTAATATAACCTAACCTAACCCATCTAGACCCTCGCTGTTAATGTTTTACAAAATCCCGGTCGTGTCGGCCCGTACTTTTCCGTGGGGACATTATATACGTCTATAATTTGATATATCCTAACCTAAGGGAACCTAACATCTCGGATGTAGTATTTCACAACATTCCTGGCGGGTCGGCCCCTACTTCCCGGTGGGCAAATTATATACGTCTATATAGTAATATAACCTAACCTAACCCATCTAGACCCTCGCTGGTAATGTTTTACAGAATCCCGGTCGTGTCGTCTCGTACATCTCGGTGCGGACATTATATACGTCTATAACGTTATATATCCTAACCTAAGGGAACCTAACATCTCGGATGTAGTATTTCACAACATTCCTGGCGGGTCGGCCCCACTTCTCGGTAGGAACATTATATACGTTTATAACATAATATAACCTAACCTACCCCATCTAGCCCCTCGCTGGTAATGTTTTACAAAATCACAGTCGTGTCGGCCCGTACTTTTCCGTGGGGACATTATATACGTCTATACTTTTATATATCCTAACCTAAGGCAACTTAACATCTCGGATGTAGTATTTTCCAACATTCCTGGCGGGTCGGCCGCTACTTCTCGGTGGGCACATTATATACGTCTATATCGTAATATAACCTACCCTAACCCATCTAGACCCTCGCTGGTAATGTTTTACAGAATCCCGGTCGTGTCGTCTCGTACGTCTCGGTGCGGACATTATATACGTCTATAACGTTATATATCCTAACCTAAGGGAACCTAACATCTCGGATGTAGTATTTCACAACATTCCTGGCGGGTCGGCCCCTACTTCTCGGTGGGCACATTATATACGTCTATATCGTAATGTAACCTAACCTAACCCATCTAGACCCTCGCTGGTAATGTTTTACAGAATCCCGGTCGTGTCGTCTCGTACGTCTCGGTGCGGATATTATATACGTCTATAACGTTATACATCCTAACCTAAGGGAACCTAACATCTCGGATGTAGTATTTCACAACATTCCTGGCGGGTCGGCCCCACTTCTCGGTAGGAACATTATATACGTTTATAACATAATATAACCTAACCTACCCCATCTAGCCCCTCGCTGGTAATGTTTTACAAAATCACAGTCGTGTCGGCCCGTACTTTTCCGTGGGGACATTATATACGTCTATACTTTTATATATCCTAACCTAAGGCAACTTAACATCTCGGATGTAGTATTTTCCAACATTCCTGGCGGGTCGGCCGCTACTTCTCGGTGGGCACATTATATACGTCTATATCGTAATATAACCTACCCTAACCCATCTAGACCCTCGCTGGTAATGTTTTACAGAATCCCGGTCGTGTCGTCTCGTACGTCTCGGTGCGGACATTATATACGTCTATAACGTTATATATCCTAACCTAAGGGAACCTAACATCTCGGATGTAGTATTTCACAACATTCCTGGCGGGTCGGCCCCTACTTCTCGGTGGGCACATTATATACGTCTATATCGTAATGTAACCTAACCTAACCCATCTAGACCCTCGCTGGTAATGTTTTACAGAATCCCGGTCGTGTCGTCTCGTACGTCTCGGTGCGGATATTATATACGTCTATAACGTTATACATCCTAACCTAAGGGAACCTAACATCTCGGATGTAGTATTTCACAACATTCCTGGCGGGTCGGCCCCACTTCTCGGTAGGAACATTATATACGTTTATAACATAATATAACCTAACCTACCCCATCTAGCCCCTCGCTGGTAATGTTTTACAAAATCACAGTCGTGTCGGCCCGTACTTTTCCGTGGGGACATTATATACGTCTATAATTTTATATATCCTAACCTAAGGCAACTTAACATCTCGGATGTAGTATTTTCCAACATTCCTGGCGGGTCGGCCCCTACTTCTCGGTGGGCACATTATATACGTCTATATCGTAATATAACCTAACCTAACCCATCTAGACCCTCGCTGGTAATGTTTTACAGAATCCCTGTCGTGTCGTCTCGTACGTCTCGGTGCGGATATTATATACGTCTATAACGTTATATATTCTAACCTAAGGCAACTTAACATCTCCGATGTAGTATTTTCCAACAGTCCTGGCGGGTCGGCCCCTACTTCTCGGTGGGCACATTATATACGTCTATAACGTAATATAACCTAACCTAACCCATCTAGACCCTCGCTGTTAATGTTTTACAAAATCCCGGTCGTGTCGGCCCGTACTTTTCCGTGGGGACATTATATACGTCTATAATTTGATATATCCTAACCTAAGGGAACCTAACATCTCGGATGTAGTATTTCACAACATTCCTGGCGGGTCGGCCCCTACTTCCCGGTGGGCAAATTATATACGTCTATATAGTAATATAACCTAACCTAACCCATCTAGACCCTCGCTGGTAATGTTTTACAGAATCCCGGTCGTGTCGTCTCGTACATCTCGGTGCGGACATTATATACGTCTATAACGTTATATATCCTAACCTAAGGGAACCTAACATCTCGGATGTAGTATTTCACAACATTCCTGGCGGGTCGGCCCCACTTCTCGGTAGGAACATTATATACGTTTATAACATAATATAACCTAACCTACCCCATCTAGCCCCTCGCTGGTAATGTTTTACAAAATCACAGTCGTGTCGGCCCGTACTTTTCCGTGGGGACATTATATACGTCTATACTTTTATATATCCTAACCTAAGGCAACTTAACATCTCGGATGTAGTATTTTCCAACATTCCTGGCGGGTCGGCCGCTACTTCTCGGTGGGCACATTATATACGTCTATATCGTAATATAACCTACCCTAACCCATCTAGACCCTCGCTGGTAATGTTTTACAGAATCCCGGTCGTGTCGTCTCGTACGTCTCGGTGCGGACATTATATACGTCTATAACGTTATATATCCTAACCTAAGGGAACCTAACATCTCGGATGTAGTATTTCACAACATTCCTGGCGGGTCGGCCCCTACTTCTCGGTGGGCACATTATATACGTCTATATCGTAATGTAACCTAACCTAACCCATCTAGACCCTCGCTGGTAATGTTTTACAGAATCCCGGTCGTGTCGTCTCGTACGTCTCGGTGCGGATATTATATACGTCTATAACGTTATACATCCTAACCTAAGGGAACCTAACATCTCGGATGTAGTATTTCACAACATTCCTGGCGGGTCGGCCCCACTTCTCGGTAGGAACATTATATACGTTTATAACATAATATAACCTAACCTACCCCATCTAGCCCCTCGCTGGTAATGTTTTACAAAATCACAGTCGTGTCGGCCCGTACTTTTCCGTGGGGACATTATATACGTCTATAATTTTATATATCCTAACCTAAGGCAACTTAACATCTCGGATGTAGTATTTTCCAACATTCCTGGCGGGTCGGCCCCTACTTCTCGGTGGGCACATTATATACGTCTATATCGTAATATAACCTAACCTAACCCATCTAGACCCTCGCTGGTAATGTTTTACAGAATCCCTGTCGTGTCGTCTCGTACGTCTCGGTGCGGATATTATATACGTCTATAACGTTATATATTCTAACCTAAGGCAACTTAACATCTCCGATGTAGTATTTTCCAACAGTCCTGGCGGGTCGGCCCCTACTTCTCGGTGGGCACATTATATACGTCTATAACGTAATATAACCTAACCTAACCCATCTAGCCCCTCGCTTGTAATGTTTTACAGAATCCCGGTCGCGTCGTCCCGTACGTCTCGGTGCGGACATTATATACGTCTATAACGTTATATATCCTAACCTAATGCAGCTTAACCTCTCGGATGTAGTATTTTCCAACAGTCTTGGCGGGTCGGACCCTACTTCTCGGTGGGCACATTATATACGTCTATATCGTAATATAACCTAACCTAACCCATCTAGACCGTCGCTGGTAATGTTTTACAGAATCCCGGTCGTGTCGTCCCGTACGTCTCGGTGCGGACATTATATACGTCTATAACGTTATATATCCTAACCCAAGGCAACTTAACCTCTCGGATGTAGTATTTTCCAACAGTCTTGGCGGGTCGGACCCTACTTCTCGGTGGGCACATTATATACGTCTATATCGTAATATAACCTAACCTAAACCATCTAGAACCTCGCTGGTAATGTTTTACAGAATCCCGGTCGTGTCGTCTCGTACGTCTCGGTGCGGACATTATATACGTCTATAACGTTATATATCCTAACCTAAGGGAACCTAGCATCTCGGATGTAGTATTTCACAACATTCAAGGCGGGTCGGCGCCACTTCTCGGTGGGAACATTATATACGTTTATAACATAATATAACCTAACCTAACCCATCTAGCCCCTCGCTGGTAATGTTTTACAAAATCACAGTCGTGTCGGCCCGTACTTTTCCGTGGGGACATTATATACGTCTATACTTTTATATATCCTAACCTAAGGCAACTTAACATCTCGGATGTAGTATTTTCCAACATTCCTGGCGGGTCGGCCGCTACTTCTCGGTGGGCACATTATATACGTCTATATCGTAATATAACCTAACCTAACCCATCTAGACCCTCGCTGGTAATGTTTCACAGAATCCCGGTCGTGTCGTCTCGTATGTCTCGGTGCGGATATTATATACGTCTATAACGTTATATATCCTAACCTAAGGGAACCTAACATCTCGGATGTAGTATTTCACAACATTCCTGGCTGGTCGGCCCCACTTCTCGGTGGGAACATTATATACGTCTATAACGTAATATAACCTAACCTAACCCATCTAGACCCTCGCTGGTAATGTTTTACAGAATCCCGGTCGAGTCGTCCCGTACGTCTCGGTGCGGACATTATATACGTCTATAACGTTATATATCCTAACCTAAGGCAACTTAACCTCGCGGATGTAGTATTTTCCAACAGTCTTGGCGGGTCGGACCCTACTTCTCGGTAGGCACATTGTATACTTCTATATCGTAATATAACCTAACCTAACCCATCTAGACCCTCGCTGTTAATGTTTTACAAAATCCCGGTCGTGTCGGCCCGTACTTTTCCGTGGGGACATTATATACGTCTATAATTTGATATATCCTAACCTAAGGGAACCTAACATCTCGGATGTAGTATTTCACAACATTCCTGGCGGGTCGGCCCCACTTCTCGGTGGGAACATTATATACGTTTATAACGTAGTATAACCTAACCTAACCCATCTAGCCCCTCGCTTGTAATGTTTTACAGAATCCCGGTCGTGTCGTCCCGTACGTCTCGGTGCGGACATTATATACGTCTATAACGTTATATATCCTAACCAAAGGCAACCTAACATCTCGAATGTAGTATTTCAAAACATTCCAGGCGGGTCGGCCCCACTTCTCGGTGGGAATATTATTTACGTCTATAACGTAATATAACCTAACCTAACCCATCTAGACCCTCGCTGGTAATGTTTTACAGAATCCCGGTCGAGTCGTCCCGTACGTCTCGGTGCGGACATTATATACGTCTATAACGTTATATATCCTAACCTAAGGCAACTTAACCTCTCGGATGTAGTATTTTCCAACAGTCTTGGCGGGTCGGACCCTACTTCTCGGTAGGCACATTGTATAATTCTATATCGTAATATAACCTAACCTAACCCATCTAGACCCTCGCTGGTAATGTTTTACAGAATTCCGGTCGTGTCGTCTCGTACATCTCGGTGCGGACATTATATACGTCTATAACGTTATATATCCTAACCTAAGGGAACCTAACATCTCGGATGTAGTATTTCACAACATTCCTGGCGGGTCGGCCCCCACTTCTCGGTGGGCACATTATATACGTCTATATCGTAATATAACCTAACCTAACCCATCTAGACCCTCGCTGGTAATGTTTTACAGAATTCCGGTCGTGTCGTCTCGTACATCTCGTTGCGGATATTATATACGTCTATAACGTTATATATTCTAACCTAAGGCAACTTAACATCTCCGATGTAGTATTTTCCAACATTCCTGGCGGCTCGGCCCCTACTTCTCGGTGGGCACATTATATACGTCTATATCGTAATATAACCTAACCTAACCCATCTAGACCCTCGCTGGTAATGTTTTACAAAATCCCGGTCGTGTCGGCCCGTACTTCTCGGTGGGGACATTATTTACGTCTATAACGTTATATATCCTAACCTAAGGGAACCTAAAATCTCGGATGTAGTACTTCACAACATTCCTGGCGGGTCGGCCCCTACTTCTCGGTGGGCACATTATATACGTCTATATCGTAATATAACCTAACCTAACCCATCTAGCCCCTCGCTGGTTATGTTTTACAAAATCCCAGTCGAGTCGGCTCGTACTTCTCGGTGGGGACATTATTTACGTCTATAACGTTATATATCCTAACCTAAGGGAACCTAACATTTCGGATGTTGTATTTCACAACATTCCTGGCAGGTCGGCCCCTACTTCTCGGTGGGCACATTATATACGTCTATATCGTAAAATAACCTAACCTAACCCATCTAGACCCTCGCTGGTAATGTTTTACAGAATCCCGGTCGTGTCGTCTCGTACGTCTCGGTGCGGATATTATATACGTCTATAACGTTATATATTCTAACCTAAGGCAACTTAACATCTCCGATGTAGTATTTTCCAACATTCCTGGCGGGTCGGCCCCTACTTCTCGGTGGGCACATTATATACGTCTATAACGTAATATAGCCTAACCTAACCCATCTAGCACCTAGCTGGGAATGTTTTACAGAATCCCGGTCGTGTCGTCCCGTACGTCTCGGTGCGGACATTATATACGTCTATAACGTTATATATCCTAACCTAAGGGAACCTAACATTTCGGATGTAGCATTTCACAACATTCCTGGCAGGTCGGCCCCTATTTCTCGGTGGGCACATTATATACGTCTATATCGTAATATAACCTAACCTAACGCATCTAGACCCTCGCTGGTAATGTTTTACAAAATCCCGGTCGTGTCGGCCAGTACTTCTCGGTGGGGACATTATTTACGTCTATAACGTTATATATCCTAACCTAAGGGAACCTAAAATCTCGGATGTAGTACTTCACAACATTCCTCGCGGGTCGGCCCCTACTTCTCGGTGGGCACATTACATACGTCTATATCGTAATATAACCTAACCTAACCCATCTAGTCCCTCGCTGGTTGTTTTACAAAATCCCAGTCGTGTCGGCCCGTACTTTTCCGTGTGGACATTATATACGTCTATAATTTTATATATCCTAACCTAAGGCAACTTAACATCTCGGATGTAGTATTTTCCAACATTCCCGGCGGGTCAGTACCTACTTCTCGGTGGGCACATTATATACGTCTATATCGTAATATAACCTAAACTAACCCATCTAGACCCTCGCGGGTAATGTTTTACAGAATCCCGGTCGTGTCGTCTCGTAGGTCTCGGTGCGGACATTATATACGTCTATATCGTTATATATCCTAACCTAAGGCAACCTAACATCTCGGATGTAGTATTTTCCAACATCCCTGGCGGGGCGGCCGCTACTTCTCGGTGGGAACATTATATACGTCTATATCGTAATATAACCTAACCTAACCCACCTAGACACTCGCTGGTAATGTTTTACAAAATCCCGGTCGTGTCGGCCCGCACTTCTCGGTGGGGACATTATTTACGTCTATAACGTTATATATCCTAACCTAAGGGAACCTATCATCTCGGATGTAGTATTTCACAACATTCCTGGCTGGTCGGCCCCACTTCTCGGTGGGAACATTATATACGTTTATAACGAAGTATAACCTAACCTAACCCATCTAGACCCTCGCTTGTAACGTTTTACAGAATCCCGGTCGTGTCGTCTCGTACGCCTCGGTGCGGAAATTATATACGGCTATAACGTTATATATCCTAACCTAAGGGAACCTAACATCTCGGATGTAGTATTTTCCAACATTCCTGGTGGGTCGGCCCCTACTTCTCGGTGGGCACATTATATACGTCTATATCGTAAAATAACCTAACCTAACCCATCTAGACCCTCGCTGGTAATGTTTTACAGAATCCCGGTCGTGTCGTCCCGTACGTCTCGGTGCGGACATTATATACGTCTATAACGTTATATATCCTATCCCAAGGCAACTTAACCTCTCGGATGTAGTATTTTCCAACAGTCTTGGCGGGTCGGACCCTACTTCTCGGTGGGCACATTATATACGTCTATATCGTAATATAACCTAACCTAAACCATCTAGAACCTCGCTGGTAATCTTTTACAGAATCCCGGTCGTGTCGTCTCGTACGTCTCGGTGCGGACATTATATACGTCTATAACGTTATATATCCTAACCTAAGGGAACCTAACATCTCGGATGTAGTATTTCACAACATTCCTGGCGGGTCGGCCCCACTTCTCGGTGGGAACATTATATACGTTTATAACGTAGTATAACCTAACCTAACCCATCTAGCCCCTCGCTTGTAATGTTTTACAGAATCCCGGTCGTGTCGTCCCGTACGTCTCGGTGCGGACATTATATACGTCTATAACGTTATATATCCTAACCAAAGGCAACCTAACATCTCGAATGTAGTATTTCAAAACATTCCAGGCGGGTCGGCCCCACTTCTCGGTGGGAATATTATTTACGTCTATAACGTAATATAACCTAACCTAACCCATCTAGACCCTCGCTGGTAATGTTTTACAGAATCCCGGTCGAGTCGTCCCGTACGTCTCGGTGCGGACATTATATACGTCTATAACGTTATATATCCTAACCTAAGGCAACTTAACCTCTCGGATGTAGTATTTTCCAACAGTCTTGGCGGGTCGGACCCTACTTCTCGGTAGGCACATTGTATACTTCTATATCGTAATATAACCTAACCTAACCCATCTAGACCCTCGCTGTTAATGTTTTACAAAATCCCGGTCGTGTCGGCCCGTACTTTTCCGTGGGGACATTATATACGTCTATAATTTTATATATCCTAACCTAAGGGAACCTAACATCTCGGATGTAGTATTTCACAACATTCCTGGCGGGTCGGCCCCCACTTCTCGGTGGGCACATTATATACGTCTATATCGTAATATAACCTAACCTAACCCATCTACACCCTCGCTGGTAATGTTTTACAGAATCCCGGTCGTGTCGTCTCGTACGTCTCGGTGCGGATATTATATACGTCTATAACGTTATATATTCTAACCTAAGGCAAATTAACATCTCCGATGTAGTATTTTCCAACATTCCTGGCGGCTCGGCCCCTACTTCTCGGTGGCTACATTATATACGTCTATAACGTAATATAACCTAACCTAACCCATCTAGACCCTCGCTGGTAATGTTTTACAGAATCCCGGTCGTGTCGTCTCGTACGCCTCGGTGCGGAAATTATATACGGCTATAACGTTATATATCCTAACCTAAGGGAACCTAACATCTCGGATGTAGTATTTTCCAACATTCCTGGTGGGTCGGCCCCTACTTCTCGGTGGGCACATTATATACGTCTATATCGTAAAATAACCTAACCTAACCCATCTAGACCCTCGCTGGTAATGTTTTACAGAATCCCGGTCGTGTCGTCTCGTACGTCTCGGTGCGGATATTATATACGTCTATAACGTTATATATTCTAACCTAAGGCAACTTAACATCTCCGATGTAGTATTTTCCAACATTCCTGGCGGGTCGGCCCCTACTTCTCGGTGGGCACATTATATACGTCTATAACGTAATATAACCTAACCTAACCCATCTAGCCCCTAGCTGGGAATGTTTTCCAGAATCCCGGTCGTGTCGTCCCGTACGTCTCGGTGCGGACATTATATACGTCTATAACGTTATATATCCTAACCTAAGGGAACCTAAAATCTCGGATGTAGTACTTCACAACATTCCTGGCGGGTCGGCCCCTACTTCTCGGTGGGCACATTATATACGTCTATATCGTAATATAACCTAACCTAACCCATCTAGCCCCTCGCTTGTAATGTTTTACAAAATCCCAGTCGAGTCGGCCCGTACTTCTCGGTGGGGACATTATTTACGTCTATAACGTTATATATCCTAACCTAAGGGAACCTAACATTTCGGATGTTGTATTTCACAACATTCCTGGCAGGTCGGCCCCTACTTCTCGGTGGGCACATAATATACGTCTATATCGTAATATAACCTAACCTAACCCATCTAGACCCTCGCTGGTAATGTTTTACAGAATTCCGGTCGTGTCGTCTCGTACATCTCGGTGCGGACATTATATACGTCTATAACGTTATATATCCTAACCTAAGGGAACCTAACATCTCGGATGTAGTATTTCACAACATTCCTGGCGGGTCGGCCCCCACTTCTCGGTGGGCACATTATATACGTTTATAACGTAGTATAACCTAACCTAACCCATCTAGACCCTCGCTGGTAATGTTTTACAGAATCCCGGTCGTGTCGTCTCGTACGTCTCGGTGCGGATATTATATACGTCTATAACGTTATATATTCTAACCTAAGGCAACTTAACATCTCCGATGTAGTATTTTCCAACATTCCTGGCGGCTCGGCCCCTACTTCTCGGTGGGCACATTATATACGTCTATAACGTAATATAACCTAACCTAACCCATCTAGACCCTCGCTGGTAATGTTTTACAGAATCCCGGTCGTGTCGTCTCGTACGTCTCGGTGCGGAAATTATATACGGCTATAACGTTATATATCCTAACCTAAGGGAACCTAACATCTCGGATGTAGTATTTTCCAACATTCCTGGTGGGTCGGCCCCTACTTCTCGGTGGGCACATTATATACGTCTATATCGTAAAATAACCTAACCTAACCCATCTAGACCCTCGCTGGTAATGTTTTACAGAATCCCGGTCGTGTCGTCTCGTACGTCTCGGTGCGGATATTATATACGTCTATATCGTTATATATTCTAACCTAAGGCAACTTAACATCTCCGATGTAGTATTTTCCAACATTCCTGGCGGGTCGGCCCCTACTTCTCGGTGGGCACATTATATACGTCTATAACGTAATATAACCTAACCTAACCCATCTAGCACCTAGCTGGGAATGTTTTACAGAATCCCGGTCGTGTCGTCCCGTACGTCTCGGTGCGGACATTATATACGTCTATAACGTTATATATCCTAACCTAAGGGAACCTAACATTTCGGATGTAGCATTTCACAACATTCCTGGCAGGTCGGCCCCTATTTCTCGGTGGGCACATTATATACGTCTATATCGTAATATAACCTAACCTAACGCATCTAGACCCTCGCTGGTAATGTTTTACAAAATCCCGGTCGTGTCGGCCAGTACTTCTCGGTGGGGACATTATTTACGTCTATAACGTTATATATCCTAACCTAAGGGAACCTAAAATCTCGGATGTAGTACTTCACAACATTCCTGGCGGGTCGGCCCCTACTTCTCGGTGGGCACATTACATACGTCTATATCGTAATATAACCTAACCTAACCCATCTAGACCCTCGCAGGTAATGTTTTACAAAATCCCGGTCTTGTCGGCCCGTACTTCTCCGTGGGGACATTATATACGTCTATATCGTTATATATCCTAACCTAAGGCAACCTAACATCACGGATGTAGTATTTCACAACATTCCCGGCTGGTCGGCCCCACTTCTCGGTGGGAATATTATATACGTTTATAACGTAGTATAACCTAACCTAACCCATCTAGCCCCTCGCTTGTAATGTTTTGCAGAATCCCGGTCGTGTCGGCCCGTACGTCTCTGTGCGGACATTATATACGTCTATAACGTTATATATCCTAACCTAAGGGAACCTAACATCTCGGATGTAGTATTTCACAACATTCCTGGCTGGTCGGCCCCACTTCTCGGTGGGAACATTATATACGTTTATAACGAAGTATAACCTAACCTAACCCATCTAGACCCTCGCTTGTAACGTTTTACAGAATCCCGGTCGTGTCGTCCCGTACGTCTCGGTGCGGACATTATATACGTCTATAACGTTATATATCCTAACCAAAGGCAACCTAACATCTCGAATGTAGTGTTTCACAACATTCCTGGCGGGTCGGCCCCACTTCTCGGTGGGAACATTATATACGTTTATAACGTAATATAACCTAACCTAACCCATCTAGTCCCTCGCTGGTTGTTTTACAAAATCCCAGTCGTGTCGGCCCGTACTTTTCCGTGTGGACATTATATACGTCTATAATTTTATATATCCTAACCTAAGGCAACTTAACATCTCGGATGTAGTATTTTCCAACATTCCCGGCGGGTCAGTACCTACTTCTCGGTGGGCACATTATATACGTCTATATCGTAATATAACCTAAACTAACCCATCTAGACCCTTGCTGGTAATGTTTTACAGAATCCCGGTCGTGTCGTCTCGTAGGTCTCGGTACGGACATTATATACGTCTATATCGTTATATATCCTAACCTAAGGCAACCTAACATCTCGGATGTAGTATTTTCCAACATCCCTGGCGGGGCGGCCGCTACTTCTCGGTGGGAACATTATATACGTCTATATCGTAATATAACCTAACCTAACCCACCTAGACACTCGCTGGTAATGTTTTACAAAATCCCGGTCGTGTCGGCCCGCACTTCTCGGTGGGGACATTATTTACGTCTATAACGTTATATATCCTAACCTAAGGGAACCTATCATCTCGGATGTAGTATTTCACAACATTCCTGGCTGGTCGGCCCCACTTCTCGGTGGGAACATTATATACGTTTATAACGAAGTATAACCTAACCTAACCCATCTAGACCCTCGCTTGTAACGTTTTACAGAATCCCGGTCGTGTCGTCCCGTACGTCCCGGTGCGGATATTATATACGTCTATAACGTTATATATCCTAACCTAAGGGAACCTAACATCTCGGATGTAGTATTTCACAACATTCCTGGCTGGTCGGCCCCACTTCTCGGTGGGAACATTATATACGTCTATATCGTAATATAACCAAACCTAACCCATCTAGACCCTCTCTGGTAATGTTTTACAGAATCCCGGTCGTGTCGTCCCGTACGTCTCGGTGCGGACATTATATACGTCTATAACGTTATATTCTAACCTAAGGCAACTTAACCTCTCGGATGTAGTATTTTCCAACAGTCTTGGCGGGTCGGACCCTACTTCTCGGTGGGCACATTATATACGTCTATATCGCAATATAACCCAACCTAACCCATCTAGAACCTCGCTGGTAATGTTTTACAGAATCCCGGTCGTGTCGTCTCGTACGTCTCGGTGCGGACATTATATACGTCTATAACGTTATATATCCTAACCTAAGGGAACCTAATATCTCGGATGTAGTATTTCGCAACATTCCTGGCGGGTCGGCCCCTACTTCTCGGTGGGCACATTATATACGTCTATATCGTAATATAACCTAACCTAACCCATCTAGACACTCGCTGTTAATGTTTTACAAAATCCCGGTCGCAGCGGCACGTACGTCTCGATGCAGACGTTATATACGTCTATAACTTTATATATCCTAACCTAAGGGAACCTAACATTTCGGATGTTGTATTTCACAACATTCCTGGCAGGTCGGCCCCTACTTCTCGGTGGGCACATTATATACGTCTATATCGTAATATAACCTAACCTAACCCATCTAGACCCTCGCTGGTAATGTTTTACAGAATCCCGGTCGTGTCGTCTCGTACGCCTCGGTGCGGAAATTATATACGTCTATAACGTTATATATCCTAACCTAAGGGAACCTAACATCTCGGATGTAGTATTTCACAACATTCCTGGCGGGTCGGCCCCTACTTCTCGGTGGGCACATTATATACGTCTATAACGTAATATAACCTAACCTAACCCATCTAGCCCCTAGCTGGGAATGTTTTACAGAATCCCGGTCGTGTCGTCCCGTACGTCTCGGTGCGGACATTATATACGTCTATAACGTTATATATCCTAACCTAAGGGAACCTAACATTTCGGATGTAGCATTTCACAACATTCCTGGCAGGTCGGCCCCTATTTCTCGGTGGGCACATTATATACGTCTATATCGTAATATAACCTAACCTAACCCATCTAGACCCTCGCTGGTAATGTTTTACAAAATCCCGGTCGTGTCGGCCCGTACTTCTCGGTGGGGACATTATTTACGTCTATAACGTTATATATCCTAACCTAAGGGAACCTAAAATCTCGGATGTAGTACTTCACAACATTCCTGGCGGGTCGGCCCCTACTTCTCGGTGGGCACATTACATACGTCTATATCGTAATATAACCTAACCTAACCCATCTAGACCCTCGCAGGTAATGTTTTACAAAATCCCGGTCTTGTCGGCCCGTACTTCTCCGTGGGGACATTATATACGTCTATATCGTTATATATCCTAACCTAAGGCAACCTAACATCACGGATGTAGTATTTCACAACATTCCCGGCTGGTCGGCCCCACTTCTCGGTGGGAATATTATATTCGTTTATAACGTAGTATAACCTAACCTAACCCATCTAGCCCCTCGCTTGTAACGTTTTGCAGAATCCCGGTCGTGTCGGCCCGTACGTCTCGGTGCGGACATTAGATACGTCTATAACGTTATACATCCTAACCTAAGGGAACCTAACATCTCGGATGTAGTATTTCACAACATTCCTGGCTGGTCGGCCCCACTTCTCGGTGGGAACATTATATACGTTTATAACGAAGTATAACCTAACCTAACCCATCTAGACCCTCGCTTGTAACGTTTTACAGAATCCCGGTCGTGTCGTCCCGTACGTCTCGGTGCGGACATTATATACGTCTATAACGTTATATATCCTAACCAAAGGCAACCTAACATCTCGAATGTAGTGTTTCACAACATTCCTGGCGGGTCGGCCCCACTTCTCGGTGGGAACATTATATACGTTTATAACGTAATATAACCTAACCTAACCCATCTAGTCCCTCGCTGGTTGTTTTACAAAATCCCAGTCGTGTCGGCCCGTACTTTTCCGTGTGGACATTATATACGTCTATAATTTTATATATCCTAACCTAAGGCAACTTAACATCTCGGATGTAGTATTTTCCAACATTCCCGGCGGGTCAGTCCCTACTTCTCGGTGGGCACATTATATACGTCTATATCGTAATATAACCTAACCTAACCCATCTAGACCCTCGCTGGTAATGTTTTACAGAATCCCGGTCGTGTCGTCTCGTAGGTCTCGGTGCGGACATTATATACGTCTATATCGTTATATATCCTAACCTAAGGCAACCTAACATCTCGGATGTAGTATTTTCCAACATCCCTGGCGGGGCGGCCGCTACTTCTCGGTGGGAACATTATATACGTCTATATCGTAATATAACCTAACCTAACCCACCTAGACACTCGCTGGTAATGTTTTACAAAATCCCGGTCGTGTCGGCCCGCACTTCTCGGTGGGGACATTATTTACGTCTATAACGTTATATAGCCTAACCTAAGGGAACCTATCATCTCGGATGTAGTATTTCACAACATTCCTGGCTGGTCGGCCCCACTTCTCGGTGGGAACATTATATACGTTTATAACGAAGTATAACCTAACCTAACCCATCTAGACCCTCGCTTGTAACGTTTTACAGAATCCCGGTCGTGTCTTCCCGTACGTCCCGGTGCGGATATTATATACGTCTATAACGTTATATATCCTATCCTAAGGGAACCTAACATCTCGGATGTAGTATTTCACAGCATTCCTGGCTGGTCGGCCCCACTTCTCGGTGGGAACATTATATACGTCTATATCGTAATATAACCAAACCTAACCCATCTAGACCCTCTCTGGTAATGTTTTACAGAATCCCGGTCGTGTCGTCCCGTACGTCTCGGTGCGGACATTATATACGTCTATAACGTTATATTCTAACCTAAGGCAACTTAACCTCTCGGATGTAGTATTTTCCAACAGTCTTGGCGGGTCGGACCCTACTTCTCGGTGGGCACATTATATACGTCTATATCGTAATATAACCCAACCTAACCCATCTAGACCCTCGCTGGTAATGTTTTACAGAATCCCGGTCGTGTCGTCCCGTACGTCCCGGTGCGGACATTATATACGTCTATAACGTTATATATCCTAACCTAAGGCAACTTAACCTCTCGGATGTAGTATTTTCCAACAGTCTTGGCGGGTCGGACCCTACTTCTCGGTGGGCACATTATATACGTCTATATCGTAATATAACCTACCCTAACCCATCTAGACCCTCGCTGGTAATGTTTTACAGAATCCCGGTCGTGTCGTCTCGTACGTCTCGGTGCGGACATTATATACGTCTATAACGTTATATATCCTAACCTAAGGGAACCTAACATCTCGGATGTAGTATTTCACAACATTCCTGGCGGGTCGGCCCCTACTTCTCGGTGGGCACATTATATACGTCTATATCGTAATGTAACCTAACCTAACCCATCTAGACCCTCGCTGGTAATGTTTTACAGAATCCCGGTCGTGTCGTCTCGTACGTCTCGGTGCGGATATTATATACGTCTATAACGTTATACATCCTAACCTAAGGGAACCTAACATCTCGGATGTAGTATTTCACAACATTCCTGGCGGGTCGGCCCCACTTCTCGGTAGGAACATTATATACGTTTATAACATAATATAACCTAACCTACCCCATCTAGCCCCTCGCTGGTAATGTTTTACAAAATCACAGTCGTGTCGGCCCGTACTTTTCCGTGGGGACATTATATACGTCTATAATTTTATATATCCTAACCTAAGGCAACTTAACATCTCGGATGTAGTATTTTCCAACATTCCTGGCGGGTCGGCCCCTACTTCTCGGTGGGCACATTATATACGTCTATATCGTAATATAACCTAACCTAACCCATCTAGACCCTCGCTGGTAATGTTTTACAGAATCCCTGTCGTGTCGTCTCGTACGTCTCGGTGCGGATATTATATACGTCTATAACGTTATATATTCTAACCTAAGGCAACTTAACATCTCCGATGTAGTATTTTCCAACAGTCCTGGCGGGTCGGCCCCTACTTCTCGGTGGGCACATTATATACGTCTATATCGTAATACAACCTAACCTAACCCATCTAGACCGTCGCTGGTAATGTTTTACAGAATCCCGGTCGTGTCGTCCCGTACGTCTCGGTGCGGACATTATATACGTCTATAACGTTATATATCCTAACCCAAGGCAACTTAACCTCTCGGATGTAGTATTTTCCAACAGTCTTGGCGGGTCGGACCCTACTTCTCGGTGGGCACATTATATACGTCTATATCGTAATATAACCTAACCTAAACCATCTAGAACCTCGCTGGTAATGTTGTACAGAATCCCGGTCGTGTCGTCTCGTACGTCTCGGTGCGGACATTATATACGTCTATAACGTTATATATCCTAACCTAAGGGAACCTAACATCTCGGATGTAGTATTTCACAACATTCAAGGCGGGTCGGCGCCACTTCTCGGTGGGAACATTATATACGTTTATAACATAATATAACCTAACCTAACCCATCTAGCCCCTCGCTGGTAATGTTTTACAAAATCACAGTCGTGTCGGCCCGTACTTTTCCGTGGGGACATTATATACGTCTATACTTTTATATATCCTAACCTAAGGCAACTTAACATCTCGGATGTAGTATTTTCCAACATTCCTGGCGGGTCGGCCGCTACTTCTCGGTGGGCACATTATATACGTCTATATCGTAATATAACCTAACCTAACCCATCTAGACCCTCGCTGGTAATGTTTCACAGAATCCCGGTCGTGTCGTCTCGTATGTCTCGGTGCGGATATTATATACGTCTATAACGTTATATATCCTAACCTAAGGGAACCTAACATCTCGGATGTAGTATTTCACAACATTCCTGGCTGGTCGGCCCCACTTCTCGGTGGGAACATTATATACGTCTATAACGTAATATAACCTAACCTAACCCATCTAGACCCTCGCTGGTAATGTTTTACAGAATCCCGGTCGAGTCGTCCCGTACGTCTCGGTGCGGACATTATATACGTCTATAACGTTATATATCCTAACCTAAGGCAACTTAACCTCTCGGATGTAGTATTTTCCAACAGTCTTGGCGGGTCGGACCCTACTTCTCGGTAGGCACATTGTATACTTCTATATCGTAATATAACCTAACCTAACCCATCTAGACCCTCGCTGTTAATGTTTTACAAAATCCCGGTCGTGTCGGCCCGTACTTTTCCGTGGGGACATTATATACGTCTATAATTTGATATATCCTAACCTAAGGGAACCTAACATCTCGGATGTAGTATTTCACAACATTCCTGGCGGGTCGGCCCCTACTTCCCGGTGGGCAAATTATATACGTCTATATAGTAATATAACCTAACCTAACCCATCTAGACCCTCGCTGGTAATGTTTTACAGAATCCCGGTCGTGTCGTCTCGTACATCTCGGTGCGGACATTATATACGTCTATAACGTTATATATCCTAACCTAAGGGAACCTAACATCTCGGATGTAGTATTTCACAACATTCCTGGCGGGTCGGCCCCACTTCTCGGTAGGAACATTATATACGTTTATAACATAATATAACCTAACCTACCCCATCTAGCCCCTCGCTGGTAATGTTTTACAAAATCACAGTCGTGTCGGCCCGTACTTTTCCGTGGGGACATTATATACGTCTATAATTTTATATATCCTAACCTAAGGCAACTTAACATCTCGGATGTAGTATTTTCCAACATTCCTGGCGGGTCGGCCCCTACTTCTCGGTGGGCACATTATATACGTCTATATCGTAATATAACCTAACCTAACCCATCTAGACCCTCGCTGGTAATGTTTTACAGAATCCCTGTCGTGTCGTCTCGTACGTCTCGGTGCGGATATTATATACGTCTATAACGTTATATATTCTAACCTAAGGCAACTTAACATCTCCGATGTAGTATTTTCCAACAGTCCTGGCGGGTCGGCCCCTACTTCTCGGTGGGCACATTATATACGTCTATAACGTAATATAACCTAACCTAACCCATCTAGACCCTCGCTGTTAATGTTTTACAAAATCCCGGTCGTGTCGGCCCGTACTTTTCCGTGGGGACATTATATACGTCTATAATTTGATATATCCTAACCTAAGGGAACCTAACATCTCGGATGTAGTATTTCACAACATTCCTGGCGGGTCGGCCCCTACTTCCCGGTGGGCAAATTATATACGTCTATATAGTAATATAACCTAACCTAACCCATCTAGACCCTCGCTGGTAATGTTTTACAGAATCCCGGTCGTGTCGTCTCGTACATCTCGGTGCGGACATTATATACGTCTATAACGTTATATATCCTAACCTAAGGGAACCTAACATCTCGGATGTAGTATTTCACAACATTCCTGGCGGGTCGGCCCCACTTCTCGGTAGGAACATTATATACGTTTATAACATAATATAACCTAACCTACCCCATCTAGCCCCTCGCTGGTAATGTTTTACAAAATCACAGTCGTGTCGGCCCGTACTTTTCCGTGGGGACATTATATACGTCTATACTTTTATATATCCTAACCTAAGGCAACTTAACATCTCGGATGTAGTATTTTCCAACATTCCTGGCGGGTCGGCCGCTACTTCTCGGTGGGCACATTATATACGTCTATATCGTAATATAACCTACCCTAACCCATCTAGACCCTCGCTGGTAATGTTTTACAGAATCCCGGTCGTGTCGTCTCGTACGTCTCGGTGCGGACATTATATACGTCTATAACGTTATATATCCTAACCTAAGGGAACCTAACATCTCGGATGTAGTATTTCACAACATTCCTGGCGGGTCGGCCCCTACTTCTCGGTGGGCACATTATATACGTCTATATCGTAATGTAACCTAACCTAACCCATCTAGACCCTCGCTGGTAATGTTTTACAGAATCCCGGTCGTGTCGTCTCGTACGTCTCGGTGCGGATATTATATACGTCTATAACGTTATACATCCTAACCTAAGGGAACCTAACATCTCGGATGTAGTATTTCACAACATTCCTGGCGGGTCGGCCCCACTTCTCGGTAGGAACATTATATACGTTTATAACATAATATAACCTAACCTACCCCATCTAGCCCCTCGCTGGTAATGTTTTACAAAATCACAGTCGTGTCGGCCCGTACTTTTCCGTGGGGACATTATATACGTCTATACTTTTATATATCCTAACCTAAGGCAACTTAACATCTCGGATGTAGTATTTTCCAACATTCCTGGCGGGTCGGCCGCTACTTCTCGGTGGGCACATTATATACGTCTATATCGTAATATAACCTACCCTAACCCATCTAGACCCTCGCTGGTAATGTTTTACAGAATCCCGGTCGTGTCGTCTCGTACGTCTCGGTGCGGACATTATATACGTCCATAACGTTATATATCCTAACCTAAGGGAACCTAACATCTCGGATGTAGTATTTCACAACATTCCTGGCGGGTCGGCCCCTACTTCTCGGTGGGCACATTATATACGTCTATATCGTAATGTAACCTAACCTAACCCATCTAGACCCTCGCTGGTAATGTTTTACAGAATCCCGGTCGTGTCGTCTCGTACGTCTCGGTGCGGATATTATATACGTCTATAACGTTATACATCCTAACCTAAGGGAACCTAACATCTCGGATGTAGTATTTCACAACATTCCTGGCGGGTCGGCCCCACTTCTCGGTAGGAACATTATATACGTTTATAACATAATATAACCTAACCTACCCCATCTAGCCCCTCGCTGGTAATGTTTTACAAAATCACAGTCGTGTCGGCCCGTACTTTTCCGTGGGGACATTATATACGTCTATAATTTTATATATCCTAACCTAAGGCAACTTAACATCTCGGATGTAGTATTTTCCAACATTCCTGGCGGGTCGGCCCCTACTTCTCGGTGGGCACATTATATACGTCTATATCGTAATATAACCTAACCTAACCCATCTAGACCCTCGCTGGTAATGTTTTACAGAATCCCTGTCGTGTCGTCTCGTACGTCTCGGTGCGGATATTATATACGTCTATAACGTTATATATTCTAACCTAAGGCAACTTAACATCTCCGATGTAGTATTTTCCAACAGTCCTGGCGGGTCGGCCCCTACTTCTCGGTGGGCACATTATATACGTCTATAACGTAATATAACCTAACCTAACCCATCTAGACCCTCGCTGTTAATGTTTTACAAAATCCCGGTCGTGTCGGCCCGTACTTTTCCGTGGGGACATTATATACGTCTATAATTTGATATATCCTAACCTAAGGGAACCTAACATCTCGGATGTAGTATTTCACAACATTCCTGGCGGGTCGGCCCCTACTTCCCGGTGGGCAAATTATATACGTCTATATAGTAATATAACCTAACCTAACCCATCTAGACCCTCGCTGGTAATGTTTTACAGAATCCCGGTCGTGTCGTCTCGTACATCTCGGTGCGGACATTATATACGTCTATAACGTTATATATCCTAACCTAAGGGAACCTAACATCTCGGATGTAGTATTTCACAACATTCCTGGCGGGTCGGCCCCACTTCTCGGTAGGAACATTATATACGTTTATAACATAATATAACCTAACCTACCCCATCTAGCCCCTCGCTGGTAATGTTTTACAAAATCACAGTCGTGTCGGCCCGTACTTTTCCGTGGGGACATTATATACGTCTATACTTTTATATATCCTAACCTAAGGCAACTTAACATCTCGGATGTAGTATTTTCCAACATTCCTGGCGGGTCGGCCGCTACTTCTCGGTGGGCACATTATATACGTCTATATCGTAATATAACCTACCCTAACCCATCTAGACCCTCGCTGGTAATGTTTTACAGAATCCCGGTCGTGTCGTCTCGTACGTCTCGGTGCGGACATTATATACGTCTATAACGTTATATATCCTAACCTAAGGGAACCTAACATCTCGGATGTAGTATTTCACAACATTCCTGGCGGGTCGGCCCCTACTTCTCGGTGGGCACATTATATACGTCTATATCGTAATGTAACCTAACCTAACCCATCTAGACCCTCGCTGGTAATGTTTTACAGAATCCCGGTCGTGTCGTCTCGTACGTCTCGGTGCGGATATTATATACGTCTATAACGTTATACATCCTAACCTAAGGGAACCTAACATCTCGGATGTAGTATTTCACAACATTCCTGGCGGGTCGGCCCCACTTCTCGGTAGGAACATTATATACGTTTATAACATAATATAACCTAACCTACCCCATCTAGCCCCTCGCTGGTAATGTTTTACAAAATCACAGTCGTGTCGGCCCGTACTTTTCCGTGGGGACATTATATACGTCTATACTTTTATATATCCTAACCTAAGGCAACTTAACATCTCGGATGTAGTATTTTCCAACATTCCTGGCGGGTCGGCCGCTACTTCTCGGTGGGCACATTATATACGTCTATATCGTAATATAACCTACCCTAACCCATCTAGACCCTCGCTGGTAATGTTTTACAGAATCCCGGTCGTGTCGTCTCGTACGTCTCGGTGCGGACATTATATACGTCTATAACGTTATATATCCTAACCTAAGGGAACCTAACATCTCGGATGTAGTATTTCACAACATTCCTGGCGGGTCGGCCCCTACTTCTCGGTGGGCACATTATATACGTCTATATCGTAATGTAACCTAACCTAACCCATCTAGACCCTCGCTGGTAATGTTTTACAGAATCCCGGTCGTGTCGTCTCGTACGTCTCGGTGCGGATATTATATACGTCTATAACGTTATACATCCTAACCTAAGGGAACCTAACATCTCGGATGTAGTATTTCACAACATTCCTGGCGGGTCGGCCCCACTTCTCGGTAGGAACATTATATACGTTTATAACATAATATAACCTAACCTACCCCATCTAGCCCCTCGCTGGTAATGTTTTACAAAATCACAGTCGTGTCGGCCCGTACTTTTCCGTGGGGACATTATATACGTCTATATTTTTATATATCCTAACCTAAGGCAACTTAACATCTCGGATGTAGTATTTTCCAACATTCCTGGCGGGTCGGCCCCTACTTCTCGGTGGGCACATTATATACGTCTATATCGTAATATAACCTAACCTAACCCATCTAGACCCTCGCTGGTAATGTTTTACAGAATCCCTGTCGTGTCGTCTCGTACGTCTCGGTGCGGATATTATATACGTCTATAACGTTATATATTCTAACCTAAGGCAACTTAACATCTCCGATGTAGTATTTTCCAACAGTCCTGGCGGGTCGGCCCCTACTTCTCGGTGGGCACATTATATACGTCTATAACGTAATATAACCTAACCTAACCCATCTAGACCCTCGCTGTTAATGTTTTACAAAATCCCGGTCGTGTCGGCCCGTACTTTTCCGTGGGGACATTATATACGTCTATAATTTGATATATCCTAACCTAAGGGAACCTAACATCTCGGATGTAGTATTTCACAACATTCCTGGCGGGTCGGCCCCTACTTCCCGGTGGGCAAATTATATACGTCTATATAGTAATATAACCTAACCTAACCCATCTAGACCCTCGCTGTTAATGTTTTACAAAATCCCGGTCGTGTCGGCCCGTACTTTTCCGTGGGGACATTATATACGTCTATAATTTGATATATCCTAACCTAAGGGAACCTAACATCTCGGATGTAGTATTTCACAACATTCCTGGCGGGTCGGCCCCTACTTCCCGGTGGGCAAATTATATACGTCTATATAGTAATATAACCTAACCTAACCCATCTAGACCCTCGCTGGTAATGTTTTACAGAATCCCGGTCGTGTCGTCTCGTACATCTCGGTGCGGACATTATATACGTCTATAACGTTATATATCCTAACCTAAGGGAACCTAACATCTCGGATGTAGTATTTCACAACATTCCTGGCGGGTCGGCCCCACTTCTCGGTAGGAACATTATATACGTTTATAACATAATATAACCTAACCTACCCCATCTAGCCCCTCGCTGGTAATGTTTTACAAAATCACAGTCGTGTCGGCCCGTACTTTTCCGTGGGGACATTATATACGTCTATACTTTTATATATCCTAACCTAAGGCAACTTAACATCTCGGATGTAGTATTTTCCAACATTCCTGGCGGGTCGGCCGCTACTTCTCGGTGGGCACATTATATACGTCTATATCGTAATATAACCTACCCTAACCCATCTAGACCCTCGCTGGTAATGTTTTACAGAATCCCGGTCGTGTCGTCTCGTACGTCTCGGTGCGGACATTATATACGTCTATAACGTTATATATCCTAACCTAAGGGAACCTAACATCTCGGATGTAGTATTTCACAACATTCCTGGCGGGTCGGCCCCTACTTCTCGGTGGGCACATTATATACGTCTATATCGTAATGTAACCTAACCTAACCCATCTAGACCCTCGCTGGTAATGTTTTACAGAATCCCGGTCGTGTCGTCTCGTACGTCTCGGTGCGGATATTATATACGTCTATAACGTTATACATCCTAACCTAAGGGAACCTAACATCTCGGATGTAGTATTTCACAACATTCCTGGCGGGTCGGCCCCACTTCTCGGTAGGAACATTATATACGTTTATAACATAATATAACCTAACCTACCCCATCTAGCCCCTCGCTGGTAATGTTTTACAAAATCACAGTCGTGTCGGCCCGTACTTTTCCGTGGGGACATTATATACGTCTATACTTTTATATATCCTAACCTAAGGCAACTTAACATCTCGGATGTAGTATTTTCCAACATTCCTGGCGGGTCGGCCGCTACTTCTCGGTGGGCACATTATATACGTCTATATCGTAATATAACCTACCCTAACCCATCTAGACCCTCGCTGGTAATGTTTTACAGAATCCCGGTCGTGTCGTCTCGTACGTCTCGGTGCGGACATTATATACGTCTATAACGTTATATATCCTAACCTAAGGGAACCTAACATCTCGGATGTAGTATTTCACAACATTCCTGGCGGGTCGGCCCCTACTTCTCGGTGGGCACATTATATACGTCTATATCGTAATGTAACCTAACCTAACCCATCTAGACCCTCGCTGGTAATGTTTTACAGAATCCCGGTCGTGTCGTCTCGTACGTCTCGGTGCGGATATTATATACGTCTATAACGTTATACATCCTAACCTAAGGGAACCTAACATCTCGGATGTAGTATTTCACAACATTCCTGGCGGGTCGGCCCCACTTCTCGGTAGGAACATTATATACGTTTATAACATAATATAACCTAACCTACCCCATCTAGCCCCTCGCTGGTAATGTTTTACAAAATCACAGTCGTGTCGGCCCGTACTTTTCCGTGGGGACATTATATACGTCTATAATTTTATATATCCTAACCTAAGGCAACTTAACATCTCGGATGTAGTATTTTCCAACATTCCTGGCGGGTCGGCCCCTACTTCTCGGTGGGCACATTATATACGTCTATATCGTAATATAACCTAACCTAACCCATCTAGACCCTCGCTGGTAATGTTTTACAGAATCCCTGTCGTGTCGTCTCGTACGTCTCGGTGCGGATATTATATACGTCTATAACGTTATATATTCTAACCTAAGGCAACTTAACATCTCCGATGTAGTATTTTCCAACAGTCCTGGCGGGTCGGCCCCTACTTCTCGGTGGGCACATTATATACGTCTATAACGTAATATAACCTAACCTAACCCATCTAGACCCTCGCTGTTAATGTTTTACAAAATCCCGGTCGTGTCGGCCCGTACTTTTCCGTGGGGACATTATATACGTCTATAATTTGATATATCCTAACCTAAGGGAACCTAACATCTCGGATGTAGTATTTCACAACATTCCTGGCGGGTCGGCCCCTACTTCCCGGTGGGCAAATTATATACGTCTATATAGTAATATAACCTAACCTAACCCATCTAGACCCTCGCTGGTAATGTTTTACAGAATCCCGGTCGTGTCGTCTCGTACATCTCGGTGCGGACATTATATACGTCTATAACGTTATATATCCTAACCTAAGGGAACCTAACATCTCGGATGTAGTATTTCACAACATTCCTGGCGGGTCGGCCCCACTTCTCGGTAGGAACATTATATACGTTTATAACATAATATAACCTAACCTACCCCATCTAGCCCCTCGCTGGTAATGTTTTACAAAATCACAGTCGTGTCGGCCCGTACTTTTCCGTGGGGACATTATATACGTCTATACTTTTATATATCCTAACCTAAGGCAACTTAACATCTCGGATGTAGTATTTTCCAACATTCCTGGCGGGTCGGCCGCTACTTCTCGGTGGGCACATTATATACGTCTATATCGTAATATAACCTACCCTAACCCATCTAGACCCTCGCTGGTAATGTTTTACAGAATCCCGGTCGTGTCGTCTCGTACGTCTCGGTGCGGACATTATATACGTCTATAACGTTATATATCCTAACCTAAGGGAACCTAACATCTCGGATGTAGTATTTCACAACATTCCTGGCGGGTCGGCCCCTACTTCTCGGTGGGCACATTATATACGTCTATATCGTAATGTAACCTAACCTAACCCATCTAGACCCTCGCTGGTAATGTTTTACAGAATCCCGGTCGTGTCGTCTCGTACGTCTCGGTGCGGATATTATATACGTCTATAACGTTATACATCCTAACCTAAGGGAACCTAACATCTCGGATGTAGTATTTCACAACATTCCTGGCGGGTCGGCCCCACTTCTCGGTAGGAACATTATATACGTTTATAACATAATATAACCTAACCTACCCCATCTAGCCCCTCGCTGGTAATGTTTTACAAAATCACAGTCGTGTCGGCCCGTACTTTTCCGTGGGGACATTATATACGTCTATAATTTTATATATCCTAACCTAAGGCAACTTAACATCTCGGATGTAGTATTTTCCAACATTCCTGGCGGGTCGGCCCCTACTTCTCGGTGGGCACATTATATACGTCTATATCGTAATATAACCTAACCTAACCCATCTAGACCCTCGCTGGTAATGTTTTACAGAATCCCTGTCGTGTCGTCTCGTACGTCTCGGTGCGGATATTATATACGTCTATAACGTTATATATTCTAACCTAAGGCAACTTAACATCTCCGATGTAGTATTTTCCAACAGTCCTGGCGGGTCGGCCCCTACTTCTCGGTGGGCACATTATATACGTCTATAACGTAATATAACCTAACCTAACCCATCTAGCCCCTCGCTTGTAATGTTTTACAGAATCCCGGTCGCGTCGTCCCGTACGTCTCGGTGCGGACATTATATACGTCTATAACGTTATATATCCTAACCTAATGCAGCTTAACCTCTCGGATGTAGTATTTTCCAACAGTCTTGGCGGGTCGGACCCTACTTCTCGGTGGGCACATTATATACGTCTATATCGTAATATAACCTAACCTAACCCATCTAGACCGTCGCTGGTAATGTTTTACAGAATCCCGGTCGTGTCGTCCCGTACGTCTCGGTGCGGACATTATATACGTCTATAACGTTATATATCCTAACCCAAGGCAACTTAACCTCTCGGATGTAGTATTTTCCAACAGTCTTGGCGGGTCGGACCCTACTTCTCGGTGGGCACATTATATACGTCTATATCGTAATATAACCTAACCTAAACCATCTAGAACCTCGCTGGTAATGTTTTACAGAATCCCGGTCGTGTCGTCTCGTACGTCTCGGTGCGGACATTATATACGTCTATAACGTTATATATCCTAACCTAAGGGAACCTAGCATCTCGGATGTAGTATTTCACAACATTCAAGGCGGGTCGGCGCCACTTCTCGGTGGGAACATTATATACGTTTATAACATAATATAACCTAACCTAACCCATCTAGCCCCTCGCTGGTAATGTTTTACAAAATCACAGTCGTGTCGGCCCGTACTTTTCCGTGGGGACATTATATACGTCTATACTTTTATATATCCTAACCTAAGGCAACTTAACATCTCGGATGTAGTATTTTCCAACATTCCTGGCGGGTCGGCCGCTACTTCTCGGTGGGCACATTATATACGTCTATATCGTAATATAACCTAACCTAACCCATCTAGACCCTCGCTGGTAATGTTTCACAGAATCCCGGTCGTGTCGTCTCGTATGTCTCGGTGCGGATATTATATACGTCTATAACGTTATATATCCTAACCTAAGGGAACCTAACATCTCGGATGTAGTATTTCACAACATTCCTGGCTGGTCGGCCCCACTTCTCGGTGGGAACATTATATACGTCTATAACGTAATATAACCTAACCTAACCCATCTAGACCCTCGCTGGTAATGTTTTACAGAATCCCGGTCGAGTCGTCCCGTACGTCTCGGTGCGGACATTATATACGTCTATAACGTTATATATCCTAACCTAAGGCAACTTAACCTCGCGGATGTAGTATTTTCCAACAGTCTTGGCGGGTCGGACCCTACTTCTCGGTAGGCACATTGTATACTTCTATATCGTAATATAACCTAACCTAACCCATCTAGACCCTCGCTGTTAATGTTTTACAAAATCCCGGTCGTGTCGGCCCGTACTTTTCCGTGGGGACATTATATACGTCTATAATTTGATATATCCTAACCTAAGGGAACCTAACATCTCGGATGTAGTATTTCACAACATTCCTGGCGGGTCGGCCCCACTTCTCGGTGGGAACATTATATACGTTTATAACGTAGTATAACCTAACCTAACCCATCTAGCCCCTCGCTTGTAATGTTTTACAGAATCCCGGTCGTGTCGTCCCGTACGTCTCGGTGCGGACATTATATACGTCTATAACGTTATATATCCTAACCAAAGGCAACCTAACATCTCGAATGTAGTATTTCAAAACATTCCAGGCGGGTCGGCCCCACTTCTCGGTGGGAATATTATTTACGTCTATAACGTAATATAACCTAACCTAACCCATCTAGACCCTCGCTGGTAATGTTTTACAGAATCCCGGTCGAGTCGTCCCGTACGTCTCGGTGCGGACATTATATACGTCTATAACGTTATATATCCTAACCTAAGGCAACTTAACCTCTCGGATGTAGTATTTTCCAACAGTCTTGGCGGGTCGGACCCTACTTCTCGGTAGGCACATTGTATAATTCTATATCGTAATATAACCTAACCTAACCCATCTAGACCCTCGCTGGTAATGTTTTACAGAATTCCGGTCGTGTCGTCTCGTACATCTCGGTGCGGACATTATATACGTCTATAACGTTATATATCCTAACCTAAGGGAACCTAACATCTCGGATGTAGTATTTCACAACATTCCTGGCGGGTCGGCCCCCACTTCTCGGTGGGCACATTATATACGTCTATATCGTAATATAACCTAACCTAACCCATCTAGACCCTCGCTGGTAATGTTTTACAGAATTCCGGTCGTGTCGTCTCGTACATCTCGTTGCGGATATTATATACGTCTATAACGTTATATATTCTAACCTAAGGCAACTTAACATCTCCGATGTAGTATTTTCCAACATTCCTGGCGGCTCGGCCCCTACTTCTCGGTGGGCACATTATATACGTCTATATCGTAATATAACCTAACCTAACCCATCTAGACCCTCGCTGGTAATGTTTTACAAAATCCCGGTCGTGTCGGCCCGTACTTCTCGGTGGGGACATTATTTACGTCTATAACGTTATATATCCTAACCTAAGGGAACCTAAAATCTCGGATGTAGTACTTCACAACATTCCTGGCGGGTCGGCCCCTACTTCTCGGTGGGCACATTATATACGTCTATATCGTAATATAACCTAACCTAACCCATCTAGCCCCTCGCTGGTTATGTTTTACAAAATCCCAGTCGAGTCGGCTCGTACTTCTCGGTGGGGACATTATTTACGTCTATAACGTTATATATCCTAACCTAAGGGAACCTAACATTTCGGATGTTGTATTTCACAACATTCCTGGCAGGTCGGCCCCTACTTCTCGGTGGGCACATTATATACGTCTATATCGTAAAATAACCTAACCTAACCCATCTAGACCCTCGCTGGTAATGTTTTACAGAATCCCGGTCGTGTCGTCTCGTACGTCTCGGTGCGGATATTATATACGTCTATAACGTTATATATTCTAACCTAAGGCAACTTAACATCTCCGATGTAGTATTTTCCAACATTCCTGGCGGGTCGGCCCCTACTTCTCGGTGGGCACATTATATACGTCTATAACGTAATATAGCCTAACCTAACCCATCTAGCACCTAGCTGGGAATGTTTTACAGAATCCCGGTCGTGTCGTCCCGTACGTCTCGGTGCGGACATTATATACGTCTATAACGTTATATATCCTAACCTAAGGGAACCTAACATTTCGGATGTAGCATTTCACAACATTCCTGGCAGGTCGGCCCCTATTTCTCGGTGGGCACATTATATACGTCTATATCGTAATATAACCTAACCTAACGCATCTAGACCCTCGCTGGTAATGTTTTACAAAATCCCGGTCGTGTCGGCCAGTACTTCTCGGTGGGGACATTATTTACGTCTATAACGTTATATATCCTAACCTAAGGGAACCTAAAATCTCGGATGTAGTACTTCACAACATTCCTCGCGGGTCGGCCCCTACTTCTCGGTGGGCACATTACATACGTCTATATCGTAATATAACCTAACCTAACCCATCTAGTCCCTCGCTGGTTGTTTTACAAAATCCCAGTCGTGTCGGCCCGTACTTTTCCGTGTGGACATTATATACGTCTATAATTTTATATATCCTAACCTAAGGCAACTTAACATCTCGGATGTAGTATTTTCCAACATTCCCGGCGGGTCAGTACCTACTTCTCGGTGGGCACATTATATACGTCTATATCGTAATATAACCTAAACTAACCCATCTAGACCCTCGCGGGTAATGTTTTACAGAATCCCGGTCGTGTCGTCTCGTAGGTCTCGGTGCGGACATTATATACGTCTATATCGTTATATATCCTAACCTAAGGCAACCTAACATCTCGGATGTAGTATTTTCCAACATCCCTGGCGGGGCGGCCGCTACTTCTCGGTGGGAACATTATATACGTCTATATCGTAATATAACCTAACCTAACCCACCTAGACACTCGCTGGTAATGTTTTACAAAATCCCGGTCGTGTCGGCCCGCACTTCTCGGTGGGGACATTATTTACGTCTATAACGTTATATATCCTAACCTAAGGGAACCTATCATCTCGGATGTAGTATTTCACAACATTCCTGGCTGGTCGGCCCCACTTCTCGGTGGGAACATTATATACGTTTATAACGAAGTATAACCTAACCTAACCCATCTAGACCCTCGCTTGTAACGTTTTACAGAATCCCGGTCGTGTCGTCTCGTACGCCTCGGTGCGGAAATTATATACGGCTATAACGTTATATATCCTAACCTAAGGGAAC
The DNA here is from genome assembly GCA_963969225.1 of Xylocopa violacea. Classification (NCBI taxonomy): domain Eukaryota; kingdom Metazoa; phylum Arthropoda; class Insecta; order Hymenoptera; family Apidae; genus Xylocopa; species Xylocopa violacea. The sequence continues at coordinate 6,205,755 of CAXAJV010000011.1, read as the reverse complement.
CTAACATCTCGGATGTAGTATTTTCCAACATTCCTGGTGGGTCGGCCCCTACTTCTCGGTGGGCACATTATATACGTCTATATCGTAAAATAACCTAACCTAACCCATCTAGACCCTCGCTGGTAATGTTTTACAGAATCCCGGTCGTGTCGTCCCGTACGTCTCGGTGCGGACATTATATACGTCTATAACGTTATATATCCTATCCCAAGGCAACTTAACCTCTCGGATGTAGTATTTTCCAACAGTCTTGGCGGGTCGGACCCTACTTCTCGGTGGGCACATTATATACGTCTATATCGTAATATAACCTAACCTAAACCATCTAGAACCTCGCTGGTAATCTTTTACAGAATCCCGGTCGTGTCGTCTCGTACGTCTCGGTGCGGACATTATATACGTCTATAACGTTATATATCCTAACCTAAGGGAACCTAACATCTCGGATGTAGTATTTCACAACATTCCTGGCGGGTCGGCCCCACTTCTCGGTGGGAACATTATATACGTTTATAACGTAGTATAACCTAACCTAACCCATCTAGCCCCTCGCTTGTAATGTTTTACAGAATCCCGGTCGTGTCGTCCCGTACGTCTCGGTGCGGACATTATATACGTCTATAACGTTATATATCCTAACCAAAGGCAACCTAACATCTCGAATGTAGTATTTCAAAACATTCCAGGCGGGTCGGCCCCACTTCTCGGTGGGAATATTATTTACGTCTATAACGTAATATAACCTAACCTAACCCATCTAGACCCTCGCTGGTAATGTTTTACAGAATCCCGGTCGAGTCGTCCCGTACGTCTCGGTGCGGACATTATATACGTCTATAACGTTATATATCCTAACCTAAGGCAACTTAACCTCTCGGATGTAGTATTTTCCAACAGTCTTGGCGGGTCGGACCCTACTTCTCGGTAGGCACATTGTATACTTCTATATCGTAATATAACCTAACCTAACCCATCTAGACCCTCGCTGTTAATGTTTTACAAAATCCCGGTCGTGTCGGCCCGTACTTTTCCGTGGGGACATTATATACGTCTATAATTTTATATATCCTAACCTAAGGGAACCTAACATTTCGGATGTAGTATTTCACAACATTCCTGGCGGGTCGGCCCCTACTTCCCGGTGGGCAAATTATATACGTCTATATCGTAATATAACCTAACCTAACCCATCTAGACCCTCGCTGGTAATGTTTTACAGAATCCCGGTCGTGTCGTCTCGTACATCTCGGTGCGGACATTATATACGTCTATAACGTTATATATCCTAACCTAAGGGAACCTAACATCTCGGATGTAGTATTTCACAACATTCCTGGCGGGTCGGCCCCCACTTCTCGGTGGGCACATTATATACGTCTATATCGTAATATAACCTAACCTAACCCATCTACACCCTCGCTGGTAATGTTTTACAGAATCCCGGTCGTGTCGTCTCGTACGTCTCGGTGCGGATATTATATACGTCTATAACGTTATATATTCTAACCTAAGGCAAATTAACATCTCCGATGTAGTATTTTCCAACATTCCTGGCGGCTCGGCCCCTACTTCTCGGTGGGCACATTATATACGTCTATAACGTAATATAACCTAACCTAACCCATCTAGACCCTCGCTGGTAATGTTTTACAGAATCCCGGTCGTGTCGTCTCGTACGCCTCGGTGCGGAAATTATATACGGCTATAACGTTATATATCCTAACCTAAGGGAACCTAACATCTCGGATGTAGTATTTTCCAACATTCCTGGTGGGTCGGCCCCTACTTCTCGGTGGGCACATTATATACGTCTATATCGTAAAATAACCTAACCTAACCCATCTAGACCCTCGCTGGTAATGTTTTACAGAATCCCGGTCGTGTCGTCTCGTACGTCTCGGTGCGGATATTATATACGTCTATAACGTTATATATTCTAACCTAAGGCAACTTAACATCTCCGATGTAGTATTTTCCAACATTCCTGGCGGGTCGGCCCCTACTTCTCGGTGGGCACATTATATACGTCTATAACGTAATATAACCTAACCTAACCCATCTAGCCCCTAGCTGGGAATGTTTTCCAGAATCCCGGTCGTGTCGTCCCGTACGTCTCGGTGCGGACATTATATACGTCTATAACGTTATATATCCTAACCTAAGGGAACCTAAAATCTCGGATGTAGTACTTCACAACATTCCTGGCGGGTCGGCCCCTACTTCTCGGTGGGCACATTATATACGTCTATATCGTAATATAACCTAACCTAACCCATCTAGCCCCTCGCTTGTAATGTTTTACAAAATCCCAGTCGAGTCGGCCCGTACTTCTCGGTGGGGACATTATTTACGTCTATAACGTTATATATCCTAACCTAAGGGAACCTAACATTTCGGATGTTGTATTTCACAACATTCCTGGCAGGTCGGCCCCTACTTCTCGGTGGGCACATAATATACGTCTATATCGTAATATAACCTAACCTAACCCATCTAGACCCTCGCTGGTAATGTTTTACAGAATTCCGGTCGTGTCGTCTCGTACATCTCGGTGCGGACATTATATACGTCTATAACGTTATATATCCTAACCTAAGGGAACCTAACATCTCGGATGTAGTATTTCACAACATTCCTGGCGGGTCGGCCCCCACTTCTCGGTGGGCACATTATATACGTTTATAACGTAGTATAACCTAACCTAACCCATCTAGACCCTCGCTGGTAATGTTTTACAGAATCCCGGTCGTGTCGTCTCGTACGTCTCGGTGCGGATATTATATACGTCTATAACGTTATATATTCTAACCTAAGGCAACTTAACATCTCCGATGTAGTATTTTCCAACATTCCTGGCGGCTCGGCCCCTACTTCTCGGTGGGCACATTATATACGTCTATAACGTAATATAACCTAACCTAACCCATCTAGACCCTCGCTGGTAATGTTTTACAGAATCCCGGTCGTGTCGTCTCGTACGTCTCGGTGCGGAAATTATATACGGCTATAACGTTATATATCCTAACCTAAGGGAACCTAACATCTCGGATGTAGTATTTTCCAACATTCCTGGTGGGTCGGCCCCTACTTCTCGGTGGGCACATTATATACGTCTATATCGTAAAATAACCTAACCTAACCCATCTAGACCCTCGCTGGTAATGTTTTACAGAATCCCGGTCGTGTCGTCTCGTACGTCTCGGTGCGGATATTATATACGTCTATATCGTTATATATTCTAACCTAAGGCAACTTAACATCTCCGATGTAGTATTTTCCAACATTCCTGGCGGGTCGGCCCCTACTTCTCGGTGGGCACATTATATACGTCTATAACGTAATATAACCTAACCTAACCCATCTAGCACCTAGCTGGGAATGTTTTACAGAATCCCGGTCGTGTCGTCCCGTACGTCTCGGTGCGGACATTATATACGTCTATAACGTTATATATCCTAACCTAAGGGAACCTAACATTTCGGATGTAGCATTTCACAACATTCCTGGCAGGTCGGCCCCTATTTCTCGGTGGGCACATTATATACGTCTATATCGTAATATAACCTAACCTAACGCATCTAGACCCTCGCTGGTAATGTTTTACAAAATCCCGGTCGTGTCGGCCAGTACTTCTCGGTGGGGACATTATTTACGTCTATAACGTTATATATCCTAACCTAAGGGAACCTAAAATCTCGGATGTAGTACTTCACAACATTCCTGGCGGGTCGGCCCCTACTTCTCGGTGGGCACATTACATACGTCTATATCGTAATATAACCTAACCTAACCCATCTAGACCCTCGCAGGTAATGTTTTACAAAATCCCGGTCTTGTCGGCCCGTACTTCTCCGTGGGGACATTATATACGTCTATATCGTTATATATCCTAACCTAAGGCAACCTAACATCACGGATGTAGTATTTCACAACATTCCCGGCTGGTCGGCCCCACTTCTCGGTGGGAATATTATATACGTTTATAACGTAGTATAACCTAACCTAACCCATCTAGCCCCTCGCTTGTAATGTTTTGCAGAATCCCGGTCGTGTCGGCCCGTACGTCTCTGTGCGGACATTATATACGTCTATAACGTTATATATCCTAACCTAAGGGAACCTAACATCTCGGATGTAGTATTTCACAACATTCCTGGCTGGTCGGCCCCACTTCTCGGTGGGAACATTATATACGTTTATAACGAAGTATAACCTAACCTAACCCATCTAGACCCTCGCTTGTAACGTTTTACAGAATCCCGGTCGTGTCGTCCCGTACGTCTCGGTGCGGACATTATATACGTCTATAACGTTATATATCCTAACCAAAGGCAACCTAACATCTCGAATGTAGTGTTTCACAACATTCCTGGCGGGTCGGCCCCACTTCTCGGTGGGAACATTATATACGTTTATAACGTAATATAACCTAACCTAACCCATCTAGTCCCTCGCTGGTTGTTTTACAAAATCCCAGTCGTGTCGGCCCGTACTTTTCCGTGTGGACATTATATACGTCTATAATTTTATATATCCTAACCTAAGGCAACTTAACATCTCGGATGTAGTATTTTCCAACATTCCCGGCGGGTCAGTACCTACTTCTCGGTGGGCACATTATATACGTCTATATCGTAATATAACCTAAACTAACCCATCTAGACCCTTGCTGGTAATGTTTTACAGAATCCCGGTCGTGTCGTCTCGTAGGTCTCGGTACGGACATTATATACGTCTATATCGTTATATATCCTAACCTAAGGCAACCTAACATCTCGGATGTAGTATTTTCCAACATCCCTGGCGGGGCGGCCGCTACTTCTCGGTGGGAACATTATATACGTCTATATCGTAATATAACCTAACCTAACCCACCTAGACACTCGCTGGTAATGTTTTACAAAATCCCGGTCGTGTCGGCCCGCACTTCTCGGTGGGGACATTATTTACGTCTATAACGTTATATATCCTAACCTAAGGGAACCTATCATCTCGGATGTAGTATTTCACAACATTCCTGGCTGGTCGGCCCCACTTCTCGGTGGGAACATTATATACGTTTATAACGAAGTATAACCTAACCTAACCCATCTAGACCCTCGCTTGTAACGTTTTACAGAATCCCGGTCGTGTCGTCCCGTACGTCCCGGTGCGGATATTATATACGTCTATAACGTTATATATCCTAACCTAAGGGAACCTAACATCTCGGATGTAGTATTTCACAACATTCCTGGCTGGTCGGCCCCACTTCTCGGTGGGAACATTATATACGTCTATATCGTAATATAACCAAACCTAACCCATCTAGACCCTCTCTGGTAATGTTTTACAGAATCCCGGTCGTGTCGTCCCGTACGTCTCGGTGCGGACATTATATACGTCTATAACGTTATATTCTAACCTAAGGCAACTTAACCTCTCGGATGTAGTATTTTCCAACAGTCTTGGCGGGTCGGACCCTACTTCTCGGTGGGCACATTATATACGTCTATATCGCAATATAACCCAACCTAACCCATCTAGAACCTCGCTGGTAATGTTTTACAGAATCCCGGTCGTGTCGTCTCGTACGTCTCGGTGCGGACATTATATACGTCTATAACGTTATATATCCTAACCTAAGGGAACCTAATATCTCGGATGTAGTATTTCGCAACATTCCTGGCGGGTCGGCCCCTACTTCTCGGTGGGCACATTATATACGTCTATATCGTAATATAACCTAACCTAACCCATCTAGACACTCGCTGTTAATGTTTTACAAAATCCCGGTCGCAGCGGCACGTACGTCTCGATGCAGACGTTATATACGTCTATAACTTTATATATCCTAACCTAAGGGAACCTAACATTTCGGATGTTGTATTTCACAACATTCCTGGCAGGTCGGCCCCTACTTCTCGGTGGGCACATTATATACGTCTATATCGTAATATAACCTAACCTAACCCATCTAGACCCTCGCTGGTAATGTTTTACAGAATCCCGGTCGTGTCGTCTCGTACGCCTCGGTGCGGAAATTATATACGTCTATAACGTTATATATCCTAACCTAAGGGAACCTAACATCTCGGATGTAGTATTTCACAACATTCCTGGCGGGTCGGCCCCTACTTCTCGGTGGGCACATTATATACGTCTATAACGTAATATAACCTAACCTAACCCATCTAGCCCCTAGCTGGGAATGTTTTACAGAATCCCGGTCGTGTCGTCCCGTACGTCTCGGTGCGGACATTATATACGTCTATAACGTTATATATCCTAACCTAAGGGAACCTAACATTTCGGATGTAGCATTTCACAACATTCCTGGCAGGTCGGCCCCTATTTCTCGGTGGGCACATTATATACGTCTATATCGTAATATAACCTAACCTAACCCATCTAGACCCTCGCTGGTAATGTTTTACAAAATCCCGGTCGTGTCGGCCCGTACTTCTCGGTGGGGACATTATTTACGTCTATAACGTTATATATCCTAACCTAAGGGAACCTAAAATCTCGGATGTAGTACTTCACAACATTCCTGGCGGGTCGGCCCCTACTTCTCGGTGGGCACATTACATACGTCTATATCGTAATATAACCTAACCTAACCCATCTAGACCCTCGCAGGTAATGTTTTACAAAATCCCGGTCTTGTCGGCCCGTACTTCTCCGTGGGGACATTATATACGTCTATATCGTTATATATCCTAACCTAAGGCAACCTAACATCACGGATGTAGTATTTCACAACATTCCCGGCTGGTCGGCCCCACTTCTCGGTGGGAATATTATATTCGTTTATAACGTAGTATAACCTAACCTAACCCATCTAGCCCCTCGCTTGTAACGTTTTGCAGAATCCCGGTCGTGTCGGCCCGTACGTCTCGGTGCGGACATTAGATACGTCTATAACGTTATACATCCTAACCTAAGGGAACCTAACATCTCGGATGTAGTATTTCACAACATTCCTGGCTGGTCGGCCCCACTTCTCGGTGGGAACATTATATACGTTTATAACGAAGTATAACCTAACCTAACCCATCTAGACCCTCGCTTGTAACGTTTTACAGAATCCCGGTCGTGTCGTCCCGTACGTCTCGGTGCGGACATTATATACGTCTATAACGTTATATATCCTAACCAAAGGCAACCTAACATCTCGAATGTAGTGTTTCACAACATTCCTGGCGGGTCGGCCCCACTTCTCGGTGGGAACATTATATACGTTTATAACGTAATATAACCTAACCTAACCCATCTAGTCCCTCGCTGGTTGTTTTACAAAATCCCAGTCGTGTCGGCCCGTACTTTTCCGTGTGGACATTATATACGTCTATAATTTTATATATCCTAACCTAAGGCAACTTAACATCTCGGATGTAGTATTTTCCAACATTCCCGGCGGGTCAGTCCCTACTTCTCGGTGGGCACATTATATACGTCTATATCGTAATATAACCTAACCTAACCCATCTAGACCCTCGCTGGTAATGTTTTACAGAATCCCGGTCGTGTCGTCTCGTAGGTCTCGGTGCGGACATTATATACGTCTATATCGTTATATATCCTAACCTAAGGCAACCTAACATCTCGGATGTAGTATTTTCCAACATCCCTGGCGGGGCGGCCGCTACTTCTCGGTGGGAACATTATATACGTCTATATCGTAATATAACCTAACCTAACCCACCTAGACACTCGCTGGTAATGTTTTACAAAATCCCGGTCGTGTCGGCCCGCACTTCTCGGTGGGGACATTATTTACGTCTATAACGTTATATAGCCTAACCTAAGGGAACCTATCATCTCGGATGTAGTATTTCACAACATTCCTGGCTGGTCGGCCCCACTTCTCGGTGGGAACATTATATACGTTTATAACGAAGTATAACCTAACCTAACCCATCTAGACCCTCGCTTGTAACGTTTTACAGAATCCCGGTCGTGTCTTCCCGTACGTCCCGGTGCGGATATTATATACGTCTATAACGTTATATATCCTATCCTAAGGGAACCTAACATCTCGGATGTAGTATTTCACAGCATTCCTGGCTGGTCGGCCCCACTTCTCGGTGGGAACATTATATACGTCTATATCGTAATATAACCAAACCTAACCCATCTAGACCCTCTCTGGTAATGTTTTACAGAATCCCGGTCGTGTCGTCCCGTACGTCTCGGTGCGGACATTATATACGTCTATAACGTTATATTCTAACCTAAGGCAACTTAACCTCTCGGATGTAGTATTTTCCAACAGTCTTGGCGGGTCGGACCCTACTTCTCGGTGGGCACATTATATACGTCTATATCGTAATATAACCCAACCTAACCCATCTAGACCCTCGCTGGTAATGTTTTACAGAATCCCGGTCGTGTCGTCCCGTACGTCCCGGTGCGGACATTATATACGTCTATAACGTTATATATCCTAACCTAAGGCAACTTAACCTCTCGGATGTAGTATTTTCCAACAGTCTTGGCGGGTCGGACCCTACTTCTCGGTGGGCACATTATATACGTCTATATCGTAATATAACCTAACCTAAACCATCTAGAACCTCGCTGGTAATGTTTTACAGAATCCCGGTCGTGTCGTCTCGTACGTCTCGGTGCGGACATTATATACGTCTATAACGTTATATATCCTAACCTAAGGGAACCTAATATCTCGGATGTAGTGTTTCGCAACATTTCTGGCGGGTCGGCCCCTACTTCTCGGTGGGCACATTATATACGTCTATATCGTAATATAACCTAACCTAACCCATCTAGACACTCGCTGTTAATGTTTTACAAAATCCCGGTCGCAGCGGCACGTACGTCTCGCTGCAGACGTTATATACGTCTATAACTTTATATATCCTAACCTAAGGGAACCTAACATCTCGGATGTAGTATTTCACAACATTCCTGGCTGGTCGGCCCCACTTCTCGGTGGGAACATTATATAGGTTTATAGCGTAATATAACCAAACCTAACCCATCTAGACCCTCGCTGGTAATGTTTTACAAAATCCCGGTCGAGTCGGCCCGTACTTCTCGGTGGGGACATTATTTACGTCTATAACGTTATATATCCTAACCTAAGGGAACCTAACATTTCGGATGTTGTATTTCACAACATTCCTGGCGGGTCGGCCCCTACTTCTCGGTGGGCACATTATATACGTCTATATCGTAATATAACCTAACCTAACCCATCTAGCCCCTCGCTGGTTATGTTTTACAAAATCCCAGTCGTGTCGGCCCGTACTTTTCCGTGGGGACATTATATACGTCTATAATTTTATATATCCTAACCTAAGGCAACTTAACATCTCGGATGTAGTATTTTCCAACATTCCTGGCGGGTCAGTCCCTACATCTCGGTGGGCACATTATATACGTCTATATCGTAATATAACCTAACCTAACCCATCTAGACCCTCGCTGGTAATGTTTTACAGAATCCCGGTCGTGTCGTCTCGTACGCCTCGGTGCGGAAATTATATACGTCTATAACGTTATATATCCTAACCTAAGGGAACCTAAAATCTCGGATGTAGTACTTCACAACATTCCTGGCGGGTCGGCCCCTACTTCTCGGTGGGCACATTATATACGTCTATATCGTAATATAAGCTAACCTAACCCATCTAGCCCCTCGCTGGTTATGTTTTACAAAATCCCAGTCGAGTCGGCCCGTACTTCTCGGTGGGGACATTATTTACGTCTATAACGTTATATATCCTAACCTAAGGGAACCTAACATTTCGGATGTTGTATTTCACAACATTCCTGGCAGGTCGGCCCCTACTTCTCGGTGGGCACATTATATACGTCTATATCGTAATATAACCTAACCTAACCCATCTAGACCCTCGCTGGTAATGTTTTACAGAATCCCGGTCGTGTCGTCTCGTACGCCTCGGTGCGGAAATTATATACGTCTATAACGTTATATATCCTAACCTAAGGGAACCTAACATCTCGGATGTAGTATTTCACAACATTCCTGGCGGGTCGGCCCCTACTTCTCGGTGGGCACATTATATACGTCTATAACGTAATATAACCTAACCTAACCCATCTAGCCCCTAGCTGGGAATGTTTTACAGAATCCCGGTCGTGTCGTCCCGTACGTCTCGGTGCGGACATTATATACGTCTATAACGTTATATATCCTAACCTAAGGGAACCTAACATTTCGGATGTAGCATTTCACAACATTCCTGGCAGGTCGGCCCCTATTTCTCGGTGGGCACATTATATACGTCTATATCGTAATATAACCTAACCTAACCCATCTAGACCCTCGCTGGTAATGTTTTACAAAATCCCGGTCGTGTCGGCCCGTACTTCTCGGTGGGGACATTATTTACGTCTATAACGTTATATATCCTAACCTAAGGGAACCTAAAATCTCGGATGTAGTACTTCACAACATTCCTGGCGGGTCGGCCCCTACTTCTCGGTGGGCACATTATATACGTCTATATCGTAATATAACCTAACCTAACCCATCTAGCCCCTCGCTGGTTATGTTTTACAAAATCCCAGTCGAGTCGGCCCGTACTTCTCGGTGGGGACATTATTTACGTCTATAACGTTATATATCCTAACCTAAGGGAACCTAACATTTCGGATGTTGTATTTCACAACATTCCTGGCAGGTCGGCCCCTACTTCTCGGTGGGCACATTATATACGTCTATATCGTAATATAACCTAACCTAACCCATCTAGACCCTCGCTGGTAATGTTTTACAGAATTCCGGTCGTGTCGTCTCGTACATCTCGGTGCGGACATTATATACGTTTATAACGTTATATATCCTAACCTAAGGGAACCTAACATCTCGAATGTAGTATTTCACAACATTCCTGGCGGGTCGGCCCCCACTTCTCGGTGGGCACATTATATACGTCTATATCGTAATATAACCTAACCTAACCCATCTACACCCTCGCTGGTAATGTTTTACAGAATCCCGGTCGTGTCGTCTCGTACGCCTCGGTGCGGATATTATATACGTCTATAACGTTATATATTCTAACCTAAGGGAACCTAAAATCTCGGATGTAGTACTTCACAACATTCCTGGCGGGTCGGCCCCTACTTCTCGGTGGGCACATTATATACGTCTATATCGTAATATAACCTAACCTAACCCATCTAGCCCCTCGCTGGTTATGTTTTACAAAATCCCAGTCGAGTCGGCCCGTACTTCTCGGTGGGGACATTATTTACGTCTATAACGTTATATATCCTAACCTAAGGGAACCTAACATTTCGGATGTTGTATTTCACAACATTCCTGGCGGGTCGGCCCCTACTTCTCGGTGGGCACATTATATACGTCTATATCGTAATATAACCTAACCTAACCCATCTAGACCCTCGCTGGTAATGTTTTACAGAATTCCGGTCGTGTCGTCTCGTACATCTCGGTGCGGACATTATATACGTTTATAACGTTATATATCCTAACCTAAGGGAACCTAACATCTCGAATGTAGTATTTCACAACATTCCTGGCGGGTCGGCCCCCACTTCTCGGTGGGCACATTATATACGTCTATATCGTAATATAACCTAACCTAACCTATCTACACCCTCGCTGGTAATGTTTTACAGAATCCCGGTCGTGTCGTCTCGTACGTCTCGGTGCGGATATTATATACGTCTATAACGTTATATATTCTAACCTAAGGCAACTTAACATCTCCGATGTAGTATTTTCCAACATTCCTGGCGGCTCGGCCCCTACTTCTCGGTGGGCACATTATATACGTCTATAACGTAATATAACCTAACCTAACCCATCTAGACCCTCGCTGGTAATGTTTTACAGAATCCCGGTCGTGTCGTCTCGTACGTCTCGGTGCGGAAATTATATACGGCTATAACGTTATATATCCTAACCTAAGGGAACCTAACATCTCGGATGTAGTATTTTCCAACATTCCTGGTGGGTCGGCCCCTACTTCTCGGTGGGCACATTATATACGTCTATATCGTAAAATAACCTAACCTAACCCATCTAGACCATCGTTGGTAATGTTTTACAGAATCCCGGTCGTGTCGTCTCGTACGTCTCGGTGCGGATATTATATACGTCTATAACGTTATATATTCTAACCTAAGGCAACTTAACATCTCCGATGTAGTATTTTCCAACATTCCTGGCGGGTCGGCCCCTACTTCTCGGTGGGCACATTATATACGTCTATAACGTAATATAACCTAACCTAACCCATCTAGCACCTAGCTGGGAATGTTTTACAGAATCCCGGTCGTGTCGTCCCGTACGTCTCGGTGCGGACATTATATACGTCTATAACGTTATATATCCTAACCTAAGGGAACCTAACATTTCGGATGTAGCATTTCACAACATTCCTGGCAGGTCGGCCCCTATTTCTCGGTGGGCACATTATATACGTCTATATCGTAATATAACCTAACCTAATGCATCTAGACCCTCGCTGGTAATGTTTTACAAAATCCCGGTCGTGTCGGCCAGTACTTCTCGGTGGGGACATTATTTACGTCTATAACGTTATATATCCTAACCTAAGGGAACCTAAAATCTCGGATGTAGTACTTCACAACATTCCTGGCGGGTCGGCCCCTACTTCTCGGTGGGCACATTACATACGTCTATATCGTAATATAACCTAACCTAACCCATCTAGACCCTCGCAGGTAATGTTTTACAAAATCCCGGTCTTGTCGGCCCGTACTTCTCCGTGGGGACATTATATACGTCTATATCGTTATATATCCTAACCTAAGGCAACCTAACATCACGGATGTAGTATTTCACAACATTCCCGGCTGGTCAGCCCCACTTCTCGGTGGGAATATTATATACGTTTATAACGTAGTATAACCTAACCTAACCCATCTAGCCCCTCGCTTGTAATGTTTTGCAGAATCCCGGTCGTGTCGGCCCGTACGTCTCGGTGCGGACATTATATACGTCTATAACGTTATATATCCTAACCTAAGGGAACCTAACATCTCGGATGTAGTATTTCACAACATTCCTGGCTGGTCGGCCCCACTTCTCGGTGGGAACATTATATACGTTTATAACGAAGTATAACCTAACCTAACCCATCTAGACCCTCGCTTGTAACGTTTTACAGAATCCCGGTCGTGTCGTCCCGTACGTCTCGGTGCGGACATTATATACGTCTATAACGTTATATATCCTAACCAAAGGCAACCTAACATCTCGAATGTAGTGTTTCACAACATTCCTGGCGGGTCGGCCCCACTTCTCGGTGGGAACATTATATACGTTTATAACGTAATATAACCTAACCTAACCCATCTAGTCCCTCGCTGGTTGTTTTACAAAATCCCAGTCGTGTCGGCCCGTACTTTTCCGTGTGGACATTATATACGTCTATAATTTTATATATCCTAACCTAAGGCAACTTAACATCTCGGATGTAGTATTTTCCAACATTCCCGGCGGGTCAGTCCCTACTTCTCGGTGGGCACATTATATACGTCTATATCGTAATATAACCTAACCTAACCCATCTAGACCCTCGCTGGTAATGTTTTACAAAATCCCGGTCGAGTCGGCCCGTACTTCTCGGTGGGGACATTATTTACGTCTATAACGTTATATATCCTAACCTAAGGGAACCTAACATTTCGGATGTTGTATTTCACAACATTCCTGGCGGGTCGGCCCCTACTTCTCGGTGGGCACATTATATACGTCTATATCGTAATATAACCTAACCTAACCCATCTAGCCCCTCGCTGGTTATGTTTTACAAAATCCCAGTCGTGTCGGCCCGTACTTTTCCGTGGGGACATTATATACGTCTATAATTTTATATATCCTAACCTAAGGCAACTTAACATCTCGGATGTAGTATTTTCCAACATTCCTGGCGGGTCAGTCCCTACATCTCGGTGGGCACATTATATACGTCTATATCGTAATATAACCTAACCTAACCCATCTAGACCCTCGCTGGTAATGTTTTACAGAATCCCGGTCGTGTCGTCTCGTACGCCTCGGTGCGGAAATTATATACGTCTATAACGTTATATATCCTAACCTAAGGGAACCTAACATCTCGGATGTAGTATTTCACAACATTCCTGGCGGGTCGGCCCCACTTCTCGGTGGGAACATTATATACGTTTATAACATAATATAACCTAACCTAACCCATCTAGCCCCTCGCTGGTAATGTTTTACAAAATCACAGTCGTGTCGGCCAGTACTTTTCCGTGGGGACATTATATACGTCTATACTTTTATATATCCTAACCTAAGGCAACTTAACATCTCGGATGTAGTATTTTCCAACATTCCTGGCGGGTCGGCCCCTACTTCTCGGTGGGCACATTATATACGTCTTATCGTAATATAACCTAACCTAACCCATCTGGACCCTCGCTGGTAATGTTTCACAGAATCCCGGTCGTGTCGTCTCGTACGTCTCGGTGCGGACATTATATACGTCTATAACGTTATATATCCTAACCTAAGGGAACCTAACATCTCGGATGTAGTATTTCACAACATTCCTGGCTGGTCGGCCCCACTTCTCGGTGGGAACATTATATACGTCTATATCGTAATATAACCAAACCTAACCCATCTAGACCCTCTCTGGTAATGTTTTACAGAATCCCGGTCGTGTCGTCCCGTACGTCTCGGTGCGGACATTATATACGTCTATAACGTTATATATCCTAACCTAAGGCAACTTAACCTCTCGGATGTAGTATTTTCCAACAGTCTTGGCGGGTCGGACCCTACTTCTCGGTGGGCACATTATATACGTCTATATCGTAATATAACCTAACCTAAACCACCTAGAACCTCGCTGGTAATGTTTTACAGAATCCCGGTCGTGTCGTCTCGTACGTCTCGGTGCGGACATTATATACGTCTATAACGTTATGTATCCTAACCTAAGGGAACCTAACATCTCGGATGTAGTATTTCACAACATTCCTGGCGGGTCGGCCCCTACTTCTCGGTGGGCACATTATACACATCTGTAACGTAATATAACCTAACCTAAGCCACCTACACCCTCGCTTGTAATGTTTCACAGAATCCCGTTCGTGTCTTCCCGTACGTCACGAAGCCGGACATTATATACGTCTATAAATTTATATATCCTAACCTAAGACAACCTAACATCTCGAATGTAGTATTTCACAACATTCCTGGCGGGTCGGCCCCACTTCTCGGTGGGAACATTATTTACGTCTATGACGTAATATAACCTAACCTAACCCATCTAGACCCTCGCTGGTAATGTTGTACAGAATCCCGGTCGTGTCGTCTCGTACGTCTCGGTGCGGACATTATATATGTCTATAACGTTATATATCCTAACCTAAGGCAACTTAACATCTCGGATGTAGTATTTTCCAACATTCCTGGCGGGTCGGCCCCTACTTCTCGGTGGGCACATTATATACGTCTATATCGTAATATAACCTAACCTAACCCATCTAGACCCTCGCTGGTAATGTTTTACAGAATCCCTGTCGTGTCGTCTCGTACGTCTCGGTGCGGATATTATATACGTCTATAACGTTATATATTCTAACCTAAGGCAACTTAACATCTCCGATGTAGTATTTTCCAACAGTCCTGGCGGGTCGGCCCCTACTTCTCGGTGGGCACATTATATACGTCTATAACGTAATATAACCTAACCTAACCCATCTAGCCCCTCGCTTGTAATGTTTTACAGAATCCCGGTCGCGTCGTCCCGTACGTCTCGGTGCGGACATTATATACGTCTATAACGTTATATATTCTAACCCAAGGCAACTTAACCTCTCGGATGTAGTATTTTCCAACAGTCTTGGCGGGTCGGACCCTACTTCTCGGTGGGCACATTATATACGTCTATATCGTAATATAACCTAACCTAAACCATCTAGAACCTCGCTGGTAATGTTTTACAGAATCCCGGTCGTGTCGTCTCGTACGTCTCGGTGCGGACATTATATACGTCTATAACGTTATATATCCTAACCTAAGGGAACCTAACATCTCGGATGTAGTATTTCACAACATTCAAGGCGGGTCGGCGCCACTTCTCGGTGGGAACATTATATACGTTTATAACATAATATAACCTAACCTAACCCATCTAGCCCCTCGCTGGTAATGTTTTACAAAATCACAGTCGTGTCGGCCCGTACTTTTCCGTGGGGACATTATATACGTCTATACTTTTATATATCCTAACGTAAGGCAACTTAACATCTCGGATGTAGTATTTTCCAACATTCCTGGCGGGTCGGCCGCTACTTCTCGGTGGGCACATTATATACGTCTATATCGTAATATAACCTAACCTAACCCATCTAGACCCTCGCTGGTAATGTTTCACAGAATCCCGGTCGTGTCGTCTCGTACGTCTCGGTGCGGATATTATATACGTCTATAACGTTATATATCCTAACCTAAGGGAACCTAACATCTCGGATGTAGTATTTCACAACATTCCTGGCTGGTCGGCCCCCACTTCTCGGTGGGCACATTATATACGTCTATATCGTAATATAACCTAACCTAACCCATCTACACCCTCGCTGGTAATGTTTTACAGAATCCCGGTCGTGTCGTCTCGTACGTCTCGGTGCGGATATTATATACGTCTATAACGTTATATATTCTAACCTAAGGCAAATTAACATCTCCGATGTAGTATTTTCCAACATTCCTGGCGGCTCGGCCCCTACTTCTCGGTGGGCACATTATATACGTCTATAACGTAATATAACCTAACCTAACCCATCTAGACCCTCGCTGGTAATGTTTTACAGAATCCCGGTCGTGTCGTCTCGTACGCCTCGGTGCGGAAATTATATACGGCTATAACGTTATATATCCTAACCTAAGGGAACCTAACATCTCGGATGTAGTATTTTCCAACATTCCTGGTGGGTCGGACCCTACTTCTCGGTGGGCACATTATATACGTCTATATCGTAAAATAACCTAACCTAACCCATCTAGACCCTCGCTGGTAATGTTTTACAGAATCCCGGTCGTGTCGTCTCGTACGTCTCGGTGCGGACATTATATACGTCTATAACGTTATATATCCTAACCTAAGGGAACCTAACATCTCGGATGTAGTATTTCACAACATTCCTGGCTGGTCGGCCCCACTTCTCGGTGGGAACATTATATAGGTTTATAGCGTAATATAACCAAACGTAACCCATCTAGACCCTCGCTGGTAATGTTTTACAAAATCCCGGTCGAGTCGGCGCGTACTTCTCGGTGGGGACATTATTTACGTCTATAACGTTATATATCCTAACCTAAGGGAACCTAACATTTCGGATGTTGTATTTCACAACATTCCTGGCGGGTCGGCCCCTACTTCTCGGTGGGCACATTATATACGTCTGTATCGTAATATAGCCTAACCTAACCCATCTAGCCCCTCGCTGGTTATGTTTTACAAAATCCCAGTCGTGTGGGCCCGTACTTTTCCGTGGGGACATTATATACGTCTATAATTTTATATATCCTAACCTAAGGCAACTTAACATCTCGGATGTAGTATTTTCCAACATTCCTGGCGGGTCAGTCCCTACATCTCGGTGGGCACATTATATACGTCTATATCGTAATATAACCTAACCTAACCCATCTAGACCCTCGCTGGTAATGTTTTACAGAATCCCGGTCGTGTCGTCTCGTACGCCTCGGTGCGGAAATTATATACGTCTATAACGTTATATATCCTAACCTAAGGGAACCTAACATCTCGGATGTAGTATTTCACAACATTCCTGGCGGGTCGGCCCCACTTCTCGGTGGGAACATTATATACGTTTATAACATAATATAACCTAACCTAACCCATCTAGCCCCTCGCTGGTAATGTTTTACAAAATCACAGTCGTGTCGGCCAGTACTTTTCCGTGGGGACATTATATACGTCTGTACTTTTATATATCCTAACCTAAGGCAACTTAACATCTCGGATGTAGTATTTTCCAACATTCCTGGCGGGTCGGCCCCTACTTCTCGGTGGGCACATTATATACGTCTTACCGTAATATAACCTAACCTAACCCATCTGGACCCTCGCTGGTAATGTTTCACAGAATCCCGGTCGTGTCGTCTCGTACGTCTCGGTGCGGACATTATATACGTCTATAACGTTATATATCCTAACCTAAGGGAACCTAACATCTCGCATGTAGTATTTCACAACATTCCTGGCTGGTCGGCCCCACTTCTCGGTGGGAACATTATATACGTCTATATCGTAATATAACCAAACCTAACCCATCTAGACCCTCTCTGGTAATGTTTTACAGAATCCCGGTCGTGTCGTCCCGTACGTCTCGGTGCGGACATTATATACGTCTATAACGTTATATATCCTAACCTAAGGCAACTTAACCTCTCGGATGTAGTATTTTCCAACAGTCTTGGCGGGTCGGACCCTACTTCTCGGTGGGCACATTATATACGTCTATATCGTAATATAACCTAACCTAAACCATCTAGAACCTCGCTGGTAATGTTTTACAAAATCCCGGTCGAGTCGGCCCGTACTTCTCGGTGGGGACATTATTTACGTCTATAACGTTATATATCCTAACCTAAGGGAACCTAACATTTCGGATGTTGTATTTCACAACATTCCTGGCGGGTCGGCCCCTACTTCTCGGTGGGCACATTATATACGTCTATATCGTAATATAGCCTAACCTAACCCATCTAGCCCCTCGCTGGTTATGTTTTGCAAAATCCCAGTCGTGTGGGCCCGTACTTTTCCGTGGGGACATTATATATGTCTATAATTTTATGTATCCTAACCTAAGGCAACCTAACATCTCGGATGTAGTATTTTCCAACAGTCTTGGCGGGTCGGACCCTACTTCTCGGTGGGCACATTATATACGTCTATATCGTAATGTAACCTAACCTAACCCATCTAGACCCTCTTTGGTAATGTTTTACAGAATCCCGGGCGTGTCGTCTCGTACGTCTCGGTGCGGATATTATATACGTCTATAACGTTATACATCCTAACCTAAGGGAACCTAACATCTCGGATGTAGTATTTCACAACATTCCTGGCGGGTCGGCCCCACTTCTCGGTGGGAACATTATATACGTTTATAACATAATATAACCTAACCTAACCCATCTAGCCCCTCGCTGGTAATGTTTTACAAAATCACAGTCGTGTCGGCCCGTACTTTTCCGTGGGGACATTATATACGTCTATACTTTTATATATCCTAACCTAAGGCAACTTAACATCTCGGATGTAGTATTTTCCAACATTCCTGGCGGGTCGGCCGCTACTTCTCGGTGGGCACATTATATACGTCTATATCGTAATATAACCTAACCTAACCCATCTAGACCCTCGCTGGTAATGTTTCACAGAATCCCGGTCGTGTCGTCTCGTACGTCTCGGTGCGGATATTATATACGTCTATAACGTTATATATCCTAACCTAAGGGAACCTAACATCTCGGATGTAGTATTTCACAACATTCCTGGCTGGTCGGCCCCACTTCTCGGTGGGCACATTATATACGTCTATATCGTAATATAACCTAACCTAACCCATCTACACCCTCGCTGGTAATGTTTTACAGAATCCCGGTCGTGTCGTCTCGTACGTCTCGGTGCGGATATTATATACGTCTATAACGTTATATATTCTAACCTAAGGCAAATTAACATCTCCGATGTAGTATTTTCCAACATTCCTGGCGGCTCGGCCGCTACTTCTCGGTGGGCACATTATATACGTCTATATCGTAATATAACCTAACCTAACCCATCTAGACCCTCGCTGGTAATGTTTCACAGAATCCCGGTCGTGTCGTCTCGTACGTCTCGGTGCGGAAATTATATACGGCTATAACGTTATATATCCTAACCTAAGGGAACCTAACATCTCGGATGTAGTATTTTCCAACATTCCTGGTGGGTCGGACCCTACTTCTCGGTGGGCACATTATATACGTCTATATCGTAAAATAACCTAACCTAACCCATCTAGACCCTCGCAGGTAATGTTTTACAAAATCCCGGTCTTGTCGGCCCGTACTTCTCCGTGGGGACATTATATACGTCTATATCGTTATATATCCTAACCTAAGGGAACCTAACATCTCGGATGTAGTATTTCACAACATTCCTGGCTGGTCGGCCCCACTTCTCGGTGGGCACATTATATACGTCTATATCGTAATATAACCTAACCTAACCCATCTACACCCTCGCTGGTAATGTTTTACAGAATCCCGGTCGTGTCGTCTCGTACGTCTCGGTGCGGATATTATATACGTCTATAATTTTATATATCCTAACCTAAGGCAACTTAACATCTCGGATGTAGTATTTTCCAACAGTCTTGGCGGGTCGGACCCTACTTCTCGGTGGGCACATTATATACGTCTATATCGTAATGTAACCTAACCTAACCCACCTAGACCCTCTTTGGTAATGTTTTACAGAATCCCGGTCGTGTCGTCTCGTACGTCTCGGTGCGGATATTATATACGTCTATAACGTTATACATCCTAACCTAAGGGAACCTAACATCTCGGATGTAGTATTTCACAACATTCCTGGCGGGTCGGTCCCACTTCTCGGTGGGAACATTATATACGTTTATAACATAATATAACCTAACCTAACCCATCTAGCCCCTCGCTGGTAATGTTTTAAAAAATCACAGTCGTGTCGGCCCGTACTTTTCCGTGGGGACATTATATACGTCTATAACGTTATATATCCTAACCTAAGGCAGCTTAACCTCTCGGATGTAGTATTTTCCAACAGTCTTGGCGGGTCGGACCCTACTTCTCGGTGGGCACATTATATACGTCTATATCGTAATATAACCTAACCTAACCCATCTAGACCGTCGCTGGTAATGTTTTACAGAATCCCGGTCGTGTCGTCCCGTACGTCTCGGTGCGGACATTATATACGTCTATAACGTTATATATCCTAACCCAAGGCAACTTAACCTCTCGGATGTAGTATTTTCCAACAGTCTTGGCGGGTCGGACCCTACTTCTCGGTGGGCACATTATATACGTCTATATCGTAATATAACCTAACCTAAACCATCTAGAACCTCGCTGGTAATGTTTTACAGAATCCCGGTCGTGTCGTCTCGTACGTCTCGGTGCGGACATTATATACGTCTATAACGTTATATATCCTAACCTAAGGGAACCTAACATCTCGGATGTAGTATTTCACAACATTCAAGGCGGGTCGGCGCCACTTCTCGGTGGGAACATTATATACGTTTATAACATAATATAACCTAACCTAACCCATCTAGCCCCTCGCTGGTAATGTTTTACAAAATCACAGTCGTGTCTGCCCGTACTTTTCCGTGGGGACATTATATACGTCTATACTTTTATATATCCTAACCTAAGGCAACTTAACATCTCGGATGTAGTATTTTCCAACATTCCTGGCGGGTCGGCCGCTACTTCTCGGTGGGCACATTATATACGTCTATATCGTAATATAACCTAACCTAACCCATCTAGACCCTCGCTGGTAATGTTTCACAGAATCCCGGTCGTGTCGTCTCGTACGTCTCGGTGCGGATATTATATACGTCTATAACGTTATATATCCTAACCTAAGGGAACCTAACATCTCGGATGTAGTATTTCACAACATTCCTGGCTGGTCGGCCCCCACTTCTCGGTGGGCACATTATATACGTCTATATCGTAATATAACCTAACCTAACCCATCTACACCTTCGCTGGTAATGTTTTACAGAATCCCGGTCGTGTCGTCTCGTACGTCTCGGTGCGGATATTATATACGTCTATAACGTTATATATTCTAACCTAAGGCAAATTAACTTCTCCGATGTAGTATTTTCCAACATTCCTGGCGCTCGGCCCCCACTTCTCGGTGGGCACATTATATACGTCTATAACGTAATATAACCTAACCTAACCCATCTAGACCCTCGCTGGTAATGTTTTACAGAATCCCGGTCGTGTCGTCTCGTACGCCTTGGTGCGGAAATTATATACGGCTATAACGTTATATATTCTAACCTAAGGGAACCTAACATCTCGGATGTAGTATTTTCCAACATTCCTGGTGGGTCGGACCCTACTTCTCGGTGGGCACATTATATACGTCTATATCGTAAAATAACCTAACCTAACCCATCTAGACCCTCGCTGGTAATGTTTTACAGAATCCCGGTCGTGTCGTCTCGTACGTCTCGGTGCGGACATTATATACGTCTATAACGTTATATATCCTAACCTAAGGGAACCTAATATCTCGGATGTAGTATTTCACAACATTCCTGGCGGGTCGGCCCCTACTTCTCGGTGGGCACATTATATACGTCTATATCGTAATATAACCTAACCTAACCCATCTAGACACTCGCTGGTAATGTTTTACAGAATCCCTGTCGTGTCGTCTCGTACGTCTCGGTGCGGATATTATATACGTCTATAACGTTATATATTCTAACCTAAGGCAACTTAACATCTCCGATGTAGTATCTTCCAACAGTCCTGGCGGGTCGGCCCCTACTTCTCGGTGGGCACATTATATACGTCTATAACATAATATGACCTAACCTAACCCATCTAGCCCCTCGCTTGTAATGTTTTACAGAATCCCGGTCGCGTCGTCCCGTACGTCTCGGTGCGGACATTATATACGTCTATAACGTTATATATCCTAACCTAAGGCAGCTTAACCTCTCGGATGTAGTATTTTCCAACAGTCTTGGCGGGTCGGACCCTACTTCTCGGTGGGCACATTATATACGTCTATATCGTAATATAACCTAACCTAACCCATCTAGACCGTCGCTGGTAATGTTTTACAGAATCCCGGTCGTGTCGTCCCGTACGTCTCGGTGCGGACATTATATACGTCTATAACGTTATGTATCCTAACCCAAGGCAACTTAACCTCTCGGATGTATTATTTTCCAACAGTCTTGGCGGGTCGGACCCTACTTCTCGGTGGGCACATTATATACGTCTATATCGTAATGTAACCTAACCTAACCCATCTAGACCCTCGCTGGTAATGTTTTACAGAATCCCGGTCGAGTCGTCCCGTACGTCTCGGTGCGGACATTATATACGTCTATAAAGTTATATATCCTAACCTAAGGCAACTTAACCTCTCGGATGTAGTATTTTCCAACAGTCTTGGCGGGTCGGACCCTACTTCTCGGTGGGCACATTGTATACTTCTATATCGTAATATCACCTAACCTAACCCATCTAGACCCTCGCTGGTAATGTTTTACAGAATCCCGGTCGTGTCGTCTCGTACGCCTCGGTGCGGATATTATATACGTCTATAACGTTATATATTCTAACCTAAGGCAACTTAACATCTCCGATGTAGTATTTTCCAACATTCCTGGCGGGTCGGCCCCTACTTCTCGGTGGGCACATTATATACGTCTATAACGTAATATAACCTAACCTAACCCATCTAGCCCCTAGCTGGGAATGTTTTACAGAATCCCGGTCGTGTCGTCCCGTACGTCTCGGTGGGGACATTATTTACGTCTATAACGTTATATATCCTAACCTAAGGGAACCTAAAATCTCGGATGTAGTACTTCACAACATTCCTGGCGGGTCGGCCCCTACTTCTCGGTGGGCACATTATATACGTCTATATCGTAATATAACCTAACCTAACCCATCTAGCCCCTCGCTGGTTATGTTTTACAAAATCCCAGTCGTGTCGGCCCGTACTTTTCCGTGGGGACATTATATACGTCTATAATTTTATATATCCTAACCCAAGGCAACTTAACCTCTCGGATGTAGTATTTTCCAACAGTCTTGGCGGGTCGGACCCTACTTCTCGGTGGGCACATTATATACGTCTATAACGTAATATAACCTAACCTAACCCATCTAGCCCCTAGCTGGGAATGTTTTACAGAATCCCGGTCGTGTCGTCCCGTACGTCTCGGTGCGGACATTATATACGTCTATAACGTTATATATCCTAACCTAAGGGAACCTAACATTTCGGATGTAGCATTTCACAACATTCCTGGCAGGTCGGCCCCTATTTCTCGGTGGGCACATTATATACGTCTATATCGTAATATAACCTAACCTAACGCATCTAGACCCTCGCTGGTAATGTTTTACAAAATCCCGGTCGTGTCGGCCAGTACTTCTCGGTGGGGACATTATTTACGTCTATAACGTTATATATCCTAACCTAAGGGAACCTAAAATCTCGGATGTAGTACTTCACAACATTCCTGGCGGGTCGGCCCCTACTTCTCGGTGGGCACATTACATACGTCTATATCGTAATATAACCTAACCTAACCCATCTAGACACTCGCTGTTAATGTTTTACAAAATCCCGGTCGCAGCGGCACGTACGTCTCGATGCAGACGTTATATACGTCTATAACTTTATATATCCTAACCTAAGGGAACCTAACATCTCGGATGTAGTATTTCACAACATTCCTGGCGGGTCGGCCCCTAATTCTCGGTGGGCACATTATATACGTCTATATCGTAATATAACCTAACCTAACCCATCTAGACACTCGCTGTTAATGTTTTACAAAATCCCGGTCGCAGCGGCACGTACGTCTCGATGCAGACGTTATATACGTCTATAACTTTATATATCCTAACCTAAGGGAACCTAACATCTCGGATGTAGTATTTCACAACATTCCT
Organism: Xylocopa violacea; assembly: GCA_963969225.1. Classification (NCBI taxonomy): domain Eukaryota; kingdom Metazoa; phylum Arthropoda; class Insecta; order Hymenoptera; family Apidae; genus Xylocopa; species Xylocopa violacea. The sequence goes on along the minus strand of CAXAJV010000011.1, from coordinate 6,181,022 downwards.
GGCTGGTCGGCCCCACTTCTCGGTGGGAACATTATATAGGTTTATAGCGTAATATAACCAAACCTAACCCATCTAGACCCTCGTTGGTAATGTTTTACAAAATCCCGGTCGAGTCGGCCCGTACTTCTCGGTGGGGACATTATTTACGTCTATAACGTTATATATCCTAACCTAAGGGAACCTAATATTTCGGATGTTGTATTTCACAACATTCCTGGCAGGTCGGCCCCTACTTCTCGGTGGGCACATTATATACGTCTATATCGTAATATAACCTAACCTAACCCATCTAGACCCTCGCTGGTAATGTTTTACAGAATTCCGGTCGTGTCGTCCCGTACGTCTCGGTGCGGACATTATATACGTCTATAACGTTATATTCTAACCTAAGGCAACTTAACCTCTCGGATGTAGTATTTTCCAACAGTCTTGGCGGGTCGGACCCTACTTCTCGGTGGGCACATTATATACGTCTATATCGTAATATAACCTAACCTAAACCATCTAGACCCTCGCTGGTAATGTTTTACAGAATCCCGGGCGTGTCGTCTCGTACGTCTCGGTGCGGATAATATATACGTCTATAACGTTATATATTCTAACCTAAGGCAACTGAACATCTCCGATGTAGTATTTTCCAACATTCCTGGCGGCTCGGCCCCTACTTCTCGGTGGGCACATTATATACGTCTATAACGTAATATAACCTAACCTAACCCATCTAGACCCTCGCTGGTAATGTTTTACAGAATCCCGGTCGTGTCGTCTCGTACGTCTCGGTGCGGAAATTATATACGGCTATAACGTTATATATCCTAACCTAAGGGAACCTAACATCTCGGATGTAGTATTTTCCAACATTCCTGGTGGGTCGGCCCCTACTTCTCGGTGGGCACATTATATACGTCTATATCGTAAAATAACCTAACCTAACCCATCTAGACCCTCGCTGGTAATGTTTTACAGAATCCCGGTCGTGTCGTCTCGTACGTCTCGGTGCGGATATTATATACGTCTATAACGTTATATATTCTAACCTAAGGCAACTTAACATCTCCGATGTAGTATTTTCCAACATTCCTGGCGGGTCGGCCCCTACTTCTCGGTGGGCACATTATATACGTCTATAACGTAATATAACCTAACCTAACCCATCTAGCCCCTAGCTGGGAATGTTTTACAGAATCCCGGTCGTGTCGTCCCGTACGTCTCGGTGCGGACATTATATACGTCTATAACGTTATATATCCTAACCTAAGGGAACCTAACATTTCGGATGTAGCATTTCACAACATTCCTGGCAGGTCGGCCCCTATTTCTCGGTGGGCACATTATATACGTCTATATCGTAATATAACCTAACCTAACCCATCTACACCCTCGCTGGTAATGTTTTACAGAATCCCGGTCGTGTCGTCTCGTACGTCTCGGTGCGGATATTATATACGTCTATAATTTTATATATCCTAACCTAAGGCAACTTAACATCTCGGATGTAGTATTTTCCAACAGTCTTGGCGGGTCGGACCCTACTTCTCGGTGGGCACATTATATACGTCTATATCGTAATGTAACCTAACCTAACCCATCTAGACCCTCTTTGGTAATGTTTTACAGAATCCCGGTCGTGTCGTCTCGTACGTCTCGGTGCGGATATTATATACGTCTATAACGTTATACATCCTAACCTAAGGGAACCTAACATCTCGGATGTAGTATTTCACAACATTCCTGGCGGGTCGGTCCCACTTCTCGGTGGGAACATTATATACGTTTATAACATAATATAACCTAACCTAACCCATCTAGCCCCTCGCTGGTAATGTTTTAAAAAATCACAGTCGTGTCGGCCCGTACTTTTCCGTGGGGACATTATATACGTCTATAACGTTATATATCCTAACCTAAGGCAGCTTAACCTCTCGGATGTAGTATTTTCCAACAGTCTTGGCGGGTCGGACCCTACTTCTCGGTGGGCACATTATATACGTCTATATCGTAATATAACCTAACCTAACCCATCTAGACCGTCGCTGGTAATGTTTTACAGAATCCCGGTCGTGTCGTCCCGTACGTCTCGGTGCGGACATTATATACGTCTATAACGTTATATATCCTAACCCAAGGCAACTTAACCTCTCGGATGTAGTATTTTCCAACAGTCTTGGCGGGTCGGACCCTACTTCTCGGTGGGCACATTATATACGTCTATATCGTAATATAACCTAACCTAAACCATCTAGAACCTCGCTGGTAATGTTTTACAGAATCCCGGTCGTGTCGTCTCGTACGTCTCGGTGCGGACATTATATACGTCTATAACGTTATATATCCTAACCTAAGGGAACCTAACATCTCGGATGTAGTATTTCACAACATTCAAGGCGGGTCGGCGCCACTTCTCGGTGGGAACATTATATACGTTTATAACATAATATAACCTAACCTAACCCATCTAGCCCCTCGCTGGTAATGTTTTACAAAATCACAGTCGTGTCTGCCCGTACTTTTCCGTGGGGACATTATATACGTCTATACTTTTATATATCCTAACCTAAGGCAACTTAACATCTCGGATGTAGTATTTTCCAACATTCCTGGCGGGTCGGCCGCTACTTCTCGGTGGGCACATTATATACGTCTATATCGTAATATAACCTAACCTAACCCATCTAGACCCTCGCTGGTAATGTTTCACAGAATCCCGGTCGTGTCGTCTCGTACGTCTCGGTGCGGATATTATATACGTCTATAACGTTATATATCCTAACCTAAGGGAACCTAACATCTCGGATGTAGTATTTCACAACATTCCTGGCTGGTCGGCCCCCACTTCTCGGTGGGCACATTATATACGTCTATATCGTAATATAACCTAACCTAACCCATCTACACCCTCGCTGGTAATGTTTTACAGAATCCCGGTCGTGTCGTCTCGTACGTCTCGGTGCGGATATTATATACGTCTATAACGTTATATATTCTAACCTAAGGCAAATTAACTTCTCCGATGTAGTATTTTCCAACATTCCTGGCGGCTCGGCCCCCACTTCTCGGTGGGCACATTATATACGTCTATAACGTAATATAACCTAACCTAACCCATCTAGACCCTCGCTGGTAATGTTTTACAGAATCCCGGTCGTGTCGTCTCGTACGCCTTGGTGCGGAAATTATATACGGCTATAACGTTATATATTCTAACCTAAGGGAACCTAACATCTCGGATGTAGTATTTTCCAACATTCCTGGTGGGTCGGACCCTACTTCTCGGTGGGCACATTATATACGTCTATATCGTAAAATAACCTAACCTAACCCATCTAGACCCTCGCTGGTAATGTTTTACAGAATCCCGGTCGTGTCGTCTCGTACGTCTCGGTGCGGACATTATATACGTCTATAACGTTATATATCCTAACCTAAGGGAACCTAATATCTCGGATGTAGTATTTCACAACATTCCTGGCGGGTCGGCCCCTACTTCTCGGTGGGCACATTATATACGTCTATATCGTAATATAACCTAACCTAACCCATCTAGACACTCGCTGGTAATGTTTTACAGAATCCCTGTCGTGTCGTCTCGTACGTCTCGGTGCGGATATTATATACGTCTATAACGTTATATATTCTAACCTAAGGCAACTTAACATCTCCGATGTAGTATTTTCCAACAGTCCTGGCGGGTCGGCCCCTACTTCTCGGTGGGCACATTATATACGTCTATAACATAATATGACCTAACCTAACCCATCTAGCCCCTCGCTTGTAATGTTTTACAGAATCCCGGTCGCGTCGTCCCGTACGTCTCGGTGCGGACATTATATACGTCTATAACGTTATATATCCTAACCTAAGGCAGCTTAACCTCTCGGATGTAGTATTTTCCAACAGTCTTGGCGGGTCGGACCCTACTTCTCGGTGGGCACATTATATACGTCTATATCGTAATATAACCTAACCTAACCCATCTAGACCGTCGCTGGTAATGTTTTACAGAATCCCGGTCGTGTCGTCCCGTACGTCTCGGTGCGGACATTATATACGTCTATAACGTTATGTATCCTAACCCAAGGCAACTTAACCTCTCGGATGTATTATTTTCCAACAGTCTTGGCGGGTCGGACCCTACTTCTCGGTGGGCACATTATATACGTCTATATCGTAATGTAACCTAACCTAACCCATCTAGACCCTCGCTGGTAATGTTTTACAGAATCCCGGTCGTGTCGTCTCGTACGTCTCGGTGCGGATATTATATACGTCTATAACGTTATACATCCTAACCTAAGGGAACCTAACATCTCGGATGTAGTATTTCACAACATTCCTGGCGGGTCGGCCCCACTTCTCGGTGGGAACATTATATACGTTTATAACATAATATAACCTAACCTAACCCATATAGCCCCTCGCTGGTAATGTTTTACAAAATCACAGTCGTGTCGGCCCGTACTTTTCCGTGGGGACATTATATACGTCTATAATTTTATATATCCTAACCTAAGGCAACTTAACATCTCGGATGTAGTATTTTCCAACATTCCTGGCGGGTCGGCCCCTACTTCTCGGTGGGCACATTATATACGTCTATATCGTAATATAACCTAACCTAACCCATCTAGACCCTCGCTGGTAATGTTTTACAGAATCCCTGTCGTGTCGTCTCGTACGTCTCGGTGCGGATATTATATACGTCTATAACGTTATATATTCTAACCTAAGGCAACTTAACATCTCCGATGTAGTATTTTCCAACAGTCCTGGCGGGTCGGCCCCTACTTCTCGGTGGACACATTATATACGTCTATATCGTAATATAACCTAACATAACCCATCTACACCCTCGCTGGTAATGTTTTACAGAATCCCGGTCGTGTTGTCTCGTACGTCTCGGTGCGGATATTATATACGTCTATAACGTTATATATTCTAACCTAAGGCAAATTAACATCTCCGATGTAGTATTTTCCAACATTCCTGGCGGCTCGGCCCCTACTTCTCGGTGGGCACATTATATACGTCTATAACGTAATATAACCTAACCTAACCCATCTAGACCCTCGCTGGTAATGTTTTACAGAATCCCGGTCGTGTCGTCTCGTACGCCTCGGTGCGGAAATTATATACGGCTATAACGTTATATATCCTAACCTAAGGGAACCTAACATCTCGGATGTAGTATTTTCCAACATTCCTGGCGGGTCGGCCGCTACTTCTCGGTGAGCACATTATATACGTCTATATCGTAATATAACCTAACCTAACCCATCTAGACCCTCGCTGGTAATGTTTCACAGAATCCCGGTCGTGTCGTCTCGTACGTCTCGGTGCGGATATTATATACGTCTATAACGTTATATATCCTAACCTAAGGGAACCTAACATCTCGGATGTAGTATTTCACAACATTCCTGGCTGGTCGGCCCCACTTCTCGGTGGGAACATTATATACGTCTATATCGTAATATAACCAAACCTAACCCATCTAGACCCTCTCTGGTAATGTTTTACAGAATCCCGGTCGTGTCGTCCCGTACGTCTCCGCGCGGACATTATATACGTCTATAACGTTATATTCTAACCTAAGGCAACTTAACCTCTCGGATGTAGTATTTTCCAACAGTCTTGGCGGGTCGGACCCTACTTCTCGGTGGGAAAATTATTTACGTCTATAACGTAATATAACTTAACCTAACCCATCTAGACCCTCGCTGGTAATGTTTTACAGAATCCCGGTCGTGTCGTCCCGTACGTCTCGGTGCGGACATTATATACGTCTATAACGTTATATATCCTAACCTAAGGCAGCTTAACCTCTCGGATGTAGTATTTTCCAACAGTCTTGGCGGGTCGGACCCTACTTCTCGGTGGGCACATTATATACGTCTATATCGTAATATAACCTAACCTAACCCATCCAGACCCTCGCTGGTAATGTTTTACAGAATCCCGGTCGTGTCGTCCCGTACGTCTCGGTGCGGACATTATATACGTCTATAACGTTATATATCCTAACCCAAGGCAACTTAACCTCTCGGATGTAGTATTTTCCAACAGTCTTGGCGGGTCGGACCCTACTTCTCGGTGGGCACATTATATACGTCTATATCGTAATATAACCTAACCTAAACCATCTAGAACCTCGCTGGTAATCTTTTACAGAATCCCGGTCGTGTCGTCTCGTACGTCTCGGTGCGGACATTATATACGTCTATAACGTTATATATCCCAACCTAAGGGAACCTAACATCTCGGATGTAGTATTTCACAACATTCCTGGCGGGTCGGCCCCACTTCTCGGTGGGAACATTATATACGTTTATAACGTAGTATAACCTAACCTAACCCATCTAGCCCCTCGCTTGTAATGTTTTACAGAATCCCGGTCGTGTCGTCCCGTACGTCTCGGTGCGGACATTATATACGTCTATAACGTTATATATCCTAACCAAAGGCAACCTAACATCTCGAATGTAGTATTTCAAAACATTCCAGGCGGGTCGGCCCCACTTCTCGGTGGGAACATTATTTACGTCTATAACGTAATATAACCTAACCTAACCCATCTAGACCCTCGCTGGTAATGTTTTACAGAATCCCGGTCGAGTCGTCCCGTACGTCTCGGTGCGGACATTATATACGTCTATAAAGTTATATATCCTAACCTAAGGCAACTTAACCTCTCGGATGTAGTATTTTCCAACAGTCTTGGCGGGTCGGACCCTACTTCTCGGTGGGCACATTGTATACTTCTATATCGTAATATCACCTAACCTAACCCATCTAGACCCTCGCTGGTAATGTTTTACAGAATCCCGGTCGTGTCGTCTCGTACGCCTCGGTGCGGATATTATATACGTCTATAACGTTATATATTCTAACCTAAGGCAACTTAACATCTCCGATGTAGTATTTTCCAACATTCCTGGCGGGTCGGCCCCTACTTCTCGGTGGGCACATTATATACGTCTATAACGTAATATAACCTAACCTAACCCATCTAGCCCCTAGCTGGGAATGTTTTGCAGAATCCCGGTCGTGTCGTCCCGTACGTCTCGGTGGGGACATTATTTACGTCTATAACGTTATATATCCTAACCTAAGGGAACCTAAAATCTCGGATGTAGTACTTCACAACATTCCTGGCGGGTCGGCCCCTACTTCTCGGTGGGCACATTATATACGTCTATATCGTAATATAACCTAACCTAACCCATCTAGCCCCTCGCTGGTTATGTTTTACAAAATCCCAGTCGTGTCGGCCCGTACTTTTCCGTGGGGACATTATATACGTCTATAATTTTATATATCCTAACCCAAGGCAACTTAACCTCTCGGATGTAGTATTTTCCAACAGTCTTGGCGGGTCGGACCCTACTTCTCGGTGGGCACATTATATACGTCTATAACGTAATATAACCTAACCTAACCCATCTAGCCCCTAGCTGGGAATGTTTTACAGAATCCCGGTCGTGTCGTCCCGTACGTCTCGGTGCGGACATTATATACGTCTATAACGTTATATATCCTAACCTAAGGGAACCTAACATTTCGGATGTAGCATTTCACAACATTCCTGGCAGGTCGGCCCCTATTTCTCGGTGGGCACATTATATACGTCTATATCGTAATATAACCTAACCTAACGCATCTAGACCCTCGCTGGTAATGTTTTACAAAATCCCGGTCGTGTCGGCCAGTACTTCTCGGTGGGGACATTATTTACGTCTATAACGTTATATATCCTAACCTAAGGGAACCTAAAATCTCGGATGTAGTACTTCACAACATTCCTGGCGGGTCGGCCCCTACTTCTCGGTGGGCACATTACATACGTCTATATCGTAATATAACCTAACCTAACCCATCTAGACACTCGCTGTTAATGTTTTACAAAATCCCGGTCGCAGCGGCACGTACGTCTCGATGCAGACGTTATATACGTCTATAACTTTATATATCCTAACCTAAGGGAACCTAACATCTCGGATGTAGTATTTCACAACATTCCTGGCGGGTCGGCCCCTAATTCTCGGTGGGCACATTATATACGTCTATATCGTAATATAACCTAACCTAACCCATCTAGACACTCGCTGTTAATGTTTTACAAAATCCCGGTCGCAGCGGCACGTACGTCTCGATGCAGACGTTATATACGTCTATAACTTTATATATCCTAACCTAAGGGAACCTAACATCTCGGATGTAGTATTTCACAACATTCCTGGCTGGTCGGCCCCACTTCTCGGTGGGAACATTATATAGGTTTATAGCGTAATATAATCAAACCTAACCCATCTAGACCCTCGTTGGTAATGTTTTACAAAATCCCGGTCGAGTCGGCCCGTACTTCTCGGTGGGGACATTATTTACGTCTATAACGTTATATATCCTAACCTAAGGGAACCTAATATTTCGGATGTTGTATTTCACAACATTCCTGGCAGGTCGGCCCCTACTTCTCGGTGGGCACATTATATACGTCTATATCGTAATATAACCTAACCTAACCCATCTAGACCCTCGCTGGTAATGTTTTACAGAATTCCGGTCGTGTCGTCCCGTACGTCTCGGTGCGGACATTATATACGTCTATAACGTTATATTCTAACCTAAGGCAACTTAACCTCTCGGATGTAGTATTTTCCAACAGTCTTGGCGGGTCGGACCCTACTTCTCGGTGGGCACATTATATACGTCTATATCGTAATATAACCTAACCTAAACCATCTAGACCCTCGCTGGTAATGTTTTACAGAATCCCGGGCGTGTCGTCTCGTACGTCTCGGTGCGGATAATATATACGTCTATAACGTTATATATTCTAACCTAAGGCAACTGAACATCTCCGATGTAGTATTTTCCAACATTCCTGGCGGCTCGGCCCCTACTTCTCGGTGGGCACATTATATACGTCTATAACGTAATATAACCTAACCTAACCCATCTAGACCCTCGCTGGTAATGTTTTACAGAATCCCGGTCGTGTCGTCTCGTACGTCTCGGTGCGGAAATTATATACGGCTATAACGTTATATATCCTAACCTAAGGGAACCTAACATCTCGGATGTAGTATTTTCCAACATTCCTGGTGGGTCGGCCCCTACTTCTCGGTGGGCACATTATATACGTCTATATCGTAAAATAACCTAACCTAACCCATCTAGACCCTCGCTGGTAATGTTTTACAGAATCCCGGTCGTGTCGTCTCGTACGTCTCGGTGCGGATATTATATACGTCTATAACGTTATATATTCTAACCTAAGGCAACTTAACATCTCCGATGTAGTATTTTCCAACATTCCTGGCGGGTCGGCCCCTACTTCTCGGTGGGCACATTATATACGTCTATAACGTAATATAACCTAACCTAACCCATCTAGCCCCTAGCTGGGAATGTTTTACAGAATCCCGGTCGTGTCGTCCCGTACGTCTCGGTGCGGACATTATATACGTCTATAACGTTATATATCCTAACCTAAGGGAACCTAACATTTCGGATGTAGCATTTCACAACATTCCTGGCAGGTCGGCCCCTATTTCTCGGTGGGCACATTATATACGTCTATATCGTAATATAACCTAACCTAACGCATCTAGACCCTCGCTGGTAATGTTTTACAAAATCCCGGTCGTGTCGGCCAGTACTTCTCGGTGGGGACATTATTTACGTCTATAACGTTATATATCCTAACCTAAGGGAACCTAAAATCTCGGATGTAGTACTTCACAACATTCCTGGCGGGTCGGCCCCTACTTCTCGGTGGGCACATTACATACGTCTATATCGTAATATAACCTAACCTAACCCATCTAGACCCTCGCAGGTAATGTTTTACAAAATCCCGGTCGTGTCGGCCCGTACTTCTCCGTGGGGACATTATATACGTCTATATCGTTATATACCCTAACCTAAGGGAACCTAACATCACGGATGTAGTATTTCACAACATTCCCGGCTGGTCGGCCCCACTTCTCGGTGGGAATATTATATACGTTTATAACGTAGTATAACCTAACCTAACCCATCTAGCCCCTCGCTTGTAATGTTTTGCAGAATCCCGGTCGTGTCGGCCCGTACGTCTCGGTGCGGACATTATATACGTCCATAACGTTATATATCCTAACCTAAGGGAACCTAACATCTCGGATGTAGTATTTCACAACATTCCTGGCTGGTCGGCCCCACTTCTCGGTGGGAACATTATATACGTTTATAACGAAGTATAACCTAACCTAACACATCTAGACCCTCGCTTGTAACGTTTTACAGAATCCCGGTCGTGTCGTCCCGTACGTCTCGGTGGGGACATTATATACGTCTATAACGTTATATATCCTAACCTAAGGGAACCTAAAATCTCGGATGTAGTACTTCACAACATTCCTGGCGGGTCGGCCCCTACTTCTCGGTGGGCACATTACATACGTCTATATCGTAATATAACCTAACCTAACCCATCTAGACCCTCGCAGGTAATGTTTTACAAAATCCCGGTCGTGTCGGCCCGTACTTCTCCGTGGGGACATTATATACGTCTATATCGTTATATATCCTAACCTAAGGCAACCTAACATCACGGATGTAGTATTTCACAACATTCCCGGCTGGTCGGCCCCACTTCTCGGTGGGCACATTATATACGTCTATATCGTAATATAACCTAACCTAACCCATCTAGACCCTCGCTGGTAATGTTTTACAGAATCCCTGTCGTGTCGTCTCGTACGTCTCGGTGCGGATATTATATACGTCTATAACGTTATATATTCTAACCTAAGGCAACTTAACATCTCCGATGTAGTATTTTCCAACAGTCCTGGCGGGTCGGCCCCTACTTCTCGGTGGACACATTATATACGTCTATATCGTAATATAACCTAACATAACCCATCTACACCCTCGCTGGTAATGTTTTACAGAATCCCGGTCGTGTTGTCTCGTACGTCTCGGTGCGGATATTATATACGTCTATAACGTTATATATTCTAACCTAAGGCAAATTAACATCTCCGATGTAGTATTTTCCAACATTCCTGGCGGCTCGGCCCCTACTTCTCGGTGGGCACATTATATACGTCTATAACGTAATATAACCTAACCTAACCCATCTAGACCCTCGCTGGTAATGTTTTACAGAATCCCGGTCGTGTCGTCTCGTACGCCTCGGTGCGGAAATTATATACGGCTATAACGTTATATATCCTAACCTAAGGGAACCTAACATCTCGGATGTAGTATTTTCCAACATTCCTGGCGGGTCGGCCGCTACTTCTCGGTGAGCACATTATATACGTCTATATCGTAATATAACCTAACCTAACCCATCTAGACCCTCGCTGGTAATGTTTCACAGAATCCCGGTCGTGTCGTCTCGTACGTCTCGGTGCGGATATTATATACGTCTATAACGTTATATATCCTAACCTAAGGGAACCTAACATCTCGGATGTAGTATTTCACAACATTCCTGGCTGGTCGGCCCCACTTCTCGGTGGGAACATTATATACGTCTATATCGTAATATAACCAAACCTAACCCATCTAGACCCTCTCTGGTAATGTTTTACAGAATCCCGGTCGTGTCGTCCCGTACGTCTCCGCGCGGACATTATATACGTCTATAACGTTATATTCTAACCTAAGGCAACTTAACCTCTCGGATGTAGTATTTTCCAACAGTCTTGGCGGGTCGGACCCTACTTCTCGGTGGGAAAATTATTTACGTCTATAACGTAATATAACTTAACCTAACCCATCTAGACCCTCGCTGGTAATGTTTTACAGAATCCCGGTCGTGTCGTCCCGTACGTCTCGGTGCGGACATTATATACGTCTATAACGTTATATATCCTAACCTAAGGCAGCTTAACCTCTCGGATGTAGTATTTTCCAACAGTCTTGGCGGGTCGGACCCTACTTCTCGGTGGGCACATTATATACGTCTATATCGTAATATAACCTAACCTAACCCATCCAGACCCTCGCTGGTAATGTTTTACAGAATCCCGGTCGTGTCGTCCCGTACGTCTCGGTGCGGACATTATATACGTCTATAACGTTATATATCCTAACCCAAGGCAACTTAACCTCTCGGATGTAGTATTTTCCAACAGTCTTGGCGGGTCGGACCCTACTTCTCGGTGGGCACATTATATACGTCTATATCGTAATATAACCTAACCTAAACCATCTAGAACCTCGCTGGTAATCTTTTACAGAATCCCGGTCGTGTCGTCTCGTACGTCTCGGTGCGGACATTATATACGTCTATAACGTTATATATCCCAACCTAAGGGAACCTAACATCTCGGATGTAGTATTTCACAACATTCCTGGCGGGTCGGCCCCACTTCTCGGTGGGAACATTATATACGTTTATAACGTAGTATAACCTAACCTAACCCATCTAGCCCCTCGCTTGTAATGTTTTACAGAATCCCGGTCGTGTCGTCCCGTACGTCTCGGTGCGGACATTATATACGTCTATAACGTTATATATCCTAACCAAAGGCAACCTAACATCTCGAATGTAGTATTTCAAAACATTCCAGGCGGGTCGGCCCCACTTCTCGGTGGGAACATTATTTACGTCTATAACGTAATATAACCTAACCTAACCCATCTAGACCCTCGCTGGTAATGTTTTACAGAATCCCGGTCGAGTCGTCCCGTACGTCTCGGTGCGGACATTATATACGTCTATAAAGTTATATATCCTAACCTAAGGCAACTTAACCTCTCGGATGTAGTATTTTCCAACAGTCTTGGCGGGTCGGACCCTACTTCTCGGTGGGCACATTGTATACTTCTATATCGTAATATCACCTAACCTAACCCATCTAGACCCTCGCTGGTAATGTTTTACAGAATCCCGGTCGTGTCGTCTCGTACGCCTCGGTGCGGATATTATATACGTCTATAACGTTATATATTCTAACCTAAGGCAACTTAACATCTCCGATGTAGTATTTTCCAACATTCCTGGCGGGTCGGCCCCTACTTCTCGGTGGGCACATTATATACGTCTATAACGTAATATAACCTAACCTAACCCATCTAGCCCCTAGCTGGGAATGTTTTACAGAATCCCGGTCGTGTCGTCCCGTACGTCTCGGTGGGGACATTATTTACGTCTATAACGTTATATATCCTAACCTAAGGGAACCTAAAATCTCGGATGTAGTACTTCACAACATTCCTGGCGGGTCGGCCCCTACTTCTCGGTGGGCACATTATATACGTCTATATCGTAATATAACCTAACCTAACCCATCTAGCCCCTCGCTGGTTATGTTTTACAAAATCCCAGTCGTGTCGGCCCGTACTTTTCCGTGGGGACATTATATACGTCTATAATTTTATATATCCTAACCCAAGGCAACTTAACCTCTCGGATGTAGTATTTTCCAACAGTCTTGGCGGGTCGGACCCTACTTCTCGGTGGGCACATTATATACGTCTATAACGTAATATAACCTAACCTAACCCATCTAGCCCCTAGCTGGGAATGTTTTACAGAATCCCGGTCGTGTCGTCCCGTACGTCTCGGTGCGGACATTATATACGTCTATAACGTTATATATCCTAACCTAAGGGAACCTAACATTTCGGATGTAGCATTTCACAACATTCCTGGCAGGTCGGCCCCTATTTCTCGGTGGGCACATTATATACGTCTATATCGTAATATAACCTAACCTAACGCATCTAGACCCTCGCTGGTAATGTTTTACAAAATCCCGGTCGTGTCGGCCAGTACTTCTCGGTGGGGACATTATTTACGTCTATAACGTTATATATCCTAACCTAAGGGAACCTAAAATCTCGGATGTAGTACTTCACAACATTCCTGGCGGGTCGGCCCCTACTTCTCGGTGGGCACATTACATACGTCTATATCGTAATATAACCTAACCTAACCCATCTAGACACTCGCTGTTAATGTTTTACAAAATCCCGGTCGCAGCGGCACGTACGTCTCGATGCAGACGTTATATACGTCTATAACTTTATATATCCTAACCTAAGGGAACCTAACATCTCGGATGTAGTATTTCACAACATTCCTGGCGGGTCGGCCCCTAATTCTCGGTGGGCACATTATATACGTCTATATCGTAATATAACCTAACCTAACCCATCTAGACACTCGCTGTTAATGTTTTACAAAATCCCGGTCGCAGCGGCACGTACGTCTCGATGCAGACGTTATATACGTCTATAACTTTATATATCCTAACCTAAGGGAACCTAACATCTCGGATGTAGTATTTCACAACATTCCTGGCTGGTCGGCCCCACTTCTCGGTGGGAACATTATATAGGTTTATAGCGTAATATAATCAAACCTAACCCATCTAGACCCTCGTTGGTAATGTTTTACAAAATCCCGGTCGAGTCGGCCCGTACTTCTCGGTGGGGACATTATTTACGTCTATAACGTTATATATCCTAACCTAAGGGAACCTAATATTTCGGATGTTGTATTTCACAACATTCCTGGCAGGTCGGCCCCTACTTCTCGGTGGGCACATTATATACGTCTATATCGTAATATAACCTAACCTAACCCATCTAGACCCTCGCTGGTAATGTTTTACAGAATTCCGGTCGTGTCGTCCCGTACGTCTCGGTGCGGACATTATATACGTCTATAACGTTATATTCTAACCTAAGGCAACTTAACCTCTCGGATGTAGTATTTTCCAACAGTCTTGGCGGGTCGGACCCTACTTCTCGGTGGGCACATTATATACGTCTATATCGTAATATAACCTAACCTAAACCATCTAGACCCTCGCTGGTAATGTTTTACAGAATCCCGGGCGTGTCGTCTCGTACGTCTCGGTGCGGATAATATATACGTCTATAACGTTATATATTCTAACCTAAGGCAACTGAACATCTCCGATGTAGTATTTTCCAACATTCCTGGCGGCTCGGCCCCTACTTCTCGGTGGGCACATTATATACGTCTATAACGTAATATAACCTAACCTAACCCATCTAGACCCTCGCTGGTAATGTTTTACAGAATCCCGGTCGTGTCGTCTCGTACGTCTCGGTGCGGAAATTATATACGGCTATAACGTTATATATCCTAACCTAAGGGAACCTAACATCTCGGATGTAGTATTTTCCAACATTCCTGGTGGGTCGGCCCCTACTTCTCGGTGGGCACATTATATACGTCTATATCGTAAAATAACCTAACCTAACCCATCTAGACCCTCGCTGGTAATGTTTTACAGAATCCCGGTCGTGTCGTCTCGTACGTCTCGGTGCGGATATTATATACGTCTATAACGTTATATATTCTAACCTAAGGCAACTTAACATCTCCGATGTAGTATTTTCCAACATTCCTGGCGGGTCGGCCCCTACTTCTCGGTGGGCACATTATATACGTCTATAACGTAATATAACCTAACCTAACCCATCTAGCCCCTAGCTGGGAATGTTTTACAGAATCCCGGTCGTGTCGTCCCGTACGTCTCGGTGCGGACATTATATACGTCTATAACGTTATATATCCTAACCTAAGGGAACCTAACATTTCGGATGTAGCATTTCACAACATTCCTGGCAGGTCGGCCCCTATTTCTCGGTGGGCACATTATATACGTCTATATCGTAATATAACCTAACCTAACGCATCTAGACCCTCGCTGGTAATGTTTTACAAAATCCCGGTCGTGTCGGCCAGTACTTCTCGGTGGGGACATTATTTACGTCTATAACGTTATATATCCTAACCTAAGGGAACCTAAAATCTCGGATGTAGTACTTCACAACATTCCTGGCGGGTCGGCCCCTACTTCTCGGTGGGCACATTACATACGTCTATATCGTAATATAACCTAACCTAACCCATCTAGACCCTCGCAGGTAATGTTTTACAAAATCCCGGTCGTGTCGGCCCGTACTTCTCCGTGGGGACATTATATACGTCTATATCGTTATATACCCTAACCTAAGGGAACCTAACATCACGGATGTAGTATTTCACAACATTCCCGGCTGGTCGGCCCCACTTCTCGGTGGGAATATTATATACGTTTATAACGTAGTATAACCTAACCTAACCCATCTAGCCCCTCGCTTGTAATGTTTTGCAGAATCCCGGTCGTGTCGGCCCGTACGTCTCGGTGCGGACATTATATACGTCCATAACGTTATATATCCTAACCTAAGGGAACCTAACATCTCGGATGTAGTATTTCACAACATTCCTGGCTGGTCGGCCCCACTTCTCGGTGGGAACATTATATACGTTTATAACGAAGTATAACCTAACCTAACACATCTAGACCCTCGCTTGTAACGTTTTACAGAATCCCGGTCGTGTCGTCCCGTACGTCTCGGTGGGGACATTATATACGTCTATAACGTTATATATCCTAACCTAAGGGAACCTAAAATCTCGGATGTAGTACTTCACAACATTCCTGGCGGGTCGGCCCCTACTTCTCGGTGGGCACATTACATACGTCTATATCGTAATATAACCTAACCTAACCCATCTAGACCCTCGCAGGTAATGTTTTACAAAATCCCGGTCGTGTCGGCCCGTACTTCTCCGTGGGGACATTATATACGTCTATATCGTTATATATCCTAACCTAAGGCAACCTAACATCACGGATGTAGTATTTCACAACATTCCCGGCTGGTCGGCCCCACTTCTCGGTGGGAATATTATATACGTTTATAACGTAGTATAACCTAACCTAACCCATCTAGCCCCTCGCTTGTAATGTTTTGCAGAATCCCGGTCTTGTCGGCCCGTACGTCTCGGTGCGGACATTATATACGTCTATAACGTTATATATCCTAACCTAAGGGAACCTAACATCTCGGATGTAGTATTTCACAACATTCCTGGCTGGTCGGCCCCACTTCTCGGTGGGAACATTATATACGTTTATAACGAAGTATAACCTAACCTAACCCATCTAGACCCTCGCTTGTAACGTTTTACAGAATCCCGGTCGTGTCGTCCCGTACGTCTCGGTGCGGACATTATATACGTCTATAACGTTACATATCCTAACCAAAGGCAACCTAACATCTCGAATGTAGTGTTTCACAACATTCCTGGCGGGTCGGCCCCTACTTCTCGGTGGGCACATTATATACGTCTATATCGTAATATAACCTAACCTAACCCATCTAGCCCCTCGCTGGTTATGTTTTACAAAATCCCAGTCGTGTCGGCCCGTACTTTCCCGTGGGGACATTATATACGTCTATAATTTTATATATCCTAACCCAAGGCAACTTAACCTCTCGGATGTAGTATTTTCCAACAGTCTTGGCGGGTCGGACCCTACTTCTCGGTGGGCACATTATATACGTCTATATCGTAATATAACCTAACCTAACCCATCTAGACACTCGCTGTTAATGTTTTACAAAATCCCGGTCGCAGCGGCACGTACGTCTCGATGCAGACGTTATATACGTCTATAACTTTATATATCCTAACCTAAGGGAACCTAACATCTCGGATGTAGTATTTCACAACATTCCTGGCGGGTCGGCCCCTACTTCTCGGTGGGCACATTATATACGTCTATATCGTAATATAACCTAACCTAACCCATCTAGACACTCGCTGTTAATGTTTTACAAAATCCCGGTCGCAGCGGCACGTACGTCTCGATGCAGACGTTATATACGTCTATAACTTTATATATCCTAACCTAAGGGAACCTAACATCTCGGATGTAGTATTTCACAACATTCCTGGCTGGTCGGCCCCACTTCTCGGTGGGAACATTATATAGGTTTATAGCGTAATATAACCAAACCTAACCCATCTAGACCCTCGTTGGTAATGTTTTACAAAATCCCGGTCGAGTCGGCCCGTACTTCTCGGTGGGGACATTATTTACGTCTATAACGTTATATATCCTAACCTAAGGGAACCTAACATTTCGGATGTTGTATTTCACAACATTCCTGGCAGGTCGGCCCCTACTTCTCGGTGGGCACATTATATACGTCTATATCGTAATATAACCTAACCTAACCCATCTAGACCCTCGCTGGTAATGTTTTACAGAATTCCGGTCGTGTCGTCCCGTACGTCTCGGTGCGGACATTATATACGTCTATAACGTTATATTCTAACCTAAGGCAACTTAACCTCTCGGATGTAGTATTTTCCAACAGTCTTGGCGGGTCGGACCCTACTTCTCGGTGGGCACATTATATACGTCTATATCGTAATATAACCTAACCTAACCCATCTAGACCCTCGCTGGTAATGTTTTACAGAATCCCGGTCGTGTCGTCTCGTACGTCTCGGTGCGGATATTATATACGTCTATAACGTTATATATTCTAACCTAAGGCAACTTAACATCTCCGATGTAGTATTTTCCAACATTCCTGGCGGCTCGGCCCCTACTTCTCGGTGGGCACATTATATACGTCTATAACGTAATATAACCTAACCTAACCCATCTAGACCCTCGCTGGTAATGTTTTACAGAATCCCGGTCGTGTCGTCTCGTACGTCTCGGTGCGGAAATTATATACGGCTATAACGTTATATATCCTAACCTAAGGGAACCTAACATCTCGGATGTAGTATTTTCCAACATTCCTGGTGGGTCGGCCCCTACTTCTCGGTGGGCACATTATATACGTCTATATCGTAAAATAACCTAACCTAACCCATCTAGACCCTCGCTGGTAATGTTTTACAGAATCCCGGTCGTGTCGTCTCGTACGTCTCGGTGCGGATATTATATACGTCTATAACGTTATATATTCTAACCTAAGGCAACTTAACATCTCCGATGTAGTATTTTCCAACATTCCTGGCGGGTCGGCCCCTACTTCTCGGTGGGCACATTATATACGTCTATAACGTAATATAACCTAACCTAACCCATCTAGACCCTCGCTGGTAATGTTTTACAGAATCCCGGTCGTGTCGTCTCGTACGTCTCGGTGCGGATATTATATACGTCTATAACGTTATACATCCTAACCTAAGGGAACCTAACATCTCGGATGTAGTATTTCACAACATTCCTGGCGGGTCGGCCCCACTTCTCGGTGGGAACATTATATACGTTTATAACATAATATAACCTAACCTAACCCATCTAGCCCCTCGCTGGTAATGTTTTACAAAATCACAGTCGTGTCGGCCCGTACTTTTCCGTGGGGACATTATATACGTCTATAATTTTATATATCCTAACCTAAGGCAACTTAACATCTCGGATGTAGTATTTTCCAACATTCCTGGCGGGTCGGCCCCTACTTCTCGGTGGGCACATTATATACGTCTATATCGTAATATAACCTAACCTAACCCATCTAGACCCTCGCTGGTAATGTTTTACAGAATCCCTGTCGTGTCGTCTCGTACGTCTCGGTGCGGATATTATATACGTCTATAACGTTATATATTCTAACCTAAGGCAACTTAACATCTCCGATGTAGTATTTTCCAACAGTCCTGGCGGGTCGGCCCCTACTTCTCGGTGGACACATTATATACGTCTATATCGTAATATAACCTAACATAACCCATCTACACCCTCGCTGGTAATGTTTTACAGAATCCCGGTCGTGTTGTCTCGTACGTCTCGGTGCGGATATTATATACGTCTATAACGTTATATATTCTAACCTAAGGCAAATTAACATCTCCGATGTAGTATTTTCCAACATTCCTGGCGGCTCGGCCCCTACTTCTCGGTGGGCACATTATATACGTCTATAACGTAATATAACCTAACCTAACCCATCTAGACCCTCGCTGGTAATGTTTTACAGAATCCCGGTCGTGTCGTCTCGTACGCCTCGGTGCGGAAATTATATACGGCTATAACGTTATATATCCTAACCTAAGGGAACCTAACATCTCGGATGTAGTATTTTCCAACATTCCTGGCGGGTCGGCCGCTACTTCTCGGTGAGCACATTATATACGTCTATATCGTAATATAACCTAACCTAACCCATCTAGACCCTCGCTGGTAATGTTTCACAGAATCCCGGTCGTGTCGTCCCGTACGTCTCGGTGCGGACATTATATACGTCTATAAAGTTATATATCCTAACCTAAGGCAACTTAACCTCTCGGATGTAGTATTTTCCAACAGTCTTGGCGGGTCGGACCCTACTTCTCGGTGGGCACATTGTATACTTCTATATCGTAATATCACCTAACCTAACCCATCTAGACCCTCGCTGGTAATGTTTTACAGAATCCCGGTCGTGTCGTCTCGTACGCCTCGGTGCGGATATTATATACGTCTATAACGTTATATATTCTAACCTAAGGCAACTTAACATCTCCGATGTAGTATTTTCCAACATTCCTGGCGGGTCGGCCCCTACTTCTCGGTGGGCACATTATATACGTCTATAACGTAATATAACCTAACCTAACCCATCTAGCCCCTAGCTGGGAATGTTTTACAGAATCCCGGTCGTGTCGTCCCGTACGTCTCGGTGGGGACATTATTTACGTCTATAACGTTATATATCCTAACCTAAGGGAACCTAAAATCTCGGATGTAGTACTTCACAACATTCCTGGCGGGTCGGCCCCTACTTCTCGGTGGGCACATTATATACGTCTATATCGTAATATAACCTAACCTAACCCATCTAGCCCCTCGCTGGTTATGTTTTACAAAATCCCAGTCGTGTCGGCCCGTACTTTTCCGTGGGGACATTATATACGTCTATAATTTTATATATCCTAACCCAAGGCAACTTAACCTCTCGGATGTAGTATTTTCCAACAGTCTTGGCGGGTCGGACCCTACTTCTCGGTGGGCACATTATATACGTCTATATCGTAATATAACCTAACCTAACCCATCTAGACACTCGCTGTTAATGTTTTACAAAATCCCGGTCGCAGCGGCACGTACGTCTCGATGCAGACGTTATATACGTCTATAACTTTATATATCCTAACCTAAGGGAACCTAACATCTCGGATGTAGTATTTCACAACATTCCTGGCGGGTCGGCCCCTAATTCTCGGTGGGCACATTATATACGTCTATATCGTAATATATACTAACCTAACCCATCTAGACACTCGCTGTTAATGTTTTACAAAATCCCGGTCGCAGCGGCACGTACGTCTCGATGCAGACGTTATATACGTCTATAACTTTATATATCCTAACCTAAGGGAACCTAACATCTCGGATGTAGTATTTCACAACATTCCTAGCTGGTCGGCCCCACTTCTCGGTGGGAACATTATATAGGTTTATAGCGTAATATAACCAAACCTAACCCATCTAGACCCTCGTTGGTAATGTTTTACAAAATCCCGGTCGAGTCGGCCCGTACTTCTCGGTGGGGACATTATTTACGTCTATAACGTTATATATCCTAACCTAAGGGAACCTAATATTTCGGATGTTGTATTTCACAACATTCCTGGCAGGTCGGCCCCTACTTCTCGGTGGGCACATTATATACGTCTATATCGTAATATAACCTAACCTAACCCATCTAGACCCTCGCTGGTAATGTTTTGCAGAATTCCGGTCGTGTCGTCCCGTACGTCTCGGTGCGGACATTATATACGTCTATAACGTTATATTCTAACCTAAGGCAACTTAACCTCTCGGATGTAGTATTTTCCAACAGTCTTGGCGGGTCGGACCCTACTTCTCGGTGGGCACATTATATACGTCTATATCGTAATATAACCTAACCTAAACCATCTAGACCCTCGCTGGTAATGTTTTACAGAATCCCGGGCGTGTCGTCTCGTACGTCTCGGTGCGGATAATATATACGTCTATAACGTTATATATTCTAACCTAAGGCAACTTAACATCTCCGATGTAGTATTTTCCAACATTCCTGGCGGCTCGGCCCCTACTTCTCGGTGGGCACATTATATACGTCTATAACGTAATATAACCTAACCTAACCCATCTAGACCCTCGCTGGTAATGTTTTACAGAATCCCGGTCGCGTCGTCTCGTACGTCTCGGTGCGGAAATTATATACGGCTATAACGTTATATATCCTAACCTAAGGGAACCTAACATCTCGGATGTAGTATTTTCCAACATTCCTGGTGGGTCGGCCCCTACTTCTCGGTGGGCACATTATATACGTCTATATCGTAAAATAACCTAACCTAACCCATCTAGACCCTCGCTGGTAATGTTTTACAGAATCCCGGTCGTGTCGTCTCGTACGTCTCGGTGCGGATATTATATACGTCTATAACGTTATATATTCTAACCTAAGGCAACTTAACATCTCCGATGTAGTATTTTCCAACATTCCTGGCGGGTCGGCCCCTACTTCTCGGTGGGCACATTATATACGTCTATAACGTAATATAACCTAACCTAACCCATCTAGCCCCTAGCTGGGAATGTTTTACAGAATCCCGGTCGTGTCGTCCCGTACGTCTCGGTGCGGACATTATATACGTCTATAACGTTATATATCCTAACCTAAGGGAACCTAACATTTCGGATGTAGCATTTCACAACATTCCTGGCAGGTCGGCCCCTATTTCTCGGTGGGCACATTATATACGTCTATATCGTAATATAACCTAACCTAACGCATCTAGACCCTCGCTGGTAATGTTTTACAAAATCCCGGTCGTGTCGGCCAGTACTTCTCGGTGGGGACATTATTTACGTCTATAACGTTATATATCCTAACCTAAGGGAACCTAAAATCTCGGATGTAGTACTTCACAACATTCCTGGCGGGTCGGCCCCTACTTCTCGGTGGGCACATTACATACGTCTATATCGTAATATAACCTAACCTAACCCATCTAGACCCTCGCAGGTAATGTTTTACAAAATCCCGGTCGTGTCGGCCCGTACTTCTCCGTGGGGACATTATATACGTCTATATCGTTATATATCCTAACCTAAGGGAACCTAACATCACGGATGTAGTATTTCACAACATTCCCGGCTGGTCGGCCCCACTTCTCGGTGGGAATATTATATACGTTTATAACGTAGTATAACCTAACCTAACCCATCTAGCCCCTCGCTTGTAATGTTTTGCAGAATCCCGGTCGTGTCGGCCCGTACGTCTCGGTGCGGACATTATATACGTCCATAACGTTATATATCCTAACCTAAGGGAACCTAACATCTCGGATGTAGTATTTCACAACATTCCTGGCTGGTCGGCCCCACTTCTCGGTGGGAACATTATATACGTTTATAACGAAGTATAACCTAACCTAACACATCTAGACCCTCGCTTGTAACGTTTTACAGAATCCCGGTCGTGTCGTCCCGTACGTCTCGGTGGGGACATTATATACGTCTATAACGTTATATATCCTAACCTAAGGGAACCTAAAATCTCGGATGTAGTACTTCACAACATTCCTGGCGGGTCGGCCCCTACTTCTCGGTGGGCACATTACATACGTCTATATCGTAATATAACCTAACCTAACCCATCTAGACCCTCGCAGGTAATGTTTTACAAAATCCCGGTCGTGTCGGCCCGTACTTCTCCGTGGGGACATTATATACGTCTATATCGTTATATATCCTAACCTAAGGCAACCTAACATCACGGATGTAGTATTTCACAACATTCCCGGCTGGTCGGCCCCACTTCTCGGTGGGAATATTATATACGTTTATAACGTAGTATAACCTAACCTAACCCATCTAGCCCCTCGCTTGTAATGTTTTGCAGAATCCCGGTCGTGTCGGCCCGTACGTCTCGGTGCGGACATTATATACGTCTATAACGTTATATATCCTAACCTAAGGGAACCTAACATCTCGGATGTAGTATTTCACAACATTCCTGGCTGGTCGGCCCCACTTCTCGGTGGGAACATTATATACGTTTATAACGAAGTATAACCTAACCTAACCCATCTAGACCCTCGCTTGTAACGTTTTACAGAATCCCGGTCGTGTCGTCCCGTACGTCTCGGTGCGGACATTATATACGTCTATAACGTTACATATCCTAACCAAAGGCAACCTAACATCTCGAATGTAGTGTTTCACAACATTCCTGGCGGGTCGGCCCCTACTTCTCGGTGGGCACATTATATACGTCTATATCGTAATATAACCTAACCTAACCCATCTAGCCCCTCGCTGGTTATGTTTTACAAAATCCCAGTCGTGTCGGCCCGTACTTTCCCGTGGGGACATTATATACGTCTATAATTTTATATATCCTAACCCAAGGCAACTTAACCTCTCGGATGTAGTATTTTCCAACAGTCTTGGCGGGTCGGACCCTACTTCTCGGTGGGCACATTATATACGTCTATATCGTAATATAACCTAACCTAACCCATCTAGACACTCGCTGTTAATGTTTTACAAAATCCCGGTCGCAGCGGCACGTACGTCTCGATGCAGACGTTATATACGTCTATAACTTTATATATCCTAACCTAAGGGAACCTAACATCTCGGATGTAGTATTTCACAACATTCCTGGCGGGTCGGCCCCTACTTCTCGGTGGGCACATTATATACGTCTATATCGTAATATAACCTAACCTAACCCATCTAGACACTCGCTGTTAATGTTTTACAAAATCCCGGTCGCAGCGGCACGTACGTCTCGATGCAGACGTTATATACGTCTATAACTTTATATATCCTAACCTAAGGGAACCTAACATCTCGGATGTAGTATTTCACAACATTCCTGGCTGGTCGGCCCCACTTCTCGGTGGGAACATTATATAGGTTTATAGCGTAATATAACCAAACCTAACCCATCTAGACCCTCGTTGGTAATGTTTTACAAAATCCCGGTCGAGTCGGCCCGTACTTCTCGGTGGGGACATTATTTACGTCTATAACGTTATATATCCTAACCTAAGGGAACCTAACATTTCGGATGTTGTATTTCACAACATTCCTGGCAGGTCGGCCCCTACTTCTCGGTGGGCACATTATATACGTCTATATCGTAATATAACCTAACCTAACCCATCTAGACCCTCGCTGGTAATGTTTTACAGAATTCCGGTCGTGTCGTCCCGTACGTCTCGGTGCGGACATTATATACGTCTATAACGTTATATTCTAACCTAAGGAAACTTAACCTCTCGGATGTAGTATTTTCCAACAGTCTTGGCGGGTCGGACCCTACTTCTCGGTGGGCACATTATATACGTCTATATCGTAATATAACCTAACCTAACCCATCTAGACCCTCGCTGGTAATGTTTTACAGAATCCCGGTCGTGTCGTCTCGTACGTCTCGGTGCGGATATTATATACGTCTATAACGTTATATATTCTAACCTAAGGCAACTTAACATCTCCGATGTAGTATTTTCCAACATTCCTGGCGGCTCGGCCCCTACTTCTCGGTGGGCACATTATATACGTCTATAACGTAATATAACCTAACCTAACCCATCTAGACCCTCGCTGGTAATGTTTTACAGAATCCCGGTCGTGTCGTCTCGTACGTCTCGGTGCGGAAATTATATACGGCTATAACGTTATATATCCTAACCTAAGGGAACCTAACATCTCGGATGTAGTATTTTCCAACATTCCTGGTGGGTCGGCCCCTACTTCTCGGTGGGCACATTATATACGTCTATATCGTAAAATAACCTAACCTAACCCATCTAGACCCTCGCTGGTAATGTTTTACAGAATCCCGATCGTGTCGTCTCGTACGTCTCGGTGCGGATATTATATACGTCTATAACGTTATATATTCTAACCTAAGGCAACTTAACATCTCCGATGTAGTATTTTCCAACATTCCTGGCGGGTCGGCCCCTACTTCTCGGTGGGCACATTATATACGTCTATAACGTAATATAACCTAACCTAACCCATCTAGCCCCTAGCTGGGAATGTTTTACAGAATCCCGGTCGTGTCGTCCCGTACGTCTCGGTGCGGACATTATATACGTCTATAACGTTATATATCCTAACCTAAGGGAACCTAACATTTCGGATGTAGCATTTCACAACATTCCTGGCAGGTCGGCCCCTATTTCTCGGTGGGCACATTATATACGTCTATATCGTAATATAACCTAACCTAACGCATCTAGACCCTCGCTGGTAATGTTTTACAAAATCCCGGTCGTGTCGGCCAGTACTTCTCGGTGGGGACATTATTTACGTCTATAACGTTATATATCCTAACCTAAGGGAACCTAAAATCTCGGATGTAGTACTTCACAACATTCCTGGCGGGTCGGCCCCTACTTCTCGGTGGGCACATTACATACGTCTATATCGTAATATAACCTAACCTAACCCATCTAGACCCTCGCAGGTAATGTTTTACAAAATCCCGGTCGTGTCGGCCCGTACTTCTCCGTGGGGACATTATATACGTCTATATCGTTATATATCCTAACCTAAGGCAACCTAACATCACGGATGTAGTATTTCACAACATTCCCGGCTGGTCGGCCCCACTTCTCGGTGGGAATATTATATACGTTTATAACGTAGTATAACCTAACCTAACCCATCTAGCCCCTCGCTTGTAATGTTTTGCAGAATCCCGGTCGTGTCGGCCCGTACGTCTCGGTGCGGACATTATATACGTCTATAACGTTATATATCCTAACCTAAGGGAACCTAACATCTCGGATGTAGTATTTCACAACATTCCTGGCTGGTCGGCCCCACTTCTCGGTGGGAACATTATATACGTTTATAACGAAGTATAACCTAACCTAACCCATCTAGACCCTCGCTTGTAACGTTTTACAGAATCCCGGTCGTGTCGTCCCGTACGTCTCGGTGGGGACATTATATACGTCTATAACGTTATATATCCTAACCTAAGGGAACCTAAAATCTCGGATGTAGTACTTCACAACATTCCTGGCGGGTCGGCCCCTACTTCTCGGTGGGCACATTACATACGTCTATATCGTAATATAACCTAACCTAACCCATCTAGACCCTCGCAGGTAATGTTTTACAAAATCCCGGTCGTGTCGGCCCGTACTTCTCCGTGGGGACATTATATACGTCTATATCGTTATATATCCTATCCTAAGGCAACCTAACATCACGGATGTAGTATTTCACAACATTCCCGGCTGGTCGGCCCCACTTCTCGGTGGGAATATTATATACGTTTATAACGTAATATAACCTAACCTAACCCATCTAGCCCCTCGCTTGTAACGTTTTACAGAATCCCGGTCGTGTCGTCCCGTACGTCTCGGTGCGGACATTATATACGTCTATAACGTTACATATCCTAACCAAAGGCAACCTAACATCTCGAATGTAGTGTTTCACAACATTCCTGGCGGGTCGGCCCCACTTCTCGGTGGGAACATTATATACGTTTATAACGTAATATAACCTAACCTAACCCATCTAGTCCCTCGCTGGTTGTTTTACAAAATCCCAGTCGTGTCGGCCCGTACTTTTCCGTGTGGACATTATATACGTCTATAATTTTATATATCCTAACCTAAGGCAACCTAACATCTCGGATGTAGTATTTTCCAACATTCCTGGCGGGTCAGTCCCTACTTCTCGGTGGGCACATTATATACGTCTATATCGTAATATAACCTAACCTAACCCATCTAGACCCTCGCTGGTAATGTTTTACAGAATCCCGGTCGTGTCGTCTCGTAGGTCTCGGTGCGGACATTATATACGTCTATATCGTTATATATCCTAACCTAAGGCAACCTAACATCTCGTATGTAGTATTTTCCAAAATCCCTGGCGGGGCGGCCGCTACTTCTCGGTGGGAACATTATATACGTCTATATCGTAATATAACCTAACCTAACCCACCTAGACCCTCGCTGGTAATGTTTTACAAAATCCCGGTCGTGTCGGCCCGCACTTCTCGGTGGGGACATTATTTACGTCTATAACGTTATATATCCTAACCTAAGGCAACCTAACATCTCGAATGTAGTATTTCACAACATTCATGGCGGGTCGGCGCCACTTCTCGGTGGGAAAATTATTTATGTCTATAACGTAATATAACCTAACCTAACCCATCTAGACCGTCGCTGGTAATGTTTTACAGAATCCCGGTAGTGTCGTCCCGTACGTCTCGGTGCGGACATTATATACGTCTATAACGTTATATATCCTAACCTAAGGCAGCTTAACCTCTCGGATGTAATATTTTCCAACAGTCTTGGCGGGTCGGACCCTACTTCTCGGTGGGCACATTATATACGTCTATATCGTAATATAACCTAACCTAACCCATCTAGACCCTCGCTGGTAATGTTTTACAGAATCCCGGTCGTGTCGTCCCGTACGTCTCGGTGCGGACATTATATACATCTATAACGTTATATATCCTAACCCAAGGCAACTTAACCTCTCGGATGTAGTATTTTCCAACAGTCTTGGCGGGTCGGACCCTACTTCTCGGTGGGCACATTATATACGTCTATATCGTAATATAACCTAACCTAAACCATCTAGAACCTCGCTGGTAATGTTTTACAGAATCCCGGTCGTGTCGACTCGTACGTCTCGGTGCGGACATTATATACGTCTATAACGTTATATATCCTAACCTAAGGGAACCTAACATCTCGGATGTAGTATTTCACAACATTCCTGGCGGGTCGGCCCCACTTCTCGGTGGGAACATTATATACGTTTATAACATAATATAACCTAACCTAACCCATCTAGCCCCTCGCTGGTAATGTTTTACAGAATCCCGGTCGTGTCGTCCCGTACGTCTCGGTGCGGACATTATATACGTCTATACTTTTATATATCCTAACCTAAGGCAACTTAACATCTCGGATGTAGTATTTTCCAACATTCCTGGCGGGTCGGCCCCTACTTCTCGGTGGGCACATTATATACGTCTATATCGTAATATAACCTAACCTAACCCATCTAGACCCTCGCTGGTAATGTTTCACAGAATCCCGGTCGTGTCGTCTCGTACGTCTCGGTGCGGACATTATATACGTCTATAACGTTATATATCCTAACCTAAGGGAACCTAACATCTCGGATGTAGTATTTCACAACATTCCTGGCTGGTCGGCCCCACTTCTCGGTGGGAACATTATATACGTCTATATCGTAATATAACCAAACCTAACCCATCTAGACCCTCTCTGGTAATGTTTTACAGAATCCCGGTCGTGTCGTCCCGTACGTCTCGGTGCGGACATTATATACGTCTATAACGTTATATTTCCTAACCTAAGGCAACTTAACCTCTCGGATGTAGTATTTTCCAACAGTCTTGGCGGGTCGGACCCTACTTCTCGGTGGGCACATTATATACGTCTATATCGTAATCTAACCTAACCTAACCCATCTAGACCCTCGCTGGTAATGTTTTACAGAATCCCGGTCGTGTCGTCCCGTACGTCCCGGTGCGGACATTATATACGTCTATAACGTTATATATCCTAACCTAAGGCAACTTAACCTCTCGGATGAAGTATTTTCCAACAGTCTTGGCGGGTCGGACCCTACTTCTCGGTGGGCACATTATATACGTCTATATCGTAATATAACCTAACCTAAACCATCTAGAACCTCGCTGGTAATGTTTTACAGAATCCCGGTCGTGTCGTCTCGTACGTCTCGGTGCGGACATTATATACGTCTGTAACGTTATATATCCTAACCTAAGGGAACCTAAAATCTCGGATGTAGTACTTCACAACATTCCTGGCGGGTCGGCCCCTACTTCTCGGTGGGCACATTACATACGTCTATATCGTAATATAACCTAACCTAACCCATCTAGACCCTCGCAGGTAATGTTTTACAAAATCCCGGTCGTGTCGGCCCGTACTTCTCCGTGGGGACATTATATACGTCTATATCGTTATATATCCTAACCTAAGGCAACCTAACATCACGGATGTAGTATTTCACAACATTCCCGGCTGGTCGGCCCCACTTCTCGGTGGGAATATTATATACGTTTATAACGTAGTATAACCTAACCTAACCCATCTAGCCCCTCGCTTGTAATGTTTTGCAGAATCCCGGTCGTGTCGGCCCGTACGTCTCGGTGCGGACATTATATACGTCTATAACGTTATATATCCTAACCTAAGGGAACCTAACATCTCGGATGTAGTATTTCACAACATTCCTGGCTGGTCGGCCCCACTTCTCGGTGGGAACATTATATACGTTTATAACGTAATATAACCTAACCTAACCCATCTAGTCCCTCGCTGGTTGTTTTACAAAATCCCAGTCGTGTCGGCCCGTACTTTTCCGTGTGGACATTATATACGTCTATAATTTTATATATCCTAACCTAAGGCAACTTAACATCTCGGATGTAGTATTTTCCAACATTCCTGGCGGGTCAGTCATTACTTCTCGGTGGGCACATTATATACGTCTATATCGTAATATAACCTAACCTAACCCACCTAGACCCTCGCTGGTAATGTTTTACAAAATCCCGGTCGTGTCGGCCCGCACTTCTCGGTGGGGACATTATTTACGTCTATAACGTTATATATCCTAACCTAAGGCAACCTAACATCTCGAATGTAGTATTTCACAACATTCATGGCGGGTCGGCGCCACTTCTCGGTGGGAAAATTATTTACATCTATAACGTAATATAACCTAACCTAACCCATCTAGACCCTCGCTGGTAATGTTTTACAGAATCCCGGTCGTGTCGTCCCGTACGTCTCGGTGCGGACATTATATACGTCTATAACGTTATATATCCTAACCTAAGGCAGCTTAACCTCTCGGATGTAGTATTTTCCAACAGTCTTGGCGGGTCGGACCCTACTTCTCGGTGGGCACATTATATACGTCTATATCGTAATATAACCTAACCTAACCCATCTAGACCCTCGCTGGTAATGTTTTACAGAATCCCGGTCGTGTCGTCTCGTAGGTCTCGGTGCGGACATTATATACGTCTATATCGTTATATATCCTAACCTAAGGCAACCTAACATCTCGTATGTAGTATTTTCCAAAATCCCTGGCGGGGCGGCCGCTACTTCTCGGTGGGAACATTATATACGTCTATATCGTAATATAACCTAACCTAACCCACCTAGACCCTCGCTGGTAATGTTTTACAAAATCCCGGTCGTGTCGGCCCGCACTTCTCGGTGGGGACATTATTTACGTCTATAACGTTATATATCCTAACCTAAGGCAACCTAACATCTCGAATGTAGTATTTCACAACATTCATGGCGGGTCGGCGCCACTTCTCGGTGGGAAAATTATTTACGTCTATAACGTAATATAACCTAACCTAACCCATCTAGACCCTCGCTGGTAATGTTTTACAGAATCCCGGTCGTGTCGTCCCGTACGTCTCGGTGCGGACATTATATACGTCTATAACGTTGTATATCCTAACCTAAGGCAGCTTAACCTCTCGGATGTAGTATTTTCCAACAGTCTTGGCGGGTCGGACCCTACTTCTCGGTGGGCACATTATATACGTCTATATCGTAATATAACCTAACCTAACCCATCTAGACCCTCGCTGGTAATGTTTTACAGAATCCCGGTCGTGTCGTCCCGTACGTCTCGGTGCGGACATTATATACATCTATAACGTTATATATCCTAACCCAAGGCAACTTAACCTCTCGGATGTAGTATTTTCCAACAGTCTTGGCGGGTCGGACCCTACTTCTCGGTGGGCACATTATATACGTCTATATCGTAATATAACCTAACCTAAACCATCTAGAACCTCGCTGGTAATGTTTTACAGAATCCCGGTCGTGTCGTCTCGTACGTCTCGGTGCGGACGTTATATACGTCTATAACGTTATATATCCTAACCTAAGGGAACCTAACATCTCGGATGTAGTATTTCACAACATTCCTGGCGGGTCGGCCCCACTTCTCGGTGGGAACATTATATACGTTTATAACATAATATAACCTAACCTAACCCATCTAGCCCCTCGCTGGTAATGTTTTACAGAATCCCGGTCGTGTCGTCCCGTACGTCTCGGTGCGGACATTATATACGTCTATACTTTTATATATCCTAACCTAAGGCAACTTAACATCTCGGATGTAGTATTTCACAACATTCCTGGCTGGTCGGCCCCACTTCTCGGTGGGAACATTATATACGTCTATATCGTAATATAACCAAACCTAACCCATCTAGACCCTCTCTGGTAATGTTTTACAGAATCCCGGTCGTGTCGTCCCGTACGTCTCGGTGCGGACATTATATACGTCTATAACGTTATATATCCTAACCTAAGGCAACTTAACCTCTCGGATGTAGTATTTTCCAACAGTCTTGGCGGGTCGGAACCTACTTCTCGGTGGGCACATTATATACGTCTATATCGTAATCTAACCTAACCTAACCCATCTAGACCCTCGCTGGTAATGTTTTACAGAATCCCGGTCGTGTCGTCCCGTACGTCCCGGTGCGGACATTATATACGTCTATAACGTTATATATCCTAACCTAAGGCAACTTAACCTCTCGGATGAAGTATTTTCCAACAGTCTTGGCGGGTCGGACCCTACTTCTCGGTGGGCACATTATATACGTCTATATCGTAATATAACCTAACCTAAACCATCTAGAACCTCGCTGGTAATGTCTTACAGAATCCCGGTCGTGTCGTCTCGTACGTCTCGGTGCGGACATTATACACGTCTATAACGTTATATATCCTAACCTAAGGGAACCTAAAATCTCGGATGTAGTACTTCACAACATTCCTGGCGGGTCGGCCCCTACTTCTCGGTGGGCACATTACATACGTCTATATCGTAATATAACCTAACCTAACCCATCTAGACCCTCGCAGGTAATGTTTTACAAAATCCCGGTCGTGTCGGCCCGTACTTCTCCGTGGGGACATTATATACGTCTATATCGTTATATATCCTAACCTAAGGCAACCTAACATCACGGATGTAGTATTTCACAACATTCCCGGCTGGTCGGCCCCACTTCTCGGTGAGAATATTATATACGTTTATAACGTAGTATAACCTAACCTAACCCATCTAGCCCCTCGCTTGTAATGTTTTGCAGAATCCCGGTCGTGTCGGCCCGTACGTTTCGGTGCGGACATTATATACGTCTATAACGTTATATATCCTAACCTAAGGGAACCTAACATCTCGGATGTAGTATTTCACAACATTCCTGGCTGGTCGGCCCCACTTCTCGGTGGGAACATTATATACGTTTATAACGAAGTATAACCTAACCTAACCCATCTAGACCCTCGCTTGTAACGTTTTACAGAATCCCGGTCGTGTCGTCCCGTACGTCTCGGTGCGGACATTATATACGTCTATAACGTTACATATCCTAACCAAAGGCAACCTAACATCTCGAATGTAGTGTTTCACAACATTCCTGGCGGGTCGGCCCCACTTCTCGGTGGGAACATTATATACGTTTATAACGTAATATAACCTAACCTAACCCATCTAGTCCCTCGCTGGTTGTTTTACAAAATCCCAGTCGTGTCGGCCCGTACTTTTCCGTGTGGACATTATATACGTCTATAATTTTATATATCCTAACCTAAGGCAACTTAACATCTCGGATGTAGTATTTTCCAACATTCCTGGCGGGTCAGTCCCTACTTCTCGGTGGGCACATTATATACGTCTATATCGTAATATAACCTAACCTAACCCATCTAGACCCTCGCTGGTAATGTTTTACAGAATCCCGGTCGTGTCGTCTCGTAGGTCTCGGTGCGGACATTATATACGTCTATATCGTTATATATCCTAACCTAAGGCAACCTAACATCTCGTATGTAGTATTTTCCAAAATCCCTGGCGGGGCGGCCGCTACTTCTCGGTGGGAACATTATATACGTCTATATCGTAATATAACCTAACCTAACCCACCTAGACCCTCGCTGGTAATGTTTTACAAAATCCCGGTCGTGTCGGCCCGCACTTCTCGGTGGGGACATTATTTACGTCTATAACGTTATATATCCTAACCTAAGGCAACCTAACATCTCGAATGTAGTATTTCACAACATTCATGGCGGGTCGGCGCCACTTCTCGGTGGGAAAATTATTTAAGTCTATAACGTAATATAACCTAACCTAACCCATCTAGACCCTCGCTGGTAATGTTTTACAGAATCCCGGTCGTGTCGTCCCGTACGTCTCGGTGCGGACATTATATACGTCTATAACGTTATATATCCTAACCTAAGGCAGCTTAACCTCTCGGATGTAGTATTTTCCAACAGTCTTGGCGGGTCGGACCCTACTTCTCGGTGGGCACATTATATACGTCTATATCGTAATATAACCTAATCTAACCCATCTAGACCCTCGCTGGTAATGTTTTACAGAATCCCGGTCGTGTCGTCCGGTACGTCTCGGTGCGGACATTATATACATCTATAACGTTATATATCCTAACCCAAGGCAACTTAACCTCTCGGATGTAGTATTTTCCAACAGTCTTGGCGGGTCGGACCCTACTTCTCGGTGGGCACATTATATACGTCTATATCGTAATATAACCTAACCTAAACCATCTAGAACCTCGCTGGTAATGTTTTACAGAATCCCGGTCGTGTCGTCTCGTACGTCTCGGTGCGGACGTTATATACGTCTATAACGTTATATATCCTAACCTAAGGGAACCTAACATCTCGGATGTAGTATTTCACAACATTCCTGGCGGGTCGGCCCCACTTCTCGGTGGGAACATTATATACGTTTATAACATAATATAACCTAACCTAACCCATCTAGCCCCTCGCTGGTAATGTTTTACAGAATCCCGGTCGTGTCGTCCCGTACATCTCGGTGCGGACATTATATACGTCTATACTTTTATATATCCTAACCTAAGGCAACTTAACATCTCGGATGTAGTATTTTCCAACATTCCTGGCGGGTCGGCCCCTACTTCTCGGTGGGCACATTATATACGTCTATATCGTAATATAACCTAACCTAACCCATCTAGACCCTCGCTGGTAATGTTTCACAGAATCCCGGTCGTGTCGTCTCGTACGTCTCGGTGCGGACATTATATACGTCTATAACGTTATATATCCTAACCTAAGGGAACCTAACATCTCGGATGTAGTATTTCACAACATTCCTGGCTGGTCGGCCCCACTTCTCGGTGGGAACATTATATACGTCTATATCGTAATATAACCAAACCTAACCCATCTAGACCCTCTCTGGTAATGTTTTACAGAATCCCGGTCGCGTCGTCCCGTACGTCTCGGTGCGGACATTATATACGTCTATAACGTTATATATCCTAACCTAAGGCAACTTAACCTCTCGGATGTAGTATTTTCCAACAGTCTTGGCGGGTCGGACCCTACTTCTCGGTGGGCACATTATATACGTCTATATCGTAATCTAACCTAACCTAACCCATCTAGACCCTCGCTGGTAATGTTTTACAGAATCCCGGTCGTGTCGTCCCGTACGTCCCGGTGCGGACATTATATACGTCTATAACGTTATATATCCTAACCTAAGGCAACTTATCCTCTCGGATGAAGTATTTTCCAACAGTCTTGGCGGGTCGGACCCTACTTCTCGGTGGGCACATTATATACGTCTATATCGTAATATAACCTAACCTAAACCATCTAGAACCTCGCTGGTAATGTTTTACAGAATCCCGGTCGTGTCGTCTCGTACGTCTCGGTGCGGACATTATATACGTCTATAACGTTATATATCCTAACCTAAGGGAACCTAATATCTCGGATGTAGTATTTCACAACATTCCTGGCGGGTCGGCCCCTACTTCTCGGTGGGCACATTATATACGTCTATATCGTAATATAACCTAACCTAACCCATCTAGACCCTCGCTGGTAATGTTTTACAGAATCCCGGTCGTGTCGTCTCGTACGTCTCGGTGCGGATATTATATACGTCTATAACGTTATATATCCTAACCTAAGGGAACCTAACATCTCGGATGTAGTATTTCACAACATTCCTGGCGGGTCGGCCCCTACTTCTCGGTGGGCACATTATACACATCTGTAACGTAATATAACCTAACCTAAGCCACCTACATCCTCGCTTGTAATGTTTCACAGAATCCCGTTCGTGTCTTCCCGTACGTCACGAAGCCGGACATTATATACGTCTATAAATTTATATATCCTAACCTAAGGCAACCTAACATCTCGAATGTAGTATTTCACAACATTCCTGGCGGGTCGGCCCCACTTCTCGGTGGGAACATTATTTACGTCTATGACGTAATATAACCTAACCTAACCCATCTAGACCCTCGCTGGTAATGTTGTACAGAATCCCGGCCGTGTCGTCTCGTACGTCTCGGTGCGGACATTATATATGTCTATAACGTTATATATCCTAACCTAAGGGAACCTAACTTCACGGATGTAGTATTTCACAACATTCCTGGCGGGTCGGCCCCTACTTCTCGGTGGGCACATTATATACGTCTATATCGTAATATAACCTAACCTAACCCATCTAGAACCTCGCTGGTAATGTTTTACAGAATCCCGGTCGTGTCGTCTCGTACGTCTCGGTGCGGACATTATATACGTCTATAACGTTATATATCCTAACCTAAGGGAACCTAACATCTCGGATGTAGTATTTCACAACATTCCTGGCGGGTCGGCCCCTACTTCTCGGTGGGCACATTATATACGTCTATATCGTAATGTAACCTAACGTAACCCATCTAGACCCTCGCTGGTAATGTTTTACAGAATCCCGGTCGTGTCGTCTCGTACGTCTCGGTGCGGATATTATATACGTCTATAACGTTATATATTCTAACCTAAGGCAACTTAACATCTCCGATGTAGTATTTTCCAACATTCCTGGCGGGTCGGCCCCTACTTCTCGGTGGGCACATTATATACGTCTATAACGTAATATAACCTAACCTAACCCATCTAGCCCCTAGCTGGGAATGTTTTACAGAATCCCGGTCGTGTCGTCCCGTACGTCTCGGTGCGGACATTATATACGTCTATAACGTTATATATCCTAACCTAAGGGAACCTAACATTTCGGATGTAGCATTTCACAACATTCCTGGCGGGTCGACCCTAGTTCTCGGTGGGCACATTACATACGTCTATATCGTAATATAACCTAACCTAACCCATCTAGCCCCTCGCTGGTAATGTTTTACAGAATCCCGGTCGTGTCGTCCCGTACGTCTCGGTGCGGACATTATATACGTCTGTACTTTTATATATCCTAACCTAAGGCAACTTAACATCTCGGATGTAGTATTTTCCAACATTCCTGGCGGGTCGGCCCCTACTTCTCGGTGGGCACATTATATACGTCTATATCGTAATATAACCTAACCTAACCCATCTAGACCCTCGCTGGTAATGTTTCACAGAATCCCGGTCGTGTCGTCTCGTACGTCTCGGTGCCGACATTATATACGTCTATAACGTTATATATCCTAACCTAAGGGAACCTAACATCTCGGATGTAGTATTTCACAACATTCCTGGCTGGTCGGCCCCACTTCTCGGTGGGAACATTATATACGTTTATAACATAATATAACCTAACCTAACCCATCTAGACCCTCGCTGGTAATGTTTTACAGAATCCCGGTCGTGTCGTCCCGTACGTCCCGGTGCGGACATTATATACGTCTATAACGTTATATATCCTAACCTAAGGCAACTTATCCTCTCGGATGAAGTATTTTCCAACAGTCTTGGCGGGTCGGACCCTACTTCTCGGTGGGCACATTATATACGTCTATATCGTAATATAACCTAACCTAAACCATCTAGAACCTCGCTGGTAATGTTTTACAGAATCCCGGTCGTGTCGTCTCGTACGTCTCGGTGCGGACATTATATACGTCTATAACGTTATATATCCTAACCTAAGGGAACCTAATATCTCGGATGTAGTATTTCACAACATTCCTGGCGGGTCGGCCCCTACTTCTCGGTGGGCACATTATATACGTCTATATCGTAATATAACCTAACCTAACCCATCTAGACCCTCGCTGGTAATGTTTTACAGAATCCCGGTCGTGTCGTCTCGTACGTCTCGGTGCGGATATTATATACGTCTATAACGTTATATATCCTAACCTAAGGGAACCTAACATCTCGGATGTAGTATTTCACAACATTCCTGGCGGGTCGGCCCCTACTTCTCGGTGGGCACATTATACACATCTGTAACGTAATATAACCTAACCTAAGCCACCTACATCCTCGCTTGTAATGTTTCACAGAATCCCGTTCGTGTCTTCCCGTACGTCACGAAGCCGGACATTATATACGTCTATAAATTTATATATCCTAACCTAAGGCAACCTAACATCTCGAATGTAGTATTTCACAACATTCCTGGCGGGTCGGCCCCACTTCTCGGTGGGAACATTATTTACGTCTATGACGTAATATAACCTAACCTAACCCATCTAGACCCTCGCTGGTAATGTTGTACAGAATCCCGGCCGTGTCGTCTCGTACGTCTCGGTGCGGACATTATATATGTCTATAACGTTATATATCCTAACCTAAGGGAACCTAACTTCACGGATGTAGTATTTCACAACATTCCTGGCGGGTCGGCCCCTACTTCTCGGTGGGCACATTATATACGTCTATATCGTAATATAACCTAACCTAACCCATCTAGAACCTCGCTGGTAATGTTTTACAGAATCCCGGTCGTGTCGTCTCGTACGTCTCGGTGCGGACATTATATACGTCTATAACGTTATATATCCTAACCTAAGGGAACCTAACATCTCGGATGTAGTATTTCACAACATTCCTGGCGGGTCGGCCCCTACTTCTCGGTGGGCACATTATATACGTCTATATCGTAATGTAACCTAACGTAACCCATCTAGACCCTCGCTGGTAATGTTTTACAGAATCCCGGTCGTGTCGTCTCGTACGTCTCGGTGCGGATATTATATACGTCTATAACGTTATATATTCTAACCTAAGGCAACTTAACATCTCCGATGTAGTATTTTCCAACATTCCTGGCGGGTCGGCCCCTACTTCTCGGTGGGCACATTATATACGTCTATAACGTAATATAACCTAACCTAACCCATCTAGCCCCTAGCTGGGAATGTTTTACAGAATCCCGGTCGTGTCGTCCCGTACGTCTCGGTGCGGACATTATATACGTCTATAACGTTATATATCCTAACCTAAGGGAACCTAACATTTCGGATGTAGCATTTCACAACATTCCTGGCAGGTCGGCCCCTATTTCTCGGTGGGCACATTATATACGTCTATATCGTAATATAACCTAACCTAACGCATCTAGACCCTCGCTGGTAATGTTTTACAAAATCCCGGTCGTGTCGGCCAGTACTTCTCGGTGGGGACATTATTTACGTCTATAACGTTATATATCCTAACCTAAGGGAACCTAAAATCTCGGATGTAGTACTTCACAACATTCCTGGCGGGTCGACCCTAGTTCTCGGTGGGCACATTACATACGTCTATATCGTAATATAACCTAACCTAACCCATCTAGCCCCTCGCTGGTAATGTTTTACAGAATCCCGGTCGTGTCGTCCCGTACGTCTCGGTGCGGACATTATATACGTCTATACTTTTATATATCCTAACCTAAGGCAACTTAACATCTCGGATGTAGTATTTTCCAACATTCCTGGCGGGTCGGCCCCTACTTCTCGGTGGGCACATTATATACGTCTATATCGTAATATAACCTAACCTAACCCATCTAGACCCTCGCTGGTAATGTTTCACAGAATCCCGGTCGTGTCGTCTCGTACGTCTCGGTGCCGACATTATATACGTCTATAACGTTATATATCCTAACCTAAGGGAACCTAACATCTCGGATGTAGTATTTCACAACATTCCTGGCTGGTCGGCCCCACTTCTCGGTGGGAACATTATATACGTCTATATCGTAATATAACCAAACCTAACCCATCTAGACCCTCTCTGGTAATGTTTTACAGAATCCCGGTCGTGTCGTCCCGTACGTCTCGGTGCGGACATTATATACGTCTATAACGTTATATATCCTAACCTAAGGCAACTTAACCTCTCGGATGTAGTATTTTCCAACAGTCTTGGCGTGTCGGACCCTACTTCTCGGTGGGCGCATTATATACGTCTATATCGTAATATAACCTAACCTAACCCATCTAGACCCTCGCTGGTAATGTTTTACAGAATCCCGGTCGTGTCGTCCCGTACGTCCCGGTGCGGACATTATATACGTCTATAACGTTATATATCCTAACCTAAGGCAACTTAACCTCTCGGATGAAGTATTTTCCAACAGTCTTGGCGGGTCGGACCCTACTTCTCGGTGGGCACATTATATACGTCTATATCGTAATATAACCTAACCTAAACCATCTAGAACCTCGCTGGTAATGTTTTACAGAATCCCGGTCGTGTCGTCTCGTACGTCTCGGTGCGGACATTATATACGTCTATAACGTTATATATCCTAACCTAAGGGAACCTAATATCTCGGATGTAGTATTTCACAACATTCCTGGCGGGTCGGCCCCTACTTCTCGGTGGGCACATTGTATACGTCTATATCGTAATATAACCTAACCTAACCCATCTAGACCGTCGCTGGTAATGTTTTACAGAATCCCGGTCGTGTCGTCCCGTACGTCTCGGTGCGGATATTATATACGTCTATAACGTTATATATCCTAACCTAAGGGAACCTAACATCTCGGATGTAGTATTTCACAACATTCCTGGCGGGTCGGCCCCTACTTCTCGGTGGGCACATTATACACATCTGTAACGTAATATAACCT
The DNA here is from genome assembly GCA_963969225.1 of Xylocopa violacea. Taxonomy (NCBI): domain Eukaryota; kingdom Metazoa; phylum Arthropoda; class Insecta; order Hymenoptera; family Apidae; genus Xylocopa; species Xylocopa violacea. The sequence goes on along the minus strand of CAXAJV010000011.1, from coordinate 6,140,237 downwards.
AACCTAAGCCACCTACATCCTCGCTTGTAATGTTTTACAGAATCCCGGTCGTGTCGTCCCGTACGTCTCGGTGCGGACATTATATACGTCTATAACGTTATATATCCTAACCTAAGGGAACCTAACATTTCGGATGTAGCATTTCACAACATTCCTGGCAGGTCGGCCCCTATTTCTCGGTGGGCACATTATATACGTCTATATCGTAATATAACCTAACCTAACGCATCTAGACCCTCGCTGGTAATGTTTTACAAAATCCCGGTCGTGTCGGCCAGTACTTCTCGGTGGGGACATTATTTACGTCTATAACGTTATATATCCTAACCTAAGGGAACCTAAAATCTCGGATGTAGTACTTCACAACATTCCTGGCGGGTCGACCCTAGTTCTCGGTGGGCACATTACATACGTCTATATCGTAATATAACCTAACCTAACCCATCTAGCCCCTCGCTGGTAATGTTTTACAGAATCCCGGTCGTGTCGTCCCGTACGTCTCGGTGCGGACATTATATACGTCTATAACGTTATATATCCTAACCTAAGGCAGCTTAACCTCTCGGATGTAGTATTTTCCAACAGTCTTGGCGGGTCGGACCCTACTTCACGGTGGGCACATTATATACGTCTATATCGTAATATAACCTAATCTAACCCATCTAGACCCTCGCTGGTAATGTTTTACAGAATCCCGGTCGTGTCGTCCGGTACGTCTCGGTGCGGACATTATATACATCTATAACGTTATATATCCTAACCCAAGGCAACTTAACCTCTCGGATGTAGTATTTTCCAACAGTCTTGGCGGGTCGGACCCTACTTCTCGGTGGGCACATTATATACGTCTATATCGTAATATAACCTAACCTAAACCATCTAGAACCTCGCTGGTAATGTTTTACAGAATCCCGGTCGTGTCGTCTCGTACGTCTCGGTGCGGACGTTATATACGTCTATAACGTTATATATCCTAACCTAAGGGAACCTAACATCTCGGATGTAGTATTTCACAACATTCCTGGCGGGTCGGCCCCACTTCTCGGTGGGAACATTATATACGTTTATAACATAATATAACCTAACCTAACCCATCTAGCCCCTCGCTGGTAATGTTTTACAGAATCCCGGTCGTGTCGTCCCGTACATCTCGGTGCGGACATTATATACGTCTATACTTTTATATATCCTAACCTAAGGCAACTTAACATCTCGGATGTAGTATTTTCCAACATTCCTGGCGGGTCGGCCCCTACTTCTCGGTGGGCACATTATATACGTCTATATCGTAATATAACCTAACCTAACCCATCTAGACCCTCGCTGGTAATGTTTCACAGAATCCCGGTCGTGTCGTCTCGTACGTCTCGGTGCGGACATTATATACGTCTATAACGTTATATATCCTAACCTAAGGGAACCTAACATCTCGGATGTAGTATTTCACAACATTCCTGGCTGGTCGGCCCCACTTCTCGGTGGGAACATTATATACGTCTATATCGTAATATAACCAAACCTAACCCATCTAGACCCTCTCTGGTAATGTTTTACAGAATCCCGGTCGTGTCGTCCCGTACGTCTCGGTGCGGACATTATATACGTCTATAACGTTATATATCCTAACCTAAGGCAACTTAACCTCTCGGATGTAGTATTTTCCAACAGTCTTGGCGGGTCGGACCCTACTTCTCGGTGGGCACATTATATACGTCTATATCGTAATCTAACCTAACCTAACCCATCTAGACCCTCGCTGGTAATGTTTTACAGAATCCCGGTCGTGTCGTCCCGTACGTCCCGGTGCGGACATTATATACGTCTATAACGTTATATATCCTAACCTAAGGCAACTTATCCTCTCGGATGAAGTATTTTCCAACAGTCTTGGCGGGTCGGCCCCTACTTCTCGGTGGGCACATTATATACGTCTATATCGTAATATAACCTAACCTAAACCATCTAGAACCTCGCTGGTAATGTTTTACAGAATCCCGGTCGTGTCGTCTCGTACGTCTCGGTGCGGACATTATATACGTCTATAACGTTATATATCCTAACCTAAGGGAACCTAATATCTCGGATGTAGTATTTCACAACATTCCTGGCAGGTCGGCCCCTATTTCTCGGTGGGCACATTATATACGTCTATATCGTAATATAACCTAACCTAACGCATCTAGACCCTCGCTGGTAATGTTTTACAAAATCCCGGTCGTGTCGGCCAGTACTTCTCGGTGGGGACATTATTTACGTCTATAACGTTATATATCCTAACCTAAGGGAACCTAAAATCTCGGATGTAGTACTTCACAACATTCCTGGCGGGTCGACCCTAGTTCTCGGTGGGCACATTACATACGTCTATATCGTAATATAACCTAACCTAACCCATCTAGCCCCTCGCTGGTAATGTTTTACAGAATCCCGGTCGTGTCGTCCCGTACGTCTCGGTGCGGACATTATATACGTCTATACTTTTATATATCCTAACCTAAGGCAACTTAACATCTCGGATGTAGTATTTTCCAACATTCCTGGCGGGTCGGCCCCTACTTCTCGGTGGGCACATTATATACGTCTATATCGTAATATAACCTAACCTAACCCATCTAGACCCTCGCTGGTAATGTTTCACAGAATCCCGGTCGTGTCGTCTCGTACGTCTCGGTGCCGACATTATATACGTCTATAACGTTATATATCCTAACCTAAGGGAACCTAACATCTCGGATGTAGTATTTCACAACATTCCTGGCTGGTCGGCCCCACTTCTCGGTGGGAACATTATATACGTCTATATCGTAATATAACCAAACCTAACCCATCTAGACCCTCTCTGGTAATGTTTTACAGAATCCCGGTCGTGTCGTCCCGTACGTCTCGGTGCGGACATTATATACGTCTATAACGTTATATATCCTAACCTAAGGCAACTTAACCTCTCGGATGTAGTATTTTCCAACAGTCTTGGCGTGTCGGACCCTACTTCTCGGTGGGCGCATTATATACGTCTATATCGTAATATAACCTAACCTAACCCATCTAGACCCTCGCTGGTAATGTTTTACAGAATCCCGGTCGTGTCGTCCCGTACGTCCCGGTGCGGACATTATATACGTCTATAACGTTATATATCCTAACCTAAGGCAACTTAACCTCTCGGATGAAGTATTTTCCAACAGTCTTGGCGGGTCGGACCCTACTTCTCGGTGGGCACATTATATACGTCTATATCGTAATATAACCTAACCTAAACCATCTAGAACCTCGCTGGTAATGTTTTACAGAATCCCGGTCGTGTCGTCTCGTACGTCTCGGTGCGGACATTATATACGTCTATAACGTTATATATCCTAACCTAAGGGAACCTAATATCTCGGATGTAGTATTTCACAACATTCCTGGCGGGTCGGCCCCTACTTCTCGGTGGGCACATTATATACGTCTATATCGTAATATAACCTAACCTAACCCATCTAGACCGTCGCTGGTAATGTTTTACAGAATCCCGGTCGTGTCGTCCCGTACGTCTCGGTGCGGATATTATATACGTCTATAACGTTATATATCCTAACCTAAGGGAACCTAACATCTCGGATGTAGTATTTCACAACATTCCTGGCGGGTCGGCCCCTACTTCTCGGTGGGCACATTATACACATCTGTAACGTAATATAACCTAACCTAAGCCACCTACATCCTCGCTTGTAATGTTTTACAGAATCCCGGTCGTGTCGTCCCGTACGTCTCGGTGCGGACATTATATACGTCTATAACGTTATATATCCTAACCTAAGGGAACCTAACATTTCGGATGTAGCATTTCACAACATTCCTGGCAGGTCGGCCCCTATTTCTCGGTGGGCACATTATATACGTCTATATCGTAATATAACCTAACCTAACGCATCTAGACCCTCGCTGGTAATGTTTTACAAAATCCCGGTCGTGTCGGCCAGTACTTCTCGGTGGGGACATTATTTACGTCTATAACGTTATATATCCTAACCTAAGGGAACCTAAAATCTCGGATGTAGTACTTCACAACATTCCTGGCGGGTCGACCCTAGTTCTCGGTGGGCACATTACATACGTCTATATCGTAATATAACCTAACCTAACCCATCTAGCCCCTCGCTGGTAATGTTTTACAGAATCCCGGTCGTGTCGTCCCGTACGTCTCGGTGCGGACATTATATACGTCTATAACGTTATATATCCTAACCTAAGGCAGCTTAACCTCTCGGATGTAGTATTTTCCAACAGTCTTGGCGGGTCGGACCCTACTTCACGGTGGGCACATTATATACGTCTATATCGTAATATAACCTAATCTAACCCATCTAGACCCTCGCTGGTAATGTTTTACAGAATCCCGGTCGTGTCGTCCGGTACGTCTCGGTGCGGACATTATATACATCTATAACGTTATATATCCTAACCCAAGGCAACTTAACCTCTCGGATGTAGTATTTTCCAACAGTCTTGGCGGGTCGGACCCTACTTCTCGGTGGGCACATTATATACGTCTATATCGTAATATAACCTAACCTAAGCCACCTACATCCTCGCTTGTAATGTTTTACAGAATCCCGGTCGTGTCGTCCCGTACGTCTCGGTGCGGACATTATATACGTCTATAACGTTATATATCCTAACCTAAGGGAACCTAACATTTCGGATGTAGCATTTCACAACATTCCTGGCAGGTCGGCCCCTATTTCTCGGTGGGCACATTATATACGTCTATATCGTAATATAACCTAACCTAAGCCACCTACATCCTCGCTTGTAATGTTTTACAGAATCCCGGTCGTGTCGTCCCGTACGTCTCGGTGCGGACATTATATACGTCTATAACGTTATATATCCTAACCTAAGGGAACCTAACATTTCGGATGTAGCATTTCACAACATTCCTGGCAGGTCGGCCCCTATTTCTCGGTGGGCACATTATATACGTCTATATCGTAATATAACCTAACCTAACGCATCTAGACCCTCGCTGGTAATGTTTTACAAAATCCCGGTCGTGTCGGCCAGTACTTCTCGGTGGGGACATTATTTACGTCTATAACGTTATATATCCTAACCTAAGGGAACCTAAAATCTCGGATGTAGTACTTCACAACATTCCTGGCGGGTCGACCCTAGTTCTCGGTGGGCACATTACATACGTCTATATCGTAATATAACCTAACCTAACCCATCTAGCCCCTCGCTGGTAATGTTTTACAGAATCCCGGTCGTGTCGTCCCGTACGTCTCGGTGCGGACATTATATACGTCTATAACGTTATATATCCTAACCTAAGGCAGCTTAACCTCTCGGATGTAGTATTTTCCAACAGTCTTGGCGGGTCGGACCCTACTTCACGGTGGGCACATTATATACGTCTATATCGTAATATAACCTAATCTAACCCATCTAGACCCTCGCTGGTAATGTTTTACAGAATCCCGGTCGTGTCGTCCGGTACGTCTCGGTGCGGACATTATATACATCTATAACGTTATATATCCTAACCCAAGGCAACTTAACCTCTCGGATGTAGTATTTTCCAACAGTCTTGGCGGGTCGGACCCTACTTCTCGGTGGGCACATTATATACGTCTATATCGTAATATAACCTAACCTAAGCCACCTACATCCTCGCTTGTAATGTTTTACAGAATCCCGGTCGTGTCGTCCCGTACGTCTCGGTGCGGACATTATATACGTCTATAACGTTATATATCCTAACCTAAGGGAACCTAACATTTCGGATGTAGCATTTCACAACATTCCTGGCAGGTCGGCCCCTATTTCTCGGTGGGCACATTATATACGTCTATATCGTAATATAACCTAACCTAACGCATCTAGACCCTCGCTGGTAATGTTTTACAGAATCCCGGTCGTGTCGTCTCGTACGTCTCGGTGCGGACATTATATACGTCTATAACGTTATATATCCTAACCTAAGGGAACCTAACATCTCGGATGTAGTATTTCACAACATTCCTGGCGGGTCGGCCCCTACTTCTCGGTGGGCACATTATATACGTCTATATCGTAATGTAACCTAACGTAACCCATCTAGACCCTCGCTGGTAATGTTTTACAGAATCCCGGTCGTGTCGTCTCGTACGTCTCGGTGCGGATATTATATACGTCTATAACGTTATATATTCTAACCTAAGGCAACTTAACATCTCCGATGTAGTATTTTCCAACATTCCTGGCGGGTCGGCCCCTACTTCTCGGTGGGCACATTATATACGTCTATAACGTAATATAACCTAACCTAACCCATCTAGCCCCTAGCTGGGAATGTTTTACAGAATCCCGGTCGTGTCGTCCCGTACGTCTCGGTGCGGACATTATATACGTCTATAACGTTATATATCCTAACCTAAGGGAACCTAACATTTCGGATGTAGCATTTCACAACATTCCTGGCAGGTCGGCCCCTATTTCTCGGTGGGCACATTATATACGTCTATATCGTAATATAACCTAACCTAACGCATCTAGACCCTCGCTGGTAATGTTTTACAAAATCCCGGTCGTGTCGGCCAGTACTTCTCGGTGGGGACATTATTTACGTCTATAACGTTATATATCCTAACCTAAGGGAACCTAAAATCTCGGATGTAGTACTTCACAACATTCCTGGCGGGTCGACCCTAGTTCTCGGTGGGCACATTACATACGTCTATATCGTAATATAACCTAACCTAACCCATCTAGCCCCTCGCTGGTAATGTTTTACAGAATCCCGGTCGTGTCGTCCCGTACGTCTCGGTGCGGACATTATATACGTCTATACTTTTATATATCCTAACCTAAGGCAACTTAACATCTCGGATGTAGTATTTTCCAACATTCCTGGCGGGTCGGCCCCTACTTCTCGGTGGGCACATTATATACGTCTATATCGTAATATAACCTAACCTAACCCATCTAGACCCTCGCTGGTAATGTTTCACAGAATCCCGGTCGTGTCGTCTCGTACGTCTCGGTGCCGACATTATATACGTCTATAACGTTATATATCCTAACCTAAGGGAACCTAACATCTCGGATGTAGTATTTCACAACATTCCTGGCTGGTCGGCCCCACTTCTCGGTGGGAACATTATATACGTCTATATCGTAATATAACCAAACCTAACCCATCTAGACCCTCTCTGGTAATGTTTTACAGAATCCCGGTCGTGTCGTCCCGTACGTCTCGGTGCGGACATTATATACGTCTATAACGTTATATATCCTAACCTAAGGCAACTTAACCTCTCGGATGTAGTATTTTCCAACAGTCTTGGCGTGTCGGACCCTACTTCTCGGTGGGCGCATTATATACGTCTATATCGTAATATAACCTAACCTAACCCATCTAGACCCTCGCTGGTAATGTTTTACAGAATCCCGGTCGTGTCGTCCCGTACGTCCCGGTGCGGACATTATATACGTCTATAACGTTATATATCCTAACCTAAGGCAACTTAACCTCTCGGATGAAGTATTTTCCAACAGTCTTGGCGGGTCGGACCCTACTTCTCGGTGGGCACATTATATACGTCTATATCGTAATATAACCTAACCTAAACCATCTAGAACCTCGCTGGTAATGTTTTACAGAATCCCGGTCGTGTCGTCTCGTACGTCTCGGTGCGGACATTATATACGTCTATAACGTTATATATCCTAACCTAAGGGAACCTAATATCTCGGATGTAGTATTTCACACCATTCCTGGCGGGTCGGCCCCTACTTCTCGGTGGGCACATTGTATACGTCTATATCGTAATATAACCTAACCTAACCCATCTAGACCGTCGCTGGTAATGTTTTACAGAATCCCGGTCGTGTCGTCCCGTACGTCTCGGTGCGGATATTATATACGTCTATAACGTTATATATCCTAACCTAAGGGAACCTAACATCTCGGATGTAGTATTTCACAACATTCCTGGCGGGTCGGCCCCTACTTCTCGGTGGGCACATTATACACATCTGTAACGTAATATAACCTAACCTAAGCCACCTACATCCTCGCTTGTAATGTTTTACAGAATCCCGGTCGTGTCGTCCCGTACGTCTCGGTGCGGACATTATATACGTCTATAACGTTATATATCCTAACCTAAGGGAACCTAACATTTCGGATGTAGCATTTCACAACATTCCTGGCAGGTCGGCCCCTATTTCTCGGTGGGCACATTATATACGTCTATATCGTAATATAACCTAACCTAACGCATCTAGACCCTCGCTGGTAATGTTTTACAAAATCCCGGTCGTGTCGGCCAGTACTTCTCGGTGGGGACATTATTTACGTCTATAACGTTATATATCCTAACCTAAGGGAACCTAAAATCTCGGATGTAGTACTTCACAACATTCCTGGCGGGTCGACCCTAGTTCTCGGTGGGCACATTACATACGTCTATATCGTAATATAACCTAACCTAACCCATCTAGCCCCTCGCTGGTAATGTTTTACAGAATCCCGGTCGTGTCGTCCCGTACGTCTCGGTGCGGACATTATATACGTCTATACTTTTATATATCCTAACCTAAGGCAACTTAACATCTCGGATGTAGTATTTTCCAACATTCCTGGCGGGTCGGCCCCTACTTCTCGGTGGGCACATTATATACGTCTATATCGTAATATAACCTAACCTAACCCATCTAGACCCTCGCTGGTAATGTTTCACAGAATCCCGGTCGTGTCGTCTCGTACGTCTCGGTGCCGACATTATATACGTCTATAACGTTATATATCCTAACCTAAGGGAACCTAACATCTCGGATGTAGTATTTCACAACATTCCTGGCTGGTCGGCCCCACTTCTCGGTGGGAACATTATATACGTCTATATCGTAATATAACCAAACCTAACCCATCTAGACCCTCTCTGGTAATGTTTTACAGAATCCCGGTCGTGTCGTCCCGTACGTCTCGGTGCGGACATTATATACGTCTATAACGTTATATATCCTAACCTAAGGCAACTTAACCTCTCGGATGTAGTATTTTCCAACAGTCTTGGCGTGTCGGACCCTACTTCTCGGTGGGCGCATTATATACGTCTATATCGTAATATAACCTAACCTAACCCATCTAGACCCTCGCTGGTAATGTTTTACAGAATCCCGGTCGTGTCGTCCCGTACGTCCCGGTGCGGACATTATATACGTCTATAACGTTATATATCCTAACCTAAGGCAACTTAACCTCTCGGATGAAGTATTTTCCAACAGTCTTGGCGGGTCGGACCCTACTTCTCGGTGGGCACATTATATACGTCTATATCGTAATATAACCTAACCTAAACCATCTAGAACCTCGCTGGTAATGTTTTACAGAATCCCGGTCGTGTCGTCTCGTACGTCTCGGTGCGGACATTATATACGTCTATAACGTTATATATCCTAACCTAAGGGAACCTAATATCTCGGATGTAGTATTTCACAACATTCCTGGCGGGTCGGCCCCTACTTCTCGGTGGGCACATTATATACGTCTATATCGTAATATAACCTAACCTAACCCATCTAGACCGTCGCTGGTAATGTTTTACAGAATCCCGGTCGTGTCGTCCCGTACGTCTCGGTGCGGATATTATATACGTCTATAACGTTATATATCCTAACCTAAGGGAACCTAACATCTCGGATGTAGTATTTCACAACATTCCTGGCGGGTCGGCCCCTACTTCTCGGTGGGCACATTATACACATCTGTAACGTAATATAACCTAACCTAAGCCACCTACATCCTCGCTTGTAATGTTTTACAGAATCCCGGTCGTGTCGTCCCGTACGTCTCGGTGCGGACATTATATACGTCTATAACGTTATATATCCTAACCTAAGGGAACCTAACATTTCGGATGTAGCATTTCACAACATTCCTGGCAGGTCGGCCCCTATTTCTCGGTGGGCACATTATATACGTCTATATCGTAATATAACCTAACCTAACGCATCTAGACCCTCGCTGGTAATGTTTTACAAAATCCCGGTCGTGTCGGCCAGTACTTCTCGGTGGGGACATTATTTACGTCTATAACGTTATATATCCTAACCTAAGGGAACCTAAAATCTCGGATGTAGTACTTCACAACATTCCTGGCGGGTCGACCCTAGTTCTCGGTGGGCACATTACATACGTCTATATCGTAATATAACCTAACCTAACCCATCTAGCCCCTCGCTGGTAATGTTTTACAGAATCCCGGTCGTGTCGTCCCGTACGTCTCGGTGCGGACATTATATACGTCTATAACGTTATATATCCTAACCTAAGGCAGCTTAACCTCTCGGATGTAGTATTTTCCAACAGTCTTGGCGGGTCGGACCCTACTTCACGGTGGGCACATTATATACGTCTATATCGTAATATAACCTAATCTAACCCATCTAGACCCTCGCTGGTAATGTTTTACAGAATCCCGGTCGTGTCGTCCGGTACGTCTCGGTGCGGACATTATATACATCTATAACGTTATATATCCTAACCCAAGGCAACTTAACCTCTCGGATGTAGTATTTTCCAACAGTCTTGGCGGGTCGGACCCTACTTCTCGGTGGGCACATTATATACGTCTATATCGTAATATAACCTAACCTAAGCCACCTACATCCTCGCTTGTAATGTTTTACAGAATCCCGGTCGTGTCGTCCCGTACGTCTCGGTGCGGACATTATATACGTCTATAACGTTATATATCCTAACCTAAGGGAACCTAACATTTCGGATGTAGCATTTCACAACATTCCTGGCAGGTCGGCCCCTATTTCTCGGTGGGCACATTATATACGTCTATATCGTAATATAACCTAACCTAACGCATCTAGACCCTCGCTGGTAATGTTTTACAGAATCCCGGTCGTGTCGTCTCGTACGTCTCGGTGCGGACATTATATACGTCTATAACGTTATATATCCTAACCTAAGGGAACCTAACATCTCGGATGTAGTATTTCACAACATTCCTGGCGGGTCGGCCCCTACTTCTCGGTGGGCACATTATATACGTCTATATCGTAATGTAACCTAACGTAACCCATCTAGACCCTCGCTGGTAATGTTTTACAGAATCCCGGTCGTGTCGTCTCGTACGTCTCGGTGCGGATATTATATACGTCTATAACGTTATATATTCTAACCTAAGGCAACTTAACATCTCCGATGTAGTATTTTCCAACATTCCTGGCGGGTCGGCCCCTACTTCTCGGTGGGCACATTATATACGTCTATAACGTAATATAACCTAACCTAACCCATCTAGCCCCTAGCTGGGAATGTTTTACAGAATCCCGGTCGTGTCGTCCCGTACGTCTCGGTGCGGACATTATATACGTCTATAACGTTATATATCCTAACCTAAGGGAACCTAACATTTCGGATGTAGCATTTCACAACATTCCTGGCAGGTCGGCCCCTATTTCTCGGTGGGCACATTATATACGTCTATATCGTAATATAACCTAACCTAACGCATCTAGACCCTCGCTGGTAATGTTTTACAAAATCCCGGTCGTGTCGGCCAGTACTTCTCGGTGGGGACATTATTTACGTCTATAACGTTATATATCCTAACCTAAGGGAACCTAAAATCTCGGATGTAGTACTTCACAACATTCCTGGCGGGTCGACCCTAGTTCTCGGTGGGCACATTACATACGTCTATATCGTAATATAACCTAACCTAACCCATCTAGCCCCTCGCTGGTAATGTTTTACAGAATCCCGGTCGTGTCGTCCCGTACGTCTCGGTGCGGACATTATATACGTCTATACTTTTATATATCCTAACCTAAGGCAACTTAACATCTCGGATGTAGTATTTTCCAACATTCCTGGCGGGTCGGCCCCTACTTCTCGGTGGGCACATTATATACGTCTATATCGTAATATAACCTAACCTAACCCATCTAGACCCTCGCTGGTAATGTTTCACAGAATCCCGGTCGTGTCGTCTCGTACGTCTCGGTGCCGACATTATATACGTCTATAACGTTATATATCCTAACCTAAGGGAACCTAACATCTCGGATGTAGTATTTCACAACATTCCTGGCTGGTCGGCCCCACTTCTCGGTGGGAACATTATATACGTCTATATCGTAATATAACCAAACCTAACCCATCTAGACCCTCTCTGGTAATGTTTTACAGAATCCCGGTCGTGTCGTCCCGTACGTCTCGGTGCGGACATTATATACGTCTATAACGTTATATATCCTAACCTAAGGCAACTTAACCTCTCGGATGTAGTATTTTCCAACAGTCTTGGCGTGTCGGACCCTACTTCTCGGTGGGCGCATTATATACGTCTATATCGTAATATAACCTAACCTAACCCATCTAGACCCTCGCTGGTAATGTTTTACAGAATCCCGGTCGTGTCGTCCCGTACGTCCCGGTGCGGACATTATATACGTCTATAACGTTATATATCCTAACCTAAGGCAACTTAACCTCTCGGATGAAGTATTTTCCAACAGTCTTGGCGGGTCGGACCCTACTTCTCGGTGGGCACATTATATACGTCTATATCGTAATATAACCTAACCTAAACCATCTAGAACCTCGCTGGTAATGTTTTACAGAATCCCGGTCGTGTCGTCTCGTACGTCTCGGTGCGGACATTATATACGTCTATAACGTTATATATCCTAACCTAAGGGAACCTAATATCTCGGATGTAGTATTTCACAACATTCCTGGCGGGTCGGCCCCTACTTCTCGGTGGGCACATTATATACGTCTATATCGTAATATAACCTAACCTAACCCATCTAGACCGTCGCTGGTAATGTTTTACAGAATCCCGGTCGTGTCGTCCCGTACGTCTCGGTGCGGATATTATATACGTCTATAACGTTATATATCCTAACCTAAGGGAACCTAACATCTCGGATGTAGTATTTCACAACATTCCTGGCGGGTCGGCCCCTACTTCTCGGTGGGCACATTATACACATCTGTAACGTAATATAACCTAACCTAAGCCACCTACATCCTCGCTTGTAATGTTTTACAGAATCCCGGTCGTGTCGTCCCGTACGTCTCGGTGCGGACATTATATACGTCTATAACGTTATATATCCTAACCTAAGGGAACCTAACATTTCGGATGTAGCATTTCACAACATTCCTGGCAGGTCGGCCCCTATTTCTCGGTGGGCACATTATATACGTCTATATCGTAATATAACCTAACCTAACGCATCTAGACCCTCGCTGGTAATGTTTTACAAAATCCCGGTCGTGTCGGCCAGTACTTCTCGGTGGGGACATTATTTACGTCTATAACGTTATATATCCTAACCTAAGGGAACCTAAAATCTCGGATGTAGTACTTCACAACATTCCTGGCGGGTCGACCCTAGTTCTCGGTGGGCACATTACATACGTCTATATCGTAATATAACCTAACCTAACCCATCTAGCCCCTCGCTGGTAATGTTTTACAGAATCCCGGTCGTGTCGTCCCGTACGTCTCGGTGCGGACATTATATACGTCTATAACGTTATATATCCTAACCTAAGGCAGCTTAACCTCTCGGATGTAGTATTTTCCAACAGTCTTGGCGGGTCGGACCCTACTTCACGGTGGGCACATTATATACGTCTATATCGTAATATAACCTAATCTAACCCATCTAGACCCTCGCTGGTAATGTTTTACAGAATCCCGGTCGTGTCGTCCGGTACGTCTCGGTGCGGACATTATATACATCTATAACGTTATATATCCTAACCCAAGGCAACTTAACCTCTCGGATGTAGTATTTTCCAACAGTCTTGGCGGGTCGGACCCTACTTCTCGGTGGGCACATTATATACGTCTATATCGTAATATAACCTAACCTAAACCATCTAGAACCTCGCTGGTAATGTTTTACAGAATCCCGGTCGTGTCGTCTCGTACGTCTCGGTGCGGACGTTATATACGTCTATAACGTTATATATCCTAACCTAAGGGAACCTAACATCTCGGATGTAGTATTTCACAACATTCCTGGCGGGTCGGCCCCACTTCTCGGTGGGAACATTATATACGTTTATAACATAATATAACCTAACCTAACCCATCTAGCCCCTCGCTGGTAATGTTTTACAGAATCCCGGTCGTGTCGTCCCGTACATCTCGGTGCGGACATTATATACGTCTATACTTTTATATATCCTAACCTAAGGCAACTTAACATCTCGGATGTAGTATTTTCCAACATTCCTGGCGGGTCGGCCCCTACTTCTCGGTGGGCACATTATATACGTCTATATCGTAATATAACCTAACCTAACCCATCTAGACCCTCGCTGGTAATGTTTCACAGAATCCCGGTCGTGTCGTCTCGTACGTCTCGGTGCGGACATTATATACGTCTATAACGTTATATATCCTAACCTAAGGGAACCTAACATCTCGGATGTAGTATTTCACAACATTCCTGGCTGGTCGGCCCCACTTCTCGGTGGGAACATTATATACGTCTATATCGTAATATAACCAAACCTAACCCATCTAGACCCTCTCTGGTAATGTTTTACAGAATCCCGGTCGTGTCGTCCCGTACGTCTCGGTGCGGACATTATATACGTCTATAACGTTATATATCCTAACCTAAGGCAACTTAACCTCTCGGATGTAGTATTTTCCAACAGTCTTGGCGGGTCGGACCCTACTTCTCGGTGGGCACATTATATACGTCTATATCGTAATCTAACCTAACCTAACCCATCTAGACCCTCGCTGGTAATGTTTTACAGAATCCCGGTCGTGTCGTCCCGTACGTCCCGGTGCGGACATTATATACGTCTATAACGTTATATATCCTAACCTAAGGCAACTTATCCTCTCGGATGAAGTATTTTCCAACAGTCTTGGCGGGTCGGACCCTACTTCTCGGTGGGCACATTATATACGTCTATATCGTAATATAACCTAACCTAAACCATCTAGAACCTCGCTGGTAATGTTTTACAGAATCCCGGTCGTGTCGTCTCGTACGTCTCGGTGCGGACATTATATACGTCTATAACGTTATATATCCTAACCTAAGGGAACCTAATATCTCGGATGTAGTATTTCACAACATTCCTGGCGGGTCGGCCCCTACTTCTCGGTGGGCACATTATATACGTCTATATCGTAATATAACCTAACCTAACCCATCTAGACCCTCGCTGGTAATGTTTTGCAGAATCCCGGTCGTGTCGTCTCGTACGTCTCGGTGCGGATATTATATACGTCTATAACGTTATATATCCTAACCTAAGGGAACCTAACATCTCGGATGTAGTATTTCACAACATTCCTGGCGGGTCGGCCCCTACTTCTCGGTGGGCACATTATACACATCTGTAACGTAATATAACCTAACCTAAGCCACCTACATCCTCGCTTGTAATGTTTCACAGAATCCCGTTCGTGTCTTCCCGTACGTCACGAAGCCGGACATTATATACGTCTATAAATTTATATATCCTAACCTAAGGCAACCTAACATCTCGAATGTAGTATTTCACAACATTCCTGGCGGGTCGGCCCCCTTCTCGGTGGGAACATTATTTACGTCTATGACGTAATATAACCTAACCTAACCCATCTAGACCCTCGCTGGTAATGTTGTACAGAATCCCGGCCGTGTCGTCTCGTACGTCTCGGTGCGGACATTATATATGTCTATAACGTTATATATCCTAACCTAAGGGAACCTAACTTCACGGATGTAGTATTTCACAACATTCCTGGCGGGTCGGCCCCTACTTCTCGGTGGGCACATTATATACGTCTATATCGTAATATAACCTAACCTAACCCATCTAGAACCTCGCTGGTAATGTTTTACAGAATCCCGGTCGTGTCGTCTCGTACGTCTCGGTGCGGACATTATATACGTCTATAACGTTATATATCCTAACCTAAGGGAACCTAACATCTCGGATGTAGTATTTCACAACATTCCTGGCGGGTCGGCCCCTACTTCTCGGTGGGCACATTATATACGTCTATATCGTAATGTAACCTAACGTAACCCATCTAGACCCTCGCTGGTAATGTTTTACAGAATCCCGGTCGTGTCGTCTCGTACGTCTCGGTGCGGATATTATATACGTCTATAACGTTATATATTCTAACCTAAGGCAACTTAACATCTCCGATGTAGTATTTTCCAACATTCCTGGCGGGTCGGCCCCTACTTCTCGGTGGGCACATTATATACGTCTATAACGTAATATAACCTAACCTAACCCATCTAGCCCCTAGCTGGGAATGTTTTACAGAATCCCGGTCGTGTCGTCCCGTACGTCTCGGTGCGGACATTATATACGTCTATAACGTTATATATCCTAACCTAAGGGAACCTAACATTTCGGATGTAGCATTTCACAACATTCCTGGCAGGTCGGCCCCTATTTCTCGGTGGGCACATTATATACGTCTATATCGTAATATAACCTAACCTAACGCATCTAGACCCTCGCTGGTAATGTTTTACAAAATCCCGGTCGTGTCGGCCAGTACTTCTCGGTGGGGACATTATTTACGTCTATAACGTTATATATCCTAACCTAAGGGAACCTAAAATCTCGGATGTAGTACTTCACAACATTCCTGGCGGGTCGACCCTAGTTCTCGGTGGGCACATTACATACGTCTATATCGTAATATAACCTAACCTAACCCATCTAGCCCCTCGCTGGTAATGTTTTACAGAATCCCGGTCGTGTCGTCCCGTACGTCTCGGTGCGGGCATTATATACGTCTATACTTTTATATATCCTAACCTAAGGCAACTTAACATCTCGGATGTAGTATTTTCCAACATTCCTGGCGGGTCGGCCCCTACTTCTCGGTGGGCACATTATATACGTCTATATCGTAATATAACCTAACCTAACCCATCTAGACCCTCGCTGGTAATGTTTTACAGAATCCCGGTCGTGTCGTCCCGTACGTCCCGGTGCGGACATTATATACGTCTATAACGTTATATATCCTAACCTAAGGCAACTTAACCTCTCGGATGAAGTATTTTCCAACAGTCTTGGCGGGTCGGACCCTACTTCTCGGTGGGCACATTATATACGTCTATATCGTAATACAACCTAACCTAAACCATCTAGAACCTCGCTGGTAATGTTTTACAGAATCCCGGTCGTGTCGTCTCGTACGTCTCGGTGCGGACATTATATACGTCTATAACGTTATATATCCTAACCTAAGGGAACCTAATATCTCGGATGTAGTATTTCACAACATTCCTGGCGGGTCGGCCCCTACTTCTCGGTGGGCACATTATATACGTCTATATCGTAATATAACCTAACCTAACCCATCTAGACCGTCGCTGGTAATGTTTTACAGAATCCCGGTCGTGTCGTCCCGTACGTCTCGGTGCGGATATTATATACGTCTATAACGTTATATATCCTAACCTAAGGGAACCTAACATCTCGGATGTAGTATTTCACAACATTCCTGGCGGGTCGGCCCCTACTTCTCGGTGGGCACATTATACACATCTGTAACGTAATATAACCTAACCTAAGCCACCTACATCCTCGCTTGTAATGTTTTACAGAATCCCGGTCGTGTCGTCCCGTACGTCTCGGTGCGAACATTATATACGTCTATAACGTTATATATCCTAACCTAAGGGAACCTAACATTTCGGATGTAGCATTTCACAACATTCCTGGCAGGTCGGCCCCTATTTCTCGGTGGGCACATTATATACGTCTATATCGTAATATAACCTAACCTAACGCATCTAGACCCTCGCTGGTAATGTTTTACAAAATCCCGGTCGTGTCGGCCAGTACTTCTCGGTGGGGACATTATTTACGTCTATAACGTTATATATCCTAACCTAAGGGAACCTAAAATCTCGGATGTAGTACTTCACAACATTCCTGGCGGGTCGACCCTAGTTCTCGGTGGGCACATTACATACGTCTATATCGTAATATAACCTAACCTAACCCATCTAGCCCCTCGCTGGTAATGTTTTACAGAATCCCGGTCGTGTCGTCCCGTACGTCTCGGTGCGGACATTATATACGTCTATACTTTTATATATCCTAACCTAAGGCAACTTAACATCTCGGATGTAGTATTTTCCAACATTCCTGGCGGGTCGGCCCCTACTTCTCGGTGGGCACATTATATACGTCTATATCGTAATATAACCTAACCTAACCCATCTAGACCCTCGCTGGTAATGTTTCACAGAATCCCGGTCGTGTCGTCTCGTACGTCTCGGTGCGGACATTATATACGTCTATAACGTTATATATCCTAACCTAAGGGAACCTAACATCTCGGATGTAGTATTTCACAACATTCCTGGCTGGTCGGCCCCACTTCTCGGTGGGAACATTATATACGTCTATATCGTAATATAATCAAACCTAACCCATCTAGACCCTCGCTGGTAATGTTTTACAGAATCCCGGTCGTGTCGTCCCGCACGTCCCGGTGCGGACATTATATACGTCTATAACGTTATATATCCTAACCTAAGGCAACTTAACCTCTCGGATGAAGTATTTTCCAACAGTCTTGGCGGGTCGGACCCTACTTCTCGGTGGGCACATTATATACGTCTATATCGTAATATAACCTAACCTAAACCATCTAGAACCTCGCTGGTAATGTTTTACAGAATCCCGGTCGTGTCGTCTCGTACGTCTCGGTGCGGACATTATATACGTCTATAACGTTATATATCCTAACCTAAGGGAACCTAATATCTCGGATGTAGTATTTCACAACATTCCTGGCGGGTCGGCCCCTACTTCTCGGTGGGCACATTATATACGTCTATATCGTAATATAACCTAACCTAACCCATCTAGACCGTCGCTGGTAATGTTTTACAGAATCCCGGTCGTGTCGTCCCGTACGTCTCGGTGCGGATATTATATACGTCTATAACGTTATATATCCTAACCTAAGGGAACCTAACATCTCGGATGTAGTATTTCACAACATTCCTGGCGGGTCGGCCCCTACTTCTCGGTGGGCACATTATACACATCTGTAACGTAATATAACCTAACCTAAGCCACCTACATCCTCGCTTGTAATGTTTCACAGAATCCCGTTCGTGTCTTCCCGTACGTCACGAAGCCGGACATTATATACGTCTATAAATTTATATATCCTAACCTAAGGCAACCTAACATCTCGAATGTAGTATTTCACAACATTCCTGGCGGGTCGGCCCCACTTCTCGGTGGGAACATTATTTACGTCTATGACGTAATATAACCTAACCTAACCCATCTAGACCCTCGCTGGTAATGTTGTACAGAATCCCGGTCGTGTCGTCTCGTACGTCTCGGTGCGGACATTATATATGTCTATAACGTTATATATCCTAACCTAAGGGAACCTAACTTCACAGATGTAGTATTTCACAACATTCCTGGCGGGTCGGCCCCTACTTCTCGGTGGGCACATTATATACGTCTATATCGTAATATAACCTAACCTAACCCACCTAGACCCTCGCTGGTAATGTTTTACAAAATCCCGGTCGTGTCGGCCCGCACTTCTCGGTGGGGACATTATTTACGTCTATAACGTTATATATCCTAACCTAAGGCAACCTAACATCTCGAATGTAGTATTTCACAACATTCATGGCGGGTCGGCGCCACTTCTCGGTGGGAAAATTATTTACGTCTATAACGTAATATAACCTAACCTAACCCATCTAGACCCTCGCTGGTAATGTTTTACAGAATCCCGGTCGTGTCGTCCCGTACGTCTCGGTGCGGACATTATATACGTCTATAACGTTATATATCCTAACCTAAGGCAGCTTAACTTCTCGGATGTAGTATTTTCCAACAGTCTTGGCGGGTCGGACCCTACTTCTCGGTGGGCACATTATATACGTCTATATCGTAATATAACCTAACCTAACGCATCTAGACCCTCGCTGGTAATGTTTTACAAAATCCCGGTCGTGTCGGCCAGTACTTTTCCGTGGGGACATTATATACGTCTATAATTTTATATATCCTAACCTAAGGCAACTTAACATCTCGGATGTAGTATTTCACACCATTCCTGGCTGGTCGGCCCCACTTCTCGGTGGGAACATTATATACGTCTATATCGTAATATAACGTAACCTAACCCATCTAGACCCTCGCTGGTAATGTTTTACAGAATCCCGGTCGTGTCGTCCCGTACGTCTCGGTGCGGACATTATATACGTCTATAACGTTATATATCTTAACCTAAGGCAGCTTAACCTCTCGGATGTAGTATTTTCCAACTGTCTTGGCGGGTGGGACCCTACTTCTCGGTGGGCACATTATATACGTCTTTATCGTAATATAACCTAACCTAACCCATCTAGACCCTCGCTGGTAATGTTTTACAGAATCCCGGTCGTGTCGTCCCGTACGTCTCGGTGCGGACATTATATACGTCTATACTTTTATATATCCTAACCTAAGGCAACTTAACATCTCGGATGTAGTATTTTCCAACATTCCTGGCGGGTCGGCCCCTACTTCTCGGTGGGCACATTATATACGTCTATATCGTAATATAACCTAACCTAACCCATCTAGACCCTCGCTGGTAATGTTTCACAGAATCCCGGTCGTGTCGTCTCGTACGTCTCGGTGCGGACATTATATACGTCTATAACGTTATATATCCTAACCTAAGGGAACCTAACATCTCGGATGTAGTATTTCACAACATTCCTGGCTGGTCGGCCCCACTTCTCGGTGGGAACATTATATACGTCTATATCGTAATATAACCAAACCTAACACATCTAGACCCTCTCTGGTAATGTTTTACAGAATCCCGGTCGTGTCGTCCCGTACGTCTCGGTGCGGACATTATATACGTCTATAACGTTATATATCCTAACCTAAGGCAACTTAACCTCTCGGATGTAGTATTTTCCAACAGTCTTGGCGGGTCGGACCCTACTTCTCGGTGGGCGCATTATATACGTCTATATCGTAATATAACCTAACCTAACCCATCTAGACCGTCGCTGGTAATGTTTTACAGAATCCCGGTCGTGTCGTCTCGTACGTCTCGGTGCGGATATTATATACGTCTATAACCTTATATATCCTAACCTAAGGGAACCTAACATCTCGGATGTAGTATTTCACAACATTCCTGGCGGGTCGGCCCCTACTTCTCGGTGGGCACATTATACACATCTGTAACGTAATATAACCTAACCTAAGCCACCTACATCCTCGCTTGTAATGTTTCACAGAATCCCGTTCGTGTCTTCCCGTACGTCACGAAGCCGGACATTATATACGTCTATAAATTTATATATCCTAACCTAAGGCAACCTAACATCTCGAATGTAGTATTTCACAACATTCCTGGCGGGTCGGCCCCACTTCTCGGTGGGAACATTATTTACGTCTATGACGTAATATAACCTAACCTAACCCATCTAGACCCTCGCTGGTAATGTTGTACAGAATCCCGGTCGTGTCGTCTCGTACGTCTCGGTGCGGACATTATATATGTCTATAACGTTATATATCCTAACCTAAGGGAACCTAACTTCACGGATGTAGTATTTCACAACATTCCTGGCGGGTCGGCCCCTACTTCTCGGTGGGCACATTATATACGTCTATATCGTAATATAACCTAACCTAACCCATCTAGACCCTCGCTGGTAATGTTTTACAGAATCCCGGTCGTGTCGTCTCGTACGTCTCGGTGCGGACATTATATACGTCTATAACGTTATATATCCTAACCTAAGGGAACCTAACATCTCGGATGTAGTATTTCACAACATTCCTGGCGGGTCGGCCCCTACTTCTCGGTGGGCACATTATATACGTCTATATCGTAATGTAACCTAACGTAACCCATCTAGACCCTCGCTGGTAATGTTTTACAGAATCCCGGTCGTGTCGTCTCGTACGTCTCGGTGCGGATATTATATACGTCTATAACGTTATACATCCTAACCTAAGGGAACCTAACATCTCGGATGTAGTATTTCACAACATTCCTGGCGGGTCGGCCCCACTTCTCGGTGGGAACATTATATACGTTTATAACATAATATAACCTAACCTAACCCATCGAGCCCCTCGCTGGTAATGTTTTACAAAATCACAGTCGTGTCGGCCCGTACTTTTCCGTGGGGACATTATATACGTCTATAATTTTATATATCCTAACCTAAGGCAACTTAACATCTCGGATGTAGTATTTCACAACATTCCTGGCTGGTCGGCCCCACTTCTCGGTGGGAACATTATATACGTCTATATCGTAATATAACCTAACCTAACCCATCTAGATCCTCGCTGGTAATGTTTTACAGAATCCCGGTCGTGTCGTCCCGTACGTCTCGGTGCGGATATTATATACGTATATAACGTTATATATCCTAACCTAAGGCAGCTTAACCTCTCGGATGTAGTATTTTCCAACTGTCTTGGCGGGTGGGACCCTACTTCTCGGTGGGCACATTATATACGTCTATATCGTAATATAACCTAACCTAACCCATCTAGACCCTCGCTGGTAATGTTTTACAGAATCCCGGTCGTGTCGTCCCGTACGTCTCGGTGCGGACATTATATACGTCTATAACGTTATATATCCTAACCCAAGGCAACTTAACCTCTCGGATGTAGTATTTTCCAACAGTCTTGGCGGGTCGGACCCTACTTCTCGGTGGGCACATTATATACGTCTATATCGTAATATAACCTAACCTAAACCATCTAGAACCTCGCTGGTAATGCTTTACAGAATCCCGGTCGTGTCGTCTCGTACGTCTCGGTGCGGACATTATATACGTCTATAACGTTATATATCCTAACCTAATGGAACCTAACATCTCGGATGTAGTATTTCACAACATTCCTGGCGGGTCGGCCCCACTTCTCGGTGGGAACATTATATACGTTTATAACATAATATAACCTAACCTAACCCATCTAGTCCCTCGCTGGTAATGTTTTACAAAATCACAGTCGTGTCGGCCCCTACTTCTCCGTGGGCACATTATATACGTCTATATCGTAATATAACCTAACCTAACCCATCTAGACCCTCGCTGGTAATGTTTTACAGAATCCCGGTCGTGTCGTCTCGTACGTCTCGGTGCGGATATTATATACGTCTATAACGTTATATATCCTACCCAAAGGCAACCTAACATCTCGAATGTAGTATTTCACAACATTCATGGCGGGTCGGCCCCACTTCTCGGTGGGAGAATTATTTACGTCTATAACGTAATATAACCTAACCTAACCCATCTAGACCCTCGCTGGTAATGTTTTACAGAATCCCGGTCGTGTCGTCCCGTACGTCTCGGTGCGGACATTATATACGTCTATAACGTTATATATCCTAACCCAAGGCAACTTAACCTCTCGGATGTAGTATTTTCCAACAGTCTTGGCGGGTCGGACCCTACTTCTCGGTGGGCACATTATATACGTCTATATCGTAATATAACCTAACCTAAACCATCTAGAACCTCGCTGGTAATGCTTTACAGAATCCCGGTCGTGTCGTCTCGTACGTCTCGGTGCGGACATTATATACGTCTATAACGTTATATGTCCTAACCTAAGGGAACCTAACATCTCGGATGTAGTATTTCACAACATTCCTGGCGGGTCGGCCCCACTTCTCGGTGGGAACATTATATACGTTCATAACATAATATAACCTAACCTAACCCATCTAGTCCCTCGCTGGTAATGTTTTACAAAATCACAGTCGTGTCGGCCCGTACTTTTCCGTGGGGACATTATATACGTCTATAATTTTATATATCCTAACCTAAGTCAACTTAACATCTCGGATGTAGTATTTTCCAACATTCCTGGCGGGTCGGCCCCTACTTCTCGGTGGGCACATTATATACGTCTATATCGTAATATAACCTAACCTAACCCATCTAGACCCTCGCTGGTAATGTTTCACAGAATCCCGGTCGTGTCGTCTCGTACGTCTCGGTGCGGACATTATATACGTCTATAACGTTATATATCCTAACCTAAGGGAACCTAACATCTCGGATGTAGTATTTCACAACATTCCTGGCTGGTCGGCCCCACTTCTCGGTGGGAACATTATATACGTCTATATCGTAATATAACCAAACCTAACCCATCTAGAACCTCGCTGGTAATGTTTTACAAAATCCCGGTCGTGTCGGCCCGTACTTCTCGGTGGGGACATTATTTACGTCTATAACGTTATATATCCTAACCTAAGGGAACCTAAAATCTCGGATGTAGTACATCACAACATTCCTGGCGGGTCGGCCCCTACTTCTCGGTGGGCACATTACATACGTCTATATCGTAATATAACCTAACCTAACCCATCTAGACCCTCGCAGGTAATGTTTTACAAAATCCCGGTCGTGTCGGCCCGTACTTCTCCGTGGGGACATTATATACGTCTATATCGTTATATATCCTAACCTAAGGCAACCTAACATCACGGATGTAGTATTTCACAACATTCCCGCCTGGTCGGCCCCACTTCTCGGTGGGAATATTATATACGTTTATAACGTAGTATAACCTAACCTAACCCACCTAGACCCTCGCTGGTAATGTTTTACAAAATCCCGGTCGTGTCGGCCCGTACTTCTCGGTGGGGACATTATTTACGTCTATAACGTTATATATCCTAACCTAAGGGAACCTATCATCTCGGATGTAGTATTTCACAACATTCCTGGCTGGTCGGCCCCACTTCTCGGTGGGAACATTATATACGTTTATAACGTAATATAACCTAACCTAACCCATCTAGCCCCTCGCTTGTAATGTTTTACAGAATCCCGGTCGCGTCGTCCCGTACGTCCCGGTGCGGACATTATATACGTCTGTAACGTTATATATCCTAACCAAAGGCAACTTAACATCTCGGATGTAGTATTTTCCAACATTCCTGGCGGGTCGGCCCCTACTTCTCGGTGGGCACATTATATACGTCTATATCGTAATATAACCTAACCTAAACCATCTAGAACCTCGCTGGTAATGTTTTACAGAATCCCGGTCGTGTCGTCTCGTACGTCTCGGTGCGGACGTTATATACGTCTATAACGTTATATATCCTAACCTAAGGGAACCTAACATCTCGGATGTAGTATTTCACAACATTCCTGGCGGGTCGGCCCCACTTCTCGGTGGGAACATTATATACGTTTATAACATAATATAACCTAACCTAACCCATCTAGCCCCTCGCTGGTAATGTTTTACAAAATCACAGTCGTGTCGGCCCGTACTTTTCCGTGGGGACATTATATACGTCTATACTTTTATATATCCTAACCTAAGGCAACTTAACATCTCGGATGTAGTATTTCACAACATTCCTGGCTGGTCGGCCCCACTTCTCGGTGGGAACATTATATACGTCTATATCGTAATATAACCTAACCTAACCCATCTAGACCTTCGCTGGTAATGTTTTACAGAATCCCGGTCGTGTCGTCCCGTACGTCTCGGTGCGGACATTATATACGTCTATAACGTTATATATCCTAACCTAAGGCAGCTTAACCTCTCGGATGTAGTATTTTCCAACTGTCTTGGCGGGTCGGACCCTACTTCTCGGTGGGCACATTATATACGTCTATAT
Organism: Xylocopa violacea; assembly: GCA_963969225.1. Lineage (NCBI taxonomy): Eukaryota > Metazoa > Arthropoda > Insecta > Hymenoptera > Apidae > Xylocopa > Xylocopa violacea. The sequence continues at coordinate 6,114,570 of CAXAJV010000011.1, read as the reverse complement.
CGTAATATAACCTAACCTAACCCATCTAGACCCTCGCTGGTAATGTTTTACAGAATACCGGTCGTGTCGTCCCGTACGTCTCGGTGCGGACATTATATACGTCTATAACGTTATATATCCTAACCCAAGGCAACTTAACCTCTCGGATGTAGTATTTTCCAACAGTCTTGGCGGGTCGGACCCTACTTCTCGGTGGGCACATTATATACGTCTATATCGTAATATAACCTAACCTAAACCATCTAGAACCTCGCTGGTAATGCTTTACAGAATCCCGGTCGTGTCGGCCCGTACTTCTCCGTGGGGACATTATATACGTCTATATCGTTATATATCCTAACCTAAGGCAACCTAACATGACGGATGTAGTATTTCACAACATTCCCGGCTGGTCGGCCCCACTTCTCGGTGGGAATATTATATACGTTTATAACGTAGTATAACCTAACCTAACCCATCTAGCCCCTCGCTTGTAATGTTTTGCAGAATCCCGGTCGTGTCGGCCCGTACGTCTCGGTGCGGACATTATATACGTCTATAACGTTATATATCCTAACCTAAGGGAACCTAACATCTCGGATGTAGTATTTCACAACATTCCTGGCTGGTCGGCCCCACTTCTCGGTGGGAACATTATATACGTTTATAACGAAGTATAACCTAACCTAACCCATCTAGACCCTCGCTTGTAACGTTTTACAGAATCCCGGTCGCGTCGTCCCGTACGTCTCGGTGCGGACATTATATACGTCTATAACGTTATATATCCTAACCAAAGGCAACCTAACATCTCGAATGTAGTGTTTCACAACATTCCTGGCGGGTCGGCCCCACTTCTCGGTGGGAACATTATATACGTTTATAACGTAATATAACCTAACCTAACCCATCTAGTCCCTCGCTGGTTGTTTTACAAAATCCCAGTCGTGTCGGCCCGTACTTTTCCGTGTGGACATTATATACATCTATAATTTTATATATCCTAACCTAAGGCAACTTAACATCTCGGATGTAGTATTTTCCAACATTCCTGGCGGGTCAGTCCCTACTTCTCGGTGGGCACATTATATACGTCTATATCGTAATATAACCTAACCTAACCCATCTAGACCCTCGCTGGTAATGTTTTACAGAATCCCGGTCGTGTCGTCTCGTACGTCTCGGTGCGGATATTATATACGTCTATAACGTTATATATCCTACCCAAAGGCAACCTAACCTCTCGAATGTAGTATTTCACAACATTCATGGCGGGTCGGCCCCACTTCTCGGTGGGAGAATTATTTACGTCTATAACGTAATATAACCTAACCTAACCCATCTAGACCCTCGCTGGTAATGTTTTACAGAATCCCGGTCGTGTCGTCCCGTACGTCTCGGTGCGGACATTATATACGTCTATAACGTTATATATCCTAACCCAAGGCAACTTAACCTCTCGGATGTAGTATTTTCCAACAGTCTTGGCGGGTCGGACCCTACTTCTCGGTGGGCACATTATATACGTCTATATCGTAATATAACCTAACCTAAACCATCTAGAACCTCGCTGGTAATGCTTTACAGAATCCCGGTCGTGTCGTCTCGTACGTCTCGGTGCGGACATTATATACGTCTATAACGTTATATATCCTAACCTAAGGGAACCTAACATCTCGGATGTAGTATTTCACAACATTCCTGGCGGGTCGGCCCCACTTCTCGGTGGGAACATTATATACGTTCATAACATAATATAACCTAACCTAACCCATCTAGTCCCTCGCTGGTAATGTTTTACAAAATCACAGTCGTGTCGGCCCGTACTTTTCCGTGGGGACATTATATACGTCTATAACGTTATATATCCTAACCCAAGGCAACTTAACCTCTCGGATGTAGTATTTTCCAACAGTCTTGGCGGGTCGGACCCTACTTCTCGGTGGGCACATTATATACGTCTATATCGTAATATAACCTAACCTAAACCATCTAGAACCTCGCTGGTAATGCTTTACAGAATCCCGGTCGTGTCGTCTCGTACGTCTCGGTGCGGACATTATATACGTCTATAACGTTATATATCCTAACCTAAGGGAACCTAACATCTCGGATGTAGTATTTCACAACATTCCTGGCTGGTCGGCCCCACTTCTCGGTGGGAACATTATATACGTCTATATCGTAATATAACCAAACCTAACCCATCTAGAACCTCGCTGGTAATGTTTTACAAAATCCCGGTCGTGTCGGCCCGTACTTCTCGGTGGGGACATTATTTACGTCTATAACGTTATATATCCTAACCTAAGGGAACCTAAAATCTCGGATGTAGTACATCACAACATTCCTGGCGGGTCGGCCCCTACTTCTCGGTGGGCACATTACATACGTCTATATCGTAATATAACCTAACCTAACCCATCTAGACCCTCGCAGGTAATGTTTTACAAAATCCCGGTCGTGTCGGCCCGTACTTCTCCGTGGGGACATTATATACGTCTATATCGTTATATATCCTAACCTAAGGCAACCTAGCATCACGGATGTAGTATTTCACAACATTCCCGCCTGGTCGGCCCCTACTTCTCGGTGGGCACATTACATACGTCTATATCGTAATATAACCTAACCTAACCCATCTAGACCCTCGCAGGTAATGTTTTACAAAATCCCGGTCGTGTCGGCCCGTACTTCTCCGTGGGGACATTATATACGTCTATATCGTTATATATCCTAACCTAAGGCAACCTAACATCACGGATGTAGTATTTCACAACATTCCCGGCTGGTCGGCCCCACTTCTCGGTGGGAATATTATATACGTTTATAACGTAGTATAACCTAACCTAACCCATCTAGCCCCTCGCTTGTAATGTTTTGCAGAATCCCGGTCTTGTCGGCCCGTACGTCTCGGTGCGGACATTATATACGTCTATAACGTTATATATCCTAACCTAAGGGAACCTAACATCTCGGATGTAGTATTTCACAACATTCCTGGCTGGTCGGCCCCACTTCTCGGTGGGAACATTATATACGTTTATAACGAAGTATAACCTAACCTAACCCATCTAGACCCTCGCTGGTAATGTTTTACAGAATCCCGGTCGTGTCGTCCCGTACGTCTCGGTGCGGACATTATATACGTCTATAACGTTATATATGCTAACCAAAGGCAACCTAACATCTCGAATGTAGTGTTTCACAACATTCCTGGCGGGTCGGCCCCACTTCTCGGTGGGAACATTATATACGTTTATAACGTAATATAACCTAACCTAACCCATCTAGTCCCTCGCTGGTTGTTTTACAAAATCCCAGTCGTGTCGGCCCGTACTTTTCCGTGTGGACATTATATACATCTATAATTTTATATATCCTAACCTAAGGCAACTTAACATCTCGGATGTAGTATTTTCCAACATTCCTGGCGGGTCAGTCCCTACTTCTCGGTGGGCACATTATATACGTCTATATCGTAATATAACCTAACCTAACACATCTAGACCCTCGCTGGTAATGTTTTACAGAATCCCGGTCGTGTCGTCTCGTAGGTCTCGGTGCGGACATTATATACGTCTATATCGTTATATATCCTAACCTAAGGCAACCTAACATCTCGGATGTAGTACTTTCCAACATCCCTGGCGGGGCGGCCGCTACTTCTCGGTGGGAACATTATATACGTCTATATCGTAATATAACCTAACCTAACCCACCTAGACCCTCGCTGGTAATGTTTTACAAAATCCCGGTCGTGTCGGCCCGTACTTCTCGGTGGGGACATTATTTACGTCTATAACGTTATATATCCTAACCTTAGGGAACCTATCATCTCGGATGTAGTGTTTCACAACATTCCCGGCTGGTCGGCCCCACTTCTCGGTGGGAACATTATATACGTTTATAACGTAATATAACCTAACCTAACCCATCTAGACCCTCGCTGGTAATGTTTTACAGAATCCCGGTCGTGTCGTCTCGTACGTCTCGGTGCGGACATTATATACGTCTATAACGTTATATATCCTAACCTAAGGGAACCTTACATCTCGGATGTAGTATTTCACAACATTCCTGGCGGGTCGGCACCTACTTCTCGGTGGGCACATTATATACGTCTATATCGTAATGTAACCTAACCTAACCCATCTAGACCCTCGCTGGTAATGTTTTACAGAATCCCGGTCGTGTCGTCTCGTACGTCTCGGTGCGGACATTATATACGTCTATAACGTTATATATCCTAACCTAAGGGAACCTTACATCTCGGATGTAGTATTTCACAACATTCCTGGCTGGTCGGCCCCACTTCTCGGTGGGAACATTATTTAAGTCTATGACGTAATATAACCTAACCTAACCCATCTAGACCCTCGCTGGTAATGTTTTACAGAATCCCGGTCGTGTCGTCTCGTACGTCTCGGTGCGGACATTATATACGTCTATAACGTTATATATCCTAACCCAAGGCAACTTAACCTCTCGGATGTAGTATTTTCCAACAGTCTTGGCGGGTCGGACCCTACTTCTCGGTGGGCACATTATATACGTCTATATCGTAATATAACCTAACCTAAACCATCTAGAACCTCGCTGGTAATGTTTTACAAAATCCCGGTCGTGTCGGCCCGTACTTCTCGGTGGGGACATTATTTACGTCTATAACGTTATATATCCTAACCTAAGGGAACCTAAAATCTCGGATGTAGTACTTCACAACATTCCTGGCGGGTCGGCCCCTACTTCTCGGTGGGCACATTACATACGTCTATATCGTAATATAACCTAACCTAACCCATCTAGACCCTCGCAGGTAATGTTTTACAAAATCCCGGTCGTGTCGGCCCGTACTTCTCCGTGGGGACATTATATACGTCTATATCGTTATATATCCTAACCTAAGGCAACCTAACATCACGGATGTAGTATTTCACAACATTCCCGGCTGGTCGGCCCCACTTCTCGGTGGGAATATTATATACGTTTATAACGTAGTATAACCTAACCTAACCCATCTAGCCCCTCGCTTGTAATGTTTTGCAGAATCCCGGTCTTGTCGGCCCGTACGTCTCGGTGCGGACATTATATACGTCTATAACGTTATATATCCTAACCTAAGGGAACCTAACATCTCGGACGTAGTATTTCTCAACATTCCTGGCTGGTCGGCCCCACTTCTCGGTGGGAACATTATATACGTTTATAACGAAGTATAACCTAACCTAACCCATCTAGACCCTCGCTGGTAATGTTTTACAGAATCCCGGTCGTGTCGTCCCGTACGTCTCGGTGCGGACATTATATACGTCTATAACGTTATATATGCTAACCAAAGGCAACCTAACATCTCGAATGTAGTGTTTCACAACATTCCTGGCGGGTCGGCCCCACTTCTCGGTGGGAACATTATATACGTTTATAACGTAATATAACCTAACCTAACCCATCTAGTCCCTCGCTGGTTGTTTTACAAAATCCCAGTCGTGTCGGCCCGTACTTTTCCGTGTGGACATTATATACATCTATAATTTTATATATCCTAACCTAAGGCAACTTAACATCTCGGATGTAGTATTTTCCAACATTCCTGGCGGGTCAGTCCCTACTACTCGGTGGGCACATTATATACGTCTATATCGTAATATAACCTAACCTAACCCATCTAGACCCTCGCTGGTAATGTTTTACAGAATCCCGGTCGTGTCGTCTCGTAGGTCTCGGTGCGGACATTATATACGTCTATATCGTTATATATCCTAACCTAAGGCAACCTAACATCTCGGATGTAGTACTTTCCAACATCCCTGGCGGGGCGGCCGCTACTTCTCGGTGGGAACATTATATACGTCTATATCGTAATATAACCTAACCTAACCCACCTAGACCCTCGCTGGTAATGTTTTACAAAATCCCGGTCGTGTCGGCCCGTACTTCTCGGTGGGGACATTATTTACGTCTATAACGTTATATATCCTAACCTTAGGGAACCTATCATCTCGGATGTAGTGTTTCACAACATTCCCGGCTGGTCGGCCCCACTTCTCGGTGGGAACATTATATACGTTTATAACGTAATATAACCTAACCTAACCCATCTAGCCCCTCGCTTGTAATGTTTTACAGAATCCCGGTCGCGTCGTCCCGTACGTCCCGGTGCGGACATTATATACGTCTGTAACGTTATATATCCTAACCAAAGGCAACTTAACATCTCGGATGTAGTATTTTCGAACATTCCTGGCGGGTCGGCCCCTACTTCTCCGTGGGCACATTATCTACGTCTATATCGTAATATAACCTAACCTAACCCATCTAGACCCTCGCTGGTAATGTTTTACAGAATCCCGGTCGTGTCGTCTCGTACGTCTCGGTGCGGATATTATATACGTCTATAACGTTATATATCCTACCCAAAGGCAACCTAAAATCTCGAATGTAGTATTTCACAACATTCATGGCGGGTCGGTCCCACTTCTCGGTGGGAAAATTATTTACGTCTATAACGTAATATAACCTAACCTAACCCATCTAGACCCTCGCTGGTAATGTTTTACAGAATCCCGGTCGTGTCGTCTCGTACGTCTCGGTGCGGACATTATATACGTCTATAACGTTATATATCCTAACCTAAGGGAACCTAACATCTCGGATGTAGTATTTCACAACATTCCTGGCTGGTCGGCCCCACTTCTCGGTGGGAACATTATTTAAGTCTATGACGTAATATAACCTAACCTAACCCATCTAGACCCTCGCTGGTAATGTTTTACAGAATCCCGGTCGTGTCGTCTCGTACGTCTCGGTGCGGACATTATATATGTCTATAACGTTATATATCCTAACCTAAGGGAACCTAACTTCACGGATGTAGTATTTCACAACATTCCTGGCGGGTCGGCCCCTACTTCTCGGTGGGCACATTATATACGTCTATATCGTAATATAACCTAACCTAACCCATCTAGACCCTCGCTGGTAATGTTTTACAGAATCCCGGTCGTGTCGTCTCGTACGTCTCGGTGCGGACATTATATACGTCTATAACGTTATATATCCTAACCTAAGGGAACCTTACATCTCGGATGTAGTATTTCACAACATTCCTGGCGGGTCGGCACCTACTTCTCGGTGGGCACATTATATACGTCTATATCGTAATGTAACCTAACCTAACCCATCTAGACCCTCGCTGGTAATGTTTTACAGAATCCCGGTCGTGTCGTCTCGTACGTCTCGGTGCGGACATTATATACGTCTATAACGTTATATATCCTAACCTAAGGGAACCTTACATCTCGGATGTAGTATTTCACAACATTCCTGGCTGGTCGGCCCCACTTCTCGGTGGGAACATTATTTAAGTCTATGACGTAATATAACCTAACCTAACCCATCTAGACCCTCGCTGGTAATGTTTTACAAAATCCCGGTCGTGTCGGCCCGTACTTCTCGGTGGGGACATTATTTACGTCTATAACGTTATATATCCTAACCTAAGGGAAGCTAAAATCTCGGATGTAGTACTTCACAACATTCCTGGCGGGTCGGCCCCTACTTCTCGGTGGGCACATTACATACGTCTATATCGTAATATAACCTAACCTAACCCATCTAGACCCTCGCAGGTAATGTTTTACAAAATCCCGGTCGTGTCGGCCCGTACTTCTCCGTGGGCACATTATATACGTCTATATCGTTATATATCCTAACCTAAGGCAACCTAACATCACGGATGTAGTATTTCACAACATTCCCGGCTGGTCGGCCCCACTTCTCGGTGGGAATATTATATACGTTTATAACGTAGTATAACCTAACCTAACCCATCTAGCCCCTCGCTTGTAATGTTTTACAGAATCCCGGTCGCGTCGTCCCGTACGTCCCGGTGCGGACATTATATACGTCTGTAACGTTATATATCCTAACCAAAGGCAACTTAACATCTCGGATGTAGTATTTTCCAACATTCCTGGCGGGTCGGCCCCTACTTCTCGGTGGGTACATTATATACGTCTATATCGTAATATAACCTAACCTAACCCATCTAGACCCTCGCTGGTAATGTTTCACAGAATCCCGGTCGTGTCGTCTCGTACGTCTCGGTGCGGACATTATATACGTCTATAACGTTATATATCCTAACCTAAGGGAACCTAACATCTCGGATGTAGTATTTCACAACATTCCTGGCTGGTCGGCCCCACTTCTCGGTGGGAACATTATATACGTCTATATCGTAATATAACCAAACCTAACCCATCTAGACCCTCTCTGGTAATGTTTTACAGAATCCCGGTCGTGTCGTCCCGTACGTCTCGGTGCGGACATTATATACGTCTATAACGTTATATATCCTAACCTAAGGCAACTTAACCTCTCGGATGTAGTATTTTCCAACAGTCTTGGCGGGTCGGACCCTACTTCTCGGTGGGCACATTATATACGTCTATATCGTAATATAACCTAACCTAACCCATCTAGACCCTCGCTGGTAATGTTTTACAGAATCCCGGTCGTGTCGTCTCGTACGTCTCGGTGCGGATATTATATACGTCTATAACGTTATATATCCTAACCTAAGGGAACCTAACATCTCGGATGTAGTATTTCACAACATTCCTGGCGGGTCGGCCCCTACTTCTCGGTGGGCACATTATAAACATCTGTAACGTAATATAACCTAACCTAAGCCACCTACACCCTCGCTTGTAATGTTTCACAGAATCCCGTTCGTGTCTTCCCGTACGTCACGAAGCCGGACATTATATACGTCTATAAATTTATATATCCTAACCTAAGGCAACCTAACATCTCGAATGTAGTATTTCACAACATTCCTGGCGGGTCGGCCCCACTTCTCGGTGGGAACATTATTTACGTCTATGACGTAATATAACCTAACCTAACCCATCTAGACCCTCGCTGGTAATGTTGTACAGAATCCCGGTCGTGTCGTCTCGTACGTCTCGGTGCGGACATTATATATGTCTATAACGTTATATATCCTAACCTAAGGGAACCTAACTTCACGGATGTAGTATTTCACAACATTCCTGGCGGGTCGGCCCCTACTTCTCGGTGGGCACATTATATACGTCTATATCGTAATATAACCTAACCTAACCCATCTAGACCCTCGCTGGTAATGTTTTACAGAATCCCGGTCGTGTCGTCTCGTACGTCTCGGTGCGGACATTATATACGTCTATAACGTTATATATCCTAACCTAAGGGAACCTTACATCTCGGATGTAGTATTTCACAACATTCCTGGCGGGTCGGCACCTACTTCTCGGTGGGCACATTATATACGTCTCTATCGTAATGTAACCTAACCTAACCCATCTAGACCCTCGCTGGTAATGTTTTACAGAATCCCGGTCGTGTCGTCTCGTACGTCTCGGTGCGGACATTATATACGTCTATAACGTTATATATCCTAACCTAAGGGAACCTTACATCTCGGATGTAGTATTTCACAACATTCCTGGCTGGTCGGCCCCACTTCTCGGTGGGAACATTATTTAAGTCTATGACGTAATATAACCTAACCTAACCCATCTAGACCCTCGCTGGTAATGTTTTACAGAATCCCGGTCGTGTCGTCTCGTACGTCTCGGTGCGGACATTATATACGTCTATAACGTTATATATCCTAACCCAAGGCAACTTAACCTCTCGGATGTAGTATTTTCCAACAGTCTTGGCGGGTCGGACCCTACTTCTCGGTGGGCACATTATATACGTCTATATCGTAATATAACCTAACCTAACCCATCTAGACCCTCGCTGGTAATGTTTTACAGAATCCCGGTCGTGTCGTCCCGTACGTCTCGGTGCGGACATTATATACGTCTATAACGTTATATATCCTAACCCAAGGCAACTTAACCTCTCGGATGTAGTATTTTCCAACAGTCTTGGCGGGTCGGACCCTACTTCTCGGTGGGCACATTATATACGTCTATATCGTAATATAACCTAACCTAAACCATCTAGAACCTCGCTGGTAATGTTTTACAAAATCCCGGTCGTGTCGGCCCGTACTTATCGGTGGGGACATTATTTACGTCTATAACGTTATATATCCTAACCTAAGGGAACCTAAAATCTCGGATGTAGTACTTCACAACATTCCTGGCGGGTCGGCCCCTACTTCTCGGTGGGCACATTACATACGTCTATATCGTAATATAACCTAACCTAACCCATCTAGACCCTCGCAGGTAATGTTTTACAAAATCCCGGTCGTGTCGGCCCGTACTTCTCCGTGGGGACATTATATACGTCTATATCGTTATATATCCTAACCTAAGGCAACCTAACATCACGGATGTAGTATTTCACAACATTCCCGGCTGGTCGGCCCCACTTCTCGGTGGGAATATTATATACGTTTATAACGTAGTATAACCTAACCTAACCCATCTAGCCCCTCGCTTGTAATGTTTTGCAGAATCCCGGTCTTGTCGGCCCGTACGTCTCGGTGCGGACATTATATACGTCTATAACGTTATATATCCTAACCTAAGGGAACCTAACATCTCGGATGTAGTATTTCACAACATTCCTGGCTGGTCGGCCCCACTTCTCGGTGGGAACATTATATACGTTTATAACGAAGTATAACCTAACCTAACCCATCTAGACCCTCGCTGGTAATGTTTTACAGAATCCCGGTCGTGTCGTCCCGTACGTCTCGGTGCGGACATTATATACGTCTATAACGTTATATATGCTAACCAAAGGCAACCTAACATCTCGAATGTAGTGTTTCACAACATTCCTGGCGGGTCGGCCCCACTTCTCGGTGGGAACATTATATACGTTTATAACGTAATATAACCTAACCTAACCCATCTAGTCCCTCGCTGGTTGTTTTACAAAATCCCAGTCGTGTCGGCCCGTACTTTTCCGTGTGGACATTATATACATCTATAATTTTATATATCCTAACCTAAGGCAACTTAACATCTCGGATGTAGTATTTTCCAACATTCCTGGCGGGTCCGTCCCTACTTCTCGGTGGGCACATTATATACGTCTATATCGTAATATAACCTAACCTAACCCATCTAGACCCTCGCTGGTAATGTTTTACAGAATCCCGGTCGTGTCGTCTCGTACGTCTCGGTGCGGACATTATATACGTCTATAACGTTATATATCCTAACCTAAGGGAACCTAACATCTCGGATGTAGTATTTCACAACATTCCTGGCTGGTCGGCCCCACTTCTCGGTGGGAACATTATTTAAGTCTATGACGTAATATAACCTAACCTAACCCATCTAGACCCTCGCTGGTAATGTTTTACAGAATCCCGGTCGTGTCGTCTCGTACGTCTCGGTGCGGACATTATATATGTCTATAACGTTATATATCCTAACCTAAGGGAACCTAACTTCACGGATGTAGTATTTCACAACATTCCTGGCTGGTCGGCCCCACTTCTCGGTGGGAACATTATATACGTTTATAACGTAGTTAACCTAACCTAACCCATCTAGCCCCTCGCTTGTAATGTTTTGCAGAATCCCGGTCGTGTCGGCCCGTACGTCTCGGTGCGGACATTATATGCGTCTATAACGTTATATATCCTAACCAAAGGCAACCTAACATCTCGAATGTAGTATTTCACAACATTCCTGGCTGGTCGGCCCCACTTCTCGGTGGGAACATTATTTACGTCTATGACGTAATATAACCTAACCTAACCCATCTAGACCCTCGCTGGTAATGTTTTACAGAATCCCGGTCGTGTCGTCTCGTACGTCTCGGTGCGGACATTATATACGTCTATAACGTTATATATCCTAACCTAAGGCAACTTAACCTCTCGGATGTAGTATTTTCCAACAGTCTTGGCGGGTCGGACCCTACTTCTCGGTGGGCACATTATATACGTCTATATCGTAATATAACCTAACCTAACCCATCTAGACCCTCGCTGGTAATGTTTTACAGAATCCCGGTCGTGTCGTCTCGTACGTCTCGGTGCGGATATTATATACGTCTATAACGTTATATATCCTAACCTAAGGGAACCTAACATCTCGGATGTAGTATTTCACAACATTCCTGGCGGGTCGGCCCCTACTTCTCGGTGGGCACATTATAAACATCTGTAACGTAATATAACCTAACCTAAGCCACCTACACCCTCGCTTGTAATGTTTCACAGAATCCCGTTCGTGTCTTCCCGTACGTCACGAAGCCGGACATTATATACGTCTATAAATTTATATATCCTAACCTAAGGCAACCTAACATCTCGAATGTAGTATTTCACAACATTCCTGGCGGGTCGGCCCCACTTCTCGGTGGGAACATTATTTACGTCTATGACGTAATATAACCTAACCTAACCCATCTAGACCCTCGCTGGTAATGTTGTACAGAATCCCGGTCGTGTCGTCTCGTACGTCTCGGTGCGGACATTATATATGTCTATAACGTTATATATCCTAACCTAAGGGAACCTAACTTCACGGATGTAGTATTTCACAACATTCCTGGCGGGTCGGCCCCTACTTCTCGGTGGGCACATTATATACGTCTATATCGTAATATAACCTAACCTAACCCATCTAGACCCTCGCTGGTAATGTTTTACAGAATCCCGGTCGTGTCGTCTCGTACGTCTCGGTGCGGACATTATATACGTCTATAACGTTATATATCCTAACCTAAGGGAACCTTACATCTCGGATGTAGTATTTCACAACATTCCTGGCGGGTCGGCACCTACTTCTCGGTGGGCACATTATATACGTCTCTATCGTAATGTAACCTAACCTAACCCATCTAGACCCTCGCTGGTAATGTTTTACAGAATCCCGGTCGTGTCGTCTCGTACGTCTCGGTGCGGACATTATATACGTCTATAACGTTATATATCCTAACCTAAGGGAACCTTACATCTCGGATGTAGTATTTCACAACATTCCTGGCTGGTCGGCCCCACTTCTCGGTGGGAACATTATTTAAGTCTATGACGTAATATAACCTAACCTAACCCATCTAGACCCTCGCTGGTAATGTTTTACAGAATCCCGGTCGTGTCGTCTCGTACGTCTCGGTGCGGACATTATATACGTCTATAACGTTATATATCCTAACCCAAGGCAACTTAACCTCTCGGATGTAGTATTTTCCAACAGTCTTGGCGGGTCGGACCCTACTTCTCGGTGGGCACATTATATACGTCTATATCGTAATATAACCTAACCTAACCCATCTAGACCCTCGCTGGTAATGTTTTACAGAATCCCGGTCGTGTCGTCCCGTACGTCTCGGTGCGGACATTATATACGTCTATAACGTTATATATCCTAACCCAAGGCAACTTAACCTCTCGGATGTAGTATTTTCCAACAGTCTTGGCGGGTCGGACCCTACTTCTCGGTGGGCACATTATATACGTCTATATCGTAATATAACCTAACCTAAACCATCTAGAACCTCGCTGGTAATGTTTTACAAAATCCCGGTCGTGTCGGCCCGTACTTATCGGTGGGGACATTATTTACGTCTATAACGTTATATATCCTAACCTAAGGGAACCTAAAATCTCGGATGTAGTACTTCACAACATTCCTGGCGGGTCGGCCCCTACTTCTCGGTGGGCACATTACATACGTCTATATCGTAATATAACCTAACCTAACCCATCTAGACCCTCGCAGGTAATGTTTTACAAAATCCCGGTCGTGTCGGCCCGTACTTCTCCGTGGGGACATTATATACGTCTATATCGTTATATATCCTAACCTAAGGCAACCTAACATCACGGATGTAGTATTTCACAACATTCCCGGCTGGTCGGCCCCACTTCTCGGTGGGAATATTATATACGTTTATAACGTAGTATAACCTAACCTAACCCATCTAGCCCCTCGCTTGTAATGTTTTGCAGAATCCCGGTCTTGTCGGCCCGTACGTCTCGGTGCGGACATTATATACGTCTATAACGTTATATATCCTAACCTAAGGGAACCTAACATCTCGGATGTAGTATTTCACAACATTCCTGGCTGGTCGGCCCCACTTCTCGGTGGGAACATTATATACGTTTATAACGAAGTATAACCTAACCTAACCCATCTAGACCCTCGCTGGTAATGTTTTACAGAATCCCGGTCGTGTCGTCCCGTACGTCTCGGTGCGGACATTATATACGTCTATAACGTTATATATGCTAACCAAAGGCAACCTAACATCTCGAATGTAGTGTTTCACAACATTCCTGGCGGGTCGGCCCCACTTCTCGGTGGGAACATTATATACGTTTATAACGTAATATAACCTAACCTAACCCATCTAGTCCCTCGCTGGTTGTTTTACAAAATCCCAGTCGTGTCGGCCCGTACTTTTCCGTGTGGACATTATATACATCTATAATTTTATATATCCTAACCTAAGGCAACTTAACATCTCGGATGTAGTATTTTCCAACATTCCTGGCGGGTCCGTCCCTACTTCTCGGTGGGCACATTATATACGTCTATATCGTAATATAACCTAACCTAACCCATCTAGACCCTCGCTGGTAATGTTTTACAGAATCCCGGTCGTGTCGTCTCGTACGTCTCGGTGCGGACATTATATACGTCTATAACGTTATATATCCTAACCTAAGGGAACCTAACATCTCGGATGTAGTATTTCACAACATTCCTGGCTGGTCGGCCCCACTTCTCGGTGGGAACATTATTTAAGTCTATGACGTAATATAACCTAACCTAACCCATCTAGACCCTCGCTGGTAATGTTTTACAGAATCCCGGTCGTGTCGTCTCGTACGTCTCGGTGCGGACATTATATATGTCTATAACGTTATATATCCTAACCTAAGGGAACCTAACTTCACGGATGTAGTATTTCACAACATTCCTGGCTGGTCGGCCCCACTTCTCGGTGGGAACATTATATACGTTTATAACGTAGTTAACCTAACCTAACCCATCTAGCCCCTCGCTTGTAATGTTTTGCAGAATCCCGGTCGTGTCGGCCCGTACGTCTCGGTGCGGACATTATATGCGTCTATAACGTTATATATCCTAACCAAAGGCAACCTAACATCTCGAATGTAGTATTTCACAACATTCCTGGCTGGTCGGCCCCACTTCTCGGTGGGAACATTATTTACGTCTATGACGTAATATAACCTAACCTAACCCATCTAGACCCTCGCTGGTAATGTTTTACAGAATCCCGGTCGTGTCGTCTCGTACGTCTCGGTGCGGACATTATATATGTCTATAACGTTATATATCCTAACCTAAGGGAACCTAACTTCACGGATGTAGTATTTCACAACATTCCTGGCTGGTCGGCCCCACTTCTCGGTGGGAACATTATATACGTTTATAACGTAGTTAACCTAACCTAACCCATCTAGCCCCTCGCTTGTAATGTTTTGCAGAATCCCGGTCGTGTCGGCCCGTACGTCTCGGTGCGGACATTATATACGTCTACAACGTTATATATCCTAACCAAAGGCAACCTAACATCTCGAATGTAGTATTTCACAACATTCCTGGCGGGTCGGCCCCACTTCTCGGTGGGAACATTATTTACGTCTATAACGTAATATAACCTAACCTAACCCATCTAGACCCTCGCAGGTAATGTTTTACAAAATCCCGGGCGTGTCGGCCCGTACTTCTCCGTGGGGACATTATATACGTCTATATCGTTATATATCCTAACCTAAGGCAACTTAACATCTCGGATGTAGTATTTCACAACATTCCTAGCTGGTCGGCCCCACTTCTCGGTGGGAACATTATATACGTCTATATCGTAATATAACCTAATCTAACCCATCTAGACCCTCGCTGGTAATGTTTTACAGAATCCCGGTCGTGTCGTCCCGTACGTCTCGGTGCGGACATTATATACGTCTATAACGTTATATATCCTAACCCAAGGCAACTTAACCTCTCGGATGTAGTATTTTCCAACAGTCTTGGCGGGTCGGACCCTACTTCTCGGTGGGCACATTATATACGTCTATATCGTAATATAACCTAACCTAACCCATCTAGACCCTCGCTGGTAATGTTTTACAGAATCCCGGTCGTGTCGTCCCGTACGTCTCGGTGCGGACATTATATACGTCTATAACGTTATATATCCTAACCCAAGGCAACTTAACCTCTCGGATGTAGTATTTTCCAACAGTCTTGGCGGGTCGGACCCTACTTCTCGGTGGGCACATTATATACGTCTATATCGTAATATAACCTAACCTAAACCATCTAGAACCTCGCTGGTAATGCTTTACAGAATCCCGGTCGTGTCGTCTCGTACGTCTCGGTGCGGACATTATATACGTCTATAACGTTATATATCCTAACCTAAGGGAACCTAACATCTCGGATGTAGTATTTCACAACATTCCTGGCGGGTCGGCCCCACTTCTCGGTGGGAACATTATATACGTTCATAACATAATATGACCTAACCTAACCCATCTAGTCCCTCGCTGGTAATGTTTTACAAAATCACAGTCGTGTCGGCCCGTACTTTTCCGTGGGGACATTATATACGTCTATAATTTTATATATCCTAACCTAAGGCAACTTAACATCTCGGATGTAGTATTTTCCAACATTCCTGGCGGGTCGGCCCCTACTTCTCGGTGGGCACATTATATACGTCTATATCGTAATATAACCTAACCTAACCCATCTAGACCCTCGCTGGTAATGTTTCACAGAATCCCGGTCGTGTCGTCTCGTACGTTTCGGTGCGGACATTATATACGTCTATAACGTTATATATCCTAACCTAAGGGAACCTAACATCTCGGATGTAGTATTTCACAACATTCCTGGCTGGTCGGCCCCACTTCTCGGTGGGAACATTATATACGTCTATATCGTAATATAACCAAACCTAACCCATCTAGAACCTCGCTGGTAATGTTTTACAAAATCCCGGTCGTGTCGGCCCGTACTTCTCGGTGGGGACATTATTTACGTCTATAACGTTATATATCCTAACCTAAGGGAACCTAACATCTCGGATGTAGTACTTCACAACATTTCTGGCGGGTCGGCCCTACTTCTCGGTGGGCACATTACATACGTCTATATCGTAATATAACCTAACCTAACCCATCTAGACCCTCGCAGGTAATGTTTTACAAAATCCCGGTCGTGTCGGCCCGTACTTCTCCGTGGGGACATTATATACGTCTATATCGTTATATATCCTAACCTAAGGCAACCTAACATCACGGATGTAGTATTTCACAACATTCCCGGCTGGTCGGCCCCACTTCTCGGTGGGAATATTATATACGTTTATAACGTAGTATAACCTAACCTAACCCATCTAGCCCCTCGCTTGTAATGTTTTACAGAATCCCGGTCGCGTCGTCCCGTACGTCCCGGTGCGGACATTATATACGTCTGTAACGTTATATATCCTAACCAAAGGCAACTTAACATCTCGGATGTAGTATTTTCCAACATTCCTGGCGGGTCGGCCCCTACTTCTCGGTGGGCACATTATATACGTCTATATCGTAATATAACCTAACCTAACCCATCTAGACCCTCGCTGGTAATGTTTCACAGAATCCCGGTCGTGTCGTCTCGTACGTCTCGGTGCGGACATTATATACGTCTATAACGTTATATATCCTAACCTAAGGGAACCTAACATCTCGGATGTAGTATTTCACAACATTCCTGGCTGGTCGGCCCCACTTCTCGGTGGGAACATTATATACGTCTATATCGTAATATAACCAAACCTAACCCATCTAGACCCTCTCTGGTAATGTTTTACAGAATCCCGGTCGTGTCGTCCCGTACGTCTCGGTGCGGACATTATATACGTCTATAACGTTATATATCCTAACCTAAGGCAACTTAACCTCTCGGATGTAGTATTTTCCAACAGTCTTGGCGGGTCGGACCCTACTTCTCGGTGGGCACATTATATACGTCTATATCGTAATATAACCTAACCTAACCCATCTAGACCCTCGCTGGTAATGTTTTACAGAATCCCGGTCGTGTCGTCTCGTACGTCTCGGTGCGGATATTATATACGTCTATAACGTTATATATCCTAACCTAAGGGAACCTAACATCTCGGATGTAGTATTTCACAACATTCCTGGCGGGTCGGCCCCTACTTCTCGGTGGGCACATTATAAACATCTGTAACGTAATATAACCTAACCTAAGCCACCTACACCCTCGCTTGTAATGTTTCACAGAATCCCGTTCGTGTCTTCCCGTACGTCACGAAGCCGGACATTATATACGTCTATAAATTTATATATCCTAACCTTAGGGAACCTATCATCTCGGATGTAGTGTTTCACAACATTCCTGGCGGGTCGGCCCCACTTCTCGGTGGGAACATTATTTACGTCTATGACGTAATATAACCTAACCTAACCCATCTAGACCCTCGCTGGTAATGTTGTACAGAATCCCGGTCGTGTCGTCTCGTACGTCTCGGTGCGGACATTATATATGTCTATAACGTTATATATCCTAACCTAAGGGAACCTAACTTCACGGATGTAGTATTTCACAACATTCCTGGCGGGTCGGCCCCTACTTCTCGGTGGGCACATTATATACGTCTATATCGTAATATAACCTAACCTAACCCATCTAGACCCTCGCTGGTAATGTTTTACAGAATCCCGGTCGTGTCGTCTCGTACGTCTCGGTGCGGACATTATATACGTCTATAACGTTATATATCCTAACCTAAGGGAACCTTACATCTCGGATGTAGTATTTCACAACATTCCTGGCGGGTCGGCACCTACTTCTCGGTGGGCACATTATATACGTCTATATCGTAATGTAACCTAACCTAACCCATCTAGACCCTCGCTGGTAATGTTTTACAGAATCCCGGTCGTGTCGTCTCGTAGGTCTCGGTGCGGACATTATATACGTCTATATCGTTATATATCCTAACCTAAGGCAACCTAACATCTCGGATGTAGTACTTTCCAACATCCCTGGCGGGGCGGCCGCTACTTCTCGGTGGGAACATTATATACGTCTATATCGTAATATAACCTAACCTAACCCACCTAGACCCTCGCTGGTAATGTTTTACAAAATCCCGGTCGTGTCGGCCCGTACTTCTCGGTGGGGACATTATTTACGTCTATAACGTTATATATCCTAACCTTAGGGAACCTATCATCTCGGATGTAGTGTTTCACAACATTCCTGGCTGGTCGGCCCCACTTCTCGGTGGGAACATTATATACGTTTATAACGTAATATAACCTAACCTAACCCATCTAGCCCCTCGCTTGTAATGTTTTACAGAATCCCGGTCGCGTCGTCCCGTACGTCCCGGTGCGGACGTTATATACGTCTGTAACGTTATATATCCTAACCAAAGGCAACTTAACATCTCGGATGTAGTATTTTCGAACATTCCTGGCGGGTCGGCCCCTACTTCTCCGTGGGCACATTATCTACGTCTATATCGTAATATAACCTAACCTAACCCATCTAGACCCTCGCTGGTAATGTTTTACAGAATCCCGGTCGTGTCGTCTCGTACGTCTCGGTGCGGATATTATATACGTCTATAACGTTATATATCCTACCCAAAGGCAACCTAAAATCTCGAATGTAGTATTTCACAACATTCATGGCGGGTCGGTCCCACTTCTCGGTGGGAAAATTATTTACGTCTATAACGTAATATAACCTAACCTAACCCATCTAGACCCTCGCTGGTAATGTTTTACAGAATCCCGGTCGTGTCGTCTCGTACGTCTCGGTGCGGACATTATATACGTCTATAACGTTATATATCCTAACATAAGGGAACCTAACATCTCGGATGTAGTATTTCACAACATTCCTGGCTGGTCGGCCCCACTTCTCGGTGGGAACATTATTTAAGTCTATGACGTAATATAACCTAACCTAACCCATCTAGACCCTCGCTGGTAATGTTTTACAGAATCCCGGTCGTGTCGTCTCGTACGTCTCGGTGCGGACATTATATATGTCTGTAACGTTATATATCCTAACCTAAGGGAACCTAACTTCACGGATGTAGTATTTCACAACATTCCTGGCGGGTCGGCCCCTACTTCTCGGTGGGCACATTATATACGTCTATATCGTAATATAACCTAACCTAACCCATCTAGACCATCGCTGGTAATGTTTTACAGAATCCCGGTCGTGTCGTGTCGTACGTCTCGGTGCGGACATTATATACGTCTATAACGTTATATATCCTAACCTAAGGGAACCTTACATCTCGGATGTAGTATTTCACAACATTCCTGGCGGGTCGGCACCTACTTCTCGGTGGGCACATTATATACGTCTATATCGTAATGTAACCTAACCTAACCCATCTAGACCCTCGCTGGTAATGTTTTACAGAATCCCGGTCGTGTCGTCTCGTACGTCTCGGTGCGGACATTATATACGTCTATAACGTTATATATCCTAACCTAAGGGAACCTTACATCTCGGATGTAGTATTTCACAACATTCCTGGCTGGTCGGCCCCACTTCTCGGTGGGAACATTATTTAAGTCTATGACGTAATATAACCTAACCTAACCCATCTAGACCCTCGCTGGTAATGTTTTACAGAATCCCGGTCGTGTCGTCTCGTACGTCTCGGTGCGGACATTATATATGTCTATAACGTTATATATCCTAACCTAAGGGAACCTAACTTCACGGATGTAGTATTTCACAACATTCCTGGCTGGTCGGCCCCACTTCTCGGTGGGAACATTATATACGTTTATAACGTAGTTAACCTAACCTAACCCATCTAGCCCCTCGCTTGTAATGTTTTGCAGAATCCCGGTCGTGTCGGCCCGTACGTCTCGGTGCGGACATTATATACGTCTATAACGTTATATATCCTAACCAAAGGCAACCTAACATCTCGAATGTAGTATTTCACAACATTCCTGGCTGGTCGGCCCCACTTCTCGGTGGGAACATTATTTAAGTCTATGACGTAATATAACCTAACCTAACCCATCTAGACCCTCGCTGGTAATGTTTTACAGAATCCCGGTCGTGTCGTCTCGTACGTCTCGGTGCGGACATTATATATGTCTATAACGTTATATATCCTAACCTAAGGGAACCTAACTTCACGGATGTAGTATTTCACAACATTCCTGGCTGGTCGGCCCCACTTCTCGGTGGGAACATTATATACGTTTATAACGTAGTTAACCTAACCTAACCCATCTAGCCCCTCGCTTGTAATGTTTTGCAGAATCCCGGTCGTGTCGGCCCGTACGTCTCGGTGCGGACATTATATACGTCTACAACGTTATATATCCTAACCAAAGGCAACCTAACATCTCGAATGTAGTATTTCACAACATTCCTGGCGGGTCGGCCCCACTTCTCGGTGGGAACATTATTTACGTCTATAACGTAATATAACCTAACCTAACCCATCTAGACCCTCGCAGGTAATGTTTTACAAAATCCCGGGCGTGTCGGCCCGTACTTCTCCGTGGGGACATTATATACGTCTATATCGTTATATATCCTAACCTAAGGCAACTTAACATCTCGGATGTAGTATTTCACAACATTCCTAGCTGGTCGGCCCCACTTCTCGGTGGGAACATTATATACGTCTATATCGTAATATAACCTAATCTAACCCATCTAGACCCTCGCTGGTAATGTTTTACAGAATCCCGGTCGTGTCGTCCCGTACGTCTCGGTGCGGACATTATATACGTCTATAACGTTATATATCCTAACCCAAGGCAACTTAACCTCTCGGATGTAGTATTTTCCAACAGTCTTGGCGGGTCGGACCCTACTTCTCGGTGGGCACATTATATACGTCTATATCGTAATATAACCTAACCTAACCCATCTAGACCCTCGCTGGTAATGTTTTACAGAATCCCGGTCGTGTCGTCCCGTACGTCTCGGTGCGGACATTATATACGTCTATAACGTTATATATCCTAACCCAAGGCAACTTAACCTCTCGGATGTAGTATTTTCCAACAGTCTTGGCGGGTCGGACCCTACTTCTCGGTGGGCACATTATATACGTCTATATCGTAATATAACCTAACCTAAACCATCTAGAACCTCGCTGGTAATGCTTTACAGAATCCCGGTCGTGTCGTCTCGTACGTCTCGGTGCGGACATTATATACGTCTATAACGTTATATATCCTAACCTAAGGGAACCTAACATCTCGGATGTAGTATTTCACAACATTCCTGGCGGGTCGGCCCCACTTCTCGGTGGGAACATTATATACGTTCATAACATAATATGACCTAACCTAACCCATCTAGTCCCTCGCTGGTAATGTTTTACAAAATCACAGTCGTGTCGGCCCGTACTTTTCCGTGGGGACATTATATACGTCTATAATTTTATATATCCTAACCTAAGGCAACTTAACATCTCGGATGTAGTATTTTCCAACATTCCTGGCGGGTCGGCCCCTACTTCTCGGTGGGCACATTATATACGTCTATATCGTAATATAACCTAACCTAACCCATCTAGACCCTCTCTGGTAATGTTTTACAGAATCCCGGTCGTGTCGTCCCGTACGTCTCGGTGCGGACATTATATACGTCTATAACGTTATATATCCTAACCTAAGGCAACTTAACCTCTCGGATGTAGTATTTTCCAACAGTCTTGGCGGGTCGGACCCTACTTCTCGGTGGGCACATTATATACGTCTATATCGTAATATAACCTAACCTAACCCATCTAGACCCTCGCTGGTAATGTTTTACAGAATCCCGGTCGTGTCGTCTCGTACGTCTCGGTGCGGATATTATATACGTCTATAACGTTATATATCCTAACCTAAGGGAACCTAACATCTCGGATGTAGTATTTCACAACATTCCTGGCGGGTCGGCCCCTACTTCTCGGTGGGCACATTATAAACATCTGTAACGTAATATAACCTAACCTAAGCCACCTACACCCTCGCTTGTAATGTTTCACAGAATCCCGTTCGTGTCTTCCCGTACGTCACGAAGCCGGACATTATATACGTCTATAAATTTATATATCCTAACCTTAGGGAACCTATCATCTCGGATGTAGTGTTTCACAACATTCCTGGCGGGTCGGCCCCACTTCTCGGTGGGAACATTATTTACGTCTATGACGTAATATAACCTAACCTAACCCATCTAGACCCTCGCTGGTAATGTTGTACAGAATCCCGGTCGTGTCGTCTCGTACGTCTCGGTGCGGACATTATATATGTCTATAACGTTATATATCCTAACCTAAGGGAACCTAACTTCACGGATGTAGTATTTCACAACATTCCTGGCGGGTCGGCCCCTACTTCTCGGTGGGCACATTATATACGTCTATATCGTAATATAACCTAACCTAACCCATCTAGACCCTCGCTGGTAATGTTTTACAGAATCCCGGTCGTGTCGTCTCGTACGTCTCGGTGCGGACATTATATACGTCTATAACGTTATATATCCTAACCTAAGGGAACCTTACATCTCGGATGTAGTATTTCACAACATTCCTGGCGGGTCGGCACCTACTTCTCGGTGGGCACATTATATACGTCTATATCGTAATGTAACCTAACCTAACCCATCTAGACCCTCGCTGGTAATGTTTTACAGAATCCCGGTCGTGTCGTCTCGTAGGTCTCGGTGCGGACATTATATACGTCTATATCGTTATATATCCTAACCTAAGGCAACCTAACATCTCGGATGTAGTACTTTCCAACATCCCTGGCGGGGCGGCCGCTACTTCTCGGTGGGAACATTATATACGTCTATATCGTAATATAACCTAACCTAACCCACCTAGACCCTCGCTGGTAATGTTTTACAAAATCCCGGTCGTGTCGGCCCGTACTTCTCGGTGGGGACATTATTTACGTCTATAACGTTATATATCCTAACCTTAGGGAACCTATCATCTCGGATGTAGTGTTTCACAACATTCCTGGCTGGTCGGCCCCACTTCTCGGTGGGAACATTATATACGTTTATAACGTAATATAACCTAACCTAACCCATCTAGCCCCTCGCTTGTAATGTTTTACAGAATCCCGGTCGCGTCGTCCCGTACGTCCCGGTGCGGACGTTATATACGTCTGTAACGTTATATATCCTAACCAAAGGCAACTTAACATCTCGGATGTAGTATTTTCGAACATTCCTGGCGGGTCGGCCCCTACTTCTCCGTGGGCACATTATCTACGTCTATATCGTAATATAACCTAACCTAACCCATCTAGACCCTCGCTGGTAATGTTTTACAGAATCCCGGTCGTGTCGTCTCGTACGTCTCGGTGCGGATATTATATACGTCTATAACGTTATATATCCTACCCAAAGGCAACCTAAAATCTCGAATGTAGTATTTCACAACATTCATGGCGGGTCGGTCCCACTTCTCGGTGGGAAAATTATTTACGTCTATAACGTAATATAACCTAACCTAACCCATCTAGACCCTCGCTGGTAATGTTTTACAGAATCCCGGTCGTGTCGTCTCGTACGTCTCGGTGCGGACATTATATACGTCTATAACGTTATATATCCTAACATAAGGGAACCTAACATCTCGGATGTAGTATTTCACAACATTCCTGGCTGGTCGGCCCCACTTCTCGGTGGGAACATTATTTAAGTCTATGACGTAATATAACCTAACCTAACCCATCTAGACCCTCGCTGGTAATGTTTTACAGAATCCCGGTCGTGTCGTCTCGTACGTCTCGGTGCGGACATTATATATGTCTGTAACGTTATATATCCTAACCTAAGGGAACCTAACTTCACGGATGTAGTATTTCACAACATTCCTGGCGGGTCGGCCCCTACTTCTCGGTGGGCACATTATATACGTCTATATCGTAATATAACCTAACCTAACCCATCTAGACCATCGCTGGTAATGTTTTACAGAATCCCGGTCGTGTCGTCTCGTACGTCTCGGTGCGGACATTATATACGTCTATAACGTTATATATCCTAACCTAAGGGAACCTTACATCTCGGATGTAGTATTTCACAACATTCCTGGCGGGTCGGCACCTACTTCTCGGTGGGCACATTATATACGTCTATATCGTAATGTAACCTAACCTAACCCATCTAGACCCTCGCTGGTAATGTTTTACAGAATCCCGGTCGTGTCGTCTCGTACGTCTCGGTGCGGACATTATATACGTCTATAACGTTATATATCCTAACCTAAGGGAACCTTACATCTCGGATGTAGTATTTCACAACATTCCTGGCTGGTCGGCCCCACTTCTCGGTGGGAACATTATTTAAGTCTATGACGTAATATAACCTAACCTAACCCATCTAGACCCTCGCTGGTAATGTTTTACAGAATCCCGGTCGTGTCGTCTCGTACGTCTCGGTGCGGACATTATATACGTCTATAACGTTATATATCCTAACCCAAGGCAACTTAACCTCTCGGATGTAGTATTTTCCAACAGTCTTGGCGGGTCGGACCCTACTTCTCGGTGGGCACATTATATACGTCTATATCGTAATATAACCTAACCTAACCCATCTAGACCCTCGCTGGTAATGTTTTACAGAATCCCGGTCGTGTCGTCCCGTACGTCTCGGTGCGGACATTATATACGTCTATAACGTTATATATCCTAACCCAAGGCAACTTAACCTCTCGGATGTAGTATTTTCCAACAGTCTTGGCGGGTCGGACCCTACTTCTCGGTGGGCACATTATATACGTCTATATCGTAATATAACCTAACCTAAACCATCTAGAACCTCGCTGGTAATGTTTTACAAAATCCCGGTCGTGTCGGCCCGTACTTCTCGGTGGGGACATTATTTACGTCTATAACGTTATATATCCTAACCTAAGGGAACCTAAAATCTCGGATGTAGTACTTCACAACATTCCTGGCGGGACGGCCCCTACTTCTCGGTGGGCACATTACATACGTCTATATCGTAATATAACCTAACCTAACCCATCTAGACCCTCGCAGGTAATGTTTTACAAAATCCCGGTCGTGTCGGCCCGTACTTCTCCGTGGGGACATTATATACGTCTATATCGTTATATATCCTAACCTAAGGCAACCTAACATCACGGATGTAGTATTTCACAACATTCCCGGCTGGTCGGCCCCACTTCTCGGTGGGAATATTATATACGTTTATAACGTAGTATAACCTAACCTAACCCATCTAGCCCCTCGCTTGTAATGTTTTACAGAATCCCGGTCGCGTCGTCCCGTACGTCCCGGTGCGGACATTATATACGTCTGTAACGTTATATATCCTAACCAAAGGCAACTTAACATCTCGGATGTAGTATTTTCCAACATTCCTGGCGGGTCGGCCCCTACTTCTCGGTGGGTACATTATATACGTCTATATCGTAATATAACCTAACCTAACCCATCTAGACCCTCGCTGGTAATGTTTCACAGAATCCCGGTCGTGTCGTCTCGTACGTCTCGGTGCGGACATTATATACGTCTATAACGTTATATATCCTAACCTAAGGGAACCTAACATCTCGGATGTAGTATTTCACAACATTCCTGGCTGGTCGGCCCCACTTCTCGGTGGGAACATTATATACGTCTATATCGTAATATAACCAAACCTAACCCATCTAGACCCTCTCTGGTAATGTTTTACAGAATCCCGGTCGTGTCGTCCCGTACGTCTCGGTGCGGACATTATATACGTCTATAACGTTATATATCCTAACCTAAGGCAACTTAACCTCTCGGATGTAGTATTTTCCAACAGTCTTGGCGGGTCGGACCCTACTTCTCGGTGGGCACATTATATACGTCTATATCGTAATATAACCTAACCTAACCCATCTAGACCCTCGCAGGTAATGTTTTACAGAATCCCGGTCGTGTCGTCTCGTACGTCTCGGTGCGGATATTATATACGTCTATAACGTTATATATCCTAACCTAAGGGAACCTAACATCTCGGATGTAGTATTTCACAACATTCCTGGCGGATCGGCCCCTACTTCTCGGTGGGCACATTATAAACATCTGTAACGTAATATAACCTAACCTAAGCCACCTACACCCTCGCTTGTAATGTTTCACAGAATCCCGTTCGTGTCTTCCCGTACGTCACGAAGCCGGACATTATATACGTCTATAAATTTATATATCCTAACCTAAGGCAACCTAACATCTCGAATGTAGTATTTCACAACATTCCTGGCGGGTCGGCCCCACTTCTCGGTGGGAACATTATTTACGTCTATGACGTAATATAACCTAACCTAACCCATCTAGACCCTCGCTGGTAATGTTGTACAGAATCCCGGTCGTGTCGTCTCGTACGTCTCGGTGCGGACATTATATATGTCTATAACGTTATATATCCTAACCTAAGGGAACCTAACTTCACGGATGTAGTATTTCACCACATTCCTGGCGGGTCGGCCCCTACTTCTCGGTGGGCACATTATATACGTCTATATCGTAATATAACCTAACCTAACCCATCTAGACCCTCGCTGGTAATGTTTTACAGAATCCCGGTCGTGTCGTCTCGTACGTCTCGGTGCGGACATTATATACGTCTATAACGTTATATATCCTAACCTAAGGGAACCTTACATCTCGGATGTAGTATTTCACAACATTCCTGGCGGGTCGGCACCTACTTCTCGGTGGGCACATTATATACGTCTATATCGTAATGTAACCTAACCTAACCCATCTAGACCCTCGGTGGTAATGTTTTACAGAATCCCGGTCGTGTCGTCTCGTACGTCTCGGTGCGGACATTATATACGTCTATAACGTTATATATCCTAACCTAAGGGAACCTTACATCTCGGATGTAGTATTTCACAACATTCCTGGCTGGTCGGCCCCACTTCTCGGTGGGAACATTATTTAAGTCTATGACGTAATATAACCTAACCTAACCCATCTAGACCCTCGCTGGTAATGTTTTACAGAATCCCGGTCGTGTCGTCTCGTACGTCTCGGTGCGGACATTATATACGTCTATAACGTTATATATCCTAACCCAAGGCAACTTAACCTCTCGGATGTAGTATTTTCCAACAGTCTTGGCGGGTCGGACCCTACTTCTCGGTGGGCACATTATATACGTCTATATCGTAATATAACCTAACCTAACCCATCTAGACCCTCGCTGGTAATGTTTTACAGAATCCCGGTCGTGTCGTCCCGTACGTCTCGGTGCGGACATTATATACGTCTATAACGTTATATATCCTAACCCAAGGCAACTTAACCTCTCGGATGTAGTATTTTCCAACAGTCTTGGCGGGTCGGACCCTACTTCTCGGTGGGCACATTATATACGTCTATATCGTAATATAACCTAACCTAAACCATCTAGAACCTCGCTGGTAATGTTTTACAAAATCCCGGTCGTGTCGGCCCGTACTTCTCGGTGGGGACATTATTTACGTCTATAACGTTATATATCCTAACCTAAGGGAACCTAAAATCTCGGATGTAGTACTTCACAACATTCCTGGCGGGTCGGCCCCTACTTCTCGGTGGGCACATTACATACGTCTATATCGTAATATAACCTAACCTAACCCATCTAGACCCTCGCAGGTAATGTTTTACAAAATCCCGGTCGTGTCGGCCCGTACTTCTCCGTGGGGACATTATATACGTCTATATCGTTATATATCCTAACCTAAGGCAACCTAACATCACGGATGTAGTATTTCACAACATTCCCGGCTGGTCGGCCCCACTTCTCGGTGGGAATATTATATACGTTTATAACGTAGTATAACCTAACCTAACCCATCTAGCCCCTCGCTTGTAATGTTTTACAGAATCCCGGTCGCGTCGTCCCGTACGTCCCGGTGCGGACATTATATACGTCTGTAACGTTATATATCCTAACCAAAGGCAACTTAACATCTCGGATGTAGTATTTTCCAACATTCCTGGCGGGTCGGCCCCTACTTCTCGGTGGGTACATTATATACGTCTATATCGTAATATAACCTAACCTAACCCATCTAGACCCTCGCTGGTAATGTTTCACAGAATCCCGGTCGTGTCGTCTCGTACGTCTCGGTGCGGACATTATATACGTCTATAACGTTATATATCCTAACCTAAGGGAACCTAACATCTCGGATGTAGTATTTCACAACATTCCTGGCTGGTCGGCCCCACTTCTCGGTGGGAACATTATATACGTCTATATCGTAATATAACCAAACCTAACCCATCTAGACCCTCTCTGGTAATGTTTTACAGAATCCCGGTCGTGTCGTCCCGTACGTCTCGGTGCGGACATTATATACGTCTATAACGTTATATATCCTAACCTAAGGCAACTTAACCTCTCGGATGTAGTATTTTCCAACAGTCTTGGCGGGTCGGACCCTACTTCTCGGTGAGCACATTATATACGTCTATATCGTAATATAACCTAACCTAACCCATCTAGACCCTCGCAGGTAATGTTTTACAGAATCCCGGTCGTGTCGTCTCGTACGTCTCGGTGCGGATATTATATACGTCTATAACGTTATATATCCTAACCTAAGGGAACCTAACTTCACGGATGTAGTATTTCACCACATTCCTGGCGGGTCGGCCCCTACTTCTCGGTGGGCACATTATATACGTCTATATCGTAATATAACCTAACCTAACCCATCTAGACCCTCGCTGGTAATGTTTTACAGAATCCCGGTCGTGTCGTCTCGTACGTCTCGGTGCGGACATTATATACGTCTATAACGTTATATATCCTAACCTAAGGGAACCTTACATCTCGGATGTAGTATTTCACAACATTCCTGGCGGGTCGGCACCTACTTCTCGGTGGGCACATTATATACGTCTATATCGTAATGTAACCTAACCTAACCCATCTAGACCCTCGCTGGTAATGTTTTACAGAATCCCGGTCGTGTCGTCTCGTACGTCTCGGTGCGGACATTATATACGTCTATAACGTTATATATCCTAACCTAAGGGAACCTTACATCTCGGATGTAGTATTTCACAACATTCCTGGCTGGTCGGCCCCACTTCTCGGTGGGAACATTATTTAAGTCTATGACGTAATATAACCTAACCTAACCCATCTAGACCCTCGCTGGTAATGTTTTACAGAATCCCGGTCGTGTCGTCTCGTACGTCTCGGTGCGGACATTATATACGTCTATAACGTTATATATCCTAACCCAAGGCAACTTAACCTCTCGGATGTAGTATTTTCCAACAGTCTTGGCGGGTCGGACCCTACTTCTCGGTGGGCACATTATATACGTCTATATCGTAATATAACCTAACCTAACCCATCTAGACCCTCGCTGGTAATGTTTTACAGAATCCCGGTCGTGTCGTCCCGTACGTCTCGGTGCGGACATTATATACGTCTATAACGTTATATATCCTAACCCAAGGCAACTTAACCTCTCGGATGTAGTATTTTCCAACAGTCTTGGCGGGTCGGACCCTACTTCTCGGTGGGCACATTATATACGTCTATATCGTAATATAACCTAACCTAAACCATCTAGAACCTCGCTGGTAATGTTTTACAAAATCCCGGTCGTGTCGGCCCGTACTTCTCGGTGGGGACATTATTTACGTCTATAACGTTATATATCCTAACCTAAGGGAACCTAAAATCTCGGATGTAGTACTTCACAACATTCCTGGCGGGTCGGCCCCTACTTCTCGGTGGGCACATTACATACGTCTATATCGTAATATAACCTAACCTAACCCATCTAGACCCTCGCAGGTAATGTTTTACAAAATCCCGGTCGTGTCGGCCCGTACTTCTCCGTGGGGACATTATATACGTCTATATCGTTATATATCCTAACCTAAGGCAACCTAACATCACGGATGTAGTATTTCACAACATTCCCGGCTGGTCGGCCCCACTTCTCGGTGGGAATATTATATACGTTTATAACGTAGTATAACCTAACCTAACCCATCTAGCCCCTCGCTTGTAATGTTTTACAGAATCCCGGTCGCGTCGTCCCGTACGTCCCGGTGCGGACATTATATACGTCTGTAACGTTATATATCCTAACCAAAGGCAACTTAACATCTCGGATGTAGTATTTTCCAACATTCCTGGCGGGTCGGCCCCTACTTCTCGGTGGGTACATTATATACGTCTATATCGTAATATAACCTAACCTAACCCATCTAGACCCTCGCTGGTAATGTTTCACAGAATCCCGGTCGTGTCGTCTCGTACGTCTCGGTGCGGACATTATATACGTCTATAACGTTATATATCCTAACCTAAGGGAACCTAACATCTCGGATGTAGTATTTCACAACATTCCTGGCTGGTCGGCCCCACTTCTCGGTGGGAACATTATATACGTCTATATCGTAATATAACCAAACCTAACCCATCTAGACCCTCTCTGGTAATGTTTTACAGAATCCCGGTCGTGTCGTCCCGTACGTCTCGGTGCGGACATTATATACGTCTATAACGTTATATATCCTAACCTAAGGCAACTTAACCTCTCGGATGTAGTATTTTCCAACAGTCTTGGCGGGTCGGACCCTACTTCTCGGTGGGCACATTATATACGTCTATATCGTAATATAACCTAACCTAACCCATCTAGACCCTCGCAGGTAATGTTTTACAGAATCCCGGTCGTGTCGTCTCGTACGTCTCGGTGCGGATATTATATACGTCTATAACGTTATATATCCTAACCTAAGGGAACCTAACATCTCGGATGTAGTATTTCACAACATTCCTGGCGGGTCGGCCCCTACTTCTCGGTGGGCACATTATAAACATCTGTAACGTAATATAACCTAACCTAAGCCACCTACACCCTCGCTTGTAATGTTTCACAGAATCCCGTTCGTGTCTTCCCGTACGTCACGAAGCCGGACATTATATACGTCTATAAATTTATATATCCTAACCTAAGGCAACCTAACATCTCGAATCTAGTATTTCACAACATTCCTGGCGGGTCGGCCCCACTTCTCGGTGGGAACATTATTTACGTCTATGACGTAATATAACCTAACCTAACCCATCTAGACCCTCGCTGGTAATGTTGTACAGAATCCCGGTCGTGTCGTCTCGTACGTCTCGGTGCGGACATTATATATGTCTATAACGTTATATATCCTAACCTAAGGGAACCTAACTTCACGGATGTAGTATTTCACCACATTCCTGGCGGGTCGGCCCCTACTTCTCGGTGGGCACATTATATACGTCTATATCGTAATATAACCTAACCTAACCCATCTAGACCCTCGCTGGTAATGTTTTACAGAATCCCGGTCGTGTCGTCTCGTACGTCTCGGTGCGGACATTATATACGTCTATAACGTTATATATCCTAACCTAAGGGAACCTTACATCTCGGATGTAGTATTTCACAACATTCCTGGCGGGTCGGCACCTACTTCTCGGTGGGCACATTATATACGTCTATATCGTAATGTAACCTAACCTAACCCATCTAGACCCTCGCTGGTAATGTTTTACAGAATCCCGGTCGTGTCGTCTCGTACGTCTCGGTGCGGACATTATATACGTCTATAACGTTATATATCCTAACCTAAGGCAACCTTACATCTCGGATGTAGTATTTCACAACATTCCTGGCGGGTCGGCCCCACTTCTCGGTGGGAACATTATTTAAGTCTATGACGTAATATAACCTAACCTAACCCATCTAGACCCTCGCTGGTAATGTTGTACAGAATCCCGGTCGTGTCGTCTCGTACGTCTCGGTGCGGACATTATATATGTCTATAACGTTATATATCCTAACCTAAGGGAACCTAACTTCACGGATGTAGTATTTCACAACATTCCTGGCGGGTCGGCCCCTACTTCTCGGTGGGCACATTATATACGTCTATATCGTAATATAACCTAACCTAACCCATCTAGACCCTCGCTGGTAATGTTTTACAGAATCCCGGTCGTGTCGTCTCGTACGTCTCGGTGCGGACATTATATACGTCTATAACGTTATATATCCTAACCTAAGGGAACCTTACATCTCGGATGTAGTATTTCACAACATTCCTGGCTGGTCGGCCCCACTTCTCGGTGGGAACATTATTTAAGTCTATGACGTAATATAACCTAACCTAACCCATCTAGACCCTCGCTGGTAATGTTTTACAGAATCCCGGTCGTGTCGTCTCGTACGTCTCGGTGCGGACATTATATACGTCTATAATTTTATATATCCTAACCTAAGGCAACTTAACATCTCGGATGTAGTATTTTCCAACATTCCTGGCGGGTCAGTCCCTACTTCTCGGTGGGCACATTATATACGTCTATATCGTAATATAACCTAACCTAACCCATCTAGACCCTCGCTGGTAATGTTTTACAGAATCCCGGTCGTGTCGTCTCGTAGGTCTCGGTGCGGACATTATATACGTCTATATCGTTATATATCCTAACCTAAGGCAACCTAACATCTCGGATGTAGTACTTTCCAACATCCCTGGCGGGGCGGCCGCTACTTCTCGGTGGGAACATTATATACGTCTATATCGTAATATAACCTAACCTAACCCACCTAGACCCTCGCTGGTAATGTTTTACAAAATCCCGGTCGTGTCGGCCCGTACTTCTCGGTGGGGACATTATTTACGTCTATAACGTTATATATCCTACCCAAAGGCAACCTAAAATCTCGAATGTAGTATTTCACAACATTCATGGCGGGTCGGTCCCACTTCTCGGTGGGAAAATTATTTACGTCTATAACGTAATATAACCTAACCTAACCCATCTGGACCCTCGCTGGTAATGTTTTACAGAATCCCGGTCGTGTCGTCTCGTACGTCTCGGTGCGGACATTATATACGTCTATAACGTTATATATCCTAACCTAAGGGAACCTAACATCTCGGATGTAGTATTTCACAACATTCCTGGCTGGTCGGCCCCACTTCTCGGTGGGAACATTATTTAAGTCTATGACGTAATATAACCTAACCTAACCCATCTAGACCCTCGCTGGTAATGATTTACAGAATCCCGGTCGTGTCGTCTCGTACGTCTCGGTGCGGACATTATATATGTCTATAACGTTATATATCCTAACCTAAGGGAACCTAACTTCACGGATGTAGTATTTCACAACATTCCTGGCTGGTCGGCCCCACTTCTCGGTGGGAACATTATATACGTTTATAACGTAGTTAACCTAACCTAACCCATCTAGCCCCTCGCTTGTAATGTTTTGCAGAATCCCGGTCGTGTCGGCCCGTACGTCTCGTTGCGGACATTATATACGTCTATAACGTTATATATCCTAACCAAAGGCAACCTAACATCTCGAATGTAGTATTTCACAACATTCCTGGCTGGTCGGCCCCACTTCTCGGTGGGAACATTATTTAAGTCTATGACGTAATATAACCTAACCTAACCCATCTAGACCCTCGCTGGTAATGTTTTACAGAATCCCGGTCGTGTCGTCTCGTACGTCTCGGTGCGGACATTATATATGTCTATAACGTTATATATCCTAACCTAAGGGAACCTAACTTCACGGATGTAGTATTTCACAACATTCCTGGCTGGTCGGCCCCACTTCTCGGTGGGAACATTATATACGTTTATAACGTAGTTAACCTAACCTAACCCATCTAGCCCCTCGCTTGTAATGTTTTGCAGAATCCCGGTCGTGTCGGCCCGTACGTCTCGGTGCGGACATTATATACGTCTATAACGTTATATATCCTAACCAAAGGCAACCTAACATCTCGAATGTAGTATTTCACAACATTCCTGGCGGGTCGGCCCCACTTCTCGGTGGGAACATTATTTACGTCTATAACGTAATATAACCTAACCTAACCCATCTAGACCCTCGCAGGTAATGTTTTACAAAATCCCGGGCGTGTCGGCCCGTACTTCTCCGTGGGGACATTATATACGTCTATATCGTTATATATCCTAACCTAAGGCAACTTAACATCTCGGATGTAGTATTTCACAACATTCCTAGCTGGTCGGCCCCACTTCTCGGTGGGAACATTATATACGTCTATATCGTAATATAACCTAATCTAACCCATCTAGACCCTCGCTGGTAATGTTTTACAGAATCCCGGTCGTGTCGTCCCGTACGTCTTGGTGCGGACATTATATACGTCTATAACGTTATATATCCTAACCCAAGGCAACTTAACCTCTCGGATGTAGTATTTTCCAACAGTCTTGGCGGGTCGGACCCTACTTCTCGGTGGGCACATTATATACGTCTATATCGTAATATAACCTAACCTAACCCATCTAGACCCTCGCTGGTAATGTTTTACAGAATCCCGGTCGTGTCGTCCCGTACGTCTCGGTGCGGACATTATATACGTCTATAACGTTATATATCCTAACCCAAGGCAACTTAACCTCTCGGATGTAGTATTTTCCAACAGTCTTGGCGGGTCGGACCCTACTTCTCGGTGGGCACATTATATACGTCTATATCGTAATATAACCTAACCTAAACCATCTAGAACCTCGCTGGTAATGCTTTACAGAATCCCGGTCGTGTCGTCTCGTACGTCTCGGTGCGGACATTATATACGTCTATAACGTTATATATCCTAACCTAAGGGAACCTAACATCTCGGATGTAGTATTTCACAACATTCCTGGCGGGTCGGCCCCACTTCTCGGTGGGAACATTATATACGTTCATAACATAATATAACCTAACCTAACCCATCTAGTCCCTCGCTGGTAATGTTTTACAAAATCACAGTCGTGTCGGCCCGTACTTTTCCGTGGGGACATTATATACGTCTATAATTTTATATATCCTAACCTAAGGCAACTTAACATCTCGGATGTAGTATTTTCCAACATTCCTGGCGGGTCGGCCCCTACTTCTCGGTGGGCACATTATATACGTCTATATCGTAATATAACCTAACCTAACCCATCTAGACCCTCGCTGGTAATGTTTCACAGAATCCCGGTCGTGTCGTCTCGTACGTTTCGGTGCGGACATTATATACTTCTATAACGTTATATATCCTAACCTAAGGGAACCTAACATCTCGGATGTAGTATTTCACAACATTCCTGGCTGGTCGGCCCCACTTCTCGGTGGGAACATTATATACGTCTATATCGTAATATAACCAAACCTAACCCATCTAGAACCTCGCTGGTAATGTTTTACAAAATCCCGGTCGTGTCGGCCCGTACTTCTCGGTGGGGACATTATTTACGTCTATAACGTTATATATCCTAACCTAAGGGAACCTAACATCTCGGATGTAGTACTTCACAACATTTCTGGCGGGTCGGCCCTACTTCTCGGTGGGCACATTACATACGTCTATATCCTAATATAACCTAACCTAACCCATCTAGACCCTCGCAGGTAATGTTTTACAAAATCCCGGTCGTGTCGGCCCGTACTTCTCCGTGGGGACATTATATACGTCTATATCGTTATATATCCTAACCTAAGGCAACCTAACATTACGGATGTAGTATTTCACAACATTCCCGGCTGGTCGGCCCCACTTCTCGGTGGGAATATTATATACGTTTATAACGTAGTATAACCTAACCTAACCCATCTAGCCCCTCGCTTGTAATGTTTTACAGAATCCCGGTCGCGTCGTCCCGTACGTCCCGGTGCGGACATTATATACGTCTGTAACGTTATATATCCTAACCAAAGGCAACTTAACATCTCGGATGTAGTATTTTCCAACATTCCAGGCGGGTCGGCCCCTACTTCTCGGTGGGCACATTATATACGTCTATATCGTAATATAACCTAACCTAACCCATCTAGACCCTCGCTGGTAATGTTTCACAGAATCCCGGTCGTGTCGTCTCGTACGTCTCGGTGCGGACATTATATACGTCTATAACGTTATATATCCTAACCTAAGGGAACCTAACATCTCGGATGTAGTATTTCACAACATTCCTGGCTGGTCGGCCCCACTTCTCGGTGGGAACATTATATACGTCTATATCGTAATATAACCAAACCTAACCCATCTAGACCCTCTCTGGTAATGTTTTACAGAATCCCGGTCGTGTCGTCCCGTACGTCTCGGTGCGGACATTATATACGTCTATAACGTTATATATCCTAACCTAAGGCAACTTAACCTCTCGGATGTAGTATTTTCCAACAGTCTTGGCGGGTCGGACCCTACTTCTCGGTGGGCACATTATATACGTCTATATCGTAATATAACCTAACCTAACCCATCTAGACCCTCGCTGGTAATGTTTTACAGAATCCCGGTCGTGTCGTCCCGTACGTCTCGGTGCGGATATTATATACGTCTATAACGTTATATATCCTAACCTAAGGGAACCTAACATCTCGGATGTAGTATTTCACAACATTCCTGGCGGGTCGGCCCCTACTTCTCGGTGGGCACATTATAAACATCTGTAACGTAATATAACCTAACCTAAGCCACCTACACCCTCGCTTGTAATGTTTCACAGAATCCCGTTCGTGTCTTCCCGTACGTCACGAAGCCGGACATTATATACGTCTATAAATTTATATATCCTAACCTTAGGGAACCTATCATCTCGGATGTAGTGTTTCACAACATTCCTGGCGGGTCGGCCCCACTTCTCGGTGGGAACATTATTTACGTCTATGACGTAATATAACCTAACCTAACCCATCTAGACCCTCGCTGGTAATGTTGTACAGAATCCCGGTCGTGTCGTCTCGTACGTCTCGGTGCGGACATTATATATGTCTATAACGTTATATATCCTAACCTAAGGGAACCTAACTTCACGGATGTAGTATTTCACAACATTCCTGGCTGGTCGGCCCCACTTCTCGGTGGGAACATTATATACGTCTATATCGTAATATAACCAAACCTAACCCATCTAGAACCTCGCTGGTAATGTTTTACAAAATCCCGGTCGTGTCGGCCCGTACTTCTCGGTGGGGACATTATATACGTCTATAACGTTATATATCCTAACCAAAGGCAACCTAACATCTCGAATGTAGTATTTCACAACATTCCTGGCTGGTCGGCCCCACTTCTCGGTGGGAACATTATTTAAGTCTATGACGTAATATAACCTAACCTAACCCATCTAGACCCTCGCTGGTAATGTTTTACAGAATCCCGGTCGTGTCGTCTCGTACGTCTCGGTGCGGACATTATATATGTCTATAACGTTATATATCCTAACCTAAGGGAACCTAACTTCACGGATGTAGTATTTCACAACATTCCTGGCTGGTCGGCCCCACTTCTCGGTGGGAACATTATATACGTTTATAACGTAGTTAACCTAACCTAACCCATCTAGCCCCTCGCTTGTAATGTTTTGCAGAATCCCGGTCGTGTCGGCCCGTACGTCTCGGTGCGGACATTATATACGTCTATAACGTTATATATCCTAACCAAAGGCAACCTAACATCTCGAATGTAGTATTTCACAACATTCCTGGCGGGTCGGCCCCACTTCTCGGTGGGAACATTATTTACGTCTATAACGTAATATAACCTAACCTAACCCATCTAGACCCTCGCAGGTAATGTTTTACAAAATCCCGGGCGTGTCGGCCCGTACTTCTCCGTGGGGACATTATATACGTCTATATCGTTATATATCCTAACCTAAGGCAACTTAACATCTCGGATGTAGTGTTTCACAACATTCCTGGCTGGTCGGCCCCACTTCTTGGTGGGAACATTATATACGTTTATAACGTAATATAACCTAACCTAACCCATCTAGCCCCTCGCTTGTAATGTTTTACAGAATCCCGGTCGCGTCGTCCCGTACGTCCCGGTGCGGACATTATATACGTCTGTAACGTTATATATCCTAACCAAAGGCAACTTAACATCTCGGATGTAGTATTTTCGAACATTCCTGGCGGGTCGGCCCCTACTTCTCCGTGGGCACATTATATACGTCTATATCGTAATATAACCTAACCTAACCCATCTAGCCCCTCGCTTGTAATGTTTTGCAGAATCCCGGTCGTGTCGGCCCGTACGTCTCGGTGCGGACATTATATACGTCTATAACGTTATATATCCTAACCAAAGGCAACCTAACATCTCGAATGTAGTATTTCACAACATTCCTGGCGGGTCGGCCCCACTTCTCGGTGGGAACATTATTTACGTCTATAACGTAATATAACCTAACCTAACCCATCTAGACCCTCGCAGGTAATGTTTTACAAAATACCGGGCGTGTCGGCCCGTACTTCTCCGTGGGGACATTATATACGTCTATATCGTTATATATCCTAACCTAAGGCAACTTAACATCTCGGATGTAGTATTTCACAACATTCCTGGCTGGTCGGCCCCACTTCTCGGTGGGAACATTATATACGTCTATATCGTAATATAACCTAACCTAACCCATCTAGACCCTCGCTGGTAATGTTTTACAGAATCCCGGTCGTGTCGTCCCGTACGTCTCGGTGCGGACATTATATACGTCTATAACGTTATATATCCTAACCTAAGGCAGCTTAACCTCTCGGATGTAGTATTTTCCAACTGTCTTGGCGGGTCGGACCCTACTTCTCGGTGGGCACATTATATACGTCTATATCGTAATATAACCTAACCTAACCCATCTAGACCCTCGCTGGTAATGTTTTACAGAATCCCGGTCGTGTCGTCCCGTACGTCTCGGTGCGGACATTATATACGTCTATAACGTTATATATCCTAACCCAAGGCAACTTAACCTCTCGGATGTAGTATTTTCCAACAGTCTTGGCGGGTCGGACCCTACTTCTCGGTGGGCACATTATATACGTCTATATCGTAATATAACCTAACCTAAACCATTTAGAACCTCGCTGGTAATGCTTTACAGAATCCCGGTCGTGTCGTCTCGTACGTCTCGGTGCGGACATTATATACGTCTATAACGTTATATATCCTAACCTAAGGGAACCTAACATCTCGGATGTAGTATTTCACAACATTCCTGGCGGGTCGGCCCCTACTTCTCGGTGGGCACATTACATACGTCTATATCGTAATATAACCTAACCTAACCCATCTAGACCCTCGCAGGTAATGTTTTACAAAATCCCGGTCGTGTCGGCCCGTACTTCTCCGTGGGGACATTATATACGTCTATATCGTTATATATCCTAACCTAAGGCAACCTAACATCACGGATGTAGTATTTCACAACATTCCCGGCTGGTCGGCCCCACTTCTCGGTGGGAATATTATATACGTTTATAACGTAGTATAACCTAACCTAACCCATCTAGCCCCTCGCTTGTAATGTTTTGCAGAATCCCGGTCGTGTCGGCCCGTACGTCTCGGTGCGGACATTATATACGTCTATAACGTTATATATCCTAACCTAAGGGAACCTAACATCTCGGATGTAGTATTTCACAACATTCCTGGCTGGTCGGCCCCACTTCTCGGTGGGAACATTATATACGTTTATAACGAAGTATAACCTAACCTAACCCATCTAGACCCTCGCTGGTAATGTTTTACAGAATCCCGGTCGTGTCGTCCCGTACGTCTCGGTGCGGACATTATATACGTCTATAACGTTATATATGCTAACCAAATGCAACCTAACATCTCGAATGTAGTGTTTCACAACATTCCTGGCTGGTCGGCCCCACTTCTCGGTGGGAACATTATATACGTTTATAACGAAGTATAACCTAACCTAACCCATCTAGACCCTCGCTGGTAATGTTTTACAGAATCCCGGTCGTGTCGTCCCGTACGTCTCGGTGCGGACATTATATACGTCTATAACGTTATATATGCTAACCAAATGCAACCTAACATCTCGAATGTAGTGTTTCACAACATTCCTGGCGGGTCGGCCCCACTTCTCGGTGGGAACATTATATACGTTTATAACGTAATATAACCTAACCTAACCCATCTAGTCCCTCGCTGGTTGTTTTACAAAATCCCAGTCGTGTCGGCCCGTACTTTTCCGTGTGGACATTATATACATCTATAATTTTATATATCCTAACCTAAGGCAACTTAACATCTCGGATGTAGTATTTTCCAACATTCCTGGCGGGTCAGTCCCTACTTCTCGGTGGGCACATTATATACGTCTATATCGTAATATAACCTAACCTAACCCATCTAGACCCTCGCTGGTAATGTTTTACAGAATCCCGGTCGTGTCGTCTCGTAGGTCACGGTGCGGACATTATATACGTCTATATCGTTATATATCCTAACCTAAGGCAACCTAACATCTCGGATGTAGTACTTTCCAACATCCCTGGCGGGGCGGACGCTACTTCTCGGTGGGAACATTATATACGTCTATATCGTAATATAACCTAACCTAACCCACCTAGACCCTCGCTGGTAATGTTTTACAAAATCCCGGTCGTGTCGGCCCGTACTTCTCGGTGGGGACATTATTTACGTCTATAACGTTATATATCCTAACCTTAGGGAACCTATCATCTCGGATGTAGTATTTCACAACATTCCTGGCTGGTCGGCCCCACTTGTCGGTGGGAACATTATATACGTTTATAACGTAATATAACCTAACCTAACCCATCTAGCCCCTCGCTTGTAATGTTTTACAGAATCCCGGTCGCGTCGTCCCGTACGTCCCGGTGCGGACAGTATATACGTCTGTAACGTTACATATCCTAACCAAAGGCAAC
The DNA here is from genome assembly GCA_963969225.1 of Xylocopa violacea. Classification (NCBI taxonomy): domain Eukaryota; kingdom Metazoa; phylum Arthropoda; class Insecta; order Hymenoptera; family Apidae; genus Xylocopa; species Xylocopa violacea. The sequence goes on along the minus strand of CAXAJV010000011.1, from coordinate 6,072,882 downwards.
TTAACATCTCGGATGTAGTATTTTCCAACATTCCTGGCGGGTCGGCCCCTACTTCTCCGTGGGCACATTATATACGTCTATATCGTAATATAACCTAACCTAACCCATCTAGACCCTCGCTGGTAATGTTTTACAGAATCCCGGTCGTGTCGTCTCGTACGTCTCGGTGCGGATATTATATACGTCTATAACGTTATATATCCTACCCAAAGGCAACCTAAAATCTCGAATGTAGTGTTTCACAACATTCATGGCGGGTCGGTCCCACTTCTCGGTGGGAAAATTATTTACGTCTATAACGTAATATAACCTAACCTAACCCATCTAGACCCTCGCTGGTAATGTTTTACAGAATCCCGGTCGTGTCGTCCCGTACGTCTCGGTGCGGACATTATATACGTCTATAACGTTATATATCCTAACCCAAGGCAACGTAACCTCTCGGATGTAGTATTTTCCAACAGTCTTGGCGGGTCGGACCCTACTTCTCGGTGGGCACATTATATACGTCTATATCGTAATATAACCTAACCTAAACCATCTAGAACCTCGCTGGTAATGCTTTACAGAATCCCGGTCGTGTCGTCTCGTACGTCTCGGTGCGGACATTATATACGTCTATAACGTTATATATCCTAACCTAAGGGAACCTAACATCTCGGATGTAGTATTTCACAACATTCCTGGCGGGTCGGCCCCACTTCTCGGTGGGAACATTATATACGTTTATAACATAATATAACCTAACCTAACCCATCTAGTCCCTCGCTGGTAATGTTTTACAAAATCACAGTCGTGTCGGCCCGTACTTTTCCGTGGGGACATTATATACGTCTATAATTTTATATATCCTAACCTAAGGCAACTTAACATCTCGGATGTAGTATTTTCCAACATTCCTGGCGGGTCGGCCCCTACTTCTCGGTGGGCACATTATATACGTCTATATCGTAATATAACCTAACCTAACCCATCTAGACCCTCGCTGGTAATGTTTCACTGAATCCCGGTCGTGTCGTCTCGTACGTCTCGGTGCGGACATTATATACGTCTATAACGTTATATATCCTAACCTAAGGGAACCTAACATCTCGGATGTAGTATTTCACAACATTCCTGGCTGGTCGGCCCCACTTCTCGGTGGGAACATTATATACGTCTATATCGTAATATAACCAAACCTAACCCATCTAGACCCTCGCTGGTAATGTTTTACAAAATCCGGGTCGTGTCGGCCCGTACTTCTCGGTGGGGACATTATTTACGTCTATAACGTTATATATCCTAACCTAAGGGAACCTAAAATCTCGGATGTAGTACTTCACAACATTTCTGGCGGGTCGGCCCCTACTTCTCGGTGGGCACATTACATACGTCTATATCGTAATATAACCTAACCTAACCCATCTAGACCCTCGCAGGTAATGTTTTACAAAATCCCGGTCGTGTCGGCCCGTACTTCTCCGTGGGGACATTATATACGTCTATATCGTTATATATCCTAACCTAAGGCAACCTAACATCACGGATGTAGTATTTCACAACATTCCCGGCTGGTAGGCCCCACTTCTCGGTGGGAACATTATATACGTTTATAACGAAGTATAACCTAACCTAACCCATCTAGACCCTCGCTTGTAACGTTTTACAGAATCCCGGTCGTGTCGTCCCGTACGTCTCGGTGCGGATATTATATACGTCTATAACGTTATATATCCTAACCAAAGGCAACCTAACATCTCGAATGTAGTATTTCACAACATTCATGGCAGGTCGGCCCCACTTCTCGGTGGGAAAATTATTTACGTCTATAACGTAATATAACCTAACCTAACCCATCTAGACCCTCGCTGGCAATGTTTTACAGAATCCCGGTCGTGTCGTCCCGTACGTCTCGGTGCGGACATTATATACGTCTATAACGTTATATATCCTAACCTAAGGGAACCTAACATCTCGGATGTAGTATTTCACAACATTCCTGGCGGGTCGGCCCCACTTCTCGGTAGGAACATTATATACGTTTATAACATAATATAACCTAACCTACCCCATCTAGCCCCTCGCTGGTAATGTTTTACAAAATCCCGGTCGTGTCGTCCCGTACGTCCCGGTGCGGACATTATATACGTCTATAACGTTATATATCCTAACCTAAGGCACCTTAACCTCTCGGATGTAGTATTTTCCAACAGTCTTGGCGGGTCGGACCCTACTTCTCGGTGGGCACATTATATACGTCTATTTCGTAGTATAACCTAACCTAAACCATCTAGAACCTCGCTGGTAATGTTTTACAGAATCCCGGTCGTGTCGTCTCGTACGTCTCGGTGCGGACATTATATACGTCTATAACGTTATATATCCTAACCTAAGGGAACCTAATATCTCGGATGTAGTATTTCACAACATTCCTGGCGGGTCGGCCCCTACTTCTCGGTGGGCACATTATATACGTCTATATCGTAATATAACCTAACCTAACCCATTTGGACCCTCGCTGGTAATGTTTTACAGAATCCCGGTCGTGTCGTCTCGTACGTCTCGGTGCGGATATTATATACGTCTATAACGTTATATATCCTAACCTAAGGGAACCTAACATCTCGGATGTAGTATTTCACAACATTCCTGGCGGGTCGGCCCCTACTTCTCGGTGGGCACATTATACACATCTGTAACGTAATATAACCTAACCTAAGCCACCTACACCCTCGCTTGTAATGTTTCACAGAATCCCGTTCGTGTCTTCCCGTACGTCACGAAGCCGGACATTATATACGTCTATAAATTTATATATCCTAACCTAAGGCAACCTAACATCTCGAATGTAGTATTTCACAACATTCCTGGCGGGTCGGCCCCACTTCTCGGTGGGAACATTATTTACGTCTATGACGTAATATAACCTAACCTAACCCATCTAGACCCTCGCTGGTAATGTTGTACAGAATCCCGGTCGTGTCGTCTCGTACGTCTCGGTGCGGACATTATATATGTCTATAACGTTATATATCCTAACCTAAGGGAACCTAACTTCACGGATGTAGTATTTCACAACTTTCCTGGCGGGTCGGCCCCTACTTCTCGGTGGGCACATTATATACGTCTATATCGTAATATAACCTAACCTAACCCATCTAGACCCTCGCTGGTAATGTTTTACAGAATCCCGGTCGTGTCGTCTCGTACGTCTCGGTGCGGACATTATATACGTCTATAACGTTATATATCCTAACCTAAGGGAACCTAACATCTCGGATGTAGTATTTCACAACATTCCTGGCGGGTCGGCCCCTACTTCTCGGTGGGCACATTATATACGTCTATATCGTAATGTAACCTAACCTAACCCATCTAGACCCTCGCTGGTAATGTTTTACAGAATCCCGGTCGTGTCGTCTGGTACGTCTCGGTGCGGACACTATATACGTCTATAACGTTATATATCCTAACCTAAGGGAACCTAACATCTCGGATGTAGTATTTCACAACATTCCTGGCTGGTCGGCCCCACTTCTCGGTGGAAACAATATTTAAGTCTATGACGTAATATAACCTAACCTAACCCATCTAGACCCTCGCTGGTAATGTTTTACAGAATCCCGGTCGTGTCGTCCCCTACGTCTCGGTGCGGACATTATATACGTCTATAACGTTATATATCCTAACCAAAGGCAACCTAACATCTCGAATGTAGTATTTCACAACATTCCTGGCGGGTCGGCCCCACTTCTCGGTGGGAACATTATATACGTTTATAACGTAGTTAACCTAACCTAACCCATCTAGCCCCTCGCTTGTAATGTTTTGCAGAATCCCGGTCGTGTCGGCCCGTACGTCTCGGTGCGGACATTATATACGTCTATAACGTTATATATCCTAACCTAAGGGAACCTAACATCTCGGATGTAGTATTTCACAACATTCCTGGCTGGTCGGCCCCACTTCTCGGTAGGAACATTATATACGTTTATAACATAATATAACCTAACCTACCCCATCTAGCCCCTCGCTGGTAATGTTTTACAAAATCCCGGTCGTGTCGTCCCGTACGTCCCGGTGCGGACATTATATACGTCTATAACGTTATATATCCTAACCTAAGGCAACTTAACCTCTCGGATGTAGTATTTTCCAACAGTCTTGGCGGGTCGGACCCTACTTCTCGGTGGGCACATTATATACGTCTATTTCGTAGTATAACCTAACCTAAACCATCTAGAACCTCGCTGGTAATGTTTTACAGAATCCCGGTCGTGTCGTCTCGTACGTCTCGGTGCGGACATTATATACGTCTATAACGTTATATATCCTAACCTAAGGGAACCTAATATCTCGGATGTAGTATTTCACAACATTCCTGGCGGGTCGGCCCCTACTTCTCGGTGGGCACATTATACACATCTGTAACGTAATATAACCTAACCTAAGCCACCTACACCCTCGCTTGTAATGTTTCACAGAATCCCGTTCGTGTCTTCCCGTACGTCACGAAGCCGGACATTATATACGTCTATAAATTTATATATCCTAACCTAAGGGAACCTAACTTCACGGATGTAGTATTTCACAACTTTCCTGGCGGGTCGGCCCCTACTTCTCGGTGGGCACATTATATACGTCTATATCGTAATATAACCTAACCTAACCCATCTAGACCCTCGCTGGTAATGTTTTACAGAATCCCGGTCGTGTCGTCTCGTACGTCTCGGTGCGGACATTATATACGTCTATAACGTTATATATCCTAACCTAAGGGAACCTAACATCTCGGATGTAGTATTTCACAACATTCCTGGCGGGTCGGCCCCTACTTCTCGGTGGGCACATTATATACGTCTATATCGTAATGTAACCTAACCTAACCCATCTAGACCCTCGCTGGTAATGTTTTACAGAATCCCGGTCGTGTCGTCTGGTACGTCTCGGTGCGGACATTATATACGTCTATAACGTTATATATCCTAACCTAAGGGAACCTAACATCTCGGATGTAGTATTTCACAACATTCCTGGCTGGTCGGCCCCACTTCTCGGTGGGAACATTATTTAAGTCTATGACGTAATATAACCTAACCTAACCCATCTAGACCCTCGCTGGTAATGTTTTACAGAATCCCGGTCGTGTCGTCTCGTACGTCTCGGTGCGGACATTATATATGTCTATAACGTTATATATCCTAACCTAAGGGAACCTAACTTCACGGATGTAGTATTTCACAACATTCCTGGCTGGTCGGCCCCACTTCTCGGTGGGAACATTATATACGTTTATAACGTAGTTAACCTAACCTAACCCATCTAGCCCCTCGCTTGTAATGTTTTGCGGAATCCCGGTCGTGTCGGCCCGTACGTCTCGGTGCGGACATTATATACGTCTATAACGTTATATATCCTAACCTAAGGGAACCTAACATCTCGGATGTAGTATTTCACAACATTCCTGGCTGGTCGGCCCCACTTCTCGGTGGGAACATTATATACGTTTATAACGAAGTATAACCTAACCTAACCCATCTAGACCCTCGCTTGTAATGTTTTACAGAATCCCGGTCGTGTCGTCCCCTACGTCTCGGTGCGGACATTATATACGTCTATAACGTTATATATCCTAACCAAAGGCAACCTAACATCTCGAATGTAGTATTTCACAACATTCCTGGCGGGTCGGCCCCACTTCTCGGTGGGAACATTATTTACGTCTATAACGTAATATAACCTAACCTAACCCATCTAGACCCTCGCAGGTAATGTTTTACAAAATCCCGGGCGTGTCGGCCCGTACTTCTCCGTGGGGACATTATATACGTCTACATCGTTATATATCCTAACCTAAGGCAACCTAACATCTCGGATGTAGTATTTTCCAACATTCCTGGCGGGTCGGCCCCTACTTCTCGGTGGGCACATTATATACGTCTATATCGTAATATAACCTAACCTAACCCATCTAGACCCTCGCTGGTAATGTTTTACAGAATCCCGGTCGTGTCGTCTCGTACGTCTCGGTGCGGATATTATATACGTCTATAACGTTATATATCCTAACCTAAGGGAACCTAACATCTCGGATGTAGTATTTCACAACATTCCTGGCGGGTCGGCCCCTACTTCTCGGTGGGCACATTATACACATCTGTAACGTAATATAACCTAACCTAAGCCACCTACACCCTCGCTTGTAATGTTTCACAGAATCCCGTTCGTGTCTTCCCGTACGTCACGAAGCCGGACATTATATACGTCTATAAATTTATATATCCTAACCTAAGGCAACCTAACATCTCGAATGTAGTATTTCACAACATTCCTGGCGGGTCGGCCCCACTTCTCGGTGGGAACATTATTTACGTCTATGACGTAATATAACCTAACCTAACCCATCTAGACCCTCGCTGGTAATGTTGTACAGAATCCCGGTCGTGTCGTCTCGTACGTCTCGGTGCGGACATTATATATGTCTATAACGTTATATATCCTAACCTAAGGGAACCTAACTTCACGGATGTAGTATTTCACAACTTTCCTGGCGGGTCGGCCCCTACTTCTCGGTGGGCACATTATATACGTCTATATCGTAATATAACCTAACCTAACCCATCTAGACCCTCGCTGGTAATGTTTTACAGAATCCCGGACGTGTCGTCTCGTACGTCTCGGTGCGGACATTATATACGTCTATAACGTTATATATCCTAACCTAAGGGAACCTAACATCTCGGATGTAGTATTTCACAACATTCCTGGCGGGTCGGCCCCTACTTCTCGGTGGGCACATTATATACGTCTATATCGTAATGTAACCTAACCTAACCCATCTAGACCCTCGCTGGTAATGTTTTACAGAATCCCGGTCGTGTCGTCTCGTACGTCTCGGTGCGGACATTATATACGTCTATAACGTTATATATCCTAACCTAAGGGAACCTAACATCTCGGATGTAGTATTTCACAACATTCCTGGCTGGTCGGCCCCACTTCTCGGTGGGAACATTATTTAAGTCTATGACGTAATATAACCTAACCTAACCCATCTAGACCCTCGCTGGTAATGTTTTACAGAATCCCGGTCGTGTCGTCTCGTACGTCTCGGTGCGGACATTATATATGTCTATAACGTTATATATCCTAACCTAAGGGAACCTAACTTCACGGATGTAGTACTTCACAACATTCCTGGCTGGTCGGCCCCACTTCTCGGTGGGAACATTATATACGTTTATAACGTAGTTAACCTAACCTAACCCATCTAGCCCCTCGCTTGTAATGTTTTGCAGAATCCCGGTCGTGTCGGCCCGTACGTCTCGGTGCGGACATTATATACGTCTATAACGTTATATATCCTAACCTAAGGGAACCTAACATCTCGGATGTAGTATTTCACAACATTCCTGGCTGGTCGGCCCCACTTCTCGGTGGGAACATTATATACGTTTATAACGAAGTATAACCTAACCTAACCCATCTAGACCCTCGCTTGTAATGTTTTACAGAATCCCGGTCGTGTCGTCCCCTACGTCTCGGTGCGGACATTATATACGTCTATAACGTTATATATCCTAACCAAAGGCAACCTAACATCTCGAATGTAGTATTTCACAACATTCCTGGCGGGTCGGCCCCACTTCTCGGTGGGAACATTATTTACGTCTATAACGTAATATAACCTAACCTAACCCATCTAGACCCTCGCAGGTAATGTTTTACAAAATCCCGGGCGTGTCGGCCCGTACTTCTCCGTGGGGACATTATATACGTCTACATCGTTATATATCCTAACCTAAGGCAACCTAACATCTCGGATGTAGTATTTTCCAACATTCCTGGCGGGTCGGCCCCTACTTCTCGGTGGGCACATTATATACGTCTATATCGTAATATAACCTAACCTAACCCATCTAGACCCTCGCTGGTAATGTTTTACAGAATCCCGGTCGCGTCGTCTCGTACGTCTCCGTGCGGACATTATATACGTCTATAACGTTATATATCCTAACCTAAGGCAGCTTAACCTCTCGGATGTAGTATTTTCCAACAGTCTTGGCGGGTCGGACCCTACTTCTCGGTGGGCACATTATATACGTCTATATCGTAATATAACCTAACCTAAACCATCTAGACCCTCGCTGGTAATGTTTTACAGAATCCCGGTCGTGTCGGCCCGTACGTCTCGGTGCGGACATTATATACGTCTATAACGTTATATATCCTAACCTAAGGGAACCTAACATCTCGGATGTAGTATTTCACAACATTCCTGGCTGGTCGGCCCCACTTCTCGGTGGGAACATTATATACGTTTATAACGAAGTATAACCTAACCTAACCCATCTAGACCCTCGCTTGTAACGTTTTACAGAATCCCGGTCCTGTCGTCCCGTACGTCTCGGTGCGGACATTATATACGTCTATAACGTTATATATCCTAACCAAAGGCAACCTAACATCTCGAATGTAGTGTTTCACAACATTCCTGGCGGGTCGGCCCCACTTCTCGGTGGGAACATTATATACGTTTATAACGTAATATAACCTAACCTAACCCATCTAGTCCCTCGCTGGTTGTTTTACAAAATCCCAGTCGTGTCGGCCCGTACTTTTCCGTGTGGACATTATATACATCTATAATTTTATATATCCTAACCTAAGGCAACTTAACATCTCGGATGTAGTATTTTCCAACATTCCTGGCGGGTCAGTCCCTACTTCTCGGTGGGCACATTATATACGTCTATATCGTAATATAACCTAACCTAACCCATCTAGACCCTCGCTGGTAATGTTTTACAGAATCCCGGTCGTGTCGTCTCGTAGGTCTCGGTGCGGACATTATATACGTCTATATCGTTATATATCCTAACCTAAGGCAACCTAACATCTCGGATGTAGTATTTTCCAACATCCCTGGCGGGGCGGCCGCTACTTCTCGGTGGGAACATTATATACGTCTATATCGTAATATAACCTATCCTAACCCACCTAGACCCTCGCTGGTAATGTTTTACAAAATCCCGGTCGTGTCGGCCCGTACTTCTCGGTGGGGACATTATTTACGTCTATAACGTTATATATCCTAACCTAAGGGAACCTATCATCTCGGATGTAGTATTTCACAACATTCCTGGCTGGTCGGCCCCACTTCTCGGTGGGAACATTATATACGTTTATAACGTAATATAACCTAACCTAACCCATCTAGCCCCTCGTTTGTAATGTTTTACAGAATCCCGGTCGCGTCGTCCCGTACGTCCCGGTGCGGACATTATATACGTCTGTAACGTTATATATCCTAACCAAAGGCAACTTAACATCTCGGATGTAGTATTTTCCAACATTCCTGGCGGGTCGGCCCCTACTTCTCCGTGGGCACATTATATACGTCTATATCGTAATATAACCTAACCTAACCCATCTAGACCCTCGCTGGTAATGTTTTACAGAATCCCGGTCGTGTCGTCTCGTACGTCTCGGTGCGGATATTATATACGTCTATAACGTTATATATCCTAACCAAAGGCAACCTAACATCTCGAATGTAGTATTTCACAACATTCATGGCAGGTCGGCCCCACTTCTCGGTGGGAAAATTATTTACGTCTATAACGTAATATAACCTAACCTAACCCATCTAGACCCTCGCTGGCAATGTTTTACAGAATCCCGGTCGTGTCGTCCTGTACGTCTCGGTGCGGACATTATATACGTCTATAACGTTATATATCCTAACCTAAGGGAACCTAACATCTCGGATGTAGTATTTCACAACATTCCTGGCTGGTCGGCCCCACTTCTCGGTGGGAACATTATATACGTTTATAACGAAGTATAACCTAACCTAACCCATCTAGACCCTCGCTTGTAACGTTTTACAGAATCCCGGTCCTGTCGTCCCGTACGTCTCGGTGCGGACATTATATACGTCTATAACGTTATATATCCTAACCAAAGGCAACCTAACATCTCGAATGTAGTGTTTCACAACATTCCTGGCGGGTCGGCCCCACTTCTCGGTGGGAACATTATATACGTTTATAACGTAATATAACCTAACCTAACCCATCTAGTCCCTCGCTGGTTGTTTTACAAAATCCCAGTCGTGTCGGCCCGTACTTTTCCGTGTGGACATTATATACATCTATAATTTTATATATCCTAACCTAAGGCAACTTAACATCTCGGATGTAGTATTTTCCAACATTCCTGGCGGGTCAGTCCCTACTTCTCGGTGGGCACATTATATACGTCTATATCGTAATATAACCTAACCTAACCCATCTAGACCCTCGCTGGTAATGTTTTACAGAATCCCGGTCGTGTCGTCTCGTAGGTCTCGGTGCGGACATTATATACGTCTATATCGTTATATATCCTAACCTAAGGCAACCTAACATCTCGGATGTAGTATTTTCCAACATCCCTGGCGGGGCGGCCGCTACTTCTCGGTGGGAACATTATATACGTCTATATCGTAATATAACCTATCCTAACCCACCTAGACCCTCGCTGGTAATGTTTTACAAAATCCCGGTCGTGTCGGCCCGTACTTCTCGGTGGGGACATTATTTACGTCTATAACGTTATATATCCTAACCTAAGGGAACCTATCATCTCGGATGTAGTATTTCACAACATTCCTGGCTGGTCGGCCCCACTTCTCGGTGGGAACATTATATACGTTTATAACGTAATATAACCTAACCTAACCCATCTAGCCCCTCGCTTGTAATGTTTTACAGAATCCCGGTCGCGTCGTCCCGTACGTCCCGGTGCGGACATTATATACGTCTGTAACGTTATATATCCTAACCAAAGGCAACTTAACATCTCGGATGTAGTATTTTCCAACATTCCTGGCGGGTCGGCCCCTACTTCTCCGTGGGCACATTATATACGTCTATATTGTAATATAACCTAACCTAACCCATCTAGACCCTCGCTGGTAATGTTTTACAGAATCCCGGTCGTGTCGTCTCGTACGTCTCGGTGCGGATATTATATACGTCTATAACGTTATATATCCTAACCAAAGGCAACCTAACATCTCGAATGTAGTATTTCACAACATTCATGGCAGGTCGGCTCCACTTCTCGGTGGGAAAATTATTTACGTCTATAACGTAATATAACCTAACCTAACCCATCTAGACCCTCGCTGGCAATGTTTTACAGAATCCCGGTCGTGTCGTCCTGTACGTCTCGGTGCGGACATTATATACGTCTATAACGTTATATATCCTAACCTAAGGCAGCTTAACCTCTCGGATGTAGTATTTTCCAACAGTCCTGGCGGGTCGGACCCTACTTCTCGGTGGGCACATTATATACGTCTATATCGTAATATAACCTAACCTAAACCATCTAGAACCTCGCTGGTAATGTTTTACAGAATCCCGGTCGTATCGTCTCGTACGTCTCGGTGCGGACGTTATATACGTCTATAACGTTATATATCCTAACCTAAGGGAACCTAACCTCTCGGATGTAGTATTTTCCAACATTCCTGGAGGGTCGGCCCCTACTTCTCGGTGGGCACATTATATACGTCTATATCGTAATATAACCTAACCTAACCCATCTAGACCCTCGCTGGTAATGTTTCACAGAATCCCGGTCGTGTCGTCTCGTACGTCTCGGTGCGGACATTATATACGTCTATAACGTTATATATCCTAACCTAAGGGAACCTAACATCTCGGATGTAGTATTTCACAACATTCCTGGCTGGTCGGCCCCACTTCTCGGTGGGAACATTATATACGTCTATATCGTAATATAACCAAACCTAACCCATCTAGACCCTCTCTGGTAATGTTTTACAGAATCCCGGTCGTGTCGTCCCGTACGTCTCGGTGCGGACATTATATACGTCTATAACGTTATATATCCTAACCTAAGGCAACTTAACCTCTCGGATGTAGTATTTTCCAACAGTCTTGGCGGGTCGGACCCTACTTCTCGGTGGGCACATTATATACGTCTATATCGTAATATAACCTAACCTAACCCATCTAGACCCTCGCTGGTAATGTTTTACAGAATCCCGGTCGTGTCGTCCCGTACGTCCCGGTGCGGACATTATATACGTCTATAACGTTATATATCCTAACCTAAGGCAACTTAACCTCTCGGATGTAGTATTTTCCAACAGTCTTGTCGGGTCGGACCCTACTTCTCGGTGGGCACATTATATACGTCTATTTCGTAATATAACCTAACCTAAACCATCTAGAACCTCGCTGGTAATGCTTTGCAGAATCCCGGTCGTGTCGTCTCGTACGTCTCGGTGCGGACATTATATACGTCTATAACGTTATATATCCTAACCTAAGGGAACCTAATATCTCGGATGTAGTATTTCACTACATTCCTGGCGGGTCGGCCCCTACTTCTCGGTGGGCACATTATATACGTCTATATCGTAATATAACCTAACCTAACCCATCTAGACCCTCGCAGGTAATGTTTTACAAAATCCCGGTCGTGTCGGCCCGTACTTCTCCGTGGGGACATTATATACGTCTATATCGTTATATATCCTAACCTAAGGCAACCTAACATCTCGGATGTAGTATTTTCCAACATTCCTGGCGGGTCGGCCCCTACTTCTGGGTGGGCACATTATATACGTCTATATCGTAATATAACCTAACCTAACTCATCTAGACCCTCGCTGGTAATGTTTTACAGAATCCCGGTCGTGTCGTCTCGTACGTCTCCGTGCGGACATTATATACGTCTATAACGTTATATATCCTAACCTAAGGGAACCTAACATCTCGGATGTAGTATTTCACAACATTCCTGGCGGATCGGCCCCTACTTCTCGGTGGGCACATTATATACGTCTATATCGCAATATAACCTAACCTAACCCATCTAGACCCTCGCTGGTAATGTTTTACAGAATGCCGGTCGTGTCGTCTCGTACGTCTCGGTGCGGATATTATATACGTCTATAACGTTATATATCCTAATCTAAGGGAACCTAACATCTCGGATGTAGTATTTCACAACATTCCTGGCGGGTCGGCCCCACTTCTCGGTGGGAACATTATATACGTTTATAACATAATATAACCTAACCTAACCCATCTAGCCCCTCGCTGGTAATGTTTTACAAAATCACAGTCGTGTCGGCCCGTACTTTTCCGTGGGGACATTATATACGTCTACAATTTTATATATCCTAACCTAAGGCAACTTAACATCTCGGATGTAGTATTTTCCAACATTCCTGGCGGGTCGGCCCCTACTTCTCGGTGGGCACATTATATACGTCTATATCGTAATATAACCTAACCTAACCCATCTAGAACCTCGCTGGTAATGTTTTACAGAATCCCGGTCGTGTCGTCCCGTACGTCTCGGTGCGGACATTATATACGTCTATAACGTTATATATCCTAACCTAAGGCAGCTTAACCTCTCGGATGTAGTATTTTCCAACAGTCTTGGCGGGTCGGACCCTACTTCTCGGTGGGCACATTATATACGTCTATATCGTAATATAACCAAACCTAACACATCTAGACCCTCGCTGGTAATGTTTTACAGAATCCCGGTCGTGTCGTCCCGTACGTCTCGGTGCGGACATTATATACGTCTGTAACGTTATATATCCTAACCCAAGGCAACTTAACCTCTCGGATGTAGTATTTTCCAACAGTCTTGGCGGGTCGAACCCTACTTCTCGGTGGGCACATTATATACGTCTATATCGTAATATAACCTAACCTAAACCATCTAGAACCTCGCTGGTAATGTTTTACAGAATCCCGGTCGTGTCGTCTCGTACGTCTCGGTGCGGACATTATATACGTCTATAACGTTATATATCCTAACCTAAGGGAACCTAACATCTCGGATGTAGTATTTCACAACATTCCTGGAAGGTCGGCCCCACTTCTCGGTGGGAACATTATATACGTTTATAACATAATATAACCTAACCTAACCCATCTAGCCCCTCGCTGGTAATGTTTTACAGAATCCCGGTCGTGTCGGCCCGTACGTCTCGGTGCGGACATTATATACGTCTATAACGTTATATATCCTAACCTAAGGGAACCTAACATCTCGGATGTAGTATTTCACAACATTCCTGGCTGGTCGGCCCCACTTCTCGGTGGGAACATTATATACGTTTATAACGAAGTATAACCTAACCTAACCCATCTAGACCGTCGCTTGTAATGTTTTACAGAATCCCGGTCGTGTCGTCCCGTACGTCTCGGTGCGGACATTATATACGTCTATAACGTTATATATCCTAACCAAAGGCAACCTAACATCTCGAATGTAGTATTTCGCAACATTCCTGGCGGGTCGTCCCCACTTCTCGGTGGGAACATTATTTACGTCTATAACGTAATATAACCTAACCTAACCCATCTAGACCCTCGCAGGTAATGTTTTACAAAATCCCGGTCGTGTCGGCCCGTACTTCTCCGTGGGGACATTATATACGTCTATATCGTTATATATCCTAACCTAAGGCAACTTAACATCTCGGATGTAGTATTTTCCAACATTCCTGGCGGGTCGGCCCCTACTTCTCGGTGGGCACATTATATACGTCTATATCGTAATATAACCTAACCTAACCCATCTAGACCCTCGCTGGTAATGTTTTACAGAATCCCGGTCGTGTCGTCTCGTACGTCTCGGTGCGGACGTTATATACGTCTATAACGTTATATATCCTAACCTAAGGGAACCTAACCTCTCGGATGTAGTATTTTCCAACATTCCTGGAGGGTCGGCCCCTACTTCTCGGTGGGCACATTATATACGTCTATATCGTAATATAACCTAACCTAACCCATCTAGACCCTCGCTGGTAATGTTTCACAGAATCCCGGTCGTGTCGTCTCGTACGTCTCGGTGCGGACATTATATACGTCTATAACGTTATATATCCTAACCTAAGGCAACTTAACCTCTCGGATGTAGTATTTTCCAACAGTCTTGGCGGGTCGGACCCTACTTCTCGGTGGGCACATTATATACGTCTATATCGTAATATAACCTAACCTAACCCATCTAGACCCTCGCTGGTAATGTTTTACAGAATCCCGGTCGTGTCGTCCCGTACGTCCCGGTGCGGACATTATATACGTCTATAACGTTATATATCCTAACCTAAGGCAACTTAACCTCTCGGATGTAGTATTTTCCAACAGTCTTGTCGGGTCGGACCCTACTTCTCGGTGGGCACATTATATACGTCTATTTCGTAATATAACCTAACCTAAACCATCTAGAACCTCGCTGGTAATGCTTTGCAGAATCCCGGTCGTGTCGTCTCGTACGTCTCGGTGCGGACATTATATACGTCTATAACGTTATATATCCTAACCTAAGGGAACCTAATATCTCGGATGTAGTATTTCACTACATTCCTGGCGGGTCGGCCCCTACTTCTCGGTGGGCACATTATATACGTCTATATCGTAATATAACCTAACCTAACCCATCTAGACCCTCGCTGGTAATGTTTTACAGAATCCCGGTCGTGTCGTCCCGTACGTCTCGGTGCGGACATTATATACGTCTATAACGTTATATATCCTAACCTAAGGCAACTTAACCTCTCGGATGTAGTATTTTCCAACAGTCTTGGCGGGTCGGACCCTACTTCTCGGTGGGCACATTATATACGTCTATATCGTAATATAACCTAACCTAACCCATCTAGACCCTCGCTGGTAATGTTTTACAGAATCCCGGTCGTGTCGTCCCGTACGTCCCGGTGCGGACATTATATACGTCTATAACGTTATATATCCTAACCTAAGGCAACTTAACCTCTCGGATGTAGTATTTTCCAACAGTCTTGTCGGGTCGGACCCTACTTCTCGGTGGGCACATTATATACGTCTATTTCGTAATATAATCAAACCTAAACCATCTAGAACCTCGCTGGTAATGCTTTGCAGAATCCCGGTCGTGTCGTCTCGTACGTCTCGGTGCGGACATTATATACGTCTATAACGTTATATATCCTAACCTAAGGGAACCTAATATCTCGGATGTAGTATTTCACTACATTCCTGGCGGGTCGGCTCCTACTTCTCGGTGGGCACATTATATACGTCTATATCGTAATATAACCTAACCTAACCCATCTAGACCCTCGCAGGTAATGTTTTACAAAATCCCGGTCGTGTCGGCCCGTACTTCTCCGTGGGGACATTATATACGTCTATATCGTTATATATCCTAACCTAAGGCAACCTAACATCTCGGATGTAGTATTTTCCAACATTCCTGGCGGGTCGGCCCCTACTTCTCGGTGGGCACATTATATACGTCTATATCGTAATATAACCTAACCTAACTCATCTAGACCCTCGCTGGTAATGTTTTACAGAATCCCGGTCGTGTCGTCTCGTACGTCTCCGTGCGGACATTATATACGTCTATAACGTTATATATCCTAACCTAAGGGAACCTAACATCTCGGATGTAGTATTTCACAACATTCCTGGCGGGTCGGCCCCTACTTCTCGGTGGGCACATTATATACGTCTATATCGCAATATAACCTAACCTAACCCATCTAGACCCTCGCTGGTAATGTTTTACAGAATGCCGGTCGTGTCGTCTCGTACGTCTCGGTGCGGATATTATATACGTCTATAACGTTATATATCCTAATCTAAGGGAACCTAACATCTCGGATGTAGTATTTCACAACATTCCTGGCGGGTCGGCCCCACTTCTCGGTGGGAACATTATATACGTTTATAACATAATATAACCTAACCTAACCCATCTAGCCCCTCGCTGGTAATGTTTTACAAAATCACAGTCGTGTCGGCCCGTACTTTTCCGTGGGGACATTATATACGTCTACAATTTTATATATCCTAACCTAAGGCAACTTAACATCTCGGATGTAGTATTTTCCAACATTCCTGGCGGGTCGGCCCCTACTTCTCGGTGGGCACATTATATACGTCTATATCGTAATATAACCTAACCTAACCCATCTAGACCCTCGCTGGTAATGTTTTACAGAATCCCGGTCGTGTCGTCTCGTACGTCTCGGTGCGGACATTATATACGTCTATAACGTTATATATCCTAACCTAAGGGAACCTAACATCTCGGATGTAGTATTTCACAACATTCCTGGCTGGTCGGCCCCACTTCTCGGTGGGAACATTATATACGTCTATATCGTAATATAACCTAACCTAACCCATCTAGACCCTCGCTGGTAATGTTTTACAGAATCCCGGTCGTGTCGTCCCGTACGTCTCGGTGCGGACATTATATACGTCTATAACGTTATATATCCTAACCTAAGGCAGCTTAACCTCTCGGATGTAGTATTTTCCAACAGTCTTGGCGGGTCGGACCCTACTTCTCGGTGGGCACATTATATACGTCTATATCGTAATATAACCAAACCTAACCCATCTAGACCCTCGCTGGTAATGTTTTACAGAATCCCGGTCGTGTCGTCCCGTACGTCTCGGTGCGGACATTATATACGTCTGTAACGTTATATATCCTAACCCAAGGCAACTTAACCTCTCGGATGTAGTATTTTCCAACAGTCTTGGCGGGTCGAACCCTACTTCTCGGTGGGCACATTATATACGTCTATATCGTAATATAACCTAATCTAAACCATCTAGAACCTCGCTGGTAATGTTTTACAGAATCCCGGTCGTGTCGTCTCGTACGTCTCGGTGCGGACATTATATACGTCTATAACGTTATATATCCTAACCTAAGGGAACCTAACATCTCGGATGTAGTATTTCACAACATTCCTGGAAGGTCGGCCCCACTTCTCGGTGGGAACATTATATACGTTTATAACATAATATAACCTAACCTAACCCATCTAGCCCCTCGCTGGTAATGTTTTACAGAATCCCGGTCGTGTCGGCCCGTACGTCTCGGTGCGGACATTATATACGTCTATAACGTTATATATCCTAACCTAAGGGAACCTAACATCTCGGATGTAGTATTTCACAACATTCCTGGCTGGTCGGCCCCACTTCTCGGTCGGAACATTATATACGTTTATAACGAAGTATAACCTAACCTAACCCATCTAGACCGTCGCTTGTAATGTTTTACAGAATCCCGGTCGTGTCGTCCCGTACGTCTCGGTGCGGACATTATATACGTCTATAACGTTATATATCCTAACCAAAGGCAACCTAACATCTCGAATGTAGTATTTCACAACATTCCTGGCGGGTCGGCCCCACTTCTCGGTGGGAACATTATTTACGTCTATAACGTAATATAACCTAACCTAACCCATCTAGACCCTCGCAGGTAATGTTTTACAAAATCCCGGTCGTGTCGGCCCGTACTTCTCCGTGGGGACATTATATACGTCTATATCGTTATATATCCTAACCTAAGGCAACTTAACATCTCGGATGTAGTATTTTCCAACATTCCTGGCGGGTCGGCCCCTACTTCTCGGTGGGCACATTATATACGTCTATATCGTAATATAACCTAACCTAACCCATCTAGACCCTCGCTGGTAATGTTTTACAGAATCCCGGTCGTGTCGTCTCGTACGTCTCGGTGCGGACGTTATATACGTCTATAACGTTATATATCCTAACCTAAGGGAACCTAACCTCTCGGATGTAGTATTTTCCAACATTCCTGGAGGGTCGGCCCCTACTTCTCGGTGGGCACATTATATACGTCTATATCGTAATATAACTTAACCTAACCCATCTAGACCCTCGCTGGTAATGTTTCACAGAATCCCGGTCGTGTCGTCTCGTACGTCTCGGTGCGGACATTATATACGTCTATAACGTTATATATCCTAACCTAAGGGAACCTAACATCTCGGATGTAGTATTTCACAACATTCCTGGCTGGTCGGCCCCACTTCTCGGTGGGAACATTATATACGTCTATATCGTAATATAACCAAACCTAACCCATCTAGACCCTATCTGGTAATGTTTTACAGAATCCCGGTCGTGTCGTCCCGTACGTCTCGGTGCGGACATTATATACGTCTATAACGTTATATATCCTAACCTAAGGCAACTTAACCTCTCGGATGTAGTATTTTCCAACAGTCTTGGCGGGTCGGACCCTACTTCTCGGTGGGCACATTATATACGTCTGTATCGTAATATAACCTAACCTAACCCATCTAGAACCTCGCTGGTAATGTTTTACAGAATCCCGGTCGTGTCGTCCCGTACGTCCCGGTGCGGACATTATATACGTCTATAACGTTATATATCCTAACCTAAGGCAACTTAACCTCTCGGATGTAGTATTTTCCAACAGTCTTGTCGGGTCGGACCCTACTTCTCGGTGGGCACATTATATACGTCTATTTCGTAATATAACCTAACCTAAACCATCTAGAACCTCGCTGGTAATGCTTTGCAGAATCCCGGTCGTGTCGTCTCGTACGTCTCGGTGCGGACATTATATACGTCTATAACGTTATATATCCTAACCTAAGGGAACCTAATATCTCGGATGTAGTATTTCACTACATTCCTGGCGGGTCGGCCCCTACTTCTCGGTGGGCACATTATATACGTCTATATCGTAATATAACCTAACCTAACCCATCTAGACCCTCGCAGGTAATGTTTTACAAAATCCCGGTCGTGTCGGCCCGTACTTCTCCGTGGGGACATTATATACGTCTATATCGTTATATATCCTAACCTAAGGCAACCTAACATCTCGGATGTAGTATTTTCCAACATTCCTGGCGGGTCGGCCCCTACTTCTCGGTGGGCACATTATATACGTCTATATCGTAATATAACCTAACCTAACTCATCTAGACCCTCGCTGGTAATGTTTTACAGAATCCCGGTCGTGTCGTCTCGTACGTCTCCGTGCGGACATTATATACGTCTGTAACGTTATATATCCTAACCTAAGGGAACCTAACATCTCGGATGTAGTATTTCACAACATTCCTGGCGGGTCGGCCCCTACTTCTCGGTGGGCACATTATATACGTCTATATCGCAATATAACCTAACCTAACCCATCTAGACCCTCGCTGGTAATGTTTTACAGAATGCCGGTCGTGTCGTCTCGTACGTCTCGGTGCGGATATTATATACGTCTATAACGTTATATATCCTAATCTAAGGGAACCTAACATCACGGATGTAGTATTTCACAACATTCCTGGCGGGTCGGCCCCACTTCTCGGTGGGAACATTATATACGTTTATAACATAATATAACCTAACCTAACCCATCTAGCCCCTCGCTGGTAATGTTTTACAAAATCACAGTCGTGTCGGCCCGTACTTTTCCGTGGGGACATTATATACGTCTACAATTTTATATATCCTAACCTAAGGCAACTTAACATCTCGGATGTAGTATTTTCCAACATTCCTGGCGGGTCGGCCCCTACTTCTCGGTGGGCACATTATATACGTCTATATCGTAATATAACCTAACCTAACCCATCTAGACCCTCGCTGGTAATGTTTTACAGAATCCCGGTCGTGTCGTCTCGTACGTCTCGGTGCGGACATTATATACGTCTATAACGTTATATATCCTAACCTAAGGGAACCTAACATCTCGGATGTAGTATTTCACAACATTCCTGGCTGGTCGGCCCCACTTCTCGCTGGGAACATTATATACGTTTATAACGAAGTATAACCTAACCTAACCCATCTAGACCGTCGCTTGTAATGTTTTACAGAATCCCGGTCGTGTCGTCCCGTACGTCTCGGTGCGGACATTATATACGTCTATAACGTTATATATCCTAACCAAAGGCAACCTAACATCTCGAATGTAGTATTTCACAACATTCCTGGCGGGTCGGCCCCACTTCTCGGTGGGAACATTATTTACGTCTATAACGTAATATAACCTAACCTAACCCATCTAGACCCTCGCAGGTAATGTTTTACAAAATCCCGGTCGTGTCGGCCCGTACTTCTCCGTGGGGACATTATATACGTCTATATCGTTATATATCCTAACCTAAGGCAACCTAACATCTCGGATGTAGTATTTTCCAACATTCCTGGCGGGTCGGCCCCTACTTCTCGGTGGGCACATTATATACGTCTATATCGTAATATAACCTGACCTAACCCATCTAGACCCTCGCTGGTAATGTTTTACAGAATCCCGGTCGTGTCGTCTCGTACGTCTCCGTGCGGACATTATATACGTCTATAACGTTATATATCCTAACCTAAGGGAACCTAACATCTCGGATGTAGTATTTCACAACATTCCTGGCGGGTCGGCCCCTACTTCTCGGTGGGCACATTATATACGTCTATATCGTAATATAACCTAACCTAACCCATCTAGACCCTCGCTGGTAATGTTTTACAGAATCCCGGTCGTGTCGTCTCGTACGTCTCGGTGCGGATATTATATACGTCTATAACGTTATATATCCTAATCTAAGGGAACCTAACATCTCGAATGTAGTATTTCACAACATTCCCGGCGGGTCGGCCCCACTTCTCGGTGCGAACATTATATACGTTTATAACATAATATAACCTAACCTAACCCATCTAGCCCCTCGCTGGTAATGTTTTACAAAATCACAGTCGTGTCGGCCCGTACTTTTCCGTGGGGACATTATATACGTCTACAATTTTATATATCCTAACCTAAGGCAACTTAACATCTCGGATGTAGTATTTTCCAACATTCCTGGCGGGTCGGCCCCTACTTCTCGGTGGGCACATTATATACGTCTATATCGTAATATAACCTAACCTAACCCATCTAGACCCTCGCTGGTAATGTTTTACAGAATCCCGGTCGTGTCGTCTCGTACGTCTCGGTGCGGACATTATATTCGTCTATAACGTTATATATCCTAACCTAAGGGAACCTAACATCTCGGATGTAGTATTTCACTACATTCCTGGCTGGTCGGCCCCACTTCTCGGTGGGAACATTATATACGTCTATATCGTAATATAACCTAACCTAACCCATCTAGACCCTCGCTGGTAATGTTTTACAGAATCCCGGTCGTGTCGTCCCGTACGTCTCGGTGCGGACATTATATACGTCTATAACGTTATATATCCTAACCCAAGGCAACTTAACCTCTCGGATGTAGTATTTTCCAACAGTCTTGGCGGGTCGGACCCCACTTCTCGGTGGGCACATTATATACGTCTATATCGTAATATAACGTAACCTAACCCATCTAGACCCTCGCTGGTAATGTTTCACAGAATCCCGGTCGTGTCGTCTCGTACGTCTCGGTGCGGACATTATATACGTCTATAACGTTATATATCCTAACCTAAGGGAACCTAACATCTCGGATGTAGTATTTCACAACATTCCTGGCTGGTCGGCCCCACTTCTCGGTGGGAACATTATTTACGTCTATAACGTAATATAACCTAACCTAACCCATCTAGACCCTCGCAGGTAATGTTTTACAAAATCCCGGTCGTGTCGGCCCGTACTTCTCGGTGGGGACATTATTTACGTCTATAACGTTATATATCCTAACCTAAGGGAACCTATCATCTCGGATGTAGTATTTCACAACATTCCTGGCTGGTTGGCCCCACTTCTCGGTGGGAACATTATATACGTTTATAACGTAATATAACCTAACCTAACCCATCTAGCCCCTCGCTTGTAATGTTTTACAGAATCCCGGTCGCGTCGTCCCGTACGTCTCGGTGCGGACATTATATACGTCTATAACGTTATATATCCTAACCTAAGGGAACCTAACATCTCGGATGTAGTATTTCACAACATTCATGGCAGGTCGGCCCCACTTCTCGGTGGGAAAATTATTTACGTCTATATCGTAATATAACCTAACCTAACCCATCTAGACCCTCGCTGGTAATGTTTTACAGAATCCCGGTCGTGTCGTCCCGTACGTCTCGGTGCGGACATTATATACGTCTATAACGTTATATATCCTAACCTAAGGCAGCTTAACCTCTCGGATGTAGTATTTTCCAACAGTCTTGGCGGGTCGGACCCTACTTCTCGGTGGGCACATTATATACGTCTATATCGTAATATAACCAAACCTAACCCATCTAGACCCTCGCTGGTAATGTTTTACAGAATCCCGGTCGTGTCGTCCCGTACGTCTCGGTGCGGACATTATATACGTCTGTAACGTTATATATCCTAACCCAAGGCAACTTAACCTCTCGGATGTAGTATTTTCCAACAGTCTTGGCGGGTCGAACCCTACTTCTCGGTGGGCACATTATATACGTCTATATCGTAATATAACCTAACCTAAACCATCTAGAACCTCGCTGGTAATGTTTTACAGAATCCCGGTCGTGTCGTCTCGTACGTCTCGGTGCGGACATTATATACGTCTATAACGTTATATATCCTAACCTAAGGGAACCTAACATCTCGGATGTAGTATTTCACAACATTCCTGGAAGGTCGGCCCCACTTCTCGGTGGGAACATTATATACGTTTATAACATAATATAACCTAACCTAACCCATCTAGCCCCTCGCTGGTAATGTTTTACAGAATCCCGGTCGTGTCGGCCCGTACGTCTCGGTGCGGACATTATATACGTCTATAACGTTATATATCCTAACCTAAGGGAACCTAACATCTCGGATGTAGTATTTCACAACATTCCTGGCTGGTCGGCCCCACTTCTCGGTGGGAACATTATATAGGTTTATAACGAAGTATAACCTAACCTAACCCATCTAGACCGTCGCTTGTAATGTTTTACAGAATCCCGGTCGTGTCGTCCCGTACGTCTCGGTGCGGACATTATATACGTCTATAACGTTATATATCCTAACCAAAGGCAACCTAACATCTCGAATGTAGTATTTCACAACATTCCTGGCGGGTCGGCCCCACTTCTCGGTGGGAACATTATTTACGTCTATAACGTAATATAACCTGACCTAACCCATCTAGACCCTCGCAGGTAATGTTTTACAAAATCCCGGTCGTGTCGGCCCGTACTTCTCCGTGGGGACATTATATACGTCTATATCGTTATATATCCTAACCTAAGGCAACTTAACATCTCGGATGTAGTATTTTCCAACATTCCTGGCGGGTCGGCCCCTACTTCTCGGTGGGCACATTATATACGTCTATATCGTAATATAACCTAACCTAACCCATCTAGACCCTCGCTGGTAATGTTTTACAGAATCCCGGTCGTGTCGTCTCGTCCGTCTCGGTGCGGACGTTATATACGTCTATAACGTTATATATCCTAACCTAAGGGAACCTAACCTCTCGGATGTAGTATTTTCCAACATTCCTGGAGGGTCGGCCCCTACTTCTCGGTGGGCACATTATATACGTCTATATCGTAATATAACCTAACCTAACCCATCTAGACCCTCGCTGGTAATGTTTCACAGAATCCCGGTCGTGTCGTCTCGTACGTCTCGGTGCGGACATTATATACGTCTATAACGTTATATATCCTAACCTAAGGGAACCTAACATCTCGGATGTAGTATTTCACAACATTCCTGGCTGGTCGGCCCCACTTCTCGGTGGGAACATTATATACGTCTATATCGTAATATAACCAAACCTAACCCATCTAGACCCTCTCTGGTAATGTTTTACAGAATCCCGGTCGTGTCGTCCCGTACGTCTCGGTGCGGACATTATATACGTCTATAACGTTATATATCCTAACCTAAGGCAACTTAACCTCTCGGATGTAGTATTTTCCAACAGTCTTGGCGGGTCGGACCCTACTTCTCGGTGGGCACATTATATACGTCTATATCGTAATATAACCTAACCTAACCCATCTAGACCCTCGCTGGTAATGTTTTACAGAATCCCGGTCGTGTCGTCCCGTACGTCCCGGTGCGGACATTATATACGTCTATAACGTTATATATCCTAACCTAAGGCAACCTAACATCTCGGATGTAGTATTTTCCAACATTCCTGGCGGGTCGGCCCCTACTTCTCGGTGGGCACATTATATACGTCTATATCGTAATATAACCTAACCTAACCCATCTAGACCCTCGCTGGTAATGTTTTACAGAATCCCGGTCGTGTCGTCTCGTCCGTCTCGGTGCGGACGTTATATACGTCTATAACGTTATATATCCTAACCTAAGGGAACCTAACCTCTCGGATGTAGTATTTTCCAACATTCCTGGAGGGTCGGCCCCTACTTCTCGGTGGGCACATTATATACGTCTATATCGTAATATAACCTAACCTAACCCATCTAGACCCTCGCTGGTAATGTTTCACAGAATCCCGGTCGTGTCGTCTCGTACGTCTCGGTGCGGACATTATATACGTCTATAACGTTATATATCCTAACCTAAGGGAACCTAACATCTCGGATGTAGTATTTCACAACATTCCTGGCTGGTCGGCCCCACTTCTCGGTGGGAACATTATATACGTCTATATCGTAATATAACCAAACCTAACCCATCTAGACCCTCTCTGGTAATGTTTTACAGAATCCCGGTCGTGTCGTCCCGTACGTCTCGGTGCGGACATTATATACGTCTATAACGTTATATATCCTAACCTAAGGCAACTTAACCTCTCGGATGTAGTATTTTCCAACAGTCTTGGCGGGTCGGACCCTACTTCTCGGTGGGCACATTATATACGTCTATATCGTAATATAACCTAACCTAACCCATCTAGACCCTCGCTGGTAATGTTTTACAGAATCCCGGTCGTGTCGTCCCGTACGTCCCGGTGCGGACATTATATACGTCTATAACGTTATATATCCTAACCTAAGGCAACTTAACCTCTCGGATGTAGTATTTTCCAACAGTCTTGTCGGGTCGGACCCTACTTCTCGGTGGGCACATTATATACGTCTATTTCGTAATATAACCTAACCTAAACCATCTAGAACCTCGCTGGTAATGCTTTGCAGAATCCCGGTCGTGTCGTCTCGTACGTCTCGGTGCGGACATTATATACGTCTATAACGTTATATATCCTAACCTAAGGGAACCTAATATCTCGGATGTAGTATTTCACTACATTCCTGGCGGGTCGGCCCCTACTTCTCGGTGGGCACATTATATACGTCTATATCGTAATATAACCTAACCTAACCCATCTAGACCCTCGCAGGTAATGTTTTACAAAATCCCGGTCGTGTCGGCCCGTACTTCTCCGTGGGGACATTATATACGTCTATATCGTTATATATCCTAACCTAAGGCAACCTAACATCTCGGATGTAGTATTTTCCAACATTCCTGGCGGGTCGGCCCCTACTTCTCGGTGGGCACATTATATACGTCTATATCGTAATATAACCTAACCTAACTCATCTAGACCCTCGCTGGTAATGTTTTACAGAATCCCGGTCGTGTCGTCTCGTACGTCTCCGTGCGGACATTATATACGTCTATAACGTTATATATCCTAACCTAAGGGAACCTAACATCTCGGATGTAGTATTTCACAACATTCCTGGCGGGTCGGCCCCTACTTCTCGGTGGGCACATTATATACGTCTATATCGCAATATAACCTAACCTAACCCATCTAGACCCTCGCTGGTAATGTTTTACAGAATGCCGGTCGTGTCGTCTCGTACGTCTCGGTGCGGATATTATATACGTCTATAACGTTATATATCCTAATCTAAGGGAACCTAACATCTCGGATGTAGTATTTCACAACATTCCTGGCGGGTCGGCCCCACTTCTCGGTGGGAACATTATATACGTTTATAACATAATATAACCTAACCTAACCCATCTAGCCCCTCGCTGGTAATGTTTTACAAAATCACAGTCGTGTCGGCCCGTACTTTTCCGTGGGGACATTATATACGTCTACAATTTTATATATCCTAACCTAAGGCAACTTAACATCTCGGATGTAGTATTTTCCAACATTCCTGGCGGGTCGGCCCCTACTTCTCGGTGGGCACATTATATACGTCTATATCGTAATATAACCTAACCTAACCCATCTAGACCCTCGCTGGTAATGTTTTACAGAATCCCGGTCGTGTCGTCTCGTACGTCTCGGTGCGGACATTATATACGTCTATAACGTTATATATCCTAACCTAAGGGAACCTAACATCTCGGATGTAGTATTTCACAACATTCCTGGCTGGTCGGCCCCACTTCTCGCTGGGAACATTATATACGTTTATAACGAAGTATAACCTAACCTAACCCATCTAGGCCGTCGCTTGTAATGTTTTACAGAATCCCGGTCGTGTCGTCCCGTACGTCTCGGTGCGGACATTATATACGTCTATAACGTTATATATCCTAACCAAAGGCAACCTAACATCTCGAATGTAGTATTTCACAACATTCCTGGCGGGTCGGCCCCACTTCTCGGTGGGAACATTATTTACGTCTATAACGTAATATAACCTAACCTAACCCATCTAGACCCTCGCAGGTAATGTTTTACAAAATCCCGGTCGTGTCGGCCCGTACTTCTCCGTGGGGACATTATATACGTCTATATCGTTATATATCCTAACCTAAGGCAACCTAACATCTCGGATGTAGTATTTTCCAACATTCCTGGCGGGTCGGCCCCTACTTCTCGGTGGGCACATTATATACGTCTATATCGTAATATAACCTGACCTAACCCATCTAGACCCTCGCTGGTAATGTTTTACAGAATCCCGGTCGTGTCGTCTCGTACGTCTCCGTGCGGACATTATATACGTCTATAACGTTATATATCCTAACCTAAGGGAACCTAACATCTCGGATGTAGTATTTCACAACATTCCTGGCGGGTCGGCCCCTACTTCTCGGTGGGCACATTATATACGTCTATATCGTAATATAACCTAACCTAACCCATCTAGACCCTCGCTGGTAATGTTTTACAGAATCCCGGTCGTGTCGTCTCGTACGTCTCGGTGCGGATATTATATACGTCTATAACGTTATATATCCTAATCTAAGGGAACCTAACATCTCGAATGTAGTATTTCACAACATTCCCGGCGGGTCGGCCCCACTTCTCGGTGGGAACATTATATACGTTTATAACATAATATAACCTAACCTAACCCATCTAGCCCCTCGCTGGTAATGTTTTACAAAATCACAGTCGTGTCGGCCCGTACTTTTCCGTGGGGACATTATATACGTCTACAATTTTATATATCCTAACCTAAGGCAACTTAACATCTCGGATGTAGTATTTTCCAACATTCCTGGCGGGTCGGCCCCTACTTCTCGGTGGGCACATTATATACGTCTATATCGTAATATAACCTAACCTAACCCATCTAGACCCTCGCTGGTAATGTTTTACAGAATCCCGGTCGTGTCGTCTCGTACGTCTCGGTGCGGACATTATATACGTCTATAACGTTATATATCCTAACCTAAGGGAACCTAACATCTCGGATGTAGTATTTCACAACATTCCTGGCTGGTCGGCCCCACTTCTCGGTGGGAACATTATATACGTCTATATCGTAATATAACCTAACCTAACCCATCTAGACCCTCGCTGGTAATGTTTTACAGAATCCCGGTCGTGTCGTCCCGTACGTCTCGGTGCGGACATTATATACGTCTATAACGTTATATATCCTAACCCAAGGCAACTTAACCTCTCGGATGTAGTATTTTCCAACAGTCTTGGCGGGTCGGACCCCACTTCTCGGTGGGCACATTATATACGTCTATATCGTAATATAACCTAACCTAACCCATCTAGACCCTCGCTGGTAATGTTTCACAGAATCCCGGTCGTGTCGTCTCGTACGTCTCGGTGCGGACATTATATACGTCTATAACGTTATATATCCTAACCTAAGGGAACCTAACATCTCGGATGTAGTATTTCACAACATTCCTGGCTGGTCGGCCCCACTTCTCGGTGGGAACATTATATACGTCTATATCGTAATATAACCAAACCTAACCCATCTAGACCCACGCTGGTAATGTTTTACAGAATCCCGGTCGTGTCGTCCCGTACGTCTCGGTGCGGACATTATATACGTCTATAACGTTATATATCCTAACCTAAGGCAACTTAACCTCTCGGATGTAGTATTTTCCAACAGTCTTGGCGGGTCGGACCCTACTTCTCGGTGGGCACATTATATACGTCTATATCGTAATATAACCTAACCTAACCCATCTAGACCCTCGCTGGTAATGTTTTACAGAATCCCGGTCGTGTCGTCCCGTACGTCTCGGTGCGGACATTATATACGTCTATAACGTTATATATCCTAACCCAAGGCAACTTAACCTCTCGGATGTAGTATTTTCCCACAGTCTTGGCGGGTCGAACCCTACTTCTCGGTGGGCACATTATATACGTCTATATCGTAATATAACCTAACCTAAACCATCTAGAACCTCGCTGGTAATGTTTTACAGAATCCCGGTCGTGTCGTCTCGTACGTCTCGGTGCGGACATTATATACGTCTATAACGTTATATATCCTAACCAAAGGCAACCTAACATCTCGAATGTAGTATTTCACAACATTCCTGGCGGGTCGGCCCCATTTCTCGGTGGGAACATTATTTACGTCTATAACGTAATATAACCTAACCTAACCCATCTAGACCCTCGCAGGTAATGTTTTACAAAATCCCGGTCGTGTCGGCCCGTACTTCTCGGTGGGGACATTATTTACGTCTATAACGTTATATATCCTAACCTAAGGGAACCTATCATCTCGGATGTAGTATTTCACAACATTCCTGGCTGGTTGGCCCCACTTCTCGGTGGGAACATTATATACGTTTATAACGTAATATAACCTAACCTAACCCATCTAGCCCCTCGCTTGTAATGTTTTACAGAATCCCGGTCGCGTCGTCCCGTACGTCTCGGTGCGGACATTATATACGTCTATAACGTTATATATCCTAACCTAAGGGAACCTAACATCTCGGATGTAGTATTTCACAACATTCATGGCAGGTCGGCCCCACTTCTCGGTGGGAAAATTATTTACGTCTATATCGTAATATAACCTAACCTAACCCATCTAGACCCTCGCTGGTAATGTTTTACAGAATCCCGGTCTTGTCGTCCCGTACGTCTCGGTGCGGACATTATATACGTCTATAACGTTATATATCCTAACCTAAGGCAGCTTAACCTCTCGGATGTAGTATTTTCCAACAGTCTTGGCGGGTCGGACCCTACTTCTCGGTGGGCACATTATATACGTCTATATCGTAATATAACCAAACCTAACCCATCTAGACCCTCGCTGGTAATGTTTTACAGAATCCCGGTCGTGTCGTCCCGTACGTCTCGGTGCGGATATTATATACGTCTGTAACGTTATATATCCTAACCCAAGGCAACTTAACCTCTCGGATGTAGTATTTTCCAACAGTCTTGGCGGGTCGAACCCTACTTCTCGGTGGGCACATTATATACGTCTATATCGTAATATAACCTAACCTAAACCATCTAGAACCTCGCTGGTAATGTTTTACAGAATCCCGGTCGTGTCGTCTCGTACGTCTCGGTGCGGACATTATATACGTCTATAACGTTATATATCCTAACCTAAGGGAACCTAACATCTCGGATGTAGTATTTCACAACATTCCTGGAAGGTCGGCCCCACTTCTCGGTGGGAACATTATATACGTTTATAACATAATATAACCTAACCTAACCCATCTAGCCCCTCGCTGGTAATGTTTTACAGAATCCCGGTCGTGTCGGCCCGTACGTCTCGGTGCGGACATTATATACGTCTATAACGTTATATATCCTAACCTAAGGGAACCTAACATCTCGGATGTAGTATTTCACAACATTCCTGGAAGGTCGGCCCCACTTCTCGGTGGGAACATTATATACGTTTATAACATAATATAACCTAACCTAACCCATCTAGCCCCTCGCTGGTAATGTTTTACAGAATCCCGGTCGTGTCGGCCCGTACGTCTCGGTGCGGACATTATATACGTCTATAACGTTATATATCCTAACCTAAGGGAACCTAACATCTCGGATGTAGTATTTCACAACATTCCTGGCTGGTCGGCCCCACTTCTCGGTGGGAACATTATATACGTTTATAACGAAGTATAACCTAACCTAACCCATCTAGACCGTCGCTTGTAATGTTTTACAGAATCCCGGTCGTGTCGTCCCGTACGTCTCGGTGCGGACATTATATACGTCTATAACGTTATATATCTTAACCAAAGGCAACCTAACATCTCGAATGTAGTATTTCACAACATTCCTGGCGGGTCGGCCCCACTTCTCGGTGGGAACATTATTTACGTCTATAACGTAATATAACCTAACCTAACCCATCTAGACCCTCGCAGGTAATGTTTTACAAAATCCCGGTCGTGTCGGCCCGTACTTCTCCGTGGGGACATTATATACGTCTATATCGTTATATACCCTAACCTAAGGCAACCTAACATCTCGGATGTAGTATTTTCCAACATTCCTGGCGGGTCGGCCCCTACTTCTCGGTGGGCACATTATATACGTCTATATCGTAATATAACCTGACCTAACCCATCTAGACCCTCGCTGGTAATGTTTTACAGAATCCCGGTCGTGTCGTCTCGTACGTCTCCGTGCGGACATTATATACGTCTATAACGTTATATATCCTAACCTAAGGGAACCTAACATCTCGGATGTAGTATTTCACAACATTCCTGGCGGGTCGGCCCCTACTTCTCGGTGGGCACATTATATACGTCTATATCGTAATATAACCTAACCTAACCCATCTAGACCCTCGCTGGTAATGTTTTACAGAATCCCGGTCGTGTCGTCTCGTACGTCTCGGTGCGGATATTATATACGTCTATAACGTTATATATCCTAATCTAAGGGAACCTAACATCTCGAATGTAGTATTTCACAACATTCCCGGCGGGTCGGCCCCACTTCTCGGTGGGAACATTATATACGTTTATAACATAATATAACCTAACCTAACCCATCTAGCCCCTCGCTGGTAATGTTTTACAAAATCACAGTCGTGTCGGCCCGTACTTTTCCGTGGGGACATTATATACGTCTACAATTTTATATATCCTAACCTAAGGCAACTTAACATCTCGGATGTAGTATTTTCCAACATTCCTGGCGGGTCGGCCCCTACTTCTCGGTGGGCACATTATATACGTCTATATCGTAATATAACCTAACCTAACCCATCTAGACCCTCGCTGGTAATGTTTTACAGAATCCCGGTCGTGTCGTCCCGTACGTCTCGGTGCGGACATTATATACGTCTATAACGTTATATATCCTAACCTAAGGCAACTTAACCTCTCGGATGTAGTATTTTCCAACAGTCTTGGCGGGTCGGACCCTACTTCTCGGTGGGCACATTATATACGTCTATATCGTAATATAACCTAACCTAACCCATCTAGACCCTCGCTGGTAATGTTTTACAGAATCCCGGTCGTGTCGTCCCGTACGTCCCGGTGCGGACATTATATACGTCTATAACGTTATATATCCTAACCTAAGGCAACTTATCCTCTCGGATGTAGTATTTTCCAACAGTCTTGTCGGGTCGGACCCTACTTCTCGGTGGGCACATTATATACGTCTATTTCGTAATATAACCTAACCTAAACCATCTAGAACCTCGCTGGTAATGCTTTGCAGAATCCCGGTCGTGTCGTCTCGTACGTCTCGGTGCGGACATTATATACGTCTATAACGTTATATATCCTAACCTAAGGGAACCTAACATCTCGGATGTAGTATTTCACAACATTCCTGGCTGGTCGGCCCCACTTCTCGGTGGGAACATTATATACGTTTATAACGTAATATAACCTAACCTAACCCATCTAGCCCCTCGCTGGTAATGTTTTACAGAATCCCGGTCGTGTCGGCCCGTACGTCTCGGTGCGGACATTATATACGTCTATAACGTTATATATCCTAACCTAAGGGAACCTATCATCTCGGATGTAGTATTTCACAACATTCCTGGCTGGTTGGCCCCACTTCTCGGTGGGAACATTATATACGTTTATAACGTAATATAACCTAACCTAACCCATCTAGCCCCTCGCTTGTAATGTTTTACAGAATCCCGGTCGCGTCGTCCCGTACGTCTCGGTGCGGACATTATATACGTCTATAACGTTATATATCCTAACCTAAGGGAACCTAACATCTCGGATGTAGTATTTCACAACATTCATGGCAGGTCGGCCCCACTTCTCGGTGGGAAAATTATTTACGTCTATATCGTAATATAACCTAACCTAACCCATCTAGACCCTCGCTGGTAATGTTTTACAGAATCCCGGTCGTGTCGTCCCGTACGTCTCGGTGCGGACATTATATACGTCTATAACGTTATATATCCTAACCTAAGGCAGCTTAACCTCTCGGATGTAGTATTTTCCAACAGTCTTGGCGGGTCGGACCCTACTTCTCGGTGGGCACATTATATACGTCTATATCGTAATATAACCAAACCTAACCCATCTAGACCCTCGCTGGTAATGTTTTACAGAATCCCGGTCGTGTCGTCCCGTACGTCTCGGTGCGGACATTATATACGTCTGTAACGTTATATATCCTAACCCAAGGCAACTTAACCTCTCGGATGTAGTATTTTCCAACAGTCTTGGCGGGTCGAACCCTACTTCTCGGTGGGCACATTATATACGTCTATATCGTAATATAACCTAACCTAAACCATCTAGAACCTCGCTGGTAATGTTTTACAGAATCCCGGTCGTGTCGTCTCGTACGTCTCGGTGCGGACATTATATACGTCTATAACGTTATATATCCTAACCTAAGGGAACCTAACATCTCGGATGTAGTATTTCACAACATTCCTGGAAGGTCGGCCCCACTTCTCGGTGGGAACATTATATACGTTTATAACATAATATAACCTAACCTAACCCATCTAGCCCCTCGCTGGTAATGTTTTACAGAATCCCGGTCGTGTCGGCCCGTACGTCTCGGTGCGGACATTATATACGTCTATAACGTTATATATCCTAACCTAAGGGAACCTAACATCTCGGATGTAGTATTTCACAACATTCCTGGCTGGTCGGCCCCACTTCTCGGTGGGAACATTATATACGTTTATAACGAAGTATAACCTAACCTAACCCATCTAGACCGTCGCTTGTAATGTTTTACAGAATCCCGGTCGTGTCGTCCCGTACGTCTCGGTGCGGACATTATATACGTCTATAACGTTATATATCTTAACCAAAGGCAACCTAACATCTCGAATGTAGTATTTCACAACATTCCTGGCGGGTCGGCCCCACTTCTCGGTGGGAACATTATTTACGTCTATAACGTAATATAACCTAACCTAACCCATCTAGACCCTCGCAGGTAATGTTTTACAAAATCCCGGTCGTGTCGGCCCGTACTTCTCCGTGGGGACATTATATAGGTCTATATCGTTATATACCCTAACCTAAGGCAACCTAACATCTCGGATGTAGTATTTTCCAACATTCCTGGCGGGTCGGCCCCTACTTCTCGGTGGGCACATTATATACGTCTATATCGTAATATAACCTGACCTAACCCATCTAGACCCTCGCTGGTAATGTTTTACAGAATCCCGGTCGTGTCGTCTCGTACGTCTCCGTGCGGACATTATATACGTCTATAACGTTATATATCCTAACCTAAGGGAACCTAACATCTCGGATGTAGTATTTCACAACATTCCTGGCGGGTCGGCCCCTACTTCTCGGTGGGCACATTATATACGTCTATATCGTAATATAACCTAACCTAACCCATCTAGCCCCTCGCTGGTAATGTTTTACAAAATCACAGTCGTGTCGGCCCGTACTTTTCCGTGGGGACATTATATACGTCTACAATTTTATATATCCTAACCTAAGGGAACCTAACATCTCGGATGTAGTATTTCACAACATTCCTGGCTGGTCGGCCCCACTTCTCGGTGGGAACATTATATACGTCTATATCGTAATATAACCTAACCTAACCCATCTAGACCCTCGCTGGTAATGTTTTACAGAATCCCGGTCGTGTCGTCCCGTACGTCTCGGTGCGGACATTATATACGTCTATAACGTTATATATCCTAACCCAAGGCAACTTAAGCTCTCGGATGTAGTATTTTCCAACAGTCTTGGCGGGTCGGACCCCACTTCTCGGTGGGCACATTATATACGTCTATATCGTAATATAACCTAACCTAACCCATCTAGACCCTCGCTGGTAATGTTTCACAGAGTCCCGGTCGTGTCGTCTCGTACGTCTCGGTGCGGACATTATATACGTCTATAACGTTATATATCCTAACCTAAGGGAACCTAACATCTCGGATGTAGTATTTCACAACATTCCTGGCTGGTCGGCCCCACTTCTCGGTGGGAACATTATATACGTCTATATCATAATATAACCAAACCTAACCCATCTAGACCCTCGCTGGTAATGTTTTACAGAATCCCGGTCGTGTCGTCCCGTACGTCTCGGTGCGGACATTATATACGTCTATAACGTTATATATCCTAACCTAAGGCAACTTAACCTCTCGGATGTAGTATTTTCCAACAGTCTTGGCGGGTCGGACCCTACTTCTCGGTGGGCACATTATATACGTCTACATCGTAATATAACCTAACCTAACCCATCTAGACCCTCGCTGGTAATGTTTTACAGAATCCCGGTCGTGTCGTCCCGTACGTCTCGGTGCGGACATTATATACGTCTATAACGTTATATATCCTAACCCAAGGCAACTTAACCTCTCGGATGTAGTATTTTCCCACAGTCTTGGCGGGTCGAACCCTACTTCTCGGTGGGCACATTATATACGTCTATATCGTAATATAACCTAACCTAAACCATCTAGAACCTCGCTGGTAATGTTTTACAGAATCCCGGTCGTGTCGTCTCGTACGTCTCGGTGCGGACATTATATACGTCTATAACGTTATATATCCTAACCAAAGGCAACCTAACATCTCGAATGTAGTATTTCACAACATTCCTGGCGGGTCGGCCCCATTTCTCGGTGGGAACATTATTTACGTCTATAACGTAATATAACCTAACCTAACCCATCTAGACCCTCGCTGGTAATGTTTTACAGAATCCCGGTCGTGTCGTCTCGTACGTCTCGGTGCGGATATTATATACGTCTATAACGTTATATATCCTAATCTAAGGGAACCTAACATCTCGGATGTAGTATTTCACAACATTCCTGGCGGGTCGGCCCCACTTCTCGGTGGGAACATTATATACGTTTATAACATAATATAACCTAACCTAACCCATCTAGCCCCTCGCTGGTAATGTTTTACAAAATCACAGTCGTGTCGGCCCGTACTTTTCCGTGGGGACATTATATACGTCTACAATTTTATATATCCTAACCTAAGGCAACTTAACATCTCGGATGTAGTATTTTCCAACATTCCTGGCGGGTCGGCCCCTACTTCTCGGTGGGCACATTATATACGTCTATATCGTAATATAACCTAACCTAACCCATCTAGACCCTCGCTGGTAATGTTTTACAGAATCCCGGTCGTGTCGTCTCGTACGTCTCGGTGCGGACATTATATACGTCTATAACGTTATATATCCTAACCTAAGGGAACCTAACATCTCGGATGTAGTATTTCACAACATTCCTGGCTGGTCGGCCCCACTTCTCGGTGGGAACATTATATACGTCTATATCGTAATATAACCTAACCTAACCCATCTAGACCCTCGCTGGTAATGTTTTACAGAATCCCGGTCGTGTCGTCCCGTACGTCTCGGTGCGGACATTATATACGTCTATAACGTTATATATCCTAACCCAAGGCAACTTAACCTCTCGGATGTAGTATTTTCCAACAGTCTTGGCGGGTCGGACCCCACTTCTCGGTGGGCACATTATATACGTCTATATCGTAATATAACCAAACCTAAACCATCTAGAACCTCGCTGGTAATGTTTTACAGAATCCCGGTCGTGTCGTCTCGTACGTCTCGGTGCGGACATTATATACGTCTATAACGTTATATATCCTAACCTAAGGGAACCTAACATCTCGGATGTAGTATTTCACAACATTCCTGGAAGGTCGGCCCCACTTCTCGGTGGGAACATTATATACGTTTATAACATAATATAACCTAACCTAACCCATCTAGACCCTCGCAGGTAATGTTTTACAAAATCCCGGTCGTGTCGGCCCGTACTTCTCCGTGGGGACATTATATAGGTCTATATCGTTATATACCCTAACCTAAGGCAACCTAACATCTCGGATGTAGTATTTTCCAACATTCCTGGCGGGTCGGCCCCTACTTCTCGGTGGGCACATTATATACGTCTATATCGTAATATAACCTGACCTAACCCATCTAGACCCTCGCTGGTAATGTTTTACAGAATCCCGGTCGTGTCGTCTCGTACGTCTCCGTGCGGACATTATATACGTCTATAACGTTATATATCCTAACCTAAGGGAACCTAACATCTCGGATGTAGTATTTCACAACATTCCTGGCGGGTCGGCCCCTACTTCTC
Organism: Xylocopa violacea; assembly: GCA_963969225.1. Classification (NCBI taxonomy): domain Eukaryota; kingdom Metazoa; phylum Arthropoda; class Insecta; order Hymenoptera; family Apidae; genus Xylocopa; species Xylocopa violacea. The sequence goes on along the minus strand of CAXAJV010000011.1, from coordinate 6,035,365 downwards.
GGTGGGCACATTATATACGTCTATATCGTAATATAACCTAACCTAACCCATCTAGCCCCTCGCTGGTAATGTTTTACAAAATCACAGTCGTGTCGGCCCGTACTTTTCCGTGGGGACATTATATACGTCTACAATTTTATATATCCTAACCTAAGGGAACCTAACATCTCGGATGTAGTATTTCACAACATTCCTGGCTGGTCGGCCCCACTTCTCGGTGGGAACATTATATACGTCTATATCGTAATATAACCTAACCTAACCCATCTAGACCCTCGCTGGTAATGTTTTACAGAATCCCGGTCGTGTCGTCCCGTACGTCTCGGTGCGGACATTATATACGTCTATAACGTTATATATCCTAACCCAAGGCAACTTAACCTCTCGGATGTAGTATTTTCCAACAGTCTTGGCGGGTCGGACCCCACTTCTCGGTGGGCACATTATATACGTCTATATCGTAATATAACCTAACCTAACCCATCTAGACCCTCGCTGGTAATGTTTCACAGAGTCCCGGTCGTGTCGTCTCGTACGTCTCGGTGCGGACATTATATACGTCTATAACGTTATATATCCTAACCTAAGGGAACCTAACATCTCGGATGTAGTATTTCACAACATTCCTGGCTGGTCGGCCCCACTTCTCGGTGGGAACATTATATACGTCTATATCGTAATATAACCAAACCTAACCCATCTAGACCCTCGCTGGTAATGTTTTACAGAATCCCGGTCGTGTCGTCCCGTACGTCTCGGTGCGGACATTATATACGTCTATAACGTTATATATCCTAACCTAAGGCAACTTAACCTCTCGGATGTAGTATTTTCCAACTGTCTTGGCGGGTCGAACCCTACTTCTCGGTGGGCACATTATATACGTCTATATCGTAATATAACCTAACCTAACCCATCTAGACCCTCGCTGGTAATGTTTTACAGAATCCCGGTCGTGTCGTCTCGTACGTCTCGGTGCGGACATTATATACGTCTATAACGTTATATATCCTAACCTAAGGGAACCTAACATCTCGGATGTAGTATTTCACAACATTCCTGGCTGGTCGGCCCCACTTCTCGGTGGGAACATTATATACGTCTATATCGTAATATAACCTAACCTAACCCATCTAGACCCTCGCTGGTAATGTTTTACAGAATCCCGGTCGTGTCGTCCCGTACGTCTCGGTGCGGACATTATATACGTCTATAACGTTATATATCCTAACCCAAGGCAACTTAACCTCTCGGATGTAGTATTTTCCAACAGTCTTGGCGGGTCGGACCCCACTTCTCGGTGGGCACATTATATACGTCTATATCGTAATATAACCAAACCTAAACCATCTAGAACCTCGCTGGTAATGTTTTACAGAATCCCGGTCGTGTCGTCTCGTACGTCTCGGTGCGGACATTATATACGTCTATAACGTTATATATCCTAACCTAAGGGAACCTAACATCTCGGATGTAGTATTTCACAACATTCCTGGAAGGTCGGCCCCACTTCTCGGTGGGAACATTATATACGTTTATAACATAATATAACCTAACCTAACCCATCTAGACCCTCGCAGGTAATGTTTTACAAAATCCCGGTCGTGTCGGCCCGTACTTCTCCGTGGGGACATTATATAGGTCTATATCGTTATATACCCTAACCTAAGGCAACCTAACATCTCGGATGTAGTATTTTCCAACATTCCTGGCGGGTCGGCCCCTACTTCTCGGTGGGCACATTATATACGTCTATATCGTAATATAACCTGACCTAACCCATCTAGACCCTCGCTGGTAATGTTTTACAGAATCCCGGTCGTGTCGTCTCGTACGTCTCCGTGCGGACATTATATACGTCTATAACGTTATATATCCTAACCTAAGGGAACCTAACATCTCGGATGTAGTATTTCACAACATTCCTGGCGGGTCGGCCCCTACTTCTCGGTGGGCACATTATATACGTCTATATCGTAATATAACCTAACCTAACCCATCTAGCCCCTCGCTGGTAATGTTTTACAAAATCACAGTCGTGTCGGCCCGTACTTTTCCGTGGGGACATTATATACGTCTACAATTTTATATATCCTAACCTAAGGGAACCTAACATCTCGGATGTAGTATTTCACAACATTCCTGGCTGGTCGGCCCCACTTCTCGGTGGGAACATTATATACGTCTATATCGTAATATAACCTAACCTAACCCATCTAGACCCTCGCTGGTAATGTTTTACAGAATCCCGGTCGTGTCGTCCCGTACGTCTCGGTGCGGACATTATATACGTCTATAACGTTATATATCCTAACCCAAGGCAACTTAACCTCTCGGATGTAGTATTTTCCAACAGTCTTGGCGGGTCGGACCCCACTTCTCGGTGGGCACATTATATACGTCTATATCGTAATATAACCTAACCTAACCCATCTAGACCCTCGCTGGTAATGTTTCACAGAGTCCCGGTCGTGTCGTCTCGTACGTCTCGGTGCGGACATTATATACGTCTATAACGTTATATATCCTAACCTAAGGGAACCTAACATCTCGGATGTAGTATTTCACAACATTCCTGGCTGGTCGGCCCCACTTCTCGGTGGGAACATTATATACGTCTATATCGTAATATAACCAAACCTAACCCATCTAGACCCTCGCTGGTAATGTTTTACAGAATCCCGGTCGTGTCGTCCCGTACGTCTCGGTGCGGACATTATATACGTCTATAACGTTATATATCCTAACCTAAGGCAACTTAACCTCTCGGATGTAGTATTTTCCAACTGTCTTGGCGGGTCGGACCCTACTTCTCGGTGGGCACATTATATACGTCTACATCGTAATATAACCTAACCTAACCCATCTAGACCCTCGCTGGTAATGTTTTACAGAATCCCGGTCGTGTCGTCCCGTACGTCTCGGTGCGGACATTATATACGTCTATAACGTTATATATCCTAACCCAAGGCAACTTAACCTCTCGGATGTAGTATTTTCCCACAGTCTTGGCGGGTCGAACCCTACTTCTCGGTGGGCACATTATATACGTCTATATCGTAATATAACCTAACCTAAACCATCTAGAACCTCGCTGGTAATGTTTTACAGAATCCCGGTCGTGTCGTCTCGTACGTCTCGGTGCGGACATTATATACGTCTATAACGTTATATATCCTAACCAAAGGCAACCTAACATCTCGAATGTAGTATTTCACAACATTCCTGGCGGGTCGGCCCCATTTCTCGGTGGGAACATTATTTACGTCTATAACGTAATATAACCTAACCTAACCCATCTAGACCCTCGCTGGTAATGTTTTACAGAATCCCGGTCGTGTCGTCTCGTACGTCTCGGTGCGGATATTATATACGTCTATAACGTTATATATCCTAATCTAAGGGAACCTAACATCTCGGATGTAGTATTTCACAACATTCCTGGCGGGTCGGCCCCACTTCTCGGTGGGAACATTATATACGTTTATAACATAATATAACCTAACCTAACCCATCTAGCCCCTCGCTGGTAATGTTTTACAAAATCACAGTCGTGTCGGCCCGTACTTTTCCGTGGGGACATTATATACGTCTACAATTTTATATATCCTAACCTAAGGCAACTTAACATCTCGGATGTAGTATTTTCCAACATTCCTGGCGGGTCGGCCCCTACTTCTCGGTGGGCACATTATATACGTCTATATCGTAATATAACCTAACCTAACCCATCTAGACCCTCGCTGGTAATGTTTTACAGAATCCCGGTCGTGTCGTCCCGTACGTCTCGGTGCGGACATTATATACGTCTATAACGTTATATATCCTAACCCAAGGCAACTTAACCTCTCGGATGTAGTATTTTCCCACAGTCTTGGCGGGTCGAACCCTACTTCTCGGTGGGCACATTATATACGTCTATATCGTAATATAACCTAACCTAAACCATCTAGAACCTCGCTGGTAATGTTTTACAGAATCCCGGTCGTGTCGTCTCGTACGTCTCGGTGCGGACATTATATACGTCTATAACGTTATATATCCTAACGCAAGGCAACTTAACCTCTCGGATGTAGTATTTTCCAACAGTCTTGGCGGGTCGAACCCTACTTCTCGGTGGGCACATTATATACGTCTATATCGTAATATAACCTAACCTAAACCATCTAGAACCTCGCTGGTAATGTTTTACAGAATCCCGGTCGTGTCGTCTCGTACGTCTCGGTGCGGACATTATATACGTCTCTAACGTTATATATCCTAACCTAAGGGAACCTAACATCTCGGATGTAGTATTTCACAACATTCCTGGAAGGTCGGCCCCACTTCTCGGTGGGAACATTATATACGTTTATAACATAATATAACCTAACCTAACCCATCTAGCCCCTCGCTGGTAATGTTTTACAGAATCCCGGTCGTGTCGGCCCGTACGTCTCGGTGCGGACATTATATACGTCTATAACGTTATATATCCTAACCTAAGGGAACCTAACATCTCGGATGTAGTATTTCACAACATTCCTGGCTGGTCGGCCCCACTTCTCGGTGGGAACATTATATACGTTTATAACGAAGTATAACCTAACCTAACCCATCTAGACCCTCGCAGGTAATATTTTACAAAATCCCGGTCGTGTCGGCCCGTACTTCTCCGTGGGGACATTATATACGTCTATATCGTTATATACCCTAACCTAAGGCAACCTAACATCTCGGATGTAGTATTTTCCAACATTCCTGGCGGGTCGGCCCCTACTTCTCGGTGGGCACATTATATACGTCTATATCGTAATATAACCTGACCTAACCCATCTAGACCCTCGCTGGTAATGTTTTACAGAATCCCGGTCGTGTCGTCTCGTACGTCTCCGTGCGGACATTATATACGTCTATAACGTTATATATCCTAACCTAAGGGAACCTAACATCTCGGATGTAGTATTTCACAACATTCCTGGCGGGTCGGCCCCTACTTCTCGGTGGGCACATTATATACGTCTATATCGTAATATAACCTAACCTAACCCATCTAGACCCTCGCTGGTAATGTTTTACAGAATCCCGGTCGTGTCGTCTCGTACGTCTCGGTGCGGACATTATATACGTCTATAACGTTATATATCCTAACCTAAGGGAACCTAACATCTCGGATGTAGTATTTCACAACATTCCTGGCTGGTCGGCCCCACTTCTCGGTGGGAACATTATATACGTCTATATCGTAATATAACCTAACCTAACCCATCTAGACCCTCGCTGGTAATGTTTTACAGAATCCCGGTCGTGTCGTCCCGTACGTCTCGGTGCGGACATTATATACGTCTATAACGTTATATATCCTAACCTAAGGCAGCTTAACCTCTCGGATGTAGTATTTTCCAACAGTCTTGGCGGGTCGGACCCTACTTCTCGGTGGGCACATTATATACGTCTATATCGTAATATAACCAAACCTAACCCATCTAGACCCTCGCTGGTAATGTTTTACAGAATCCCGGTCGTGTCGTCCCGTACGTCTCGGTGCGGACATTATATACGTCTGTAACGTTATATATCCTAACCCAAGGCAACTTAACCTCTCGGATGTAGTATTTTCCAACAGTCTTGGCGGGTCGAACCCTACTTCTCGGTGGGCACATTATATACGTCTATATCGTAATATAACCTAACCTAAACCATCTAGAACCTCGCTGGTAATGTTTTACAGAATCCCGGTCGTGTCGTCTCGTACGTCTCGGTGCGGACATTATATACGTCTATAACGTTATATATCCTAACCTAAGGGAACCTAACATCTCGGATGTAGTATTTCACAACATTCCTGGAAGGTCGGCCCCACTTCTCGGTGGGAACATTATATACGTTTATAACATAATATAACCTAACCTAACCCATCTAGCCCCTCGCTGGTAATGTTTTACAGAATCCCGGTCGTGTCGGCCCGTACGTCTCGGTGCGGACATTATATACGTCTATAACGTTATATATCCTAACCTAAGGGAACCTAACATCTCGGATGTAGTATTTCACAACATTCCTGGCTGGTCGGCCCCACTTCTCGGTGGGAACATTATATACGTTTATAACGAAGTATAACCTAACCTAACCCATCTAGACCGTCGCTTGTAATGTTTTACAGAATCCCGGTCATGTCGTCCCGTACGTCTCGGTGCGGACATTATATACGTCTATAACGTTATATATCTTAACCAAAGGCAACCTAACATCTCGAATGTAGTATTTCACAACATTCCTGGCGGGTCGGCCCCACTTCTCGGTGGGAACATTATTTACGTCTATAACGTAATATAACCTAACCTAACCCATCTAGACCCTCGCAGGTAATGTTTTACAAAATCCCGGTCGTGTCGGCCCGTACTTCTCCGTGGGGACATTATATAGGTCTATATCGTTATATACCCTAACCTAAGGCAACCTAACATCTCGGATGTAGTATTTTCCAACATTCCTGGCGGGTCGGCCCCTACTTCTCGGTGGGCACATTATATACGTCTATATCGTAATATAACCTGACCTAACCCATCTAGACCCTCGCTGGTAATGTTTTACAGAATCCCGGTCGTGTCGTCTCGTACGTCTCCGTGCGGACATTATATACGTCTATAACGTTATATATCCTAACCTAAGGGAACCTAACATCTCGGATGTAGTATTTCACAACATTCCTGGCGGGTCGGCCCCTACTTCTCGGTGGGCACATTATATACGTCTATATCGTAATATAACCTAACCTAACCCATCTAGCCCCTCGCTGGTAATGTTTTACAAAATCACAGTCGTGTCGGCCCGTACTTTTCCGTGGGGACATTATATACGTCTACAATTTTATATATCCTAACCTAAGGGAACCTAACATCTCGGATGTAGTATTTCACAACATTCCTGGCTGGTCGGCCCCACTTCTCGGTGGGAACATTATATACGTCTATATCGTAATATAACCTAACCTAACCCATCTAGACCCTCGCTGGTAATGTTTTACAGAATCCCGGTCGTGTCGTCCCGTACGTCTCGGTGCGGACATTATATACGTCTATAACGTTATATATCCTAACCCAAGGCAACTTAACCTCTCGGATGTAGTATTTTCCAACAGTCTTGGCGGGTCGGACCCCACTTCTCGGTGGGCACATTATATACGTCTATATCGTAATATAACCTAACCTAACCCATCTAGACCCTCGCTGGTAATGTTTCACAGAGTCCCGGTCGTGTCGTCTCGTACGTCTCGGTGCGGACATTATATACGTCTATAACGTTATATATCCTAACCTAAGGGAACCTAACATCTCGGATGTAGTATTTCACAACATTCCTGGCTGGTCGGCCCCACTTCTCGGTGGGAACATTATATACGTCTATATCATAATATAACCAAACCTAACCCATCTAGACCCTCGCTGGTAATGTTTTACAGAATCCCGGTCGTGTCGTCCCGTACGTCTCGGTGCGGACATTATATACGTCTATAACGTTATATATCCTAACCTAAGGCAACTTAACCTCTCGGATGTAGTATTTTCCAACAGTCTTGGCGGGTCGGACCCTACTTCTCGGTGGGCACATTATATACGTCTACATCGTAATATAACCTAACCTAACCCATCTAGACCCTCGCTGGTAATGTTTTAGAGAATCCCGGTCGTGTCGTCCCGTACGTCTCGGTGCGGACATTATATACGTCTATAACGTTATATATCCTAACCCAAGGCAACTTAACCTCTCGGATGTAGTATTTTCCCACAGTCTTGGCGGGTCGAACCCTACTTCTCGGTGGGCACATTATATACGTCTATATCGTAATATAACCTAACCTAAACCATCTAGAACCTCGCTGGTAATGTTTTACAGAATCCCGGTCGTGTCGTCTCGTACGTCTCGGTGCGGACATTATATACGTCTATAACGTTATATATCCTAACCAAAGGCAACCTAACATCTCGAATGTAGTATTTCACAACATTCCTGGCGGGTCGGCCCCATTTCTCGGTGGGAACATTATTTACGTCTATAACGTAATATAACCTAACCTAACCCATCTAGACCCTCGCTGGTAATGTTTTACAGAATCCCGGTCGTGTCGTCTCGTACGTCTCGGTGCGGATATTATATACGTCTATAACGTTATATATCCTAATCTAAGGGAACCTAACATCTCGGATGTAGTATTTCACAACATTCCTGGCGGGTCGGCCCCACTTCTCGGTGGGAACATTATATACGTTTATAACATAATATAACCTAACCTAACCCATCTAGCCCCTCGCTGGTAATGTTTTACAAAATCACAGTCGTGTCGGCCCGTACTTTTCCGTGGGGACATTATATACGTCTACAATTTTATATATCCTAACCTAAGGCAACTTAACATCTCGGATGTAGTATTTTCCAACATTCCTGGCGGGTCGGCCCCTACTTCTCGGTGGGCACATTATATACGTCTATATCGTAATATAACCTAACCTAACCCATCTAGACCCTCGCTGGTAATGTTTTACAGAATCCCGGTCGTGTCGTCTCGTACGTCTCGGTGCGGACATTATATACGTCTATAACGTTATATATCCTAACCTAAGGGAACCTAACATCTCGGATGTAGTATTTCACAACATTCCTGGCTGGTCGGCCCCACTTCTCGGTGGGAACATTATATACGTCTATATCGTAATATAACCTAACCTAACCCATCTAGACCCTCGCTGGTAATGTTTTACAGAATCCCGGTCGTGTCGTCCCGTACGTCTCGGTGCGGACATTATATACGTCTATAACGTTATATATCCTAACCCAAGGCAACTTAACCTCTCGGATGTAGTATTTTCCAACAGTCTTGGCGGGTCGGACCCCACTTCTCGGTGGGCACATTATATACGTCTATATCGTAATATAACCAAACCTAAACCATCTAGAACCTCGCTGGTAATGTTTTACAGAATCCCGGTCGTGTCGTCTCGTACGTCTCGGTGCGGACATTATATACGTCTATAACGTTATATATCCTAACCTAAGGGAACCTAACATCTCGGATGTAGTATTTCACAACATTCCTGGAAGGTCGGCCCCACTTCTCGGTGGGAACATTATATACGTTTATAACATAATATAACCTAACCTAACCCATCTAGACCCTCGCAGGTAATGTTTTACAAAATCCCGGTCGTGTCGGCCCGTACTTCTCCGTGGGGACATTATATAGGTCTATATCGTTATATACCCTAACCTAAGGCAACCTAACATCTCGGATGTAGTATTTTCCAACATTCCTGGCGGGTCGGCCCCTACTTCTCGGTGGGCACATTATATACGTCTATATCGTAATATAACCTGACCTAACCCATCTAGACCCTCGCTGGTAATGTTTTACAGAATCCCGGTCGTGTCGTCTCGTACGTCTCCGTGCGGACATTATATACGTCTATAACGTTATATATCCTAACCTAAGGGAACCTAACATCTCGGATGTAGTATTTCACAACATTCCTGGCGGGTCGGCCCCTACTTCTCGGTGGGCACATTATATACGTCTATATCGTAATATAACCTAACCTAACCCATCTAGCCCCTCGCTGGTAATGTTTTACAAAATCACAGTCGTGTCGGCCCGTACTTTTCCGTGGGGACATTATATACGTCTACAATTTTATATATCCTAACCTAAGGGAACCTAACATCTCGGATGTAGTATTTCACAACATTCCTGGCTGGTCGGCCCCACTTCTCGGTGGGAACATTATATACGTCTATATCGTAATATAACCTAACCTAACCCATCTAGACCCTCGCTGGTAATGTTTTACAGAATCCCGGTCGTGTCGTCCCGTACGTCTCGGTGCGGACATTATATACGTCTATAACGTTATATATCCTAACCCAAGGCAACTTAACCTCTCGGATGTAGTATTTTCCAACAGTCTTGGCGGGTCGGACCCCACTTCTCGGTGGGCACATTATATACGTCTATATCGTAATATAACCTAACCTAACCCATCTAGACCCTCGCTGGTAATGTTTCACAGAGTCCCGGTCGTGTCGTCTCGTACGTCTCGGTGCGGACATTATATACGTCTATAACGTTATATATCCTAACCTAAGGGAACCTAACATCTCGGATGTAGTATTTCACAACATTCCTGGCTGGTCGGCCCCACTTCTCGGTGGGAACATTATATACGTCTATATCGTAATATAACCAAACCTAACCCATCTAGACCCTCGCTGGTAATGTTTTACAGAATCCCGGTCGTGTCGTCCCGTACGTCTCGGTGCGGACATTATATACGTCTATAACGTTATATATCCTAACCTAAGGCAACTTAACCTCTCGGATGTAGTATTTTCCAACTGTCTTGGCGGGTCGGACCCTACTTCTCGGTGGGCACATTATATACGTCTACATCGTAATATAACCTAACCTAACCCATCTAGACCCTCGCTGGTAATGTTTTACAGAATCCCGGTCGTGTCGTCCCGTACGTCTCGGTGCGGACATTATATACGTCTATAACGTTATATATCCTAACCCAAGGCAACTTAACCTCTCGGATGTAGTATTTTCCCACAGTCTTGGCGGGTCGAACCCTACTTCTCGGTGGGCACATTATATACGTCTATATCGTAATATAACCTAACCTAAACCATCTAGAACCTCGCTGGTAATGTTTTACAGAATCCCGGTCGTGTCGTCTCGTACGTCTCGGTGCGGACATTATATACGTCTATAACGTTATATATCCTAACCAAAGGCAACCTAACATCTCGAATGTAGTATTTCACAACATTCCTGGCGGGTCGGCCCCATTTCTCGGTGGGAACATTATTTACGTCTATAACGTAATATAACCTAACCTAACCCATCTAGACCCTCGCTGGTAATGTTTTACAGAATCCCGGTCGTGTCGTCTCGTACGTCTCGGTGCGGATATTATATACGTCTATAACGTTATATATCCTAATCTAAGGGAACCTAACATCTCGGATGTAGTATTTCACAACATTCCTGGCGGGTCGGCCCCACTTCTCGGTGGGAACATTATATACGTTTATAACATAATATAACCTAACCTAACCCATCTAGCCCCTCGCTGGTAATGTTTTACAAAATCACAGTCGTGTCGGCCCGTACTTTTCCGTGGGGACATTATATACGTCTACAATTTTATATATCCTAACCTAAGGCAACTTAACATCTCGGATGTAGTATTTTCCAACATTCCTGGCGGGTCGGCCCCTACTTCTCGGTGGGCACATTATATACGTCTATATCGTAATATAACCTAACCTAACCCATCTAGACCCTCGCTGGTAATGTTTTACAGAATCCCGGTCGTGTCGTCTCGTACGTCTCGGTGCGGACATTATATACGTCTATAACGTTATATATCCTAACCTAAGGGAACCTAACATCTCGGATGTAGTATTTCACAACATTCCTGGCTGGTCGGCCCCACTTCTCGGTGGGAACATTATATACGTCTATATCGTAATATAACCTAACCTAACCCATCTAGACCCTCGCTGGTAATGTTTTACAGAATCCCGGTCGTGTCGTCCCGTACGTCTCGGTGCGGACATTATATACGTCTATAACGTTATATATCCTAACCCAAGGCAACTTAACCTCTCGGATGTAGTATTTTCCAACAGTCTTGGCGGGTCGGACCCCACTTCTCGGTGGGCACATTATATACGTCTATATCGTAATATAACCAAACCTAACCCATCTAGACCCTCGCTGGTAATGTTTTACAGAATCCCGGTCGTGTCGTCCCGTACGTCTCGGTGCGGACATTATATACGTCTGTAACGTTATATATCCTAACCCAAGGCAACTTAACCTCTCGGATGTAGTATTTTCCAACAGTCTTGGCGGGTCGGACCCCACTTCTCGGTGGGCACATTATATACGTCTATATCGTAATATAACCTAACCTAACCCATCTAGAGCCTCGCTGGTAATGTTTCACAGAATCCCGGTCGTGTCGTCTCGTACGTCTCGGTGCGGACATTATATACGTCTATAACGTTATATATCCTAACCTAAGGGAACCTAACATCTCGGATGTAGTATTTCACAACATTCCTGGCTGGTCGGCCCCACTTCTCGGTGGGAACATTATATACGTCTATATCGTAATATAACCAAACCTAACCCATCTAGACCCACGCTGGTAATGTTTTACAGAATCCCGGTCGTGTCGTCCCGTACGTCTCGGTGCGGACATTATATACGTCTATAACGTTATATATCCTAACCTAAGGCAACTTAACCTCTCGGATGTAGTATTTTCCAACAGTCTTGGCGGGTCGGACCCTACTTCTCGGTGGGCACATTATATACGTCTATATCGTAATATAACCTAACCTAACCCATCTAGACCCTCGCTGGTAATGTTTTACAGAATCCCGGTCGTGTCGTCCCGTACGTCTCGGTGCGGACATTATATACGTCTATAACGTTATATATCCTAACCCAAGGCAACTTAACCTCTCGGATGTAGTATTTTCCCACAGTCTTGGCGGGTCGAACCCTACTTCTCGGTGGGCACATTATATACGTCTATATCGTAATATAACCTAACCTAAACCATCTAGAACCTCGCTGGTAATGTTTTACAGAATCCCGGTCGTGTCGTCTCGTACGTCTCGGTGCGGACATTATATACGTCTATAACGTTATATATCCTAACCAAAGGCAACTTAACATCTCGGATGTAGTATTTTCCAACATTCCTGGCGGGTCGGCCCCTACTTCTCGGTGGGCACATTATATACGTCTATATCTTAATATAACCTAACCTAACCCATCTATACCCTCGCTGGTAATGTTTTACAGAATCCCGGTCGTGTCGTCTCGTACGTCTCGGTGCGGATATTATATACGTCTATAACGTTATATATCCTAACCAAAGGCAACCTAACATCTCGAATGTAGTATTTCACAACATTCATGGCAGGTCGGCCCCACTTCTCGGTGGGAAAATTATTTACGTCTATATCGTAATATAACCTAACCTAACCCATCTAGACCCTCGCTGGTAATGTTTTACAGAATCCCGGTCGTGTCATCCCGTACGTCTCGGTGCGGACATTATATACGTCTATAACGTTATATATCCTAACCTAAGGCAGCTTAACCTCTCGGATGTAGTATTTTCCAACAGTCTTGGCGGGTCGGACCCTACTTCTCGGTGGGCACATTATATACGTCTATATCGTAATATAACCAAACCTAACCCATCTAGACCCTCGCTGGTAATGTTTTACAGAATCCCGGTCGTGTCGTCCCGTACGTCTCGGTGCGGACATTATATACGTCTGTAACGTTATATATCCTAACGCAAGGCAACTTAACCTCTCGGATGTAGTATTTTCCAACAGTCTTGGCGGGTCGAACCCTACTTCTCGGTGGGCACATTATATACGTCTATATCGTAATATAACCTAACCTAAACCATCTAGAACCTCGCTGGTAATGTTTTACAGAATCCCGGTCGTGTCGTCTCGTACGTCTCGGTGCGGACATTATATACGTCTATAACGTTATATATCCTAACCTAAGGGAACCTAACATCTCGGATGTAGTATTTCACAACATTCCTGGCTGGTCGGCCCCACTTCTCGGTGGGAACATTATATACGTCTATATCGTAATATAACCTAACCTAACCCATCTAGCCCCTCGCTGGTAATGTTTTACAGAATCCCGGTCGTGTCGGCCCGTACGTCTCGGTGCGGACATTATATACGTCTATAACGTTATATATCCTAACCTAAGGGAACCTAACATCTCGGATGTAGTATTTCACAACATTCCTGGCTGGTCGGCCCCACTTCTCGGTGGGAACATTATATACGTTTATAACGAAGTATAACCTAACCTAACCCATCTAGACCGTCGCTTGTAATGTTTTACAGAATCCCGGTCGTGTCGTCCCGTACGTCTCGGTGCGGACATTATATACGTCTATAACGTTATATATCCTAACCAAAGGCAACCTAACATCTCGAATGTAGTATTTCACAACATTCCTGGCGGGTCGGCCCCACTTCTCGGTGGGAACATTATTTACGTCTATAACGTAATATAACCTAACCTAACCCATCTAGACCCTCGCAGGTAATGTTTTACAAAATCCCGGTCGTGTCGGCCCGTACTTCTCCGTGGGGACATTATATACGTCTATATCGTTATATACCCTAACCTAAGGCAACCTAACATCTCGGATGTAGTATTTTCCAACATTCCTGGCGGGTCGGCCCCTACTTCTCGGTGGGCACATTATATACGTCTATATCGTAATATAACCTGACCTAACCCATCTAGACCCTCGCTGGTAATGTTTTACAGAATCCCGGTCGTGTCGTCTCGTACGTCTCCGTGCGGACATTATATACGTCTATAACGTTATATATCCTAACCTAAGGGAACCTAACATCTCGGATGTAGTATTTCACAACATTCCTGGCGGGTCGGCGCCTACTTCTCGGTGGGCACATTATATACGTCTATATCGTAATATAACCTAACCTAACCCATCTAGACCCTCGCTGGTAATGTTTTACAGAATCCCGGTCGTGTCGTCTCGTACGTCTCGGTGCGGACATTATATACGTCTATAACGTTATATATCCTAACCTAAGGGAACCTAACATCTCGGATGTAGTATTTCACAACATTCCTGGCTGGTCGGCCCCACTTCTCGGTGGGAACATTATATACGTCTATATCGTAATATAACCTAACCTAACCCATCTAGACCCTCGCTGGTAATGTTTTACAGAATCCCGGTCGTGTCGTCCCGTACGTCTCGGTGCGGACATTATATACGTCTATAACGTTATATATCCTAACCCAAGGCAACTTAACCTCTCGGATGTAGTATTTTCCAACAGTCTTGGCGGGTCGGACCCCACTTCTCGGTGGGCACATTATATACGTCTATATCGTAATATAACCTAACCTAACCCATCTAGACCCTCGCTGGTAATGTTTCACAGAATCCCGGTCGTGTCGTCTCGTACGTCTCGGTGCGGACATTATATACGTCTATAACGTTATATATCCTAACCTAAGGGAACCTAACATCTCGGATGTAGTATTTCACAACATTCCTGGCTGGTCGGCCCCACTTCTCGGTGGGAACATTATATACGTCTATATCGTAATATAACCAAACCTAACCCATCTAGACCCTCGCTGGTAATGTTTTACAGAATCCCGGTCGTGTCGTCCCGTACGTCTCGGTGCGGACATTATATACGTCTATAACGTTATATATCCTAACCTAAGGCAACTTAACCTCTCGGATGTAGTATTTTCCAACAGTCTTGGCGGGTCGGACCCTACTTCTCGGTGGGCACATTATATACGTCTACATCGTAATATAACCTAACCTAACCCATCTAGACCCTCGCTGGTAATGTTTTACAGAATCCCGGTCGTGTCGTCCCGTACGTCTCGGTGCGGACATTATATACGTCTATAACGTTATATATCCTAACCCAAGGCAACTTAACCTCTCGGATGTAGTATTTTCCCACAGTCTTGGCGGGTCGAACCCTACTTCTCGGTGGGCACATTATATACGTCTATATCGTAATATAACCTAACCTAAACCATCTAGAACCTCGCTGGTAATGTTTTACAGAATCCCGGTCGTGTCGTCTCGTACGTCTCGGTGCGGACATTATATACGTCTATAACGTTATATATCCTAACCAAAGGCAACCTAACATCTCGAATGTAGTATTTCACAACATTCCTGGCGGGTCGGCCCCATTTCTCGGTGGGAACATTATTTACGTCTATAACGTAATATAACCTAACCTAACCCATCTAGACCCTCGCTGGTAATGTTTTACAGAATCCCGGTCGTGTCGTCTCGTACGTCTCGGTGCGGATATTATATACGTCTATAACGTTATATATCCTAATCTAAGGGAACCTAACATCTCGGATGTAGTATTTCACAACATTCCTGGCGGGTCGGCCCCACTTCTCGGTGGGAACATTATATACGTTTATAACATAATATAACCTAACCTAACCCATCTAGCCCCTCGCTGGTAATGTTTTACAAAATCACAGTCGTGTCGGCCCGTACTT
Organism: Xylocopa violacea; assembly: GCA_963969225.1. Classification (NCBI taxonomy): domain Eukaryota; kingdom Metazoa; phylum Arthropoda; class Insecta; order Hymenoptera; family Apidae; genus Xylocopa; species Xylocopa violacea. Next base: position 6,019,236 of record CAXAJV010000011.1, on the reverse strand, counting down.
TTCCGTGGGGACATTATATACGTCTACAATTTTATATATCCTAACCTAAGGCAACTTAACATCTCGGATGTAGTATTTTCCAACATTCCTGGCGGGTCGGCCCCTACTTCTCGGTGGGCACATTATATACGTCTATATCGTAATATAACCTAACCTAACCCATCTAGACCCTCGCTGGTAATGTTTTACAGAATCCCGGTCGTGTCGTCTCGTACGTCTCGGTGCGGACATTATATACGTCTATAACGTTATATATCCTAACCTAAGGGAACCTAACATCTCGGATGTAGTATTTCACAACATTCCTGGCTGGTCGGCCCCACTTCTCGGTGGGAACATTATATACGTCTATATCGTAATATAACCTAACCTAACCCATCTAGACCCTCGCTGGTAATGTTTTACAGAATCCCGGTCGTGTCGTCCCGTACGTCTCGGTGCGGACATTATATACGTCTATAACGTTATATATCCTAACCCAAGGCAACTTAACCTCTCGGATGTAGTATTTTCCAACAGTCTTGGCGGGTCGGACCCCACTTCTCGGTGGGCACATTATATACGTCTATATCGTAATATAACCAAACCTAACCCATCTAGACCCTCGCTGGTAATGTTTTACAGAATCCCGGTCGTGTCGTCTCGTACGTCTCGGTGCGGACATTATATACGTCTATAACGTTATATATCCTAACCAAAGGCAACCTAACATCTCGAATGTAGTATTTCACAACATTCCTGGCGGGTCGGCCCCACTTCTCGGTGGGAACATTATTTACGTCTATAACGTAATATAACCTAACCTAACCCATCTAGACCCTCGCAGGTAATGTTTTACAAAATCCCGGTCGTGTCGGCCCGTACTTCTCCGTGGGGACATTATATACGTCTATATCGTTATATACCCTAACCTAAGGCAACCTAACATCTCGGATGTAGTATTTTCCAACATTCCTGGCGGGTCGGCCCCTACTTCTCGGTGGGCACATTATATACGTCTATATCGTAATATAACCTGACCTAACCCATCTAGACCCTCGCTGGTAATGTTTTACAGAATCCCGGTCGTGTCGTCTCGTACGTCTCCGTGCGGACATTATATACGTCTATAACGTTATATATCCTAACCTAAGGGAACCTAACATCTCGGATGTAGTATTTCACAACATTCCTGGCGGGTCGGCCCCTACTTCTCGGTGGGCACATTATATACGTCTATATCGTAATATAACCTAACCTAACCCATCTAGACCCTCGCTGGTAATGTTTTACAGAATCCCGGTCGTGTCGTCTCGTACGTCTCGGTGCGGACATTATATACGTCTATAACGTTATATATCCTAACCTAAGGGAACCTAACATCTCGGATGTAGTATTTCACAACATTCCTGGCTGGTCGGCCCCACTTCTCGGTGGGAACATTATATACGTCTATATCGTAATATAACCTAACCTAACCCATCTAGACCCTCGCTGGTAATGTTTTACAGAATCCCGGTCGTGTCGTCCCGTACGTCTCGGTGCGGACATTATATACGTCTATAACGTTATATATCCTAACCCAAGGCAACTTAACCTCTCGGATGTAGTATTTTCCAACAGTCTTGGCGGGTCGGACCCCACTTCTCGGTGGGCACATTATATACGTCTATATCGTAATATAACCTGACCTAACCCATCTAGACCCTCGCTGGTAATGTTTCACAGAATCCCGGTCGTGTCGTCTCGTACGTCTCAGTGCGGACATTATATACGTCTATAACGTTATATATCCTAACCTAAGGGAACCTAACATCTCGGATGTAGTATTTCACAAAATTCCTGTCTGGTCGGCCCCACTTCTCGGTGGGAACATTATATACGTCTATATCGTAATATAACCAAACCTAACCCATCTAGACCCTCGCTGGTAATGTTTTACAGAATCCCGGTCGTGTCGTCCCGTACGTCTCGGTGCGGACATTATATACGTCTATAACGTTATATATCCTAACCTAAGGCAACTTAACCTCTCGGATGTAGTATTTTCCAACAGTCTTGGCGGGTCGGACCCTACTTCTCGGTGGGCACATTATATACGTCTACATCGTAATATAACCTAACCTAACCCATCTAGACCCTCGCTGGTAATGTTTTACAGAATCCCGGTCGTGTCGTCCCGTACGTCTCGGTGCGGACATTATATACGTCTATAACGTTATATATCCTAACCCAAGGCAACTTAACCTCTCGGATGTAGTATTTTCCCACAGTCTTGGCGGGTCGAACCCTACTTCTCGGTGGGCACATTATATACGTCTATATCGTAATATAACCTAACCTAAACCATCTAGAACCTCGCTGGTAATGTTTTACAGAATCCCGGTCGTGTCGTCTCGTACGTCTCGGTGCGGACATTATATACGTCTATAACGTTATATATCCTAACCAAAGGCAACCTAACATCTCGAATGTAGTATTTCACAACATTCCTGGCGGGTCGGCCCCATTTCTCGGTGGGAACATTATTTACGTCTATAACGTAATATAACCTAACCTAACCCATCTAGACCCTCGCAGGTAATGTTTTACAAAATCCCGGTCGTGTCGGCCCGTACTTCTCCGTGGGGACATTATATACGTCTATATCGTTATATACCCTAACCTAAGGCAACCTAACATCTCGGATGTAGTATTTTCCAACATTCCTGGCTGGTTGGCCCCACTTCTCGGTGGGAACATTATATACGTTTATAACGTAATATAACCTAACCTAACCCATCTAGCCCCTCGCTTGTAATGTTTTACAGAATCCCGGTCGCGTCGTCCCGTACGTCCCGGTGCGGACATTATATACGTCTGTAACGTTATATATCCTAACCAAAGGCAACTTAACATCTCGGATGTAGTATTTTCCAACATTCCTGGCGGGTCGGCCCCTACTTCTCGGTGGGCACATTATATACGTCTATATCTTAATATAACCTAACCTAACCCATCTAGACCCTCGCTGGTAATGTTTTACAGAATCCCGGTCGTGTCGTCTCGTACGTCTCGGTGCGGATATTATATACGTCTATAACGTTATATATCCTAACCAAAGGCAACCTAACATCTCGAATGTAGTATTTCACAACATTCATGGCAGGTCGGCCCCACTTCTCGGTGGGAAAATTATTTACGTCTATATCGTAATATAACCTAACCTAACCCATCTAGACCCTCGCTGGTAATGTTTTACAGAATCCCGGTCGTGTCGTCCCGTACGTCTCGGTGCGGACATTATATACGTCTATAACGTTATATATCCTAACCTAAGGCAGCTTAACCTCTCGGATGTAGTATTTTCCAACAGTCTTGGCGGGTCGGACCCTACTTCTCGGTGGGCACATTATATACGTCTATATCGTAATATAACCAAACCTAACCCATCTAGACCCTCGCTGGTAATGTTTTACAGAATCCCGGTCGTGTCGTCCCGTACGTCTCGGTGCGGACATTATATACGTCTGTAACGTTATATATCCTAACCCAAGGCAACTTAACCTCTCGGATGTAGTATTTTCCAACAGTCTTGGCGGGTCGAACCCTACTTCTCGGTGGGCACATTATATACGTCTATATCGTAATATAACCTAACCTAAACCATCTAGAACCTCGCTGGTAATGTTTTACAGAATCCCGGTCGTGTCGTCTCGTACGTCTCGGTGCGGACATTATATACGTCTATAACGTAATATATCCTAACCTAAGGGAACCTAACATCTCGGATGTAGTATTTCACAACATTCCTGGAAGGTCGGCCCCACTTCTCGGTGGGAACATTATATACGTTTATAACATAATATAACCTAACCTAACCCATCTAGCCCCTCGCTGGTAATGTTTTACAGAATCCCGGTCGTGTCGGCCCGTACGTCTCGGTGCGGACATTATATACGTCTATAACGTTATATATCCTAACCTAAGGGAACCTAACATCTCGGATGTAGTATTTCACAACATTCCTGGCTGGTCGGCCCCACTTCTCGGTGGGAACATTATATACGTTTATAACGAAGTATAACCTAACCTAACCCATCTAGACCGTCGCTTGTAATGTTTTACAGAATCCCGGTCGTGTCGTCCCGTACGTCTCGGTGCGGACATTATATACGTCTATAACGTTATATATCCTAACCAAAGGCAACCTAACATCTCGAATGTAGTATTTCACAACATTCCTGGCGGGTCGGCCCCACTTCTCGGTGGGAACATTATTTACGTCTATAACGTAATATAACCTAACCTAACCCATCTAGACCCTCGCAGGTAATGTTTTACAAAATCCCGGTCGTGTCGGCCCGTACTTCTCCGTGGGGACATTATATACGTCTATATCGTTATATACCCTAACCTAAGGCAACCTAACATCTCGGATGTAGTATTTTCCAACATTCCTGGCGGGTCGGCCCCTACTTCTCGGTGGGCACATTATATACGTCTACATCGTAATATAACCTGACCTAACCCATCTAGACCCTCGCTGGTAATGTTTTACAGAATCTCGGTCGTGTCGTCTCGTACGTCTCCGTGCGGACATTATATACGTCTATAACGTTATATATCCTAACCTAAGGGAACCTAACATCTCGGATGTAGTATTTCACAACATTCCTGGCGGGTCGGCCCCTACTTCTCGGTGGGCACATTATATACGTCTATATCGTAATATAACCTAACCTAACCCATCTAGACCCTCGCTGGTAATGTTTTACAGAATCCCGGTCGTGTCGTCTCGTACGTCTCGGTGCGGATATTATATACGTCTATAACGTTATATATCCTAATCTAAGGGAACCTAACATCTCGAATGTAGTATTTCACAACATTCCTGGCGGGTCGGCCCCACTTCTCGGTGGGAACATTATATACGTTTATAACATAATATAACCTAACCTAACCCATCTAGCCCCTCGCTGGTAATGTTTTACAAAATCACAGTCGTGTCGGCCCGTACTTTTCCGTCGGGACATTATATACGTCTACAATTTTATATATCCTAACCTAAGGCAACTTAACATCTCGGATGTAGTATTTTCCAACATTCCTGGCGGGTCGGCCCCTACTTCTCGGTGGGCACATTATATACGTCTATATCGTAATATAACCTAACCTAACCCATCTAGACCCTCGCTGGTAATGTTTTACAGAATCCCGGTCGTGTCGTCTCGTACGTCTCGGTGCGGACATTATATACGTCTATAACGTTATATATCCTAACCTAAGGGAACCTAACATCTCGGATGTAGTATTTCACAACATTCCTGGCTGGTCGGCCCCACTTCTCGGTGGGAACATTATATACGTCTATATCGTAATATAACCTAACCTAACCCATCTAGACCCTCGCTGGTAATGTTTTACAGAATCCCGGTCGTGTCGTCCCGTACGTCTCGGTGCGGACATTATATACGTCTATAACGTTATATATCCTAACCCAAGGCAACTTAACCTCTCGGATGTAGTATTTTCCAACAGTCTTGGCGGGTCGGACCCCACTTCTCGGTGGGCACATTATATACGTCTATATCGTAATATAACCAAACCTAACCCATCTAGACCCTCGCTGGTAATGTTTTACAGAATCCCGGTCGTGTCGTCCCGTACGTCTCGGTGCGGACATTATATACGTCTGTAACGTTATATATCCTAACCCAAGGCAACTTAACCTCTCGGATGTAGTATTTTCCAACAGTCTTGGCGGGTCGAACCCTACTTCTCGGTGGGCACATTATATACGTCTATATCGTAATATAACCTAACCTAAACCATCTAGAACCTCGCTGGTAATGTTTTACAGAATCCCGGTCGTGTCGTCTCGTACGTCTCGGTGCGGACATTATATACGTCTATAACGTTATATATCCTAACCTAAGGGAACCTAACATCTCGGATGTAGTATTTCACAACATTCCTGGAAGGTCGGCCCCACTTCTCGGTGGGAACATTATATACGTTTATAACATAATATAACCTAACCTAACCCATCTAGCCCCTCGCTGGTAATGTTTTACAGAATCCCGGTCGTGTCGGCCCGTACGTCTCGGTGCGGACATTATATACGTCTATAACGTTATATATCCTAACCTAAGGGAACCTAACATCTCGGATGTAGTATTTCACAACATTCCTGGCTGGTCGGCCCCACTTCTCGGTGGGAACATTATATACGTTTATAACGAAGTATAACCTAACCTAACCCATCTAGACCGTCGCTTGTAATGTTTTACAGAATCCCGGTCGTGTCGTCCCGTACGTCTCGGTGCGGACATTATATACGTCTATAACGTTATATATCCTAACCAAAGGCAACCTAACATCTCGAATGTAGTATTTCACAACATTCCTGGCGGGTCGGCCCCACTTCTCGGTGGGAACATTATTTACGTCTATAACGTAATATAACCTAACCTAACCCATCTAGACCCTCGCAGGTAATGTTTTACAAAATCCCGGTCGTGTCGGCCCGTACTTCTCCGTGGGGACATTATATACGTCTATATCGTTATATATCCTAACCTAAGGCAACCTAACATCTCGGATGTAGTATTTTCCAACATTCCTGGCGGGTCGGCCCCTACTTCTCGGTGGGCACATTATATTCGTCTATATCGTAATATAACCTGACCTAACCCATCTAGACCCTCGCTGGTAATGTTTTACAGAATCCCGTTCGTGTCGTCTCGTACGTCTCCGTGCGGACATTATACACGTCTATAACGTTATATATCCTAACCTAAGGGAACCTAACATCTCGGATGTAGTATTTCACAACATTCCTGGCGGGTCGGCCCCTACTTCTCGGTGGGCACATTATATACGTCTATATCGTAATATAACCTAACCTAACCCATCTAGACCCTCGCTGGTAATGTTTTACAGAATCCCGGTCGTGTCGTCTCGTACGTCTCGGTGCGGATATTATATACGTCTATAACGTTATATATCCTAATCTAAGGGAACCTAACGTCTCGAATGTAGTATTTCACAACATTCCCGGCGGGTCGGCCCCACTTCTCGGTGGGAACATTATATACGTTTATAACATAATATAACCTAACCTAAACCATCTAGCCCCTCGATGGTAATGTTTTACAAAATCACAGTCGTGTCGGCCCGTACTTTTCCGTGGGGACATTATATACGTCTACAATTTTATATATCCTAACCTAAGGCAACTTAACATCTCGGATGTAGTATTTTCCAACATTCCTGGCGGGTCGGCCCCTACTTCTCGGTGGGCACATTATATACGTCTATATCGTAATATAACCTAACCTAACCCATCTAGACCCTCGCTGGTAATGTTTCACAGAATCCCGGTCGTGTCGTCTCGTACGTCTCGGTGCGGACATTATATACGTCTATAACGTTATATATCCTAACCTAAGGGAACCTAACATCTCGGATGTAGTATTTCACAACATTCCTGGCTGGTCGGCCCCACTTCTCGGTGGGAACATTATATACGTCTATATCGTAATATAACCAAACCTAACCCATCTAGACCCACGCTGGTAATGTTTTACAGAATCCCGGTCGTGTCGTCCCGTACGTCTCGGTGCGGACATTATATACGTCTATAACGTTATATATCCTAACCTAAGGCAACTTAACCTCTCGGATGTAGTATTTTCCAACAGTCTTGGCGGGTCGGACCCTACTTCTCGGTGGGCACATTATATACGTCTATATCGTAATATAACCTAACCTAACCCATCTAGACCCTCGCTGGTAATGTTTTACAGAATCCCGGTCGTGTCGTCCCGTACGTCTCGGTGCGGACATTATATACGTCTATAACGTTATATATCCTAACCCAAGGCAACTTAACCTCTCGGATGTAGTATTTTCCCACAGTCTTGGCGGGTCGAAACCTACTTCTCGGTGGGCACATTATATACGTCTATATCGTAATATAACCTAACCTAAACCATCTAGAACCTCGCTGGTAATGTTTTACAGAATCCCGGTCGTGTCGTCTCGTACGTCTCGGTGCGGACATTATATACGTCTATAACGTTATATATCCTAACCAAAGGCAACCTAACATCTCGAATGTAGTATTTCACAACATTCCTGGCGGGTCGGCCCCATTTCTCGGTGGGAACATTATTTACGTCTATAACGTAATATAACCTAACCTAACCCATCTAGACCCTCGCAGGTAATGTTTTACAAAATCCCGGTCGTGTCGGCCCGTACTTCTCGGTGGGGACATTATTTACGTCTATAACGTTATATATCCTAACCTAAGGGAACCTATCATCTCGGATGTAGTATTTCACAACATTCCTGGCTGGTTGGCCCCACTTCTCGGTGGGAACATTATATACGTTTATAACGTAATATAACCTAACCTAACCCATCTAGCCCCTCGCTTGTAATGTTTTACAGAATCCCGGTCGCGTCGTCCCGTACGTCCCGGTGCGGACATTATATACGTCTGTAACGTTATATATCCTAACCAAAGGCAACTTAACATCTCGGATGTAGTATTTTCCAACATTCCTGGCGGGTCGGCCCCTACTTCTCGGTGGGCACATTATATACGTCTATATCGTAATATAACCTAACCTAACCCATCTAGACCCTCGCTGGTAATGTTTTACAGAATCCCGGTCGTGTCGTCTCGTACGTCTCGGTGCGGATATTATATACGTCTATAACGTTATATATCCTAACCAAAGGCAACCTAACATCTCGAATGTAGTATTTCACAACATTCATGGCAGGTCGGCCCCACTTCTCGGTGGGAAAATTATTTACGTCTATATCGTAATATAACCTAACCTAACCCATCTAGTCCCTCGCTGGTAATGTTTTACAGAATCCCGGTCGTGTCGTCCCGTACGTCTCGGTGCGGACATTATATACGTCTATAACGTTATATATCCTAACCTAAGGCAGCTTAACCTCTCGGATGTAGTATTTTCCAACAGTCTTGGCGGGTCGGACCCTACTTCTCGGTGGGCACATTATATACGTCTATATCGTAATATAACCAAACCTAACCCATCTAGACCCTCGCTGGTAATGTTTTACAGAATCCCGGTCGTGTCGTCCCGTACGTCTCGGTGCGGACATTATATACGTCTGTAACGTTATATATCCTAACCCAAGGCAACTTAACCTCTCGGATGTAGTATTTTCCAACAGTCTTGGCGGGTCGAACCCTACTTCTCGGTGGGCACATTATATACGTCTATATCGTAATATAACCTAACCTAAACCATCTAGAACCTCGCTGGTAATGTTTTACAGAATCCCGGTCGTGTCGTCTCGTACGTCTCGGTGCGGACATTATATACGTCTATAACGTTATATATCCTAACCTAAGGGAACCTAACATCTCGGATGTAGTATTTCACAACATTCCTGGAAGGTCGGCCCCACTTCTCGGTGGGAACATTATATACGTTTATAACATAATATAACCTAACCTAACCCATCTAGCCCCTCGCTGGTAATGTTTTACAGAATCCCGGTCGTGTCGGCCCGTACGTCTCGGTGCGGACATTATATACGTCTATAACGTTATATATCCTAACCTAAGGGAACCTAACATCTCGGATGTAGTATTTCACAACATTCCTGGCTGGTCGGCCCCACTTCTCGGTGGGAACATTATATACGTTTATAACGAAGTATAACCTAACCTAACCCATCTAGACCGTCGCTTGTAATGTTTTACAGAATCCCGGTCGTGTCGTGCCGTACGTCTCGGTGCGGACATTATATACGTCTATAACGTTATATATCCTAACCAAAGGCAACCTAACATCTCGAATGTAGTATTTCACAACATTCCTGGCGGGTCGGCCCCACTTCTCGGTGGGAACATTATTTACGTCTATAACGTAATATAACCTAACCTAACCCATCTAGACCCTCGCAGGTAATGTTTTACAAAATCCCGGTCGTGTCGGCCCGTACTTCTCCGTGGGGACATTATATACGTCTATATCGTTATATACCCTAACCTAAGGCAACCTAACATCTCGGATGTAGTATTTTCCAACATTCCTGGCGGGTCGGCCCCTACTTCTCGGTGGGCACATTATATACGTCTATATCGTAATATAACCTGACCTAACCCATCTAGACCCTCGCTGGTAATGTTTTACAGAATCCCGGTCGTGTCGTCTCGTACGTCTCCGTGCGGACATTATATACGTCTATAACGTTATATATCCTAACCTAAGGGAACCTAACATCTCGGATGTAGTATTTCACAACATTCCTGGCGGGTCGGCCCCTACTTCTCGGTGGGCACATTATATACGTCTATATCGTAATATAACCTAACCTAACCCATCTAGACCCTCGCTGGTAATGTTTTACAGAATCCCGGTCGTGTCGTCTCGTACGTCTCGTTGCGGATATTATATACGTCTATAACGTTATATATCCTAATCTAAGGGAACCTAACATCTCGAATGTAGTATTTCACAACATTCCTGGCGGGTCGGCCCCACTTCTCGGTGGGAACATTATATACGTTTATAACATAATATAACCTAACCTAACCCATCTAGCCCCTCGCTGGTAATGTTTTACAAAATCACAGTCGTGTCGGCCCGTACTTTTCCGTGGGGACATTATATACGTCTACAATTTTATATATCCTAACCTAAGGCAACTTAACATCTCGGATGTAGTATTTTCCAACATTCCTGGCGGGTCGGCCCCTACTTCTCGGTGGGCACATTATATACGTCTATATCGTAATATAACCTAACCTAACCCATCTAGACCCTCGCTGGTAATGTTTTACAGAATCCCGGTCGTGTCGTCCCGTACGTCTCGGTGCGGACATTATATACGTCTATAACGTTATATATCCTAACCCAAGGCAACTTAACCTCTCGGATGTAGTATTTTCCCACAGTCTTGGCGGGTCGAACCCTACTTCTCGGTGGGCACATTATATACGTCTATATCGTAATATAACCTAACCTAAACCATCTAGAACCTCGCTGGTAATGTTTTACAGAATCCCGGTCGTGTCGTCTCGTACGTCTCGGTGCGGACATTATATACGTCTATAACGTTATATATCCTAACCAAAGGCAACCTAACATCTCGAATGTAGTATTTCACAACATTCCTGGCGGGTCGGCCCCATTTCTCGGTGGGAACATTATTTACGTCTATAACGTAATATAACCTAACCTAACCCATCTAGACCCTCGCAGGTAATGTTTTACAAAATCCCGGTCGTGTCGGCCCGTACTTCTCGGTGGGGACATTATTTACGTCTATAACGTTATATATCCTAACCTAAGGGAACCTATCATCTCGGATGTAGTATTTCACAACATTCCTGGCTGGTTGGCCCCACTTCTCGGTGGGAACATTATATACGTTTATAACGTAATATAACCTAACCTAACCCATCTAGCCCCTCGCTTGTAATGTTTTACAGAATCCCGGTCGCGTCGTCCCGTACGTCCCGGTGCGGACATTATATACGTCTGTAACGTTATGTATCCTAACCAAAGGCAACTTAACATCTCGGATGTAGTATTTTCCAACATTCCTGGCGGGTCGGCCCCTACTTCTCGGTGGGCACATTATATACGTCTATATCGTAATATAACCTAACCTAACCCATCTAGACCCTCGCTGGTAATGTTTTACAGAATCCCGGTCGTGTCGTCTCGTACGTCTCGGTGCGGATATTATATACGTCTATAACGTTATATATCCTAACCAAAGGCAACCTAACATCTCGAATGTAGTATTTCACAACATTCATGGCAGGTCGGCCCCACTTCTCGGTGGGAAAATTATTTACGTCTATATCGTAATATAACCTAACCTAACCCATCTAGTCCCTCGCTGGTAATGTTTTACAGAATCCCGGTCGTGTCGTCCCGTACGTCTCGGTGCGGACATTATATACGTCTATAACGTTATATATCCTAACCTAAGGCAGCTTAACCTCTCGGATGTAGTATTTTCCAACAGTCTTGGCGGGTCGGACCCTACTTCTCGGTGGGCACATTATATACGTCTATATCGTAATATAACCAAACCTAACCCATCTAGACCCTCGCTGGTAATGTTTTACAGAATCCCGGTCGTGTCGTCCCGTACGTCTCGGTGCGGACATTATATACGTCTGTAACGTTATATATCCTAACCCAAGGCAACTTAACCTCTCGGATGTAGTATTTTCCAACAGTCTTGGCGGGTCGAACCCTACTTCTCGGTGGGCACATTATATACGTCTATATCGTAATATAACCTAACCTAAACCATCTAGAACCTCGCTGGTAATGTTTTACAGAATCCCGGTCGTGTCGTCTCGTACGTCTCGGTGCGGACATTATATACGTCTATAACGTTATATATCCTAACCTAAGGGAACCTAACATCTCGGATGTAGTATTTCACAACATTCCTGGAAGGTCGGCCCCACTTCTCGGTGGGAACATTATATACGTTTATAACATAATATAACCTAACCTAACCCATCTAGCCCCTCGCTGGTAATGTTTTACAGAATCCCGGTCGTGTCGGCCCGTACGTCTCGGTGCGGACATTATATACGTCTATAACGTTATATATCCTAACCTAAGGGAACCTAACATCTCGGATGTAGTATTTCACAACATTCCTGGCTGGTCGGCCCCACTTCTCGGTGGGAACATTATATACGTTTATAACGAAGTATAACCTAACCTAACCCATCTAGACCGTCGCTTGTAATGTTTTACAGAATCCCGGTCGTGTCGTGCCGTACGTCTCGGTGCGGACATTATATACGTCTATAACGTTATATATCCTAACCAAAGGCAACCTAACATCTCGAATGTAGTATTTCACAACATTCCTGGCGGGTCGGCCCCACTTCTCGGTGGGAACATTATTTACGTCTATAACGTAATATAACCTAACCTAACCCATCTAGACCCTCGCAGGTAATGTTTTACAAAATCCCGGTCGTGTCGGCCCGTACTTCTCCGTGGGGACATTATATACGTCTATATCGTTATATACCCTAACCTAAGGCAACCTAACATCTCGGATGTAGTATTTTCCAACATTCCTGGCGGGTCGGCCCCTACTTCTCGGTGGGCACATTATATACGTCTATATCGTAATATAACCTGACCTAACCCATCTAGACCCTCGCTGGTAATGTTTTACAGAATCCCGGTCGTGTCGTCTCGTACGTCTCCGTGCGGACATTATATACGTCTATAACGTTATATATCCTAACCTAAGGGAACCTAACATCTCGGATGTAGTATTTCACAACATTCCTGGCGGGTCGGCCCCTACTTCTCGGTGGGCACATTATATACGTCTATATCGTAATATAACCTAACCTAACCCATCTAGACCCTCGCTGGTAATGTTTTACAGAATCCCGGTCGTGTCGTCTCGTACGTCTCGGTGCGGATATTATATACGTCTATAACGTTATATATCCTAATCTAAGGGAACCTAACATCTCGAATGTAGTATTTCACAACATTCCTGGCGGGTCGGCCCCACTTCTCGGTGGGAACATTATATACGTTTATAACATAATATAACCTAACCTAACCCATCTAGCCCCTCGCTGGTAATGTTTTACAAAATCACAGTCGTGTCGGCCCGTACTTTTCCGTGGGGACATTATATACGTCTACAATTTTATATATCCTAACCTAAGGCAACTTAACATCTCGGATGTAGTATTTTCCAACATTCCTGGCGGGTCGGCCCCTACTTCTCGGTGGGCACATTATATACGTCTATATCGTAATATAACCTAACCTAACCCATCTAGACCCTCGCTGGTAATGTTTTACAGAATCCCGGTCGTGTCGTCTCGTACGTCTCGGTGCGGACATTATATACGTCTATAACGTTATATATCCTAACCTAAGGGAACCTAACATCTCGGATGTAGTATTTCACAACATTCCTGGCTGGTCGGCCCCACTTCTCGGTGGGAACATTATATACGTCTATATCGTAATATAACCTAACCTAACCCATCTAGACCCTCGCTGGTAATGTTTTACAGAATCCCGGTCGTGTCGTCCCGTACGTCTCGGTGCGGACATTATATACGTCTATAACGTTATATATCCTAACCCAAGGCAACTTAACCTCTCGGATGTAGTATTTTCCAACAGTCTTGGCGGGTCGGACCCCACTTCTCGGTGGGCACATTATATACGTCTATATCGTAATATAACCTAACCTAACCCATCTAGACCCTCGCTGGTAATGTTTCACAGAATCCCGGTCGTGTCGTCTCGTACGTCTCGGAGCGGACATTATATACGTCTATAACGTTATATATCCTAACCTAAGGGAACCTAACATCTCGGATGTAGTATTTCACAACATTCCTGGCTGGTCGGCCCCACTTCTCGGTGGGAACATTATATACGTCTATATCGTAATATAACCAAACCTAACCCATCTAGACCCTCGCTGGTAATGTTTTACAGAATCCCGGTCGTGTCGTCCCGTACGTCTCGGTGCGGACATTATATACGTCTATAACGTTATATATCCTAACCTAAGGCAACTTAACCTCTCGGATGTAGTATTTTCCAACAGTCTTGGCGGGTCGGACCCTACTTCTCGGTGGGCACATTATATACGTCTACATCGTAATATAACCTAACCTAACCCATCTAGACCCTCGCTGGTAATGTTTTACAGAATCCCGGTCGTGTCGTCCCGTACGTCTCGGTGCGGACATTATATACGTCTATAACGTTATATATCCTAACCCAAGGCAACTTAACCTCTCGGATGTAGTATTTTCCCACAGTCTTGGCGGGTCGAACCCTACTTCTCGGTGGGCACATTATATACGTCTATATCGTAATATAACCTAACCTAAACCATCTAGAACCTCGCTGGTAATGTTTTACAGAATCCCGGTCGTGTCGTCTCGTACGTCTCGGTGCGGACATTATATACGTCTATAACGTTATATATCCTAACCAAAGGCAACCTAACATCTCGAATGTAGTATTTCACAACATTCCTGGCGGGTCGGCCCCATTTCTCGGTGGGAACATTATTTACGTCTATAACGTAATATAACCTAACCTAACCCATCTAGACCCTCGCTGGTAATGTTTTACAGAATCCCGGTCGTGTCGTCTCGTACGTCTCGGTGCGGATATTATATACGTCTATAACGTTATATATCCTAATCTAAGGGAACCTAACATCTCGGATGTAGTATTTCACAACATTCCTGGCGGGTCGGCCCCACTTCTCGGTGGGAACATTATATACGTTTATAACATAATATAACCTAACCTAACCCATCTAGCCCCTCGCTGGTAATGTTTTACAAAATCACAGTCGTGTCGGCCCGTACTTTTCCGTGGGGACATTATATACGTCTACAATTTTATATATCCTCACCTAAGGCAACTTAACATCTCGGATGTTGTATTTTCCAACATTCCTGGCGGGTCGGCCCCTACTTCTCGGTGGGCACATTATATACGTCTATATCGTAATATAACCTAACCTAACCCATCTAGACCCTCGCTGGTAATGTTTTACAGAATCCCGGTCGTGTCGTCTCGTACGTCTCGGTGCGGACATTATATACGTCTATAACGTTATATATCCTAACCTAAGGGAACCTAACATCTCGGATGTAGTATTTCACAACATTCCTGGCTGGTCGGCCCCACTTCTCGGTGGGAACATTATATACGTCTATATCGTAATATAACCTAACCTAACCCATCTAGACCCTCGCTGGTAATGTTTTACAGAATCCCGGTCGTGTCGTCCCGTACGTCTCGGTGCGGACATTATATACGTCTATAACGTTATATATCCTAACCCAAGGCAACTTAACCTCTCGGATGTAGTATTTTCCAACAGTCTTGGCGGGTCGGACCCCACTTCTCGGTGGGCACATTATATACGTCTGTAACGTAATATAACCTAACCTAAACCATCTAGAACCTCGCTGGTAATGTTTTACAAAATCACAGTCGTGTCGGCCCGTACTTTTCCGTGGGGACATTATATACGTCTATAATTTTATATATCCTAACCTAAGGCAACTTAACATCTCGGATGTAGTATTTTCCAACATTCCTGGCGGGACGGCCCCTACTTCTCGGTGGGCACATTATATACGTCTATATCGTAATATAACCTAACCTAACCCATCTAGACCCTCGCTGGTAATGTTTCACAGAATCCCGGTCGTGTCGTCTCGTACGTCTCGGTGCGGACATTATATACGTCTATAACGTTATATATCCTAACCTAAGGGAACCTAACATCTCGGATGTAGTATTTCACAACATTCCTGGCTGGTCGGCCCCACTTCTCGGTGGGAACATTATATACGTCTATATCGTAATATAACCAAACCTAACCCATCTAGACCCTCGCTGGTAATGTTTTACAGAATCCCGGTCGTGTCGTCCCGTACGTCTCGGTGCGGACATTATATACGTCTATAACGTTATATATCCTAACCCAAGGTAACTTAATCTCTCGGATGTAGTATTTTCCAACAGTCTTGGCGGGTCGAACCCTACTTCTCGGTGGGCACATTATATACGTCTATATCGTAATATAACCTAACCTAAACCATCTAGAACCTCGCTGGTAATGTTTTACAGAATCCCGGTCGTGTCGTCTCGTACGTCTCGGTGCGGACATTATATACGTCTATAACGTTATATATCCTAACCTAAGGGAACCTAACATCTCGGATGTAGTATATCACAACATTCCTGGAGGGTCGGCCCCACTTCTCGGTGGGAACATTATATACGTTTATAACATAATATAACCTAACCTAACCCATCTAGCCCCTCGCTGGTAATGTTTTACAGAATCCCGGTCGTGTCGTCCCGTACGTCTCGGTGCGGACATTATATACGTCTATAACGTTATATATCCTAACCAAAGGCAACCTAACATCTCGAATGTAGTATTTCACAACATTCCTGGCGGGGCGGCCCCACTTCTCGGTGGGAACATTATTTACGTCTATAACGTAATATAACCTAACCTAACCCATCTAGACCCTCGCAGGTAATGTTTTACAAAATCCCGGTCGTGTCGGCCCGTACTTCTCCGTGGGGACATTATATACGTCTATATCGTTATATATCCTAACCTAAGGCAACCTAACATCTCGGATGTAGTATTTTCCAACATTCATGGCGGGTCGGCCCCTGTCTTCTCGGTGGGCACATTATATACGTCTATATCGTAATATAACCTAACCTAACCCATCTAGACCCTCGCTGGTAATGTTTTACAGAATCCCGGTCGTGTCGTCCCGTACGTCTCGGTGCGGACATTATATACGTCTATAACGTTATATATCCTAACCCAAGGCAACTTAACCTCTCGGATGTAGTATTTTCCAACAGTCTTGGCGGGTCGGACCCCACTTCTCGGTGGGCACATTATATACGTCTATATCGTAATATAACCTAACCTAAACCATCTAGAACCTCGCTGGTAATGTTTTACAGAATCCCGGTCGTGTCGTCTCGTACGTCTCGGTGCGGACATTATATACGTCTATAACGTTATATATCCTAACCAAAGGCAACCTAACATCTCGAATGTAGTATTTCACAACATTCCTGGCGGGTCGGCCCCATTTCTCGGTGGGAACATTATTTACGTCTATAACGTAATATAACCTAACCTAACCCATCTAGACCCTCGCTGGTAATGTTTTACAGAATCCCGGTCGTGTCGTCTCGTACGTCTCGGTGCGGATATTATATACGTCTATAACGTTATATATCCTAATCTAAGGGAACCTAACATCTCGGATGTAGTATTTCACAACATTCCTGGCGGGTCGGCCCCACTTCTCGGTGGGAACATTATATACGTTTATAACATAATATAACCTAACCTAACCCATCTAGCCCCTCGCTGGTAATGTTTTACAAAATCACAGTCGTGTCGGCCCGTACTTTTCCGTGGGGACATTATATACGTCTACAATTTTATATATCCTAACCTAAGGCAACTTAACATCTCGGATGTAGTATTTTCCAACATTCCTGGCGGGTCGGCCCCTACTTCTCGGTGGGCACATTATATACGTCTATATCGTAATATAACCTAACCTAACCCATCTAGACCCTCGCTGGTAATGTTTTACAGAATCCCGGTCGTGTCGTCCCGTACGTCTCGGTGCGGACTTTATATACGTCTATAACGTTATATATCCTAACCCAAGGCAACTTAACCTCTCGGATGTAGTATTTTCCAACAGTCTTGGCGGGTCGGACCCCACTTCTCGGTGGGCACATTATATACGTCTATAACGTAATATAACCTAACCTAAACCATCTAGAACCTCGCTGGTAATGTTTTACAAAATCACAGTCGTGTCGGCCCGTACTTTTCCGTGGGAACATTATATACGTCTATAATTTTATATATCCTAACCTAAGGCAACTTAACATCTCGGATGTAGTATTTTCCAACATTCCTGGCGGGACGGCCCCTACTTCTCGGTGGGCACATTATATACGTCTATATCGTAATATAACCTAACCTAACCCATCTAGACCCTCGCTGGTAATGTTTCACAGAATCCCGGTCGTGTCGTCTCGTACGTCTCGGTGCGGACATTATATACGTCTATAACGTTATATATCCTAACCTAAGGGAACCTAACATCTCGGATGTAGTATTTCACAACATTCCTGGCTGGTCGGCCCCACTTCTCGGTGGGAACATTATATACGTCTATATCGTAATATAACCAAACCTAACCCATCTAGACCCTCGCTGGTAATGTTTTACAGAATCCCGGTCGTGTCGTCCCGTACGTCTCGGTGCGGACATTATATACGTCTATAACGTTATATATCCTAACCCAAGGCAACTTAATCTCTCGGATGTAGTATTTTCCAACAGTCTTGGCGGGTCGAACCCTACTTCTCGGTGGGCACATTATATACGTCTATATCGTAATATAACCTAACCTAAACCATCTAGAACCTCGCTGGTAATGTTTTACAGAATCCCGGTCGTGTCGGCCCGTACTTCTCCGTGGGGACATTATATACGTCTATATCGTTATATATCCTAACCTAAGGCAACCTAACATCTCGGATGTAGTATTTTCCAACATTCATGGCGGGTCGGCCCCTACTTCTCGGTGGGCACATTATATACGTCTATATCGTAATATAACCTAACCTAACCCATCTAGACCCTCGCTGGTAATGTTTTACAAAATCCCGGGCGTGTCGGCCCGTACTTCTCCGTGGGGACATTATATACGTCTATATCGTTATATATCCTAACCTAAGGCAACCTAACATCTCGGATGTAGTATTTTCCAACATTCATGGCGGGTCGGCCCCTACTTCTCGGTGGGCACATTATATACGTCTATATCGTAATATAACCTAACCTAACCCATCTAGACCCTCGCTGGTAATGTTTTACAGAATCCCGGTCGTGTCGTCCCGTACGTCTCGGTGCGGACATTATATACGTCTATAACGTTATATATCCTAACCCAAGGCAACTTAACCTCTCGGATGTAGTATTTTCCAACAGTCTTGGCGGGTCGGACCCTACTTCTCGGTGGGCACATTATATACGTCTATATCGTAATATAACCTAACCTAAACCATCTAGAACCTCGCTGGTAATGCTTTACAGAATCCCGGTCGTGTCATCTCGTACGTCTCGGTGCGGACATTATATACGTCTATAACGTTATATATCCTAACCTAAGGCAGCTTATCCTCTCGAATGTAGTATTTTCCAACAGTCTTGGCGGGTCGGACCCTACTTCTCGGTGGGCACATTATATACGTCTATATCGTAATATAACCTAACCTAACCCATCTAGACCCTCGCTGGTAATGTTTTACAGAATCCCGGTCGTGTCGTCCCGTACGTCTCGGTGCGGACATTATATACGTCTATAACGTTATATATCCTAACCCAAGGCAACTTAACCTCTCGGATGTAGTATTTTCCAACAGTCTTGCCGGGTCGGACCCTACTTCTCGGTGGGCACATTATATACGTCTATATCGTAATATAACCTAACCTAAACCTTCTAGAACCTCGCTGGTAATGCTTTGCAGAATCCCGGTCGTGTCGTCTCGTACGTCTCGGTGCGGACATTATATATGTCTATAACGTTATATATCCTAACCTAAGGGAACCTAACATCTCGGATGTAGTATTTCACAACATTCCTGGCGGGTCGGCCCCACTTCTCGGTGGGAACATT
The DNA here is from genome assembly GCA_963969225.1 of Xylocopa violacea. NCBI lineage: Eukaryota > Metazoa > Arthropoda > Insecta > Hymenoptera > Apidae > Xylocopa > Xylocopa violacea. Next base: position 5,998,973 of record CAXAJV010000011.1, on the reverse strand, counting down.
ATATACGTTTATAACATAATATAACCTAACCTAACCCATCTAGCCCCTCGCTGGTAATGTTTTACAGAATCCCGGTCGTGTCGGCCCGTACGTCTCGGTGCGGACATTATATACGTCTATAACGTTATATATCCTAACCTAAGGGAACCTAACATCTCGGATGTAGTATTTCACAACATTCCTGGCTGGTCGGCCCCACTTCTCGGTGGGAACATTATATACGTTTATAACGAAGTATAACCTAACCTAACCCATCTAGACCCTCGCTTGTAATGTTTTACAGAATCCCGGTCGTGTCGTCCCGTACGTCTCGGTGCGGACATTATATACGTCTATAACGTTATATATCCTAACCAAAGGCAACCTAACATCTCGAATGTAGTATTTCACAACATTCCTGGCGGGTCGGCCCCACTTCTCGGTGGGAACATTATTTACGTCTATAACGTAATATAACCTAACCTAACCCATCTAGACCCTCGCAGGTAATGTTTTACAAAATCCCGGTCGTGTCGGCCCGTACTTCTCCGTGGGGACATTATATACGTCTATATCGTTATATATCCTAACCTAAGGCAACCTAACATCTCGGATGTAGTATTTTCCAACATTCATGGCGGGTCGGCCCCTACTTCTCGGTGGGCACATTATATACGTCTATATCGTAATATAACCTAACCTAACCCATCTAGACCCTCGCTGGTAATGTTTTACAAAATCCCGGGCGTGTCGGCCCGTACTTCTCCGTGGGGACATTATATACGTCTATATCGTTATATATCCTAACCTAAGGGAACCTAACATCTCGGATGTAGTATTTCACAACATTCCTGCCTGGTCGGCCCCACTTCTCGGTGGGAACATTATATACGTCTATATCGTAATATAACCTACCCTAACCCATCTAGACCCTCGCTGGTAATGTTTTACAGTATCCCGGTCGTGTCGTCCCGTACGTCTCGGTGCGGACATTATATACGTCTATAACGTTATATATCCTAACCTAAGGCAACTTAACATCTCGGATGTAGTATTTTCCAACATTCCTGGCGGGTCGGACCCTACTTCTCGGTGGGCACATTATATACGTCTATAACGTAATATAACCTAACCTAAACCATCTAGAACCTCGCTGGTAATGTTTTACAAAATCACAGTCGTGTCGGCCCGTACTTTTCCGTGGGGACATTATATACGTCTATAACGTTATATATCCTAACCTATGGGAACCTAACATCTCGGATGTAGTATTTCACAACATTCCTGGCTGGTCGGCCCCACTTCTCGGGGGGAACATTATATACGTCTATATCGTAATATAACCAAACCTAACCCATCTAGACCCTCGCTGGTAATGTTTTACAGAATCCCGGTCGTGTCGTCCCGTACGTCTCGGTGCGGACATTATATACGTCTATAACGTTATATATCCTAACCTAAGGGAACCTAACATCTCGGATGTAGTATTTCACAACATTCCTGGAGGGTCGGCCCCACTTCTCGGTGGGAACATTATATACGTTTATAACATAATATAACCTAACCTAACCCATCTAGCCCCTCGCTGGTAATGTTTTACAGAATCCCGGTCGTGTCGGCACGTACGTCTCGGTGCGGACATTATATACGTCTATAACGTTATATATCCTAACCTAAGGGAACCTAACATCTCGGATGTAGTATTTCACAACATTCCTGGCTGGTCGGCCCCACTTCTCGGTGGGAACATTATATACGTTTATAACGAAGTATAACCTAACCTAACCCATCTAGACCCTCGCTTGTAATGTTTTACAGAATCCCGGTCGTGTCGTCCCGTACGTCTCGGTGCGGACATTATATACGTCTATAACGTTATATATCCTAACCAAAGGCAACCTAACATCTCGAATGTAGTATTTCACAACATTCCTGGCGGGGCGGCCTCACTTCTCGGTGGGAACATTATTTACGTCTATAACGTAATATAACCTAACCTAACCCATCTAGACCCTCGCAGGTAATGTTTTACAAAATCCCGGTCGTGTCGGCCCGTACTTCTCCGTGGGGACATTATATACGTCTATATCGTTATATATCCTAACCTAAGGCAACCTAACATCTCGGATGTAGTATTTTCCAACATTCATGGCGGGTCGGCCCCTACTTCTCGGTGGGCACATTATATACGTCTATATCGTAATATAACCTAACCTAACCCATCTAGACCCTCGCTGGTAATGTTTTACAAAATCCCGGGCGTGTCGGCCCGTACTTCTCCGTGGGGACATTATATACGTCTATATCGTTATATATCCTAACCTAAGGCAACCTAACATCTCGGATGTAGTATTTTCCAACATTCATGGCGGGTCGGCCCCTACTTCTCGGTGGGCACATTATATACGTCTATATCGTAATATAACCTAACCTAACCCATCTAGACCCTCGCTGGTAATGTTTTACAAAATCCCGGGCGTGTCGGCCCGTACTTCTCCGTGGGGACATTATATACGTCTATAACGTTATATATCCTAACCTAAGGGAACCTAACATCTCGGATGTAGTATTTCACAACATTCCTGGCTGGTCGGCCCCACTTCTCGGTGGGAACATTATATACGTTTATAACGAAGTATAACCTAACCTAACCCATCTAGACCCTCGCTTGTAATGTTTTACAGAATCCCGGTCGTGTCGTCCCGTACGTCTCGGTGCGGACATTATATACGTCTATAACGTTATATATCCTAACCAAAGGCAACCTAACATCTCGAATGTAGTATTTCACAACATTCCTGGCGGGGCGGCCCCACTTCTCGGTGGGAACATTATTTACGTCTATAACGTAATATAACCTAACCTAACCCATCTAGACCCTCGCAGGTAATGTTTTACAAAATCCCGGTCGTGTCGGCCCGTACTTCTCCGTGGGGACATTATATACGTCTATATCGTTATATATCCTAACCTAAGGCAACCTAACATCTCGGATGTAGTATTTTCCAACATTCATGGCGGGTCGGCCCCTACTTCTCGGTGGGCACATTATATACGTCTATATCGTAATATAACCTAACCTAACCCATCTAGACCCTCGCTGGTAATGTTTTACAAAATCCCGGGCGTGTCGGCCCGTACTTCTCCGTGGGGACATTATATACGTCTATATCGTTATATATCCTAACCTAAGGCAACCTAACATCTCGGATGTAGTATTTTCCAACATTCATGGCGGGTCGGCCCCTACTTCTCGGTGGGCACATTATATACGTCTATATCGTAATATAACCTAACCTAACCCATCTAGACCCTCGCTGGTAATGTTTTACAAAATCCCGGGCGTGTCGGCCCGTACTTCTCCGTGGGGACATTATATACGTCTATATCGTTATATATCCTAACCTAAGGCAACCTAACATCTCGGATGTAGTATTTTCCAACATTCATGGCGGGTCGGCCCCTACTTCTCGGTGGGCACATTATATACGTCTATATCGTAATATAACCTAACCTAACCCATCTAGACCCTCGCTGGTAATGTTTTACAGAATCCCGGTCGTGTCGGCCCGTACGTCTCGGTGCGGACATTATATACGTCTATAACGTTATATATCCTAACCAAAGGCAACCTAACATCTCGAATGTAGTATTTCACAACATTCCTGGCGGGTCGGCCCCACTTCTCGGTGGGAACATTATTTACGTCTATAACGTAATATAACCTAACCTAACCCATCTAGACCCTCGCAGGTAATGTTTTACAAAATCACAGTCGTGTCGGCCCGTACTTTTCCGTGGGGACATTATATACGTCTATAACGTTATATATCCTAACCTATGGGAACCTAACATCTCGGATGTAGTATTTCACAACATTCCTGGCTGGTCGGCCCCACTTCTCGGGGGGAACATTATATACGTCTATATCGTAATATAACCAAACCTAACCCATCTAGACCCTCGCTGGTAATGTTTTACAGAATCCCGGTCGTGTCGTCCCGTACGTCTCGGTGCGGACATTATATACGTCTATAACGTTATATATCCTAACCTAAGGGAACCTAACATCTCGGATGTAGTATTTCACAACATTCCTGGAGGGTCGGCCCCACTTCTCGGTGGGAACATTATATACGTTTATAACATAATATAACCTAACCTAACCCATCTAGCCCCTCGCTGGTAATGTTTTACAGAATCCCGGTCGTGTCGGCACGTACGTCTCGGTGCGGACATTATATACGTCTATAACGTTATATATCCTAACCTAAGGGAACCTAACATCTCGGATGTAGTATTTCACAACATTCCTGGCTGGTCGGCCCCACTTCTCGGTGGGAACATTATATACGTTTATAACGAAGTATAACCTAACCTAACCCATCTAGACCCTCGCTTGTAATGTTTTACAGAATCCCGGTCGTGTCGTCCCGTACGTCTCGGTGCGGACATTATATACGTCTATAACGTTATATATCCTAACCAAAGGCAACCTAACATCTCGAATGTAGTATTTCACAACATTCCTGGCGGGGCGGCCCCACTTCTCGGTGGGAACATTATTTACGTCTATAACGTAATATAACCTAACCTAACCCATCTAGACCCTCGCAGGTAATGTTTTACAAAATCCCGGTCGTGTCGGCCCGTACTTCTCCGTGGGGACATTATATACGTCTATATCGTTATATATCCTAACCTAAGGCAACCTAACATCTCGGATGTAGTATTTTCCAACATTCATGGCGGGTCGGCCCCTACTTCTCGGTGGGCACATTATATACGTCTATATCGTAATATAACCTAACCTAACCCATCTAGACCCTCGCTGGTAATGTTTTACAAAATCCCGGGCGTGTCGGCCCGTACTTCTCCGTGGGGACATTATATACGTCTATATCGTTATATATCCTAACCTAAGGCAACCTAACATCTCGGATGTAGTATTTTCCAACATTCATGGCGGGTCGGCCCCTACTTCTCGGTGGGCACATTATATACGTCTATACCGTAATATAACCTAACCTAACCCATCTAGACCCTCGCTGGTAATGTTTTACAGAATCCCGGTCGTGTCGTCCCGTACGTCTCGGTGCGGACATTATATACGTCTATAACGTTATATATCCTAACCCAAGGCAACTTAACCTCTCGGATGTAGTATTTTCCAACAGTCTTGGCGGGTCGGACCCTACTTCTCGGTGGGCACATTATATACGTCTATATCGTAATATAACCTAACCTAAACCATCTAGAACCTCGCTGGTAATGCTTTACAGAATCCCGGTCGTGTCATCTCGTACGTCTCGGTGCGGACATTATATACGTCTATAACGTTATATATCCTAACCTAAGGCAGCTTATCCTCTCGAATGTAGTATTTTCCAACAGTCTTGGCGGGTCGGACCCTACTTCTCGGTGGGCACATTATATACGTCTATATCGTAATATAATCTAACCTAACCCATCTAGACCCTCGCTGGTAATGTTTTACAGAATCCCGGTCGTGTCGTCCCGTACGTCTCGGTGCGGACATTATATACGTCTATAACGTTATATATCCTAACCCAAGGCAACTTAACCTCTCGGATGTAGTATTTTCCAACAGTCTTGGCGGGTCGGACCCTACTTCTCGGTGGGCACATTATATACGTCTATATCGTAATATAACCTAACCTAAACCTTCTAGAACCTCGCTGGTAATGCTTTGCAGAATCCCGGTCGTGTCGTCTCGTACGTCTCGGTGCGGACATTATATATGTCTATAACGTTATATATCCTAACCTAAGGGAACCTAACATCTCGGATGTAGTATTTCACAACATTCCTGGCGGGTCGGCCCCACTTCTCGGTGGGAACATTATATACGTTTATAACATAATATAACCTAACCTAACCCATCTAGCCCCTCGCTGGTAATGTTTTACAGAATCCCGGTCGTGTCGGCCCGTACGTCTCGGTGCGGACATTATATACGTCTATAACGTTATATATCCTAACCTAAGGGAACCTAACATCTCGGATGTAGTATTTCACAACATTCCTGGCTGGTCGGCCCCACTTCTCGGTGGGAACATTATATACGTTTATAACGAAGTATAACCTAACCTAACCCATCTAGACCCTCGCTTGTAATGTTTTACAGAATCCCGGTCGTGTCGTCCCGTACGTCTCGGTGCGGACATTATATACGTCTATAACGTTATATATCCTAACCAAAGGCAACCTAACATCTCGAATGTAGTATTTCACAACATTCCTGGCGGGGCGGCCCCACTTCTCGGTGGGAACATTATTTACGTCTATAACGTAATATAACCTAACCTAACCCATCTAGACCCTCGCAGGTAATGTTTTACAAAATCCCGGTCGTGTCGGCCCGTACTTCTCCGTGGGGACATTATATACGTCTATATCGTTATATATCCTAACCTAAGGCAACCTAACATCTCGGATGTAGTATTTTCCAACATTCATGGCGGGTCGGCCCCTACTTCTCGGTGGGCACATTATATACGTCTATATCGTAATATAACCTAACCTAACCCATCTAGACCCTCGCTGGTAATGTTTTACAAAATCCCGGGCGTGTCGGCCCGTACTTCTCCGTGGGGACATTATATACGTCTATATCGTTATATATCCTAACCTAAGGCAACCTAACATCTCGGATGTAGTATTTTCCAACATTCATGGCGGGTCGGCCCCTACTTCTCGGTGGGCACATTATATACGTCTATATCGTAATATAACCTAACCTAACCCATCTAGACCCTCGCTGGTAATGTTTTACAAAATCCCGGGCGTGTCGGCCCGTACTTCTCCGTGGGGACATTATATACGTCTATAACGTTATATATCCTAACCTAAGGGAACCTAACATCTCGGATGTAGTATTTCACAACATTCCTGGCTGGTCGGCCCCACTTCTCGGTGGGAACATTATATACGTTTATAACGAAGTATAACCTAACCTAACCCATCTAGACCCTCGCTTGTAATGTTTTACAGAATCCCGGTCGTGTCGTCCCGTACGTCTCGGTGCGGACATTATATACGTCTATAACGTTATATATCCTAACCAAAGGCAACCTAACATCTCGAATGTAGTATTTCACAACATTCCTGGCGGGGCGGCCCCACTTCTCGGTGGGAACATTATTTACGTCTATAACGTAATATAACCTAACCTAACCCATCTAGACCCTCGCAGGTAATGTTTTACAAAATCCCGGTCGTGTCGGCCCGTACTTCTCCGTGGGGACATTATATACGTCTATATCGTTATATATCCTAACCTAAGGCAACCTAACATCTCGGATGTAGTATTTTCCAACATTCATGGCGGGTCGGCCCCTACTTCTCGGTGGGCACATTATATACGTCTATATCGTAATATAACCTAACCTAACCCATCTAGACCCTCGCTGGTAATGTTTTACAAAATCCCGGGCGTGTCGGCCCGTACTTCTCCGTGGGGACATTATATACGTCTATATCGTTATATATCCTAACCTAAGGCAACCTAACATCTCGGATGTAGTATTTTCCAACATTCATGGCGGGTCGGCCCCTACTTCTCGGTGGGCACATTATATACGTCTATATCGTAATATAACCTAACCTAACCCATCTAGACCCTCGCTGGTAATGTTTTACAAAATCCCGGGCGTGTCGGCCCGTACTTCTCCGTGGGGACATTATATACGTCTATATCGTTATATATCCTAACCTAAGGCAACCTAACATCTCGGATGTAGTATTTTCCAACATTCATGGCGGGTCGGCCCCTACTTCTCGGTGGGCACATTATATACGTCTATATCGTAATATAACCTAACCTAACCCATCTAGACCCTCGCTGGTAATGTTTTACAGAATCCCGGTCGTGTCGTCCCGTACGTCTCGGTGCGGACATTATATACGTCTATAACGTTATATATCCTAACCCAAGGCAACTTAACCTCTCGGATGTAGTATTTTCCAACAGTCTTGGCGGGTCGGACCCTACTTCTCGGTGGGCACATTATATACGTCTATATCGTAATATAACCTAACCTAACCCATCTAGACCCTCGCTGGTAATGTTTTACAAAATCCCGGGCGTGTCGTCCCGTACGTCTCGGTGCGGACATTATATACGTCTATAACGTTATATATCCTAACCCAAGGCAACTTAACCTCTCGGATGTAGTATTTTCCAACAGTCTTGGCGGGTCGGACCCTACTTCTCGGTGGGCACATTATATACGTCTATATCGTAATATAACCTAACCTAAACCTTCTAGAACCTCGCTGGTAATGCTTTGCAGAATCCCGGTCGTGTCGTCTCGTACGTCTCGGTGCGGACATTATATATGTCTATAACGTTATATATCCTAACCTAAGGGAACCTAACATCTCGGATGTAGTATTTCACAACATTCCTGGCGGGTCGGCCCCACTTCTCGGTGGGAACATTATATACGTTTATAACATAATATAACCTAACCTAACCCATCTAGCCCCTCGCTGGTAATGTTTTACAGAATCCCGGTCGTGTCGTCCCGTACGTCTCGGTGCGGACATTATATACGTCTATAACGTTATATATCCTAACCCAAGGCAACTTAACCTCTCGGATGTAGTATTTTCCAACAGTCTTGGCGGGTCGGACCCTACTTCTCGGTGGGCACATTATATACGTCTATATCGTAATATAATCTAACCTAACCCATCTAGACCCTCGCTGGTAATGTTTTACAGAATCCCGGTCGTGTCGTCCCGTACGTCTCGGTGCGGACATTATATACGTCTATAACGTTATATATCCTAACCCAAGGCAACTTAACCTCTCGGATGTAGTATTTTCCAACAGTCTTGGCGGGTCGGACCCTACTTCTCGGTGGGCACATTATATACGTCTATATCGTAATATAACCTAACCTAAACCTTCTAGAACCTCGCTGGTAATGCTTTGCAGAATCCCGGTCGTGTCGTCTCGTACGTCTCGGTGCGGACATTATATATGTCTATAACGTTATATATCCTAACCTAAGGGAACCTAACATCTCGGATGTAGTATTTCACAACATTCCTGGCGGGTCGGCCCCACTTCTCGGTGGGAACATTATATACGTTTATAACATAATATAACCTAACCTAACCCATCTAGCCCCTCGCTGGTAATGTTTTACAGAATCCCGGTCGTGTCGGCCCGTACGTCTCGGTGCGGACATTATATACGTCTATAACGTTATATATCCTAACCTAAGGGAACCTAACATCTCGGATGTAGTATTTCACAACATTCCTGGCTGGTCGGCCCCACTTCTCGGTGGGAACATTATATACGTTTATAACGAAGTATAACCTAACCTAACCCATCTAGACCCTCGCTTGTAATGTTTTACAGAATCCCGGTCGTGTCGTCCCGTACGTCTCGGTGCGGACATTATATACGTCTATAACGTTATATATCCTAACCAAAGGCAACCTAACATCTCGAATGTAGTATTTCACAACATTCCTGGCGGGGCGGCCCCACTTCTCGGTGGGAACATTATTTACGTCTATAACGTAATATAACCTAACCTAACCCATCTAGACCCTCGCAGGTAATGTTTTACAAAATCCCGGTCGTGTCGGCCCGTACTTCTCCGTGGGGACATTATATACGTCTATATCGTTATATATCCTAACCTAAGGCAACCTAACATCTCGGATGTAGTATTTTCCAACATTCATGGCGGGTCGGCCCCTACTTCTCGGTGGGCACATTATATACGTCTATATCGTAATATAACCTAACCTAACCCATCTAGACCCTCGCTGGTAATGTTTTACAAAATCCCGGGCGTGTCGGCCCGTACTTCTCCGTGGGGACATTATATACGTCTATATCGTTATATATCCTAACCTAAGGCAACCTAACATCTCGGATGTAGTATTTTCCAACATTCATGGCGGGTCGGCCCCTACTTCTCGGTGGGCACATTATATACGTCTATATCGTAATATAACCTAACCTAACCCATCTAGACCCTCGCTGGTAATGTTTTACAAAATCCCGGGCGTGTCGGCCCGTACTTCTCCGTGGGGACATTATATACGTCTATAACGTTATATATCCTAACCTAAGGGAACCTAACATCTCGGATGTAGTATTTCACAACATTCCTGGCTGGTCGGCCCCACTTCTCGGTGGGAACATTATATACGTTTATAACGAAGTATAACCTAACCTAACCCATCTAGACCCTCGCTTGTAATGTTTTACAGAATCCCGGTCGTGTCGTCCCGTACGTCTCGGTGCGGACATTATATACGTCTATAACGTTATATATCCTAACCAAAGGCAACCTAACATCTCGAATGTAGTATTTCACAACATTCCTGGCGGGGCGGCCCCACTTCTCGGTGGGAACATTATTTACGTCTATAACGTAATATAACCTAACCTAACCCATCTAGACCCTCGCAGGTAATGTTTTACAAAATCCCGGTCGTGTCGGCCCGTACTTCTCCGTGGGGACATTATATACGTCTATATCGTTATATATCCTAACCTAAGGCAACCTAACATCTCGGATGTAGTATTTTCCAACATTCATGGCGGGTCGGCCCCTACTTCTCGGTGGGCACATTATATACGTCTATATCGTAATATAACCTAACCTAACCCATCTAGACCCTCGCTGGTAATGTTTTACAAAATCCCGGGCGTGTCGGCCCGTACTTCTCCGTGGGGACATTATATACGTCTATATCGTTATATATCCTAACCTAAGGCAACCTAACATCTCGGATGTAGTATTTTCCAACATTCATGGCGGGTCGGCCCCTACTTCTCGGTGGGCACATTATATACGTCTATATCGTAATATAACCTAACCTAACCCATCTAGACCCTCGCTGGTAATGTTTTACAAAATCCCGGGCGTGTCGGCCCGTACTTCTCCGTGGGGACATTATATACGTCTATATCGTTATATATCCTAACCTAAGGCAACCTAACATCTCGGATGTAGTATTTTCCAACATTCATGGCGGGTCGGCCCCTACTTCTCGGTGGGCACATTATATACGTCTATATCGTAATATAACCTAACCTAACCCATCTAGACCCTCGCTGGTAATGTTTTACAGAATCCCGGTCGTGTCGTCCCGTACGTCTCGGTGCGGACATTATATACGTCTATAACGTTATATATCCTAACCCAAGGCAACTTAACCTCTCGGATGTAGTATTTTCCAACAGTCTTGGCGGGTCGGACCCTACTTCTCGGTGGGCACATTATATACGTCTATATCGTAATATAACCTAACCTAACCCATCTAGACCCTCGCTGGTAATGTTTTACAAAATCCCGGGCGTGTCGTCCCGTACGTCTCGGTGCGGACATTATATACGTCTATAACGTTATATATCCTAACCCAAGGCAACTTAACCTCTCGGATGTAGTATTTTCCAACAGTCTTGGCGGGTCGGACCCTACTTCTCGGTGGGCACATTATATACGTCTATATCGTAATATAACCTAACCTAAACCTTCTAGAACCTCGCTGGTAATGCTTTGCAGAATCCCGGTCGTGTCGTCTCGTACGTCTCGGTGCGGACATTATATATGTCTATAACGTTATATATCCTAACCTAAGGGAACCTAACATCTCGGATGTAGTATTTCACAACATTCCTGGCGGGTCGGCCCCACTTCTCGGTGGGAACATTATATACGTTTATAACATAATATAACCTAACCTAACCCATCTAGCCCCTCGCTGGTAATGTTTTACAGAATCCCGGTCGTGTCGGCCCGTACGTCTCGGTGCGGACATTATATACGTCTATAACGTTATATATCCTAACCAAAGGCAACCTAACATCTCGAATGTAGTATTTCACAACATTCCTGGCGGGTCGGCCCCACTTCTCGGTGGGAACATTATTTACGTCTATAACGTAATATAACCTAACCTAACCCATCTAGACCCTCGCAGGTAATGTTTTACAAAATCACAGTCGTGTCGGCCCGTACTTTTCCGTGGGGACATTATATACGTCTATAACGTTATATATCCTAACCTATGGGAACCTAACATCTCGGATGTAGTATTTCACAACATTCCTGGCTGGTCGGCCCCACTTCTCGGGGGGAACATTATATACGTCTATATCGTAATATAACCAAACCTAACCCATCTAGACCCTCGCTGGTAATGTTTTACAGAATCCCGGTCGTGTCGTCCCGTACGTCTCGGTGCGGACATTATATACGTCTATAACGTTATATATCCTAACCTAAGGGAACCTAACATCTCGGATGTAGTATTTCACAACATTCCTGGAGGGTCGGCCCCACTTCTCGGTGGGAACATTATATACGTTTATAACATAATATAACCTAACCTAACCCATCTAGCCCCTCGCTGGTAATGTTTTACAGAATCCCGGTCGTGTCGGCACGTACGTCTCGGTGCGGACATTATATACGTCTATAACGTTATATATCCTAACCTAAGGGAACCTAACATCTCGGATGTAGTATTTCACAACATTCCTGGCTGGTCGGCCCCACTTCTCGGTGGGAACATTATATACGTTTATAACGAAGTATAACCTAACCTAACCCATCTAGACCCTCGCTTGTAATGTTTTACAGAATCCCGGTCGTGTCGTCCCGTACGTCTCGGTGCGGACATTATATACGTCTATAACGTTATATATCCTAACCAAAGGCAACCTAACATCTCGAATGTAGTATTTCACAACATTCCTGGCGGGGCGGCCCCTCTTCTCGGTGGGAACATTATTTACGTCTATAACGTAATATAACCTAACCTAACCCATCTAGACCCTCGCAGGTAATGTTTTACAAAATCCCGGTCGTGTCGGCCCGTACTTCTCCGTGGGGACATTATATACGTCTATATCGTTATATATCCTAACCTAAGGCAACCTAACATCTCGGATGTAGTATTTTCCAACATTCATGGCGGGTCGGCCCCTACTTCTCGGTGGGCACATTATATACGTCTATATCGTAATATAACCTAACCTAACCCATCTAGACCCTCGCTGGTAATGTTTTACAAAATCCCGGGCGTGTCGGCCCGTACTTCTCCGTGGGGACATTATATACGTCTATATCGTTATATATCCTAACCTAAGGCAACCTAACATCTCGGATGTAGTATTTTCCAACATTCATGGCGGGTCGGCCCCTACTTCTCGGTGGGCACATTATATACGTCTATACCGTAATATAACCTAACCTAACCCATCTAGACCCTCGCTGGTAATGTTTTACAGAATCCCGGTCGTGTCGTCCCGTACGTCTCGGTGCGGACATTATATACGTCTATAACGTTATATATCCTAACCCAAGGCAACTTAACCTCTCGGATGTAGTATTTTCCAACAGTCTTGGCGGGTCGGACCCTACTTCTCGGTGGGCACATTATATACGTCTATATCGTAATATAACCTAACCTAAACCATCTAGAACCTCGCTGGTAATGCTTTACAGAATCCCGGTCGTGTCATCTCGTACGTCTCGGTGCGGACATTATATACGTCTATAACGTTATATATCCTAACCTAAGGCAGCTTATCCTCTCGAATGTAGTATTTTCCAACAGTCTTGGCGGGTCGGACCCTACTTCTCGGTGGGCACATTATATACGTCTATATCGTAATATAATCTAACCTAACCCATCTAGACCCTCGCTGGTAATGTTTTACAGAATCCCGGTCGTGTCGTCCCGTACGTCTCGGTGCGGACATTATATACGTCTATAACGTTATATATCCTAACCCAAGGCAACTTAACCTCTCGGATGTAGTATTTTCCAACAGTCTTGGCGGGTCGGACCCTACTTCTCGGTGGGCACATTATATACGTCTATATCGTAATATAACCTAACCTAAACCTTCTAGAACCTCGCTGGTAATGCTTTGCAGAATCCCGGTCGTGTCGTCTCGTACGTCTCGGTGCGGACATTATATATGTCTATAACGTTATATATCCTAACCTAAGGGAACCTAACATCTCGGATGTAGTATTTCACAACATTCCTGGCGGGTCGGCCCCACTTCTCGGTGGGAACATTATATACGTTTATAACATAATATAACCTAACCTAACCCATCTAGCCCCTCGCTGGTAATGTTTTACAGAATCCCGGTCGTGTCGGCCCGTACGTCTCGGTGCGGACATTATATACGTCTATAACGTTATATATCCTAACCTAAGGGAACCTAACATCTCGGATGTAGTATTTCACAACATTCCTGGCTGGTCGGCCCCACTTCTCGGTGGGAACATTATATACGTTTATAACGAAGTATAACCTAACCTAACCCATCTAGACCCTCGCTTGTAATGTTTTACAGAATCCCGGTCGTGTCGTCCCGTACGTCTCGGTGCGGACATTATATACGTCTATAACGTTATATATCCTAACCAAAGGCAACCTAACATCTCGAATGTAGTATTTCACAACATTCCTGGCGGGTCGGCCCCACTTCTCGGTGGGAACATTATTTACGTCTATAACGTAATATAACCTAACCTAACCCATCTAGACCCTCGCAGGTAATGTTTTACAAAATCCCGGTCGTGTCGGCCCGTACTTCTCCGTGGGGACATTATATACGTCTATATCGTTATATATCCTAACCTAAGGCAACCTAACATCTCGGATGTAGTATTTTCCAACATTCATGGCGGGTCGGCCCCTACTTCTCGGTGGGCACATTATATACGTCTATATCGTAATATAACCTAACCTAACCCATCTAGACCCTCGCTGGTAATGTTTTACAAAATCCCGGGCGTGTCGGCCCGTACTTCTCCGTGGGGACATTATATACGTCTATATCGTTATATATCCTAACCTAAGGGAACCTAACATCTCGGATGTAGTATTTCACAACATTCCTGCCTGGTCGGCCCCACTTCTCGGTGGGAACATTATATACGTCTATATCGTAATATAACCTACCCTAACCCATCTAGACCCTCGCTGGTAATGTTTTACAGTATCCCGGTCGTGTCGTCCCGTACGTCTCGGTGCGGACATTATATACGTCTATAACGTTATATATCCTAACCTAAGGCAACTTAACATCTCGGATGTAGTATTTTCCAACATTCCTGGCGGGTCGGACCCTACTTCTCGGTGGGCACATTATATACGTCTATAACGTAATATAACCTAACCTAAACCATCTAGAACCTCGCTGGTAATGTTTTACAAAATCACAGTCGTGTCGGCCCGTACTTTTCCGTGGGGACATTATATACGTCTATAACGTTATATATCCTAACCTATGGGAACCTAACATCTCGGATGTAGTATTTCACAACATTCCTGGCTGGTCGGCCCCACTTCTCGGGGGGAACATTATATACGTCTATATCGTAATATAACCAAACCTAACCCATCTAGACCCTCGCTGGTAATGTTTTACAGAATCCCGGTCGTGTCGTCCCGTACGTCTCGGTGCGGACATTATATACGTCTATAACGTTATATATCCTAACCTAAGGGAACCTAACATCTCGGATGTAGTATTTCACAACATTCCTGGAGGGTCGGCCCCACTTCTCGGTGGGAACATTATATACGTTTATAACATAATATAACCTAACCTAACCCATCTAGCCCCTCGCTGGTAATGTTTTACAGAATCCCGGTCGTGTCGGCACGTACGTCTCGGTGCGGACATTATATACGTCTATAACGTTATATATCCTAACCTAAGGGAACCTAACATCTCGGATGTAGTATTTCACAACATTCCTGGCTGGTCGGCCCCACTTCTCGGTGGGAACATTATATACGTTTATAACGAAGTATAACCTAACCTAACCCATCTAGACCCTCGCTTGTAATGTTTTACAGAATCCCGGTCGTGTCGTCCCGTACGTCTCGGTGCGGACATTATATACGTCTATAACGTTATATATCCTAACCAAAGGCAACCTAACATCTCGAATGTAGTATTTCACAACATTCCTGGCGGGGCGGCCCCACTTCTCGGTGGGAACATTATTTACGTCTATAACGTAATATAACCTAACCTAACACATCTAGACCCTCGCAGGTAATGTTTTACAAAATCCCGGTCGTGTCGGCCCGTACTTCTCCGTGGGGACATTATATACGTCTATATCGTTATATATCCTAACCTAAGGCAACCTAACATCTCGGATGTAGTATTTTCCAACATTCATGGCGGGTCGGCCCCTACTTCTCGGTGGGCACATTATATACGTCTATATCGTAATATAACCTAACCTAACCCATCTAGACCCTCGCTGGTAATGTTTTACAAAATCCCGGGCGTGTCGGCCCGTACTTCTCCGTGGGGACATTATATACGTCTATATCGTTATATATCCTAACCTAAGGCAACCTAACATCTCGGATGTAGTATTTTCCAACATTCATGGCGGGTCGGCCCCTACTTCTCGGTGGGCACATTATATACGTCTATATCGTAATATAACCTAACCTAACCCATCTAGACCCTCGCTGGTAATGTTTTACAAAATCCCGGGCGTGTCGGCCCGTACTTCTCCGTGGGGACATTATATACGTCTATATCGTTATATATCCTAACCTAAGGCAACCTAACATCTCGGATGTAGTATTTTCCAACATTCATGGCGGGTCGGCCCCTACTTCTCGGTGGGCACATTATATACGTCTATATCGTAATATAACCTAACCTAACCCATCTAGACCCTCGCTGGTAATGTTTTACAGAATCCCGGTCGTGTCGTCCCGTACGTCTCGGTGCGGACATTATATACGTCTATAACGTTATATATCCTAACCCAAGGCAACTTAACCTCTCGGATGTAGTATTTTCCAACAGTCTTGGCGGGTCGGACCCTACTTCTCGGTGGGCACATTATATACGTCTATATCGTAATATAACCTAACCTAACCCATCTAGACCCTCGCTGGTAATGTTTTACAGAATCCCGGTCGTGTCGTCCCGTACGTCTCGGTGCGGACATTATATACGTCTATAACGTTATATATCCTAACCCAAGGCAACTTAACCTCTCGGATGTAGTATTTTCCAACAGTCTTGGCGGGTCGGACCCTACTTCTCGGTGGGCACATTATATACGTCTATATCGTAATATAACCTAACCTAAACCTTCTAGAACCTCGCTGGTAATGCTTTGCAGAATCCCGGTCGTGTCGTCTCGTACGTCTCGGTGCGGACATTATATATGTCTATAACGTTATATATCCTAACCTAAGGGAACCTAACATCTCGGATGTAGTATTTCACAACATTCCTGGCGGGTCGGCCCCACTTCTCGGTGGGAACATTATATACGTTTATAACATAATATAACCTAACCTAACCCATCTAGCGCCTCGCTGGTAATGTTTTACAGAATCCCGGTCGTGTCGGCCCGTACGTCTCGGTGCGGACATTATATACGTCTATAACGTTATATATCCTAACCAAAGGCAACCTAACATCTCGAATGTAGTATTTCACAACATTCCTGGCGGGTCGGCCCCACTTCTCGGTGGGAACATTATTTACGTCTATAACGTAATATAACCTAACCTAACCCATCTAGACCCTCGCAGGTAATGTTTTACAAAATCACAGTCGTGTCGGCCCGTACTTTTCCGTGGGGACATTATATACGTCTATAACGTTATATATCCTAACCTATGGGAACCTAACATCTCGGATGTAGTATTTCACAACATTCCTGGCTGGTCGGCCCCACTTCTCGGGGGGAACATTATATACGTCTATATCGTAATATAACCAAACCTAACCCATCTAGACCCTCGCTGGTAATGTTTTACAGAATCCCGGTCGTGTCGTCCCGTACGTCTCGGTGCGGACATTATATACGTCTATAACGTTATATATCCTAACCTAAGGGAACCTAACATCTCGGATGTAGTATTTCACAACATTCCTGGAGGGTCGGCCCCACTTCTCGGTGGGAACATTATATACGTTTATAACATAATATAACCTAACCTAACCCATCTAGCCCCTCGCTGGTAATGTTTTACAGAATCCCGGTCGTGTCGGCACGTACGTCTCGGTGCGGACATTATATACGTCTATAACGTTATATATCCTAACCTAAGGGAACCTAACATCTCGGATGTAGTATTTCACAACATTCCTGGCTGGTCGGCCCCACTTCTCGGTGGGAACATTATATACGTTTATAACGAAGTATAACCTAACCTAACCCATCTAGACCCTCGCTTGTAATGTTTTACAGAATCCCGGTCGTGTCGTCCCGTACGTCTCGGTGCGGACATTATATACGTCTATAACGTTATATATCCTAACCAAAGGCAACCTAACATCTCGAATGTAGTATTTCACAACATTCCTGGCGGGGCGGCCCCACTTCTCGGTGGGAACATTATTTACGTCTATAACGTAATATAACCTAACCTAACCCATCTAGACCCTCGCAGGTAATGTTTTACAAAATCCCGGTCGTGTCGGCCCGTACTTCTCCGTGGGGACATTATATACGTCTATATCGTTATATATCCTAACCTAAGGCAACCTAACATCTCGGATGTAGTATTTTCCAACATTCATGGCGGGTCGGCCCCTACTTCTCGGTGGGCACATTATATACGTCTATATCGTAATATAACCTAACCTAACCCATCTAGACCCTCGCTGGTAATGTTTTACAAAATCCCGGGCGTGTCGGCCCGTACTTCTCCGTGGGGACATTATATACGTCTATATCGTTATATATCCTAACCTAAGGCAACCTAACATCTCGGATGTAGTATTTTCCAACATTCATGGCGGGTCGGCCCCTACTTCTCGGTGGGCACATTATATACGTCTATATCGTAATATAACCTAACCTAACCCATCTAGACCCTCGCTGGTAATGTTTTACAAAATCCCGGGCGTGTCGGCCCGTACTTCTCCGTGGGGACATTATATACGTCTATATCGTTATATATCCTAACCTAAGGCAACCTAACATCTCGGATGTAGTATTTTCCAACATTCATGGCGGGTCGGCCCCTACTTCTCGGTGGGCACATTATATACGTCTATATCGTAATATAACCTAACCTAACCCATCTAGACCCTCGCTGGTAATGTTTTACAGAATCCCGGTCGTGTCGTCCCGTACGTCTCGGTGCGGACATTATATACGTCTATAACGTTATATATCCTAACCCAAGGCAACTTAACCTCTCGGATGTAGTATTTTCCAACAGTCTTGGCGGGTCGGACCCTACTTCTCGGTGGGCACATTATATACGTCTATATCGTAATATAACCTAACCTAAACCATCTAGAACCTCGCTGGTAATGCTTTACAGAATCCCGGTCGTGTCATCTCGTACGTCTCGGTGCGGACATTATATACGTCTATAACGTTATATATCCTAACCTAAGGCAGCTTATCCTCTCGAATGTAGTATTTTCCAACAGTCTTGGCGGGTCGGACCCTACTTCTCGGTGGGCACATTATATACGTCTATATCGTAATATAACCTAACCTAACCCATGTAGACCCTCGCTGGTAATGTTTTACAGAATCCCGGTCGTGTCGTCCCGTACGTCTCGGTGCGGACATTATATACGTCTATAACGTTATATATCCTAACCCAAGGCAACTTAACCTCTCGGATGTAGTATTTTCCAACAGTCTTGGCGGGTCGGACCCTACTTCTCGGTGGGCACATTATATACGTCTATATCGTAATATAACCTAACCTAAACCTTCTAGAACCTCGCTGGTAATGCTTTGCAGAATCCCGGTCGTGTCGTCTCGTACGTCTCGGTGCGGACATTATATATGTCTATAACGTTATATATCCTAACCTAAGGGAACCTAACATCTCGGATGTAGTATTTCACAACATTCCTGGCGGGTCGGCCCCACTTCTCGGTGGGAACATTATATACGTTTATAACATAATATAACCTAACCTAACCCATCTAGCCCCTCGCTGGTAATGTTTTACAGAATCCCGGTCGTGTCGGCCCGTACGTCTCGGTGCGGACATTATATACGTCTATAACGTTATATATCCTAACCTAAGGGAACCTAACATCTCGGATGTAGTATTTCACAACATTCCTGGCTGGTCGGCCCCACTTCTCGGTGGGAACATTATATACGTTTATAACGAAGTATAACCTAACCTAACCCATCTAGACCCTCGCTTGTAATGTTTTACAGAATCCCGGTCGTGTCGTCCCGTACGTCTCGGTGCGGACATTATATACGTCTATAACGTTATATATCCTAACCAAAGGCAACCTAACATCTCGAATGTAGTATTTCACAACATTCCTGGCGGGTCGGCCCCACTTCTCGGTGGGAACATTATTTACGTCTATAACGTAATATAACCTAACCTAACCCATCTAGACCCTCGCAGGTAATGTTTTACAAAATCCCGGTCGTGTCGGCCCGTACTTCTCCGTGGGGACATTATATACGTCTATATCGTTATATATCCTAACCTAAGGCAACCTAACATCTCGGATGTAGTATTTTCCAACATTCATGGCGGGTCGGCCCCTACTTCTCGGTGGGCACATTATATACGTCTATATCGTAATATAACCTAACCTAACCCATCTAGACCCTCGCTGGTAATGTTTTACAGAATCCCGGTCGTGTCGTCCCGTACGTCTCGGTGCGGACTTTATATACGTCTATAACGTTATATATCCTAACCCAAGGCAACTTAACCTCTCGGATGTAGTATTTTCCAACAGTCTTGGCGGGTCGGACCCCACTTCTCGGTGGGCACATTATATACGTCTATAACGTAATATAACCTAACCTAAACCATCTAGAACCTCGCTGGTAATGTTTTACAAAATCACAGTCGTGTCGGCCCGTACTTTTCCGTGGGAACATTATATACGTCTATAATTTTATATATCCTAACCTAAGGCAACTTAACATCTCGGATGTAGTATTTTCCAACATTCCTGGCGGGACGGCCCCTACTTCTCGGTGGGCACATTATATACGTCTATATCGTAATATAACCTAACCTAACCCATCTAGACCCTCGCTGGTAATGTTTCACAGAATCCCGGTCGTGTCGTCTCGTACGTCTCGGTGCGGACATTATATACGTCTATAACGTTATATATCCTAACCTAAGGGAACCTAACATCTCGGATGTAGTATTTCACAACATTCCTGGCTGGTCGGCCCCACTTCTCGGTGGGAACATTATATACGTCTATATCGTAATATAACCAAACCTAACCCATCTAGACCCTCGCTGGTAATGTTTTACAGAATCCCGGTCGTGTCGTCCCGTACGTCTCGGTGCGGACATTATATACGTCTATAACGTTATATATCCTAACCCAAGGCAACTTAATCTCTCGGATGTAGTATTTTCCAACAGTCTTGGCGGGTCGAACCCTACTTCTCGGTGGGCACATTATATACGTCTATATCGTAATATAACCTAACCTAAACCATCTAGAACCTCGCTGGTAATGTTTTACAGAATCCCGGTCGTGTCGTCTCGTACGTCTCGGTGCGGACATTATATACGTCTATAACGTTATATATCCTAACCTAAGGGAACCTAACATCTCGGATGTAGTATTTCACAACATTCCTGGAGGGTCGGCCCCACTTCTCGGTGGGAACATTATATACGTTTATAACATAATATAACCTAACCTAACCCATCTAGCCCCTCGCTGGTAATGTTTTACAGAATCCCGGTCGTGTCGGCCCGTACGTCTCGGTGCGGACATTATATACGTCTATAACGTTATATATCCTAACCTAAGGGAACCTAACATCTCGGATGTAGTATTTCACAACATTCCTGGCTGGTCGGCCCCACTTCTCGGTGGGAACATTATATACGTTTATAACGAAGTATAACCTAACCTAACCCATCTAGACCCTCGCTTGTAATGTTTTACAGAATCCCGGTCGTGTCGTCCCGTACGTCTCGGTGCGGACATTATATACGTCTATAACGTTATATATCCTAACCAAAGGCAACCTAACATCTCGAATGTAGTATTTCACAACATTCCTGGCGGGGCGGCCCCACTTCTCGGTGGGAACATTATTTACGTCTATAACGTAATATAACCTAACCTAACCCATCTAGAACCTCGCAGGTAATGTTTTACAAAATCCCGGTCGTGTCGGCCCGTACTTCTCCGTGGGGACATTATATACGTCTATATCGTTATATATCCTAACCTAAGGCAACCTAACATCTCGGATGTAGTATTTTCCAACATTCATGGCGGGTCGGCCCCTACTTCTCGGTGGGCACATTATATACGTCTATATCGTAATATAACCTAACCTAACCCATCTAGACCCTCGCTGGTAATGTTTTACAAAATCCCGGGCGTGTCGGCCCGTACTTCTCCGTGGGGACATTATATACGTCTATATCGTTATATATCCTAACCTAAGGCAACCTAACATCTCGGATGTAGTATTTTCCAACATTCATGGCGGGTCGGCCCCTACTTCTCGGTGGGCACATTATATACGTCTATATCGTAATATAACCTAACCTAACCCATCTAGACCCTCGCTGGTAATGTTTTACAGAATCCCGGTCGTGTCGTCCCGTACGTCTCGGTGCGGACATTATATACGTCTATAACGTTATATATCCTAACCCAAGGCAACTTAACCTCTCGGATGTAGTATTTTCCAACAGTCTTGGCGGGTCGGACCCTACTTCTCGGTGGGCACATTATATACGTCTATATCGTAATATAACCTAACCTAAACCATCTAGAACCTCGCTGGTAATGCTTTACAGAATCCCGGTCGTGTCATCTCGTACGTCTCGGTGCGGACATTATATACGTCTATAACGTTATATATCCTAACCTAAGGCAGCTTATCCTCTCGAATGTAGTATTTTCCAACAGTCTTGGCGGGTCGGACCCTACTTCTCGGTGGGCACATTATATACGTCTATATCGTAATATAACCTAACCTAACCCATCTAGACCCTCGCTGGTAATGTTTTACAGAATCCCGGTCGTGTCGTCCCGTACGTCTCGGTGCGGACATTATATACGTCTATAACGTTATATATCCTAACCCAAGGCAACTTAACCTCTCGGATGTAGTATTTTCCAACAGTCTTGGCGGGTCGGACCCTACTTCTCGGTGGGCACATTATATACGTCTATATCGTAATATAACCTAACCTAAACCTTCTAGAACCTCGCTGGTAATGCTTTGCAGAATCCCGGTCGTGTCGTCTCGTACGTCTCGGTGCGGACATTATATATGTCTATAACGTTATATATCCTAACCTAAGGGAACCTAACATCTCGGATGTAGTATTTCACAACATTCCTGGCGGGTCGGCCCCACTTCTCGGTGGGAACATTATATACGTTTATAACATAATATAACCTAACCTAACCCATCTAGCCCCTCGCTGGTAATGTTTTACAGAATCCCGGTCGTGTCGGCCCGTACGTCTCGGTGCGGACATTATATACGTCTATAACGTTATATATCCTAACCTAAGGGAACCTAACATCTCGGATGTAGTATTTCACAACATTCCTGGCTGGTCGGCCCCACTTCTCGGTGGGAACATTATATACGTTTATAACGAAGTATAACCTAACCTAACCCATCTAGACCCTCGCTTGTAATGTTTTACAGAATCCCGGTCGTGTCGTCCCGTACGTCTCGGTGCGGACATTATATACGTCTATAACGTTATATATCCTAACCAAAGGCAACCTAACATCTCGAATGTAGTATTTCACAACATTCCTGGCGGGTCGGCCCCACTTCTCGGTGGGAACATTATTTACGTCTATAACGTAATATAACCTAACCTAACCCATCTAGACCCTCGCAGGTAATGTTTTACAAAATCCCGGTCGTGTCGGCCCGTACTTCTCCGTGGGGACATTATATACGTCTATATCGTTATATATCCTAACCTAAGGCAACCTAACATCTCGGATGTAGTATTTTCCAACATTCATGGCGGGTCGGCCCCTACTTCTCGGTGGGCACATTATATACGTCTATATCGTAATATAACCTAACCTAACCCATCTAGACCCTCGCTGGTAATGTTTTACAAAATCCCGGGCGTGTCGGCCCGTACTTCTCCGTGGGGACATTATATACGTCTATATCGTTATATATCCTAACCTAAGGGAACCTAACATCTCGGATGTAGTATTTCACAACATTCCTGCCTGGTCGGCCCCACTTCTCGGTGGGAACATTATATACGTCTATATCGTAATATAACCTACCCTAACCCATCTAGACCCTCGCTGGTAATGTTTTACAGTATCCCGGTCGTGTCGTCCCGTACGTCTCGGTGCGGACATTATATACGTCTATAACGTTATATATCCTAACCTAAGGCAACTTAACATCTCGGATGTAGTATTTTCCAACATTCCTGGCGGGTCGGACCCTACTTCTCGGTGGGCACATTATATACGTCTATAACGTAATATAACCTAACCTAAACCATCTAGAACCTCGCTGGTAATGTTTTACAAAATCACAGTCGTGTCGGCCCGTACTTTTCCGTGGGGACATTATATACGTCTATAACGTTATATATCCTAACCTATGGGAACCTAACATCTCGGATGTAGTATTTCACAACATTCCTGGCTGGTCGGCCCCACTTCTCGGGGGGAACATTATATACGTCTATATCGTAATATAACCAAACCTAACCCATCTAGACCCTCGCTGGTAATGTTTTACAGAATCCCGGTCGTGTCGTCCCGTACGTCTCGGTGCGGACATTATATACGTCTATAACGTTATATATCCTAACCTAAGGGAACCTAACATCTCGGATGTAGTATTTCACAACATTCCTGGAGGGTCGGCCCCACTTCTCGGTGGGAACATTATATACGTTTATAACATAATATAACCTAACCTAACCCATCTAGCCCCTCGCTGGTAATGTTTTACAGAATCCCGGTCGTGTCGGCACGTACGTCTCGGTGCGGACATTATATACGTCTATAACGTTATATATCCTAACCTAAGGGAACCTAACATCTCGGATGTAGTATTTCACAACATTCCTGGCTGGTCGGCCCCACTTCTCGGTGGGAACATTATATACGTTTATAACGAAGTATAACCTAACCTAACCCATCTAGACCCTCGCTTGTAATGTTTTACAGAATCCCGGTCGTGTCGTCCCGTACGTCTCAGTGCGGACATTATATACGTCTATAACGTTATATATCCTAACCAAAGGCAACCTAACATCTCGAATGTAGTATTTCACAACATTCCTGGCGGGGCGGCCCCACTTCTCGGTGGGAACATTATTTACGTCTATAACGTAATATAACCTAACCTAACCCATCTAGACCCTCGCAGGTAATGTTTTACAAAATCCCGGTCGTGTCGGCCCGTACTTCTCCGTGGGGACATTATATACGTCTATATCGTTATATATCCTAACCTAAGGCAACCTAACATCTCGGATGTAGTATTTTCCAACATTCATGGCGGGTCGGCCCCTACTTCTCGGTGGGCACATTATATACGTCTATATCGTAATATAACCTAACCTAACCCATCTAGACCCTCGCTGGTAATGTTTTACAAAATCCCGGGCGTGTCGGCCCGTACTTCTCCGTGGGGACATTATATACGTCTATATCGTTATATATCCTAACCTAAGGCAACCTAACATCTCGGATGTAGTATTTTCCAACATTCATGGCGGGTCGGCCCCTACTTCTCGGTGGGCACATTATATACGTCTATATCGTAATATAACCTAACCTAACCCATCTAGACCCTCGCTGGTAATGTTTTACAGAATCCCGGTCGTGTCGTCCCGTACGTCTCGGTGCGGACATTATATACGTCTATAACGTTATATATCCTAACCCAAGGCAACTTAACCTCTCGGATGTAGTATTTTCCAACAGTCTTGGCGGGTCGGACCCCACTTCTCGGTGGGCACATTATATACGTCTATATCGTAATATAACCTAACCTAAACCATCTAGAACCTCGCTGGTAATGTTTTACAAAATCACAGTCGTGTCGGCCCGTACTTTTCCGTGGGGACATTATATACGTCTATAATTTTATATATCCTAACCTAAGGCAACTTAACATCTCGGATGTAGTATTTTCCAACATTCCTGGCGGGACGGCCCCTACTTCTCGGTGGGCACATTATATACGTCTATATCGTAATATAACCTAACCTAACCCATCTAGACCCTCGCTGGTAATGTTTCACAGAATCCCGGTCGTGTCGTCTCGTACGTCTCGGTGCGGACATTATATACGTCTATAACGTTATATATCCTAACCTAAGGGAACCTAACATCTCGGATGTAGTATTTCACAACATTCCTGGCTGGTCGGCCCCACTTCTCGGTGGGAACATTATATACGTCTATATCGTAATATAACCAAACCTAACCCATCTAGACCCTCGCTGGTAATGTTTTACAGAATCCCGGTCGTGTCGTCCCGTACGTCTCGGTGCGGACATTATATACGTCTATAACGTTATATATCCTAACCCAAGGCAACTTAATCTCTCGGATGTAGTATTTTCCAACAGTCTTGGCGGGTCGAACCCAACTTCTCGGTGGGCACATTATATACGTCTATATCGTAATATAACCTAACCTAAACCATCTAGAACCTCGCTGGTAATGTTTTACAGAATCCCGGTCGTGTCGTCTCGTACGTCTCGGTGCGGACATTATATACGTCTATAACGTTATATATCCTAACCTAAGGGAACCTAACATCTCGGATGTAGTATTTCACAACATTCCTGGAGGGTCGGCCCCACTTCTCGGTGGGAACATTATATACGTTTATAACATAATATAACCTAACCTAACCCATCTAGCCCCTCGCTGGTAATGTTTTACAGAATCCCGGTCGTGTCGGCCCGTACGTCTCGGTGCGGACATTATATACGTCTATAACGTTATATATCCTAACCTAAGGGAACCTAACATCTCGGATGTAGTATTTCACAACATTCCTGGCTGGTCGGCCCCACTTCTCGGTGGGAACATTATATACGTTTATAACGAAGTATAACCTAACCTAACCCATCTAGACCCTCGCTTGTAATGTTTTACAGAATCCCGGTCGTGTCGTCCCGTACGTCTCGGTGCGGACATTATATACGTCTATAACGTTATATATCCTAACCAAAGGCAACCTAACATCTCGAATGTAGTATTTCACAACATTCCTGGCGGGGCGGCCCCACTTCTCGGTGGGAACATTATTTACGTCTATAACGTAATATAACCTAACCTAACCCATCTAGACCCTCGCAGGTAATGTTTTACAAAATCCCGGTCGTGTCGGCCCGTACTTCTCCGTGGGGACATTATATACGTCTATATCGTTATATATCCTAACCTAAGGCAACCTAACATCTCGGATGTAGTATTTTCCAACATTCATGGCGGGTCGGCCCCTACTTCTCGGTGGGCACATTATATACGTCTATATCGTAATATAACCTAACCTAACCCATCTAGACCCTCGCTGGTAATGTTTTACAAAATCCCGGGCGTGTCGGCCCGTACTTCTCCGTGGGGACATTATATACGTCTATATCGTTATATATCCTAACCTAAGGCAACCTAACATCTCGGATGTAGTATTTTCCAACATTCATGGCGGGTCGGCCCCTACTTCTCGGTGGGCACATTATATACGTCTATATCGTAATATAACCTAACCTAACCCATCTAGACCCTCGCTGGTAATGTTTTACAGAATCCCGGTCGTGTCGTCCCGTACGTCTCGGTGCGGACATTATATACGTCTATAACGTTATATATCCTAACCCAAGGCAACTTAACCTCTCGGATGTAGTATTTTCCAACAGTCTTGGCGGGTCGGACCCCACTTCTCGGTGGGCACATTATATACGTCTATATCGTAATATAACCTAACCTAAACCATCTAGAACCTCGCTGGTAATGTTTTACAAAATCACAGTCGTGTCGGCCCGTACTTTTCCGTGGGGACATTATATACGTCTATAATTTTATATATCCTAACCTAAGGCAACTTAACATCTCGGATGTAGTATTTTCCAACATTCCTGGCGGGACGGCCCCTACTTCTCGGTGGGCACATTATATACGTCTATATCGTAATATAACCTAACCTAACCCATCTAGACCCTCGCCGGTAATGTTTCACAGAATCCCGGTCGTGTCGTCTCGTACGTCTCGGTGCGGACATTATATACGTCTATAACGTTATATATCCTAACCTAAGGGAACCTAACATCTCGGATGTAGTATTTCACAACATTCCTGGCTGGTCGGCCCCACTTCTCGGTGGGAACATTATATACGTCTATATCGTAATATAACCAAACCTAACCCATCTAGACCCTCGCTGGTAATGTTTTACAGAATCCCGGTCGTGTCGTCCCGTACGTCTCGGTGCGGACATTATATACGTCTATAACGTTATATATCCTAACCCAAGGCAACTTAATCTCTCGGATGTAGTATTTTCCAACAGTCTTGGCGGGTCGAACCCAACTTCTCGGTGGGCACATTATATACGTCTATATCGTAATATAACCTAACCTAAACCTTCTAGAACCTCGCTGGTAATGCTTTGCAGAATCCCGGTCGTGTCGTCTCGTACGTCTCGGTGCGGACATTATATATGTCTATAACGTTATATATCCTAACCTAAGGGAACCTAACATCTCGGATGTAGTATTTCACAACATTCCTGGCGGGTCGGCCCCACTTCTCGGTGGGAACATTATATACGTTTATAACATAATATAACCTAACCTAACCCATCTAGCCCCTCGCTGGTAATGTTTTACAGAATCCCGGTCGTGTCGTCTCGTACGTCTCGGTGCGGACATTATATACGTCTATAACGTTATATATCCTAACCTAAGGGAACCTAACATCTCGGATGTAGTATTTCACAACATTCCTGGAGGGTCGGCCCCACTTCTCGGTGGGAACATTATATACGTTTATAACATAATATAACCTAACCTAACCCATCTAGCCCCTCGCTGGTAATGTTTTACAGAATCCCGGTCGTGTCGGCCCGTACGTCTCGGTGCGGACATTATATACGTCTATAACGTTATATATCCTAACCTAAGGGAACCTAACATCTCGGATGTAGTATTTCACAACATTCCTGGCTGGTCGGCCCCACTTCTCGGTGGGCACATTATATACGTTTATAACGAAGTATAACCTAACCTAACCCATCTAGACCCTCGCTTGTAATGTTTTACAGAATCCCGGTCGTGTCGTCCCGTACGTCTCGGTGCGGACATTATATACGTCTATAACGTTATATATCCTAACCAAAGGCAACCTAACATCTCGAATGTAGTATTTCACAACATTCCTGGCGGGGCGGCCCCACTTCTCGGTGGGAACATTATTTACGTCTATAACGTAATATAACCTAACCTAACCCATCTAGACCCTCGCAGGTAATGTTTTACAAAATCCCGGTCGTGTCGGCCCGTACTTCTCCGTGGGGACATTATATACGTCTATATCGTTATATATCCTAACCTAAGGCAACCTAACATCTCGGATGTAGTATTTTCCAACATTCATGGCGGGTCGGCCCCTACTTCTCGGTGGGCACATTATATACGTCTATATCGTAATATAACCTAACCTAACCCATCTAGACCCTCGCTGGTAATGTTTTACAAAATCCCGGGCGTGTCGGCCCGTACTTCTCCGTGGGGACATTATATACGTCTATATCGTTATATATCCTAACCTAAGGCAACCTAACATCTCGGATGTAGTATTTTCCAACATTCATGGCGGGTCGGCCCCTACTTCTCGGTGGGCACATTATATACTTCTATATCGTAATATAACATAACCTAACCCATCTAGACCCTCGCTGGTAATGTTTTACAGAATCCCGGTCGTGTCGTCCTGTACGTCTCGGTGCGGACATTATATACGTCTATAACGTTATATATCCTAACCCAAGGCAACTTAACCTCTCGGATGTAGTATTTTCCAACAGTCTTGGCGGGTCGGACCCCACTTCTCGGTGGGCACATTATATACGTCTATATCGTAATATAACCTAACCTAAACCATCTAGAACCTCGCTGGTAATGTTTTACAAAATCACAGTCGTGTCGGCCCGTACTTTTCCGTGGGGACATTATATACGTCTATAAGTTTATATATCCTAACCTAAGGCAACTTAACATGTCGGATGTAGTATTTTCCAACATTCCTGGCGGGACGGCCCCTACTTCTCGGTGGGCACATTATATACGTCTATATCGTAACATAACCTAACGTAACCCATCTAGAACCTCGCTGGTAATGTTTTGCAGAATCCCGGTCGTGTCGTCTCGTACGTCTCAGTGCGGACATTATATACGTCTATAACGTTATATATCCTAACCTAAGGGAACCTAACATCTCGGATGTAGTATTTCACAACATTCCTGGCGGGTCGGCCCCACTTCTCGGTGGGAACATTATTTACGTCTATAACGTAATATAACCTAACCTAACCCATCTAGACCCTCGCAGGTAATGTTTTACAAAATCCCGGTCGTGTCGGCCCGTACTTTTCCGTGGGGACATTATATACGTCTATAAGTTTATATATCCTAACCTAAGGCAACTTAACATGTCGGATGTAGTATTTTCCAACATTCCTGGCGGGTCGGCCCCTACTTCTCGGTGGGCACATTATATACTTCTATATCGTAATATAACCTAACCTAACCCATCTAGACCCTCGCTGGTAATGTTTTACAGAATCCCGGTCGTGTCGTCCTGTACGTCTCGGTGCGGACATTATATACGTCTATAACGTTATATATCCTAACCCAAGCCAACCTAACATCTCGAATGTAGTATTTCACAACATTCCTGGCGGGTCGGCCCCACTTCTCGGTGGGAACATTATTTACGTCTATAACGTAATATAACCTAACCTAACCCATCTAGACCCTCGCAGGTAATGTTTTACAAAATCCCGGTCGTGTCGGCCCGTACTTCTCCGTGGGGACATTATATACGTCTATATCGTTATATATCCTAACCTAAGGCAACCTAACATCTCGGATGTAGTATTTTCCAACAGTCTTGGCGGGTCGGACCCTACTTCTCGGTGGGCACATTATATACGTCTATATCGTAATATAACCTAACCTAAACCATCTAGAACCTCGCTGGTAATGTTTTGCAGAATCCCGGTCGTGTCGTCTCGTACGTCTCGGTGCGGACATTATATACGTCTATAACGTTATATATCCTAACCTAAGGGAACCTAACATCTCGGATGTAGTATTTCACAACATTCCTGGCGGGTCGGCCCCACTTCTCGGTGGGAACATTATATACGTTTATAACGAAGTATAACCTAACCTAACCCATCTAGACCCTCGCTTGTAATGTTTTACAGAATCCCGGTCGTGTCGTCCCGTACGTCTCGGTGCGGACATTATATACGTCTATAACGTTATATATCCTAACCAAAGGCAACCTAACATCTCGGATGTAGTATTTTCCAACATTCATGGCGGGTCGGCCCCTACTTCTCGGTGGGCACATTATATACGTCTATATCGTAATATAACCTAACCTAACCCATCTAGACCCTCGCTGGTAATGTTTTACAAAATCCCGGGCGTGTCGGCCCGTACTTCTCCGTGGGGACATTATATACGTCTATATCGTTATATATCCTAACCTAAGGCAACCTAACATCTCGGATGTAGTATTTTCCAACATTCATGGCGGGTCGGCCCCTACTTCTCGGTGGGCACATTATATACGTCTATATCGTAATATAACCTAACCTAACCCATCTAGACCCTCGCTGGTAATGTTTTACAAAATCCCGGTCGTGTCGGCCCGTACTTTTCCGTGGGGACATTATATACGTCTATAAGTTTATATATCCTAACCTAAGGCAACTTAACATGTCGGATGTAGTATTTTCCAACATTCCTGGCGGGTCGGCCCCTACTTCTCGGTGGGCACATTATATACTTCTATATCGTAATATAACCTAACCTAACCCATCTAGACCCTCGCTGGTAATGTTTTACAGAATCCCGGTCGTGTCGTCCTGTACGTCTCGGTGCGGACATTATATACGTCTATAACGTTATATATCCTAACCCAAGGCAACCTAACATCTCGAATGTAGTATTTCACAACATTCCTGGCGGGTCGGCCCCACTTCTCGGTGGGAACATTATTTACGTCTATAACGTAATATAACCTAACCTAACCCATCTAGACCCTCGCAGGTAATGTTTTACAAAATCCCGGTCGTGTCGGCCCGTACTTCTCCGTGGGGACATTATATACGTCTATATCGTTATATATCCTAACCTAAGGCAACCTAACATCTCGGATGTAGTATTTTCCAACAGTCTTGGCGGGTCGGACCCTACTTCTCGGTGGGCACATTATATACGTCTATATCGTAATATAACCTAACCTAAACCATCTAGAACCTCGCTGGTAATGTTTTGCAGAATCCCGGTCGTGTCGTCTCGTACGTCTCGGTGCGGACATTATATACGTCTATAACGTTATATATCCTAACCTAAGGGAACCTAACATCTCGGATGTAGTATTTCACAACATTCCTGGCGGGTCGGCCCCACTTCTCGGTGGGAACATTATATACGTTTATAACGAAGTATAACCTGACCTAACCCATCTAGACCCTCGCTTGTAATGTTTTACAGAATCCCGGTCGTGTCGTCCCGTACGTCTCGGTGCGGACATTATATACGTCTATAACGTTATATATCCTAACCAAAGGCAACCTAACATCTCGAATGTAGTATTTCACAACATTCCTGGCGGGTCGGCACCACTTCTCGGTGGGAACATTATTTACGTCTATAACGTAATATAACCTAACCTAACCCATCTAGAACCTCGCAGGTAATGTTTTACAAAATCCCGGTCGTGTCGGCCCGTACTTCTCCGTGGGGACATTATATACGTCTATATCGTTATATATCCTAACCTAAGGCAACCTAACATCTCGGATGTAGTATTTTCCAACATTCCTGGCGGGTCGGCCCCTACTTCTCGGTGGGCACATTATATACGTCTATATCGTAATATAACCTAACCTAACCCATCTAGACACTCGCTGGTAATGTTTTACAAAATCCCGGTAGTGTCGGCCCGTACTTCTCCGTGGGGACATTATATACGTCTATATCGTTATATATCCTAACCTAAGGCAACTTAACATCTCCGATGTAGTATTTTCCAACATTCCTGGCGGGTCGGCCCCTACTTCTCGGTGGGCACATTATATACGTCTATATCGTAATATAACCTAACCCAACCCATCTAGACCCTCGCTGGTAATGTTTTACAGAATCCCGGTCGTGTCGTCTCGTACATCTCGGTGCGGACATTATATACGTCTATAACGTTATATATCCTAACCTAAGGGAACCTAACATCTCGGATGTAGTATTTCACAAAATTCCTGGCTGGTCGGCCCCACTTCTCGGTGGGAACATTATATACGTTTATAACGTAGTATAACCTAACATAACCCATCTAGCCCCTCGCTTGTAATGTTTTACAGAATCCCGGTCGTGTCGTCTCGTACGTCTCGGTGCGGACATTATTTACGTCTATAACGTTATATATCCTAACCTAAGGGAACCTAACATTTCGGATGTTGTATTTCACAACATTCCTGGCAGGTCGGCCCCTACTTCTCGGTGGGCACATTATATACGTCTATATCGTAATATAACCTAACCTAACCCATCTAGACCCCCGCTGTTAATGTTTTACAAAATCCCGGTCGTGTCGGCCCGTACTTTTCCGTGGGGACATTATATACGTCTATAATTTTATATATCCTAACCTAAGGCAACTTAACATCTCGAATGTAGTATTTTCCAACATTCCTGGCGGGTCGGCCCCTACTTCCCGGTGGGCACATTATATACGTCTATATCGTAATATAACCTAACCTAACCCATCTAGACCCTCGCTGGTAATGTTTTACAGAATCCCGGTCGTGTCGGCCCGTACGTCTCGGTGCGGACATTATATACGTCTATAACGTTATATATCCTAACCTAAGGGAACCTAACATCTCGGATGTAGTATTTCACAACATTCCTGGCTGGTCGGCCCCACTTCTCGGTGGGAACATTATTTACGTCTATAACGTAATAATAACCTAACCTAACCCATCTAGACCCTCGCAGGTAATGTTTTACAAAATCCCGGTCGTGTCGGCCCGTACTTCTCCGTGGGGACATTATATACGTCTATATCGTTATATATCCTAACCTAAGGCAACCTAACATCTCGGATGTAGTATTTTCCAACATTCCTGGCGGGTCGGCCCCTACTTCTCGGTGGGCACATTATATACGTCTATATCGTAATATAACCTAACCTAACCCATCTAGACCCTCGCTGGTAATGTTTTACAGAATCCCGGTCGTGTCGTCTCGCACGTCTCGGTGCGGATATTATATACGTCTATAACGTTATATATCCTAACCTAAGGGAACCTAACATCTCGGATGTAGTATTTTCCAACATTCCTGGCGGGTCGGCCCCTACTTCTCGGTGGGCACATTATATACGTCTATATCGTAATATAACCTAACCTAACCCATCTAGACCCTCGCTGGTAATGTTTCACAGAATCCCGGTCGTGTCGTCTCGTACGTCTCGGTGCGGACATTATATACGTCTATAACGTTATATATCCTAACCTAAGGGAACCTAACATCTCGGATGTAGTATTTCACAACATTCCTGGCGGGACGGCCCCTACTTCTCGGTGGGCACATTATATACGTCTATATCGTAATATAACCTAACCTAACCCATCTAGACCCTCGCTGGTAATGTTTTACAGAATCCCGGTCGTGTCGTCCCGTACGTCTCGGTGCGGACATTATATACGTCTATAACGTTATATATCCTAACCTAAGGCAGCTTATCCTCTCGGATGTAGTATTTTCCAACAGTCTTGGCGGGTCGGACCCTACTTCTCGGTGGGCACATTATATACGTCTATATCGTAATATAACCTAACCTAACCCATCTAGACCCTCGCTGGTAATGTTTTACAGAATCCCGGTCGTGTCGTCCCGTACGTCTCGGTGCGGACATTATATACGTCTATAACGTTATATATCCTAACCCGAGGCAACTTAACCTCTCGGATGTAGTATTTTCCAACAGTCTTGGCGGGTCGGACCCTACTTCTCGGTGGGCACATTATATACGTCTATATCGTAATATAACCTAACCTAACCCATCTAGCCCCTCGCTGGTAATGTTTTACAGAATCCCGGTCGTGTCGGCCCGTACGTCTCGGTGCGGACATTATATACGTCTATAACGTTATATATCCTAACCTAAGGGAACCTAACATCTCGGATGTAGTATTTCACAACATTCCTGGCTGGTCGGCCCCACTTCTCGGTGGGAACATTATATACGTTTATAACGAAGTATAACCTAACCTAACCCATCTAGACCCTCGCTTCTAATGTTTTACAGAATCCCGGACGTGTCGTCCCGTACGTCTCGGTGCGGACATTATATACGTCTATAACGTTATATATCCTAACCAAAGGCAACCTAACATCTCGAATGTAGTATTTCACAACATTCCTGGCGGGTCGGCCCCACTTCTCGGTGGGAACATTATTTACGTCTATAACGTAATATAACCTAACCTAACCCATCTAGACCCTCGCAGGTAATGTTTTACAAAATCCCGGTCGTGTCGGCCCGTACTTCTCCGTGGGGACATTATATACGTCTATATCGTTATATATCCTAACCTAAGGCAACCTAACATCTCGGATGTAGTATTTTCCAACATTCCTGGCGGGTCGGCCCCTACTTCTCGGTGGGCACATTATATACGTCTATATCGTAATATAACCTAACCTAACCCATCTAGACCCTCGCTGGTAATGTTTTACAGAATCCCGGTCGTGTCGTCTCGTACGTCTCGGTGCGGATATTATATACGTCTATATCGTTATATATCCTAACCTAAGGCAACCTAACATCTCGGATGTAGTATTTTCCAACATTCATGGCGGGTCGGCCCCTACTTCTCGGTGGGCACATTATATACTTCTATATCGTAATATAACCTAACCTAACCCATCTAGACCCTCGCTGGTAATGTTTTACAGAATCCCGGTCGTGTCGTCCTGTACGTCTCGGTGCGCACATTATATACGTCTATAACGTTATATATCCTAACCCAAGGCAACGTAACCTCTCGGATGTAGTATTTTCCAACAGTCTTGGCGGGTCGGACCCCACTTCTCGGTGGGCACATTATATACGTCTATATCGTAATATAACCTAACCTAAACCATCTAGAACCTCGCTGGTAATGTTTTACAAAATCACAGTCGTGTCGGCCCGTACTTTTCCGTGGGGACATTATATACGTCTATAAGTTTATATATCCTAACCTAAGGCAACTTAACATGTCGGATGTAGTATTTTCCAACATTCCTGGCGGGACGGCCCCTACTTCTCGGTGGGCACATTATATACGTCTATATCGTAATATAACCTAACGTAACCCATCTAGAACCTCGCTGGTAATGTTTTGCAGAATCCCGGTCGTGTCGTCTCGTACGTCTCAGTGCGGACATTATATACGTCTATAACGTTATATATCCTAACCTAAGGGAACCTAACATCTCGGATGTAGTATTTCACAACATTCCTGGCGGGTCGGCCCCACTTCTCGGTGGGAACATTATATACGTTTATAACATAATATAACCTAACCTAACCCATCTAGCCCCTCGCTGGTAATGTTTTACAGAATCCCGGTCGTGTCGGCCCGTACGTCTCGGTGCGGACATTATATACGTCTATAACGTTATATATCCTAACCTAAGGGAACCTAACATCTCGGATGTAGTATTTCACAACATTCCTGGCTGGTCGGCCCCACTTCTCGGTGGGAACATTATATACGTTTATAAAGAAGTATAACCTAACCTAACCCATCTAGACCCTCGCTTGTAATGTTTTACAGAATCCCGGTCGTGTCGTCCCGTACGTCTCGGTGCGGACATTATATACGTCTATAACGTTATATATCCTAACCAAAGGCAACCTAACATCTCGAATGTAGTATTTCACAACATTCCTGGCGGGTCGGCACCACTTCTCGGTGGGAACATTATTTACGTCTATAACGTAATATAACCTAACCTAACCCATCTAGAACCTCGCAGGTAATGTTTTACAAAATCCCGGTCGTGTCGGCCCGTACTTCTCCGTGGGGACATTATATACGTCTATATCGTTATATATCCTAACCTAAGGGAACCTAACATCTCGGATGTAGTATTTCACAACATTCCTGGCTGGTCGGCCCCACTTCTCGGTGGGAACATTATATACGTTTATAACGAAGTATAACCTAACCTAACCCATCTAGACCCTCGCTTGTAATGTTTTACAGAATCCCGGTCGTGTCGTCCCGTACGTCTCGGTGCGGACATTATATACGTCTATAACGTTATATATCCTAACCAAAGGCAACCTAACATCTCGAATGTAGTATTTCACAACATTCCTGGCGGGGCGGCCCCACTTCTCGGTGGGAACATTATTTACGTCTATAACGTAATATAACCTAACCTAACCCATCTAGACCCTCGCAGGTAATGTTTTACAAAAT
Organism: Xylocopa violacea; assembly: GCA_963969225.1. Classification (NCBI taxonomy): domain Eukaryota; kingdom Metazoa; phylum Arthropoda; class Insecta; order Hymenoptera; family Apidae; genus Xylocopa; species Xylocopa violacea. The sequence continues at coordinate 5,961,228 of CAXAJV010000011.1, read as the reverse complement.
CCCGGTCGTGTCGGCCCGTACTTCTCCGTGGGGACATTATATACGTCTATATCGTTATATATCCTAACCTAAGGCAACCTAACATCTCGGATGTAGTATTTTCCAACATTCATGGCGGGTCGGCCCCTACTTCTCGGTGGGCACATTATATACGTCTATATCGTAATATAACCTAACCTAACCCATCTAGACCCTCGCTGGTAATGTTTTACAAAATCCCGGGCGTGTCGGCCCGTACTTCTCCGTGGGGACATTATATACGTCTATATCGTTATATATCCTAACCTAAGGCAACCTAACATCTCGGATGTAGTATTTTCCAACATTCATGGCGGGTCGGCCCCTACTTCTCGGTGGGCACATTATATACTTCTATATCGTAATATAACATAACCTAACCCATCTAGACCCTCGCTGGTAATGTTTTACAGAATCCCGGTCGTGTCGTCCTGTACGTCTCGGTGCGGACATTATATACGTCTATAACGTTATATATCCTAACCCAAGGCAACTTAACCTCTCGGATGTAGTATTTTCCAACAGTCTTGGCGGGTCGGACCCCACTTCTCGGTGGGCACATTATATACGTCTATATCGTAATATAACCTAACCTAAACCATCTAGAACCTCGCTGGTAATGTTTTACAAAATCACAGTCGTGTCGGCCCGTACTTTTCCGTGGGGACATTATATACGTCTATAAGTTTATATATCCTAACCTAAGGCAACTTAACATGTCGGATGTAGTATTTTCCAACATTCCTGGCGGGACGGCCTCTACTTCTCGGTGGGCACATTATATACGTCTATATCGTAATATAACCTAACGTAACCCATCTAGAACCTCGCTGGTAATGTTTTGCAGAATCCCGGTCGTGTCGTCTCGTACGTCTCAGTGCGGACATTATATACGTCTATAACGTTATATATCCTAACCTAAGGGAACCTAACATCTCGGATGTAGTATTTCACAACATTCCTGGCGGGTCGGCCCCACTTCTCGGTGGGAACATTATTTACGTCTATAACGTAATATAACCTAACCTAACCCATCTAGACCCTCGCAGGTAATGTTTTACAAAATCCCGGTCGTGTCGGCCCGTACTTTTCCGTGGGGACATTATATACGTCTATAAGTTTATATGTCCTAACCTAAGGCAACTTAACATGTCGGATGTAGTATTTTCCAACATTCCTGGCGGGTCGGCCCCTACTTCTCGGTGGGCACATTATATACTTCTATATCGTAATATAACCTAACCTAACCCATCTAGACCCTCGCTGGTAATGTTTTACAGAATCCCGGTCGTGTCGTCCTGTACGTCTCGGTGCGGACATTATATACGTCTATAACGTTATATATCCTAACCCAAGGCAACCTAACATCTCGAATGTAGTATTTCACAACATTCCTGGCGGGTCGGCCCCACTTCTCGGTGGGAACATTATTTACGTCTATAACGTAATATAACCTAACCTAACCCATCTAGACCCTCGCAGGTAATGTTTTACAAAATCCCGGTCGTGTCGGCCCGTACTTCTCCGTGGGGACATTATATACGTCTATATCGTTATATATCCTAAGCTAAGGCAACCTAACATCTCGGATGTAGTATTTTCCAACAGTCTTGGCGGGTCGGACCCTACTTCTCGGTGGGCACATTATATACGTCTATATCGTAATATAACCTAACCTAAACCATCTAGAACCTCGCTGGTAATGTTTTGCAGAATCCCGGTCGTGTCGTCTCGTACGTCTCGGTGCGGACATTATATACGTCTATAACGTTATATATCCTAACCTAAGGGAACCTAACATCTCGGATGTAGTATTTCACAACATTCCTGGCGGGTCGGCCCCACTTCTCGGTGGGAACATTATATACGTTTATAACGAAGTATAACCTAACCTAACCCATCTAGACCCTCGCTTGTAATGTTTTACAGAATCCCGGTCGTGTCGTCCCGTACGTCTCGGTGCGGACATTATATACGTCTATAACGTTATATATCCTAACCAAAGGCAACCTAACATCTCGGATGTAGTATTTTCCAACATTCATGGCGGGTCGGCCCCTACTTCTCGGTGGGCACATTATATACGTCTATATCGTAATATAACCTAACCTAACCCATCTAGACCCTCGCTGGTAATGTTTTACAAAATCCCGGGCGTGTCGGCCCGTACTTCTCCGTGGGGACATTATATACGTCTATATCGTTATATATCCTAACCTAAGGCAACCTAACATCTCGGATGTAGTATTTTCCAACATTCATGGCGGGTCGGCCCCTACTTCTCGGTGGGCACATTATATACGTCTATATCGTAATATAACCTAACCTAACCCATCTAGACCCTCGCTGGTAATGTTTTACAAAATCCCGGGCGTGTCGGCCCGTACTTCTCCGTGGGGACATTATATACGTCTATATCGTTATATATCCTAACCTAAGGCAACCTAACATCTCGGATGTAGTATTTTCCAACATTCATGGCGGGTCGGCCCCTACTTCTCGGTGGGCACATTATATACTTCTATATCGTAATATAACATAACCTAACCCATCTAGACCCTCGCTGGTAATGTTTTACAGAATCCCGGTCGTGTCGTCCTGTACGTCTCGGTGCGGACATTATATACGTCTATAACGTTATATATCCTAACCCAAGGCAACTTAACCTCTCGGATGTAGTATTTTCCAACAGTCTTGGCGGGTCGGACCCCACTTCTCGGTGGGCACATTATATACGTCTATATCGTAATATAACCTAACCTAAACCATCTAGAACCTCGCTGGTAATGTTTTACAAAATCACAGTCGTGTCGGCCCGTACTTTTCCGTGGGGACATTATATACGTCTATAAGTTTATATATCCTAACCTAAGGCAACTTAACATGTCGGATGTAGTATTTTCCAACATTCCTGGCGGGACGGCCCCTACTTCTCGGTGGGCACATTATATACGTCTATATCGTAATATAACCTAACGTAACCCATCTAGAACCTCGCTGGTAATGTTTTGCAGAATCCCGGTCGTGTCGTCTCGTACGTCTCAGTGCGGACATTATATACGTCTATAACGTTATATATCCTAACCTAAGGGAACCTAACATCTCGGATGTAGTATTTCACAACATTCCTGGCGGGTCGGCCCCACTTCTCGGTGGGAACATTATTTACGTCTATAACGTAATATAACCTAACCTAACCCATCTAGACCCTCGCAGGTAATGTTTTACAAAATCCCGGTCGTGTCGGCCCGTACTTTTCCGTGGGGACATTATATACGTCTATAAGTTTATATATCCTAACCTAAGGCAACTTAACATGTCGGATGTAGTATTTTCCAACATTCCTGGCGGGTCGGCCCCTACTTCTCGGTGGGCACATTATATACTTCTATATCGTAATATAACCTAACCTAACCCATCTAGACCCTCGCTGGTAATGTTTTACAGAATCCCGGTCGTGTCGTCCTGTACGTCTCGGTGCGGACATTATATACGTCTATAACGTTATATATCCTAACCCAAGGCAACCTAACATCTCGAATGTAGTATTTCACAACATTCCTGGCGGGTCGGCCCCACTTCTCGGTGGGAACATTATTTACGTCTATAACGTAATATAACCTAACCTAACCCATCTAGACCCTCGCAGGTAATGTTTTACAAAATCCCGGTCGTGTCGGCCCGTACTTCTCCGTGGGGACATTATATACGTCTATATCGTTATATATCCTAACCTAAGGCAACCTAACATCTCGGATGTAGTATTTTCCAACAGTCTTGGCGGGTCGGACCCTACTTCTCGGTGGGCACATTATATACGTCTATATCGTAATATAACCTAACCTAAACCATCTAGAACCTCGCTGGTAATGTTTTGCAGAATCCCGGTCGTGTCGTCTCGTACGTCTCGGTGCGGACATTATATACGTCTATAACGTTATATATCCTAACCTAAGGGAACCTAACATCTCGGATGTAGTATTTCACAACATTCCTGGCGGGTCGGCCCCACTTCTCGGTGGGAACATTATATACGTTTATAACGAAGTATAACCTAACCTAACCCATCTAGACCCTCGCTTGTAATGTTTTACAGAATCCCGGTCGTGTCGTCCCGTACGTCTCGGTGCGGACATTATATACGTCTATAACGTTATATATCCTAACCAAAGGCAACCTAACATCTCGAATGTAGTATTTCACAACATTCCTGGCGGGTCGGCACCACTTCTCGGTGGGAACATTATTTACGTCTATAACGTAATATAACCTAACCTAACCCATCTAGAACCTCGCAGGTAATGTTTTACAAAATCCCGGTCGTGTCGGCCCGTACTTCTCCGTGGGGACATTATATACGTCTATATCGTTATATATCCTAACCTAAGGCAACCTAACATCTCGGATGTAGTATTTTCCAACATTCCTGGCGGGTCGGCCCCTACTTCTCGGTGGGCACATTATATACGTCTATATCGTAATATAACCTAACCTAACCCATCTAGACACTCGCTGGTAATGTTTTACAAAATCCCGGTAGTGTCGGCCCGTACTTCTCCGTGGGGACATTATATACGTCTATATCGTTATATATCCTAACCTAAGGCAACTTAACATCTCCGATGTAGTATTTTCCAACATTCCTGGCGGGTCGGCCCCTACTTCTCGGTGGGCACATTATATACGTCTATATCGTAATATAACCTAACCCAACCCATCTAGACCCTCGCTGGTAATGTTTTACAGAATCCCGGTCGTGTCGTCTCGTACATCTCGGTGCGGACATTATATACGTCTATAACGTTATATATCCTAACCTAAGGGAACCTAACATCTCGGATGTAGTATTTCACAAAATTCCTGGCTGGTCGGCCCCACTTCTCGGTGGGAACATTATATACGTTTATAACGTAGTATAACCTAACATAACCCATCTAGCCCCTCGCTTGTAATGTTTTACAGAATCCCGGTCGTGTCGTCTCGTACGTCTCGGTGCGGACATTATTTACGTCTATAACGTTATATATCCTAACCTAAGGGAACCTAACATTTCGGATGTTGTATTTCACAACATTCCTGGCAGGTCGGCCCCTACTTCTCGGTGGGCACATTATATACGTCTATATCGTAATATAACCTAACCTAACCCATCTAGACCCCCGCTGTTAATGTTTTACAAAATCCCGGTCGTGTCGGCCCGTACTTTTCCGTGGGGACATTATATACGTCTATAATTTTATATATCCTAACCTAAGGCAACTTAACATCTCGAATGTAGTATTTTCCAACATTCCTGGCGGGTCGGCCCCTACTTCCCGGTGGGCACATTATATACGTCTATATCGTAATATAACCTAACCTAACCCATCTAGACCCTCGCTGGTAATGTTTTACAGAATCCCGGTCGTGTCGGCCCGTACGTCTCGGTGCGGACATTATATACGTCTATAACGTTATATATCCTAACCTAAGGGAACCTAACATCTCGGATGTAGTATTTCACAACATTCCTGGCTGGTCGGCCCCACTTCTCGGTGGGAACATTATTTACGTCTATAACGTAATAATAACCTAACCTAACCCATCTAGACCCTCGCAGGTAATGTTTTACAAAATCCCGGTCGTGTCGGCCCGTACTTCTCCGTGGGGACATTATATACGTCTATATCGTTATATATCCTAACCTAAGGCAACCTAACATCTCGGATGTAGTATTTTCCAACATTCCTGGCGGGTCGGCCCCTACTTCTCGGTGGGCACATTATATACGTCTATATCGTAATATAACCTAACCTAACCCATCTAGACCCTCGCTGGTAATGTTTTACAGAATCCCGGTCGTGTCGTCTCGCACGTCTCGGTGCGGATATTATATACGTCTATAACGTTATATATCCTAACCTAAGGGAACCTAACATCTCGGATGTAGTATTTTCCAACATTCCTGGCGGGTCGGCCCCTACTTCTCGGTGGGCACATTATATACGTCTATATCGTAATATAACCTAACCTAACCCATCTAGACCCTCGCTGGTAATGTTTCACAGAATCCCGGTCGTGTCGTCTCGTACGTCTCGGTGCGGACATTATATACGTCTATAACGTTATATATCCTAACCTAAGGGAACCTAACATCTCGGATGTAGTATTTCACAACATTCCTGGCGGGACGGCCCCTACTTCTCGGTGGGCACATTATATACGTCTATATCGTAATATAACCTAACCTAACCCATCTAGACCCTCGCTGGTAATGTTTTACAGAATCCCGGTCGTGTCGTCCCGTACGTCTCGGTGCGGACATTATATACGTCTATAACGTTATATATCCTAACCTAAGGCAGCTTATCCTCTCGGATGTAGTATTTTCCAACAGTCTTGGCGGGTCGGACCCTACTTCTCGGTGGGCACATTATATACGTCTATATCGTAATATAACCTAACCTAACCCATCTAGACCCTCGCTGGTAATGTTTTACAGAATCCCGGTCGTGTCGTCCCGTACGTCTCGGTGCGGACATTATATACGTCTATAACGTTATATATCCTAACCCGAGGCAACTTAACCTCTCGGATGTAGTATTTTCCAACAGTCTTGGCGGGTCGGACCCTACTTCTCGGTGGGCACATTATATACGTCTATATCGTAATATAACCTAACCTAACCCATCTAGCCCCTCGCTGGTAATGTTTTACAGAATCCCGGTCGTGTCGGCCCGTACGTCTCGGTGCGGACATTATATACGTCTATAACGTTATATATCCTAACCTAAGGGAACCTAACATCTCGGATGTAGTATTTCACAACATTCCTGGCTGGTCGGCCCCACTTCTCGGTGGGAACATTATATACGTTTATAACGAAGTATAACCTAACCTAACCCATCTAGACCCTCGCTTCTAATGTTTTACAGAATCCCGGACGTGTCGTCCCGTACGTCTCGGTGCGGACATTATATACGTCTATAACGTTATATATCCTAACCAAAGGCAACCTAACATCTCGAATGTAGTATTTCACAACATTCCTGGCGGGTCGGCCCCACTTCTCGGTGGGAACATTATTTACGTCTATAACGTAATATAACCTAACCTAACCCATCTAGACCCTCGCAGGTAATGTTTTACAAAATCCCGGTCGTGTCGGCCCGTACTTCTCCGTGGGGACATTATATACGTCTATATCGTTATATATCCTAACCTAAGGCAACCTAACATCTCGGATGTAGTATTTTCCAACATTCCTGGCGGGTCGGCCCCTACTTCTCGGTGGGCACATTATATACGTCTATATCGTAATATAACCTAACCTAACCCATCTAGACCCTCGCTGGTAATGTTTTACAGAATCCCGGTCGTGTCGTCTCGTACGTCTCGGTGCGGATATTATATACGTCTATATCGTTATATATCCTAACCTAAGGCAACCTAACATCTCGGATGTAGTATTTTCCAACATTCATGGCGGGTCGGCCCCTACTTCTCGGTGGGCACATTATATACTTCTATATCGTAATATAACCTAACCTAACCCATCTAGACCCTCGCTGGTAATGTTTTACAGAATCCCGGTCGTGTCGTCCTGTACGTCTCGGTGCGCACATTATATACGTCTATAACGTTATATATCCTAACCCAAGGCAACGTAACCTCTCGGATGTAGTATTTTCCAACAGTCTTGGCGGGTCGGACCCCACTTCTCGGTGGGCACATTATATACGTCTATATCGTAATATAACCTAACCTAAACCATCTAGAACCTCGCTGGTAATGTTTTACAAAATCACAGTCGTGTCGGCCCGTACTTTTCCGTGGGGACATTATATACGTCTATAAGTTTATATATCCTAACCTAAGGCAACTTAACATGTCGGATGTAGTATTTTCCAACATTCCTGGCGGGACGGCCCCTACTTCTCGGTGGGCACATTATATACGTCTATATCGTAATATAACCTAACGTAACCCATCTAGAACCTCGCTGGTAATGTTTTGCAGAATCCCGGTCGTGTCGTCTCGTACGTCTCAGTGCGGACATTATATACGTCTATAACGTTATATATCCTAACCTAAGGGAACCTAACATCTCGGATGTAGTATTTCACAACATTCCTGGCGGGTCGGCCCCACTTCTCGGTGGGAACATTATATACGTTTATAACATAATATAACCTAACCTAACCCATCTAGCCCCTCGCTGGTAATGTTTTACAGAATCCCGGTCGTGTCGGCCCGTACGTCTCGGTGCGGACATTATATACGTCTATAACGTTATATATCCTAACCTAAGGGAACCTAACATCTCGGATGTAGTATTTCACAACATTCCTGGCTGGTCGGCCCCACTTCTCGGTGGGAACATTATATACGTTTATAAAGAAGTATAACCTAACCTAACCCATCTAGACCCTCGCTTGTAATGTTTTACAGAATCCCGGTCGTGTCGTCCCGTACGTCTCGGTGCGGACATTATATACGTCTATAACGTTATATATCCTAACCAAAGGCAACCTAACATCTCGAATGTAGTATTTCACAACATTCCTGGCGGGTCGGCACCACTTCTCGGTGGGAACATTATTTACGTCTATAACGTAATATAACCTAACCTAACCCATCTAGAACCTCGCAGGTAATGTTTTACAAAATCCCGGTCGTGTCGGCCCGTACTTCTCCGTGGGGACATTATATACGTCTATATCGTTATATATCCTAACCTAAGGCAACCTAACATCTCGGATGTAGTATTTTCCAACATTCCTGGCGGGTCGGCCCCTACTTCTCGGTGGGCACATTATATACGTCTATATCGTAATATAACCTAACCTAACCCATCTAGACACTCGCTGGTAATGTTTTACAAAATCCCGGTAGTGTCGGCCCGTACTTCTCCGTGGGGACATTATATACGTCTATATCGTTATATATCCTAACCTAAGGCAACTTAACATCTCCGATGTAGTATTTTCCAACATTCCTGGCGGGTCGGCCCCTACTTCTCGGTGGGCACATTATATACGTCTATATCGTAATATAACCTAACCCAACCCATCTAGACCCTCGCTGGTAATGTTTTACAGAATCCCGGTCGTGTCGTCTCGTACATCTCGGTGCGGACATTATATACGTCTATAACGTTATATATCCTAACCTAAGGGAACCTAACATCTCGGATGTAGTATTTCACAAAATTCCTGGCTGGTCGGCCCCACTTCTCGGTGGGAACATTATATACGTTTATAACGTAGTATAACCTAACATAACCCATCTAGCCCCTCGCTTGTAATGTTTTACAGAATCCCGGTCGTGTCGTCTCGTACGTCTCGGTGCGGACATTATTTACGTCTATAACGTTATATATCCTAACCTAAGGGAACCTAACATTTCGGATGTAGTATTTCACAACATTCCTGGCGGGACGGCCCCTACTTCTCGGTGGGCACATTATATACGTCTATATCGTAATATAACCTAACCTAACCCATCTAGACCCTCGCTGGTAATGTTTTACAGAATCCCGGTCGTGTCGTCCCGTACGTCTCGGTGCGGACATTATATACGTCTATAACGTTATATATCCTAACCTAAGGCAGCTTATCCTCTCGGATGTAGTATTTTCCAACAGTCTTGGCGGGTCGGACCCTACTTCTCGGTGGGCACATTATATACGTCTATATCGTAATATAACCTAACCTAACCCATCTAGACCCTCGCTGGTAATGTTTTACAGAATCCCGGTCGTGTCGTCCCGTACGTCTCGGTGCGGACATTATATACGTCTATAACGTTATATATCCTAACCCGAGGCAACTTAACCTCTCGGATGTAGTATTTTCCAACAGTCTTGGCGGGTCGGACCCTACTTCTCGGTGGGCACATTATATACGTCTATATCGTAATATAACCTAACCTAACCCATCTAGCCCCTCGCTGGTAATGTTTTACAGAATCCCGGTCGTGTCGGCCCGTACGTCTCGGTGCGGACATTATATACGTCTATAACGTTATATATCCTAACCTAAGGGAACCTAACATCTCGGATGTAGTATTTCACAACATTCCTGGCTGGTCGGCCCCACTTCTCGGTGGGAACATTATATACGTTTATAACGAAGTATAACCTAACCTAACCCATCTAGACCCTCGCTTCTAATGTTTTACAGAATCCCGGACGTGTCGTCCCGTACGTCTCGGTGCGGACATTATATACGTCTATAACGTTATATATCCTAACCAAAGGCAACCTAACATCTCGAATGTAGTATTTCACAACATTCCTGGCGGGTCGGCCCCACTTCTCGGTGGGAACATTATTTACGTCTATAACGTAATATAACCTAACCTAACCCATCTAGACCCTCGCAGGTAATGTTTTACAAAATCCCGGTCGTGTCGGCCCGTACTTCTCCGTGGGGACATTATATACGTCTATATCGTTATATATCCTAACCTAAGGCAACCTAACATCTCGGATGTAGTATTTTCCAACATTCCTGGCGGGTCGGCCCCTACTTCTCGGTGGGCACATTATATACGTCTATATCGTAATATAACCTAACCTAACCCATCTAGACCCTCGCTGGTAATGTTTTACAGAATCCCGGTCGTGTCGTCTCGTACGTCTCGGTGCGGATATTATATACGTCTATATCGTTATATATCCTAACCTAAGGCAACCTAACATCTCGGATGTAGTATTTTCCAACATTCATGGCGGGTCGGCCCCTACTTCTCGGTGGGCACATTATATACTTCTATATCGTAATATAACCTAACCTAACCCATCTAGACCCTCGCTGGTAATGTTTTACAGAATCCCGGTCGTGTCGTCCTGTACGTCTCGGTGCGCACATTATATACGTCTATAACGTTATATATCCTAACCCAAGGCAACTTAACCTCTCGGATGTAGTATTTTCCAACAGTCTTGGCGGGTCGGACCCCACTTCTCGGTGGGCACATTATATACGTCTATATCGTAATATAACCTAACCTAAACCATCTAGAACCTCGCTGGTAATGTTTTACAAAATCACAGTCGTGTCGGCCCGTACTTTTCCGTGGGGACATTATATACGTCTATAAGTTTATATATCCTAACCTAAGGCAACTTAACATGTCGGATGTAGTATTTTCCAACATTCCTGGCGGGACGGCCCCTACTTCTCGGTGGGCACATTATATACGTCTATATTGTAATATAACCTAACGTAACCCATCTAGAACCTCGCTGGTAATGTTTTGCAGAATCCCGGTCGTGTCGTCTCGTACGTCTCAGTGCGGACATTATATACGTCTATAACGTTATATATCCTAACCTAAGGGAACCTAACATCTCGGATGTAGTATTTCACAACATTCCTGGCGGGTCGGCCCCACTTCTCGGTGGGAACATTATATACGTTTATAACATAATATAACCTAACCTAACCCATCTAGCCCCTCGCTGGTAATGTTTTACAGAATCCCGGTCGTGTCGGCCCGTACGTCTCGGTGCGGACATTATATACGTCTATAACGTTATATATCCTAACCTAAGGGAACCTAACATCTCGGATGTAGTATTTCACAACATTCCTGGCTGGTCGGCCCCACTTCTCGGTGGGAACATTATATACGTTTATAACGAAGTATAACCTAACCTAACCCATCTAGACCCTCGCTTGTAATGTTTTACAGAATCCCGGTCGTGTAGTCCCGTACGTCTCGGTGCGGACATTATATACGTCTATAACGTTATATATCCTAACCAAAGGCAACCTAACATCTCGAATGTAGTATTTCACAACATTCCTGGCGGGTCGGCACCACTTCTCGGTGGGAACATTATTTACGTCTATAACGTAATATAACCTAACCTAACCCATCTAGAACCTCGCAGGTAATGTTTTACAAAATCCCGGTCGTGTCGGCCCGTACTTCTCCGTGGGGACATTATATACGTCTATATCGTTATATATCCTAACCTAAGGCAACCTAACATCTCGGATGTAGTATTTTCCAACATTCCTGGCGGGTCGGCCCCTACTTCTCGGTGGGCACATTATATACGTCTATATCGTAATATAACCTAACCTAACCCATCTAGACACTCGCTGGTAATGTTTTACAAAATCCCGGTAGTGTCGGCCCGTACTTCTCCGTGGGGACATTATATACGTCTATATCGTTATATATCCTAACCTAAGGCAACTTAACATCTCCGATGTAGTATTTTCCAACATTCCTGGCGGGTCGGCCCCTACTTCTCGGTGGGCACATTATATACGTCTATATCGTAATATAACCTAACCCAACCCATCTAGACCCTCGCTGGTAATGTTTTGCAGAATCCCGGTCGTGTCGTCTCGTACGTCTCAGTGCGGACACTATATACGTCTATAACGTTATATATCCTAACCTAAGGGAACCTAACATCTCGGATGTAGTATTTCACAACATTCCTGGCGGGTCGGCCCCACTTCTCGGTGGGAACATTATATACGTTTATAACATAATATAACCTAACCTAACCCATCTAGCCCCTCGCTGGTAATGTTTCACAGAATCCCGGTCGTGTCGGCCCGTACGTCTCGGTGCGGACATTATATACGTCTATAACGTTATATATCCTAACCTAAGGGAACCTAACATCTCGGATGTAGTATTTCACAACATTCCTGGCTGGTCGGCCCCACTTCTCGGTGGGAACATTATATACGTTTATAACGAAGTATAACCTAACCTAACCCATCTAGACCCTCGCTTGTAATGTTTTACAGAATCCCGGTCGTGTCGTCCCGTACGTCTCGGTGCGGACATTATATACGTCTATAACGTTATATATCCTAACCAAAGGCAACCTAACATCTCGAATGTAGTATTTCACAACATTCCTGGCGGGTCGGCACCACTTCTCGGTGGGAACATTATTTACGTCTATAACGTAATATAACCTAACCTAACCCATCTAGAACCTCGCAGGTAATGTTTTACAAAATCCCGGTCGTGTCGGCCCGTACTTCTCCGTGGGGACATTATATACGTCTATATCGTTATATATCCTAACCTAAGGCAACCTAACATCTCGGATGTAGTATTTTCCAACATTCCTGGCGGGTCGGCCCCTACTTCTCGGTGGGCACATTATATACGTCTATATCGTAATATAACCTAACCTAACCCATCTAGACACTCGCTGGTAATGTTTTACAAAATCCCGGTAGTGTCGGCCCGTACTTCTCCGTGGGGACATTATATACGTCTATATCGTTATATATCCTAACCTAAGGCAACTTAACATCTCCGATGTAGTATTTTCCAACATTCCTGGCGGGTCGGCCCCTACTTCTCGGTGGGCACATTATATACGTCTATATCGTAATATAACCTAACCCAACCCATCTAGACCCTCGCTGGTAATGTTTTACAGAATCCCGGTCGTGTCGTCTCGTACATCTCGGTGCGGACATTATATACGTCTATAACGTTATATATCCTAACCTAAGGGAACCTAACATCTCGGATGTAGTATTTCACAAAATTCCTGGCTGGTCGGCCCCACTTCTCGGTGGGAACATTATATACGTTTATAACGTAGTATAACCTAACATAACCCATCTAGCCCCTCGCTTGTAATGTTTTACAGAATCCCGGTCGTGTCGTCTCGTACGTCTCGGTGCGGACATTATTTACGTCTATAACGTTATATATCCTAACCTAAGGGAACCTAACATTTCGGATGTAGTATTTCACAACATTCCTGGCGGGACGGCCCCTACTTCTCGGTGGGCACATTATATACGTCTATATCGTAATATAACCTAACCTAACCCATCTAGACCCTCGCTGGTAATGTTTTACAGAATCCCGGTCGTGTCGTCCCGTACGTCTCGGTGCGGACATTATATACGTCTATAACGTTATATATCCTAACCTAAGGCAGCTTATCCTCTCGGATGTAGTATTTTCCAACAGTCTTGGCGGGTCGGACCCTACTTCTCGGTGGGCACATTATATACGTCTATATCGTAATATAACCTAACCTAACCCATCTAGACCCTCGCTGGTAATGTTTTACAGAATCCCGGTCGTGTCGTCCCGTACGTCTCGGTGCGGACATTATATACGTCTATAACGTTATATATCCTAACCCGAGGCAACTTAACCTCTCGGATGTAGTATTTTCCAACAGTCTTGGCGGGTCGGACCCTACTTCTCGGTGGGCACATTATATACGTCTATATTGTAATATAACCTAACGTAACCCATCTAGAACCTCGCTGGTAATGTTTTGCAGAATCCCGGTCGTGTCGTCTCGTACGTCTCAGTGCGGACATTATATACGTCTATAACGTTATATATCCTAACCTAAGGGAACCTAACATCTCGGATGTAGTATTTCACAACATTCCTGGCGGGTCGGCCCCACTTCTCGGTGGGAACATTATATACGTTTATAACATAATATAACCTAACCTAACCCATCTAGCCCCTCGCTGGTAATGTTTTACAGAATCCCGGTCGTGTCGGCCCGTACGTCTCGGTGCGGACATTATATACGTATATAACGTTATATATCCTAACCTAAGGGAACCTAACATCTCGGATGTAGTATTTCACAACATTCCTGGCTGGTCGGCCCCACTTCTCGGTGGGAACATTATATACGTTTATAACGAAGTATAACCTAACCTAACCCATCTAGACCCTCGCTTGTAATGTTTTACAGAATCCCGGTCGTGTCGTCCCGTACGTCTCGGTGCGGACATTATATACGTCTATAACGTTATATATCCTAACCAAAGGCAACCTAACATCTCGAATGTAGTATTTCACAACATTCCTGGCGGGTCGGCACCACTTCTCGGTGGGAACATTATTTACGTCTATAACGTAATATAACCTAACCTAACCCATCTAGAACCTCGCAGGTAATGTTTTACAAAATCCCGGCCGTGTCGGCCCGTACTTCTCCGTGGGGACATTATATACGTCTATATCGTTATATATCCTAACCTAAGGCAACCTAACATCTCGGATGTAGTATTTTCCAACATTCCTGGCGGGTCGGCCCCTACTTCTCGGTGGGCACATTATATACGTCTATATCGTAATATAACCTAACCTAACCCATCTAGACACTCGCTGGTAATGTTTTACAAAATCCCGGTAGTGTCGGCCCGTACTTCTCCGTGGGGACATTATATACGTCTATATCGTTATATATCCTAACCTAAGGCAACTTAACATCTCCGATGTAGTATTTTCCAACATTCCTGGCGGGTCGGCCCCTACTTCTCGGTGGGCACATTATATACGTCTATATCGTAATATAACCTAACCCAACCCATCTAGACCCTCGCTGGTAATGTTTTACAGAATCCCGGTCGTGTCGTCTCGTACATCTCGGTGCGGACATTATATACGTCTATAACGTTATATATCCTAACCTAAGGGAACCTAACATCTCGGATGTAGTATTTCACAAAATTCCTGGCTGGTCGGCCCCACTTCTCGGTGGGAACATTATATACGTTTATAACGTAGTATAACCTAACATAACCCATCTAGCCCCTCGCTTGTAATGTTTTACAGAATCCCGGTCGTGTCGTCTCGTACGTCTCGGTGCGGACATTATTTACGTCTATAACGTTATATATCCTAACCTAAGGGAACCTAACTTTTCAGATGTTGTATTTCACAACATTCCTGGCAGGTCGGCCCCTACTTCTCGGTGGGCACATTATATACGTCTATATCGTAATATAACATAACCTAACCCATCTAGACCCCCGCTGTTAATGTTTTACAAAATCCCGGTCGTATCGGCCCGTACTTTTCCGTGGGGACATTATATACGTCTATAATTTTATATATCCTAACCTAAGGCAACTTAACATCTCGAATGTAGTATTTTCCAACATTCCTGGCGGGTCGGCCCCTACTTCCCGGTGGGCACATTATATACGTCTATATCGTAATATAACCTAACCTAACCCATCTAGACCCTCGCTGGTAATGTTTTACAGAATCCCGGTCGTGTCGTCTCGTACATCTCGGTGCGGACATTATATACGTCTATAACGTTATATATCCTAACCTAAGGGAACCTAACATCTCGGATGTAGTATTTCACAACATTTCTGGCGGGTCGGCCCCTACTTCTCGGTGGGCACATTATATACGTCTATATCGTAAGATAACCTAACCTAAACCATCTAGAACCTCGCTGGTAATGTTTTGCAGAATCCCGGTCGTGTCGTCTCGTACGTCTCAGTGCGGACATTATATACGTCTATAACGTTATATATCCTAACCTAAGGGAACCTAACATCTCGGATGTAGTATTTCACAACATTCCTGGCGGGTCGGCCCCACTTCTCGGTGGGAACATTATATACGTTTATAACATAATATAACCTAACCTAACCCATCTAGCCCCTCGCTGGTAATGTTTTACAGAATCCCGGTCGTGTCGGCCCGTACGTCTCGGTGCGGACATTATATACGTCTATAACGTTATATATCCTAACCTAAGGGAACCTAACATCTCGGATGTAGTATTTCACAACATTCCTGGCTGGTCGGCCCCACTTCTCGGTGGGAACATTATATACGTTTATAACGAAGTATAACCTAACCTAACCCATCTAGACCCTCGCTTCTAATGTTTTACAGAATCCCGGACGTGTCGTCCCGTACGTCTCGGTGCGGACATTATATACGTCTATAACGTTATATATCCTAACCAAAGGCAACCTAACATCTCGAATGTAGTATTTCACAACATTCCTGGCGGGTCGGCCCCACTTCTCGGTGGGAACATTATTTACGTCTATAACGTAATATAACCTAACCTAACCCATCTAGACCCTCGCAGGTAATGTTTTACAAAATCCCGGTCGTGTCGGCCCGTACTTCTCCGTGGGGACATTATATACGTCTATATCGTTATATATCCTAACCTAAGGCAACCTAACATCTCGGATGTAGTATTTTCCAACATTCCTGGCGGGTCGGCCCCTACTTCTCGGTGGGCACATTATATACGTCTATATCGTAATATAACCTAACCTAACCCATCTAGACCCTCGCTGGTAATGTTTTACAGAATCCCGGTCGTGTCGTCTCGTACG
Organism: Xylocopa violacea; assembly: GCA_963969225.1. NCBI lineage: Eukaryota > Metazoa > Arthropoda > Insecta > Hymenoptera > Apidae > Xylocopa > Xylocopa violacea. Next base: position 5,944,093 of record CAXAJV010000011.1, on the reverse strand, counting down.
TCTCGGTGCGGATATTATATACGTCTATATCGTTATATATCCTAACCTAAGGCAACCTAACATCTCGGATGTAGTATTTTCCAACATTCATGGCGGGTCGGCCCCTACTTCTCGGTGGGCACATTATATACTTCTATATCGTAATATAACCTAACCTAACCCATCTAGACCCTCGCTGGTAATGTTTTACAGAATCCCGGTCGTGTCGTCCTGTACGTCTCGGTGCGCACATTATATACGTCTATAACGTTATATATCCTAACCCAAGGCAACTTAACCTCTCGGATGTAGTATTTTCCAACAGTCTTGGCGGGTCGGACCCCACTTCTCGGTGGGCACATTATATACGTCTATATCGTAATATAACCTAACCTAAACCATCTAGAACCTCGCTGGTAATGTTTTACAAAATCACAGTCGTGTCGGCCCGTACTTTTCCGTGGGGACATTATATACGTCTATAAGTTTATATATCCTAACCTAAGGCAACTTAACATGTCGGATGTAGTATTTTCCAACATTCCTGGCGGGACGGCCCCTACTTCTCGGTGGGCACATTATATACGTCTATATTGTAATATAACCTAACGTAACCCATCTAGAACCTCGCTGGTAATGTTTTGCAGAATACCGGTCGTGTCGTCTCGTACGTCTCAGTGCGGACATTATATACGTCTATAACGTTATATATCCTAACCTAAGGGAACCTAACATCTCGGATGTAGTATTTCACAACATTCCTGGCGGGTCGGCCCCACTTCTCGGTGGGAACATTATATACGTTTATAACATAATATAACCTAACCTAACCCATCTAGCCCCTCGCTGGTAATGTTTTACAGAATCCCGGTCGTGTCGGCCCGTACGTCTCGGTGCGGACATTATATACGTCTATAACGTTATATATCCTAACCTAAGGGAACCTAACATCTCGGATGTAGTATTTCACAACATTCCTGGCTGGTCGGCCCCACTTCTCGGTGGGAACATTATATACGTTTATAACGAAGTATAACCTAACCTAACCCATCTAGACCCTCGCTTGTAATGTTTTACAGAATCCCGGTCGTGTCGTCCCGTACGTCTCGGTGCGGACATTATATACGTCTATAACGTTATATATCCTAACCAAAGGCAACCTAACATCTCGAATGTAGTATTTCACAACATTCCTGGCGGGTCGGCACCACTTCTCGGTGGGAACATTATTTACGTCTATAACGTAATATAACCTAACCTAACCCATCTAGAACCTCGCAGGTAATGTTTTACAAAATCCCGGTCGTGTCGGCCCGTACTTCTCCGTGGGGACATTATATACGTCTATATCGTTATATATCCTAACCTAAGGCAACCTAACATCTCGGATGTAGTATTTTCCAACATTCCTGGCGGGTCGGCCCCTACTTCTCGGTGGGCACATTATATACGTCTATATCGTAATATAACCTAACCTAACCCATCTAGACACTCGCTGGTAATGTTTTACAAAATCCCGGTAGTGTCGGCCCGTACTTCTCCGTGGGGACATTATATACGTCTATATCGTTATATATCCTAACCTAAGGCAACTTAACATCTCCGATGTAGTATTTTCCAACATTCCTGGCGGGTCGGCCCCTACTTCTCGGTGGGCACATTATATACGTCTATATCGTAATATAACCTAACCCAACCCATCTAGACCCTCGCTGGTAATGTTTTACAGAATCCCGGTCGTGTCGTCTCGTACATCTCGGTGCGGACATTATATACGTCTATAACGTTATATATCCTAACCTAAGGGAACCTAACATCTCGGATGTAGTATTTCACAAAATTCCTGGCTGGTCGGCCCCACTTCTCGGTGGGAACATTATATACGTTTATAACGTAGTATAACCTAACATAACCCATCTAGCCCCTCGCTTGTAATGTTTTACAGAATCCCGGTCGTGTCGTCTCGTACATCTCGGTGCGGACATTATATACGTCTATAACGTTATATATCCTAACCTAAGGGAACCTAACATCTCGGATGTAGTATTTCACAACATTTCTGGCGGGTCGGCCCCTACTTCTCGGTGGGCACATTATATACGTCTATATCGTAAGATAACCTAACCTAAACCATCTAGAACCTCGCTGGTAATGTTTTGCAGAATCCCGGTCGTGTCGTCTCGTACGTCTCAGTGCGGACATTATATACGTCTATAACGTTATATATCCTAACCTAAGGGAACCTAACATCTCGGATGTAGTATTTCACAACATTCCTGGCGGGTCGGCCCCACTTCTCGGTGGGAACATTATATACGTTTATAACATAATATAACCTAACCTAACCCATCTAGCCCCTCGCTGGTAATGTTTTACAGAATCCCGGTCGTGTCGGCCCGTACGTCTCGGTGCGGACATTATATACGTCTATAACGTTATATATCCTAACCTAAGGGAACCTAACATCTCGGATGTAGTATTTCACAACATTCCTGGCTGGTCGGCCCCACTTCTCGGTGGGAACATTATATACGTTTATAACGAAGTATAACCTAACCTAACCCATCTAGACCCTCGCTTGTAATGTTTTACAGAATCCCGGTCGTGTCGTCCCGTACGTCTCGGTGCGGACATTATATACGTCTATAACGTTATATATCCTAACCAAAGGCAACCTAACATCTCGAATGTAGTATTTCACAACATTCCTGGCGGGTCGGCCCCACTTCTCGGTGGGAACATTATTTACGTCTATAACGTAATATAACCTAACCTAACCCATCTAGACCCTCGCAGGTAATGTTTTACAAAATCCCGGTCGTGTCGGCCCGTACTTTTCCGTGGGGACATTATATACGTCTATATCGTTATATATCCTAACCTAAGGCAACCTAACATCTCGGATGTAGTATTTTCCAACATTCCTGGCGGGTCGGCCCCTACTTCTCGGTGGGCACATTATATACGTCTATATCGTAATATAACCTAACCTAACCCATCTAGACCCTCGCTGTTAATGTTTTACAAAATCCCGGTCGTGTCGGCCCGTACTTTTCCGTGGGGACATTATATACGTCTATAATTTTATATATCCTACCCTAAGGCAACTTAACATCTCGAATGTAGTATTTTCCAACATTCCTGGCGGGTCGGCCCCTACTTCTCGGTGGGCACATTATATACGTCTATATCGTAATATAACCTAACCTAACCCATCTAGACCCTCGCTTGTAATGTTTTACAGAATCCCGGTCGTGTCGTCTCGTACGTCTCGGTGCGGACATTATATACGTCTATAACGTTATATATCCTAACCTAAGGGAACCTAACATCTCGGATGTAGTATTTCACAACATTCCTGGCGGGTCGGCCCCACTTCTCGGTGGGAACATTATATACGTTTATAACATAATATAACCTAACCTAACCCATCTAGCCCCTCGCTGGTAATGTTTTACAGAATCCCGGTCGTGTCGGCCCGTACGTCTCGGTGCGGACATTATATACGTCTATAACGATATATATCCTAACCTAAGGGAACCTAACATCTCGGATGTAGTATTTCACAACATTCCTGGCTGGTCGGCCCCACTTCTCGGTGGGAACATTATATACGTTTATAACGAAGTATAACCTAACCTAACCCATCTAGACCCTCGCTTGTAATGTTTTACAGAATCCCGGTCGTGTCGTCCCGTACGTCTCGGTGCGGACATTATATACGTCTATATCGTTATATATCCTAACCTAAGGCAACCTAACATCTCGGATGTAGTATTTTCCAACATTCCTGGCGGGTCGGCCCCTACTTCTCGGTGGGCACATTATATACGTCTATATCGTAATATAACCTAACCTAACCCATCTAGACCCTCGCTGGTAATGTTTCACAGAATCCCGGTCGTGTCGTCTCGTACGTCTCGGTGCGGACATTATATACGTCTATAACGTTATATATCCTAACCTAAGGGAACCTAACATCTCGGATGTAGTATTTCACAACATTCCTGGCGGGTCGGCCCCACTTCTCGGTGGGAACATTATATACGTTTATAACATAATATAACCTAACCTAACCCATCTAGCCCCTCGCTGGTAATGTTTTACAGAATCCCGGTCGTGTCGGCCCGTACGTCTCGGTGCGGACATTATATACGTCTATAACGTTATATATCCTAACCTAAGGGAACCTAACATCTCGGATGTAGTATTTCACAACATTCCTGGCTGGTCGGCCCCACTTCTCGGTGGGAACATTATATACGTTTATAACGAAGTATAACCTAACCTAACCCATCTAGACCCTCGCTTGTAATGTTTTACAGAATCCCGGTCGTGTCGTCCCGTACGTCTCGGTGCGGACATTATATACGTCTATAACGTTATATATCCTAACCAAAGGCAACCTAACATCTCGAATGTAGTATTTCACAACATTCCTGGCGGGTCGGCCCCACTTCTCGGTGGGAACATTATTTACGTCTATAACGTAATATAACCTAACCTAACCCATCTAGACCCTCGCAGGTAATGTTTTACAAAATCCCGGTCGTGTCGGCCCGTACTTTTCCGTGGGGACATTATATACGTCTATATCGTTATATATCCTAACCTAAGGCAACCTAACATCTCGGATGTAGTATTTTCCAACATTCCTGGCGGGTCGGCCCCTACTTCTCGGTGGGCACATTATATACGTTTATAACATAATATAACCTAACCTAACCCATCTAGCCCCTCGCTGGTAATGTTTTACAGAATCCCGGTCGTGTCGGCCCGTACGTCTCGGTGCGGACATTATATACGTCTATAACGCTATATATCCTAACCTAAGGGAACCTAACATCTCGGATGTAGAATTTCACAACATTCCTGGCTGGTCGGCCCCACTTCTCGGTGGGAACATTATATACGTTTATAACGAAGTATAACCTAACCTAACCCATCTAGACCCTCGCTTGTAATGTTTTACAGAATCCCGGTCGTGTCGTCCCGTACGTCTCGGTGCGGACATTATATACGTCTATAACGTTATATATCCTAACCAAAGGCAACCTAACATCTCGAATGTAGTATTTCACAACATTCCTGGCGGGTCGGCCCCACTTCTCGGTGGGAACATTATTTACGTCTATAACGTAATATAACCTAACCTAACCCATCTAGACCCTCGCAGGAAATGTTTTACAAAATCCCGGTCGTGTCGGCCCGTACTTTTCCGTGGGGACATTATATACGTCTATATCGTTATATATCCTAACCTAAGGCAACCTAACATCTCGGATGTAGTATTTTCCAACATTCCTGGCGGGTCGGCCCCTACTTCTCGGTGGGCACATTATATACGTCTATATCGTAATATAACCTAACCTAACCCATCTAGACCCTCGCTGTTAATGTTTTACAAAATCCCGGTCGTGTCGGCCCGTACTTTTCCGTGGGGACATTATATACGTCTATAATTTTATATATCCTACCCTAAGGCAACTTAACATCTCGAATGTAGTATTTTCCAACATTCCTGGCGGGTCGGCCCCTACTTCTCGGTGGGCACATTATATACGTCTATATCGTAATATAACCTAACCTAACCCATCTAGACCCTCGCTGGTAATGTTTTACAGAATCCCGGTCGTGTCGTCCCTTACGTCTCGGTGCGGACATTATATACGTCTATAACGTTATATATCCTAACCAAAGGCAACCTAACATCTCGAATGTAGTATTTCACAACATTCCTGGCGGGTCGGCACCACTTCTCGGTGGGAACATTATTTACGTCTATAACGTAATATAACCTAACCTAACCCATCTAGAACCTCGCAGGTAATGTTTTACAAAATCCCTGTCGTGTCGGCCCGTACATCTCCGTGGGTACATTATATACGTCTATATCGTTATATATCCTAACCTAAGGCAACTTAACATCTCCGATGTAGTATTTTCCAACATTCCTGGCGGGTCGGCCCCTACTTCTCGGTGGGCACATTATATACGTCTATATCGTAATATAACCTAACCCAACCCATCTAGACCCTCGCTGGTAATGTTTTACAGAATCCCGGTCGTGTCGTCTCGTACATCTCGGTGCGGACATTATATACGTCTATAACGTTATATATCCTAACCTAAGGGAACCTAACATCTCGGATGTAGTATTTCACAAAATTCCTGGCTGGTCGGCCCCACTTCTCGGTGGGAACATTATATACGTTTATAACGTAGTATAACCTAACATAACCCATCTAGCCCCTCGCTTGTAATGTTTTACAGAATCCCGGTCGTGTCGTCTCGCACGTCTCGGTGCGGACATTATTTACGTCTATAACGTTATATATCCTAACCTAAGGGAACCTAACATTTCGGATGTTGTATTTCACAACATTCCTGGCAGGTCGGCCCCTACTTCTCGGTGGGCACATTATATACGTCTATATCGTAATATAACCTAACCTAACCCATCTAGACCCTCGCTGGTAATGTTTTACAAAATCCCGGTCGTGTCGGCCCGTACTTCTCGGTGCGGACATTATATACGTCTATAACGTTATATATCCTAACCTAAGGCAACTTAACCTCTCGGATGTAGTATTTTCCAAAAGTCTTGGCGGGTCGGACCCTACTTCTCGGTGGGCACATTATATACTTCTATATCGTAATATAACCTAACCTAACCCATCTAGACCCCCGCTGTTAATGTTTTACAAAATCCCGGTCGTGTCGGCTCGTACTTTTCCGTGGGGACATTATATACGTCTATAATTTTATATATCCTAACCTAAGGCAACTTAACATCTCGAATGTAGTATTTTCCAACATTCCTGGCGGGTCGGCTCCTACTTCCCGGTGGGCACATTATATACGTCTATATCGTAATATAACCTAACCTAACCCATCTAGACCCTCGCTGGTAATGTTTTACAGAATCCCGGTCGTGTCGTCTCGTACATCTCGGTGCGGACATTATATACGTCTATAACGTTATATATCCTAACCTAAGGGAACCTAACATCTCAGATGTAGTATTTCACAACATTCCTGGCGGGTCGGCCCCTACTTCTCGGTGGGCACATTATGTACGTCTATATCGTAATATAACCTAACCTAACCCATCTACACCCTCGCTGGTAATGTTTTACAGAATCCCGGTCGTGTCGTCTCGTACGTCTCGGTGCGGATATTATATACGTCTATAACGTTATATATTCTAACCTAAGGCAACTTAACATCTCCGATGTAGTATTTTCCAACATTCCTGGCGGCTCGGCCCCTACTTCTCGGTGGGCACATTATATACGTCTATAACGTAATATAACCTAACCTAACCCATCTAGACCCTCGCTGGTAATGTTTTACAGAATCCCGGTCGTGTCGTCTCGTACGTCTCGGTGCGGAAATTATATACGGCTATAACGTTATATATCCTAACCTAAGGGAACCTAACATCTCGGATGTAGTATTTTCCAACATTCCTGGTGGGTCGGCCCCTACTTCTCGGTGGGCACATTATATACATCTATATCGTAAAATAACCTAACCTAACCCATCTAGACCCTCGCTGGTAATGTTTTACAGAATCCCGGTCGTGTCGTCTCGTACGTCTCGGTGCGGATATTATATACGTCTATAACGTTATATATTCTAACCTAAGGCAACTTAACATCTCCGATGTAGTATTTTCCAACATTCCTGGCGGGTCGGCCCCTACTTCTCGGTGGGCACATTATATACGTCTATAACGTAATATAACCTAACCTAACCCATCTAGCCCCTAGCTGGGAATGTTTTACAGAATCCCGGTCGTGTCGTCCCGTACGTCTCGGTGCGGACATTATATACGTCTATAACGTTATATATCCTAACCAAAGGCAACCTAACATCTCGAATGTAGTATTTCACAACATTCCTGGCGGGTCGGCACCACTTCTCGGTGGGAACATTATTTACGTCTATAACGTAATATAACCTAACCTAACCCATCTAGAACCTCGCAGGTAATGTTTTACAAAATCCCGGTCGTGTCGGCCCGTACTTCTCCGTGGGGACATTATATACGTCTATATCGTTATATATCCTAACCTAAGGCAACCTAACATCTCGGATGTAGTATTTTCCAACATTCCTGGCGGGTCGGCCCCTACTTCCCGGTGGGCACATTATATACGTCTATATCGTAATATAACCTAACCTAACCCATCTAGACCCTCGCTGGTAATGTTTTACAGAATCCCGGTCGTGTCGTCTCGTACATCTCGGTGCGGACATTATATACGTCTATAACGTTATATATCCTAACCTAAGGGAACCTAACATCTCAGATGTAGTATTTCACAACATTCCTGGCGGGTCGGCCCCTACTCCTCGGTGGGCACATTATATACGTCTATATCGTAATATAACCTAACCTAACCCATCTACACCCTCGCTGGTAATGTTTTACAGAATCCCGGTCGTGTCGTCTCGTACGTCTCGGTGCGGATATTATATACGTCTATAACGTTATATATTCTAACCTAAGGCAACTTAACATCTCCGATGTAGTATTTTCCAACATTCCTGGCGGCTCGGCCCCTACTTCTCGGTGGGCACATTATATACGTCTATAACGTAATATAACCTAACCTAACCCATCTAGACCCTCGCTGGTAATGTTTTACAGAATCCCGGTCGTGTCGTCTCGTACGTCTCGGTGCGGAAATTATATACGGCTATAACGTTATATATCCTAACCTAAGGGAACCTAACATCTCGGATGTAGTATTTTCCAACATTCCTGGTGGGTCGGCCCCTACTTCTCGGTGGGCACATTATATACGTCTATATCGTAAAATAACCTAACCTAACCCATCTAGACCCTCGCTGGTAATGTTTTACAGAATCCCGGTCGTGTCGTCTCGTACGTCTCGGTGCGGATATTATATACGTCTATAACGTTATATATTCTAACCTAAGGCAACTTAACATCTCCGATGTAGTATTTTCCAACATTCCTGGCGGGTCGGCCCCTACTTCTCGGTGGGCACATTATATACGTCTATAACGTAATATAACCTAACCTAACCCATCTAGCCCCTAGCTGGGAATGTTTTACAGAATCCCGGTCGTGTCGTCCCGTACGTCTCGGTGCGGACATTATATACGTCTATAACGTTATATATCCTAACCAAAGGCAACCTAACATCTCGAATGTAGTATTTCACAACATTCCTGGCGGGTCGGCACCACTTCTCGGTGGGAACATTATTTACGTCTATAACGTAATATAACCTAACCTAACCCATCTAGAACCTCGCAGGTAATGTTTTACAAAATCCCGGTCGTGTCGGCCCGTACTTCTCCGTGGGGACATTATATACGTCTATATCGTTATATATCCTAACCTAAGGCAACCTAACATCTCGGATGTAGTATTTTCCAACATTCCTGGCGGGTCGGCCCCTACTTCTCGGTGGGCACATTATATACGTCTATATCGTAATATAACCTAACCTAACCCATCTAGACACTCGCTGGTAATGTTTTACAAAATCCCGGTAGTGTCGGCCCGTACTTCTCCGTGGGGACATTATATACGTCTATATCGTTATATATCCTAACCTAAGGCAACTTAACATCTCCGATGTAGTATTTCACAAAATTCCTGGCTGGTCGGCCCCACTTCTCGGTGGGAACATTATATACGTTTATAACGTAGTATAACCTAACATAACCCATCTAGCCCCTCGCTTGTAATGTTGTACAGAATCCCGGTCGTGTCGTCTCGTACGTCTCGGTGCGGACATTATTTACGTCTATAACGTTATATATCCTAACCTAAGGGAACCTAACATTTCGGATGTTGTATTTCACAACATTCCTGGCAGGTCGGCCCCTACTTCTCGGTGGGCACATTATATACGTCTATATCGTAATATAACCTAACCTAACCCATCTAGACCCTCGCTGGTAATGTTTTACAAAATCCCGGTCGTGTCGGCCCGTACTTCTCGGTGCGGACATTATATACGTCTATAACGTTATATATCCTAACCTAAGGCAACTTAACCTCTCGGATGTAGTATTTTCCAACAGTCTTGGCGGGTCGGACCCTACTTCTCGGTGGGCACATTATATACTTCTATATCGTAATATAACCTAACCTAACCCATCTAGACCCTCGCTGGTAATGTTTTACAGAATCCCGGTCGTGTCGTCTCGTACATCTCGGTGCGGACATTATATACGTCTATAACGTTATATATCCTAACCTAAGGGAACCTAACATCTCAGATGTAGTATTTCACAACATTCCTGGCGGGTCGGCCCCTACTCCTCGGTGGGCACATTATATACGTCTATATCGTAATATAACCTAACCTAACCCATCTACACCCTCGCTGGTAATGTTTTACAGAATCCCGGTCGTGTCGTCTCGTACGTCTTGGTGCGGATATTATATACGTCTATAACGTTATATATTCTAACCTAAGGCAACTTAACATCTCCGATGTAGTATTTTCCAACATTCCTGGCGGCTCGGCCCCTACTTCTCGGTGGGCACATTATATACGTCTATATCGTAATATAACCTAACCTAACCCATCTAGACCCTCGCTGGTAATGTTTTACAGAATCCCGGTCGTGTCGTCTCGTACATCTCGGTGCGGACATTATATACGTCTATAACGTTATATATCCTAACCTAAGGGAACATAACATCTCGGATGTAGTATTTCACAACATTCCTGGCGGGTCGGCCCCTACTTCTCGGTGGGCACATTATATACGTCTATATCGTAATATAACCTAACCCAACCCATCTAGACCCTCGCTGGTAATGTTTTACAAAATCCCGGTCGTGTCGGCCCGTACTTCTCGTTGGGGACATTATTTACGTCTATAACGTTATATATCCTAACCTAAGGGAACCTAACATCTCGGATGTATTATTTCACAACATACCTGGCTGGTCGGCCCCACTTCTCGGTGGGAAAATTATATACGTTTATAACGTAATATAACCTAACCTAATCCATCTAGCCCCTCGCTTGTAATGTTTTACAGAATCCCGGTCGCGTCGTCCCGTACGTCCCGGTGCGGACATTATATACGTCTGTAACGTTATATATCCTAACCAAAGGCAACTTAACATCTCGGATGTAGTATTTTCCAACATTCCTGGCGGGTCGGCCCCTACTTCTCGGTGGGCACATTATATACGTCTATATCGTAATATAAACTAACCTAACCCATCTAGACCCTCGCTGGTAATGTTTTACAGAATACCTGTCGTGTCGTCTCGTACGTCTCGGTGCGGATATTATATACGTCTATAACGTTATATATCCTAACCAAAGGCAACCTAACATCTCGAATGTAGTATTTCACAACATTCCTGGCGGGTCGGCCCCACTTCTCGGTGGGAAAATTATTTACGTCTATAACGTAATATAACCTAACCTAACCCATCTAGACCCTCGCTGGTAATGTTTTACAGAATCCCGGTCGTGTCGGCCCGTACTTCTCGTTGGGGACATTATTTACGTCTATAACGTTATATATCCTAACCTAAGGGAACCTAACATTTCGGATGTAGTATTTCACAACAATCCTGGCAGGTCGGCCCCTACTTCTCGGTGGGCACATTACATACGTCTATATCGTAATATAACCTAACCTAACCCATCTAGACCCTCGCAGGTAATGTTTTACAAAATCACGGTCGTGTCGGCCCGTACTTCTCCGTGGGAACATTATATACGTCTATATCGTTATATATCCTAACCTAAGGGAACCTAACATCTCGGATGTATTATTTCACAACATTCCTGGCTGGTCGGCCCCACTTCTCGGTGGGAAAATTATATACGTTTATAACGTAATATAACCTAACCTAATCCATCTAGCCCCTCGCTTGTAATGTTTTACAGAATCCCGGTCGCGTCGTCCCGTACGTCCCGGTGCGGACATTATATACGTCTGTAACGTTATATATCCTAACCAAAGGCAACTTAACATCTCGGATGTAGTATTTTCCAACATTCCTGGCGGGTCGGCCCCTACTTCTCGGTGGGCACATTATATACGTCTATATCGTAATATAAACTAACCTAACCCATCTAGACCCTCGCTGGTAATGTTTTACAGAATACCGGTCGTGTCGTCTCGTACGTCTCGGTGCGGATATTATATACGTCTATAACGTTATATATCCTAACCAAAGGCAACCTAACATCTCGAATGTAGTATTTCACAACATTCCTGGCGGGTCGGCCCCACTTCTCGGTGGGAAAATTATTTACGTCTATAACGTAATATAAGCTAACCTAACCCATCTAGACCCTCGCTGGTAATGTTTTACAGAATCCCGGTCGTGTCGTCCCGTACGTCTCGGTGCGGACATTATATACGTCTATAACGTTATATATCCTAACCAAAGGCAACCTAACTTCTCGAATGTAGTGTTTCACAACATTCTTGGCGGGTCGGCCCCACTTCTCGGTGGGAACATTATATACGTTTATAACGTAATATAACCTAACCTAACCCATCTAGCCCCTCGCTGGTTATGTTTTACAAAATCCCAGTCGTGTCGGCCCGTACTTTTCCGTGTGGACATTATATACGTCTATAATTTTATATATCCTAACCTAAGGCAACTTAACATCTCGGATGTAGTATTTTCCAACATTCCTGGCGGGTCAGTCCCTACTTCTCGGTGGGCACATTATATACGTCTATATCGTAATATAACCTACCCTAACCCATCTAGACCCTCGCTGGTAATGTTTTACAAAATCCCGGTCGTGTCGGCCCGTACTTCTCGTTGGGGACATTATTTACGTCTATAACGTTATATATCCTAACCTAAGGGAACCTAACATTTCGGATGTAGTATTTCACAACAATCCTGGCAGGTCGGCCCCTACTTCTCGGTGGGCACATTACATACGTCTATATCGTAATATAACCTAACCTAACCCATCTAGACCCTCGCAGGTAATGTTTTACAAAATCCCGGTCGTGTCGGCCCGTACTTCTCCGTGGGGACATTATATACGTCTATATCGTTATATATCCTAACCAAAGGCAACCTAACATCTCGAATGTAGTATTTCACAACATTCCTGGCGGGTCGGCCCCACTTCTCGGTGGGAAAATTATTTACGTCTATATCGTAATATAACCTAACCTAACCCATCTAGACACTCGCTGGTAATGTTTTACAAAATCCCGGTAGTGTCGGCCCGTACTTCTCCGTGGGGACATTATATACGTCTATATCGTTATATATCCTAACCTAAGGCAACTTAACATCTCCGATGTAGTATTTCACAAAATTCCTGGCTGTTCGGCCCCACTTCTCGGTGGGAACATTATATACGTTTATAACGTAGTATAACCTAACATAACCCATCTAGCCCCTCGCTTGTAATGTTGTACAGAATCCCGGTCGTGTCGTCTCGTACGTCTCGGTGCGGACATTATTTACGTCTATAACGTTATATATCCTAACCTAAGGGAACCTAACATTTCGGATGTTGTATTTCACAACATTCCTGGCAGGTCGGCCCCTACTTCTCGGTGGGCACATTATATACGTCTATATCGTAATATAACCTAACCTAACCCATCTAGACCCTCGCTGGTAATGTTTTACAAAATCCCGGTCGTGTCGGCCCGTACTTCTCGGTGCGGACATTATATACGTCTATAACGTTATATATCCTAACCTAAGGCAACTTAACCTCTCGGATGTAGTATTTTCCAACAGTCTTGGCGGGTCGGACCCTACTTCTCGGTGGGCACATTATATACTTCTATATCGTAATATAACCTAACCTAACCCATCTAGACCCCCGCTGTTAATGTTTTACAAAATCCCGGTCGTGTCGGCCCGTACTTTTCCGTGGGGACATTATATACGTCTATAATTTTATATATCCTAACCTAAGGCAACTTAACATCTCGAATGTAGTATTTTCCAACATTCCTGGCGGGTCGGCCCCTACTTCCCGGTGGGCACATTATATACGTCTATATCGTAATATAACCTAACCTAACCCATCTAGACCCTCGCTGGTAATGTTTTACAGAATCCCGGTCGTGTCGTCTCGTACATCTCGGTGCGGACATTATATACGTCTATAACGTTATATATCCTAACCTAAGGGAACATAACATCTCGGATGTAGTATTTCACAACATTCCTGGCGGGTCGGCCCCTACTTCTCGGTGGGCACATTATATACGTCTATATCGTAATATAACCTAACCCAACCCATCTAGACCCTCGCTGGTAATGTTTTACAAAATCCCGGTCGTGTCGGCCCGTACTTCTCCGTGGGAACATTATATACGTCTATATCGTTATATATCCTAACCTAAGGGAACCTAACATCTCGGATGTATTATTTCACAACATTCCTGGCTGGTCGGCCCCACTTCTCGGTGGGAAAATTATATACGTTTATAACGTAATATAACCTAACCTAACCCATCTAGCCCCTCGCTTGTAATGTTGTACAGAATCCCGGTCGTGTCGTCTCGTACGTCTCGGTGCGGACATTATTTACGTCTATAACGTTATATATCCTAACCTAAGGGAACCTAACATTTCGGATGTTGTATTTCACAACATTCCTGGCAGGTCGGCCCCTACTTCTCGGTGGGCACATTATATACGTCTATATCGTAATATAACCTAACCTAACCCATCTAGACCCTCGCTGGTAATGTTTTACAAAATCCCGGTCGTGTCGGCCCGTACTTCTCGGTGCGGACATTATATACGTCTATAACGTTATATATCCTAACCTAAGGCAACTTAACCTCTCGGATGTAGTATTTTCCAACAGTCTTGGCGGGTCGGACCCTACTTCTCGGTGGGCACATTATATACTTCTATATCGTAATATAACCTAACCTAACCCATCTAGACCCCCGCTGTTAATGTTTTACAAAATCCCGGTCGTGTCGGCCCGTACTTTTCCGTGGGGACATTATATACGTCTATAATTTTATATATCCTAACCTAAGGCAACTTAACATCTCGAATGTAGTATTTTCCAACATTCCTGGCGGGTCGGCCCCTACTTCCCGGTGGGCACATTATATACGTCTATATCGTAATATAACCTAACCTAACCCATCTAGACCCTCGCTGGTAATGTTTTACAGAATCCCGGTCGTGTCGTCTCGTACATCTCGGTGCGGACATTATATACGTCTATAACGTTATACATCCTAACCTAAGGGAACATAACATCTCGGATGTAGTATTTCACAACATTCCTGGCGGGTCGGCCCCTACTTCTCGGTGGGCACATTATATACGTCTATATCGTAATATAACCTAACCCAACCCATCTAGACCCTCGCTGGTAATGTTTTACAAAATCCCGGTCGTGTCGGCCCGTACTTCTCCGTGGGAACATTATATACGTCTATATCGTTATATATCCTAACCTAAGGGAACCTAACATCTCGGATGTATTATTTCACAACATTCCTGGCTGGTCGGCCCCACTTCTCGGTGGGAAAATTATATACGTTTATAACGTAATATAACCTAACCTAATCCATCTAGCCCCTCGCTTGTAATGTTTTACAGAATCCCGGTCGCGTCGTCCCGTACGTCCCGGTGCGGACATTATATACGTCTGTAACGTTATATATCCTAACCAAAGGCAACTTAACATCTCGGATGTAGTATTTTCCAACATTCCTGGCGGGTCGGCCCCTACTTCTCGGTGGGCACATTATATACGTCTATATCGTAATATAAACTAACCTAACCCATCTAGACCCTCGCTGGTAATGTTTTACAGAATACCGGTCGTGTCGTCTCGTACGTCTCGGTGCGGATATTATATACGTCTATAACGTTATATATCCTAACCAAAGGCAACCTAACATCTCGAATGTAGTATTTCACAACATTCCTGGCGGGTCGGCCCCACTTCTCGGTGGGAAAATTATTTACGTCTATAACGTAATATAACCTAACCTAACCCATCTAGACCCTTGCTGGTAATGTTTTACAGAATCCCGGTCGTGTCGGCCCGTACTTCTCGTTGGGGACATTATTTACGTTTATAACGTTATATATCCTAACCTAAGGGAACCTAACATTTCGGATGTAGTATTTCACAACAATCCTGGCAGGTCGGCCCCTACTTCTCGGTGGGCACATTACATACGTCTATATCGTAATATAACCTAACCTAACCCATCTAGACCCTCGCAGGTAATGTTTTACAAAATCCCGGTCGTGTCGGCCCGTACTTCTCCGTGGGAACATTATATACGTCTATATCGTTATATATCCTAACCTAAGGGAACCTAACATCTCGGATGTATTATTTCACAACATTCCTGGCTGGTCGGCCCCACTTCTCGGTGGGAAAATTATATACGTTTATAACGTAATATAACCTAACCTAATCCATCTAGCCCCTCGCTTGTAATGTTTTACAGAATCCCGGTCGCGTCGTCCCGTACGTCCCGGTGCGGACATTATATACGTCTGTAACGTTATATATCCTAACCAAAGGCAACTTAACATCTCGGATGTAGTATTTTCCAACATTCCTGGCGGGTCGGCCCCTACTTCTCGGTGGGCACATTATATACGTCTATATCGTAATATAAACTAACCTAACCCATCTAGACCCTCGCTGGTAATGTTTTACAGAATACCGGTCGTGTCGTCTCGTACGTCTCGGTGCGGATATTATATACGTCTATAACGTTATATATCCTAACCAAAGGCAACCTAACATCTCGAATGTAGTATTTCACAACATTCCTGGCGGGTCGGCCCCACTTCTCGGTGGGAAAATTATTTACGTCTATAACGTAATATAACCTAACCTAACCCATCTAGACCCTCGCTGGTAATGTTTTACAGAATCCCGGTCGTGTCGTCCCGTACGTCTCGGTGCGGACATTATATACGTCTATAACGTTATATATCCTAACCAAAGGCAACCTAACTTCTCGAATGTAGTGTTTCACAACATTCTTGGCGGGTCGGCCCCACTTCTCGGTGGGAACATTATATACGTTTATAACGTAATATAACCTAACCTAACCCATCTAGCCCCTCGCTGGTTATGTTTTACAAAATCCCAGTCGTGTCGGCCCGTACTTTTCCGTGTGGACATTATATACGTCTATAATTTTATATATCCTAACCTAAGGCAACTTAACATCTCGGATGTAGTATTTTCCAACATTCCTGGCGGGTCAGTCCCTACTTCTCGGTGGGCACATTATATACGTCTATATCGTAATATAACCTACCCTAACCCATCTAGACCCTCGCTGGTAATCTTTTACAGAATACCGGTCGTGTCGTCTCGTACGTCTCGGTGCGGATATTATATACGTCTATAACGTTATATATCCTAACCAAAGGCAACCTAACATCTCGAATGTAGTATTTCACAACATTCCTGGCGGGTCGGCCCCACTTCTCGGTGGGAAAATTATTTACGTCTATAACGTAATATAACCTAACCTAACCCATCTAGACCCTCGCTGGTAATGTTTTACAGAATCCCGGTCGTGTCGTCCCGTACGTCTCGGTGCGGACATTATATACGTCTATAACGTTATATATCCTAACCAAAGGCAACCTAACTTCTCGAATGTAGTGTTTCACAACATTCTTGGCGGGTCGGCCCCACTTCTCGGTGGGAACATTATATACGTTTATAACGTAATATAACCTAACCTAACCCATCTAGCCCCTCGCTGGTTATGTTTTACAAAATCCCAGTCGTGTCGGCCCGTACTTTTCCGTGTGGACATTATATACGTCTATAATTTTATATATCCTAACCTAAGGCAACTTAACATCTCGGATGTAGTATTTTCCAACATTCCTGGCGGGTCAGTCCCTACTTCTCGGTGGGCACATTATATACGTCTATATCGTAATATAACCTACCCTAACCCATCTAGACCCTCGCTGGTAATGTTTTACAAAATCCCGGTCGTGTCGGCCCGTACTTCTCGTTGGGGACATTATTTACGTCTATAACGTTATATATCCTAACCTAAGGGAACCTAACATTTCGGATGTAGTATTTCACAACAATCCTGGCAGGTCGGCCCCCACTTCTCGGTGGGCACATTACATACGTCTATATCGTAATATAACCTAACCTAACCCATCTAGACCCTCGCAGGTAATGTTTTACAAAATCCCGGTCGTGTCGGCCCGTACTTCTCCGTGGGGACATTATATACGTCTATATCGTTATATATCCTAACCTAAGGCAACCTAACATCTCGGATGTAGTATTTTCCAACATTCCTGGCGGGTCGGCCCCAACTTCTCGGTGGCCACATTATATACGTCTATATCGTAATATAACCTAACCTAACCGATCTAGACCCTCGCTGGTAATGTTTTACAAAATCCCGGTCGTGTCGGCTCGTACTTCACGGTGGGGACATTATTTACGTCTATAACGTTATATATCCTAACCTAAGGGAACCTAACATCTCGGATGTAGCAGTTCACAACATTCCTGGCGGGGCGGCGCCAATTCTCGGTGGGAACATTATATACGTCTACAACGTAATATAACCTAACCTAACCCATCTAGCCCCCAGCTGGGAATGTTTTACAGAATCCCGGTCGTGTCGTCCCGTACGTCTCGGTGCGTACATTATATACGTCCATAACGTTATATATCCTAACCTAAGGGAACCTAACATTTCGGATGTAGTATTTCACAACAATCCTGGCAGGTCGGCCCCTACTTCTCGGTGGGCACATTACATATGTCTATATCGTAATATAACCTAACTTAACCCATCTAGACCCTCGCAGGTAATGTTTTACAAAATCCCGGTCGTGTCGGCCCGTACTTCTCCGTGGGGACATTATATACGTCTATATCGTAATATATCCTAACCTAAGGCAACCTAACATATCGGATGTAGTATTTTCCAACATTCCTGGCGGGCCGGCCCCTACTTCTCGGTGGGCACATTATATACGTCTATATCGAAATATAACCTAACCTAACCCATCTAGACACTCGCTGGTAATGTTTTACAAAATCCCGGTCGTGTCGGCCCGTAGTTCTCCGTGGGGACATTATATACGTCTATATCGTTATATACCCTAACCTAAGGCAACCTAACATATCGGATGTAGTATTTTCCAACATTCCTGGCGGGTCGGCCCCTACTTCTCGGTGGGCACATTATATACGTCTATATCGTAATATAACCTAACCTAACCCATCTAGACACTCGCTGGTAATGTTTTACAAAATCCCGGTCGTGTCGGCCCGTAGTTCTCCGTGGGGACATTATATACGTCTATATCGTTATATACCCTAACCTAAGGCAACTTACCATCTCCGATGTAGTATTTTCCAACATTCCTGGCGGGTCGGCCCCACTTCTCGGTGGGAAAATTATTTACGTCTATAACGTAATATAACCTAACCTAACCCATCTAGACCCTCGCTGGTAATGTTTTACAGAATCCCGGTCGTGTCGTCCCGTACGTCTCGGTGCGGACATTATATACGTCTATAACGTTATATATCCTAACCAAAGGCAACCTAACTTCTCGAATGTAGTGTTTCACAACATTCTTGGCGGGTCGGCCCCACTTCTCGGTGGGAACATTATATACGTTTATAACGTAATATAACCTAACCTAACCCATCTAGCCCCTCGCTGGTTATGTTTTACAAAATCCCAGTCGTGTCGGCCCGTACTTTTCCGTGTGGACATTATATACGTCTATAATTTTATATATCCTAACCTAAGGCAACTTAACATCTCGGATGTAGTATTTTCCAACATTCCTGGCGGGTCAGTCCCTACTTCTCGGTGGGCACATTATATACGTCTATATCGTAATATAACCTACCCTAACCCATCTAGACCCTCGCTGGTAATGTTTTACAAAATCCCGGTCGTGTCGGCCCGTACTTCTCGTTGGGGACATTATTTACGTCTATAACGTTATATATCCTAACCTAAGGGAACCTAACATTTCGGATGTAGTATTTCACAACAATCCTGGCAGGTCAGCCCCTACTTCTCGGTGGGCACATTACATACGTCTATATCGTAATATAACCTAACCTAACCCATCTAGACCCTCGCAGGTAATGTTTTACAAAATCCCGGTCGTGTCGGCCCGTACTTCTCCGTGGGGACATTATATACGTCTATATCGTTATATATCCTAACCTAAGGCAACCTAACATCTCGGATGTAGTATTTTCCAACATTCCTGGCGGGTCGGCCCCAACTTCTCGGTGGCCACATTATATACGTCTATATCGTAATATAACCTAACCTAACCGATCTAGACCCTCGCTGGTAATGTTTTACAAAATCCCGGTCGTGTCGGCTCGTACTTCACGGTGGGGACATTATTTACGTCTATAACGTTATATATCCTAACCTAAGGGAACCTAACATCTCGGATGTAGCAGTTCACAACATTCCTGGCGGGGCGGCGCCAATTCTCGGTGGGAACATTATATACGTCTACAACGTAATATAACCTAACCTAACCCATCTAGCCCCCAGCTGGGAATGTTTTACAGAATCCCGGTCGTGTCGTCCCGTACGTCTCGGTGCGTACATTATATACGTCTATAACGTTATATATCCTAACCTAAGGGAACCTAACATTTCGGATGTAGTATTTCACAACAATCCCGGCAGGTCGGCCCCTACTTCTCGGTGGGCACATTACATACGTCTATATCGTAATATAACCTAACTTAACCCATCTAGACCCTCGCAGGTAATGTTTTACAAAATCCCGGTCGTGTCGGCCCGTACTTCTCCGTGGGGACATTATATACGTCTATATCGTAATATATCCTAACCTAAGGCAACCTAACATATCGGATGTAGTATTTTCCAACATTCCTGGCGGGCCGGCCCCTACTTCTCGGTGGGCACATTATATACGTCTATATCGAAATATAACCTAACCTAACCCATCTAGACACTCGCTGGTAATGTTTTACAAAATCCCGGTCGTGTCGGCCCGTAGTTCTCCGTGGGGACATTATATACGTCTATATCGTTATATACCCTAACTTAAGGCAACCTAACATATCGGATGTAGTATTTTCCAACATTCCTGGCGGGTCGGCCCCACTTCTCGGTGGGCACATTATATACGTCTATATCGTAATATAACCTAACCCAACCCATCTAGACCCTCGCTGGTAATGTTTTACAAAATCCCGGTCGTGTCGGCCCGTACTTCTCCGTGGGAACATTATATACGTCTATATCGTTATATATCCTAACCTAAGGGAACCTAACATCTCGGATGTATTATTTCACAACATTCCTGGCTGGTCGGCCCCACTTCTCGGTGGGAAAATTATATACGTTTATAACGTAGTATAACCTAACCTAACCCATCTAGCCCCTCGCTTGTAATGTTTTACAGAATCCCGGTCAAGTCGTCCCGTACGTCTCGGTGCGGACATTATATACGTCTATAACGTTATATATCCTAACCAAAGGCAACCTAACATCTCGAATGTAGTATTTTACAACATTCCTGGCGGGTCGGCCCCACTTCTCGGTGGGAACATTATTCACGTCTATAACGTAATATAACCTAACCTAACCCATCTAGTCCCTCGCTAGTTATGTTTTACAAAATTCCAGTCGTGTCGGCCAGTACTTTTCCGTGTGGACATTATATACGTCTATATCGTTATATATCCTAACCTAAGGCAACCCAACATCTCGGATGTAGTATTTTCCAACATTCCTGGCGGGTCGGCCCCAACTTCTCGGTGGCCACATTATATACGTCTATATCGTAATATAACCTAACCTAACCGATCTAGACCCTCGCTGGTAATGTTTTACAAAATCCCGGACGTGTCGGCTCGTACTTCACGGTGGGGACATTATTTACGTCTATAACGTTATATATCCTAACCTAAGGGAACCTAACATCTCGGATGTAGCAGTTCACAACATTCCTGGCGGGGCGGCGCCAATTCTCGGTGGGAACATTATATACGTCTACAACGTAATATAACCTAACCTAACCCATCTAGCCCCCAGCTGGGAATGTTTTACAGAATCCCGGTCGTGTCGTCCCGTACGTCTCGGTGCGTACATTATATACGTCTATAACGTTATATATCCTAACCTAAGGGAACCTAACATTTCGGATGTAGTATTTCACAACAATCCTGGCAGGTCGGCCCCTACTTCTCGGTGGGCACATTACATACGTCTATATCGTAATATAACCTAACTTAACCCATCTAGACCCTCGCAGGTAATGTTTTACAAAATCCCGGTCGTGTCGGCCCGTACTTCTCCGTGGGGACATTATATACGTCTATATCGTTATATATCCCAACCTAAGGCAACCTAACATATCGGATGTAGTATTTTCCAACATTCCTGGCGGGTCGGCCCCTACTTCTCGGTGGGCACATTATATACGTCTATATCGAAATATAACCTAACCTAACCCATCTAGACACTCGCTGGTAATGTTTTACAAAATCCCGGTCGTGTCGGCCCGTAGTTCTCCGTGGGGACATTATATACGTCTATATCGTTATATACCCTAACCTAAGGCAACCTAACATATCGGATGTAGTATTTTCCAACATTCCTGGCGGGTCGGCCCCTACTTCTCGGTGGGCACATTATATACGTCTATATCGTAATATAACCTAACCTAACCCATCTAGACACTCGCTGGTAATGTTTTACAAAATCCCGGTCGTGTCGGCCCGTAGTTCTCCGTGGGGACATTATATACGTCTATATCGTTATATACCCTAACCTAAGGCAACTTACCATCTCCGATGTAGTATTTTCCAACATTCCTGGCGGGTCGGCCCCACTTCTCGGTGGGCACATTATATACGTCTATATCGTAATATAACCTAACCCAACCCATCTAGACCCTCGCTGGTAATGTTTTACAAAATCCCGGTCGTGTCGGCCCGTACTTCTCCGTGGGAACATTATATACGTCTATATCGTTATATATCCTAACCTAAGGGAACCTAACATCTCGGATGTATTATTTCACAACATTCCTGGCTGGTCGGCCCCACTTCTCGGTGGGAAAATTATATACGTTTATAACGTAGTATAACCTAACCTAACCCATCTAGCCCCTCGCTTGTAATGTTTTACAGAATCCCGGTCAAGTCGTCCCGTACGTCTCGGTGCGGACATTATATACGTCTATAACGTTATATATCCTAACCAAAGGCAACCTAACATCTCGAATGTAGTATTTTACAACATTCCTGGCGGGTCGGCCCCACTTCTCGGTGGGAAAATTATTCACGTCTATAACGTAATATAACCTAACCTAACCCATCTAGCCCCTCGCTGGTTATGTTTTACAAAATTCCAGTCGTGTCGGCCAGTACTTTTCCGTGTGGACATTATATACGTCTATAATTTTATATATCCTAACCTAAGGCAACTTAACATCTCGGATGTAGTATTTTCCAACATTCCTGGCGAGTCAGTCCCTACTTCTCGGTGGGCACATTATATACGTCTATGTCGTAATATAACCTAACCTAACCCATCTAGACCCTCGCTGGTAATGTTTTACAGAATCCCGGTCGTGTCGTCTCGTAGGTCTCGGTGCGGACATTATATACGTCTATATCGTTATATATCCTAACCTAAGGCAACCTAACATCTCGGATGTAGTATTTTCCAACATCCCTGGCGGGGCGGCCGCTACTTCTCGGTGGGAACATTATATACGTCTATATCGTAATATAACCTAACCTAACCCACCTAGACCCTCGCTGGTAATGTTTTACAGAATACCGGTCGTGTCGGCCCGTACTTCTCGGTGGGGACATTATTTACGTCTATAACGTTATATATCCTTACCTAAGGGAACCTATCATCTCGGATGTAGTATTTCACAACATTCCTGGCTGGTCGGCCCCACTTCTCGGTGGGAACATTATATACGTTTATAACGTAATATAACCTAACCTAATCCATCTAGCCCCTCGCTTGTAATGTTTTACAGAATCCCGGTCGCGTCGTCCCGTACGTCCCGGTGCGGACATTATATACGTCTGTAACGTTATATATCCTAACCAAAGGCAACTTAACATCTCGGATGTAGTATTTTCCAACATTCCTGGCGGGTCGGCCCCTACTTCTCGGTGGGCACATTATATACGTCTATATCGTAATATAACCTAACCTAACCCATCTAGACCCTCGCTGGTAATGTTTTACAGAATACCGGTCGTGTCGTCTCGTACGTCTCGGTGCGGATATTATATACGTCTATAACGTTATATATCCTAACCAAAGGCAACCTAACATCTCGAATGTAGTATTTCACAACATTCCTGGCGGGTCGGCCCCACTTCTCGGTGGGAAAATTATTTACGTCTATAACGTAATATAACCTAACCTAACCCATCTAGACCCTCGCTGGTAATGTTTTACAGAATCCCGGTCGTGTCGTCCCGTACGTCTCGGTGCGGACATTATATACGTCTATAACGTTATATATCCTAACCAAAGGCAACCTAACTTCTCGAATGTAGTGTTTCACAACATTCTTGGCGGGTCGGCCCCACTTCTCGGTGGGAACATTATATACGTTTATAAAGTAATATAACCTAACCTAACCCATCTAGCCCCTCGCTGGTTATGTTTTACAAAATCCCAGTCGTGTCGGCCCGTAGTTTTCCGTGTGGACATTATATACGTCTATAATTTTATATATCCTAACCTAAGGCAACTTAACATCTCGGATGTAGTATTTTCCAACATTCCTGGCGGGTCAGTCCCTACTTCTCGGTGGGCACATTATATACGTCTATATCGTAATATAACCTACCCTAACCCATCTAGACCCTCGCTGGTAATGTTTTACAAAATCCCGGTCGTGTCGGCCCGTACTTCTCGTTGGGGACATTATTTACGTCTATAACGTTATATATCCTAACCTAAGGGAACCTAACATTTCGGATGTAGTATTTCACAACAATCCTGGCAGGTCGGCCCCTACTTCTCGGTGGGCACATTACATACGTCTATATCGTAATATAGCCTAACCTAACCCATCTAGACCCTCGCAGGTAATGTTTTACAAAATCCCGGTCGTGTCGGCCCGTACTTCTCCGTGGGGACATTATATACGTCTATATCGTTATATATCCTAACCTAAGGCAACCTAACATCTCGGATGTAGTATTTTCCAACATTCCTGGCGGGTCGGCCCCAACTTCTCGGTGGCCACATTATATACGTCTATATCGTAATATAACCTAACCTAACCGATCTAGACCCTCGCTGGTAATGTTTTACAAAATCCCGGTCGTGTCGGCTCGTACTTCACGGTGGGGACATTATTTACGTCTATAACGTTATATATCCTAACCTAAGGGAACCTAACATCTCGGATGTAGCAGTTCACAACATTCCTGGCGGGGCGGCGCCAATTCTCGGTGGGAACATTATATACGTCTACAACGTAATATAACCTAACCTAACCCATCTAGCCCCCAGCTGGGAATGTTTTACAGAATCCCGGTCGTGTCGTCCCGTACGTCTCGGTGCGTACATTATATACGTCTATAACGTTATATATCCTAACCTAAGGGAACCTAACATTTCGGATGTAGTATTTCACAACAATCCTGGCAGGTCGGCCCCTACTTCTCGGTGGGCACATTACATACGTCTATATCGTAATATAACCTAACTTAACCCATCTAGACCCTCGCAGGTAATGTTTTACAAAATCCCGGTCGTGTCGGCCCGTACTTCTCCGTGGGGACATTATATACGTCTATATCGTAATATATCCTAACCTAAGGCAACCTAACATATCGGATGTAGTATTTTCCAACATTCCTGGCGGGGCGGCCCCACTTCTCGGTGGGAACATTATATACGTCTATATCGTAATATAACCTAACCCAACCCATCTAGACCCTCGCTGGTAATGTTTTACAAAATCCCGGTCGTGTCGGCCCGTACTTCTCCGAGGGGAACATTATATACGTCTATATCGTTATATATCCTAACCTAAGGGAACCTAACATCTCGGATGTATTATTTCACAACATTCCTGGCTGGTCGGCCCCACTTCTCGGTGGGAAAATTATATACGTTTATAACGTAGTATAACCTAACCTAACCCATCTAGCCCCTCGCTTGTAATGTTTTACAGAATCCCGGTCAAGTCGTCCCGTACGTCTCGGTGCGGACATTATATACGTCTATAACGTTATATATCCTAACCAAAGGCAACCTAACATCTCGAATGTAGTATTTTACAACATTCCTGGCGGGTCGGCCCCACTTCTCGGTGGGAACATTATTCACGTCTATAACGTAATATAACCTAACCTAACCCATCTAGCCCCTCGCTGGTTATGTTTTACAAAATTCCAGTCGTGTCGGCCAGTACTTTTCCGTGTGGACATTATATACGTCTATATCGTTATATATCCTAACCTAAGGCAACCCAACATCTCGGATGTAGTATTTTCCAACATTCCTGGCGGGTCGGCCCCAACTTCTCGGTGGCCACATTATATACGTCTATATCGTAATATAACCTAACCTAACCGATCTAGACCCTCGCTGGTAATGTTTTACAAAATCCCGGACGTGTCGGCTCGTACTTCACGGTGGGGACATTATTTACGTCTATAACGTTATATATCCTAACCTAAGGGAACCTAACATCTCGGATGTAGCAGTTCACAACATTCCTGGCGGGGCGGCGCCAATTCTCGGTGGGAACATTATATACGTCTACAACGTAATATAACCTAACCTAACCCATCTAGCCCCCAGCTGGGAATGTTTTACAGAATCCCGGTCGTGTCGTCCCGTACGTCTCGGTGCGTACATTATATACGTCTATAACGTTATATATCCTAACCTAAGGGAACCTAACATTTCGGATGTAGTATTTCACAACAATCCTGGCAGGTCGGCCCCTACTTCTCGGTGGGCACATTACATACGTCTATATCGTAATATAACCTAACTTAACCCATCTAGACCCTCGCAGGTAATGTTTTACAAAATCCCGGTCGTGTCGGCCCGTACTTCTCCGTGGGGACATTATAAACGTCTATATCGTTATATATCCCAACCTAAGGCAACCTAACATATCGGATGTAGTATTTTCCAACATTCCTGGCTGGTCGGCCCCACTTCTCGGTGGGAAAATTATATACGTTTATAACGTAGTATAACCTAACCTAACCCATCTAGCCCCTCGCTTGTAATGTTTTACAGAATCCCGGTCAAGTCGTCCCGTACGTCTCGGTGCGGACATTATATACGTCTATAACGTTATATATCCTAACCAAAGGCAACCTAACATCTCGAATGTAGTATTTTACAACATTCCTGGCGGGTCGGCCCCACTTCTCGGTGGGAACATTATTCACGTCTATAACGTAATATAACCTAACCTAACCCATCTAGCCCCTCGCTAGTTATGTTTTACAAAATTCCAGTCGTGTCGGCCAGTACTTTTCCGTGTGGACATTATATACGTCTATATCGTTATATATCCTAACCTAAGGCAACCCAACATCTCGGATGTAGTATTTTCCAACATTCCTGGCGGGTCGGCCCCAACTTCTCGGTGGCCACATTATATACGTCTATATCGTAATATAACCTAACCTAACCGATCTAGACCCTCGCTGGTAATGTTTTACAAAATCCCGGACGTGTCGGCTCGTACTTCACGGTGGGGACATTATTTACGTCTATAACGTTATATATCCTAACCTAAGGGAACCTAACATCTCGGATGTAGCAGTTCACAACATTCCTGGCGGGGCGGCGCCAATTCTCGGTGGGAACATTATATACGTCTACAACGTAATATAACCTAACCTAACCCATCTAGCCCCCAGCTGGGAATGTTTTACAGAATCCCGGTCGTGTCGTCCCGTACGTCTCGGTGCGTACATTATATACGTCTATAACGTTATATATCCTAACCTAAGGGAACCTAACATTTCGGATGTAGTATTTCACAACAATCCTGGCAGGTCGGCCCCTACTTCTCGGTGGGCACATTACATACGTCTATATCGTAATATAACCTAACTTAACCCATCTAGACCCTCGCAGGTAATGTTTTACAAAATCCCGGTCGTGTCGGCCCGTACTTCTCCGTGGGGACATTATATACGTCTATATCGTTATATATCCCAACCTAAGGCAACCTAACATATCGGATGTAGTATTTTCCAACATTCCTGGCGGGTCGGCCCCTACTTCTCGGTGGGCACATTATATACGTCTATATCGAAATATAACCTAACCTAACCCATCTAGACACTCGCTGGTAATGTTTTACAAAATCCCGGTCGTGTCGGCCCGTAGTTCTCCGTGGGGACATTATATACGTCTATATCGTTATATACCCTAACCTAAGGCAACCTAACATATCGGATGTAGTATTTTCCAACATTCCTGGCGGGTCGGCCCCTACTTCTCGGTGGGCACATTATATACGTCTATATCGTAATATAACCTAACCTAACCCATCTAGACACTCGCTGGTAATGTTTTACAAAATCCCGGTCGTGTCGGCCCGTAGTTCTCCGTGGGGACATTATATACGTCTATATCGTTATATACCCTAACCTAAGGCAACTTACCATCTCCGATGTAGTATTTTCCAACATTCCTGGCGGGTCGGCCCCACTTCTCGGTGGGCACATTATATACGTCTATATCGTAATATAACCTAACCCAACCCATCTAGACCCTCGCTGGTAATGTTTTACAAAATCCCGGTCGTGTCGGCCCGTACTTCTCCGTGGGAACATTATATACGTCTATATCGTTATATATCCTAACCTAAGGGAACCTAACATCTCGGATGTATTATTTCACAACATTCCTGGCTGGTCGGCCCCACTTCTCGGTGGGAAAATTATATACGTTTATAACGTAGTATAACCTAACCTAACCCATCTAGCCCCTCGCTTGTAATGTTTTACAGAATCCCGGTCAAGTCGTCCCGTACGTCTCGGTGCGGACATTATATACGTCTATAACGTTATATATCCTAACCAAAGGCAACCTAACATCTCGAATGTAGTATTTTACAACATTCCTGGCGGGTCGGCCCCACTTCTCGGTGGGAAAATTATTCACGTCTATAACGTAATATAACCTAACCTAACCCATCTAGCCCCTCGCTGGTTATGTTTTACAAAATTCCAGTCGTGTCGGCCAGTACTTTTCCGTGTGGACATTATATACGTCTATAATTTTATATATCCTAACCTAAGGCAACTTAACATCTCGGATGTAGTATTTTCCAACATTCCTGGCGAGTCAGTCCCTACTTCTCGGTGGGCACATTATATACGTCTATGTCGTAATATAACCTAACCTAACCCATCTAGACCCTCGCTGGTAATGTTTTACAGAATCCCGGTCGTGTCGTCTCGTAGGTCTCGGTGCGGACATTATATACGTCTATATCGTTATATATCCTAACCTAAGGCAACCTAACATCTCGGATGTAGTATTTTCCAACATCCCTGGCGGGGCGGCCGCTACTTCTCGGTGGGAACATTATATACGTCTATATCGTAATATAACCTAACCTAACCCACCTAGACCCTCGCTGGTAATGTTTTACAGAATACCGGTCGTGTCGGCCCGTACTTCTCGGTGGGGACATTATTTACGTCTATAACGTTATATATCCTTACCTAAGGGAACCTATCATCTCGGATGTAGTATTTCACAACATTCCTGGCTGGTCGGCCCCACTTCTCGGTGGGAACATTATATACGTTTATAACGTAATATAACCTAACCTAATCCATCTAGCCCCTCGCTTGTAATGTTTTACAGAATCCCGGTCGCGTCGTCCCGTACGTCCCGGTGCGGACATTATATACGTCTGTAACGTTATATATCCTAACCAAAGGCAACTTAACATCTCGGATGTAGTATTTTCCAACATTCCTGGCGGGTCGGCCCCTACTTCTCGGTGGGCACATTATATACGTCTATATCGTAATATAACCTAACCTAACCCATCTAGACCCTCGCTGGTAATGTTTTACAGAATACCGGTCGTGTCGTCTCGTACGTCTCGGTGCGGATATTATATACGTCTATAACGTTATATATCCTAACCAAAGGCAACCTAACATCTCGAATGTAGTATTTCACAACATTCCTGGCGGGTCGGCCCCACTTCTCGGTGGGAAAATTATTTACGTCTATAACGTAATATAACCTAACCTAACCCATCTAGACCCTCGCTGGTAATGTTTTACAGAATCCCGGTCGTGTCGTCCCGTACGTCTCGGTGCGGACATTATATACGTCTATAACGTTATATATCCTAACCAAAGGCAACCTAACTTCTCGAATGTAGTGTTTCACAACATTCTTGGCGGGTCGGCCCCACTTCTCGGTGGGAACATTATATACGTTTATAAAGTAATATAACCTAACCTAACCCATCTAGCCCCTCGCTGGTTATGTTTTACAAAATCCCAGTCGTGTCGGCCCGTACTTTTCCGTGTGGACATTATATACGTCTATAATTTTATATATCCTAACCTAAGGCAACTTAACATCTCGGATGTAGTATTTTCCAACATTCCTGGCGGGTCAGTCCCTACTTCTCGGTGGGCACATTATATACGACTATATCGTAATATAACCTACCCTAACCCATCTAGACCCTCGCTGGTAATGTTTTACAAAATCCCGGTCGTGTCGGCCCGTACTTCTCGTTGGGGACATTATTTACGTCTATAACGTTATATATCCTAACCTAAGGGAACCTAACATTTCGGATGTAGTATTTCACAACAATCCTGGCAGGTCGGCCCCTACTTCTCGGTGGGCACATTACATACGTCTATATCGTAATATAACCTAACCTAACCCATCTAGACCCTCGCAGGTAATGTTTTACAAAATCCCGGTCGTGTCGGCCCGTACTTCTCCGTGGGGACATTATATACGTCTATATCGTTATATATCCTAACCTAAGGCAACCTAACATCTCGGATGTAGTATTTTCCAACATTCCTGGCGGGTCGGCCCCAACTTCTCGGTGGCCACATTATATACGTCTATATCGTAATATAACCTAACCTAACCGATCTAGACCCTCGCTGGTAATGTTTTACAAAATCCCGGTCGTGTCGGCTCGTACTTCACGGTGGGGACATTATTTACGTCTATAACGTTATATATCCTAACCTAAGGCAACCTAACATATCGGATGTAGTATTTTCCAACATTCCTGGCGGGCCGGCCCCTACTTCTCGGTGGGCACATTATATACGTCTATATCGAAATATAACCTAACCTAACCCATCTAGACACTCGCTGGTAATGTTTTACAAAATCCCGGTCGTGTCGGCCCGTAGTTCTCCGTGGGGACATTATATACGTCTATATCGTTATATACCCTAACCTAAGGCAACCTAACATATCGGATGTAGTATTTTCCAACATTCCTGGCGGGTCGGCCCCTACTTCTCGGTGGGCACATTATATACGTCTATATCGTAATATAACCTAACCTAACCCATCTAGACACTCGCTGGTAATGTTTTACAAAATCCCGGTCGTGTCGGCCCGTAGTTCTCCGTGGGGACATTATATACGTCTATATCGTTATATACCCTAACCTAAGGCAACTTACCATCTCCGATGTAGTATTTTCCAACATTCCTGGCGGGTCGGCCCCACTTCTCGGTGGGCACATTATATACGTCTATATCGTAATATAACCTAACCCAACCCATCTAGACCCTCGCTGGTAATGTTTTACAAAATCCTGGTCGTGTCGGCCCGTACTTCTCCGTGGGAACATTATATACGTCTATATCGTTATATATCCTAACCTAAGGGAACCTAACATCTCGGATGTATTATTTCACAACATTCCTGGCTGGTCGGCCCCACTTCTCGGTGGGAAAATTATATACGTTTATAACGTAGTATAACCTAACCTAACCCATCTAGCCCCTCGCTTGTAATGTTTTACAGAATCCCGGTCAAGTCGTCCCGTACGTCTCGGTGCGGACATTATATACGTCTATAACGTTATATATCCTAACCAAAGGCAACCTAACATCTCGAATGTAGTATTTTACAACATTCCTGGCGGGTCGGCCCCACTTCTCGGTGGGAACATTATTCACGTCTATAACGTAATATAACCTAACCTAACCCATCTAGCCCCTCGCTGGTTATGTTTTACAAAATTCCAGTCGTGTCGGCCCGTACTTCTCCGTGGGGACATTATATACGTCTATATCGTTATATATCCTAACCTAAGGCAACCTAACATCTCGGATGTAGTATTTTCCAACATTCCTGGCGGGTCGGCCCCTACTTCTCGGTGGGCACATTATATACGTCTATATCGTAATATAACCTAACCTAACCCATCTAGACACTCGCTGGTAATGTTTTACAAAATCCCGGTAGTGTCGGCCCGTACTTCTCCGTGGGGACATTATATACGTCTATATCGTTATATATCCTAACCTAAGGCAACTTAACATCTCCGATGTAGTATTTTCCAACATTCCTGGCGGGTCGGCCCCTACTTCTCGGTGGGCACATTATATACGTCTATATCGTAATATAACCTAACCCAACCCATCTAGACCCTCGCTGGTAATGTTTTACAGAATCCCGGTCGTGTCGTCTCGTACATCTCGGTGCGGACATTATATACGTCTATAACGTTATATATCCTAACCTAAGGGAACCTAACATCTCGGATGTAGTATTTCACAAAATTCCTGGCTGGTCGGCCCCACTTCTCGGTGGGAACATTATATACGTTTATAACGTAGTATAACCTAACATAACCCATCTAGCCCCTCGCTTGTAATGTTTTACAGAATCCCGGTCGTGTCGTCTCGTACGTCTCGGTGCGGACATTATTTACGTCTATAACGTTATATATCCTAACCTAAGGGAACCTAACTTTTCGGATGTTGTATTTCACAACATTCCTGGCAGGTCGGCCCCTACTTCTCGGTGGGCACATTATATACGTCTATATCGTAATATAACATAACCTAACCCATCTAGACCCCCGCTGTTAATGTTTTACAAAATCCCGGTCGTATCGGCCCGTACTTTTCCGTGGGGACATTATATACGTCTATAATTTTATATATCCTAACCTAAGGCAACTTAACATCTCGAATGTAGTATTTTCCAACATTCCTGGCGGGTCGGCCCCTACTTCCCGGTGGGCACATTATATACGTCTATATCGTAATATAACCTAACCTAACCCATCTAGACCCTCGCTGGTAATGTTTTACAGAATCCCGGTCGTGTCGTCTCGTACATCTCGGTGCGGACATTATATACGTCTATAACGTTATATATCCTAACCTAAGGGAACCTAACATCTCGGATGTAGTATTTCACAACATTTCTGGCGGGTCGGCCCCTACTTCTCGGTGGGCACATTATATACGTCTATATCGTAAGATAACCTAACCTAAACCATCTAGAACCTCGCTGGTAATGTTTTGCAGAATCCCGGTCGTGTCGTCTCGTACGTCTCAGTGCGGACATTATATACGTCTATAACGTTATATATCCTAACCTAAGGGAACCTAACATCTCGGATGTAGTATTTCACAACATTCCTGGCGGGTCGGCCCCACTTCTCGGTGGGAACATTATATACGTTTATAACATAATATAACCTAACCTAACCCATCTAGCCCCTCGCTGGTAATGTTTTACAGAATCCCGGTCGTGTCGGCCCGTACGTCTCGGTGCGGACATTATATACGTCTATAACGTTATATATCCTAACCTAAGGGAACCTAACATCTCGGATGTAGTATTTCACAACATTCCTGGCTGGTCGGCCCCACTTCTCGGTGGGAACATTATATACGTTTATAACGAAGTATAACCTAACCTAACCCATCTAGACCCTCGCTTCTAATGTTTTACAGAATCCCGGACGTGTCGTCCCGTACGTCTCGGTGCGGACATTATATACGTCTATAACGTTATATATCCTAACCAAAGGCAACCTAACATCTCGAATGTAGTATTTCACAACATTCCTGGCGGGTCGGCCCCACTTCTCGGTGGGAACATTATTTACGTCTATAACGTAATATAACCTAACCTAACCCATCTAGACCCTCGCAGGTAATGTTTTACAAAATCCCGGTCGTGTCGGCCCGTACTTCTCCGTGGGGACATTATATACGTCTATATCGTTATATATCCTAACCTAAGGCAACCTAACATCTCGGATGTAGTATTTTCCAACATCCCTGGCGGGGCGGCCGCTACTTCTCGGTGGGAACATTATATACGTCTATATCGTAATATAACCTAACCTAACCCACCTAGACGCTCGCTGGTAATGTTTTACAAAATCCCGGTCGTGTCGGCCCGTACTTCTCGGTGGGGACATTATTTACGTCTATAACGTTATATATCCTTACCTAAGGGAACCTATCATCTCGGATGTAGTATATCACAACATTCCTGGCTGGTCGGCCCCACTTCTCGGTGGGAACATTATATACGTTTATAACGTAATATAACCTAACCTAACCCATCTAGACCCTCGCTGGTAATGTTTTACAAAATCCCGGTCGTGTCGGCCCGTACTTCTCGTTGGGGACATTATTTACGTCTATAACGTTATATATCCTAACCTAAGGGAACCTATCATCTCGGATGTAGTATTTCACAACATTCCTGGCGGGGCGGCCGCTACTTCTCGGTGGGAACATTATATACGTTTATAACGTAATATAACCTAACCTAACCCACCTAGACCCTCGCTGGTAATGTTTTACAAAATCCCGGTCGTGTCGGCCCGTACTTCTCGGTGGGGACATTATTTACGTCTATAACGTTATATATCCTTACCTAAGGGAACCTATCATCTCGGATGTAGTATTTCACAACATTCCTGGCTGGTCGGCCCCACTTCTCGGTGGGAACATTATATACGTTTATAACGTAATATAACCTAACCTAATCCATCTAGCCCCTCGCTTGTAATGTTTTACAGAATCCCGGTCGCGTCGTCCCGTACGTCCCGGTGCGGACATTATATACGTCTCTAACGTTATATATCCTAACCAAAGGCAACTTAACAT
Source organism: Xylocopa violacea (assembly GCA_963969225.1). Classification (NCBI taxonomy): domain Eukaryota; kingdom Metazoa; phylum Arthropoda; class Insecta; order Hymenoptera; family Apidae; genus Xylocopa; species Xylocopa violacea. Next base: position 5,908,946 of record CAXAJV010000011.1, on the reverse strand, counting down.
CTCGGATGTAGTATTTTCCAACATTCCTGGCGGGTCGGCCCCTACTTCTCGGTGGGCACATTATATACGTCTATATCGTAATATAACCTAACCTAACCCATCTAGACCCTCGCTGGTAATGTTTTACAGAATACCGGTCGTGTCGTCTCGTACGTCTCGGTGCGGATATTATATACGTCTATAACGTTATATATCCTAACCAAAGGCAACCTAACATCTCGAATGTAGTATTTCACAACATTCCTGGCGGGTCGGCCCCACTTCTCGGTGGGAAAATTATTTACGTCTATAACGTAATATAACCTAACCTAACCCATCTAGACCCTCGCTGGTAATGTCTTACAGAATCCCGGTCGTGTCGTCCCGTACGTCTCGGTGCGGACATTATATACGTCTATAACGTTATATATCCTAACCAAAGGCAACCTAACTTCTCGAATGTAGTGTTTCACAACATTCTTGGCGGGTCGGCCCCACTTCTCGGTGGGAACATTATATACGTTTAGAACGTAATATAACCTAACCTAACCCATCTAGCCCCTCGCTGGTTATGTTTTACAAAATCCCAGTCGTGTCGGCCCGTACTTTTCCGTGTGGACATTATATACGTCTATAATTTTATATATCCTAACCTAAGGCAACTTAACATCTCGGATGTAGTATTTTCCAACATTCCTGGCGGGTCAGTCCCTACTTCTCGGTGGGCACATTATATACGTCTATATCGTAATATAACCTACCCTAACCCATCTAGACCCTCGCTGGTAATGTTTTACAAAATCACGGTCGTGTCGGCCCGTACTTCTCGTTGGGGACATTATTTACGTCTATAACGTTATATATCCTAACCTAAGGGAACCTATCATCTCGGATGTAGTATTTCACAACATTCCTGGCGGGGCGGCCGCTACTTCTCGGTGGGAACATTATATACGTTTATAACGTAATATAACCTAACCTAACCCATCTAGCACATCGCTTGTAATGTTTTACAGAATCCCGGTCGCGTCGTCCCGTACGTCCCGGTGCGGACATTATATACGTCTATAACGTTATATATCCTAACCTAAGGGAACCTAACATTTCGGATGTAGTATTTCACAACAATCCTGGCAGGTCGGCCCCTACTTCTCGGTGGGCACATTACATACGTCTATATCGTAATATAACCTAACCTAACCCATCTAGACCCTCGCAGGTAATGTTTTACAAAATCCCGGTCGTGTCGGCCCGTACTTCTCCGTGGGGACATTATATACGTCTATATCGTTATATATCCTAACCTAAGGCAACCTAACATCTCGGATGTAGTATTTTCCAACATTCCTGGCGGGTCGGCCCCAACTTCTCGGTGGCCACATTATATACGTCTATATCGTAATATAACCTAACCTAACCGATCTAGACCCTCGCTGGTAATGTTTTACAAAATCCCGGGCGTGTCGGCTCGTACTTCACGGTGGGGACATTATTTACGTCTATAACGTTATATATCCTAACCTAAGGGAACCTAACATCTCGGATGTAGCAGTTCACAACATTCCTGGCGGGGCGGCGCCAATTCTCGGTGGGAACATTATATACGTCTACAACGTAATATAACCTAACCTAACCCATCTAGCCCCCAGCTGGGAATGTTTTACAGAATCCCGGTCGTGTCGTCCCGTACGTCTCGGTGCGGACATTATATACGTCTATAACGTTATATATCCTAACCTAAGGCAACTTAACCTCTCAGATGTAGTATTTTGCAACAGTCTTGGCGGGTCGGGCCCTACTTCTCGGTGGGCACAATATATACTTCTATATCGTAATATAACCTAACCCAACCCATCTAGCACCTCGCTCGTTATGTTTTACAAAATCCCAGTCGTGTCGGCCCGTACTTTTCCGTGTGGACATTATATACGTCTATAATTTTATATATCCTAACCTAAGGCAACTTAACATCTCGGATGTAGTATTTTCCAACATTCCTGGCGGGTCAGTCCCTACTTCTCGGTGGGCACATTATATACGTCTTAATCGTAATATAACCTAACCTAACCCATCTAGACCCTCGCTGGTAATGTTTTACAGAACCCCGGTCGTGTCGTCTCGTAGGTCTCGGTGCGGACATTATATACGTCTATATCGTTATATATAGTAACCTAAGGCAACCTAACATCTCGGATGTAGTATTTTCCAACATCCCTGGCGGGGCGGCCGCTACTTCTCGGTGGGAACATTATATACGTCTATATCGTAATATAACCTAACCTAACCCACCTAGACCCTCGCTGGTAATGTTTTACAAAATCCCGGTCGTGTCGGCCCGTACTTCTCGGTGGGGACATTATTTACGTCTATAACGTTATATATCCTTACCTAAGGGAACCTATCATCTCGGATGTAGTATATCACAACATTCCTGGCTGGTCGGCCCCACTTCTCGGTGGGAACATTATATACGTTTATAACGTAATATAACCTAACCTAACCCATCTAGACCCTCGCTGGTAATGTTTTACAAAATCCCGATCGTGTCGGCCCGTACTTCTCGTTGGGGACATTATTTACGTCTATAACGTTATATATCCTAACCTAAGGGAACCTATCATCTCGGATGTAGTATTTCACAACATTCCTGGTGGGGCGGCCGCTACTTCTCGGTGGGAACATTATATACGTTTATAACGTAATATAACCTAACCTAACCCATCTAGCACCTCGCTTGTAATGTTTTACAGAATCCCGGTCGCGTCGTCCCGTACGTCCCGGTGCGGACATTATATACGTCTATAACGTTATATATCCTAACCTAAGGGAACCTAACATTTCGGATGTAGTATTTCACAACAATCCTGGCAGGTCGGCCCCTACTTCTCGGTGGGCACATTACATACGTCTATATCGTAATATAACTTAACCTAACCCATCTAGACCCTCGCAGGTAATGTTTTACAAAATCCCGGTCGTGTCGGCCCGTACTTCTCCGTGGGGACATTATATACGTCTATATCGTTATATATCCTAACCTAAGGCAACCTAACATCTCGGATGTAGTATTTTCCAACATTCCTGGCGGGTCGGCCCCTATTTCTCGGTGGGCACATTATATACGTCTATATCGTAATATAACCTAACCTAACCCATCTAGACCCTCGCTGGTAATGTTTTACAAAATCCCTGTCGTGTCGGCTCGTACTTCACGGTGGGGACATTATTTACGTCTATAACGTTATATATCCTAACCTAAGGGAACCTAACATCTCGGATGTAGTAGTTCACAACATTCCTGGCGGGGCGGCGCCAATTCTCGGTGGGAACATTATATACGTCTACAACGTAATATAACCTAACCTAACCCATCTAGCCCCCAGCTGGGAATGTTTTACAGAATCCCGGACGTGTCGTCCCGTACGTCTCGGTGCGGACATTATATACGTCTATAACGTTATATATCCTAACCTAAGGCAACTTAACCTCTCGGATGTAGTATTTTCCAACAGTCTTGGCGGGTCGGGCCCTACTTCCCGGTGGGCACAATATATACTTCTATATCGTAATATAACCTAACCCAACCCATCTAGACCCTCGCTGTTAATGTTTTACAAAATCCCGGTCGTGTCGGCCCGTACTTTTCCGTGGGGACATTATATACGTCTATAATTTTATATATCCTAACCTAAGGCAACTTAACATCTCGGATGTAGTATTTTCCAACATTCCTGGCGGGTCAGTCCCTACTTCTCGGTGGGCACATTATATACGTCTATATCGTAATATAACCTACCCTAACCCATCTAGACCCTCGCTGGTAATGTTTTACAAAATCACGGTCGTGTCGGCCCGTACTTCTCGTTGGGGACATTATTTACGTCTATAACGTTATATATCCTAACCTAAGGGAACCTATCATCTCGGATGTAGTATTTCACAACATTCCTGGCGGGGCGGCCGCTACTTCTCGGTGGGAACATTATATACGTTTATAACGTAATATAACCTAACCTAACCCATCTAGCACCTCGCTTGTAATGTTTTACAGAATCCCGGTCGCGTCGTCCCGTACGTCCCGGTGCGGACATTATATACGTCTATAATGTTATATATCCTAACCTAAGGGAACCTAACATTTCGGATGTAGTATTTCACAACAATCCTGGCAGGTCGGGCCCTACTTCCCGGTGGGCACAATATATACTTCTATATCGTAATATAACCTAACCCAACCCATCTAGACCCTCGCTGTTAATGTTTTACAAAATCCCGGTCGTGTCGGCCCGTACTTTTCCGTGGGGACATTATATACGTCTATAATTTTATATATCCTAACCTAAGGCAACTTAACATCTCGGATGTAGTATTTTCCAACATTCCTGGCGGGTCAGTCCCTACTTCTCGGTGGGCACATTATATACGTCTATATCGTAATATAACCTAACCTAACCCATCTAGACCCTCGCTGGTAATGTTTTACAGAATCCCGGTCGTGTCGTCTCGTAGGTCTCGGTGCGGACATTATATACGTCTATATCGTTATATATCCTAACCTAAGGCAACCTAACATCTCGGATGTACTATTTTGCAACATCCCTGGCGGGGCGGCCGCTACTTCTCGGTGGGAACATTATATACGTCTATATCGTAATATAACCTAACCTAACCCACCTAGACCCTCGCTGGTTATGTTTTACAAAATCCCGGTCGTGTCGGCCCGTACTTCTCGGTGGGGACATTATTTACGTCTATAACGTTATATATCCTAACCTAAGGGAACCTATCATCTCGGATGTAGTATTTCACAACATTCCTGGCTGGTCGGCCCCACTTCTCGGTGGGAACATTATATACGTTTATAACGTAATATAACCTAACCTAACCCATCTAGCCCCTCGCTTGTAATGTTTTACAGAATCCCGGTCGCGTCGTCCCGTACGTCCCGGTGCGGACATTATATACGTCTGTAACGTTATATATCCTAACCAAAGGCAACTTAACATCTCGGATGTAGTATTTTCCAACATTCCTAGCGGGTCGGCCCCCACTTCACGGTGGGCACATTGTATACGTCTATATCGTAATATAACCTAACCTAACCAATCTAGACCCTCGCTGGTAATGTTTTACAACGTCCCGGTCGTGTCGGCCCGTACATCTCGGTGGGGACATTATATACGTCTATAACGTTATACGTCCTAACATAAGGGAACCTAACATCTCGGATGTAGTATTGTCCAACATTCCTGGCGGGTCGGCCCCACTTCTCGGTGGGAAAATTATTTACGTCTATAACGTAATATAACCTAACCTAACCCATCTAGACCCTCGCTGGTAATGTTTTACAGAATCCCGGTCGTGTCGTCCCGTACGTCTCGGTGCGGACATTATATACGTCTATAACGTTATATATCCTAACCAAAGGCAACCTAACATCTCGAATGTAGTGTTTCACAACATTCTTGGCGGGTCGGCCCCACTTCTCGGTGGGAACATTATATACGTCTATATCGTAATATAACCTAACCTAACCCATCTAGACCCTCGCTGGTAATGTTTTACAGAATGCCGGTCGTGTCGTCTTGTACGTCTCGGTGCGGACATTATATACGTCTATAACTTTATATATCCTAACCTAAGGCAACTTAACCTCTCGGATGTAGTATTTTCCAACAGTCTTGGCTGGTCGGACCCTACTTCTCGGTGGGCACAATATATACGTCTATATCGTAATATAACCTAACCTAACCCATCTAGCCCCTCGCTGGTTATGTTTTACAAAATCCCAGTCGTGTCGGCCCGTACTTTTCCGTGGGGACATTATATACGTCTATAATTTTATATATCCTAACCTAAGGCAACTTAACATCTCGGATGTAGTATTTTCCAACATTCCTGGCGGGTCAGTCCCTACTCCTCGGTGGGCACATTATATACGTCTATATCGTAATATAACCTAACCTAACCCATCTAGCCCCTCGCTGGTAATGTTTTACAAAATCCCAGTCGTGTCGGCCCGTACTTTTCCGTGGGGACATTATATACGTCTATAATTTTATATATCCTAACCTAAGGCAACTTAACATCTCGGATGTAGTATTTTCCAACATTCCTGGCGGGTCAGTCCCTACTTCTCGGTGGGCACATTATATACGTCTATATCGTAATATAACCTAACCTAACCCATCTAGACCCTCGCTGGTAATGTTCTACAAAATCCCGGTCGCGTCGTCCCGTACGTCCCGGTGCGGACATTATATACGTCTATAACGTTATATATCCTAACCTAAGGGAACCTAACATTTCGGATGTAGTATTTCACAACAATCCTGGCAGGTCGGCCCCTACTTCTCGGTGGGCACATTACATACGTCTATATCGTAATATAACCTAACCTAACCCATCTAGACCCTCGCAGGTAATGTTTTACAAAATCCCGGTCGTGTCGGCCCGTACTTCTCCGTGGGGACATTATATACGTCTATATCGTTATATATCCTAACCTAAGGCAACCTAACATCTCGGATGTAGTATTTTCCAACATTCCTGGCGGGTCGGCCCCAACTTCTCGGTGGCCACATTATATACGTCTATATCGTAATATAACCTAACCTAACCGATCTAGACCCTCGCTGGTAATGTTTTACAAAATCCCGGTCGTGTCGGCCCGTACTTCTCGTTGGGGACATTATTTACGTCTATAACGTTATATATCCTAACCTAAGGGAACCTATCATCTCGGATGTAGTATTTCACAACATTCCTGGCGGGGCGGCCGCTACTTCTCGGTGGGAACATTATATACGTTTATAACGTAATATAACGTAACCTAACCCATCTAGCACCTCGCTTGTAATGTTTTACAGAATCCCGGTCGCGTCGTCCCGTACGTCCCGGTGCGGACATTATATACGTCTATAACGTTATATATCCTAACCTAAGGGAACCTAACATTTCGGATGTAGTATTTCACAACAATCCTGGCAGGTCGGCCCCTACTTCTCGGTGGGCACATTACATACGTCTATATCGTAATATAACTTAACCTAACCCATCTAGACCCTCGCAGGTAATGTTTTACAAAATCCCGGTCGTGTCGGCCCGTACTTCTCCGTGGGGACATTATATACGTCTATATCGTTATATATCCTAACCTAAGGCAACCTAACATCTCGGATGTAGTATTTTCCAACATTCCTGGCGGGTCGGCCCCTATTTCTCGGTGGGCACATTATATACGTCTATATCGTAATATAACCTAACCTAACCCATCTAGACCCTCGCTGGTAATGTTTTACAAAATCCCGGTCGTGTCGGCTCGTACTTCACGGTGGGGACATTATTTACGTCTATAACGTTATATATCCTAACCTAAGGGAACCTAACATCTCGGATGTAGTAGTTCACAACATTCCTGGCGGGGCGGCGCCAATTCTCGGTGGGAACATTATATACGTCTACAACGTAATATAACCTAACCTAACCCATCTAGCCCCCAGCTGGGAATGTTTTACAGAATCCCGGTCGTGTCGTCCCGTACGTCTCGGTGCGGACATTATATACGTCTATAACGTTATATATCCTAACATAAGGCAACTTAACCTCTCGGATGTAGTATTTTCCAACAGTCTTGGCGGGTCGGGCCCTACTTCCCGGTGGGCACAATATATACTTCTATATCGTAATATAACCTAACCCAACCCATCTAGACCCTCGCTGTTAATGTTTTACAAAATCCCGGTCGTGTCGGCCCGTACTTTTCCGTGGGGACATTATATACGTCTATAATTTTATATATCCTAACCTAAGGCAACTTAACATCTCGGATGTAGTATTTTCCAACATTCCTGGCGGGTCAGTCCCTACTTCTCGGTGGGCACATTATATACGTCTATATCGTAATATAACCTAACCTAACCCATCTAGACCCTCGCTGGTAATGTTTTACAGAATCCCGGTCGTGTCGTCTCGTAGGTCTCGGTGCGGACATTATATACGTCTATATCGTTATATATCCTAACCTAAGGCAACCTAACATCTCGGATGTAGTATTTTGCAACATCCCTGGCGGGGCGGCCGCTACTTCTCGGTGGGAACATTATATACGTCTATATCGTAATATAACCTAACCTAACCCACCTAGACCCTCGCTGGTTATGTTTTACAAAATCCCGGTCGTGTCGGCCCGTACTTCTCGGTGGGGACATTATTTACGTCTATAACGTTATATATCCTAACCTAAGGGAACCTATCATCTCGGATGTAGTATTTCACAACATTCCTGGCTGGTCGGCCCCACTTCTCGGTGGGAACATTATATACGTTTATAACGTAATATAACCTAACCTAACCCATCTAGCCCCTCGCTTGTAATGTTTTACAGAATCCCGGTCGCGTCGTCCCGTACGTCCCGGTGCGGACATTATATACGTCTGTAACGTTATATATCCTAACCAAAGGCAACTTAACATCTCGGATGTAGTATTTTCCAACATTCCTGGCGGGTCAGTCCCTACTTCTCGGTGGGCACATTATATACGTCTATATCGTAATATAACCTAACCTAACCCATCTAGCCCCTCGCTGGTTATGTTTTACAAAATCCCAGTCGTGTCGGCCCGTACTTTTCCGTGGGGACATTATATAAGTCTATAATTTTATATATCCTAACCTAAGGCAACTTAACATCTCGGATGTAGTATTTTCCAACATTCCTGGCGGGTCAGTCCCTACTCCTCGGTGGGCACATTATATACGTTTATAACGTAATATAACCTAACCTAACCCATCTAGCCCCTCGCTTGTAATGTTTTACAGAATCCCGGTCGCGTCGTCCCGTACGTCCCGGTGCGGACATTATATACGTCTATATCGTTATATATCCTAACCTAAGGCAACCTAACATCTCGGATGTAGTATTTTCCAACATTCCTGGCGGGGCGGACGCTACTTCTCGGTGGGCACATTATATACGTCTATATCGTAATATAACCTAACCTAACCCATCTAGACCCTCGCTGGTAATGTTTTACAGAATCCCGGTCGTGTCGTCTCGTAGGTCTCGGTGCGGACATTATATACGTCTATATCGTTATATATCCTAACCTAAGGCAACCTAACATCTCGGATGTAGTATTTTCCAACATCCCTGGCGGGGCGGCCGCTACTTCTCGGTGGGCACATTATATACTTCTATATCATAATATAACCTAACCTAACCCATCTAGACCCTCGCTGTTAATGTTTTACAAAATCCCGGTCGTGTCGGCCCGTACTTTTCCGTGGGGACATTATATACGTCTATAATTTTATATATCCTAACCTAAGGCAACTTAACATCTCGAATGTAGTATTTTCCAACTTTCCTGGCGGGTCGGCCCCTACTTCCCGGTGGGCACATTATATACGTCTATATCGTAATATAACCTAACCTAACCCATCTAGACCCTCGCTGGTAATGGGTTACAGAATCCCGGTCGTGTCGTCTCGTACATCTCGGTGCGGACATTATATACGTCTATAACGTTATATATCCTAACCTAAGGGAACCTAACATCTCGGATGTAGTATTTTCCAACATTCCTGGCGGGTCGGCCCCTACTTCTCGGTGGGCACATTATATACGTCTATATCGTAATATAACCTAACCTAACCCATCTACACCCTCGCTGGTAATGTTTTACAGAATCCCGGTCGTGTCGTCTCGTACGTCTCGGTGCGGATATTATATACGTCTATAACTTTATATATTCTAACCTAAGGCAACTTAACATCTCCGAGGTAGTATTTTCCAACATTCCTGGCGGCTCGGCCCCTACTTCTCGGTGGGCACATTATATACGTCTATAACGTAATATAACCTAACCTAACCCATCTAGACCCTCGCTGGTAATGTTTTACAGAATCCCGGTCGTGTCGTCTCGTACGTCTCGGTGCGGAAATTATATACGGCCATAACGTTATATATCCTAACCTAAGGGAACCTAACATCTCGGATGTAGTATTTTCCAACATTCCTGGTGGGTCGGCCCCTACTTCTCGGTGGGCACATTATATACGTCTATATCGTAAAATAACCTAACCTAACCCATCTAGACCCTCGCTGGTAATGTTTTACAGAATCCCTGTCGTGTCGTCTCGTACGTATCGGTGCGGATATTATATACGTCTATAACGTTATATATTCTAACCTAAGGCAACTTAACATCTCCGATGTAGTATTTTCCAACATTCCTGGCGGGTCGGCCCCTACTTCTCGGTGGGCACATTATATACGTCTATAACGTAATATAACCTAACCTAACCCATCTAGCCCCTAGCTGGTAATGTTTTACAGAATCCCGGTCGTGTCGTCCCGTACGTCTCGGTGCGGACATTATATACGTCTATAACGTTATATATCCTAACCAAAGGCAACCTAACATCTCGAATGTAGTGTTTCACAACATTCTTGGCGGGTCGGCCCCACTTCTCGGTGGGAACATTATATACGTTTATAACGTAACATAACCTAACCTAACCCATCTAGCCCCTCGCTGGTAATGTTTTACAGAATCCCGGTCGTGTCATCCCGTACGTCTCGGTGCGGACATTATATACGTCTATAATGTTATATATCCTAACCTAGGGGAACCTAACATCTCGGATGTAGTATTTCACAACATTCCTGGCGGGTCGGCCCCACTTCTCGGTGGGAACATTATATACGTTTATAACATAATATAACCTAATCTAACCCATCTAGCCCCTCGCTGGTAATGTTTTACAAAATCACAGTCGTGTCGGCCCGTACTTTTCCGTGGGGACATTATATACGTCTATAATTTTATATATCCTAACCTAAGCTAACTTAACATCTCGAATGTAGTATTTCACAACATTCCTGGCGGGTCGGCCCCACTTCTCGGTGGGAACATTATTTACGTCTATAACGTAATATAACCTAACCTAACCCATCTAGAACCTCGCAGGTAATGTTTTACAAAATCCCGGTCGTGTCGGCCCGTACTTCTCCGTGGGGACATTATATACGTCTATATCGTTATATATCCTAACCTAAGGCAACCTAACATCTCGGATGTAGTATTTTCCAACATTCCTGGCGCGTCGGCCCCTACTTCTCGGTGGGCACATTATATACGTCTATATCGTAATATAACCTAACCTAACCCATCTAGACCCTCGCTGGTAATGCTTTACAAAATCCCGGTCGTGTCGGCCCGTACTTCTCCGTGGGGACATTATATACGTCTATATCGTTATATATCCTAACCTAAGGCAACTTAACATCTCCGATGTAGTATTTTCCAACATTCCTGGCGGGTCGGCCCCTACTTCTCGGTGGGCACATTATATACGTCTATATCGTAATATAACCTAACCCAACCCATCTAGACCCTCGCTGGTAATGGTTTACAGAATCCCGGTCGTGTCGTCTCGTACGTCTCGGTGCGGACATTATATACGTCTATAACGTTATATATCCTAACCTAAGGGAACCTAACATCTCGGATGTAGTATTTCACAAAATTCCTGGCTGGTCGGCCCCACTTCTCGGTGGGAACATTATATACGTTTATAACGTAGTATAACCTAACATAACCCATCTAGCCCCTCGCTTGTAATGTTTTACAGAATCCCGGTCGTGTCGGCCCGTACTTCTCGGTGGGGACATTATTTACGTCTATAACGTTATATATCCTAACCTAAGGGAACCTATCATCTCGGATGTAGTATTTCACAACATTCCTGGCTGGTCGGCCCCACTTCTCGGTGGGAACATTATATACGTTTATAACGTAATATAACCTAACCTAACCCATCTAGCCCCTCGCTTGCAATGTTTTACAGAATCCCGGTCGCGTCGTCCCGTACGTCCCGGTGCGGACATTATATACGTCTGTAACGTTATATATCCTAACCAAAGGCAACTTAACATCTCGGATGTAGTATTTTCCAACAGTCTTGGCGGGTCGGACCCTACTTCTCAGTGGGCACATTATATACTTCTATATCATAATATAACCTAACCTAACCCATCTAGACCCTCGCTGTTAATGTTTTACAAAATCCCAGTCGTGTCGGCCCGTACTTTTCCGTGTGGACATTATATACGTCTATAATTTTATATATCCTAACCTAAGGCAACTTAGCATCTCGGATATAGTATTTTCCAACATTCCTGGCGGGTCAGTCCCTACTTCTCGGTGGGCACATTATATACGTCTATATCGTAATATAACCTAACCTAACCCATCTAGACCCTCGCTGGTAATGTTTTACAAAATCCCGGTCGTGTCGGCCCGTACTTCTCCGTGATGACATTATATACGTCTATATAGTTATATATCCTAACCTAAGGCAACTTAACATCTCCGATGTAGTATTTTCCAACATTCCTGGCGGGTCGGCCCCTACTTCTCGGTGGGCACATTATATACGTCTATATCGTAATATAACCTAACCCAACCCATCTAGACCCTCGCTGGTAATGTTTTACAGAATCCCGGTCGTGTCGTCTCGTACGTCTCGGTGCGGACATTATATACGTCTATAACGTTATATATCCTAACCTAAGGGAACCTAACATCTCGGATGTAGTATTTCACAAAATTCCTGGCTGGTCGGCCCCACTTCTCGGTGGGAACATTATATACGTTTATAACGTAGTATAACCTAACATAACCCATCTAGCCCCTCGCTTGTAATGTTTTACAGAATCCCGGTCGTGTCGTCTCGTACGTCTCGGTGCGGACATTATTTACGTCTATAACGTTATATATCCTAACCTAAGGGAACCTAACATTTCGGATGTTGTATTTCACAACAGTCTTGGCGGGTCGGACCCTACTTCTCAGTGGGCACATTATATACTTCTATATCGTAATATAACCTAACCTAACCCATCTAGACCCTCGCTGGTAATGTTTTACAAAATCCCGGTCGTGTCGGCCCGACTTCTCGGTGCGGACATTATATACGTCTATAACGTTATATATCCTAACCTAAGGCAACTTAACCTCTCGGATGTAGTATTTTCCAACAGTCTTGGCGGGTCGGACCCTACTTCTCGGTGGGCACATTATATACTTCTATATCATAATATAACCTAACCTAACCCATCTAGACCCTCGCTGTTAATGTTTTACAAAATCCCGGTCGTGTCGGCCCGTACTTTTCCGTGGGGACATTATATACGTCTATAATTTTATATATCCTAACCTAAGGCAACTTAACATCTCGAATGTAGTATTTTCCAACTTTCCTGGCGGGTCGGCCCCTACTTCCCGGTGGGCACATTATATACGTCTATATCGTAATATAACCTAACCTAACCCATCTAGACCCTCGCTGGTAATGGGTTACAGAATCCCGGTCGTGTCGTCTCGTACATCTCGGTGCGGACATTATATACGTCTATAACGTTATATATCCTAACCTAAGGGAACCTAACATCTCGGATGTAGTATTTTCCAACATTCCTGGCGGGTCGGCCCCTACTTCTCGGTGGGCACATTATATACGTCTATATCGTAATATAACCTAACCTAACCCATCTACACCCTCGCTGGTAATGTTTTACAGAATCCCGGTCGTGTCGTCTCGTACGTCTCGGTGCGGATATTATATACGTCTATAACTTTATATATTCTAACCTAAGGCAACTTAACATCTCCGATGTAGTATTTTCCAACATTCCTGGCGGCTCGGCCCCTACTTCTCGGTGGGCACATTATATACGTCTATAACGTAATATAACCTAACCTAACCCATCTAGACCCTCGCTGGTAATGTTTTACAGAATCCCGGTCGTGTCGTCTCGTACGTCTCGGTGCGGAAATTATATACGGCTATAACGTTATATATCCTAACCTAAGGGAACCTAACATCTCGGATGTAGTATTTTCCAACATTCCTGGTGGGTCGGCCCCTACTTCTCGGTGGGCACATTACATACGTCTATATCGTAATATAACCTAACCTAACCCATCTAGAACCTCGCAGGTAATGTTTTACAAAATCCCGGTCGTGTCGGCCCGTACTTCTCCGTGGGGACATTATATACGTCTATATCGTTATATATCCTAACCTAAGGCAAGCTAACATCTCGGACGTAGTATTTTCCAACATTCCTGGCGGGTCGGCACCTACTTCTCGGTGGGCACATTATATACGTCTATATCGTAATATAACCTAACCTAAACCATCTAGACCCTCGCTGGTAATGTTTTACAAAATCCCGGTCGTGTCGGCTCGTACTTCTCGGTGGGGACATTATTTACGTCTATAACGTTATATATCCTAACCTAAGGGAACCTAACATCTCGGATGTAGTAGTTCACAACATTCCTGGCGGGGCGGCGCCAATTCTCGGTGGGAACATTATATACGTCTACAACGTAATATAACCTAACTTAACCCATCTAGCCCCCAGCTGGGAATGTTTTACAGAATCCCGGTCGTGTCGTCCCGTACGTCTCGGTGCGGACATTATATACGTCTATAACGTTATATATCCTAACCTAAGGCAACTTAACCTCTCGGATGTAGTATTTTCCAACAGTCTTGGCGGGTCGGACCCTACTTCTCGGTGGGCACAATATATACTTCTATATCGTAATATAACCTAACCCAACCCATCTAGACCCTCGCTGTTAATGTTTTACAAAATCCCGGTCGTATCGGCCCGTACTTTTCCGTGGGGACATTATATACGTCTATAATTTTATATATCCTAACCTAAGGCAACATAACATCTCGAATGTAGTATTTTCCAACATTCCTGGCGGGTCAGTCCCTACATCTCGGTGGGCACATTATATACGTCTATATCGTAATATAACCTAACCTAACCCATCTAGACCCTCGCTGGTAATGTTTTACAGAATCCCGGTCATGTCGGCTTGTACGTCCCGGTGCGGACATTATATACGTCTACAACGTTATATATACTAACCTAAGGGAACCTAACATCACGGATGTAGTATTTCACAACATTCCTGGCTGGTCGGCCCCACTTCTCGGTGGGAATATTATATACGTTTATAACGTAGTATAACCTAACCTAACCCATCTAGCCCCTCGCTTGTAATGTTTTGCAGAATCCCGGTCGTGTCGGCCTGTACGTCTCGGTGCGGACATTATATACGTCTATAACGTTATATATCCTAACCTAAGTTAACCTAACATCTCGGATGTAGTATTTCACAACATTCCTGGCTGGTCGGCCCCACTTCTCGGTGGGAACATTATATACGTTTATAAGGAAGTATAACCTAACCTAACCCATCTAGACCCTCGCTTGTAACGTTTTACAGAATCCCGGTCGTGTCGTCCCGTACGTCTCGGTGCGGACATTATATACGTCTATAACGTTATATATCCTAACCAAAGGCAACCTAACATCTCGAATGTAGTGTTTCACAACATTCCTGGCGGGTCGGCCCCACTTCTCGGTGGGAACATTATATACGTTTATAACGTAATATAACCTAACCTAACCCATCTAGCCCCTCGCTGGTTATGTTTTACAAAATCCCAGTCGTGTCGGCCCGTACTTTTCCGTGTGGACATTATATACGTCTATAATTTTATATATCCTAACCTAAGGCAACTTAACATCTCGGATGTAGTATTTTCCAACATTCCTGGCGGGTCAGTCCCTACTTCTCGGTGGGCACATTATATACGTCTATATCGTAATATAACCTAACCTAACCCATCTAGACCCTCGCTGGTAATGTTTTACAAAATCCCGGTCGTGTCGGCCCGTACTTCTCCGTGGGGACATTATATACGTCTATATAGTTATATATCCTAACCTAAGGCAACTTAACATCTCCGATGTAGTATTTTCCAACATTCCTGGCGGGTCGGCCCCTACTTCTCGGTGGGCACATTATATAAGTCTATATCGTAATATAACCTAACCCAACCCATCTAGCCCCTCGCTGGTTATGTTTTACAAAATCCCAGTCGTGTCGGCCCGTACTTTTCCGTGTGGACATTATATACGTCTATAATTTTATATATCCTAACCTAAGGCAACTTAGCATCTCGGATATAGTATTTTCCAACATTCCTGGCGGGTCAGTCCCTACTTCTCGGTGGGCACATTATATACGTCTATATCGTAATATAACCTAACCTAACCCATCTAGACCCTCGCTGGTAATGTTTTACAAAATCCCGGTCGTGTCGGCCCGTACTTCTCCGTGATGACATTATATACGTCTATATAGTTATATATCCTAACCTAAGGCAACTTAACATCTCCGATGTAGTATTTTCCAACATTCCTGGCGGGTCGGCCCCTACTTCTCGGTGGGCACATTATATACGTCTATATCGTAATATAACCTAACCCAACCCATCTAGACCCTCGCTGGTAATGTTTTACAGAATCCCGGTCGTGTCGTCTCGTACGTCTCGGTGCGGACATTATATACGTCTATAACGTTATATATCCTAACCTAAGGGAACCGAACATCTCGGATGTAGTATTTCACAAAATTCCTGGCTGGTCGGCCCCACTTCTCGGTGGGAACATTATATACGTTTATAACGTAGTATAACCTAACATAACCCATCTAGCCCCTCGCTTGTAATGTTTTACAGAATCCCGGTCGTGTCGTCTCGTACGTCTCGGTGCGGACATTATTTACGTCTATAACGTTATATATCCTAACCTAAGGGAACCTAACATTTCGGATGTTGTATTTCACAACATTCCTGGCAGGTCGGCCCCTACTTCTCGGTGGGCACATTATATACGTCTATATCGTAATATAACCTAACCTAACCCATCTAGACCCTCGCTGGTAATGTTTTACAAAATCCCGGTCGTGTCGGCCCGTACTTCTCGGTGCGGACATTATATACGTCTATAACGTTATATATCCTAACCTAAGGCAACTTAACCTCTCGGATGTAGTATTTTCCAACAGTCTTGGCGGGTCGGACCCTACTTCTCGGTGGGCACATTATATACTTCTATATCATAATATAACCTAACCTAACCCATCTAGACCCTCGCTGTTAATGTTTTACAAAATCCCGGTCGTGTCGGCCCGTACTTTTCCGTGGGGACATTATATACGTCTATAATTTTATATATCCTAACCTAAGGCAACTTAACATCTCGAATGTAGTATTTTCCAACTTTCCTGGCGGGTCGGCCCCTACTTCCCGGTGGGCACATTATATACGTCTATATCGTAATATAACCTAACCTAACCCATCTAGACCCTCGCTGGTAATGGGTTACAGAATCCCGGTCGTGTCGTCTCGTACATCTCGGTGCGGACATTATATACGTCTATAACGTTATATATCCTAACCTAAGGGAACCTAACATCTCGGATGTAGTATTTTCCAACATTCCTGGCGGGTCGGCCCCTACTTCTCGGTGGGCACATTATATACGTCTATATCGTAATATAACCTAACCTAAACCATCTAGACCCTCGCTGGTAATGTTTTACAAAATCCCGGTCGTGTCGGCTCGTACTTCTCGGTGGGGACATTATTTACGTCTATAACGTTATATATCCTAACCTAAGGGAACCTAACATCTCGGATGTAGTAGTTCACAACATTCCTGGCGGGGCGGCGCCAATTCTCGGTGGGAACATTATATACGTCTACAACGTAATATAACCTAACTTAACCCATCTAGCCCCCAGCTGGGAATGTTTTACAGAATCCCGGTCGTGTCGTCCCGTACGTCTCGGTGCGGACATTATATACGTCTATAACGTTATATATCCTAACCTAAGGCAACTTAACCTCTCGGATGTAGTATTTTCCAACAGTCTTGGCGGGTCGGACCCTACTTCTCGGTGGGCACAATATATACTTCTATATCGTAATATAACCTAACCCAACCCATCTAGACCCTCGCTGTTAATGTTTTACAAAATCCCGGTCGTATCGGCCCGTACTTTTCCGTGGGGACATTATATACGTCTATAATTTTATATATCCTAACCTAAGGCAACATAACATCTCGAATGTAGTATTTTCCAACATTCCTGGCGGGTCAGTCCCTACATCTCGGTGGGCACATTATATACGTCTATATCGTAATATAACCTAACCTAACCCATCTAGACCCTCGCTGGTAATGTTTTACAGAATCCCGGTCATGTCGGCTTGTACGTCCCGGTGCGGACATTATATACGTCTACAACGTTATATATACTAACCTAAGGGAACCTAACATCACGGATGTAGTATTTCACAACATTCCTGGCTGGTCGGCCCCACTTCTCGGTGGGAATATTATATACGTTTATAACGTAGTATAACCTAACCTAACCCATCTAGCCCCTCGCTTGTAATGTTTTGCAGAATCCCGGTCGTGTCGGCCTGTACGTCTCGGTGCGGACATTATATACGTCTATAACGTTATATATCCTAACCTAAGTTAACCTAACATCTCGGATGTAGTATTTCACAACATTCCTGGCTGGTCGGCCCCACTTCTCGGTGGGAACATTATATACGTTTATAAGGAAGTATAACCTAACCTAACCCATCTAGACCCTCGCTTGTAACGTTTTACAGAATCCCGGTCGTGTCGTCCCGTACGTCTCGGTGCGGACATTATATACGTCTATAACGCTATATATCCTAACCAAAGGCAACCTAACATCTCGAATGTAGTGTTTCACAACATTCCTGGCGGGTCGGCCCCACTTCTCGGTGGGAACATTATATACGTTTATAACGTAATATAACCTAACCTAACCCATCTAGCCCCTCGCTGGTTATGTTTTACAAAATCCCAGTCGTGTCGGCCCGTACTTTTCCGTGTGGACATTATATACGTCTATAATTTTATATATCCTAACCTAAGGCAACTTAACATCTCGGATGTAGTATTTTCCAACATTCCTGGCGGGTCAGTCCCTACTTCTCGGTGGGCACATTATATACGTCTATATCGTAATATAACCTAACCTAACCCATCTAGACCCTCGCTGGTAATGTTTTACAAAATCCCGGTCGTGTCGGCCCGTACTTCTCCGTGGGGACATTATATACGTCTATATAGTTATATATCCTAACCTAAGGCAACTTAACATCTCCGATGTAGTATTTTCCAACATTCCTGGCGGGTCGGCCCCTACTTCTCGGTGGGCACATTATATAAGTCTATATCGTAATATAACCTAACCCAACCCATCTAGACCCTCGCTGGTAATGTTTTACAGAATCCCGGTCGTGTCGTCTCGTACGTCTCGGTGCGGACATTATTTACGTCTATAACGTTATATATCCTAACCTAAGGAAACCTAACATTTCGGATGTTGTATTTCACAACATTCCTGGCAGGTCGGCCCCTACTTCTCGGTGGGCACATTATATACGTCTATATCGTAATATATCCTAACCTAACCCATCTACACCCTCGCTGGTAATGTTTTACAGAATCCCGGTCGTGTCGTCTCGTACGTCTCGGTGTGGATATTATATACGTCTATAACTTTATATATTCTAACCTAAGGCAACTTAACATCTCCGGTGTAGTATTTTCCAACATTCCTGGCGGGTCGGCCTCTACTTCTCGGTGGGCACATTATATACGTCTATAACGTAATATAACCTAACCTAACCCATCTAGCCCCTAGCTGGGAATGTTTTACAGAATCCCGGTCGTGTCGTCCCGTACGTCTCGGTGCGGACATTATATACGTCTATAACGTTATATATCCTAACCTAAGGGAACCTAACATTTCGGATGTAGTATTTCACAACAATCCTGGCAGGTCGGCCCCTACTTCTCGGTGGGCACATTACATACGTCTATATCGTAATATAACCTAACCTAACCCATCTAGACCCTCGCAGGTAATGTTTTACAAAATCCCGGTCGTGTCGGCCCGTACTTCTCCGTGGGGACATTATATACGTCTATATCGTTATATATCCTAACCTAAGGCAACCTAACATCTCGGATGTAGTATTTTCCAACATTCCTGGCGGGTCGGCCCCTACTTCTCGGTGGGCACATTATATACGTCTATATCGTAATATAACCTAACCTAACCCATCTAGCCCCTCGCTGGTAATGTTTTACAGAATCCCGGTCGTGTCGTCCCGTACGTCTCGGTGCGGACATTATATACGTCTATAATGTTATATATCCTAACCTAGGGGAACCTAACATCTCGGATGTAGTATTTCACAACATTCCTGGCGGGTCGGCCCCACTTCTCGGTGGGAACATTATATACGTTTATAACATAATATAACCTAATCTAACCCATCTAGCCCCTCGCTGGTAATGTTTTACAAAATCACAGTCGTGTCGGCCCGTACTTTTCCGTGGGGACATTATATACGTCTATAATTTTATATATCCTAACCTAAGCTAACTTAACATCTCGAATGTAGTATTTCACAACATTCCTGGCGGGTCGGCCCCACTTCTCGGTGGGAACATTATTTACGTCTATAACGTAATATAACCTAACCTAACCCATCTAGAACCTCGCAGGTAATGTTTTACAAAATCCCGGTCGTGTCGGCCCGTACTTCTCCGTGGGGACATTATATACGTCTATATCGTTATATATCCTAACCTAAGGCAACCTAACATCTCGGATGTAGTATTTTCCAACATTCCTGGCGCGTCGGCCCCTACTTCTCGGTGGGCACATTATATACGTCTATATCGTAATATAACCTAATCTAACCCATCTAGACCCTCGCTGGTAATGCTTTACAAAATCCCGGTCGTGTCGGCCCGTACTTCTCCGTGGGGACATTATATACGTCTATATCGTTATATATCCTAACCTAAGGCAACTTAACATCTCCGATGTAGTATTTTCCAACATTCCTGGCGGGTCGGCCCCTACTTCTCGGTGGGCACATTATATACGTCTATATCGTAATATAACCTAACCCAACCCATCTAGACCCTCGCTGGTAATGGTTTACAGAATCCCGGTCGTGTCGTCTCGTACGTCTCGGTGCGGACATTATATACGTCTATAACGTTATATATCCTAACCTAAGGGAACCTAACATCTCGGATGTAGTATTTCACAAAATTCCTGGCTGGTCGGCCCCACTTCTCGGTGGGAACATTATATACGTTTATAACGTAGTATAACCTAACATAACCCATCTAGCCCCTCGCTTGTAATGTTTTACAGAATCCCGGTCGTGTCGGCCCGTACTTCTCGGTGGGGACATTATTTACGTCTATAACGTTATATATCCTAACCTAAGGGAACCTATCATCTCGGATGTAGTATTTCACAACATTCCTGGCTGGTCGGCCCCACTTCTCGGTGGGAACATTATATACGTTTATAACGTAATATAACCTAACCTAACCCATCTAGCCCCTCGCTTGCAATGTTTTACAGAATCCCGGTCGCGTCGTCCCGTACGTCCCGGTGCGGACATTATATACGTCTGTAACGTTATATATCCTAACCAAAGGCAACTTAACATCTCGGATGTAGTATTTTCCAACAGTCTTGGCGGGTCGGACCCTACTTCTCAGTGGGCACATTATATACTTCTATATCATAATATAACCTAACCTAACCCATCTAGACCCTCGCTGTTAATGTTTTACAAAATCCCGGTCGTGTCGGCCCGTACTTTTCCGTGGGGACATTATATACGTCTATAATTTTATATATCCTAACCTAAGGCAACTTAACATACCGAATGTAGTATTTTCCAACTTTCCTGGCGGGTCGGCCCCTACTTCCCGGTGGGCACATTATATACGTCTATATCGTAATATAACCTAACCTAACCCATCTAGACCCTCGCTGGTAATGTTTTACAGAATCCCGGTCGTGTCGTCTCGTACGTCTCGGTGCGGATATTATATACGTCTATAACTTTATATATTCTAACCTAAGGCAACTTAACATCTCCGATGTAGTATTTTCCAACATTCCTGGCGGCTCGGCCCCTACTTCTCGGTGGGCACATTATATACGTCTATAACGTAATATAACCTAACCTAACCCATCTAGACCCTCGCTGGTAATGTTTTACAGAATCCCGGTCGTGTCGTCTCGTACGTCTCGGTGCGGAAATTATATACGGCTATAACGTTATATATCCTAACCTAAGGGAACCTAACATCTCGGATGTAGTATTTTCCAACATTCCTGGTGGGTCGGCCCCTACTTCTCGGTGGGCACATTATATACGTCTATATCGTAAAATAACCTAACCTAACCCATCTAGACCCTCGCTGGTAATGTTTTACAGAATCCCGGTCGTGTCGTCTCGTACGTATCGGTGCGGATATTATAGACGTCTATAACGTTATATATTCTAACCTAAGGCAACTTAACATCTCCGATGTAGTATTTTCCAACATTCCTGGCGGGTCGGCCCCTACTTCTCGGTGGGCACATTATATACGTCTATAACGTAATATAACCTAACCTAACCCATCTAGCCCCTAGCTGGTAATGTTTTACAGAATCCCGGTCGTGTCGTCCCGTACGTCTCGGTGCGGACATTATATACGTCTATAACGTTATATATCCTAACCAAAGGCAACCTAACATCTCGAATGTAGTGTTTCACAACATTCTTGGCGGGTCGGCCCCACTTCTCCGTGGGAACATTATATACGTTTATAACGTAATATAACCTAACCTAACCCATCTAGCCCCTCGGTGGTTATGTTTTACAAAATCCCAGTCGTGTCGGCCCGTACTTCTCCGTGGGGACATTATATACGTCTATATCGTTATATATCCTAACCTAAGGCAACCTAACATCTCGGATGTAGTATTTTCCAACATTCCTGGCGGGTCAGTCCCTACTTCTCGGTGGGCACATTATATACGTCTATATCGTAATATAACCTACCCTAACCCATCTAGACCCTCGCTGGTAATGTTTTACAAAATCCCGGTCGTGTCGGCCCGTACTTCTCGTTGGGGACGTTATTTACGTCTATAACGTTATATATCCTAACCTAAGGGAACCTATCATCTCGGATGTAGTATTTCACAACATTCCTGGCTGGTCGGCCCCACTTCTCGGTGGGAACATTATATACGTTTATAACGTAATATAACCTAACCTAACCCATCTAGCCCCTCGCTTGTAATGTTTTACAGAATCCCGGTCGTGTCGTCTCGTACGTCTCGGTGCGGATATTATATACGTCTATAACGTTATATATCCTAACCTAAGGGAACCTAACATCTCGGATGTAGTATTTCACAACATTCCTGGCGGGTCGGCCCCTATTACTCGGTGGGCACATTATATACATCTGTAACGTAATATAACCTAACCTAAGCCACCTACACCCTCGCTTGTAATGTTTCACAGAATCCCGTTCGTGTCTTGCCGTACGTCACGAAGCCGGACATTATATACGTCTATAAATTTATATATCCTAACCTAGGGCAACCTAACATCTCGAATGTAGTATTTCACAACATTCCTGGCGGGTCGGCCCCACTTCTCGGTGGGAAAATTATTTACGTCTATAACGTAATATAACCTAACCTAACCCATCTAGACCCTCGCTGGTAATGTTTTACAGAATCCCGGTCGTGTCGTCCCGTACGTCTCGGTGCGGACATTATATACGTCTATAACGTTATATATCCTAACCAAAGGCAACCTAACATCTCGAATGTAGTGTTTCACAACATTCTTGGCGGGTCGGCCCCACTTCTCCGTGGGAACATTATATACGTTTATAACGTAATATAACCTAACCTAACCCATCTAGCCCCTCGCTGGTTATGTTTTACAAAATCCCAGTCGTGTCGGCCCGTACTTCTCCGTGGGGACATTATATACGTCTATATCGTTATATATCCTAACCTAAGGCAACCTAACATCTCGGATGTAGTATTTTCCAACATTCCTGGCGGGTCAGTCCCTACTTCTCGGTGGGCACATTATATACGTCTATATCGTAATATAACCTACCCTAACCCATCTAGACCCTCGCTGGTAATGTTTTACAAAATCCCGGTCGTGTCGGCCCGTACTTCTCGTTGGGGACATTATTTACGTCTATAACGTTATATATCCTAACCTAAGGGAACCTATAATCTCGGATGTAGTATTTCACAACATTCCTGGCTGGTCGGCCCCACTTCTCGGTGGGAACATTATATACGTTTATAACGTAATATAACCTAACCTAACCCATCTACACCCTCGCTGGTAATGTTTTACAGAATCCCGGTCGTGTCGTCTCGTACGTCTCGGTGCGGATATTATATACGTCTATAACTTTATATATTCTAACCTAAGGCAACTTAACATCTCCGATGTAGTATTTTCCAACATTCCTGGCGGCTCGGCCCCTACTTCTCGGTGGGCACATTATATACGTCTATAACGTAATATAACCTAACCTAACCCATCTAGACCCTCGCTGGTAATGTTTTACAGAATCCCGGTCGTGTCGTCCCGTACGTCTCGGTGCGGACATTATATACGTCTATAACGTTATATATCCTAACCAAAGGCAACCTAACATCTCGAATGTAGTGTTTCACAACATCCCTGGCGGGTCGGCCCCACTTCTCGGTGGGAACATTATATACGTTTATAACGTAATATAACCTAACCTAACCCATCTAGCCCCTCGCTGGTTATGTTTTACAAAATCCCAGTCGTGTCGGCCCGTACTTTTCCGTGTGGACATTATATACGTCTATAATTTTATATATCCTAACCTAAGGCAACTTAGCATCTCGGATATAGTATTTTCCAACATTCCTGGCGGGTCAGTCCCTACTTCTCGGTGGGCACATTATATACGTCTATATCGTAATATAACCTAACCTAACCCATCTAGACCCTCGCTGGTAATGTTTTACAAAATCCCGGTCGTGTCGGCCCGTACTTCTCCGTGATGACATTATATACGTCTATATAGTTATATATCCTAACCTAAGGCAACTTAACATCTCCGATGTAGTATTTTCCAACATTCCTGGCGGGTCGGCCCCTACTTCTCGGTGGGCACATTATATACGTCTATATCGTAATATAACCTAACCCAACCCATCTAGACCCTCGCTGGTAATGTTTTACAGAATCCCGGTCGTGTCGTCTCGTACGTCTCGGTGCGGACATTATATACGTCTATAACGTTATATATCCTAACCTAAGGGAACCGAACATCTCGGATGTAGTATTTCACAAAATTCCTGGCTGGTCGGCCCCACTTCTCGGTGGGAACATTATATACGTTTATAACGTAGTATAACCTAACATAACCCATCTAGCCCCTCGCTTGTAATGTTTTACAGAATCCCGGTCGTGTCGTCTCGTACGTCTCGGTGCGGACATTATTTACGTCTATAACGTTATATATCCTAACCTAAGGGAACCTAACATTTCGGATGTTGTATTTCACAACATTCCTGGCAGGTCGGCCCCTACTTCTCGGTGGGCACATTATATACGTCTATATCGTAATATAACCTAACCTAACCCATCTAGACCCTCGCTGGTAATGTTTTACAAAATCCCGGTCGTGTCGGCCCGTACTTCTCGGTGCGGACATTATATACGTCTATAACGTTATATATCCTAACCTAAGGCAACTTAACCTCTCGGATGTAGTATTTTCCAACAGTCTTGGCGGGTCGGACCCTACTTCTCGGTGGGCACATTATATACTTCTATATCATAATATAACCTAACCTAACCCATCTAGACCCTCGCTGTTAATGTTTTACAAAATCCCGGTCGTGTCGGCCCGTACTTTTCCGTGGGGACATTATATACGTCTATAATTTTATATATCCTAACCTAAGGCAACTTAACATCTCGAATGTAGTATTTTCCAACTTTCCTGGCGGGTCGGCCCCTACTTCCCGGTGGGCACATTATATACGTCTATATCGTAATATAACCTAACCTAACCCATCTAGACCCTCGCTGGTAATGGGTTACAGAATCCCGGTCGTGTCGTCTCGTACATCTCGGTGCGGACATTATATACGTCTATAACGTTATATATCCTAACCTAAGGGAACCTAACATCTCGGATGTAGTATTTTCCAACATTCCTGGCGGGTCGGCCCCTACTTCTCGGTGGGCACATTATATACGTCTATATCGTAATATAACCTAACCTAACCCATCTACACCCTCGCTGGTAATGTTTTACAGAATCCCGGTCGTGTCGTCTCGTACGTCTCGGTGCGGATATTATATACGTCTATAACTTTATATATTCTAACCTAAGGCAACTTAACATCTCCGATGTAGTATTTTCCAACATTCCTGGCGGCTCGGCCCCTACTTCTCGGTGGGCACATTATATACGTCTATAACGTAATATAACCTAACCTAACCCATCTAGACCCTCGCTGGTAATGTTTTACAGAATCCCGGTCGTGTCGTCTCGTACGTCTCGGTGCGGAAATTATATACGGCTATAACGTTATATATCCTAACCTAAGGGAACCTAACATCTCGGATGTAGTATTTTCCAACATTCCTGGTGGGTCGGCCCCTACTTCTCGGTGGGCACATTACATACGTCTATATCGTAATATAACCTAACCTAACCCATCTAGAACCTCGCAGGTAATGTTTTACAAAATCCCGGTCGTGTCGGCCCGTACTTCTCCGTGGGGACATTATATACGTCTATATCGTTATATATCCTAACCTAAGGCAAGCTAACATCTCGGATGTAGTATTTTCCAACATTCCTGGCGGGTCGGCACCTACTTCTCGGTGGGCACATTATATACGTCTATATCGTAATATAACCTAACCTAACCCATCTAGACCCTCGCTGGTAATGTTTTACAAAATCCCGGTCGTGTCGGCTCGTACTTCTCGGTGGGGACATTATTTACGTCTATAACGTTATATATCCTAACCTAAGGGAACCTAACATCTCGGATGTAGTAGTTCACAACATTCCTGGCGGGGCGGCGCCAATTCTCGGTGGGAACATTATATACGTTTACAACGTAATATAACCTAACTTAACCCATCTAGCCCCCAGCTGGGAATGTTTTACAGAATCCCGGTCGTGTCGTCCCGTACGTCTCGGTGCGGACATTATATACGTCTATAACGTTATATATCCTAACCTAAGGCAACTTAACCTCTCGGATGTAGTATTTTCCAACAGTCTTGGCGGGTCGGACCCTACTTCTCGGTGGGCACAATATATACTTCTATATCGTAATATAACCTAACCCAACCCATCTAGACCCTCGCTGTTAATGTTTTACAAAATCCCGGTCGTATCGGCCCGTACTTTTCCGTGGGGACATTATATACGTCTATAATTTTATATATCCTAACCTAAGGCAACATAACATCTCGAATGTAGTATTTTCCAACATTCCTGGCGGGTCAGTCCCTACATCTCGGTGGGCACATTATATACGTCTATATCGTAATATAACCTAACCTAACCCATCTAGACCCTCGCTGGTAATGTTTTACAGAATCCCGGTCATGTCGGCTTGTACGTCCCGGTGCGGACATTATATACGTCTACAACGTTATATATACTAACCTAAGGGAACCTAACATCACGGATGTAGTATTTCACAACATTCCTGGCTGGTCGGCCCCACTTCTCGGTGGGAATATTATATACGTTTATAACGTAGTATAACCTAACCTAACCCATCTAGCCCCTCGCTTGTAATGTTTTGCAGAATCCCGGTCGTGTCGGCCTGTACGTCTCGGTGCGGACATTATATACGTCTATAACGTTATATATCCTAACCTAAGTTAACCTAACATCTCGGATGTAGTATTTCACAACATTCCTGGCTGGTCGGCCCCACTTCTCGGTGGGAACATTATATACGTTTATAAGGAAGTATAACCTAACCTAACCCATCTAGACCCTCGCTTGTAACGTTTTACAGAATCCCGGTCGTGTCGTCCCGTACGTCTCGGTGCGGGCATTATATACGTCTATAACGTTATATATCCTAACCAAAGGCAACCTAACATCTCGAATGTAGTGTTTCACAACATTCCTGGCGGGTCGGCCCCACTTCTCGGTGGGAACATTATATACGTCTATGACGTAATATAACCTAACCTAACCCATCTAGACCCTCGCTGGTAATGTTTTACAGAATACCGGTCGTGTCGTCTCGTACGTCTCGGTGCGGATATTATATACGTCTATAACGTTATATATCCTAACCAAAGGCAACCTAACATCTCGAATGTAGTATTTCACAACATTCCTGGCGGGTCGGCCCCACTTCTCGGTGGGAAAATTATTTACGTCTATAACGTAATATAACCTAACCTAACCCATCTAGACCCTCGCTGGTAATGTTTTACAGAATCCCGGTCGTGTCGTCCCGTACGTCTCGGTGCGGACATTATATACGTCTATAACGTTATATATCCTAACCAAAGGCAACCTAACATCTCGAATGTAGTGTTTCACAACATTCTTGGCGGGTCGGCCCCACTTCTCCGTGGGAACATTATATACGTTTATAACGTAATATAACCTAACCTAACCCATCTAGCCCCTCGCTGGTTATGTTTTACAAAATCCCAGTCGTGTCGGCCCGTACTTCTCCGTGGGGACATTATATACGTCTATATCGTTATATATCCTAACCTAAGGCAACCTAACATCTCGGATGTAGTATTTTCCAACATTCCTGGCGGGTCAGTCCCTACTTCTCGGTGGGCACATTATATACGTCTATATCGTAATATAACCTACCCTAACCCATCTAGACCCTCGCTGGTAATGTTTTACAAAATCCCGGTCGTGTCGGCCCGTACTTCTCGTTGGGGACATTATTTACGTCTATAACGTTATATATCCTAACCTAAGGGAACCTATAATCTCGGATGTAGTATTTCACAACATTCCTGGCTGGTCGGCCCCACTTCTCGGTGGGAACATTATATACGTTTATAACGTAATATAACCTAACCTAACCCATCTACACCCTCGCTGGTAATGTTTTACAGAATCCCGGTCGTGTCGTCTCGTACGTCTCGGTGCGGATATTATATACGTCTATAACTTTATATATTCTAACCTAAGGCAACTTAACATCTCCGATGTAGTATTTTCCAACATTCCTGGCGGCTCGGCCCCTACTTCTCGGTGGGCACATTATATACGTCTATAACGTAATATAACCTAACCTAACCCATCTAGACCCTCGCTGGTAATGTTTTACAGAATCCCGGTCGTGTCGTCCCGTACGTCTCGGTGCGGACATTATATACGTCTATAACGTTATATATCCTAACCAAAGGCAACCTAACATCTCGAATGTAGTGTTTCACAACATTCCTGGCGGGTCGGCCCCACTTCTCGGTGGGAACATTATATACGTTTATAACGTAATATAACCTAACCTAACCCATCTAGCCCCTCGCTGGTTATGTTTTACAAAATCCCAGTCGTGTCGGCCCGTACTTTTCCGTGTGGACATTATATACGTCTATAATTTTATATATCCTAACCTAAGGCAACTTAGCATCTCGGATATAGTATTTTCCAACATTCCTGGCGGGTCAGTCCCTACTTCTCGGTGGGCACATTATATACGTCTATATCGTAATATAACCTAACCTAACCCATCTAGACCCTCGCTGGTAATGTTTTACAAAATCCCGGTCGTGTCGGCCCGTACTTCTCCGTGATGACATTATATACGTCTATATAGTTATATATCCTAACCTAAGGCAACTTAACATCTCCGATGTAGTATTTTCCAACATTCCTGGCGGGTCGGCCCCTACTTCTCGGTGGGCACATTATATACGTCTATATCGTAATATAACCTAACCCAACCCATCTAGACCCTCGCTGGTAATGTTTTACAGAATCCCGGTCGTGTCGTCTCGTACGTCTCGGTGCGGACATTATATACGTCTATAACGTTATATATCCTAACCTAAGGGAACCTAACATCTCGGATGTAGTATTTCACAAAATTCCTGGCTGGTCGGCCCCACTTCTCGGTGGGAACATTATATACGTTTATAACGTAGTATAACCTAACATAACCCATCTAGCCCCTCGCTTGTAATGTTTTACAGAATCCCGGTCGTGTCGTCTCGTACGTCTCGGTGCGGACATTATTTACGTATATAACGTTATATATCCTAACCTAAGGGAACCTAACATTTCGGATGTTGTATTTCACAACATTCCTGGCAGGTCGGCCCCTACTTCTCGGTGGGCACATTATATACGTCTATATCGTAATATAACCTAACCTAACCCATCTAGACCCTCGCTGGTAATGTTTTACAAAATCCCGGTCGTGTCGGCCCGTACTTCTCGGTGCGGACATTATATACGTCTATAACGTTATATATCCTAACCTAAGGCAACTTAACCTCTCGGATGTAGTATTTTCCAACAGTCTTGGCGGGTCGGACCCTACTTCTCGGTGGGCACATTATATACTTCTATATCATAATATAACCTAACCTAACCCATCTAGACCCTCGCTGTTAATGTTTTACAAAATCCCGGTCGTGTCGGCCCGTACTTTTCCGTGGGGACATTATATACGTCTATAATTTTATATATCCTAACCTAAGGCAACTTAACATCTCGAATGTAGTATTTTCCAACTTTCCTGGCGGGTCGGCCCCTACTTCCCGGTGGGCACATTATATACGTCTATATCGTAATATAACCTAACCTAACCCATCTAGACCCTCGCTGGTAATGGGTTACAGAATCCCGGTCGTGTCGTCTCGTACATCTCGGTGCGGACATTATATACGTCTATAACGTTATATATCCTAACCTAAGGGAACCTAACATCTCGGATGTAGTATTTTCCAACATTCCTGGCGGGTCGGCCCCTACTTCTCGGTGGGCACATTATATACGTCTATATCGTAATATAACCTAACCTAACCCATCTACACCCTCGCTGGTAATGTTTTACAGAATCCCGGTCGTGTCGTCTCGTACGTCTCGGTGCGGATATTATATACGTCTATAACTTTATATATTCTAACCTAAGGCAACTTAACATCTCCGATGTAGTATTTTCCAACATTCCTGGCGGCTCGGCCCCTACTTCTCGGTGGGCACATTATATACGTCTATAACGTAATATAACCTAACCTAACCCATCTAGACCCTCGCTGGTAATGTTTTACAGAATCCCGGTCGTGTCGTCTCGTACGTCTCGGTGCGGAAATTATATACGGCTATAACGTTATATATCCTAACCTAAGGGAACCTAACATCTCGGATGTAGTATTTTCCAACATTCCTGGTGGGTCGGCCCCTACTTCTCGGTGGGCACATTACATACGTCTATATCGTAATATAACCTAACCTAACCCATCTAGAACCTCGCAGGTAATGTTTTACAAAATCCCGGTCGTGTCGGCCCGTACTTCTCCGTGGGGACATTATATACGTCTATATCGTTATATATCCTAACCTAAGGCAAGCTAACATCTCGGATGTAGTATTTTCCAACATTCCTGGCGGGTCGGCACCTACTTCTCGGTGGGCACATTATATACGTCTATATCGTAATATAACCTAACCTAACCCATCTAGACCCTCGCTGGTAATGTTTTACAAAATCCCGGTCGTGTCGGCTCGTACTTCTCGGTGGGGACATTATTTACGTCTATAACGTTATATATCCTAACCTAAGGGAACCTAACATCTCGGATGTAGTAGTTCACAACATTCCTGGCGGGGCGGCGCCAATTCTCGGTGGGAACATTATATACGTCTACAACGTAATATAACCTAACTTAACCCATCTAGCCCCCAGCTGGGAATGTTTTACAGAATCCCGGTCGTGTCGTCCCGTACGTCTCGGTGCGGACATTATATACGTCTATAACGTTATATATCCTAACCTAAGGCAACTTAACCTCTCGGATGTAGTATTTTCCAACAGTCTTGGCGGGTCGGACCCTACTTCTCGGTGGGCACAATATATACTTCTATATCGTAATATAACCTAACCCAACCCATCTAGACCCTCGCTGTTAATGTTTTACAAAATCCCGGTCGTATCGGCCCGTACTTTTCCGTGGGGACATTATATACGTCTATAATTTTATATATCCTAACCTAAGGCAACATAACATCTCGAATGTAGTATTTTCCAACATTCCTGGCGGGTCAGTCCCTACATCTCGGTGGGCACATTATATACGTCTATATCGTAATATAACCTAACCTAACCCATCTAGACCCTCGCTGGTAATGTTTTACAGAATCCCGGTCATGTCGGCTTGTACGTCCCGGTGCGGACATTATATACGTCTACAACGTTATATATACTAACCTAAGGGAACCTAACATCACGGATGTAGTATTTCACAACATTCCTGGCTGGTCGGCCCCACTTCTCGGTGGGAATATTATATACGTTTATAACGTAGTATAACCTAACCTAACCCATCTAGCCCCTCGCTTGTAATGTTTTGCAGAATCCCGGTCGTGTCGGCCTGTACGTCTCGGTGCGGACATTATATACGTCTATAACGTTATATATCCTAACCTAAGTTAACCTAACATCTCGGATGTAGTATTTCACAACATTCCTGGCTGGTCGGCCCCACTTCTCGGTGGGAACATTATATACGTTTATAAGGAAGTATAACCTAACCTAACCCATCTAGACCCTCGCTTGTAACGTTTTACAGAATCCCGGTCGTGTCGTCCCGTACGTCTCGGTGCGGACATTATATACGTCTATAACGTTATATATCCTAACCAAAGGCAACCTAACATCTCGAATGTAGTGTTTCACAACATTCCTGGCGGGTCGGCCCCACTTCTCGGTGGGAACATTATATACGTTTATAACGTAATATAACCTAACCTAACCCATCTAGCCCCTCGCTGGTTATGTTTTACAAAATCCCAGTCGTGTCGGCCCGTACTTTTCCGTGTGGACATTATATACGTCTATAATTTTATATATCCTAACCTAAGGCAACTTAACATCTCGGATGTAGTATTTTCCAACATTCCTGGCGGGTCAGTCCCTACTTCTCGGTGGGCACATTATATACGTCTATATCGTAATATAACCTAACCTAACCCATCTAGACCCTCGCTGGTAATGTTTTACAAAATCCCGGTCGTGTCGGCCCGTACTTCTCCGTGGGGACATTATATACGTCTATATAGTTATATATCCTAACCTAAGGCAACTTAACATCTCCGATGTAGTATTTTCCAACATTCCTGGCGGGTCGGCCCCTACTTCTCGGTGGGCACATTATATAAGTCTATATCGTAATATAACCTAACCCAACCCATCTAGACCCTCGCTGGTAATGTTTTACAGAATCCCGGTCGTGTCGTCTCGTACGTCTCGGTGCGGACATTATTTACGTCTATAACGTTATATATCCTAACCTAAGGAAACCTAACATTTCGGATGTTGTATTTCACAACATTCCTGGCAGGTCGGCCCCTACTTCTCGGTGGGCACATTATATACGTCTATATCGTAATATAACCTAACCTAACCCATCTACACCCTCGCTGGTAATGTTTTACAGAATCCCGGTCGTGTCGTCTCGTACGTCTCGGTGTGGATATTATATACGTCTATAACTTTATATATTCTAACCTAAGGCAACTTAACATCTCCGGTGTAGTATTTTCCAACATTCCTGGCGGGTCGGCCTCTACTTCTCGGTGGGCACATTATATACGTCTATAACGTAATATAACCTAACCTAACCCATCTAGCCCCTAGCTGGGAATGTTTTACAGAATCCCGGTCGTGTCGTCCCGTACGTCTCGGTGCGGACATTATATACGTCTATAACGTTATATATCCTAACCTAAGGGAACCTAACATTTCGGATGTAGTATTTCACAACAATCCTGGCAGGTCGGCCCCTACTTCTCGGTGGGCACATTACATACGTCTATATCGTAATATAACCTAACCTAACCCATCTAGACCCTCGCAGGTAATGTTTTACAAAATCCCGGTCGTGTCGGCCCGTACTTCTCCGTGGGGACATTATATACGTCTATATCGTTATATATCCTAACCTAAGGCAACCTAACATCTCGGATGTAGTATTTTCCAACATTCCTGGCGGGTCGGCCCCTACTTCTCGGTGGGCACATTATATACGTCTATATCGTAATATAACCTAACCTAACCCATCTAGACCCTCGCTGGTAATGTTTTACAAAATCCCGGTCGTGTCGGCTCGTACTTCTCGGTGGGGACATTATTTACGTCTATAACGTTATATATCCTAACCTAAGGGAACCTAACATCTCGGATGTAGTAGTTCACAACATTCCTGGGGGGGCGGCGCCAATTCTCGGTGGGAACATTATATACGTCTACAACGTAATATAACCTAACCTAACCCATCTAGCCCCCAGCTGGGAATGTTTTACAGAATCCCGGTCGTGTCGTCCCGTACGTCTCGGTGCGGACATTATATACGTCTATAACGTTATATATCCTAACCTAAGGCAACTTAACCTCTCGGATGTAGTATTTTCCAACAGTCTTGGCGGGTCGGACCCTACTTCTCGGTGGGCACAATATATACTTCTATATCGTAATATAACCTAACCCAACCCATCTAGACCCTCGCTGGTAATGTTTTACAAAATCCCGGTCGTGTCGGCCCGTACTTCTCGGTGCGGACATTATATACGTCTATAACGTTATATATCCTAACCTAAGGCAACTTAACCTCTCGGATGTAGTATTTTCCAACAGTCTTGGCGGGTCGGACCCTACTTCTCGGTGGGCACATTATATACTTCTATATCATAATATAACCTAACCTAACCCATCTAGACCCTCGCTGTTAATGTTTTACAAAATCCCGGTCGTGTCGGCCCGTACTTTTCCGTGGGGACATTATATACGTCTATAATTTTATATATCCTAACCTAAGGCAACTTAACATCTCGAATGTAGTATTTTCCAACTTTCCTGGCGGGTCGGCCCCTACTTCCCGGTGGGCACATTATATACGTCTATATCGTAATATAACCTAACCTAACCCATCTAGACCCTCGCTGGTAATGGGTTACAGAATCCCGGTCGTGTCGTCTCGTACATCTCGGTGCGGACATTATATACGTCTATAACGTTATATATCCTAACCTAAGGGAACCTAACATCTCGGATGTAGTATTTTCCAACATTCCTGGCGGGTCGGCCCCTACTTCTCGGTGGGCACATTATATACGTCTATATCGTAATATAACCTAACCTAACCCATCTACACCCTCGCTGGTAATGTTTTACAGAATCCCGGTCGTGTCGTCTCGTACGTCTCGGTGCGGATATTATATACGCCTATAACTTTATATATTCTAACCTAAGGCAACTTAACATCTCCGATGTAGTATTTTCCAACATTCCTGGCGGCTCGGCCCCTACTTCTCGGTGGGCACATTATATACGTCTATAACGTAATATAACCTAACCTAACCCATCTAGACCCTCGCTGGTAATGTTTTACAGAATCCCGGTCGTGTCGTCTCGTACGTCTCGGTGCGGAAATTATATACGGCTATAACGTTATATATCCTAACCTAAGGGAACCTAACATCTCGGATGTAGTATTTTCCAACATTCCTGGTGGGTCGGCCCCTACTTCTCGGTGGGCACATTACATACGTCTATATCGTAATATAACCTAACCTAACCCATCTAGAACCTCGCAGGTAATGTTTTACAAAATCCCGGTCGTGTCGGCCCGTACTTCTCCGTGGGGACATTATATACGTCTATATCGTTATATATCCTAACCTAAGGCAAGCTAACATCTCGGATGTAGTATTTTCCAACATTCCTGGCGGGTCGGCACCTACTTCTCGGTGGGCACATTATATACGTCTATATCGTAATATAACCTAACCTAACCCATCTAGACCCTCGCTGGTAATGTTTTACAAAATCCCGGTCGTGTCGGCTCGTACTTCTCGGTGGGGACATTATTTACGTCTATAACGTTATATATCCTAACCTAAGGGAACCTAACATCTCGGATGTAGTAGTTCACAACATTCCTGGCGGGGCGGCGCCAATTCTCGGTGGGAACATTATATACGTCTACAACGTAATATAACCTAACTTAACCCATCTAGCCCCCAGCTGGGAATGTTTTACAGAATCCCGGTCGTGTCGTCCCGTACGTCTCGGTGCGGACATTATATACGTCTATAACGTTATATATCCTAACCTAAGGCAACTTAACCTCTCGGATGTAGTATTTTCCAACAGTCTTGGCGGGTCGGACCCTACTTCTCGGTGGGCACAATATATACTTCTATATCGTAATATAACCTAACCCAACCCATCTAGACCCTCGCTGTTAATGTTTTACAAAATCCCGGTCGTATCGGCCCGTACTTTTCCGTGGGGACATTATATACGTCTATAATTTTATATATCCTAACCTAAGGCAACATAACATCTCGAATGTAGTATTTTCCAACATTCCTGGCGGGTCAGTCCCTACATCTCGGTGGGCACATTATATACGTTTATATCGTAATATAACCTAACCTAACCCATCTAGACCCTCGCTGGTAATGTTTTACAGAATCCCGGTCATGTCGGCTTGTACGTCCCGGTGCGGACATTATATACGTCTACAACGTTATATATACTAACCTAAGGGAACCTAACATCACGGATGTAGTATTTCACAACATTCCTGGCTGGTCGGCCCCACTTCTCGGTGGGAATATTATATACGTTTATAACGTAGTATAACCTAACCTAACCCATCTAGCCCCTCGCTTGTAATGTTTTGCAGAATCCCGGTCGTGTCGGCCTGTACGTCTCGGTGCGGACATTATATACGTCTATAACGTTATATATCCTAACCTAAGTTAACCTAACATCTCGGATGTAGTATTTCACAACATTCCTGGCTGGTCGGCCCCACTTCTCGGTGGGAACATTATATACGTTTATAAGGAAGTATAACCTAACCTAACCCATCTAGACCCTCGCTTGTAACGTTTTACAGAATCCCGGTCGTGTCGTCCCGTACGTCTCGGTGCGGACATTATATACGTCTATAACGTTATATATCCTAACCAAAGGCAACCTAACATCTCGAATGTAGTGTTTCACAACATTCCTGCCGGGTCGGCCCCACTTCTCGGTGGGAACATTATATACGTTTATAACGTAATATAACCTAACCTAACCCATCTAGCCCCTCGCTGGTTATGTTTTACAAAATCCCAGTCGTGTCGGCCCGTACTTTTCCGTGTGGACATTATATACGTCTATAATTTTATATATCCTAACCTAAGGCAACTTAACATCTCGGATGTAGTATTTTCCAACATTCCTGGCGGGTCAGTCCCTACTTCTCGGTGGGCACATTATATACGTCTATATCGTAATATAACCTAACCTAACCCATCTAGACCCTCGCTGGTAATGTTTTACAAAATCCCGGTCGTGTCGGCCCGTACTTCTCCGTGGGGACATTATATACGTCTATATAGTTATATATCCTAACCTAAGGCAACTTAACATCTCCGATGTAGTATTTTCCAACATTCCTGGCGGGTCGGCCCCTACTTCTCGGTGGGCACATTATATAAGTCTATATCGTAATATAACCTAACCCAACCCATCTAGACCCTCGCTGGTAATGTTTTACAGAATCCCGGTCGTGTCGTCTCGTACGTCTCGGTGCGGACATTATTTACGTCTATAACGTTATATATCCTAACCTAAGGAAACCTAACATTTCGGATGTTGTATTTCACAACATTCCTGGCAGGTCGGCCCCTACTTCTCGGTGGGCACATTATATACGTCTATATCGTAATATAACCTAACCTAACCCATCTACACCCTCGCTGGTAATGTTTTACAGAATCCCGGTCGTGTCGTCTCGTACGTCTCGGTGTGGATATTATATACGTCTATAACTTTATATATTCTAACCTAAGGCAACTTAACATCTCCGGTGTAGTATTTTCCAACATTCCTGGCGGGTCGGCCTCTACTTCTCGGTGGGCACATTATATACGTCTATAACGTAATATAACCTAACCTAACCCATCTAGCCCCTAGCTGGGAATGTTTTACAGAATCCCGGTCGTGTCGTCCCGTACGTCTCGGTGCGGACATTATATACGTCTATAACGTTATATATCCTAACCTAAGGGAACCTAACATTTCGGATGTAGTATTTCACAACAATCCTGGCAGGTCGGCCCCTACTTCTCGGTGGGCACATTACATACGTCTATATCGTAATATAACCTAACCTAACCCATCTAGACCCTCGCAGGTAATGTTTTACAAAATCCCGGTCGTGTCGGCCCGTACTTCTCCGTGGGGACATTATATACGTCTATATCGTTATATATCCTAACCTAAGGCAACCTAACATCTCGGATGTAGTATTTTCCAACATTCCTGGCGGGTCGGCCCCTACTTCTCGGTGGGCACATTATATACGTCTATATCGTAATATAACCTAACCTAACCCATCTAGACCCTCGCTGGTAATGTTTTACAAAATCCCGGTCGTGTCGGCTCGTACTTCTCGGTGGGGACATTATTTACGTCTATAACGTTATATATCCTAACCTAAGGGAACCTAACATCTCGGATGTAGTAGTTCACAACATTCCTGGGGGGGCGGCGCCAATTCTCGGTGGGAACATTATATACGTCTACAACGTAATATAACCTAACCTAACCCATCTAGCCCCCAGCTGGGAATGTTTTACAGAATCCCGGTCGTGTCGTCCCGTACGTCTCGGTGCGGACATTATATACGTCTATAACGTTATATATCCTAACCTAAGGCAACTTAACCTCTCGGATGTAGTATTTTCCAACAGTCTTGGCGGGTCGGACCCTACTTCTCGGTGGGCACAATATATACTTCTATATCGTAATATAACCTAACCCAACCCATCTAGACCCTCGCTGTTAATGTTTTACAAAATCCCGGTCGTGTCGGCCCGTACTTTTCCGTGGGGACATTATATACGTCTATAATTTTATATATCCTAACCTAAGGCAACATAACATCTCGAATGTAGTATTTTCCAACATTCCTGGCGGGTCAGTCCCTACATCTCGGTGGGCACATTATATACGTCTATATCGTAATATAACCTAACCTAACCCATCTAGACCCTCGCTGGTAATGTTTTACAGAATCCCGGTCATGTCGGCTTGTACGTCCCGGTGCGGACATTATATACGTCTACAACGTTATATATACTAACCTAAGTTAACCTAACATCTCGGATGTAGTATTTGACAACATTCCTGGCTGGTCGGCCCCACTTCTCGGTGGGAACATTATATACGTTTATAAGGAAGTATAACCTAACCTAGCCAATCTAGACCCTCGCTTGTAACGTTTTACAGAATCCCGGTCGTGTCGTCCCGTACGTCTCGGTGCGGACATTATATACGTCTATAACGTTATATATCCTAACCAAAGGCAACCTAACATCTCGAATGTAGTGTTTCACAACATTCCTGGCGGGTCGGCCCCACTTCTCGGTGGGAACATTATATACGTTTATAACGTAATATAACCTAACCTAACCCATCTATCCCCTCGCTGGTTATGTTTTACAAAATCCCAGTCGTGTCGGCCCGTACTTTTCCGTGTGGACATTATATACGTGTATAATTTTATATATCCTAACCTAAGGCAACTTAACATCTCGGATGTAGTATTTTCCAACATTCCTGGCGGGTCAGTCCCTACTTCTCGGTGGGCACATTATATACGTCTATATCGTAATATAACCTAACCTAACCCATCTAGACCCTCGCTGGTAATGCTTTACAGAATCCCGGTCGTGTCGTCTCGTAGGTCTCGGTGCGGACATTATATACGTCTATAACTTTATATATCCTAACCTAAGGCAACTTAAACTCTCGGATGTAGTATTTTCCAACAGTCTTGGCTGGTCGGACCCTACTTCTCGGTGGGCACAATACATACTTCTATATCGTAATATAACCTAACCCAACCCATCTAGACCCTCGCTGTTAATGTTTTACAAAATCCCGGTCGTGTCGGCCCGTACTTTTCCGTGGGGACATTATATACGTCTATAATTTTATATATCCTAACCTAAGGCAACATAACATCTCGAATGTAGTATTTTCCAACATTCCTGGCGGGTCGGCCCCTACTTCTCGGTGCGAACATTATATACGTCTATATCGTAATATAACCTAACCTAACCCATCTAGCCCCTCGCTGGTAATGTTTTACAAAATCCCAGTCGTGTCGGCCCGTACTTTTCCGTGGGGACATTATATACGTCTATAATTTTATATATCCTAACCTAAGGCAACTTAACATCTCGGATGTAGTATTTTCCAACATTCCTGGCGGGTCAGTCCCTACTTCTCGGTGGGCACATTATATACGTCTATATCGTAATATAACCTAACCTAACCCATCTAGCCCCTCGCTGGTAATGTTTTACAAAATCCCAGTCGTGTCGGCCCGTACTTTTCCGTGGGGACATTATATACGTCTATAATTTTATATATCCTAACCTAAGGCAACTTAACATCTCGGATGTAGTATTTTCCAACATTCCTGGCGGGTCAGTCCCTACTTCTCGGTGGGCACATTATATACGTCTATATCGTAATATAACCTAACCTAACCCATCTAGACCCTCGCTGGTAATGTTTTACAAAATCGCGGTCGTGTCGGCCCGTACTTCTCCGTGGGGACATTATATACGTCTATATCGTTATATATCCTAACCTAAGGCAACCTAACATCTCGGATGTAGTATTTTCCAACATTCCTGGCGGGGCGGACGCTACTTCTCTTTGGGAACATTATATACGTCTATATCGTAATATAACCTAACCTAACCCATCTAGACCCTCGCTGGTAATGTTCTACAAAATCCCGGTCGTGTCGGCCCGTACTTCTCGATGGGGACATTATTTACGTCTATAACGTTATATATCCTAATGTAAGGGAACCTAACATCCCGGATGTAGTATTTCACAACATTCCTGGCGGGTCGGCCCCACTTCTGGGTGGGAACATTATATACGTTTATAACGTAGTATAGCCTAACCTAACCCATCTAGCCCGTCGCTTGTAATGTTTTACAGTATCCCGGTCGTGTCGTCCCGTGCGTCTCGGTGCGGACATTATATACGTCTATATCGTTATATATCCTAACCAAAGGCAACTTAACATCTCGGATGTAGTATTTTCCAACATTCCTGGCGGGTCGGACCCTACTTCTCGGTGGGCACATTATATACGTCTATATCGTAATATAACCTAACCTAACCCATCTAGACCCTCGCTGGTAATGTTTTACAAAATCCCGGTCCTGTCGGCCCGTACTTCTCGGTGGGGCATTATATACGTCTATAACTTTATATATCCTAACCTAGGGGAACCTAACATCTCGGATGTAGTATTTCACAACATTCCTGGCGGGTCGGCCCCACTTCTCGGTGGGAACATTATTTACGTCTATAACGTAATATAACCTAACCTAACCCATCTAGACCCTCGCTGGTAATGTTTTACAAAATCCCGGTCGTGTCGGCCCGTACTTCTCCGTGGGAACATTATATACGTCTATATCGTTATATATCCTAACCTAAGGGAACCTAACATCTCGGATGTATTATTTCACAACATTCCTGGCTGGTCGGCCCCACTTCTCGGTGGGAACATTATATACGTTTATAACGTAGTATAACCTAACCTAACCCATCTAGCCCCTCGCTTGTAATGTTTTACAGAATCCCGGTCGTGTCGTACCGTACGTCTCGGTGCGGACATTATATACGTCTATAACGTTATATATCCTAACCAAAGGCAACCTAACATCTCGAATGTAG
This sequence comes from Xylocopa violacea, assembly GCA_963969225.1. Taxonomy (NCBI): domain Eukaryota; kingdom Metazoa; phylum Arthropoda; class Insecta; order Hymenoptera; family Apidae; genus Xylocopa; species Xylocopa violacea. The sequence goes on along the minus strand of CAXAJV010000011.1, from coordinate 5,867,115 downwards.
TATTTTACAACATTCCTGGCGGGTAGGCCCCACTTCTCGGTGGGAACATTATTCACGTCTATAACGTAATATAACCTAACCTAACCCATCTAGACCCTCGCTGGTAATGTTTTACAGAATCCCGGTCGTGTCGTCTCGTACGTCTCGGTGCGGACATTATATACGTCTATAACGTTATATATCCTAACCTAAGGGAACCTAACATCTCGGATGTAGTATTTCACAACATTCCTGTCTGGTCGGCCCCACTTCTCGGTGGGAAAATTATTTACGTCTATAACGTAATATAACCTAACCTAACCCATCTAGACCCTCACTGGTAATGTTTTACAGAATCCCGGTCGTGTCGTCCCGTACGTCTCGGTGCGGACATTATATACGTCTATAACGTTATATATCCTAACCAAAGGCAACCTAACATCTCGAATGTAGTGTTTCACAACATTCCTGGCGGGTCGGCCCCACTTCTCGGTGGGAACATTATATACGTTTATAACGTAATATAACCTAACCTAACCCATCTAGCCCCTCGCTGGTTATGTTTTACAAAATCCCAGTCGTGTCGGCCCGTACTTTTCCGTGTGGACATTATATACGTCTATAATTTTATATATCCTAACCTAAGGCAACTTAACATCTCGGATGTAGTATTTTCCAACATTCCTGGCGGGTCAGTCCCTACTTCTCGGTGGGCACATTATATACGTCTATATCGTAATATAACCTAACCTAACCCATCTAGACCCTCGCTGGTAATGTTTTACAGAATCCCGGTCGTGTCGTCTCGTAGGTCTCGGTGCGGACATTATATACGTCTATATCGTTATATATCCTAACCTAAGGCAACCTAACATCTCGGATGTAGTATTTTCCAACATCCCTGGCGGGGCGGCCGCTACTTCTCGGTGGGAACATTATGTACGTCTATATCGTAATATAACCTAACCTAACCCACCTAGACCCTCGCTGGTAATGTTTTACAGACTCCCGGTCGCGTCGTCCCGTACGTCCCGGTGGGGACATTATATACGTCTGTAACGTTATATATCCTAACCTAAGGGAACCTAACTTCACGGATGTAGTATTTCACAACATTCCTGGCTGGTCGGCCCCACTTCTCGGTGGGAACATTATATACGTTTATAACGTAGTATAACCTAACCTAACCCATCTATCCCCTCGCTGGTTATGTTTTACAAAATCCCAGTCGTGTCGGCCCGTACTTTTCCGTGTGGACATTATATACGTGTATAATTTTATATATCCTAACCTAAGGCAACTTAACATCTCGGATGTAGTATTTTCCAACATTCCTGGCGGGTCAGTCCCTACTTCTCGGTGGGCACATTATATACGTCTATATCGTAATATAACCTAACCTAACCCATCTAGACCCTCGCTGGTAATGTTTTACAGAATCCCGATCGTGTCGTCTCGTACGTCTCGGTGCGGACATTATATACGTCTATAACGTTATATATCCTAACATAAGGGAACCTAACATCTCGGATGTAGTATTTCACAACATTCCTGGCGGGTCGGCCCCTACTTCTCGGTGGGCACATTATATACGTCTATATCGTAATATAACCTAACCTAACCCATCTAGACCCTCGCTGGTAATGTTTTACATAATCCCGGTCGTGTCGTCTCGTACGTCTCGGTGCGGATATTATATACGTCTATAACGTTATATATCCTAACCTAAGGGAACCTAACATCTCGGATGTAGTATTTCACAACATTCCTGGCGGGTCGGCCCCTACTTCTCGGTGGGCACATTATATACGTCTGTAACGTAATATAACCTAACCTAAGCCACCTACACCCTCGCTTGTAATGTTTCACAGAATCCCGTTCGTGTCTTCCCGTACGTCTCGAAGCCGGACATTATATACGTCTATAAAGTTATATATCCTAACCTAAGGCAACCTAACATCTCGAATGTAGTACTTCACAACATTCCTGGCGGGTCGGCCCCACTTCTCGGTGGGAACATTATTTACGTCTATGACGTAATATAACCTAACCTAACCCATCTAGACCCTCGCTGGTAATGTTTTACAGAATCCCGGTCGTGTTGTCTCGTACGCCTCGGTGCGGACATTATATACGTCTATAACGTTATATATCCTAACCAAAGGCAACCTAACATCTCGAATGTAGTATTTCAAAACATTCCTGGCGGGTCGGCCCCACTTCTCGGTGGGAACATTATTTACGTCTATAACGTAATATAACCTAACCTAATCCATCTAGACCCTCGCTGGTAATGTTTTACAAAATCCCAGTCGTGTCGGCCCGTACTTCTCTGTGGGGACATTATATACGTCTATATCGTTATATATCCTAACCTAAGGCAACCTAACATCTCGGATGTAGTATTTTCCAACATTCCTGGCAGGTCGGCCCCTACTTCTCGGTGGGCACATTACATACGTCTATATCGTAATATAACCTAACCTAACCCATCTAGACCCTCGCAGGTAATGTTTTACAAAATCCCGGTCGTGTCGGCCGGTACTTCTCCGTGGGGACATTATATACGTCTATATCGTTATATATCCTAACCTAAGGCAACCTAACATCTCGGATGTAGTATTTTCCAACATTCCTGGCGGGTCGGCCCCTACTTCTCGGTGGGCACATTATATACGTCTATATCGTAATATAACCTAACCTAACCCATCTAGACCGTCGCTGGTAATGTTTTACAAAATCCCGGTCGTGTCGGCCCGTACTTCTCCGTGCGGACATTATATACGTCTATATCGTTATATATCCTAACCTAAGGCAACTTAACATCTCCGGTGTAGTATTTTCCAACATTCCTGGCGGGTCCGCCCCAACTTCTCGGTGGGCACATTATATACGTCTATATCGTAATATAAGCTAACCTAACCCATCTAGACCCTCGCTGGTAATGTTTTACAAAATCCCGGTCGTGTCGGCTCGTACTTCTCGGTGGGGACATTATTTACGTCTATAACTTTATATATCCTAACCTAAGGGAACCTAACATCTCGGATGTAGTAGTTCACAACATTCCTGGCGGGTCGGCCCCTACTTCTCGGTGGGCACATTATATACGTCTATATCGTAACATAACCTAACCTAACCCATCTAGACCGTCGCTGGTAATGTTTTCCAAAATCCCGGTCATGTCGGGCCGTACTTTTCCGTGGGGACATTTTATACGTCTATAATTTTATATATCCTAACCTAAGGCAACTTAACATCTCGATTGTAGTATTTTCCAACATTCCTGGCGGGGCGGCCGCTACTTCTCGGTGGGAACATTATATACGTCTATATCGTAATATAACCTAACCTAACCCATCTAGGCCCTCGCTTGTAATGTTTTGCAGAATCCCGGTCGTGTCGGCCCGTACGTCTCGGTGCGGACATTATATACGTCTATAACGTTATATATCCTAACCTGAGGGTACCTAACATCTCGGATGTAGTATTTCACAACATTCCTGGCTGGTCGGCCCCACTTCTCGGTGGGAACATTATATACGTTTATAACGAAGTATAACCTAACCTAACCCATCTAGACCCTCGCTTGTAATGTTTTACAGAATCCCGGCCGTGTCGTCCCGTACGTCTCGGCGCGGACATTATATACGTCTATAACGTTTTATATCCTAACCAAAGGCAACCTAACATCTCGAATGTAGTATTTCACAACATTCCTGGCGGGTCGGCCCCACTACTCGGTGGGAGCATTATTTACGTCTATATCGTAATATAACCAAACCTAACCCATCTAGACCCTCGCTGGTAATGTTTTACAAAATCCCGGTCGTGTCGGCCCGTACTTCTCCGTGGGGACATTATATACGTCTATATCGTTATATATCCTAACCTAAGGCAACTTAGCATCTCCGATGTAGTATTTTCCAACATTCCTGGCGGGTCGGCCCCTACTTCTCGGTGGGCACATTATATACGTTTATATCGTAATATAACCTAACCTAACCCATCCAGCCCCTCGCTTGTAATGTTTTGCAGAATCCCGGTCGTGTCGGCCCGTACGTCTCGGTGCGGACATTACATACGTCTATAACGTTATATATCCTAACCAAAGGCAACCTAACATCTCGGATGTAGTATTTTCCAACATTCCTGGCGGGGCGGCCGCTACTTCTCGGTGGGAACATTATATACGTCTATATCGTAATATAACCTAACCTAACCCAGCTAGACCCTCGCTGGTAATGTTTTACAAAATGCCGGTCGTGTCGGCCCGTACTTGTCGGTGGGGACATTATTTACGTCTATAACGTTATATATCTTAACCTAAGCGAACCTAACATCTCGGATGTAGTATTTCACAACATTCCTGGCAGGTCGGCCCCACCTCTCGGTGGGAACATTATATACGTTTATAACGTAATATAACCTAACCTAACCCATCTAGCCCCTCGCTGGTTATGTTTTACAAAATCCCAGTCGTGTCGGCCCGTACTTTTCCGTGGTGACATTATATACGTCTATAATTTTATATATCCTAACCTAAGGCAACTTAACATCTCGGATGTAGTATTTTCCAACATTCCTGGCGGGTCAGACCCTACTTCTCGGTCGGCACATTATATACGTCTATATCGTAATATAACCTAACCTAACCCATCTAGACCCTCGCTGGTAATGTTTTACAGAATCCCGGTCGTGTCGTCTCGTACGTCTCGGTGCGGACATTATATACGTCTATAACGTTATATATCCTAACCTAAGGGAACCTAACATCACGGATGTAGTATTTCACAACATTCCTGGCTGGTCGGCCCCACTTCTCGATGGGAAAATTATATACGTTTATAACGTAGTATAACCTAACCTAACCCATCTAGCCCCTCGCTTGTAATGTTTTGCAGAATCCCGGTCGTGTCGGCCCGTACGACTCGGTGCGGACATTATATACGTCTATAACTTAATATATCGTAACCTAAGGGAACCTAACATCTCGGATGTAGTATTTTCCAACATTCCTGGCGGGGCGGCCGCTACTTCTTGGTGGGAACATTATATACGTCTATATCGTAATATAACCTAACCTAACCCATCTAGACCCTCGCTGGTAATGTTTTACAGAATCCCGGTCGTGTCGTCTCGTACGTCTCGGTGCGGACATTATATACGTCTATAACGTTATATATCCTAACCTAAGGGAACCTAACATCACGGATGTAGTATTTCACAACATTCCTGGCTTGTCGGCCCCACTTCTCGGTGGGAAAATTATATACGTTTATAACGTAGTATAACCTAACCTAACCCATCTAGCCCCTCGCTTGTAATGTTTTGCAGAATCCCGGTCGTGTCGGCCCGTACGTCTCCGTGCGGATATTATATACGTCTATAACGTTATATATCCTAACCTAAGGGTACCTAACATCTCGCATGTAGTATTTCACAACATTCCTGGCTGGTCGGCCCCACTTCTCGGTGGGAACATTATTTACGTCTATAACGTAATATAACCTAACCTAATCCATCTAGACCCTCGCTTGTAATGTTTTACAAAATCCCGGTCGTGTCGGCCCGTACTTCTCCGTGGGGACATTATATACGTCTATATCGTTATATATCCTAACCTAAGGCAACCTAACATCTCGGATGTAGTATTTTCCAACATTCCTGGCGGGTCGGCCCCACTTCTCGGTGGGAACATTATTCACGTCTATAACGTAATATAACCTAACCTAACCCATCTAGACCCTCGCTGGTAATGTTTTACAAAATCCCGGTCGTGTCGGCCCGTACTTCTCCGTGCGGACATTATATACGTCTATATCGTTATATATCCTAACCTAAGGCAACTTAACATCTCCGATGTAGTATTTTCCAACATTCCTGGCGGGTCCGCCCCAACTTCTCGGTGGGCACATTATATACGTCTATACCGTAATATAACCTAACCTAACCCATCTAGACCCTCGCTGGTAATGTTTTACAAAATCCCGGTCGTGTCGGCTCGTACTTCTCGGTGGGGACATTATTTACGTCTATAACTTTATATATCCTAACCTAAGGGAACCTAACATCTCGGATGTAGTAGTTCACAACATTCCTGGCGGGGCGGCGCCAATTCTCGGTGGGAACATTATATACGTCTACAACGTAATATAACCTAACCTAACCCATCTAGCCCCTCGCTGGTAATGTTTTACAAAATCCCAGTCGTGTCGGCCCGTACTTTTCCGTGGGGACATTTTATACGTCTATAATTTTATATATCCTAACCTAAGGCAACTTAACATCTCGATTGTAGTATTTCACAACATTCCTGGCGGGTCGGCCCCACTTCTCGGTGGGAACATTATTTACGTCTATAACGTAATATAACCTAACCTAATCCATCTAGACCCTCACTGGTAATGTTTTACAAAATCCGAGTCGTGTCGGCCCGTACTTCTCTGTGGGGACATTATATACGTCTATATCGTTATATATCCTAACCTAAGGCAACCTAACATCTCGGATGTAGTATTTTCCAACATTACTGGCGGGTCGGCCCCTACTTCTCGGTGGGCACATTACATACGTCTATATCGTAATATAACCTAACCTAACCCATCTAGACACTCGCAGGTAATGTTTTACAAAATCCCGGTCGTGTCGGCCCGTACTTCTCCGTGGGGACATTATATACGTCTATATCGTTATATATCCTAACCTAAGGCAACCTAACTTCTCGGATGTAGTATTTTCCAACATTCCTGGCGGGTCGGCCCCTACTTCTCGGTGGGAACATTATATACGTCTATATCGTAATATAACCTAACCTAACCCATCTAGACCGTCGCTGGTAATGTTTTCCAAAATCCCGGTCATGTCGGGCCGTACTTTTCCGTGGGGACATTTTATACGTCTATAATTTTATATATCCTAACCTAAGGCAACTTAACATCTCGATTGTAGTATTTTCCAACATTCCTGGCGGGGCGGCCGCTACTTCTCGGTGGGAACATTATATACGTCTATATCGTAATATAACCTAACCTAACCCATCTAGACACTCGCTGGTAATGTTTTACAGAATCCCGATCGTGTCGTCTCGTACGTCTCGGTGCGGACATTATATACGTCTATAACGTTATATATCCTAACATAAGGGAACCTAACATCTCGGATGTAGTATTTCACAACATTCCTGGCGGGTCGGCCCCTACTTCTCAGTGGGCACATTATATACGTCTATATCGTAATATAACCTAACCTAACCCATCTAGACCCTCGCTGGTAATGTTTTACATAATCCCGGTCGTGTCGTCTCGTACGTCTCGGTGCGGATATTATATACGTCTATAACGTTATATATCCTAACCTAAGGGAACCTAACATCTCGGATGTAGTATTTCACAACATTCCTGGCGGGTCGGGCCCTACTTCTCGGTGGGCACATTATATACGTCTGTAACGTAATATAACCTAACCTAAGCCACCTACACCCTCGCTTGTAATGTTTCACAGAATCCCGTTCGTGTCTTCCCGTACGTCTGGAAGCCGGACATTATATACGTCTATAATGTTATATATCCTAACCTAAGGCAACCTAACATCTCGAATGTAGTACTTCACAACATTCCTGGCGGGTCGGCCCCACTTCTCGGTGGGAACATTATTTACGTCTATGACGTAATATAACCTAACCTAACCCATCTAGACCCTCGCTGGTAATGTTTTACAGAATCCCAGTCGTGTCGGCCCGTACTTCTCTGTGGGGACATTATATACGTCTATATCGTTATATATCCTAACCTAAGGCAACTTAACATCTCCGATGTAGTATTTTCCAACATTCCTGGCGGGTCCGCCCCAACTTCTCGGTGGGCACATTATATACGTCTATACCGTAATATAACCTAACCTAACCCATCTAGACCGTCGCTGGTAATGTTTTCCAAAATCCCGGTCATGTCGGGCCGTACTTTTCCGTGGGGACATTTTATACGTCTATAATTTTATATATCCTAACCTAAGGCAACTTAACATCTCGATTGTAGTATTTTCCAACATTCCTGGCGGGGCGGCCGCTACTTCTCGGTGGGAACATTATATACGTCTATATCGTAATATAACCTAACCTAACCCATCTAGGCCCTCGCTTGTAATGTTTTGCAGAATCCCGGCCGTGTCGTCCCGTACGTCTCGGCGCGGACATTATATACGTCTATAACGTTTTATATCCTAACCAAAGGCAACCTAACATCTCGAATGTAGTATTTCACAACATTCCTGGCGGGTCGGCCCCACTACTCGGTGGGAGCATTATTTACGTCTATATCGTAATATAACCAAACCTAACCCATCTAGACCCTCGCTGGTAATGTTTTACAAAATCCCGGTCGTGTCGGCCCGTACTTTTCCGTGGGGACATTATATACGTCTATAATTTTATATATCCTAACCTAAGCGAACCTAACATCTCGGATGTAGTATTTCACAACATTCCTGGCAGGTCGGCCCCACCTCTCGGTGGGAACATTATATACGTTTATAACGTAATATAACCTAACCTAACCCATCTAGCCCCTCGCTGGTTATGTTTTACAAAATCCCAGTCGTGTCGGCCCGTACTTTTCCGTGGTGACATTATATACGTCTATAATTTTATATATCCTAACCTAAGGCAACTTAACATCTCGGATGTAGTATTTTCCAACATTCCTGGCGGGTCAGACCCTACTTCTCGGTCGGCACATTATATACGTCTATATCGTAATATAACCTAACCTAACCCATCTAGACCCTCGCTGGTAATGTTTTACAGAATCCCGGTCGTGTCGTCTCGTACGTCTCGGTGCGGACATTATATACGTCTATAACGTTATATATCCTAACCTAAGGGAACCTAACATCTCGGATGTAGTAGTTCACAACATTCCTGGCGGGGCGGCGCCAATTCTCGGTGGGAACATTATATACGTCTACAACGTAATATAACCTAACCTAACCCATCTAGCCCCTCGCTGGTAATGTTTTACAAAATCCCAGTCGTGTCGGCCCGTACTTTTCCGTGGGGACATTTTATACGTCTATAATTTTATATATCCTAACCTAAGGCAACTTAACATCTCGATTGTAGTATTTTCCAACATTCCTGGCGGGGCGGCCGCTACTTCTCGGTGGGAACATTATATACGTCTATATCGTAATATAACCTAACCTAACCCATCTAGACACTCGCTGGTAATGTTTTACAGAATCCCGATCGTGTCGTCTCGTACGTCTCGGTGCGGACATTATATACGTCTATAACGTTATATATCCTAACATAAGGGAACCTAACATCTCGGATGTAGTATTTCACAACATTCCTGGCGGGTCGGCCCCTACTTCTCAGTGGGCACATTATATACGTCTATATCGTAATATAACCTAACCTAACCCATCTAGACCCTCGCTGGTAATGTTTTACATAATCCCGGTCGTGTCGTCTCGTACGTCTCGGTGCGGATATTATATACGTCTATAACGTTATATATCCTAACCTAAGGGAACCTAACATCTCGGATGTAGTATTTCACAACATTCCTGGCGGGTCGGGCCCTACTTCTCGGTGGGCACATTATATACGTCTGTAACGTAATATAACCTAACCTAAGCCACCTACACCCTCGCTTGTAATGTTTCACAGAATCCCGTTCGTGTCTTCCCGTACGTCTGGAAGCCGGACATTATATACGTCTATAATGTTATATATCCTAACCTAAGGCAACCTAACATCTCGAATGTAGTACTTCACAACATTCCTGGCGGGTCGGCCCCACTTCTCGGTGGGAACATTATTTACGTCTATGACGTAATATAACCTAACCTAACCCATCTAGACCCTCGCTGGTAATGTTTTACAGAATCCCAGTCGTGTCGGCCCGTACTTCTCTGTGGGGACATTATATACGTCTATATCGTTATATATCCTAACCTAAGGCAACTTAACATCTCCGATGTAGTATTTTCCAACATTCCTGGCGGGTCCGCCCCAACTTCTCGGTGGGCACATTATATACGTCTATACCGTAATATAACCTAACCTAACCCATCTAGACCGTCGCTGGTAATGTTTTCCAAAATCCCGGTCATGTCGGGCCGTACTTTTCCGTGGGCACATTTTATACGTCTATAATTTTATATATCCTAACCTAAGGCAACTTAACATCTCGATTGTAGTATTTTCCAACATTCCTGGCGGGGCGGCCGCTACTTCTCGGTGGGAACATTATATACGTCTATATCGTAATATAACCTAACCTAACCCATCTAGGCCCTCGCTTGTAATGTTTTGCAGAATCCCGGTCGTGTCGGCCCGTACGTCTCGGTGCGGACATTATATACGTCTATAACGTTATATATCCTAACCTGAGGGTACCTAACATCTCGGATGTAGTATTTCACAACATTCCTGGCTGGTCGGCCCCACTTCTCGGTGGGAACATTATATACGTTTATAACGAAGTATAACCTAACCTAACCCATCTAGACCCTCGCTTGTAATGTTTTACAGAATCCCGGCCGTGTCGTCCCGTACGTCTCGGCGCGGACATTATATACGTCTATAACGTTTTATATCCTAACCAAAGGCAACCTAACATCTCGAATGTAGTATTTCACAACATTCCTGGCGGGTCGGCCCCACTACTCGGTGGGAGCATTATTTACGTCTATATCGTAATATAACCAAACCTAACCCATCTAGACCCTCGCTGGTAATGTTTTACAAAATCCCGGTCGTGTCGGCCCGTACTTCTCCGTGGGGACATTATATACGTCTATATCGTTATATATCCTAACCTAAGGCAACTTAGCATCTCCGATGTAGTATTTTCCAACATTCCTGGCGGGTCGGCCCCTACTTCTCGGTGGGCACATTATATACGTTTATATCGTAATATAACCTAACCTAACCCATCCAGCCCCTCGCTTGTAATGTTTTGCAGAATCCCGGTCGTGTCGGCCCGTACGTCTCGGTGCGGACATTACATACGTCTATAACGTTATATATCCTAACCAAAGGCAACCTAACATCTCGGATGTAGTATTTTCCAACATTCCTGGCGGGGCGGCCGCTACTTCTCGGTGGGAACATTATATACGTCTATATCGTAATATAACCTAACCTAACCCAGCTAGACCCTCGCTGGTAATGTTTTACAAAATGCCGGTCGTGTCGGCCCGTACTTGTCGGTGGGGACATTATTTACGTCTATAACGTTATATATCTTAACCTAAGCGAACCTAACATCTCGGATGTAGTATTTCACAACATTCCTGGCAGGTCGGCCCCACCTCTCGGTGGGAACATTATATACGTTTATAACGTAATATAACCTAACCTAACCCATCTAGCCCCTCGCTGGTTATGTTTTACAAAATCCCAGTCGTGTCGGCCCGTACTTTTCCGTGGTGACATTATATACGTCTATAATTTTATATATCCTAACCTAAGGCAACTTAACATCTCGGATGTAGTATTTTCCAACATTCCTGGCGGGTCAGACCCTACTTCTCGGTCGGCACATTATATACGTCTATATCGTAATATAACCTAACCTAACCCATCTAGACCCTCGCTGGTAATGTTTTACAGAATCCCGGTCGTGTCGTCTCGTACGTCTCGGTGCGGACATTATATACGTCTATAACGTTATATATCCTAACCTAAGGGAACCTAACATCACGGATGTAGTATTTCACAACATTCCTGGCTGGTCGGCCCCACTTCTCGATGGGAAAATTATATACGTTTATAACGTAGTATAACCTAACCTAACCCATCTAGCCCCTCGCTTGTAATGTTTTGCAGAATCCCGGTCGTGTCGGCCCGTACGACTCGGTGCGGACATTATATACGTCTATAACGTAATATATCGTAACCTAAGGGAACCTAACATCTCGGATGTAGTATTTTCCAACATTCCTGGCGGGGCGGCCGCTACTTCTTGGTGGGAACATTATATACGTCTATATCGTAATATAACCTAACCTAACCCATCTAGACCCTCGCTTGTAATGTTTTACAGAATCCCGGTCGTGTCGTCTCGTACGTCTCGGTGCGGACATTATATACATCTATAACGTTATACATCCTAACCTAAGGCAACCTAACATCTCGGATGTAGTATTTTCCAACATTCCTGGCGGGTCGGCCCCTACTTCTCGGTGGGCACATTATTTACGTCTATATCGTAATATAACCAAACCTAACCCATCTAGACCCTCGGTGGTAATGTTTTACAAAATCCCGGTCGTGTCGGCCCGTACTTCTCCGTAGGGACATTATATACGTCTATAACGTTATATATCCTAACCTAAGGCAACTTAACATCTCCGATGTAGTATTTTCCAACATTCCTGGCGGGTCCGCCCCAACTTCTCGGTGGGCACATTATATACGTCTATACCGTAATATAACCTAACCTAACCCATCTAGACCCTCGCTGGTAATGTTTTACAAAATCCCGGTCGTGTCGGCTCGTACTTCTCGGTGGGGACATTATTTACGTCTATAACTTTATATATCCTAACCTAAGGGAACCTAACATCTCGGATGTAGTAGTTCACAACATTCCTGGCGGGGCGGCGCCAATTCTCGGTGGGAACATTATATACGTCTACAACGTAATATAACCTAACCTAACCCATCTAGCCCCTCGCTGGTAATGTTTTACAAAATCCCAGTCGTGTCGGCCCGTACTTTTCCGTGGGTACATTTTATACGTCTATAATTTTATATATCCTAACCTAAGGCAACTTAACATCTCGATTGTAGTATTTCACAACATTCCTGGCGGGTCGGCCCCACTTCTCGGTGGGAACATTATTTACGTCTATGACGTAATATAACCTAACCTAACCCATCTAGACCCTCGCTGGTAATGTTTTACAGAATCCCGGTCGTGTCGTCTCGTACGCCTCGGTGCGGACATTATATACGTCTATAACGTTATATATCCTAACCAAAGGCAACCTAACATCTCGAATGTAGTATTTCAAAACATTCCTGGCGGGTCGGCCCCACTTCTCGGTGGGAACATTATTTACGTCTATAACGTAATATAACCTAACCTAATCCATCTAGACCCTCCCGCTGGTAATGTTTTACAAAATCCCAGTCGTGTCGGCCCGTACTTCTCTGTGGGGACATTATATACGTCTATATCGTTATATATCCTAACCTAAGGCAACCTAACATCTCGGATGTAGTATTTTCCAACATTCCTGGCAGGTCGGCCCCTACTTCTCGGTGGGCACATTACATACGTCTATATCGTAATATAACCTAACCTAACCCATCTAGACCCTCGCAGGTAATGTTTTACAAAATCCCGGTCGTGTCGGCCCGTGCTTCTCCGTGGGGACATTATATACGTCTATATCGTTATATATCCTAACCTAAGGCAACCTAACATCTCGGATGTAGTATTTTCCAACATTCCTGGCGGGTCGGCCCCTACTTCTCGGTGGGCACATTATATACGTCTATATCGTAATATAACCTAACCTAACCCATCTAGACCGTCGCTGGTAATGTTTTACAAAATCCCGGTCGTGTCGGCCCGTACTTCTCCGTGCGGACATTATATACGTCTATATCGTTATATATCCTAACCTAAGGCAACTTAACATCTCCGATGTAGTATTTTCCAACATTCCTGGCGGGTCGGCCCCTACTTCTCGGTGGGCACATTATTTACGTCTATATCGTAATATAACCAAACCTAACCCATCTAGACCCTCGGTGGTAATGTTTTACAAAATCCCGGTCGTGTCGGCCCGTACTTCTCCGTAGGGACATTATATACGTCTATAACGTTATATATCCTAACCTAAGGGTACCTAACATCTCGCATGTAGTATTTCACAACATTCCTGGCTGGTCGGCCCCACTTCTCGGTGGGAACATTATTTACGTCTATAACGTAATATAACCTAACCTAATCCATCTAGACCCTCGCTTGTAATGTTTTACAAAATCCCGGTCGTGTCGGCCCGTACTTCTCCGTGGGGACATTATATACGTCTATATCGTTATATATCCTAACCTAAGGCAACCTAACATCTCGGATGTAGTATTTTCCAACATTCCTGGCGGGTCGGCCCCACTTCTCGGTGGGAACATTATTCACGTCTATAACGTAATATAACCTAACCTAACCCATCTAGACCCTCGCTGGTAATGTTTTACAAAATCCCGGTCGTGTCGGCCCGTACTTCTCCGTGCGGACATTATATACGTCTATATCGTTATATATCCTAACCTAAGGCAACTTAACATCTCCGATGTAGTATTTTCCAACATTCCTGGCGGGTCCGCCCCAACTTCTCGGTGGGCACATTATATACGTCTATACCGTAATATAACCTAACCTAACCCATCTAGACCCTCGCTGGTAATGTTTTACAAAATCCCGGTCGTGTCGGCTCGTACTTCTCGGTGGGGACATTATTTACGTCTATAACTTTATATATCCTAACCTAAGGGAACCTAACATCTCGGATGTAGTAGTTCACAACATTCCTGGCGGGGCGGCGCCAATTCTCGGTGGGAACATTATATACGTCTACAACGTAATATAACCTAACCTAACCCATCTAGCCCCTCGCTGGTAATGTTTTACAAAATCCCAGTCGTGTCGGCCCGTACTTTTCCGTGGGGACATTTTATACGTCTATAATTTTATATATCCTAACCTAAGGCAACTTAACATCTCGATTGTAGTATTTCACAACATTCCTGGCGGGTCGGCCCCACTTCTCGGTGGGAACATTATTTACGTCTATGACGTAATATAACCTAACCTAACCCATCTAGACCCTCGCTGGTAATGTTTTACAGAATCCCGGTCGTGTCGTCTCGTACGCCTCGGTGCGGACATTATATACGTCTATAACGTTATATATCCTAACCAAAGGCAACCTAACATCTCGAATGTAGTATTTCAAAACATTCCTGGCGGGTCGGCCCCACTTCTCGGTGGGAACATTATTTACGTCTATAACGTAATATAACCTAACCTAATCCATCTAGACCCTCCCGCTGGTAATGTTTTACAAAATCCCAGTCGTGTCGGCCCGTACTTCTCTGTGGGGACATTATATACGTCTATATCGTTATATATCCTAACCTAAGGCAACCTAACATCTCGGATGTAGTATTTTCCAACATTCCTGGCAGGTCGGCCCCTACTTCTCGGTGGGCACATTACATACGTCTATATCGTAATATAACCTAACCTAACCCATCTAGACCCTCGCAGGTAATGTTTTACAAAATCCCGGTCGTGTCGGCCCGTGCTTCTCCGTGGGGACATTATATACGTCTATATCGTTATATATCCTAACCTAAGGCAACCTAACATCTCGGATGTAGTATTTTCCAACATTCCTGGCGGGTCGGCCCCTACTTCTCGGTGGGCACATTATATACGTCTATATCGTAATATAACCTAACCTAACCCATCTAGACCGTCGCTGGTAATGTTTTACAAAATCCCGGTCGTGTCGGCCCGTACTTCTCCGTGCGGACATTATATACGTCTATATCGTTATATATCCTAACCTAAGGCAACTTAACATCTCCGATGTAGTATTTTCCAACATTCCTGGCGGGTCCGCCCCAACTTCTCGGTGGGCACATTATATACGTCTATATCGTAATATAACCTAACCTAACCCATCTAGACCCTCGCTGGTAATGTTTTACAAAATCCGAGTCGTGTCGGCCCGTACTTCTCTGTGGGGACATTATATACGTCTATATCGTTATATATCCTAACCTAAGGCAACCTAACATCTCGGATGTAGTATTTTCCAACATTCCTGGCGGGTCGGCCCCTACTTCTCGGTGGGCACATTATATACGTCTATATCGTAATATAACCTAACCTTACCCATCTAGACACTCGCAGGTAATGTTTTACAAAATCCCGGTCGTGTCGGCCCGTACTTCTCCGTGGGGACATTATATACGTCTATATCGTTATATATCCTAACCTAAGGCAACCTAACATCTCGGATGTAGTATTTTCCAACATTCCTAGCGGGTCGGCCCCTACTTCTCGGTGGGCACATTATATACGTCTATATCGTAATATAACCTAACCTAACCCATCTAGACCGTCGCTGGTAATGTTTTCCAAAATCCCGGTCATGTCCGGCCGTACTTTTCCGTGGGGACATTTTATACGTCTATAATTTTATATATCCTAACCTAAGGCAACTTAACATCTCGATTGTAGTATTTTCCAACATTCCTGGCGGGGCGGCCGCTACTTCTCGGTGGGAACATTATATAAGTCTATATCGTAATATAACCTAACCTAACCCAGCTAGACCCTCGCTGGTAATGTTTTACAAAATGCCGGTCGTGTCGGCCCGTACTTCTCGCTGGGGACATTATTTACGTCTATAACGTTATATATCTTAACCTAAGGGAACCTAACATCTCGGATGTAGTATTTCACAACATTCCTGGCGGGTCGGCCCCACTTCTCGGTGGGAACATTATTTACGTCTATAACGTAATATAGCCTAACCTAATCCATCTAGACCCTCGCTGGTAATGTTTTACAAAATCCCAGCCGTGTCGGCCCGTACTTCTCTGTGGGGACATTATATACTTCTATATCGTTATATATCCTAACCTAAGGCAACCTAACATCTCGGATGTAGTATTTTCCAACATTCCTGGCGGGTTGGCCCCTACTTCTCGGTGGGCACATTACATACGTCTATATCGTAATATAACCTAACCTAACCCATCTAGACCCTCGCAGGTAATGTTTTACAAAATCCCGGACGTGTCGGCCCGTACTTCTCCGTGGGGACATTATATACGTCTATATCGTTATATATCCTAACCTAAGGCAACCTAACATCTCGGATGTAGTATTTTCCAACATTCCTGGCGGGTCGGCCCCTACTTCTCGGTGGGCACATTATATACGTCTATATCGTAATATAACCTAACCTAACCCATCTAGACCCTCGCTGGTAATGTTTTACAAAATCCCGGTCGTGTCGGCCCGTACTTCTCGGTGGGGACATTATTTACGTCTATAACGTTATATATCCTAACCTAAGGGAACCTAACATCTCGGATGTAGTATTTCACAACATTCCTGGCAGGTCGGCCCCACTTCTCGGTGGGAACATTATATACGTTTATAACGTAGTATAACCTAACCTAACCCATCTAGCCCCTCGCTTGTAATGTTTTGCAGAATTCCGGTCGTGTCGGCCCGTACGTCTCGGTGCGGACATTATATACGTCTATAACGTTATATATCCTAACCTGAGGGTACCTAACATCTCGGATGTAGTATTTCACAACATTCCTGGCTGGTCGGCCCCACTTCTCGGTGGGAACATTATATACGTTTATAACGAAGTATAACCTAACCTAACCCATCTAGACCCTCGCTTGTAATGTTTTACAGAATCCCGGCCGTGTCGTCCCGTACGTCTCGGCGCGGACATTATATACGTCTATAACGTTTTATATCCTAACCAAAGGCAACCTAACATCTCGAATGTAGTATTTCACAACATTCCTGGCGGGTCGGCCCCACTACTCGGTGGGAGCATTATTTACGTCTATATCGTAATATAACCAAACCTAACCCATCTAGACCCTCGCTGGTAATGTTTTACAAAATCCCGGTCGTGTCGGCCCGTACTTCTCCGTGGGGACATTATATACGTCTATATCGTTATATATCCTAACCTAAGGCAACTTAACATCTCCGGTGTAGTATTTTCCAACATTCCTGGCGGGTCGGCCCCTACTTCTCGGTGGGCACATTATATACGTTTATATCGTAATATAACCTAACCTAACCCATCCAGCCCCTCGCTTGTAATGTTTTGCAGAATCCCGGTCGTGTCGGCCCGTACGTCTCGGTGCGGACATTATATACGTCTATAACGTTATATATCCTAACCAAAGGCAACCTAACATCTCGGATGTAGTATTTTCCAACATTCCTGGCAGGTCGGCCCCACCTCTCGGTGGGAACATTATATACGTTTATAACGTAATATAACCTAACCTAACCCATCTAGCCCCTCGCTGGTTATGTTTTACAAAATCCCAGTCGTGTCGGCCCGTACTTTTCCGTGGTGACATTATATACGTCTATAATTTTATATATCCTAACCTAAGGCAACTTAACATCTCGGATGTAGTATTTTCCAACATTCCTGGCGGGTCAGTCCCTACTTCTCGGTCGGCACATTATATACGTCTATATCGTAATATAACCTAACCTAACCCATCTAGACCCTCGCTGGTAATGTTTTACAGAATCCCGGTCGTGTCGTCTCGTACGTCTCGGTGCGGACATTATATACGTCTATAACGTTATATATCCTAACCTAAGGGAACCTAACATCACGGATGTAGTATTTCACAACATTCCTGGCTGGTCGGCCCCACTTCTCGGTGGGAAAATTATATACGTTTATAACGTAGTATAACCTAACCTAACCCATCTAGCCCCTCGCTTGTAATGTTTTGCAGAATCCCGGTCGTGTCGGCCCGTACGTCTCGGTGCGGACATTATATACGTCTATAACGTAATATATCGTAACCTAAGGGAACCTAACATCTCGGATGTAGTATTTTCCAACATTCCTGGCGGGGCGGCCGCTACTTCTTGGTGGGAACATTATATACGTCTATATCGTAATATAACCTAACCTAACCCATCTAGACCCTCGCTGGTAATGTTTTACAGAATCCCGGTCGTGTCGTCTCGTACGTCTCGGTGCGGACATTATATACGTCTATAACGTTATATATCCTAACCTAAGGGAACCTAACATCACGGATGTAGTATTTCACAACATTCCTGGCTTGTCGGCCCCACTTCTCGGTGGGAAAATTATATACGTTTATAACGTAGTATAACCTAACCTAACCCATCTAGCCCCTCGCTTGTAATGTTTTGCAGAATCCCGGTCGTGTCGGCCCGTACGTCTCCGTGCGGACATTATATACGTCTATAACGTTATATATCCTAACCTAAGGGTACCTAACATCTCGCATGTAGTATTTCACAACATTCCTGGCTGGTCGGCCCCACTTCTCGGTGGGAACATTATTTACGTCTATAACGTAATATAACCTAACCTAATCCATCTAGACCGTCGCTTGTAATGTTTTACAAAATCCCGGTCGTGTCGGCCCGTACTTCTCCGTGGGGACATTATATACGTCTATATCGTTATATATCCTAACCTAAGGCAACCTAACATCTCGGATGTAGTATTTTCCAACATTCCTGGCGGGTCGGCCCCACTTCTCGGTGGGAACATTATTCACGTCTATAACGTAATATAACCTAACCTAACCCATCTAGACCCTCGCTGGTAATGTTTTACAAAATCCCGGTCGTGTCGGCCCGTACTTCTCCGTGCGGACATTATATACGTCTATATCGTTATATATCCTAACCTAAGGCAACTTAACATCTCCGATGTAGTATTTTCCAACATTCCTGGCGGGTCCGCCCCAACTTCCCGGTGGGCACATTATATACGTCTATATCGTAATATAACCTAACCTAACCCATCTAGACCCTCGCTGGTAATGTTTTACAAAATCCCGGTCGTGTCGGCTCGTACTTCTCGGTGGGGACATTATTTACGTCTATAACTTTATATATCCTAACCTAAGGGAACCTAACATCTCGGATGTAGTAGTTCACAACATTCCTGGCGGGGCGGCCCCAGTTCTCGGTGGGAACATTATATACGTCTACAACGTAATATAACCTAACCTAACCCATCTAGCCCCTCGCTGGTAATGTTTTACAAAATCCCAGTCGTGTCGGCCCGTACTTTTCCGTGGGGACATTTTATACGTCTATAATTTTATATATCCTAACCTAAGGCAACTTAACATCTCGATTGTAGTATTTCACAACATTCCTGGCGGGTCGGCCCCACTTCTCGGTGGGAACATTATTTACGTCTATAACGTAATATAACCTAACCTAATCCATCTAGACCCTCACTGGTAATGTTTTACAAAATCCGAGTCGTGTCGGCCCGTACTTCTCTGTGGGGACATTATATACGTCTATATCGTTATATATCCTAACCTAAGGGAACCTAACATCTCGGATGTAGTAGTTCACAACATTCCTGGCGGGGCGGCGCCAATTCTCGGTGGGCACATTACATACGTCTATATCGTAATATAACCTAACCTAACCCATCTAGACACTCGCAGGTAATGTTTTACAAAATCCCGGTCGTGTCGGCCCGTACTTCTCCGTGGGGACATTATATACGTCTATATCGTTATATATCCTAACCTAAGGCAACCTAACATCTCGGATGTAGTATTTTCCAACATTCCTGGCGGGTCGGCCCCTACTTCTCGGTGGGCACATTACATACGTCTATATCGTAATATAACCTAACCTAACCCATCTAGACCGTCGCTGGTAATGTTTTACAAAATCCCGGTCGTGTCGGCCCGTACTTCTCGGTGGGGACATTATTTACGTCTATAACGTTATATATCCTAACCTAAGGGAACCTAACATCTCGGATGTAGTATTTCACAACATTCCTGGCGGGTCAGTCCCTACTTCTCGGTCGGCACATTATATACGTCTATATCGTAATATAACCTAACCTAACCCATCTAGACCCTCGCTGGTAATGTTTTACAGAATCCCGGTCGTGTCGTCTCGTACGTCTCGGTGCGGACATTATATACGTCTATAACGTTATATATCCTAACCTAAGGGAACCTAACATCACGGATGTAGTATTTCACAACATTCCTGGCTGGTCGGCCCCACTTCTCGGTGGGAAAATTATATACGTTTATAACGTAGTATAACCTAACCTAACCCATCTAGCCCCTCGCTTGTAATGTTTTGCAGAATCCCGGTCGTGTCGGCCCGTACGTCTCGGTGCGGACATTATATACGTCTATAACGTAATATATCGTAACCTAAGGGAACCTAACATCTCGGATGTAGTATTTTCCAACATTCCTGGCGGGGCGGCCGCTACTTCTTGGTGGGAACATTATATACGTCTATATCGTAATATAACCTAACCTAACCCATCTAGACCCTCGCTGGTAATGTTTTACAGAATCCCGGTCGTGTCGTCTCGTACGTCTCGGTGCGGACATTATATACGTCTATAACGTTATATATCCTAACCTAAGGGAACCTAACATCACGGATGTAGTATTTCACAACATTCCTGGCTTGTCGGCCCCACTTCTCGGTGGGAAAATTATATACGTTTATAACGTAGTATAACCTAACCTAACCCATCTAGCCCCTCGCTTGTAATGTTTTGCAGAATCCCGGTCGTGTCGGCCCGTACGTCTCCGTGCGGACATTATATACGTCTATAACGTTATATATCCTAACCTAAGGGTACCTAACATCTCGCATGTAGTATTTCACAACATTCCTGGCTGGTCGGCCCCACTTCTCGGTGGGAACATTATTTACGTCTATAACGTAATATAACCTAACCTAACCCATCTAGACCCTCGCTGGTAATGTTTTACAAAATCCCGGTCGTGTCGGCCCGTACTTCCCCGTGCGGACATTATATACGTCTATATCGTTATATATCCTAACCTAAGGCAACTTAACATCTCCGATGTAGTATTTTCCAACATTCCTGGCGGGTCCGCCCCAACTTCTCGGTGGGCACATTATATACGTCTATATCGTAATATAACCTAACCTAACCCATCTAGACCCTCGCTGGTAATGTTTTACAAAATCCCGGTCGTGTCGGCTCGTACTTCTCGGTGGGGACATTATTTACGTCTATAACTTTATATATCCTAACCTAAGGGAACCTAACATCTCGGATGTAGTAGTTCACAACATTCCTGGCGGGGCGGCGCCAATTCTCGGTGGGAACATTATATACGTCTACAACGTAATATAACCTAACCTAACCCATCTAGCCCCTCGCTGGTAATGTTTTACAAAATCCCAGTCGTGTCGGCCCGTACTTTTCCGTGGGGACATTTTATACGTCTATAATTTTATATATCCTAACCTAAGGCAACTTAACATCTCGATTGTAGTATTTCACAACATTCCTGGCGGGTCGGCCCCACTTCTCGGTGGGAACATTATTTACGTCTATAACGTAATATAACCTAACCTAATCCATCTAGACCCTCACTGGTAATGTTTTACAAAATCCGAGTCGTGTCGGCCCGTACTTCTCTGTGGGGACATTATATACGTCTATATCGTTATATATCCTAACCTAAGGCAACCTAACATCTCGGATGTAGTATTTTCCAACATTCCTGGCGGGTCGGCCCCTACTTCTCGGTGGGCACATTACATACGTCTATATCGTAATATAACCTAACCTAACCCATCTAGACCGTCGCTGGTAATGTTTTACAAAATCCCGGTCGTGTCGGCCCGTACTTCTCGGTGGGGACATTATTTACGTCTATAACGTTATATATCCTAACCTAAGGGAACCTAACATCTCGGATGTAGTATTTCACAACATTCCTGGCGGGTCAGTCCCTACTTCTCGGTCGGCACATTATATACGTCTATATCGTAATATAACCTAACCTAACCCATCTAGACCCTCGCTGGTAATGTTTTACAGAATCCCGGTCGTGTCGTCTCGTACGTCTCGGTGCGGACATTATATACGTCTATAACGTTATATATCCTAACCTAAGGGAACCTAACATCACGGATGTAGTATTTCACAACATTCCTGGCTGGTCGGCCCCACTTCTCGGTGGGAAAATTATATACGTTTATAACGTAGTATAACCTAACCTAACCCATCTAGCCCCTCGCTTGTAATGTTTTGCAGAATCCCGGTCGTGTCGGCCCGTACGTCTCGGTGCGGACATTATATACGTCTATAACGTAATATATCGTAACCTAAGGGAACCTAACATCTCGGATGTAGTATTTTCCAACATTCCTGGCGGGGCGGCCGCTACTTCTTGGTGGGAACATTATATACGTCTATATCGTAATATAACCTAACCTAACCCATCTAGACCCTCGCTGGTAATGTTTTACAGAATCCCGGTCGTGTCGTCTCGTACGTCTCGGTGCGGACATTATATACGTCTATAACGTTATATATCCTAACCTAAGGGAACCTAACATCACGGATGTAGTATTTCACAACATTCCTGGCTTGTCGGCCCCACTTCTCGGTGGGAAAATTATATACGTTTATAACGTAGTATAACCTAACCTAACCCATCTAGCCCCTCGCTTGTAATGTTTTGCAGAATCCCGGTCGTGTCGGCCCGTACGTCTCCGTGCGGACATTATATACGTCTATAACGTTATATATCCTAACCTAAGGGTACCTAACATCTCGCATGTAGTATTTCACAACATTCCTGGCTGGTCGGCCCCACTTCTCGGTGGGAACATTATTTACGTCTATAACGTAATATAACCTAACCTAACCCATCTAGACCCTCGCTGGTAATGTTTTACAAAATCCCGGTCGTGTCGGCCCGTACTTCCCCGTGCGGACATTATATACGTCTATATCGTTATATATCCTAACCTAAGGCAACTTAACATCTCCGATGTAGTATTTTCCAACATTCCTGGCGGGTCCGCCCCAACTTCTCGGTGGGCACATTATATACGTCTATATCGTAATATAACCTAACCTAACCCATCTAGACCCTCGCTGGTAATGTTTTACAAAATCCCGGTCGTGTCGGCTCGTACTTCTCGGTGGGGACATTATTTACGTCTATAACTTTATATATCCTAACCTAAGGGAACCTAACATCTCGGATGTAGTAGTTCACAACATTCCTGGCGGGGCGGCGCCAATTCTCGGTGGGAACATTATATACGTCTACAACGTAATATAACCTAACCTAACCCATCTAGCCCCTCGCTGGTAATGTTTTACAAAATCCCAGTCGTGTCGGCCCGTACTTTTCCGTGGGGACATTTTATACGTCTATAATTTTATATATCCTAACCTAAGGCAACTTAACATCTCGATTGTAGTATTTCACAACATTCCTGGCGGGTCGGCCCCACTTCTCGGTGGGAACATTATTTACGTCTATAACGTAATATAACCTAACCTAATCCATCTAGACCCTCACTGGTAATGTTTTACAAAATCCGAGTCGTGTCGGCCCGTACTTCTCTGTGGGGACATTATATACGTCTATATCGTTATATATCCTAACCTAAGGCAACCTAACATCTCGGATGTAGTATTTTCCAACATTCCTGGCGGGTCGGCCCCTACTTCTCGGTGGGCACATTACATACGTCTATATCGTAATATAACCTAACCTAACCCATCTAGACACTCGCAGGTAATGTTTTACAAAATCCCGGTCGTGTCGGCCCGTACTTCTCCGTGGGGACATTATATACGTCTATATCGTTATATATCCTAACCTAAGGGAACCTAACATCACGGATGTAGTATTTCACAACATTCCTGGCTGGTCGGCCCCACTTCTCGGTGGGAAAATTATATACGTTTATAACGTAGTATAACCTAACCTAACCCATCTAGCCCCTCGCTTGTAATATTTTGCAGAATCCCGGTCGTGTCGGCCCGTACGTCTCGGTGCGGACATTATATACGTCTATAACGTAATATATCGTAACCAAAGGCAACCTAACATCTCGGATGTAGTATTTTCCAACATACCTGGCGGGGCGGCCGCTACTTCTCGGTGGGAACATTATATACGTCTATATCGTAATATAACCTAACCTAACCCAGCTAGACCCTCGCTGGTAATGTTTTACAAAATGCCGGTCGTGTCGGCCCGTACTTCTCGGTGGGGACATTATTTACGTCTATAACGTTATATATCTTAACCTAAGGGAACCTAACATCTCGGATGTAGTATTTCACAACATTCCTGGCAGGTCGGCCCCACCTCTCGGTGGGAACATTATATACGTTTATAACGTAATATAACCTAACCTAACCCATCTAGCCCCTCGCTGGTTATGTTTTACAAAATCCCAGTCCTGTCGGCCCGTGCATTTCCGTGGTGACATTATATACGTCTATAATTTTATATATCCTAACCTAAGGCAACTTAACACCTCGGATGTAGTATTTTCCAACATTCCTGGCGGGTCAGTCCCTACTTCTCGGTCGGCACATTATATACGTCTATATCGTAATATAACCTAACCTAACCCATCTAGACCCTCGCTGGTAATGTTTTACAGAATTCCGGTCGTGTCGGCCCGTACGTCTCCGTGCGGACATTATATACGTCTATAACGTTATATATCCTAACCTAAGGGTACCTAACATCTCGCATGTAGTATTTCACAACATTCCTGGCTGGTCGGCCCCACTTCTCGGTGGGAACATTATTTACGTCTATAACGTAATATAACCTAACCTAATCCATCTAGACCCTCGCTTGTAATGTTTTACAAAATCCCGGTCGTGTCGGCCTGTACTTCTCCGTGGGGACATTATATACGTCTATATCGTTATACATCCTAACCTAAGGCAACCTAACATCTCGGATGTAGTATTTTCCAACATTCCTGGCGGGTCGGCCCCACTTCTCGGTGGGAACATTATTCACGTCTATAACGTAATATAACCTAACCTAACCCATCTAGACCCTCGCTGGTAATGTTTTACAAAATCCCGGTCGTGTCGGCCCGTACTTCTCCGTGGGGACATTATATACGTATATAACGTTATATATCCTAACCTAAGGGAACCTAACATCTCGGATGTAGTATTTTCCAACATTCCTGGCGGGTCGGCCCCACTTCTCGGTGGGAACATTATTCACGTCTATAACGTAATATAACCTAACCTAACCCATCTAGAACCTCGCTGGTAATGTTTTACAGAATCCCGGTCGTGTCGTCTCGTACGTCTCGGTGCGGACATTATATACGTCTATAACGTTATATATCCTAACCTAAGGGAACCTAACATCTCGGATGTAGTATTTCACAACATTCCTGGCGGGTCGGCCCCACACTTCGGTGGGAACATTATTTACGTCTATAACGTAATATAACCTAACCTAATCCATCTAGACCCTCGCTGGTAATGTTTTACAAAATCCCGGTCGTGTCGGCCCGTACTTCTCCGTGGGGACATTATATACGTCTATAACGTTATATATCCTAACCTAAGGGAACCTAACATCTCGGATGTAGTATTTTCCAACATTCCTGGCGGAGCGGCCGCTACTTCTTGGTGGGAACATTATATACGTCTATATCGTAATATAACCTAACCTAACCCATCTAGACCCTCGCTGGTAATGTTCTACAAAATCCCGGTCGTGTCGTCTCGTACGTCTCGGTGCGGACATTATATACGTCTATAACGTTATATATCCTAACCTAAGGGAACCTAACATCACGGATGTAGTATTTCACAATATTCCTGGCTTGTCGGCCCCACTTCTCGGTGGGAAAATTATATACGTTTATAACGTAGTATAACCTAACCTAACCCATCTAGCCCCTCGCTTGTAATGTTTTGCAGAATCCCGGTCGTGTCGGCCCGTACGTCTCCGTGCGGACATTATATACGTCTATAACGTTATATATCCTAACCTAAGGGTACCTAACATCTCGCATGTAGTATTTCACAACATTCCTGGCTGGTCGGCCCCACTTCTCGGTGGGAACATTATTTACGTCTATAACGTAATATAACCTAACCTAATCCATCTAGACCCTCGCCTGTAATGTTTTACAAAATCCCGGTCGTGTCGGCCCGTACTTCTCCGTGGGGACATTATATACGTCTATATCGTTATATATCCTAACCTAAGGCAACCTAACATCTCGGATGTAGTATTTTCCAACATTCCTGGCGGGTCGGCCCCTACTTCTCGGTGGGCACATTATTTACGTCTATAGCGTAATATAACCTAACCTAATCCATCTAGACCCTCGCTTGTAATGTTTTACAAAATCCCGGTCGTGTCGGCCCGTACTTCTCCGTGGGGACATTATATACGTCTATATCGTTATATATCCTAACCTAAGGCAACCTAACATCTCGGATGTAGTATTTTCCAACATTCCTGGCGGGTCGGCCCCACTTCTCGGTGGGAAAATTATATACGTTTATAACGTAGTATAACCTAACCTAACCCATCTAGACCCTCGCTGGTAATGTTTTGCAGAATCCCGGTCGTGTCGGCCCGTACATCTCCGTGCGGACATTATATACGTCTATAACGTTATATATCCTAACCTAAGGGTACCTAACATCTCGCATGTAGTATTTCACAACATTCCTGGCTGGTCGGCCCAAGGCAACCTAACATCTCGGATGTAGTATTTTCCAACATTCCTGGCGGGTCGGCCCCACTTCTCGGTGGGAACATTATTCACGTCTATAACGTAATATAACCTAACCTAACCCATCTAGACCCTCGCTGGTAATGTTTTACAAAATCCCGGTCGTGTCGGCCCGTACTTCTCCGTGGGGACATTATATACGTCTATAACGTTATATATCCTAACCTAAGGGAACCTAACATCTCGGATGTAGTATTTTCCAACATTCCTGGCGGGTCGGCCCCACTTCTCGGTGGGAACATTATTCACGTCTATAACGTAATATAACCTAACCTAACCCATCTAGACCCTCGCTGGTAATGTTTTACAGAATCCCGGTCGTGTCGTCCCGTACGTCTCGGTGCGGACATTATATACGTCTATAACGTTATATATCCTAACCAAAGGCAACCTAATATCTCGAATGTAGTATTTCACAACATTCCTGGCGGGTCGGCCGCACTTCTCGGTGGGAACATTATTTACGTCTATAACGTAATATAACCTAACCTAATCCATCTAGAACCTCGCTGGTAATGTTTTACAAAATCCCGGTCGTGTCGGCCCGTACTTCTCCGTGGGGACATTATATACGTCTACAACGTTATATATCCTAACCTAAGGGAACCTAACATCTCGGATGTAGTATTTTCCAACATTCCTGGCGGGTCGGCCCCACTTCTCGGTGGGAACATTATTCACGTCTATAACGTAATATAACCTAACCTAACCCATCTAGACCCTCGCTGGTAATGTTTTACAAAATCCCGGTCGTGTCGGCCCGTACTTCTCCGTGGGGACATTATATACGTCTATATCGTTATATATCCTAACCTAAGGGAACCTAACATCTCGGATGTAGTATTTTCCAACATTCCTGGCGGGTCGGCCCCACTTCTCGGTGGGAACATTATATACGTTTATAACGAAGTATAACTTAACCTAACCCATCTAGAGCCTCGCTTGTAATGTTTTACAGAATCCCGGTCGTGTCGTCTCGTACGTCTCGGTGCGGACATTATATACGTCTATAACGTTATATATCCTAACCTAAGGGAACCTAACATCACGGATGTAGTATTTCACAACATTCCTGGCTTGTCGGCCCCACTTCTCGGTGGGAAAATTATATACGTTTATAACGTAGTATAACCTAACCTAACACATCTAGCCCCTCGATTGTAATGTTTTGCAGAATCCCGGTCGTGTCGGCCCGTACGTCTCCGTGCGGACATTATATACGTCTATAACGTTATATATCCTAACCTAAGGGTACCTAACATCTCGCATGTAGTATTTCACAACATTCCTGGCTGGTCGGCCCCACTTCTCGGTGGGAACATTATTTACGTCTATAACGTAATATAACCTAACCTAATCCATCTAGACCCTCGCTTGTAATTATTTACAAAATCCCGGACGTGTCGGCCCGTACTTCTCCGTGGGGACATTATATACGTCTATATCGTTATATATCCTAACCTAAGGCAACCTAACATCTCGGATGTAGTATTTTCCAACATTCTTGGCGGGTCGGCCCCTACTTCTCGGTGGGCACATTATTTACGTCTATATCGTAATATAACCAAACCTAACCCATCTAGACCCTCGCTGGTAATGTTTTACAAAATCCCGGTCGTGTCGGCCCGTACTTCTCCGTGGGGACATTATATACGTCTATATCGTTATATATCCTAACCTAAGGCAACTTAACATCTCCGATGTAGTATTTTCCAACATTCCTGGCGGGTCGGCCCCTACTTCTCGGTGGGCACATTATATACGTCTATATCGTAATATAACCTAACCTAACCCATCTAGACCCTCGCTGGTAATGTTTTGCAGAATCCCGGTCGTGTCGTCCCGTACGTCTCGGTGCGGACATTATATACGTCTATAACGTTATATATCCTAACCAAAGGCAACCTAATATCTCGAATGTAGTATTTCACAACATTCCTGGCGGGTCGGCCGCACTTCTCGGTGGGAACATTATTTACGTCTATAACGTAATATAACCTAACCTAATCCATCTAGAACCTCGCTGGTAATGTTTTACAAAATCCCGGTCGTGTCGGCCCGTACGTCTCGGTGCGGACATTATATACGTCTATAACGTTATATATCCTAACCAAAGGCAACCTAATATCTCGAATGTAGTATTTCACAACATTCCTGGCGGGTCGGCCGCACTTCTCGGTGGGAACATTATTTACGTCTATAACGTAATATAACCTAACCTAATCCATCTAGAACCTCGCTGGTAATGTTTTACAAAATCCCGGTCGTGTCGGCCCGTACTTCTCCGTGGGGACATTATATACGTCTACAACGTTATATATCCTAACCTAAGGGAACCTAACATCTCGGATGTAGTATTTTCCAACATTCCTGGCGGGTCGGCCCCACTTCTCGGTGGGAACATTATTCACGTCTATAACGTAATATAACCTAACCTAACCCATCTAGACCCTCGCTGGTAATGTTTTACAAAATCCCGGTCGTGTCGGCCCGTACTTCTCCGTGGGGACATTATATACGTCTATATCGTTATATATCCTAACCTAAGGGAACCTAACATCTCGGATGTAGTATTTTCCAACATTCCTGGCGGGTCGGCCCCACTTCTCGGTGGGAACATTATATACGTTTATAACGAAGTATAACTTAACCTAACCCATCTAGAGCCTCGCTTGTAATGTTTTACAGAATCCCGGTCGTGTCGTCTCGTACGTCTCGGTGCGGACATTATATACGTCTATAACGTTATATATCCTAACCTAAGGGAACCTAACATCACGGATGTAGTATTTCACAACATTCCTGGCTTGTCGGCCCCACTTCTCGGTGGGAAAATTATATACGTTTATAACGTAGTATAACCTAACCTAACACATCTAGCCCCTCGATTGTAATGTTTTGCAGAATCCCGGTCGTGTCGGCCCGTACGTCTCCGTGCGGACATTATATACGTCTATAACGTTATATATCCTAACCTAAGGGTACCTAACATCTCGCATGTAGTATTTCACAACATTCCTGGCTGGTCGGCCCCACTTCTCGGTGGGAACATTATTTACGTCTATAACGTAATATAACCTAACCTAATCCATCTAGACCCTCGCTTGTAATTATTTACAAATTCCCGGTCGTGTCGGCCCGTACTTCTCCGTGGGGACATTATATACGTCTATGTCGTTATATATCCTAACCTAAGGCAACCTAACATCTCGGATGTAGTATTTTCCAACATTCTTGGCGGGTCGGCCCCTACTTCTCGGTGGGCACATTATTTACGTCTATATCGTAATATAACCAAACCTAACCCATCTAGACCCTCGCTGGTAATGTTTTACAAAATCCCGGTCGTGTCGGCCCGTACTTCTCCGTGGGGACATTATATACGTCTATATCGTTATATATCCTAACCTAAGGCAACTTAACATCTCCGATGTAGTATTTTCCAACATTCCTGGCGGGTCGGCCCCTACTTCTCGGTGGGCACATTATATACGTCTATATCGTAATATAACCTAACCTAACCCATCTAGACCCTCGCTTGTAATGTTTTGCAGAATCCCGGTCGTGTCGTCCCGTACGTCTCAGTGCGGACATTATATACGTCTATAACGTTATATATCCTAACCAAAGGCAACCTAATATCTCGAATGTAGTATTTCACAACATTCCTGGCGGGTCGGCCGCACTTCTCGGTGGGAACATTATTTACGTCTATAACGTAATATAACCTAACCTAATCCATCTAGAACCTCGCTGGTAATGTTTTACAAAATCCCGGTCGTGTCGGCCCGTACGTCTCGGTGCGGACATTATATACGTCTATAACGTTATATATCCTAACCTAAGGGAACCTAACATCACGGATGTAGTATTTCACAACATTCCTGGCTGGTCGGCCCCACTTCTCGGTGGGAAAATTATATACGTTTATAACGTAGTATAACCTAACCTAACCCATCTAGACCCTCGCTTGTAATGTTTTACAGAATCCCGGTCGTGTCGTCCCGTACGTCTCGGCGCGGTCATTATATACGTCTATAACGTTTTATATCCTAACCAAAGGCAACCTAACATCTCGAATGTAGTATTTCACAACATTCCTGGCGGGTCGGTCCCACTTCTCGGTGGGAACATTATTTACGTCTATAACGTAATGTAACCTAACCTAACCCATCTAGACCCTCGCTGGTAATGTTTTACAAAATCCCGGTCGTGTCGGCCCGTACTTCTCCGTGGGGACATTATATACGTCTATATCGTTTTATATCCTAACCAAAGGCAACCTAACATCTCGAATGTAGTATTTCACAACATTCCTGGCGGGTCGGTCCCACTTCTCGGTGGGAACATTATTTACGTCTATAACGTAATATAACCTAACCTAACCCATCTAGACCCTCGCTGGTAATGTTTTACAGAATCCCGGTCGTGTCGTCTCGTACTTCTCCGTGGGGACATTATATACGTCTATAACGTTATATATCCTAACCTAAGGGAACCTAACATCACGGATGTAGTATTTCACAACATTCCTGGCTGGTCGGCCCCACTTCTCGGTGGGAAAATTATATACGTTTATAACGTAGTATAACCTAACCTAACCCATCTAGCCCCTCGCTTGTAATGTTTTGCAGAATCCCGGCCGTGTCGGCCCGTACGTCTCGGTGCGGACATTATATACGTCTATAACGTAATATATCGTAACCTAAGCGAACCTAACATCTCGGATGTAGTATTTCACAACATTCCTGGCTGGTCGGCCCCACTTCTCGGTGGGAACATTATATACGTTTATAACGAAGTATAACTTAACCTAACCCATCTAGACCCTCGCTTGTAATGTTTTACAGAATCCCGGTCGTGTCGTCCCGTACGTCTCGGTGCGGACATTATATACGTCTATAACGTTATATATCCTAACCAAAGGCAACCTAACATCTCGGATGTAGTATTTTCCAACATACCTGGCGGGGCGGCCGCTACTTCTCGGTGGGAACATTATATACGTCTATATCGTAATATAACCTAACCTAACCCAGCTAGACCCTCGCTGGTAATGTTTTACAAAATCCCGGTCGTGTCGTCTCGTACGTCTCGGTGCGGACATTATATACGTCTATAACTTTATATATCCTAACCTAAGGGAACCTAACATCACGGATGTAGTATTTCACAATATTCCTGGCTTGTCGGCCCCACTTCTCGGTGGGAAAATTATATACGTTTATAACGTAGTATAACCTAACCTAAGCCATCTAGCCCCTCGCTTGTAATGTTTTGCAGAATCCCGGTCGTGTCGGCCCGTACATCTCCGTGCGGACATTATATACGTCTATAACGTTATATATCCTAACCTAAGGGTACCTAACATCTCGCATGTAGTATTTCACAACATTCCTGGCTGGTCGGCCCCACTTCTCGGTGGGAACATTATTTACGTCTATAACGTAATATAACCTAACCTAATCCATCTAGACCCTCGCTTGTAATGTTTTACAAAATCCCGGTCGTGTCGGCCCGTACTTCTCCGTGGGGACATTATATACGTCTATATCGTTATATATCCTAACCTAAGGCAACCTAACATCTCGGATGTAGTATTTTCCAACATTCCTGGCGGGTCGGCCCCTACTTCTCGGTGGGCACATTATTTACGTCTATATCGTAATATAACCAAACCTAACCCATCTAGACCCTCGGTGGTAATGTTTTACAAAATCCCGGTCGTGTCGGCCCGTACTTCTCCGTAGGGACATTATATACGTCTATATCGTTATATATCCTAACCTAAGGCAACTTAACATCTCCGATGTAGTATTTTCCAACATTCCTGGCGGGTCGGCCCCTACTTCTCGGTGGGAAAATTATATACGTTTATAACGTAGTATAACCTAACCTAACCCATCTAGACCCTCGCTTGTAATGTTTTACAGAATCCCGGTCGTGTCGTCCCATACGTCTCGGCGCGGACATTATATACGTCTATAACGTTTTATATCCTAACCAAAGGCAACCTAACATCTCGAATGTAGTATTTCACAACATTCCTGGCGGGTCGGTCCCACTTCTCGGTGGGAACATTATTTACGTCTATAGCGTAATATAACCTAACCTAATCCATCTAGACCCTCGCTGGTAATGTTTTACAAAATCCCAGTCGTGTCGGCCCGTACTTTTCCGTGGGGACATTTTATACGTCTATAATTTTATATATCCTAACCTAAGGCAACTTAACATCTCGATTGTAGTATTTCACAACATTCCTGGCGGGTCGGCCCCACTTCTCGGTGGGAACATTATTTACGTCTATAACGTAATATAACCTAACCTAATCCATCTAGACCCTCACTGGTAATGTTTTACAAAATCCGAGTCGTGTCGGCCCGTACTTCTCTGTGGGGACATTATATACGTCTATATCGTTATATATCCTAACCTAAGGCAACCTAACATCTCGGATGTAGTATTTTCCAACATTCCTGGCGGGTCGGCCCCTACTTCTCGGTGGGCACATTACATACGTCTATATCGTAATATAACCTAACCTAACCCATCTAGACACTCGCAGGTAATGTTTTACAAAATCCCGGTCGTGTCGGCCCGTACTTCTCCGTGGGGACATTATATACGTTTATAACGTAGTATAACCTAACCTAACCCATCTAGCCCCTCGCTTGTAATGTTTTGCAGAATCCCGGCCGTGTCGGCCCGTACGTCTCGGTGCGGACATTATATACGTCTATAACGTAATATATCGTAACCTAAGCGAACCTAACATCTCGGATGTAGTATTTCACAACATTCCTGGCTGGTCGGCCCCACTTCTCGGTGGGAACATTATATACGTTTATAACGAAGTATAACTTAACCTAACCCATCTAGACCCTCGCTTGTAATGTTTTACAGAATCCCGGTCGTGTCGTCCCGTACGTCTCGGTGCGGACATTATATACGTCTATAACGTTATATATCCTAACCAAAGGCAACCTAACATCTCGGATGTAGTATTTTCCAACATACCTGGCGGGGCGGCCGCTACTTCTCGGTGGGAACATTATATACGTCTATATCGTAATATAACCTAACCTAACCCAGCTAGACCCTCGCTGGTAATGTTTTACAAAATCCCGGTCGTGTCGTCTCGTACGTCTCGGTGCGGACATTATATACGTCTATAACTTTATATATCCTAACCTAAGGGAACCTAACATCACGGATGTAGTATTTCACAATATTCCTGGCTTGTCGGCCCCACTTCTCGGTGGGAAAATTATATACGTTTATAACGTAGTATAACCTAACCTAAGCCATCTAGCCCCTCGCTTGTAATGTTTTGCAGAATCCCGGTCGTGTCGGCCCGTACATCTCCGTGCGGACATTATATACGTCTATAACGTTATATATCCTAACCTAAGGGTACCTAACATCTCGCATGTAGTATTTCACAACATTCCTGGCTGGTCGGCCCCACTTCTCGGTGGGAACATTATTTACGTCTATAGCGTAATATAACCTAACCTAATCCATCTAGACCCTCGCTGGTAATGTTTTACAAAATCCCAGTCGTGTCGGCCCGTACTTTTCCGTGGGGACATTTTATACGTCTATAATTTTATATATCCTAACCTAAGGCAACTTAACATCTCGATTGTAGTATTTCACAACATTCCTGGCGGGTCGGCCCCACTTCTCGGTGGGAACATTATTTACGTCTATAACGTAATATAACCTAACCTAATCCATCTAGACCCTCACTGGTAATGTTTTACAAAATCCGAGTCGTGTCGGCCCGTACTTCTCTGTGGGGACATTATATACGTCTATATCGTTATATATCCTAACCTAAGGCAACCTAACATCTCGGATGTAGTATTTTCCAACATTCCTGGCGGGTCGGCCCCTACTTCTCGGTGGGCACATTACATACGTCTATATCGTAATATAACCTAACCTAACCCATCTAGACACTCGCAGGTAATGTTTTACAAAATCCCGGTCGTGTCGGCCCGTACTTCTCCGTGGGGACATTATATACGTCTATATCGTTATATATCCTAACCTAAGGCAACCTAACATCTCGGATGTAGTATTTTCCAACATTCCTGGCGGGTCGGCCCCTACTTCTCGGTGGGCACATTATATACGTCTATATCGTAATATAACCTAACCTAACCCATCTAGACCGTCGCTGGTAATGTTTTACAAAATCCCGGTCGTGTCGGCTCGTACTTCTCGGTGGGGACATTATTTACGTCTATAACGTTATATATCCTAACCTAAGGGAACCTAACATCTCGGATGTAGTATTTCACAACATTCCTGGCAGGTCGGCCCCACTTCTCGGTGGGAACATTATATACGTTTATAACGTAGTATAACCTAACCTAACCCATCTAGCCCCTCGCTTGTAATGTTTTGCAGAATCCCGGTCGTGTCGGCCCGTACGTCTCGGTGCGGACATTATATACGTCTATAACGTTATATATCCTAACCTGAGGGTACCTAACATCTCGGATGTAGTATTTCACAACATTCCTGGCTGGTCGGCCCCACTTCTCGGTGGGAACATTATATACGTTTATAACGAAGTATAACCTAACCTAACCCATCTAGACCCTCGCTTGTAATGTTTTACAGAATCCCGGCCGTGTCGTCCCGTACGTCTCGGCGCGGACATTATATACGTCTATAACGTTTTATATCCTAACCAAAGGCAACCTAACATCTCGAATGTAGTATTTCACAACATTCCTGGCGGGGCGGCCGCTACTTCTTGGTGGGAACATTATATACGTCTATATCGTAATATAACCTAACCTAACCCATCTAGACCCTCGCTGGTAATGTTTTACAGAATCCCGGTCGTGTCGTCTCGTACGTCTCGGTGCGGACATTATATACGTCTATAACGTTATATATCCTAACCTAAGGGAACCTAACATCACGGATGTAGTATTTCACAACATTCCTGGCTTGTCGGCCCCACATCTCGGTGGGAAAATTATATACGTTTATAACGTAGTATAACCTAACCTAACCCATCTAGCCCCTCGCTTGTAATGTTTTGCAGAATCCCGGTCGTGTCGGCCCGTACGTCTCCGTGCGGACATTATATACGTCTATAACGTTATATATCCTAACCTAAGGGTACCTAACATCTCGCATGTAGTATTTCACAACATACCTGGCGGGGCGGCCGCTACTTCTCGGTGGGAACATTATATACGTCTATATCGTAATATAACCTAACCTAACCCAGCTAGACCCTCGCTGGTAATGTTTTACAAAATGCCGGTCGTGTCGGCCCGTACATCTCGGTGGGGACATTACTTACGTCTATAACGTTATATATCTTAACCTAAGGGAACCTAACATCTCGGATGTAGTATTTCACAACATTCCTGGCAGGTCGGCCCCACCTCTCGGTGGGAACATTATATACGTTTATAACGTAATATAACCTAACCTAACCCATCTAGCCCCTCGCTGGTTATGTTTTACAAAATCCCAGTCCTGTCGGCCCGTGCATTTCCGTGGTGACATTATATACGTCTATAATTTTATATATCCTAACCTAAGGCAACTTAACACCTCGGATGTAGTATTTTCCAACATTCCTGGCGGGTCAGTCCCTACTTCTCGGTCGGCACATTATATACGTCTATATCGTAATATAACCTAACCTAACCCATCTAGACCCTCGCTGGTAATGTTTTACAGAATTCCGGTCGTGTCGGCCCGTACGTCTCCGTGCGGACATTATATACGTCTATAACGTTATATATCCTAACCTAAGGGTACCTAACATCTCGCATGTAGTATTTCACAACATTCCTGGCTGGTCGGCCCCACTTCTCGGTGGGAACATTATTTACGTCTATAACGTAATATAACCTAACCTAATCCATCTAGACCCTCGCTTGTAATGTTTTACAAAATCCCGGTCGTGTCGGCCTGTACTTCTCCGTGGGGACATTATATACGTCTATATCGTTATACATCCTAACCTAAGGCAACCTAACATCTCGGATGTAGTATTTTCCAACATTCCTGGCGAGTCGGCCCCACTTCTCGGTGGGAACATTATTCACGTCTATAACGTAATATAACCTAACCTAACCCATCTAGACCCTCGCTGGTAATGTTTTACAAAATCCCGGTCGTGTCGGCACGTACTTCTCCGTGGGGACATTATATACGTCTATAACGTTATATATCCTAACCTAAGGGAACCTAACATCTCGGATGTAGTATTTTCCAACATTCCTGGCGGGTCGGCCCCACTTCTCGGTGGGAACATTATTCACGTCTATAACGTAATATAACCTAACCTAACCCATCTAGACCCTCGCTGGTAATGTTTTGCAGAATCCCGGTCGTGTCGTCTCGTACTTCTCCGTGGGGACATTATATACGTCTATAACGTTATATATCCTAACCAAAGGGAACCTAACATCACGGATGTAGTATTTCACAACATTCCTGGCTGGTCGGCCCCACTTCTCGGTGGGAAAATTATATACGTTTATAACGTAGTATAACCTAACCTAACCCATCTAGCCCCTCGCTTGTAATGTTTTGCAGAATCCCGGCCGTGTCGGCCCGTACGTCTCGGTGCGGACATTATATACGTCTATAACGTAATATATCGTAACCTAAGCGAACCTAATATCTCGGATGTAGTATTTCACAACATTCCTGGCTGGTCGGCCCCACTTCTCGGTGGGAACATTATTCACGTCTATAACGTAATATAACCTAACCTAACCCATCTAGACCCTCGCTGGTAATGTTTTACAAAATCCCGGTCGTGTCGGCCCGTACTTCTCCGTGGGGACATTATATACGTCTATAACGTTATATATCCTAACCTAAGGGAACCTAACATCTCGGATGTAGTATTTTCCAACATTCCTGGCGGGTCGGCCCCACTTCTCGGTGGGAACATTATTCACGTCTATAACGTAATATAACCTAACCTAACCCATCTAGACCCTCGCTGGTAATGTTTTACAAAATCCCGGTCGTGTCGGCCCGTACTTCTCCGTGGGGACATTATATACGTCTATAACGTTATATATCCTAACCTAAGGGAACCTAACATCTCGGATGTAGTATTTTCCAACATTCCTGGCGGGTCGGCCCCACTTCTCGGTGGGAACATTATTCACGTCTATAACGTAATATAACCTAACCTAACCCATCTAGACCCTCGCTGGTAATGTTTTACAGAATCCCGGTCGTGTCGTCTCGTACTTCTCCGTGGGGACATTATATACGTCTATAACGTTATATATCCTAACCAAAGGGAACCTAACATCACGGATGTAGTATTTCACAACATTCCTGGCTGGTCGGCCCCACTTCTCGGTGGGAAAATTATATACGTTTATAACGTAGTATAACCTAACCTAACCCATCTAGCCCCTCGCTTGTAATGTTTTGCAGAATCCCGGCCGTGTCGGCCCGTACGTCTCGGTGCGGACATTATATACGTCTATAACGTAATATATCGTAACCTAAGCGAACCTAACATCTCGGATGTAGTATTTCACAACATTCCTGGCTGGTCGGCCCCACTTCTCGGTGGGAACATTATATACGTTTATAACGAAGTATAACTTAACCTAACCCATCTAGACCCTCGCTTGTAATGTTTTACAGAATCCCGGTCGTGTCGTCCCGTACGTCTCGGTGCGGACATTATATACGTCTATAACGTTATATATCCTAACCAAAGGCAACCTAACATCTCGGATGTAGTATTTTCCAACATACCTGGCGGGGCGGCCGCTACTTCTCGGTGGGAACATTATATACGTCTATATCGTAATATAACCTAACCTAACCCAGCTAGACCCTCGCTGGTAATGTTTTACAAAATCCCGGTCGTGTCGGCCCGTACTTCTCCGTGGGGACATTATATACGTCTATATCGTTATATATCCTAACCTAAGGCAACCTAACATCTCGGATGTAGTATTTTCCAACATTCCTGGCGGGTCGGCCCCTACTTCTCGGTGGGCACATTATTTACGTCTATATCGTAATATAACCAAACCTAACCCATCTAGACCCTCGGTGGTAATGTTTTACAAAATCCCGGTCGTGTCGGCCCGTACTTCTCCGTGGGGACATTATATACGTCTATATCGTTATATATCCTAACCTAAGGCAACTTAACATCTCCGATGTAGTATTTTCCAACATTCCTGGCGGGTCGGCCCCTACTTCTCGGTGGGAAAATTATATACGTTTATAACGTAGTATAACCTAACCTAACCCATCTAGACCCTCGCTTGTAATGTTTTACAGAATCCCGGTCGTGTCGTACCGTACGTCTCGGCGCGGACATTATATACGTCTATAACGTTTTATATCCTAACCAAAGGCAACCTAACATCTCGAATGTAGTATTTCACAACATTCCTGGCTGGTCGGCCCCACTTCTCGGTGGGAACATTATTTACGTCTATAGCGTAATATAACCTAACCTAATCCATCTAGACCCTCGCTTGTAATGTTTTACAAAATCCCGGTCGTGTCGGCCCGTACTTCTCCGTGGGGACATTATATACGTCTATATCGTTATATATCCTAACCTAAGGCAACCTAACATCTCGGATGTAGTATTTTCCAACATTCCTGGCGGGTCGGCCCCACTTCTCGGTGGGAAAATTATATACGTTTATAACGTAGTATAACCTAACCTAACCCATCTAGACCCTCGCTGGTAATGTTTTGCAGAATCCCGGTCGTGTCGGCCCGTACATCTCCATGCGGACATTATATACGTCTATAACGTTATATATCCTAACCTAAGGGTACCTAACATCTCGCATGTAGTATTTCACAACATTCCTGGCTGGTCGGCCCCACTTCTCGGTGGGAACATTATTTACGTCTATAACGTAATATAACCTAACCTAATCCATCTAGACCCTCGCTTGTAATGTTTTACAAAATCCCGGTCGTGTCGGCCCGTACTTCTCCGTGGGGACATTATATACGTCTACAACGTTATATATCCTAACCTAAGGGAACCTAACATCTCGGATGTAGTATTTTCCAACATTCCTGGCGGGTCGGCCCCACTTCTCGGTGGGAACATTATTCACGTCTATAACGTAATATAACCTAACCTAACCCATCTAGACCCTCGCTGGTAATGTTTTACAAAATCCCGGTCGTGTCGGCCCGTACTTCTCCGTGGGGACATTATATACGTCTATATCGTTATATATCCTAACCTAAGGGAACCTAACATCTCGGATGTAGTATTTTCCAACATTCCTGGCGGGTCGGCCCCACTTCTCGGTGGGAACATTATATACGTTTATAACGAAGTATAACTTAACCTAACCCATCTAGAGCCTCGCTTGTAATGTTTTACAGAATCACGGTCGTGTCGTCTCGTACGTCTCGGTGCGGACATTATATACGTCTATAACGTTATATATCCTAACCTAAGGGAACCTAACATCACGGATGTAGTATTTCACAACATTCCTGGCTTGTCGGCCCCACTTCTCGGTGGGAAAATTATATACGTTTATAACGTAGTATAACCTAACCTAACACATCTAGCCCCTCGATTGTAATGTTTTGCAGAATCCCGGTCGTGTCGGCCCGTACGTCTCCGTGCGGACATTATATACGTCTATAACGTTATATATCCTAACCTAAGGGTACCTAACATCTCGCATGTAGTATTTCACAACATTCCTGGCTGGTCGGCCCCACTTCTCGGTGGGAACATTATTTACGTCTATAACGTAATATAACCTAACCTAATCCATCTAGACCCTCGCTTGTAATTATTTACAAAATCCCGGTCGTGTCGGCCCGTACTTCTCCGTGGGGACATTATATACGTCTATATCGTTATATATCCTAACCTAAGGCAACCTAACATCTCGGATGTAGTATTTTCCAACATTCCTGGCGGGTCGGCCCCTACTTCTCGGTGGGCACATTATTTACGTCTATATCGTAATATAACCAAACCTAACCCATCTAGACCCTCGGTGGTAATGTTTTACAAAATCCCGGTCGTGTCGGCCCGTACTTCTCCGTAGGGACATTATATACGTCTATATCGTTATATATCCTAACCTAAGGCAACTTAACATCTCCGATGTAGTATTTTCCAACATTCCTGGCGGGTCGGCCCCTACTTCTCGGTGGGAAAATTATATACGTTTATAACGTAGTATAACCTAACCTAACCCATCTAGACCCTCGCTTGTAATGTTTTACAGAATCCCGGTCGTGTCGTCCCATACGTCTCGGCGCGGTCATTATATACGTCTATAACGTTTTATATCCTAACCAAAGGCAACCTAACATCTCGAATGTAGTATTTCACAACATTCCTGGCGGGTCGGTCCCACTTCTCGGTGGGAACATTATTTACGTCTATAACGTAATATAACCTAACCTAATCCATCTAGACCCTGGCTGGTAATGTTTTACAAAATCCCGGTCGTGTCGGCCCGTACTTCTCCGTGGGGACATTATATACGTCTATATCGTTATATATCCTAACCTAAGGCAACCTAACATCTCGGATGTAGTATTTTCCAACATTCCTGGCGGGTCGGCTCCACTTCTCGGTGGGAACATTATATACGTTTATAACGAAGTATAACTTAACCTAACCCATCTAGAGCCTCGCTGGTAATGTTTTACAAAATCCCGGTCGTGTCGGCCCGTACTTCTCCGTGGGGACATTATATACGTCTATAACGTTATATATCCTAACCTAAGAGAACCTAACATCTCGGATGTAGTATTTTCCAACATTCCTGGCGGGTCGGCCCCTACTTCTCGGTGGGCACATTATTTACTTCTATATCGTAATATAACCAAACCTACCCCATCTAGACCCTCGCTGGTAATGTTTTACAAAATCCCGGTCGTGTCGGCCCGTACTTCTCCGTGGGGACATCATATACGTCTATATCGTTATATATTCTAACCTAAGGCACCTTAGCATCTCCGATGTAGTATTTTCCAACATTCCTGGCGGGTCGGCCCCTACTTCTCGGTGGGCACATTATATACTTCTATATCGTAATATAACCTAACCTAACCCATCTAGACCCTCGCTTGTAATGTTTTGCAGAATCCCGGTCGTGTCGTCCCGTACGTCTCGGTGCGGACATTATATACGTCTATAACGTTATATATCCTAACCAAAGGCAACCTAATATCTCGAAAGTAGTATTTCACAACATTCCTGGCGGGTCGGCCGCACTTCTCGGTGGGAACATTATTTACGTCTATAACGTAATATAACCTAACCTAACCCATCTAGACCCTCGCTGGTAATGTTTTACAAAATACCGGTCGTGTCGGCCCGTACTTCTCCGTGGGGACATTATATACGTCTATATCGTTATATATCCTAACCTAAGGGAACCTAACATCTCGGATGTAGTATTTTCCAACATTCCTGGCGGGTCGGCCCCACTTCTCGGTGGGAACATTATATACGTTTATAACGAAGTATAACTTAACCTAACCCATCTAGAGCCTCGCTTGTAATGTTTTACAGAATCCCGGTCGTGTCGTCTCGTACGTCTCGGTGCGGACATTATATACGTCTATAACGTTATATATCCTAACCTAAGGGAACCTAACATCACGGATGTAGTATTTCACAACATTCCTGGCTTGTCGGCCCCACTTCTCGGTGGGAAAATTATATACGTTTATAACGTAGTATAACCTAACCTAACACATCTAGCCCCTCGATTGTAATGTTTTGCAGAATCCCGGTCGTGTCGGCCCGTACGTCTCCGTGCGGACATTATATACGTCTATAACGTTATATATCCTAACCTAAGGGTACCTAACATCTCGCATGTAGTATTTCACAACATTCCTGGCTGGTCGGCCCCACTTCTCGGTGGGAACATTATTTACGTCTATAACGTAATATAACCTAACCTAATCCATCTAGACCCTCGCTTGTAATTATTTACAAAATCCCGGTCGTGTCGGCCCGTACTTCTCCGTGGGGACATTATATACGTCTATATCGTTATATATCCTAACCTAAGGCAACCTAACATCTCGGATGTAGTATTTTCCAACATTCTTGGCGGGTCGGCCCCTACTTCTCGGTGGGCACATTATTTACGTCTATATCGTAATATAACCAAACCTAACCCATCTAGACCCTCGCTGGTAATGTTTTACAAAATCCCGGTC
Organism: Xylocopa violacea; assembly: GCA_963969225.1. Lineage (NCBI taxonomy): Eukaryota > Metazoa > Arthropoda > Insecta > Hymenoptera > Apidae > Xylocopa > Xylocopa violacea. The sequence continues at coordinate 5,823,532 of CAXAJV010000011.1, read as the reverse complement.
GTGTCGGCCCGTACTTCTCCGTGGGGACATTATATACGTCTATATCGTTATATATCCTAACCTAAGGCAACTTAACATCTCCGATGTAGTATTTTCCAACATTCCTGGCGGGTCGGCCCCTACTTCTCGGTGGGCACATTATATACGTCTATATCGTAATATAACCTAACCTAACCCATCTAGACCCTCGCTTGTAATGTTTTGCAGAATCCCGGTCGTGTCGTCCCGTACGTCTCGGTGCGGACATTATATACGTCTATAACGTTATATATCCTAACCAAAGGCAACCTAATATCTCGAATGTAGTATTTCACAACATTCCTGGCGGGTCGGCCGCACTTCTCGGTGGGAACATTATTTACGTCTATAACGTAATATAACCTAACCTAATCCATCTAGAACCTCGCTGGTAATGTTTTACAAAATCCCGGTCGTGTCGGCCCGTACGTCTCGGTGCGGACATTATATACGTCTATAACGTTATATATCCTAACCTAAGGGAACCTAACATCACGGATGTAGTATTTCACAACATTCCTGGCTGGTCGGCCCCACTTCTCGGTGGGAAAATTATATACGTTTATAACGTAGTATAACCTAACCTAACCCATCTAGACCCTCGCTTGTAATGTTTTACAGAATCCCGGTCGTGTCGTCCCGTACGTCTCGGCGCGGACATTATATACGTCTATAACGTTTTATATCCTAACCAAAGGCAACCTAACATCTCGAATGTAGTATTTCACAACATTCCTGGCGGGTCGGTCCCACTTCTCGGTGGGAACATTATTTACGTCTATAACGTAATGTAACCTAACCTAACCCATCTAGACCCTCGCTGGTAATGTTTTACAAAATCCCGGTCGTGTCGGCCCGTACTTCTCCGTGGGGACATTATATACGTCTATATCGTTTTATATCCTAACCAAAGGCAACCTAACATCTCGAATGTAGTATTTCACAACATTCCTGGCGGGTCGGTCCCACTTCTCGGTGGGAACATTATTTACGTCTATAACGTAATATAACCTAACCTAACCCATCTAGACCCTCGCTGGTAATGTTTTACAGAATCCCGGTCGTGTCGTCTCGTACTTCTCCGTGGGGACATTATATACGTCTATAACGTTATATATCCTAACCTAAGGGAACCTAACATCACGGATGTAGTATTTCACAACATTCCTGGCTGGTCGGCCCCACTTCTCGGTGGGAAAATTATATACGTTTATAACGTAGTATAACCTAACCTAACCCATCTAGCCCCTCGCTTGTAATGTTTTGCAGAATCCCGGCCGTGTCGGCCCGTACGTCTCGGTGCGGACATTATATACGTCTATAACGTAATATATCGTAACCTAAGCGAACCTAACATCTCGCATGTAGTATTTCACAACATTCCTGGCTGGTCGGCCCCACTTCTCGGTGGGAACATTATTTACGTCTATAACGTAATATAACCTAACCTAATCCATCTAGAACCTCGCTGGTAATGTTTTACAAAATCCCGGTCGTGTCGGCCCGTACTTCTCCGTGGGGACATTATATACGTCTATAACGTTATATATCCTAACCTAAGGGAACCTAACATCTCGGATGTAGTATTTTCCAACATTCCTGGCGGGTCGGCCCCTACTTCTCGGTGGGCACATTATTTACGTGTATATCGTAATATAACCAAACCTAACCCATCTAGACCCTCGGTGGTAATGTTTTACAAAATCCCGGTCGTGTCGGCCCGTACTTCTCCGTAGGGACATTATATACGTCTATATCGTTATATATCCTAACCTAAGGCAACTTAACATCTCCGATGTAGTATTTTCCAACATTCCTGGCGGGTCGGCCCCTACTTCTCGGTGGGAAAATTATATACGTTTATAACGTAGTATAACCTAACCTAACCCATCTAGACCCTCGCTTGTAATGTTTTACAGAATCCCGGTCGTGTCGTCCCATACGTCTCGGCGCGGACATTATATACGTCTATAACGTTTTATATCCTAACCAAAGGCAACCTAACATCTCGAATGTAGTATTTCACAACATTCCTGGCGGGTCGGTCCCACTTCTCGGTGGGAACATTATTTACGTCTATAACGTAATATAACCTAACCTAATCCATCTAGACCCTGGCTGGTAATGTTTTACAAAATCCCGGTCGTGTCGGCCCGTACTTCTCCGTGGGGACATTATATACGTCTATATCGTTATATATCCTAACCTAAGGCAACCTAACATCTCGGATGTAGTATTTTCCAACATTCCTGGCGGGTCGGCTCCACTTCTCGGTGGGAACATTATATACGTTTATAACGAAGTATAACTTAACCTAACCCATCTAGAGCCTCGCTGGTAATGTTTTACAAAATCCCGGTCGTGTCGGCCCGTACTTCTCCGTGGGGACATTATATACGTCTATAACGTTATATATCCTCACCTAAGAGAACCTAACATCTCGGATGTAGTATTTTCCAACATTCCTGGCGGGTCGGCCCCTACTTCTCGGTGGGCACATTATTTACGTCTATATCGTAATATAACCAAACCTACCCCATCTAGACCCTCGCTGGTAATGTTTTACAAAATCCCGGTCGTGTCGGCCCGTACTTCTCCGTGGGGACATCATATACGTCTATATCGTTATATATTCTAACCTAAGGCACCTTAGCATCTCCGATGTAGTATTTTCCAACATTCCTGGCGGGTCGGCCCCTACTTCTCGGTGGGCACATTATATACTTCTATATCGTAATATAACCTAACCTAACCCATCTAGACCCTCGCTTGTAATGTTTTGCAGAATCCCGGTCGTGTCGTCCCGTACGTCTCGGTGCGGACATTATATACGTCTATAACGTTATATATCCTAACCAAAGGCAACCTAATATCTCGAAAGTAGTATTTCACAACATTCCTGGCGGGTCGGCCGCACTTCTCGGTGGGAACATTATTTACGTCTATAACGTAATATAACCTAACCTAATCCATCTAGAACCTCGCTGGTAATGTTTTACAAAATCCCGGTCGTGTCGGCCCGTACTTCTCCGTGGGGACATTATATACGTCTATAACGTTATATATCCTAACCTAAGGGAACCTAACATCTCGGATGTAGTATTTTCCAACATTCCTGGCGGGGCGGCCGCTACTTCTTGGTGGGAACATTATATACGTCTATATCGTAATATAACCTAACCTAACCCATCTAGACCCTCGCTTGTAATGTTCTACAAAATCCCGGTCGTGTCGTCTCGTACGTCTCGGTGCGGACATTATATACGTCTATAACGTTATATATCCTAACCTAAGGGAACCTAACATCACGGATGTAGTATTTCACAACATTCCTGGCTTGTCGGCCCCACTTCACGGTGGGAAAATTATATACGTTTATAACGTAGTATAACCTAACCTAACACATCTAGCCCCTCGATTGTAATGTTTTGCAGAATCCCGGTCGTGTCGGCCCGTACGTCTCCGTGCGGACATTATATACGTCTATAACGTTATATATCCTAACCTAAGGGTACCTAACATCTCGCATGTAGTATTTCACAACATTCCTGGCTGGTCGGCCCCACTTCTCGGTGGGAACATTATTTACGTCTATAACGTAATGTAACCTAACCTAATCCATCTAGACCCTCGCTTGTAATGTTTTACAAAATCCCGGTCGTGTCGGCCCGTACTTCTCCGTGGGGACATTATATACGTCTATATCGTTATATATCCTAACCTAAGGCAACCTAACATCTCGGATGTAGTATTTTCCAACATTCCTGGCGGGTCGGCCCCTACTTCTCGGTGGGCACATTATTTACGTCTATATCGTAATATAACCAAACCTAACCCATCTAGACCCTCGGTGGTAATGTTTTACAAAATCCCGGTCGTGTCGGCCCGTACTTCTCCGTAGGGACATTATATACGTCTATATCGTTATATATCCTAACCTAAGGCAACTTAACATCTCCGATGTAGTATTTTCCAACATTCCTGGCGGGTCGGACCCTACTTCTCGGTGGGAAAATTATATACGTTTATAACGTAGTATAACCTAACCTAACCCATCTAGACCCTCGCTTGTAATGTTTTACAGAATCCCGGTCGTGTCGTCCCATACGTCTCGGCGCGGACATTATATACGTCTATAACGTTTTATATCCTAACCAAAGGCAACCTAACATCTCGAATGTAGTATTTCACAACATTCCTGGCGGGTCGGTCCCACTTCTCGGTGGGAACATTATTTACGTCTATAACGTAATATAACCTAACCTAATCCATCTAGACCCTGGCTGGTAATGTTTTACAAAATCCCGGTCGTGTCGGCCCGTACTTCTCCGTGGGGACATTATATACGTCTATATCGTTATATATCCTAACCTAAGGCAACCTAATATCTCGAAAGTAGTATTTCACAACATTCCTGGCGGGTCGGCCGCACTTCTCGGTGGGAACATTATTTACGTCTATAACGTAATATAACCTAACCTAATCCATCTAGACCCTCGCTGGTAATGTTTTACAAAATCCCGGTCGTGTCGGCCCGTACTTCTCCGTGGGGACATTATATACGTCTATATCGTTATATATCCTAACCTAAGGCAACCTAACATCTCGGATGTAGTATTTTCCAACATTCTTGGCGGGTCGGCCCCTACTTCTCGGTGGGCACATTATTTACGTCTATATCGTAATATAACCAAACCTAACCCATCTAGACCCTCGCTGGTAATGTTTTACAAAATCCCGGTCGTGTCGGCCCGTACTTCTCCGTGGGGACATTATATACGTCTATATCGTTATATATCCTAACCTAAGGCAACTTAACATCTCCGATGTAGTATTTTCCAACATTCCTGGCGGGTCGGCCCCTACTTCTCGGTGGGCACATTATATACGTCTATATCGTAATATAACCTAACCTAACCCATCTAGACCCTCGCTTGTAATGTTTTGCAGAATCCCGGTCGTGTCGTCCCGTACGTCTCGGTGCGGACATTATATACGTCTATAACGTTATATATCCTAACCAAAGGCAACCTAATATCTCGAATGTAGTATTTCACAACATTCCTGGCGGGTCGGCCGCACTTCTCGGTGGGAACATTATTTACGTCTATAACGTAATATAACCTAACCTAATCCATCTAGAACCTCGCTGGTAATGTTTTACAAAATCCCGGTCGTGTCGGCCCGTACGTCTCGGTGCGGACATTATATACGTCTATAACGTTATATATCCTAACCTAAGGGAACCTAACATCACGGATGTAGTATTTCACAACATTCCTGGCTGGTCGGCCCCACTTCTCGGTGGGAAAATTATATACGTTTATAACGTAGTATAACCTAACCTAACCCATCTAGACCCTCGCTTGTAATGTTTTACAGAATCCCGGTCGTGTCGTCCCGTACGTCTCGGCGCGGACATTATATACGTCTATAACGTTTTATATCCTAACCAAAGGCAACCTAACATCTCGAATGTAGTATTTCACAACATTCCTGGCGGGTCGGTCCCACTTCTCGGTGGGAACATTATTTACGTCTATAACGTAATGTAACCTAACCTAACCCATCTAGCCCCTCGCTTGTAATGTTTTGCAGAATCCCGGCCGTGTCGGCCCGTACTTCTCCGTGGGGACATTATATACGTCTATAACGTTATATATCCTAACCAAAGGCAACCTAACATCTCGGATGTAGTATTTTCCAACATACCTGGCGGGGCGGCCGCTACTTCTCGGTGGGAACATTATATACGTCTATATCGTAATATAACCTAACCTAACCCAGCTAGACCCTCGCTGGTAATGTTTTACAAAATCCCGGTCGTGTCGTCTCGTACGTCTCGGTGCGGACATTATATACGTCTATAACTTTATATATCCTAACCTAAGGGAACCTAACATCACGGATGTAGTATTTCACAATATTCCTGGCTTGTCGGCCCCACTTCTCGGTGGGAAAATTATATACGTTTATAACGTAGTATAACCTAACCTAAGCCATCTAGCCCCTCGCTTGTAATGTTTTGCAGAATCCCGGTCGTGTCGGCCCGTACATCTCCGTGCGCACATTATATACGTCTATAACGTTATATATCCTAACCTAAGGGTACCTAACATCTCGCATGTAGTATTTCACAACATTCCTGGCTGGTCGGCCCCACTTCTCGGTGGGAACATTATTTACGTCTATAACGTAATATAACCTAACCTAATCCATCTAGACCCTCGCTTGTAATGTTTTACAAAATCCCGGTCGTGTCGGCCCGTACTTCTCCGTGGGGACATTATATACGTCTATATCGTTATATATCCTAACCTAAGGCAACCTAACATCTCGGATGTAGTATTTTCCAACATTCCTGGCGGGTCGGCCCCTACTTCTCGGTGGGCACATTATTTACGTCTATATCGTAATATAACCAAACCTAACCCATCTAGACCCTCGGTGGTAATGTTTTACAAAATCCCGGTCGTGTCGGCCCGTACTTCTCCGTAGGGACATTATATACGTCTATATCGTTATATATCCTAACCTAAGGCAACTTAACATCTCCGATGTAGTATTTTCCAACATTCCTGGCGGGTCGGCCCCTACTTCTCGGTGGGAAAATTATATACGTTTATAACGTAGTATAACCTAACCTAACCCATCTAGACCCTCGCTTGTAATGTTTTACAGAATCCCGGTCGTGTCGTCCCATACGTCTCGGCGCGGACATTATATACGTCTATAACGTTTTATATCCTAACCAAAGGCAACCTAACATCTCGAATGTAGTATTTCACAACATTCCTGGCGGGTCGGTCCCACTTCTCGGTGGGAACATTATTTACGTCTATAACGTAATATAACCTAACCTAATCCATCTAGACCCTGGCTGGTAATGTTTTACAAAATCCCGGTCGTGTCGGCCCGTACTTCTCCGTGGGGACATTATATACGTCTATATCGTTATATATCCTAACCTAAGGCAACCTAACATCTCGGATGTAGTATTTTCCAACATTCCTGGCGGGTCGGCTCCACTTCTCGGTGGGAACATTATATACGTTTATAACGAAGTATAACTTAACCTAACCCATCTAGAGCCTCGCTGGTAATGTTTTACAAAATCCCGGTCGTGTCGGCCCGTACTTCTCCGTGGGGACATTATATACGTCTATAACGTTATATATCCTAACCTAAGAGAACCTAACATCTCGGATGTAGTATTTTCCAACATTCCTGGCGGGTCGGCCCCTACTTCTCGGTGGGCACATTATTTACGTCTATATCGTAATATAACCAAACCTACCCCATCTAGACCCTCGCTGGTAATGTTTTACAAAATCCCGGTCGTGTCGGCCCGTACTTCTCCGTGGGGACATCATATACGTCTATATCGTTATATATTCTAACCTAAGGCACCTTAACATCTCCGATGTAGTATTTTCCAACATTCCTGGCGGGTCGGCCCCTACTTCTCGGTGGGCACATTATATACTTCTATATCGTAATATAACCTAACCTAACCCATCTAGACCCTCGCTTGTAATGTTTTGCAGAATCCCGGTCGTGTCGTCCCGTACGTCTCGGTGCGGACATTATATACGTCTATAACGTTATATATCCTAACCAAAGGCAACCTAATATCTCGAAAGTAGTATTTCACAACATTCCTGGCGGGTCGGCCGCACTTCTCGGTGGGAACATTATTTACGTCTATAACGTAATATAACCTAACCTAATCCATCTAGAACCTCGCTGGTAATGTTTTACAAAATCCCGGTCGTGTCGGCCCGTACTTCTCCGTGGGGACATTATATACGTCTATAACGTTATATATCCTAACCTAAGGGAACCTAACATCTCGGATGTAGTATTTTCCAACATTCCTGGCGGGGCGGCCGCTACTTCTTGGTGGGAACATTATATACGTCTATATCGTAATATAACCTAACCTAACCAATCTAGACCCTCGCTTGTAATGTTCTACAAAATCCCGGTCGTGTCGTCTCGTACGTCTCGGTGCGGACATTATATACGTCTATAACGTTATATATCCTAACCTAAGGGAACCTAACATCACGGATGTAGTATTTCACAACATTCCTGGCTTGTCGGCCCCACTTCTCGGTGGGAAAATTATATACGTTTATAACGTAGTATAACCTAACCTAACACATCTAGCCCCTCGATTGTAATGTTTTGCAGAATCCCGGTCGTGTCGGCCCGTACGTCTCCGTGCGGACATTATATACGTCTATAACGTTATATATCCTAACCTAAGGGTACCTAACATCTCGCATGTAGTATTTCACAACATTCCTGGCTGGTCGGCCCCACTTCTCGGTGGGAACATTATTTACGTCTATAACGTAATATAACCTAACCTAATCCATCTAGACCCTCGCTTGTAATGTTTTACAAAATCCCGGTCGTGTCGGCCCGTACTTCTCCGTGGGGACATTATATACGTCTATATCGTTATATATCCTAACCTAAGGCAACCTAACATCTCGGATGTAGTATTTTCCAACATTCCTGGCGGGTCGGCCCCTACTTCTCGGTGGGCACATTATTTACGTCTATATCGTAATATAACCAAACCTAACCCATCTAGACCCTCGGTGGTAATGTTTTACAAAATCCCGGTCGTGTCGGCCCGTACTTCTCCGTAGGGACATTATATACGTCTATATCGTTATATATCCTAACCTAAGGCAACTTAACATCTCCGATGTAGTATTTTCCAACATTCCTGGCGGGTCGGCCCCTACTTCTCGGTGGGAAAATTATATACGTTTATAACGTAGTATAACCTAACCTAACCCATCTAGACCCTCGCTTGTAATGTTTTACAGAATCCCGGTCGTGTCGTCCCATACGTCTCGGCGCGGACATTATATACGTCTATAACGTTTTATATCCTAACCAAAGGCAACCTAACATCTCGAATGTAGTATTTCACAACATTCCTGGCGGGTCGGTCCCACTTCTCGGTGGGAACATTATTTACGTCTATAACGTAATATAACCTAACCTAATCCATCTAGACCCTGGCTGGTAATGTTTTACAAAATCCCGGTCGTGTCGGCCCGTACTTCTCCGTGGGGACATTATATACGTCTATATCGTTATATGTCCTAACCTAAGGCAACCTAACATCTCGGATGTAGTATTTTCCAACATTCCTGGCGGGTCGGCTCCACTTCTCGGTGGGAACATTATATACGTTTATAACGAAGTATAACTTAACCTAACCCATCTAGAGCCTCGCTGGTAATGTTTTACAAAATCCCGGTCGTGTCGGCCCGTACTTCTCCGTGGGGACATTATATACGTCTATAACGTTATATATCCTAACCTAAGAGAACCTAACATCTCGGATGTAGTATTTTCCAACATTCCTGGCGGGTCGGCCCCTACTTCTCGGTGGGCACATTATTTACGTCTATATCGTAATATAACCAAACCTACCCCATCTAGACCCTCGCTGGTAATGTTTTACAAAATCCCGGTCGTGTCGGCCCGTACTTCTCCGTGGGGACATCATATACGTCTATATCGTTATATATTCTAACCTAAGGCACCTTAACATCTCCGATGTAGTATTTTCCAACATTCCTGGCGGGTCGGCCCCTACTTCTCGGTGGGCACATTATATACTTCTATATCGTAATATAACCTAACCTAACCCATCTAGACCCTCGCTTGTAATGTTTTGCAGAATCCCGGTCGTGTCGTCCCGTACGTCTCGGTGCGGACATTATATACGTCTATAACGTTATATATCCTAACCAAAGGCAACCTAATATCTCGAAAGTAGTATTTCACAACATTCCTGGCGGGTCGGCCGCACTTCTCGGTGGGAACATTATTTACGTCTATAACGTAATATAACCTAACCTAATCCATCTAGAACCTCGCTGGTAATGTTTTACAAAATCCCGGTCGTGTCGGCCCGTACTTCTCCGTGGGGACATTATATACGTCTATAACGTTATATATCCTAACCTAAGGGAACCTAACATCTCGGATGTAGTATTTTCCAACATTCCTGGCGGGGCGGCCGCTACTTCTTGGTGGGAACATTATATACGTCTATATCGTAATATAACCTAACCTAACCAATCTAGACCCTCGATTGTAATGTTCTACAAAATCCCGGTCGTGTCGTCTCGTACGTCTCGGTGCGGACATTATATACGTCTATAACGTTATATATCCTAACCTAAGGGAACCTAACATCACGGATGTAGTATTTCACAACATTCCTGGCTTGTCGGCCCCACTTCTCGGTGGGAAAATTATATACGTTTATAACGTAGTATAACCTAACCTAACACATCTAGCCCCTCGATTGTAATGTTTTGCAGAATCCCGGTCGTGTCGGCCCGTACGTCTCCGTGCGGACATTATATACGTCTATAACGTTATATATCCTAACCTAAGGGTACCTAACATCTCGCATGTAGTATTTCACAACATTCCTGGCTGGTCGGCACCACTTCTCGGTGGGAACATTATTTACGTCTATAACGTAATATAACCTAACCTAATCCATCTAGACCCTCGCTTGTAATGTTTTACAAAATCCCGGTCGTGTCGGCCCGTACTTCTCCGTGGGGACATTATATACGTCTATATCGTTATACATCCTAACCTAAGGCAACCTAACATCTCGGATGTAGTATTTTCCAACATTCCTGGCGGGTCGGCCCCTACTTCTCGGTGGGCACATTATTTTCGTCTATATCGTAATATAACCAAACCTAACCCATCTAGACCCTCGGTGGTAATGTTTTACAAAATCCCGGTCGTGTCGGCCCGTACTTCTCCGTAGGGACATTATATACGTCTATATCGTTATATATCCTAACCTAAGGCAACTTAACATCTCCGATGTAGTATTTTCCAACATTCCTGGCGGGTCGGCCCCTACTTCTCGGTGGGAAAATTATATACGTTTATAACGTAGTATAACCTAACCTAACCCATCTAGACCCTCGCTTGTAATGTTTTACAGAATCCCGGTCGTGTCGTCCCATACGTCTCGGCGCGGACATTATATACGTCTATAACGTTTTATATCCTAACCAAAGGCAACCTAACATCTCGAATGTAGTATTTCACAACATTCCTGGCGGGTCGGTCCCACTTCTCGGTGGGAACATTATTTACGTCTATAACGTAATATAACCTAACCTAATCCATCTAGACCCTGGCTGGTAATGTTTTACAAAATCCCGGTCGTGTCGGCCCGTACTTCTCCGTGGGGACATTATATACGTCTATATCGTTATATATCCTAACCTAAGGCAACCTAACATCTCGGATGTAGTATTTTCCAACATTCCTGGCGGGTCGGCTCCACTTCTCGGTGGGAACATTATATACGTTTATAACGAAGTATAACTTAACCTAACCCATCTAGAGCCTCGCTGGTAATGTTTTACAAAATCCCGGTCGTGTCGGCCCGTACTTCTCCGTGGGGACATTATATACGTCTATAACGTTATATATCCTAACCTAAGAGAACCTAACATCTCGGATGTAGTATTTTCCAACATTCCTGGCGGGTCGGCCCCTACTTCTCGGTGGGCACATTATTTACGTCTATATCGTAATATAACCAAACCTACCCCATCTAGACCCTCGCTGGTAATGTTTTACAAAATCCCGGTCGTGTCGGCCCGTACTTCTCCGTGGGGACATCATATACGTCTATATCGTTATATATTCTAACCTAAGGCACCTTAACATCTCCGATGTAGTATTTTCCAACATTCCTGGCGGGTCGGCCCCTACTTCTCGGTGGGCACATTATATACTTCTATATCGTAATATAACCTAACCTAACCGATCTAGACCCTCGCTTGTAATGTTTTGCAGAATCCCGGTCGTGTCGTCCCGTACGTCTCGGTGCGGACATTATATACGTCTATAACGTTATATATCCTAACCAAAGGCAACCTAATATCTCGAAAGTAGTATTTCACAACATTCCTGGCGGGTCGGCCGCACTTCTCGGTGGGAACATTATTTACGTCTATAACGTAATATAACCTAACCTAATCCATCTAGAACCTCGCTGGTAATGTTTTACAAAATCCCGGTCGTGTCGGCCCGTACTTCTCCGTGGGGACATTATATACGTCTATAACGTTATATATCCTAACCTAAGGGAACCTAACATCTCGGATGTAGTATTTTCCAACATTCCTGGCGGGGCGGCCGCTACTTCTTGGTGGGAACATTATATACGTCTATATCGTAATATAACCTAACCTAACCCATCTAGACCCTCGCTTGTAATGTTCTACAAAATCCCGGTCGTGTCGTCTCGTACGTCTCGGTGCGGACATTATATACGTCTATAACGTTATATATCCTAACCTAAGGGAACCTAACATCACGGATGTAGTATTTCACAACATTCCTGGCTTGTCGGCCCCACTTCTCGGTGGGAAAATTATATACGTTTCTAACGTAGTATAACCTAACCTAACACATCTAGCCCCTCGATTGTAATGTTTTGCAGAATCCCGGTCGTGTCGGCCCGTACGTCTCCGTGCGGACATTATATACGTCTATAACGTTATATATCCTAACCTAAGGGTACCTAACATCTCGCATGTAGTATTTCACAACATTCCTGGCTGGTCGGCCCCACTTCTCGGTGGGAACATTATTTACGTCTATAACGTAATATAACCTAACCTAATCCATCTAGACCCTCGCTTGTAATGTTTTACAAAATCCCGGTCGTGTCGGCCCGTACTTCTCCGTGGGGACATTATATACGTCTATATCGTTATATATCCTAACCTAAGGCAACCTAACATCTCGGATGTAGTATTTTCCAACATTCCTGGCGGGTCGGCCCCTACTTCTTGGTGGGCACATTATTTACGTCTATATCGTAATATAACCAAACCTAACCCATCTAGACCCTCGGTGGTAATGTTTTACAAAATCCCGGTCGTGTCGGCCCGTACTTCTCCGTAGGGACATTATATACGTCTATATCGTTATATATCCTAACCTAAGGCAACTTAACATCTCCGATGTAGTATTTTCCAACATTCCTGGCGGGTCGGCCCCTACTTCTCGGTGGGAAAATTATATACGTTTATAACGTAGTATAACCTAACCTAACCCATCTAGACCCTCGCTTGTAATGTTTTACAGAATCCCGGTCGTGTCGTCCCATACGTCTCGGCGCGGACATTATATACGTCTATAACGTTTTATATCCTAACCAAAGGCAACCTAACATCTCGAATGTAGTATTTCACAACATTCCTGGCGGGTCGGTCCCACTTCTCGGTGGGAACATTATTTACGTCTATAACGTAATATAACCTAACCTAATCCATCTAGACCCTGGCTGGTAATGTTTTACAAAATCCCGGTCGTGTCGGCCCGTACTTCTCCGTGGGGACATTATATACGTCTATATCGTTATATATCCTAACCTAAGGCAACCTAACATCTCGGATGTAGTATTTTCCAACATTCCTGGCGGGTCGGCTCCACTTCTCGGTGGGAACATTATATACGTTTATAACGAAGTATAACTTAACCTAACCCATCTAGAGCCTCGCTGGTAATGTTTTACAAAATCCCGGTCGTGTCGGCCCGTACTTCTCCGTGGGGACATTATATACGTCTATAACGTTATATATCCTAACCTAAGAGAACCTAACATCTCGGATGTAGTATTTTCCAACATTCCTGGCGGGTCGGCCCCTACTTCTCGGTGGGCACATTATTTACGTCTATATCGTAATATAACCAAACCTACCCCATCTAGACCCTCGCTGGTAATGTTTTACAAAATCCCGGTCGTGTCGGCCCGTACTTCTCCGTGGGGACATCATATACGTCTATATCGTTATATATTCTAACCTAAGGCACCTTAACATCTCCGATGTAGTATTTTCCAACATTCCTGGCGGGTCGGCCCCTACTTCTCGGTGGGCACATTATATACTTCTATATCGTAATATAACCTAACCTAACCCATCTAGACCCTCGCTTGTAATGTTTTGCAGAATCCCGGTCGTGTCGTCCCGTACGTCTCGGTGCGGACATTATATACGTCTATAACGTTATATATCCTAACCAAAGGCAACCTAATATCTCGAAAGTAGTATTTCACAACATTCCTGGCGGGTCGGCCGCACTTCTCGGTGGGAACATTATTTACGTCTATAACGTAATATAACCTAACCTAATCCATCTAGAACCTCGCTGGTAATGTTTTACAAAATCCCGGTCGTGTCGTCCCGTACGTCTCGGTGCGGACATTATATACGTCTATAACGTTATATATCCTAACCTAAGGGAACCTAACATCACGGATGTAGTATTTCACAACATTCCTGGCTTGTCGGCCCCACTTCTCGGTGGGAAAATTATATACGTTTATAACGTAGTATAACCTAACCTAACACATCTAGCCCCTCGATTGTAATGTTTTGCAGAATCCCGGTCGTGTCGGCCCGTACGTCTCCGTGCGGACATTATATATGTCTATAACGTTATATATCCTAACCTAAGGGTACCTAACATCTCGCATGTAGTATTTCACAACATTCCTGGCTGGTCGGCCCCACTTCTCGGTGGGAACATTATTTACGTCTATAACGTAATATAACCTAACCTAATCCATCTAGACCCTCGCTTGTAATGTTTTACAAAATCCCGGTCGTGTCGGCCCGTACTTCTCCGTGGGGACATTATATACGTCTATATCGTTATATATCCTAACCTAAGGCAACCTAACATCTCGGATGTAGTATTTTCCAACATTCCTGGCGAGTCGGCCCCACTTCTCGGTGGGAACATTATTCACGTCTATAACGTAATATAACCTAACCTAACCCATCTAGACCCTCGCTGGTAATGTTTTACAAAATCCCGGTCGTGTCGGCCCGTACTTCTCCGTGGGGACATTATATACGTCTATAACGTTATATATCCTAACCTAAGGGAACCTAACATCTCGGATGTAGTATTTTCCAACATTCCTGGCGGGTCGGCCCCACTTCTCGGTGGGAACATTATTCACGTCTATAACGTAATATAACCTAACCTAACCCATCTAGACCCTCGCTGGTAATGTTTTACAGAATCCCGGTCGTGTCGTCCCGTACGTCTCGGTGCGGACATTATATACGTCTATAACGTTATATATCCTAACCAAAGGCAACCTAATATCTCGAATGTAGTATTTCACAACATTCCTGGCGGGTCGGCCGCACTTCTCGGTGGGAACATTATTTACGTCTATAACGTAATATAACCTAACCTAATCCATCTAGAACCTCGCTGGTAATGTTTTACAAAATCCCGGTCGTGTCGGCCCGTACGTCTCGGTGCGGACATTATATACGTCTATAACGTTATATATCCTAACCTAAGGGAACCTAACATCACGGATGTAGTATTTCACAACATTCCTGGCTGGTCGGCCCCACTTCTCGGTGGGAAAATTATATACGTTTATAACGTAGTATAACCTAACCTAACCCATCTAGACCCTCGCTTGTAATGTTTTACAGAATCCCGGTCGTGTCGTCCCGTACGTCTCGGCGCGGACATTATATACGTCTATAACGTTTTATATCCTAACCAAAGGCAACCTAACATCTCGAATGTAGTATTTCACAACATTCCTGGCGGGTCGGTCCCACTTCTCGGTGGGAACATTATTTACGTCTATAACGTAATGTAACCTAACCTAACCCATCTAGACCCTCGCTGGTAATGTTTTACAAAATCCCGGTCGTGTCGGCCCGTACTTCTCCGTGGGGACATTATATACGTCTATATCGTTTTATATCCTAACCAAAGGCAACCTAACATCTCGAATGTAGTATTTCACAACATTCCTGGCGGGTCGGTCCCACTTCTCGGTGGGAACATTATTTACGTCTATAACGTAATATAACCTAACCTAATCCATCTAGACCCTGGCTGGTAATGTTTTACAAAATCCCGGTCGTGTCGGCCCGTACTTCTCCGTGGGGACATTATATACGTCTATATCGTTATATATCCTAACCTAAGGCAACCTAACATCTCGGATGTAGTATTTTCCAACATTCCTGGCGGGTCGGCTCCACTTCTCGGTGGGAACATTATATACGTTTATAACGAAGTATAACTTAACCTAACCCATCTAGAGCCTCGCTGGTAATGTTTTACAAAATCCCGGTCGTGTCGGCCCGTACTTCTCCGTGGGGACATTATATACGTCTATAACGTTATATATCCTAACCTAAGAGAACCTAACATCTCGGATGTAGTATTTTCCAACATTCCTGGCGGGTCGGCCCCTACTTCTCGGTGGGCACATTATTTACGTCTATATCGTAATATAACCAAACCTACCCCATCTAGACCCTCGCTGGTAATGTTTTACAAAATCCCGGTCGTGTCGGCCCGTACTTCTCCGTGGGGACATCATATACGTCTATATCGTTATATATTCTAACCTAAGGCACCTTAACATCTCCGATGTGGTATTTTCCAACATTCCTGGCGGGTCGGCCCCTACTTCTCGGTGGGCACATTATATACTTCTATATCGTAATATAACCTAACCTAACCCATCTAGACCCTCGCTTGTAATGTTTTGCAGAATCCCGGTCGTGTCGTCCCGTACGTCTCGGTGCGGACATTATATACGTCTATAACGTTATATATCCTAACCAAAGGCAACCTAATATCTCGAAAGTAGTATTTCACAACATTCCTGGCCGGTCGGCCCACTTCTCGGTGGGAACATTATTTACGTCTATATCGTAATATAACCTAACCTAACCCATCTAGACCCTCGCTTGTAATGTTCTACAAAATCCCGGTCGTGTCGTCTCGTACGTCTCGGTGCGGACATTATATACGTCTATAACGTTATATATCCTAACCTAAGGGAACCTAACATCACGGATGTAGTATTTCACAACATTCCTGGCTTGTCGGCCCCACTTCTCGGTGGGAAAATTATATACGTTTATAACGTAGTATAACCTAACCTAACACATCTAGCCCCTCGATTGTAATGTTTTGCAGAATCCCGGTCGTGTCGGCCCGTACGTCTCCGTGCGGACATTATATACGTCTATAACGTTATATATCCTAACCTAAGGGTACCTAACATCTCGCATGTAGTATTTCACAACATTCCTGGCTGGTCGGCCCCACTTCTCGGTGGGAACATTATTTACGTCTATAACGTAATATAACCTAACCTAATCCATCTAGACCCTCGCTTGTAATGTTTTACAAAATCCCGGTCGTGTCGGCCCGTACTTCTCCGTGGGGACATTATATACGTCTATATCGTTATATATCCTAACCTAAGGCAACCTAACATCTCGGATGTAGTATTTTCCAACATTCCTGGCGGGTCGGCCCCACTTCTCGGTGGGAACATTATTCACGTCTATAACGTAATATAACCTAACCTAACCCATCTAGACCCTCGCTGGTAATGTTTTACAAAATCCCGGTCGTGTCGGCCCGTACTTCTCCGTGGGGACATTATATACGTCTATAACGTTATATATCCTAACCTAAGGGAACCTAACATCTCGGATGTAGTATTTTCCAACATTCCTGGCGGGTCGGCCCCACTTCTCGGTGGGAACATTATTCACGTCTATAACGTAATATAACCTAACCTAACCCATCTAGACCCTCGCTGGTAATGTTTTACAGAATCCCGGTCGTGTCGTCCCGTACGTCTCGGTGCGGACATTATATACGTCTATAACGTTATATATCCTAACCAAAGGCAACCTAATATCTCGAATGTAGTATTTCACAACATTCCTGGCGGGTCGGCCGCACTTCGCGGTGGGAACATTATTTACGTCTATAACGTAATATAACCTAACCTAATCCATCTAGAACCTCGCTGGTAATGTTTTACAAAATCCCGGTCGTGTCGGCCCGTACTTCTCCGTGGGGACATTATATACGTCTATAACGTTATATATCCTAACCTAAGGGAACCTAACATCTCGGATGTAGTATTTTCCAACATTCCTGGCGGGTCGGCCCCACTTCTCGGTGGGAACATTATTCACGTCTATAACGTAATATAACCTAACCTAACCCATCTAGACCCTCGCTGGTAATGTTTTACAAAATCCCGGTCGTGTCGGCCCGTACTTCTCCGTGGGGACATTATATACGTCTATATCGTTATATATCCTAACCTAAGGGAACCTAACATCTCGGATGTAGTATTTTCCAACATTCCTGGCGGGTCGGCCCCACTTCTCGGTGGGAACATTATATACGTTTATAACGAAGTATAACTTAACCTAACCCATCTAGAGCCTCGCTTGTAATGTTTTACAGAATCCCGGTCGTGTCGTCCCGTACGTCTCGGTGCGGACATTATATACGTCTATAACGTTATATATCCTAACCTAAGGGAACCTAACATCACGGATGTAGTATTTCACAACATTCCTGGCTGGTCGGCCCCACTTCTCGGTGGGAAAATTATATACGTTTATAACGTAGTATAACCTAACCTAACCCATCTAGACCCTCGCTTGTAATGTTTTACAGAATCCCGGTCGTGTCGTCCCGTACGTCTCGGCGCGGACATTATATACGTCTATAACGTTTTATATCCTAACCAAAGGCAACCTAACATCTCGAATGTAGTATTTCACAACATTCCTGGCGGCTCGGCTCCACTTCTCGGTGGGAACATTATTCACGTCTGTAACGTAATATAACCTAACCTAACCCATCTAGACCCTCGCTGGTAATGTTTTACAGAATCCCGGTCGTGTCGTCTCGTACGTCTCGGTGCGGACATTATATACGTCTATAACGTTATATATCCTAACCTAAGGGAACCTAACATCACGGATGTAGTATTTCACAACATTCCTGGCTTGTCGGCCCCACTTCTCGGTGGGAAAATTATATACGTTTATAACGTAGTATAACCTAACCTAACACATCTAGCCCCTCGATTGTAATGTTTTGCAGAATCCCGGTCGTGTCGGCCCGTACGTCTCCGTGCGGACATTATATACGTCTATAACGTTATATATCCTAACCTAAGGGTACCTAACATCTCGCATGTAGTATTTCACAACATTCCTGGCTGGTCGGCCCCACTTCTCGGTGGGAACATTATTTACGTCTATAACGTAATATAACCTAACCTAATCCATCTAGACCCTCGCTTGTAATTATTTACAAAATCCCGGTCGGGTCGGCCCGTACTTCTCCGTGGGGACATTATATACGTCTATATCGTTATATATCCTAACCTAAGGCAACCTAACATCTCGGATGTAGTATTTTCCAACATTCCTGGCGGGTCGGCCCCTACTTCTCGGTGGGCACATTATTTACGTCTATATCGTAATATAACCAAACCTAACCCATCTAGACCCTCGCTGGTAATGTTTTACAAAATCCCGGTCGTGTCGGCCCGTACTTCTCCGTGGGGACATTATATACGTCTATATCGTTATATATCCTAACCTAAGGCAACTTAACATCTCCGATGTAGTATTTTCCAACATACCTGGCGGGTCGGCCCCTACTTCTCGGTGGGCACATTATATACGTCTATATCGTAATATAACCTAACCTAACCCATCTAGACCCTCGCTTGTAATGTTTTGCAGAATCCCGGTCGTGTCGTCCCGTACGTCTCGGTGCGGACATTATATACGTCTATAACGTTATATATCCTAACCAAAGGCAACCTAATATCTGGAATGTAGTATTTCACAACATTCCTGGCGGGTCGGCCGCACTTCTCGGTGGGAACATTATTTACGTCTATCACGTAATATAACCTAACCTAATCCATCTAGAACCTCGCTGGTAATGTTTTACAAAATCCCGGTCGTGTCGGCCCGTACGTCTCGGTGCGGACATTATATACGTCTATAACGTTATATATCCTAACCTAAGGGAACCTAACATCACGGATGTAGTATTTCACAACATTCCTGGCTGGTCGGCCCCACTTCTCGGTGGGAAAATTATATACGTTTATAACGTAGTATAACCTAACCTAACCCATCTAGACCCTCGCTTGTAATGTTTTACAGAATCCCGGTCGTGTCGTCCCGTACGTCTCGGCGCGGACATTATATACGTCTATAACGTTTTATATCCTAACCAAAGGCAACCTAACATCTCGAATGTAGTATTTCACAACATTCCTGGCGGGTCGGTCCCACTTCTCGGTGGGAACATTATTTACGTCTATAACGTAATGTAACCTAACCTAACCCATCTAGACCCTCGCTGGTAATGTTTTACAAAATCCCGGTCGTGTCGGCCCGTACTTCTCCGTGGGGACATTATTTACGTCTATATCGTTTTATATCCTAACCAAAGGCAACCTAACATCTCGAATGTAGTATTTCACAATATTCCTGGCGGGTCGGTCCCACTTCTCGGTGGGAACATTATTTACGTCTATAACGTAATATAACCTAACCTAATCCATCTAGACCCTCGCTGGTAATGTTTTACAAAATCCCGGTCGTGTCGGCCCGTACTTCTCCGTGGGGACATTATATACGTCTATATCGTTATATATCCTAACCTAAGGCAACCTAACATCTCGGATGTAGTATTTTCCAACATTCCTGGCGGGTCGGCCCCACTTCTCGGTGGGAACATTATATACGTTTATAACGAAGTATAACTTAACCTAACCCATCTAGAGCCTCGCTTGTAATGTTTTACAGAATCCCGGTCGTGTCGTCCCGTACGTCTCGGTGCGGACATTATATACGTCTATAACGTTATATATCCTAACCAAAGGCAACCTAACATCTCGAATGTAGTATTTCACAACATTCCTGGCGGGTCGGCCCCACTTCTCGGTGGGAACATTATTTACGTCTATAACGTAATATAACCTAACCTAATGCATCTAGACCCTCGCTGGTAATGTTTTACAAAATCCCGGTCGTGTCGGCCCGTACTTCTCCGTGGGGACATTATATACGTCTATAACGTTATATATCCTAACCTAAGGGAACCTAACATCTCGGATGTAGTATTTTCCAACATTCCTGGCGGGTCGGCCCCTACTTCTCGGTGGGCACATTATTTACGTCTATAACGTAATATAACCTAACCTAATCCATCTAGACCATCGCTGGTAATGTTTTACAAAATCCCGGTCGTGTCGGCCCGTACTTCTCCGTGGGGACATTATATACGTCTATATCGTTATATATCCTAACCTAAGGCAACCTAACATCTCGGATGTAGTATTTTCCAACATTCCTGGCGGGTCGGCCCCACTTCTCGGTGGGAACATTATATACGTTTATAACGAAGTATAACTTAACCTAACCCATCTAGAGCCTCGCTTGTAATGTTTTACAGAATCCCGGTCGTGTCGTCCCGTACGTCTCGGTGCGGACATTATATACGTCTATAACGTTATATATCCTAACCAAAGGCAACCTAACATCTCGAATGTAGTATTTCACAACATTCCTGGCGGGTCGGCCGCACTTCTCGGTGGGAACATTATTTACGTCTATAACGTAATATAACCTAACCTAATCCATCTAGAACCTCGCTGGTAATGTTTTACAAAATCCCGGTCGTGTCGGCCCGTACGTCTCGGTGCGGACATTATATACGTCTATAACGTTATATATCCTAACCTAAGGGAACCTAACATCACGGATGTAGTATTTCACAACATTCCTGGCTGGTCGGCCCCACTTCTCGGTGGGAAAATTATATACGTTTATAACGTAGTATAACCTAACCTAACCCATCTAGACCCTCGCTTGTAATGTTTTACAGAATCCCGGTCGTGTCGTCCCGTACGTCTCGGCGCGGACATTATATACGTCTATAACGTTTTATATCCTAACCAAAGGCAACCTAACATCTCGAATGTAGTATTTCACAACATTCCTGGCGGGTCGGTCCCACTTCTCGGTGGGAACATTATTTACGTCTATAACGTAATATAACCTAACCTAATCCATCTAGACCCTCGCTGGTAATGTTTTACAAAATCCCGGTCGTGTCGGCCCGTACTTCTCCGTGGGGACATTATATACGTCTATATCGTTATATATCCTAACCTAAGGCAACCTAACATCTCGGATGTAGTATTTTCCAACATTCCTGGCGGGTCGGCCCCACTTCTCGGTGGGAACATTATATACGTTTATAACGAAGTATAACTTAACCTAACCCATCTAGAGCCTCGCTTGTAATGTTTTACAGAATCCCGGTCGTGTCGTCCCGTACGTCTCGGTGCGGACATTATATACGTCTATAACGTTATATATCCTAACCAAAGGCAACCTAACATCTCGAATGTAGTATTTCACAACATTCCTGGCGGGTCGGCCCCACTTCTCGGTGGGAACATTATTTACGTCTATAACGTAATATAACCTAACCTAATGCATCTAGACCCTCGCTGGTAATGTTTTACAAAATCCCGGTCGTGTCGGCCCGTACTTCTCCGTGGGGACATTATATACGTCTATAACGTTATATATCCTAACCTAAGGGAACCTAACATCTCGGATGTAGTATTTTCCAACATTCCTGGCGGGTCGGCCCCTACTTCTCGGTGGGCACATTATTTACGTCTATATCGTAATATAACCAAACCTACCCCATCTAGACCCTCGCTGGTAATGTTTTACAAAATCCCGGTCGTGTCGGCCCGTACTTCTCCGTGGGGACATCATATACGTCTATATCGTTATATATCCTAACCTAAGGCACCTTAACATCTCCGATGTAGTATTTTCCAACATTCCTGGCGGGTCGGCCCCTACTTCTCGGTGGGCACATTATATACGTCTATATCGTAATATAACCTAACCTAACCCATCTAGACCCTCGCTTGTAATGTTTTGCAGAATCCCGGTCGTGTCGTCCCGTACGTCTCGGTGCGGACATTATATACGTCTATAACGTTATATATCCTAACCAAAGGCAACCTAATATCTCGAATGTAGTATTTCACAACATTCCTGGCGGGTCGGCCGCACTTCTCGGTGGGAACATTATTTACGTCTATAACGTAATATAACCTAACCTAATCCATCTAGAACCTCGCTGGTAATGTTTTACAAAATCCCGGTCGTGTCGGCCCGTACGTCTCGGTGCGGACATTATATACGTCTATAACGTTATATATCCTAACCTAAGGGAACCTAACATCACGGATGTAGTATTTCACAACATTCCTGGCTGGTCGGCCCCACTTCTCGGTGGGAAAATTATATACGTTTATAACGTAGTATAACCTAACCTAACCCATCTAGACCCTCGCTTGTAATGTTTTACAGAATCCCGGTCGTGTCGTCCCGTACGTCTCGGCGCGGACATTATATACGTCTATAACGTTTTATATCCTAACCAAAGGCAACCTAACATCTCGAATGTAGTATTTCACAACATTCCTGGCGGGTCGGTCCCACTTCTCGGTGGGAACATTATTTACGTCTATAACGTAATGTAACCTAACCTAACCCATCTAGACCCTCGCTGGTAATGTTTTACAAAATCCCGGTCGTGTCGGCCCGTACTTCTCCGTGGGGACATTATATACGTCTATATCGTTTTATATCCTAACCAAAGGCAACCTAACATCTCGAATGTAGTATTTCACAACATTCCTGGCGGGTCGGTCCCACTTCTCGGTGGGAACATTATTTACGTCTATAACGTAATATAACCTAACCTAATCCATCTAGACCCTCGCTGGTAATGTTTTACAAAATCCCGGTCGTGTCGGCCCGTACTTCTCCGTGGGGACATTATATACGTCTATATCGTTATATATCCTAACCTAAGGCAACCTAACATCTCGGATGTAGTATTTTCCAACATTCCTGGCGGGTCGGCCCCACTTCTCGGTGGGAACATTATATACGTTTATAACGAAGTATAACTTAACCTAACCCATCTAGAGCCTCGCTTGTAATGTTTTACAGAATCCCGGTCGTGTCGTCCCGTACGTCTCGGTGCGGACATTATATACGTCTATAACGTTATATATCCTAACCAAAGGCAACCTAACATCTCGAATGTAGTATTTCACAACATTCCTGGCGGGTCGGCCCCACTTCTCGGTGGGAACATTATTTACGTCTATAACGTAATATAACCCAACCTAATGCATCTAGACCCTCGCTGGTAATGTTTTACAAAATCCCGGTCGTGTCGGCCCGTACTTCTCCGTGGGGACATTATATACGTCTATATCGTTATATATCCTAACCTAAGGCAACCTAACATCTCGGATGTAGTATTTTCCAACATTCCTGGCGGGTCGGCCCCACTTCTCGGTGGGAACATTATATACGTTTATAACGAAGTATAACTTAACCTAACCCATCTAGAGCCTCGCTTGTAATGTTTTACAGAATCCCGGTCGTGTCGTCCCGTACGTCTCGGTGCGGACATTATATACGTCTATAACGTTATATATCCTAACCAAAGGCAACCTAACATCTCGAATGTAGTATTTCACAACATTCCTGGCGGGTCGGCCCCACTTCTCGGTGGGAACATTATTTACGTCTATAACGTAATATAACCTAACCTAATCCATCTAGAACCTCGCTGGTAATGTTTTACAAAATCCCGGTCGTGTCGTCCCGTACGTCTCGGCGCGGACATTATATACGTCTATAACGTTTTATATCCTAACCAAAGGCAACCTAACATCTCGAATGTAGTATTTCACAACATTCCTGGCGGGTCGGTCCCACTTCTCGGTGGGAACATTATTTACGTCTATAACGTAATGTAACCTAACCTAACCCATCTAGACCCTCGCTGGTAATGTTTTACAAAATCCCGGTCGTGTCGGCCCGTACTTCTCCGTGGGGACATTATATACGTCTATAACGTTATATATCCTAACCTAAGGGAACCTAACATCTCGGACGTAGTATTTTCCAACATTCCTGGCGGGTCGGCTCCACTCCTCGGTGGGAACATTATTCACGTCTATAACGTAATATAACCTAACCTAACCCATCTAGACCCTCGCTTGTAATGTTTTACAGAATCCCGGTCGTGTCGTCCCGTACGTCTCGGTGCGGACATTATATACGTCTATAACGTTATATATCCTAACCAAAGGCAACCTAACATCTCGAATGTAGTATTTCACAACATTCCTGGCGGGTCGGCCCCACTTCTCGGTGGGAACATTATTTACGTCTATAACGTAATATAACCTAACCTAATCCATCTAGAACCTCGCTGGTAATGTTTTACAAAATCCCGGTCGTGTCGTCCCGTACGTCTCGGCGCGGACATTATATACGTCTATAACGTTTTATATCCTAACCAAAGGCAACCTAACATCTCGAATGTAGTATTTCACAACATTCCTGGCGGGTCGGTCCCACTTCTCGGTGGGAACATTATTTACGTCTATAACGTAATGTAACCTAACCTAACCCATCTAGACCCTCGCTGGTAATGTTTTACAAAATCCCGGTCGTGTCGGCCCGTACTTCTCCGTGGGGACATTATATACGTCTATAACGTTATATATCCTAACCTAAGGGAACCTAACATCTCGGACGTAGTATTTTCCAACATTCCTGGCGGGTCGGCTCCACTCCTCGGTGGGAACATTATTCACGTCTATAACGTAATATAACCTAACCTAACCCATCTAGACCCTCGCTGGTAATGTTTTACAGAATCCCGGTCGTGTCGTCTCGTACGTCTCGGTGCGGACATTATATACGTCTATAACGTTATATATCCTAACCTAAGGGAACCTAACATCTCGGATGTAGTATTTCACAACATTCCTGTCTGGTCGACCCCACTTCTCGGTGGGAACATTATATACGTCTATATCGTAATATAACCTAACCTAACCAATCTAGACCCTCGCTGGTAATGTTTTACAGAATCCCGGTCGTGTCGTCTCGTACGTCTCAGTGCGGACATTATATACGTCTATAACGTTATATATCCTAACCAAAGGCAACTAAACATCTCGGATGTAGTATTTTCCAACATTCCTGGCGGGTCGGCCCCACACTTCGGTGGGAACATTATTTACGTCTATAACGTAATATAACCTAACCTAATCCATCTAGACCCTCGCTGGTAATGTTTTACAAAATCCCGGTCGTGTCGGCCCGTACTTCTCCGTGGGGACATTATATACGTCTATATCGTTTTATATCCTAACCAAAGGCAACCTAACATCTCGAATGTAGTATTTCACAACATTCCTGGCGGGTCGGTCCCACTTCTCGGTGGGAACATTATTTACGTCTATAACGTAATATAACCTAACCTAATCCATCTAGACCCTCGCTGGTAATGTTTTACAAAATCCCGGTCGTGTCGGCCCGTACTTCTCCGTGGGGACATTATATACGTCTATATCGTTATATATCCTAACCTAAGGCAACCTAACATCTCGGATGTAGTATTTTCCAACATTCCTGGCGGGTCGGCCCCACTTCTCGGTGGGAACATTATATACGTTTATAACGAAGTATAACTTAACCTAACCCATCTAGAGCCTCGCTTGTAATGTTTTACAGAATCCCGGTCGTGTCGTCCCGTACGTCTCGGTGCGGACATTATATACGTCTATAACGTTATATATCCTAACCAAAGGCAACCTAACATCTCGAATGTAGTATTTCACAACATTCCTGGCGGGTCGGCCCCACTTCTCGGTGGGAACATTATTTACGTCTATAACGTAATATAACCCAACCTAATGCATCTAGACCCTCGCTGGTAATGTTTTACAAAATCCCGGTCGTATCGGCCCGTACTTCTCCGTGGGGACATTATATACGTCTATATCGTTATATATCCTAACCTAAGGCAACCTAACATCTCGGATGTAGTATTTTCCAACATTCCTGGCGGGTCGGCCCCACTTCTCGGTGGGAACATTATATACGTTTATAACGAAGTATAACTTAACCTAACCCATCTAGAGCCTCGCTTGTAATGTTTTACAGAATCCCGGTCGTGTCGTCCCGTACGTCTCGGTGCGGACATTATATACGTCTATAACGTTATATATCCTAACCAAAGGCAACCTAACATCTCGAATGTAGTATTTCACAACATTCCTGGCGGGTCGGCCCCACTTCTCGGTGGGAACATTATTTACGTCTATAACGTAATATAACCTAACCTAATCCATCTAGAACCTCGCTGGTAATGTTTTACAAAATCCCGGTCGTGTCGTCCCGTACGTCTCGGCGCGGACATTATATACGTCTATAACGTTTTATATCCTAACCAAAGGCAACCTAACATCTCGAATGTAGTATTTCACAACATTCCTGGCGGGTCGGTCCCACTTCTCGGTGGGAACATTATTTACGTCTATAACGTAATGTAACCTAACCTAACCCATCTAGACCCTCGCTGGTAATGTTTTACAAAATCCCGGTCGTGTCGGCCCGTACTTCTCCGTGGGGACATTATATACGTCTATAACGTTATATATCCTAACCTAAGGGAACCTAACATCTCGGACGTAGTATTTTCCAACATTCCTGGCGGGTCGGCTCCACTCCTCGGTGGGAACATTATTCACGTCTATAACGTAATATAACCTAACCTAACCCATCTAGACCCTCGCTGGTAATGTTTTACAGAATCCCGGTCGTGTCGTCTCGTACGTCTCGGTGCGGACATTATATACGTCTATAACGTTATATATCCTAACCTAAGGGAACCTAACATCTCGGATGTAGTATTTCACAACATTCCTGTCTGGTCGACCCCACTTCTCGGTGGGAACATTATATACGTCTATATCGTAATATAACCTAACCTAACCAATCTAGACCCTCGCTGGTAATGTTTTACAGAATCCCGGTCGTGTCGTCTCGTACGTCTCAGTGCGGACATTATATACGTCTATAACGTTATATATCCTAACCAAAGGCAACTAAACATCTCGGATGTAGTATTTTCCAACATTCCTGGCGGGTCGGCCCCACACTTCGGTGGGAACATTATTTACGTCTATAACGTAATATAACCTAACCTAATCCATCTAGACCCTCGCTGGTAATGTTTTACAAAATCCCGGTCGTGTCGGCCCGTACTTCTCCGTGGGGACATTATATACGTCTATATCGTTTTATATCCTAACCAAAGGCAACCTAACATCTCGAATGTAGTATTTCACAACATTCCTGGCGGGTCGGTCCCACTTCTCGGTGGGAACATTATTTACGTCTATAACGTAATATAACCTAACCTAATCCATCTAGACCCTCGCTGGTAATGTTTTACAAAATCCCGGTCGTGTCGGCCCGTACTTCTCCGTGGGGACATTATATACGTCTATATCGTTATATATCCTAACCTAAGGCAACCTAACATCTCGGATGTAGTATTTTCCAACATTCCTGGCGGGTCGGCCCCACTTCTCGGTGGGAACATTATATACGTTTATAACGAAGTATAACTTAACCTAACCCATCTAGAGCCTCGCTTGTAATGTTTTACAGAATCCCGGTCGTGTCGTCCCGTACGTCTCGGTGCGGACATTATATACGTCTATAACGTTATATATCCTAACCAAAGGCAACCTAACATCTCGAATGTAGTATTTCACAACATTCCTGGCGGGTCGGCCCCACTTCTCGGTGGGAACATTATTTACGTCTATAACGTAATATAACCTAACCTAATCCATCTAGACCCTCGCTGGTAATGTTTTACAAAATCCCGGTCGTGTCGGCCCGTACTTCTCCGTGGGGACATTATATACGTCTATAACGTTATATATCCTAACCTAAGGGAACCTAACATCTCGGATGTAGTATTTTCCAACATTCCTGGCGGGTCGGCCCCTACTTCTCGGTGGGCACATTATTTACGTCTATATCGTAATATAACCAAACCTACCCCATCTAGACCCTCGCTGGTAATGTTTTACAAAATCCCGGTCGTGTCGGCCCGTACTTCTCCGTGGGGACATCATATACGTCTATATCGTTATATATCCTAACCTAAGGCACCTTAACATCTCCGATGTAGTATTTTCCAACATTCCTGGCGGGTCGGCCCCTACTTCTCGGTGGGCACATTATATACGTCTATATCGTAATATAACCTAACCTAACCCATCTAGACCCTCGCTTGTAATGTTTTGCAGAATCCCGGTCGTGTCGTCCCGTACGTCTCGGTGCGGACATTATATACGTCTATAACGTTATATATCCTAACCTAAGGGAACCTAACATCACGGATGTAGTATTTCACAACATTCCTGGCTGGTCGGCCCCACTTCTCGGTGGGAAAATTATATACGTTTATAACGTAGTATAACCTAACCTAACCCATCTAGACCCTCGCTTGTAATGTTTTACAGAATCCCGGTCGTGTCGTCCCGTACGTCTCGGCGCGGACATTATATACGTCTATAACGTTTTATATCCTAACCAAAGGCAACCTAACATCTCGAATGTAGTATTTCACAACATTCCTGGCGGGTCGGTCCCACTTCTCGGTGGGAACATTATTTACGTCTATAACGTAATGTAACCTAACCTAACCCATCTAGACCCTCGCTGGTAATGTTTTACAAAATCCCGGTCGTGTCGGCCCGTACTTCTCCGTGGGGACATTATATACGTCTATAACGTTATATATCCTAACCTAAGGGAACCTAACATCTCGGACGTAGTATTTTCCAACATTCCTGGCGGGTCGGCTCCTCTTCTCGGTGGGAACATTATTCACGTCTATAACGTAATATAACCTAACCTAACCCATCAAGACCCTCGCTGGTAATGTTTTACAGAATCCCGGTCGTGTCGTCTCGTACGTCTCGGTGCGGACATTATATACGTCTATAACGTTATATATCCTAACCTAAGGGAACCTAACATCTCGGATGTAGTATTTCACAACATTCCTGTCTGGTCGACCCCACTTCTCGGTGGGAACATTATTCACGTCTATAACGTAATATAACCTAACCTAACCAATCTAGACCCTCGCTGGTAATGTTTTACAGAATCCCGGTCGTGTCGTCTCGTACGTCTCAGTGCGGACATTATATACGTCTATAACGTTATATATCCTAACCAAAGGCAACCTAATATCGCGAATGTAGTATTTTCCAACATTCCTGGCGGGTCGGCCCCACACTTCGGTGGGAACATTATTTACGTCTATAACGTAATATAACCTAACCTAATCCATCTAGACCCTCGCTGGTAATGTTTTACAAAATCCCGGTCGTGTCGGCCCGTACGTCTCGGTGCGGACATTATATACGTCTATAACGTTATATATCCTAACCAAAGGCAACCTAATATCTCGAATGTAGTATTTCACAACATTCCTGGCGGGTCGGCCGCACTTCGCGGTGGGAACATTATTTACGTCTATAACGTAATATAACCTAACCTAATCCATCTAGAACCTCGCTGGTAATGTTTTACAAAATCCCGGTCGTGTCGGCCCGTACTTCTCCGTGGGGACATTATATACGTCTATAACGTTATATATCCTAACCTAAGGGAACCTAACATCTCGGATGTAGTATTTTCCAACATTCCTGGCGGGTCGGCCCCACTTCTCGGTGGGAACATTATTCACGTCTATAACGTAATATAACCTAACCTAACCCATCTAGACCCTCGCTGGTAATGTTTTACAAAATCCCGGTCGTGTCGGCCCGTACTTCTCCGTGGGGACATTATATACGTCTATATCGTTATATATCCTAACCTAAGGGAACCTAACATCTCGGATGTAGTATTTTCCAACATTCCTGGCGGGTCGGCCCCACTTCTCGGTGGGAAAATTATATACGTTTATAACGTAGTATAACCTAACCTAACCCATCTAGACCCTCGCTTGTAATGTTTTACAGAATCCCGGTCGTGTCGTCCCGTACGTCTCGGCGCGGACATTATATACGTCTATAACGTTTTATATCCTAACCAAAGGCAACCTAACATCTCGAATGTAGTATTTCACAACATTCCTGGCGGCTCGGCTCCACTTCTCGGTGGGAACATTATTCACGTCTGTAACGTAATATAACCTAACCTAACCCATCTAGACCCTCGCTGGTAATGTTTTACAGAATCCCGGTCGTGTCGTCTCGTACGTCTCGGTGCGGACATTATATACGTCTATAACGTTATATATCCTAACCTAAGGGAACCTAACATCACGGATGTAGTATTTCACAACATTCCTGGCTTGTCGGCCCCACTTCTCGGTGGGAAAATTATATACGTTTATAACGTAGTATAACCTAACCTAACACATCTAGCCCCTCGATTGTAATGTTTTGCAGAATCCCGGTCGTGTCGGCCCGTACGTCTCCGTGCGGACATTATATACGTCTATAACGTTATATATCCTAACCTAAGGGTACCTAACATCTCGCATGTAGTATTTCACAACATTCCTGGCTGGTCGGCCCCACTTCTCGGTGGGAACATTATTTACGTCTATAACGTAATATAACCTAACCTAATCCATCTAGACCCTCGCTTGTAATTATTTACAAAATCCCGGTCGGGTCGGCCCGTACTTCTCCGTGGGGACATTATATACGTCCATATCGTTATATATCCTAACCTAAGGCAACCTAACATCTCGGATGTAGTATTTTCCAACATTCCTGGCGGGTCGGCCCCTACTTCTCGGTGGGCACATTATTTACGTCTATATCGTAATATAACCAAACCTAACCCATCTAGACCCTCGCTGGTAATGTTTTACAAAATCCCGGTCGTGTCGGCCCGTACTTCTCCGTGGGGACATTATATACGTCTATATCGTTATATATCCTAACCTAAGGCAACTTAACATCTCCGATGTAGTATTTTCCAACATACCTGGCGGGTCGGCCCCTACTTCTCGGTGGGCACATTATATACGTCTATATCGTAATATAACCTAACCTAACCCATCTAGACCCTCGCTTGTAATGTTTTGCAGAATCCCGGTCGTGTCGTCCCGTACGTCTCGGTGCGGACATTATATACGTCTATAACGTTATATATCCTAACCAAAGGCAACCTAATATCTCGAATGTAGTATTTCACAACATTCCTGGCGGGTCGGCCGCACTTCTCGGTGGGAACATTATTTACGTCTATCACGTAATATAACCTAACCTAATCCATCTAGAACCTCGCTGGTAATGTTTTACAAAATCCCGGTCGTGTCGGCCCGTACGTCTCGGTGCGGACATTATATACGTCTATAACGTTATATATCCTAACCTAAGGGTACCTAACATCACGGATGTAGTATTTCACAACATTCCTGGCTGGTCGGCCCCACTTCTCGGTGGGAAAATTATATACGTTTATAACGTAGTATAACCTAACCTAACCCATCTAGACCCTCGCTTGTAATGTTTTACAGAATCCCGGTCGTGTCGTCCCGTACGTCTCGGCGCGGACATTATATACGTCTATAACGTTTTATATCCTAACCAAAGGCAACCTAACATCTCGAATGTAGTATTTCACAACATTCCTGGCGGGTCGGTCCCACTTCTCGGTGGGAACATTATTTACGTCTATAACGTAATGTAACCTAACCTAACCCATCTAGACCCTC
This sequence comes from Xylocopa violacea, assembly GCA_963969225.1. Lineage (NCBI taxonomy): Eukaryota > Metazoa > Arthropoda > Insecta > Hymenoptera > Apidae > Xylocopa > Xylocopa violacea. Next base: position 5,790,904 of record CAXAJV010000011.1, on the reverse strand, counting down.
GCTGGTAATGTTTTACAAAATCCCGGTCGTGTCGGCCCGTACTTCTCCGTGGGGACATTATTTACGTCTATATCGTTTTATATCCTAACCAAAGGCAACCTAACATCTCGAATGTAGTATTTCACAATATTCCTGGCGGGTCGGTCCCACTTCTCGGTGGGAACATTATTTACGTCTATAACGTAATATAACCTAACCTAATCCATCTAGACCCTCGCTGGTAATGTTTTACAAAATCCCGGTCGTGTCGGCCCGTACTTCTCCGTGGGGACATTATATACGTCTATATCGTTATATATCCTAACCTAAGGCAACCTAACATCTCGGATGTAGTATTTTCCAACATTCCTGGCGGGTCGGCCCCACTTCTCGGTGGGAACATTATATACGTTTATAACGAAGTATAACTTAACCTAACCCATCTAGAGCCTCGCTTGTAATGTTTTACAGAATCCCGGTCGTGTCGTCCCGTACGTCTCGGTGCGGACATTATATACGTCTATAACGTTATATATCCTAACCAAAGGCAACCTAACATCTCGAATGTAGTATTTCACAACATTCCTGGCGGGTCGGCCCCACTTCTCGGTGGGAACATTATTTACGTCTATAACGTAATATAACCTAACCTAATGCATCTAGACCCTCGCTGGTAATGTTTTACAAAATCCCGGTCGTGTCGGCCCGTACTTCTCCGTGGGGACATTATATACGTCTATAACGTTATATATCCTAACCTAAGGGAACCTAACATCTCGGATGTAGTATTTTCCAACATTCCTGGCGGGTCGGCCCCTACTTCTCGGTGGGCACATTATTTACGTCTATAACGTAATATAACCTAACCTAATCCATCTAGACCATCGCTGGTAATGTTTTACAAAATCCCGGTCGTGTCGGCCCGTACTTCTCCGTGGGGACATTATATACGTCTATATCGTTATATATCCTAACCTAAGGCAACCTAACATCTCGGATGTAGTATTTTCCAACATTCCTGGCGGGTCGGCCCCACTTCTCGGTGGGAACATTATATACGTTTATAACGAAGTATAACTTAACCTAACCCATCTAGAGCCTCGCTTGTAATGTTTTACAGAATCCCGGTCGTGTCGTCCCGTACGTCTCGGTGCGGACATTATATACGTCTATAACGTTATATATCCTAACCAAAGGCAACCTAACATCTCGAATGTAGTATTTCACAACATTCCTGGCGGGTCGGCCGCACTTCTCGGTGGGAACATTATTTACGTCTATAACGTAATATAACCTAACCTAATCCATCTAGAACCTCGCTGGTAATGTTTTACAAAATCCCGGTCGTGTCGGCCCGTACGTCTCGGTGCGGACATTATATACGTCTATAACGTTATATATCCTAACCTAAGGGAACCTAACATCACGGATGTAGTATTTCACAACATTCCTGGCTGGTCGGCCCCACTTCTCGGTGGGAAAATTATATACGTTTATAACGTAGTATAACCTAACCTAACCCATCTAGACCCTCGCTTGTAATGTTTTACAGAATCCCGGTCGTGTCGTCCCGTACGTCTCGGCGCGGACATTATATACGTCTATAACGTTTTATATCCTAACCAAAGGCAACCTAACATCTCGAATGTAGTATTTCACAACATTCCTGGCGGGTCGGTCCCACTTCTCGGTGGGAACATTATTTACGTCTATAACGTAATGTAACCTAACCTAACCCATCTAGACCCTCGCTGGTAATGTTTTACAAAATCCCGGTCGTGTCGGCCCGTACTTCTCCGTGGGGACATTATATACGTCTATATCGTTTTATATCCTAACCAAAGGCAACCTAACATCTCGAATGTAGTATTTCACAACATTCCTGGCGGGTCGGTCCCACTTCTCGGTGGGAACATTATTTACGTCTATAACGTAATATAACCTAACCTAATCCATCTAGACCCTCGCTGGTAATGTTTTACAAAATCCCGGTCGTGTCGGCCCGTACTTCTCCGTGGGGACATTATATACGTCTATATCGTTATATATCCTAACCTAAGGCAACCTAACATCTCGGATGTAGTATTTTCCAACATTCCTGGCGGGTCGGCCCCACTTCTCGGTGGGAACATTATATACGTTTATAACGAAGTATAACTTAACCTAACCCATCTAGAGCCTCGCTTGTAATGTTTTACAGAATCCCGGTCGTGTCGTCCCGTACGTCTCGGTGCGGACATTATATACGTCTATAACGTTATATATCCTAACCAAAGGCAACCTAACATCTCGAATGTAGTATTTCACAACATTCCTGGCGGGTCGGCCCCACTTCTCGGTGGGAACATTATTTACGTCTATAACGTAATATAACCTAACCTAATGCATCTAGACCCTCGCTGGTAATGTTTTACAAAATCCCGGTCGTGTCGGCCCGTACTTCTCCGTGGGGACATTATATACGTCTATAACGTTATATATCCTAACCTAAGGGAACCTAACATCTCGGATGTAGTATTTTCCAACATTCCTGGCGGGTCGGCCCCTACTTCTCGGTGGGCACATTATTTACGTCTATATCGTAATATAACCAAACCTACCCCATCTAGACCCTCGCTGGTAATGTTTTACAAAATCCCGGTCGTGTCGGCCCGTACTTCTCCGTGGGGACATCATATACGTCTATATCGTTATATATCCTAACCTAAGGCACCTTAACATCTCCGATGTAGTATTTTCCAACATTCCTGGCGGGTCGGCCCCTACTTCTCGGTGGGCACATTATATACGTCTATATCGTAATATAACCTAACCTAACCCATCTAGACCCTCGCTTGTAATGTTTTGCAGAATCCCGGTCGTGTCGTCCCGTACGTCTCGGTGCGGACATTATATACGTCTATAACGTTATATATCCTAACCAAAGGCAACCTAATATCTCGAATGTAGTATTTCACAACATTCCTGGCGGGTCGGCCGCACTTCTCGGTGGGAACATTATTTACGTCTATAACGTAATATAACCTAACCTAATCCATCTAGAACCTCGCTGGTAATGTTTTACAAAATCCCGGTCGTGTCGGCCCGTACGTCTCGGTGCGGACATTATATACGTCTATAACGTTATATATCCTAACCTAAGGGAACCTAACATCACGGATGTAGTATTTCACAACATTCCTGGCTGGTCGGCCCCACTTCTCGGTGGGAAAATTATATACGTTTATAACGTAGTATAACCTAACCTAACCCATCTAGACCCTCGCTTGTAATGTTTTACAGAATCCCGGTCGTGTCGTCCCGTACGTCTCGGCGCGGACATTATATACGTCTATAACGTTTTATATCCTAACCAAAGGCAACCTAACATCTCGAATGTAGTATTTCACAACATTCCTGGCGGGTCGGTCCCACTTCTCGGTGGGAACATTATTTACGTCTATAACGTAATGTAACCTAACCTAACCCATCTAGACACTCGCTGGTAATGTTTTACAAAATCCCGGTCGTGTCGGCCCGTACTTCTCCGTGGGGACATTATATACGTCTATATCGTTTTATATCCTAACCAAAGGCAACCTAACATCTCGAATGTAGTATTTCACAACATTCCTGGCGGGTCGGTCCCACTTCTCGGTGGGAACATTATTTACGTCTATAACGTAATATAACCTAACCTAATCCATCTAGACCCTCGCTGGTAATGTTTTACAAAATCCCGGTCGTGTCGGCCCGTACTTCTCCGTGGGGACATTATATACGTCTATATCGTTATATATCCTAACCTAAGGCAACCTAACATCTCGGATGTAGTATTTTCCAACATTCCTGGCGGGTCGGCCCCACTTCTCGGTGGGAACATTATATACGTTTATAACGAAGTATAACTTAACCTAACCCATCTAGAGCCTCGCTTGTAATGTTTTACAGAATCCCGGTCGTGTCGTCCCGTACGTCTCGGTGCGGACATTATATACGTCTATAACGTTATATATCCTAACCAAAGGCAACCTAACATCTCGAATGTAGTATTTCACAACATTCCTGGCGGGTCGGCCCCACTTCTCGGTGGGAACATTATTTACGTCTATAACGTAATATAACCCAACCTAATGCATCTAGACCCTCGCTGGTAATGTTTTACAAAATCCCGGTCGTGTCGGCCCGTACTTCTCCGTGGGGACATTATATACGTCTATATCGTTATATATCCTAACCTAAGGCAACCTAACATCTCGGATGTAGTATTTTCCAACATTCCTGGCGGGTCGGCCCCACTTCTCGGTGGGAACATTATATACGTTTATAACGAAGTATAACTTAACCTAACCCATCTAGAGCCTCGCTTGTAATGTTTTACAGAATCCCGGTCGTGTCGTCCCGTACGTCTCGGTGCGGACATTATATACGTCTATAACGTTATATATCCTAACCAAAGGCAACCTAACATCTCGAATGTAGTATTTCACAACATTCCTGGCGGGTCGGCCCCACTTCTCGGTGGGAACATTATTTACGTCTATAACGTAATATAACCTAACCTAATCCATCTAGAACCTCGCTGGTAATGTTTTACAAAATCCCGGTCGTGTCGTCCCGTACGTCTCGGCGCGGACATTATATACGTCTATAACGTTTTATATCCTAACCAAAGGCAACCTAACATCTCGAATGTAGTATTTCACAACATTCCTGGCGGGTCGGTCCCACTTCTCGGTGGGAACATTATTTACGTCTATAACGTAATGTAACCTAACCTAACCCATCTAGACCCTCGCTGGTAATGTTTTACAAAATCCCGGTCGTGTCGGCCCGTACTTCTCCGTGGGGACATTATATACGTCTATAACGTTATATATCCTAACCTAAGGGAACCTAACATCTCGGACGTAGTATTTTCCAACATTCCTGGCGGGTCGGCTCCACTCCTCGGTGGGAACATTATTCACGTCTATAACGTAATATAACCTAACCTAACCCATCTAGACCCTCGCTGGTAATGTTTTACAGAATCCCGGTCGTGTCGTCTCGTACGTCTCGGTGCGGACATTATATACGTCTATAACGTTATATATCCTAACCTAAGGGAACCTAACATCTCGGATGTAGTATTTCACAACATTCCTGTCTGGTCGACCCCACTTCTCGGTGGGAACATTATATACGTCTATATCGTAATATAACCTAACCTAACCAATCTAGACCCTCGCTGGTAATGTTTTACAGAATCCCGGTCGTGTCGTCTCGTACGTCTCAGTGCGGACATTATATACGTCTATAACGTTATATATCCTAACCAAAGGCAACTAAACATCTCGGATGTAGTATTTTCCAACATTCCTGGCGGGTCGGCCCCACACTTCGGTGGGAACATTATTTACGTCTATAACGTAATATAACCTAACCTAATCCATCTAGACCCTCGCTGGTAATGTTTTACAAAATCCCGGTCGTGTCGGCCCGTACTTCTCCGTGGGGACATTATATACGTCTATATCGTTTTATATCCTAACCAAAGGCAACCTAACATCTCGAATGTAGTATTTCACAACATTCCTGGCGGGTCGGTCCCACTTCTCGGTGGGAACATTATTTACGTCTATAACGTAATATAACCTAACCTAATCCATCTAGACCCTCGCTGGTAATGTTTTACAAAATCCCGGTCGTGTCGGCCCGTACTTCTCCGTGGGGACATTATATACGTCTATATCGTTATATATCCTAACCTAAGGCAACCTAACATCTCGGATGTAGTATTTTCCAACATTCCTGGCGGGTCGGCCCCACTTCTCGGTGGGAACATTATATACGTTTATAACGAAGTATAACTTAACCTAACCCATCTAGAGCCTCGCTTGTAATGTTTTACAGAATCCCGGTCGTGTCGTCCCGTACGTCTCGGTGCGGACATTATATACGTCTATAACGTTATATATCCTAACCAAAGGCAACCTAACATCTCGAATGTAGTATTTCACAACATTCCTGGCGGGTCGGCCCCACTTCTCGGTGGGAACATTATTTACGTCTATAACGTAATATAACCTAACCTAATCCATCTAGACCCTCGCTAGTAATGTTTTACAAAATCCCGGTCGTGTCGGCCCGTACTTCTCCGTGGGGACATTATATACGTCTATAACGTTATATATCCTAACCTAAGGGAACCTAACATCTCGGATGTAGTATTTTCCAACATTCCTGGCGGGTCGGCCCCTACTTCTCGGTGGGCACATTATTTACGTCTATATCGTAATATAACCAAACCTACCCCATCTAGACCCTCGCTGGTAATGTTTTACAAAATCCCGGTCGTGTCGGCCCGTACTTCTCCGTGGGGACATCATATACGTCTATATCGTTATATATCCTAACCTAAGGCACCTTAACATCTCCGATGTAGTATTTTCCAACATTCCTGGCGGGTCGGCCCCTACTTCTCGGTGGGCACATTATATACGTCTATATCGTAATATAACCTAACCTAACCCATCTAGACCCTCGCTTGTAATGTTTTGCAGAATCCCGGTCGTGTCGTCCCGTACGTCTCGGTGCGGACATTATATACGTCTATAACGTTATATATCCTAACCTAAGGGAACCTAACATCACGGATGTAGTATTTCACAACATTCCTGGCTGGTCGGCCCCACTTCTCGGTGGGAAAATTATATACGTTTATAACGTAGTATAACCTAACCTAACCCATCTAGACCCTCGCTTGTAATGTTTTACAGAATCCCGGTCGTGTCGTCCCGTACGTCTCGGCGCGGACATTATATACGTCTATAACGTTTTATATCCTAACCAAAGGCAACCTAACATCTCGAATGTAGTATTTCACAACATTCCTGGCGGGTCGGTCCCACTTCTCGGTGGGAACATTATTTACGTCTATAACGTAATGTAACCTAACCTAACCCATCTAGACCCTCGCTGGTAATGTTTTACAAAATCCCGGTCGTGTCGGCCCGTACTTCTCCGTGGGGACATTATATACGTCTATAACGTTATATATCCTAACCTAAGGGAACCTAACATCTCGGACGTAGTATTTTCCAACATTCCTGGCGGGTCGGCTCCTCTTCTCGGTGGGAACATTATTCACGTCTATAACGTAATATAACCTAACCTAACCCATCAAGACCCTCGCTGGTAATGTTTTACAGAATCCCGGTCGTGTCGTCTCGTACGTCTCGGTGCGGACATTATATACGTCTATAACGTTATATATCCTAACCTAAGGGAACCTAACATCTCGGATGTAGTATTTCACAACATTCCTGTCTGGTCGACCCCACTTCTCGGTGGGAACATTATATACGTCTATATCGTAATATAACCTAACCTAACCAATCTAGACCCTCGCTGGTAATGTTTTACAGAATCCCGGTCGTGTCGTCTCGTACGTCTCAGTGCGGACATTATATACGTCTATAACGTTATATATCCTAACCAAAGGCAACCTAATATCGCGAATGTAGTATTTTCCAACATTCCTGGCGGGTCGGCCCCACACTTCGGTGGGAACATTATTTACGTCTATAACGTAATATAACCTAACCTAATCCATCTAGACCCTCGCTGGTAATGTTTTACAAAATCCCGGTCGTGTCGGCCCGTACTTCTCCGTGGGGACATTATATACGTCTATAACGTTATATATCCTAACCTAAGGGAACCTAACATCTCGGATGTAGTATTTTCCAACATTCCTGGCGGGGCGGCCGCTACTTCTTGGTGGGAACATTATATACGTCTATATCGTAATATAACCTAACCTAACCCATCTAGACCCTCGCTTGTAATGTTCTACAAAATCCCGGTCGTGTCGTCTCGTACGTCTCGGTGCGGACATTATATACGTCTATAACGTTATATATCCTAACCTAAGGGAACCTAACATCACGGATGTAGTATTTCACAACATTCCTGGCTTGTCGGCCCCACTTCTCGGTGGGAAAATTATATACGTTTATAACGTAGTATAACCTAACCTAACACATCTAGCCCCTCGATTGTAATGTTTTGCAGAATCCCGGTCGTGTCGGCCCGTACGTCTCCGTGCGGACATTATATACGTCTATAACGTTATATATCCTAACTTAAGGGTACCTAACATCTCGCATGTAGTATTTCACAACATTCCTGGCTGGTCGGCCCCACTTCTCGGTGGGAACATTATTTACGTCTATAACGTAATATAACCTAACCTAATCCATCTAGACCCTCGCTTGTAATGTTTTACAAAATCCCGGTCGTGTCGGCCCGTACTTCTCCGTGGGGACATTATATACGTCTATATCGTTATATATCCTAACCTAAGGCAACCTAACATCTCGGATGTAGTATTTTCCAACATTCCTGGCGGGTCGGCCCCACTTCTCGGTGGGAACATTATATACGTTTATAACGAAGTATAACTTAACCTAACCCATCTAGAGCCTCGCTTGTAATGTTTTACAGAATCCCGGTCGTGTCGTCCCGTACGTCTCGGTGCGGACATTATATACGTCTATAACGTTATATATCCTAACCTAAGGGAACCTAACATCACGGATGTAGTATTTCACAACATTCCTGGCTGGTCGGCCCCACTTCTCGGTGGGAAAATTATATACGTTTATAACGTAGTATAACCTAACCTAACCCATCTAGACCCTCGCTTGTAATGTTTTACAGAATCCCGGTCGTGTCGTCCCGTACGTCTCGGCGCGGACATTATATACGTCTATAACGTTTTATATCCTAACCAAAGGCAACCTAACATCTCGAATGTAGTATTTCACAACATTCCTGGCGGGTCGGTCCCACTTCTCGGTGGGAACATTATTTACGTCTATAACGTAATGTAACCTAACCTAACCCATCTAGACCCTCGCTGGTAATGTTTTACAAAATCCCGGTCGTGTCGGCCCGTACTTCTCCGTGGGGACATTATATACGTCTATAACGTTATATATCCTAACCTAAGGGAACCTAACATCTCGGACGTAGTATTTTCCAACATTCCTGGCGGGTCGGCTCCACTTCTCGGTGGGAACATTATTCACGTCTATAACGTAATATAACCTAACCTAACCCATCTAGACCCTCGCTGGTAATGTTTTACAGAATCCCGGTCGTGTCGTCTCGTACGTCTCGGTGCGGACATTATATACGTCTATAACGTTATATATCCTAACCTAAGGGAACCTAACATCTCGGATGTAGTATTTCACAACATTCCTGTCTGGTCGACCCCACTTCTCGGTGGGAACATTATATACGTCTATATCGTAATATAACCTAACCTAACCAATCTAGACCCTCGCTGGTAATGTTTTACAGAATCCCGGTCGTGTCGTCTCGTACGTCTCGGTGCGGACATTATATACGTCTATAACGTTATATATCCTAACCAAAGGCAACTAAACATCTCGGATGTAGTATTTTCCAACATTCCTGGCGGGTCGGCCCCTACTTCTCGGTGGGCACATTATATACGTCTATATCGCAATATAACCTAACCTAACCCATATAGACACTCGCTGGTAATGTTTTACAAAATCCCGGTCGTGTCGGCCCGTACTTCTCCGTGGGGACATTATATACGTCTATAACGTTATATATCCTAACCTAAGGGAACCTAACATCTCGGATGTAGTATTTTCCAACATTCCTGGCGGGGCGGCCGCTACTTCTTGGTGGGAACATTATATACGTCTATATCGTAATATAACCTAACCTAACCCATCTAGACCCTCGCTTGTAATGTTCTACAAAATCCCGGTCGTGTCGTCTCGTACGTCTCGGTGCGGACATTATATACGTCTATAACGTTATATATCCTAACCTAAGGGAACCTAACATCACGGATGTAGTATTTCACAACATTCCTGGCTTGTCGGCCCCACTTCTCGGTGGGAAAATTATATACGTTTATAACGTAGTATAACCTAACCTAACACATCTAGCCCCTCGATTGTAATGTTTTGCAGAATCCCGGTCGTGTCGGCCCGTACGTCTCCGTGCGGACATTATATACGTCTATAACGTTATATATCCTAACCTAAGGGTACCTAACATCTCGCATGTAGTATTTCACAACATTCCTGGCTGGTCGGCCCCACTTCTCGGTGGGAACATTATTTACGTCTATAACGTAATATAACCTAACCTAACCCATCTAGATCCTCGCTTGTAATGTTTTGCAGAATCCCGGTCGTGTCGTCCCGTACGTCTCGGTGCGGACATTATATACGTCTATAACGTTATATATCCTAACCAAAGGCAACCTAATATCTCGAATGTAGTATTTCACAACATTCCTGGCGGGTCGGCCGCACTTCTCGGTGGGAACATTATTTACGTCTATAACGTAATATAACCTAACCTAATCCATCTAGAACCTCGCTGGTAATGTTTTACAAAATCCCGGTCGTGTCGGCCCGTACTTCTCCGTGGGGACATTATATACGTCTATAACGTTATATATCCTAACCTAAGGGAACCTAACATCTCGGATGTAGTATTTTCCAACATTCCTGGCGGGTCGGCCCCACTTCTCGGTGGGAACATTATTCACGTCTATAACGTAATATAACCTAACCTAACCCATCTAGACCCTCGCTGGTAATGTTTTACAAAATCCCGGTCGTGTCGGCCCGTACTTCTCCGTGCGGACATTATATACGTCTATAACGTTATATATCCTAACTTAAGGGTACCTAACATCTCGCATGTAGTATTTCACAACATTCCTGGCTGGTCGGCCCCACTTCTCGGTGGGAACATTATTTACGTCTATAACGTAATATAACCTAACCTAATCCATCTAGACCCTCGCTTGTAATGTTTTACAAAATCCCGGTCGTGTCGGCCCGTACTTCTCCGTGGGGACATTATATACGTCTATATCGTTATATATCCTAACCTAAGGCAACCTAACATCTCGGATGTAGTATTTTCCAACATTCCTGGCGGGTCGGCCCCACTTCTCGGTGGGAACATTATATACGTTTATAACGAAGTATAACTTAACCTAACCCATCTAGAGCCTCGCTTGTAATGTTTTACAGAATCCCGGTCGTGTCGTCTCGTACGTCTCGGTGCGGACATTATATACGTCTATAACGTTATATATCCTAACCTAAGGGAACCTAACATCTCGGATGTAGTATTTCACAACATTCCTGTCTGGTCGACCCCACTTCTCGGTGGGAACATTATATACGTCTATATCGTAATATAACCTAACCTAACCAATCTAGACCCTCGCTGGTAATGTTTTACAGAATCCCGATCGTGTCGTCTCGTACGTCTCGGTGCGGACATTATATACGTCTATAACGTTATATATCCTAACCAAAGGCAACTAAACATCTCGGATGTAGTATTTTCCAACATTCCTGGCGGGTCGGCCCCTACTTCTCGGTGGGCACATTATATACGTCTATATCGCAATATAACCTAACCTAACCCATATAGACACTCGCTGGTAATGTTTTACAAAATCCCGGTCGTGTCGGCCCGTACTTCTCCGTGGGGACATTATATACGTCTATAACGTTATATATCCTAACCAAAGGCAACTAAACATCTCGGATGTAGTATTTTCCAACATTCCTGGCGGGTCGGCCCCACACTTCGGTGGGAACATTATTTACGTCTATAACGTAATATAAACTAACCTAATCCATCTAGACCCTCGCTGGTAATGTTTTACAAAATCCCGGTCGTGTCGGCCCGTACTTCTCCGTGGGGACATTATATACGTCTATAACGTTATATATCCTAACCTAAGGGAACCTAACATCTCGGATGTAGTATTTTCCAACATTCCTGGCGGGGCGGCCGCTACTTCTTGGTGGGAACATTATATACGTCTATATCGTAATATAACCTAACCTAACCCATCTAGACCCTCGCTTGTAATGTTCTACAAAATCCCGGTCGTATCGGCCCGTACTTCTCCGTGGGGACATTATATACGTCTATATCGTTATATATCCTAACCTAAGGCAACTTAACATCTCCGATGTAGTATTTTCCAACATTCCTGGCGGGTCGGCCCCTACTTCTCGGTGGGCACATTATATACGTCTATATCGTAATATAACCTAACCTAACCCATCTAGACCCTCGCTTGTAATGTTTTGCAGAATCCCGGTCGTGTCGTCCCGTACGTCTCGGTGCGGACATTATATACGTCTATAACGTTATATATCCTAACCAAAGGCAACCTAATATCGCGAATGTAGTATTTTCCAACATTCCTGGCGGGTCGGCCCCACACTTCGGTGGGAACATTATTTACGTCTATAACGTAATATAACCTAACCTAATCCATCTAGACCCTCGCTGGTAATGTTTTACAAAATCCCGGTCGTGTCGGCCCGTACTTCTCCGTGGGGACATTATATACGTCTATAACGTTATATATCCTAACCTAAGGGAACCTAACATCTCGGATGTAGTATTTTCCAACATTCCTGGCGGGGCGGCCGCTACTTCTTGGTGGGAACATTATATACGTCTATATCGTAATATAACCTAACCTAACCCATCTAGACCCTCGCTTGTAATGTTCTACAAAATCCCGGTCGTGTCGTCTCGTACGTCTCGGTGCGGACATTATATACGTCTATAACGTTATATATCCTAACCTAAGGGAACCTAACATCACGGATGTAGTATTTCATAACATTCCTGGCTTGTCGGCCCCACTTCTCGGTGGGAAAATTATATACGTTTATAACGTAGTATAACCTAACCTAACACATCTAGCCCCTCGATTGTAATGTTTTGCAGAATCCCGGTCGTGTCGGCCCGTACGTCTCCGTGCGGACATTATATACGTCTATAACGTTATATATCCTAACCTAAGGGTACCTAACATCTCGCATGTAGTATTTCACAACATTCCTGGCTGGTCGGCCCCACTTCTCGGTGGGAACATTATTTACGTCTATAACGTAATATAACCCAACCTAATCCATCTAGACCCTCGCTTGTAATGTTTTACAAAATCACGGTCGTGTCGGCCCGTACTTCTCCGTGGGGACATTATATACGTCTATATCGTTATATATCCTAACCTAAGGCAACCTAACATCTCGGATGTAGTATTTTCCAACATTCCTGGCGGGTCAGCCCCACTTCTCGGTGGGAACATTATATACGTTTATAACGAAGTATAACTTAACCTAACCCATCTAGAGCCTCGCTTGTAATGTTTTACAGAATCCCGGTCGTGTCGTCCCGTACGTCTCGGTGCGGACATTATATACGTCTATAACGTTATATATCCTAACCTAAGGGAACCTAACATCACGGATGTAGTATTTCACAACATTCCTGGCTGGTCGGCCCCACTTCTCGGTGGGAAAATTATATACGTTTATAACGTAGTATAACCTAACCTAACCCATCTAGACCCTCGCTTGTAATGTTTTACAGAATCCCGGTCGTGTCGTCCCGTACGTCTCGGCGCGGACATTATATACGTCTATAACGTTTTATATCCTAACCAAAGGCAACCTAACATCTCGAATGTAGTATTTCACAACATTCCTGGCGGGTCGGTCCCACTTCTCGGTGGGAACATTATTTACGTCTATAACGTAATGTAACCTAACCTAACCCATCTAGACCCTCGCTGGTAATGTTTTACAAAATCCCGGTCGTGTCGGCCCGTACTTCTCCGTGGGGACATTATATACGTCTATAACGTTATATATCCTAACCTAAGGGAACCTAACATCTCGGACGTAGTATTTTCCAACATTCCTGGCGGGTCGGCTCCACTTCTCGGTGGGAACATTATTCACGTCTATAACGTAATATAACCTAACCTTACCCATCTAGACCCTCGCTGGTAATGTTTTACAGAATCCCGGTCGTGTCGTCTCGTACGTCTCGGTGCGTACATTATATACGTCTATAACGTTATATATCCTAACCTAAGGGAACCTAACATCTCGGATGTAGTATTTCACAACATTCCTGTCTGGTCGACCCCACTTCTCGGTGGGAACATTATATACGTCTATATCGTAATATAACCTAACCTAACCAATCTAGACCCTCGCTGGTAATGTTTTACAGAATCCCGGTCGTGTCGTCTCGTACGTCTCGGTGCGGACATTATATACGTCTATAACGTTATATATCCTAACCAAAGGCAACTAAACATCTCGGATGTAGTATTTTCCAACATTCCTGGCGGGTCGGCCCCTACTTCTCGGTGGGCACATTATATACGTCTATATCGCAATATAACCTAACCTAACCCATATAGACACTCGCTGGTAATGTTTTACAAAATCCCGGTCGTGTCGGCCCGTACTTCTCCGTGGGGACATTATATACGTCTATAACGTTATATATCCTAACCTAAGGGTACCTAACATCTCGCATGTAGTATTTCACAACATTCCTGGCTGGTCGGCCCCACTTCTCGGTGGGATCATTATTTACGTCTATAACGTAATATAACCTAACCTAATCCATCTAGACCCTCGCTTGTAATGTTTTACAAAATCCCGGTCGTATCGGCCCGTACTTCTCCGTGGGGACATTATATACGTCTATATCGTTATATATCCTAACCTAAGGCAACTTAACATCTCCGATGTAGTATTTTCCAACATTCCTGGCGGGTCGGCCCCTACTTCTCGGTGGGCACATTATATACGTCTATATCGTAATATAACCTAACCTAACCCATCTAGACCCTCGCTTGTAATGTTTTGCAGAATCCCGGTCGTGTCGTCCCGTACGTCTCGGTGCGGACATTATATACGTCTATAACGTTATATATCCTAACCAAAGGCAACCTAATATCGCGAATGTAGTATTTTCCAACATTCCTGGCGGGTCGGCCCCACACTTCGGTGGGAACATTATTTACGTCTATAACGTAATATAACCTAACCTAATCCATCTAGACCCTCGCTGGTAATGTTTTACAAAATCCCGGTCGTGTCGGCCCGTACTTCTCCGTGGGGACATTATATACGTCTATAACGTTATATATCCTAACCTAAGGGAACCTAACATCTCGGATGTAGTATTTTCCAACATTCCTGGCGGGGCGGCCGCTACTTCTTGGTGGGAACATTATATACGTCTATATCGTAATATAACCTAACCTAACCCATCTAGACCCTCGCTTGTAATGTTCTACAAAATCCCGGTCGTGTCGTCTCGTACGTCTCGGTGCGGACATTATATACGTCTATAACGTTATATATCCTAACCTAAGGGAACCTAACATCACGGATGTAGTATTTCACAACATTCCTGGCTTGTCGGCCCCACTTCTCGGTGGGAAAATTATATACGTTTATAACGTAGTATAACCTAACCTAAAACATCTAGCCCCTCGATTGTAATGTTTTGCAGAATCCCGGTCGTGTCGGCCCGTACGTCTCCGTGCGGACATTATATACGTCTATAACGTTATATATCCTAACCTAAGGGTACCTAACATCTCGCATGTAGTATTTCACAACATTCCTGGCTGGTCGGCCCCACTTCTCGGTGGGAACATTATTTACGTCTATAACGTAATATAACCTAACCTAACCCATCTAGACCCTCGCTTGTAATGTTTTGCAGAATCCCGGTCGTGTCGTCCCGTACGTCTCGGTGCGGACATTATATACGTCTATAACGTTATACATCCTAACCAAAGGCAACCTAATATCTCGAATGTAGTATTTCACAACATTCCTGGCGGGTCGGCCGCACTTCTCGGTGGGAACATTATTTACGTCTATAACGTAATATAACCTAACCTAATCCATCTAGAACCTCGCTGGTAATGTTTTACAAAATCCCGGTCGTGTCGGCCCGTACTTCTCCGTGGGGACATTATATACGTCTATAACGTTATATATCCTAACCTAAGGGAACCTAACATCTCGGATGTAGTATTTTCCAACATTCCTGGCGGTTCGGCCCCACTTCTCGGTGGGAACATTATTCACGTCTATAACGTAATATAACCTAACCTAACCCATCTAGACCCTCGCTGGTAATGTTTTACAAAATCCCGGTCGTGTCGGCCCGTACTTCTCCGTGGAGACATTATATACGTCTATATCGTTATATATCCTAACCTAAGGCAACCTAACATCTCGGATGTAGTATTTTCCAACATTCCTGGCGGGTCGGCCCCACTTCTCGGTGGGAACATTATATACGTTTATAACGAAGTATAACTTAACCTAACCCATCTAGAGCCTCGCTTGTAATGTTTTACAGAATCCCGGTCGTGTCGTCTCGTACGTCTCGGTGCGGACATTATATACGTCTATAACGTTATATATCCTAACCTAAGGGAACCTAACATCACGGATGTAGTATTTCACAACATTCCTGGCTGGTCGGCCCCACTTCTCGGTGGGAAAATTATATACGTTTATAACGTAGTATAACCTAACCTAACCCATCTAGACCCTCGCTGGTAATGTTTTGCAGAATCCCGGTCGTGTCGGCCCGTACTTCTCCGTGGGGACATTATATACGTCTATATCGTTATATATCCTGACCTAAGGCAACCTAACATCTCGGATGTAGTACTTTCCAACATTCCTGGCGGGTCGGCCCCACTTCTCGGTGGGAACATTATATACGTTTATAACGAAGTATAACTTCACCTAACCCATCTAGAGCCTCGCTTGTAATGTTTTACAGAATCCCGGTCGTGTCGTCCCGTACGTCTCGGTGCGGACATTATATACGTCTATAACGTTATATATCCTAACCAAAGGCAACCTAACATCTCGAATGTAGTATTTCACAACATTCCTGGCGGGTCGGCCCCACTTCTCGGTGGGAACATTATTTACGTCTATAACGTAATATAACCTAACCTAATCCATCTAGACCCTCGCTGGTAATGTTTTACAAAATCCCGGTCGTGTCGGCCCGTACTTCTCCGTGGGGACATTATATACGTCTATAACGTTATATATCCTAACCTAAGGGAACCTAACATCTCGGATGTAGTATTTCACAACATTCCTGTCTGGTCGGCCCCACTTCTCGGTGGGAACATTATTCACGTCTATAACGTAATATAACCTAACCTAACCCATCTAGACCCTCGCTGGTAATGTTTTACAAAATCCCGGTCGTGTCGGCCCGTACTTCTCCGTGGGGACATTATATACGTCTATATCGTTATATATCCTAACCTAAGGCAACGTAACATCTCGGATGTAGTATTTTCCAACATTCCTGGCGGGTCGGCCCCACTTCTCGGTGGGAACATTATATACGTTTATAACGAAGTATAACTTAACCTAACCCATCTAGAGCCTCGCTTGTAATGTTTTACAGAATCCCGGTCGTGTCGTCCCGTACGTCTCGGTGCGGACATTATATACGTCTATAACGTTATATATCCTAACCTAAGGGAACCTAACATCACGGATGTAGTATTTCACAACATTCCTGGCTGGTCGGCTCCACTTCTCGGTGGGAAAATTATATACGTTTATAACGTAGTATAACCTAACCTAACCCATCTAGACCCTCGCTTGTAATGTTTTACAGAATCCCGGTCGTGTCGTCCCGTACGTCTCGGCGCGGACATTATATACGTCTATAACGTTTTATATCCTAACCAAAGGCAACCTAACATCTCGAATGTAGTATTTCACAACATTCCTGGGGGGTCGGTCCCACTTCTCGGTGGGAACATTATTTACGTCTATAACGTAATATAACCTAACCTAACCCATCTAGACCCTCGCTTGTAATGTTTTGCAGAATCCCGGTCGTGTCGTCCCGTACGTCTCGGTGCGGACATTATATACGTCTATAACGTTATATATCCTAACCAAAGGCAACCTAATATCGCGAATGTAGTATTTTCCAACATTCCTGGCGGGTCGGCCCCACACTTCGGTGGGAACATTATTTACGTCTATAACGTAATATAACCTAACCTAATCCATCTAGACCCTCGCTGGTAATGTTTTACAAAATCCCGGTCGTGTCGGCCCGTACTTCTCCGTGGGGACATTATATACGTCTATATCGTTATATATCCTAACCTAAGGCAACCTAACATCTCGGATGTAGTATTTTCCAACATTCCTGGCGGGGCGGCCGCTACTTCTTGGTGGGCACATTATTTACGTCTATATCGTAATATAACCAAACCTAACCCATCTAGACCCTCGCTGGTAATGTTTTACAAAATCCCGGTCGTGTCGGCCCGTACTTCTCCGTGGGGACATTATATACGTCTATATCGTTATATATCCTAACCTAAGGCACCTTAACATCTCCGATGTAGTATTTTCCAACATTCCTGGCGGGTCGGCCCCTACTTCTCGGTGGGCACATTATATACGTCTATATCGTAATATAACCTAACCTAACCCATCTAGAGCCTCGCTTGTAATGTTTTGCAGAATCCCGGTCGTGTCGTCCCGTACGTCTCGGTGCGGACATTATATACGTCTATAACGTTATATATCCTAACCAAAGGCAACCTAATATCTCGAATGTAGTATTTTCCAACATTCCTGGCGGGTCGGCCCCACACTTCGGTGGGAACATTATTTACGTCTATAACGTAATATAACCTAACCTAATCCATCTAGACCCTCGCTGGTAATGTTTTACAAAATCCCGGTCGTGTCGGCCCGTACTTCTCCGTGGGGACATTATATACGTCTATAACGTTATATATCCTAACCTAAGGGAACCTAACATCTCGGATGTAGTATTTTCCAACATTCCTGGCGGGGCGGCCGCTACTTCTTGGTGGGAACATTATATACGTCTATACCGTAATATAACCTAACCTAACCCATCTAGACCCTCGCTGGTAATGTTCTACAAAATCCCGGTCGTGTCGTCTCGTACGTCTCGGTGCGGACATTATATACGTCTATAACGTTATATATCCTAACCAAAGGCAACCTAATATCTCGAATGTAGTATTTCACAACATTCCTGGCGGGTCGGCCGCACTTCTCGGTGGGAACATTATTTACGTCTATAACGTAATATAACCTAACCTAATCCATCTAGAACCTCGCTGGTAATGTTTTACAAAATCCCGGTCGTGTCGGCCCGTACTTCTCCGTGGGGACATTATATACGTCTATAACGTTATATATCCTAACCTAAGGGAACCTAACATCTCGGATGTAGTATTTTCCAACATTCCTGGCGGGGCGGCCGCTACTTCTTGGTGGGAACATTATATACGTCTATATCGTAATATAACCTAACCTAACCCATCTAGACCCTCGCTGGTAATGTTTTACAGAATCCCGGTCGTGTCGTCTCGTACGTCTCGGTGCGGGCATTATATACGTCTATATCGTTATATATCCTAACCTAAGGGAACCTAACATCACGGATGTAGTATTTCACAACATTCCTGGCTTGTCGGCCCCACTTCTCGGTGGGAAAATTATATACGTTTATAACGTAGTATAACCTAACCTAACCCATCTAGCCCCTCGCTTGTAATGTTTTGCAGAATCGCGGTCGTGTCGGCCCGTACGTCTCCGTGCGGACATTATATACGTCTATAACGTTATATATCCTAACCAAAGGCAACCTAATATCTCGAATGTAGTATTTTCCAACATTCCTGGCGGGTCGGCCCCACACTTCGGTGGGAACATTATTTACGTCTATAACGTAATATAACCTAACCTAATCCATCTAGACCCTCGCTGGTAATGATTTACAAAATCCCGGTCGTGTCGGCCCGTACTTCTCCGTGGGGACTTTATATACGTCTATAACGTTATATATCCTAACCTAAGGGAACCTAACATCTCGGATGTAGTATTTTCCAACATTCCTGGCGGGGCGGCCGCTACTTCTTGGTGGGCACATTATTTACGTCTATATCGTAATATAACCAAACCTAACCCATCTAGACCCTCGCTGGTAATGTTTTACAAAATCCCGGTCGTGTCGGCCCGTACTTCTCCGTGGGGACATTATATACGTCTATATCGTTATATATCCTAACCTAAGGCACCTTAACATCTCCGATGTAGTATTTTCCAACATTCCTGGCGGGTCGGCCCCTACTTCTCGGTGGGCACATTATATACGTCTATATCGTAATATAACCTAACCTAACCCATCTAGAGCCTCGCTTGTAATGTTTTGCAGAATCCCGGTCGTGTCGTCCCGTACGTCTCGGTGCGGACATTATATACGTCTATAACGTTATATATCCTAACCAAAGGCAACCTAATATCTCGAATGTAGTATTTTCCAACATTCCTGGCGGGTCGGCCCCACACTTCGGTGGGAACATTATTTACGTCTATAACGTAATATAACCTAACCTAATCCATCTAGAACCTCGTTGGTAATGTTTTACAAAATCCCGGTCGTGTCGTCCCGTACGTCTCGGTGCGGACATTATATACGTCTATAACGTTATATATCCTAACCAAAGGCAACCTAATATCTCGAATGTAGTATTTCACAACATTCCTGGCGGGTCGGCCGCACTTCTCGGTGGGAACATTATTTACGTCTATAACGTAATATAACCTAACCTAATCCATCTAGAACCTCGCTGGTAATGTTTTACAAAATCCCGGTCGTGTCGGCCCGCACTTCTCCGTGGGGACATCATATACGTCTATAACGTTATATATCCTAACCTAAGGGAACCTAACATCTCGGATGTAGTATTTTCCAACATTCCTGGCGGGTCGGCCCCACTTCTCGGTGGGAACATTATTCACGTCTATAACGTAATGTAACCTAACCTAACCCATCTAGACCCTCGCTGGTAATGTTTTACAAAATCCCGGTCGTGTCGGCCCGTACTTCTCCGTGGGGACATTATATACGTCTATAACGTTATATATCCTAACCTAAGGGAACCTAACATCTCGGATGTAGTATTTCACAACATTCCTGTCTGGTCGGCCCCACTTCTCGGTGGGAACATTATATACGTCTATATCGTAATATAACCTAACCTAACCAATCTAGACCCTCGCTGGTAATGTTTTACAGAATCCCGGTCGTGTCGTCTCGTACGTCTCGGTGCGGACATTATATACGTCTATAACGTTATATATCCTAACCAAAGGCAACTAAACATCTCGGATGTAGTATTTTCCAACATTCCTGGCGGGTCGGCCCCACACTTCGGCGGGAACATTATTTACGTCTATAACGTAATATAACCTAACCTAATCCATCTAGACCCTCGCTGGTAATGTTTTACGAAATTCCCGGTCGTGTCGGCCCGTACTTCTCCGTGGGGATATTATATACGTCTATAACGTTATATATCCTAACCTAAGGGAACCTAACATCTCGGATGTAGTATTTTCCAACATTCCTGGCGGGGCGGCCGCTACTTCTTGGTGGGAACATTATATACGTCTATATCGTAATATAACCTAACCTAACCCATCTAGACCCTCGCTGGTAATGTTCTACAAAATCCCGGTCGTGTCGTCTCGTACGTCTCGGTGCGGACATTATACACGTCTATAACGTTATATATCCTAACCTAAGGGAACCTAACATCACGGATGTAGTATTTCACAACATTCCTGGCTGGTCGGCCCCACTTCTCGGTGGGAAAATTATATACGTTTATAACGTAGTATAACCTAACCTAACCCATCTAGCCCCTCGCTTGTAATGTTTTGCAGAATCCCGGTCGTGTCGGCCCGTACGTCTCCGTGCGGACATTATATACGTCTATAACGTTATATATCCTAACCTAAGGGCACCTAACATCTCGCATGTAGTATTTCACAACATTCCTGGCTGGTCGGCCCCACTTCTCGGTGGGAACATTATATACGTTTATAACGAAGTATAACCTAACCTAACCCATCTAGACCCTCGCTTGTAATGTTTTACAGAATCCCGGTCGTGTCGTCCCGTATGTCTCGGCGCGGACATTATATACGTCTATAACGCTTTATATCCTAACCAAAGGCAACCTAACATCTCGAATGTAGTATTTCACAACATTCCTGGCGGGTCGGCCCCACTTCTCGGTGGGAACATTATTTACGTCTATAACGTAATATAACCTAACCTAATCCATCTAGACCCTCGCTGTTAATGTTTTACAAAATCCCGGTCGTGTCGGCCCGTACTTCTCCGTGGGGACATTATATACGTCTATAACGTTATATATCCTAACCTAAGGGAACCTAACATCTCGGATGTAGTATTTTCCAACATTCCTGGCGGGTCGGCCCCACTTCTCGGTGGGAACATTATTCACGTCTATAACGTAATATAACCTAACCTAACCCATCTAGACCCTCGCTGGTAATGTTTTACAGAATCCCGGTCGTGTCGTCTCGTACGTCTCGGTGCGGACATTATATACGTCTATAACGTTATATATCCTAACCTAAGGGAACCTAACATCTCGGATGTAGTATTTCACAACATACCTGTCTGGTCGGCCCCACTTCTCGGTGGGAACATTATATACGTCTATATCGTAATATAACCTAACCTAACCAATCTAGACCCTCGTTGGTAATGTTTTACAGAATCCCGGTCGTGTCGTCTCGTACGTCTCGGTGCGGACATTATATACGTCTATAACGTTATATATCCTAACCAAAGGCAACTAAACATCTCGGATGTAGTATTTTCCAACATTCCTGGCGGGTCGGCCCCACACTTCGGTGGGAACATTATTTACGTCTATAACGTAATATAACCTAACCTAATCCATCTAGACCCTCGCTGGTAATGTTTTACAAAATCCCGGTCGTGTCGGCCCGTACTTCTCCGTGGGGACATTATATACGTCTATAACGTTATATATCCTAACCTAAGGGAACCTAACATCACGGATGTAGTATTTCACAACATTCCTGGCTTGTCGGCCCCACTTCTCGGTGGGAAAATTATATACGTTTATAACGTAGTATAACCTAACCTAACCCATCTAGCCCCTCGCTTGTAATGTTTTGCAGAATCCCGGTCGTGTCGGCCCGTACGTCTCCGTGCGGACATTATATACGTCTATTATGTTATATATCCTAACCTAAGGGAACCTAACATCACGGATGTAGTATTTCACAACATTCCTGGCTGGTCGGCCCCACTTCTCGGTGGGAAAATTATATACGTTTATAACGTAGTATAACCTAACCTAACCCATCTAGCCCCTCGCTTGTAATGTTTTGCAGAATCCCGGTCGTGTCGGCCCGTACGTCTCCGTGCGGACATTATATACGTCTATAACGTTATATATCCTAACCTAAGGGTACCTAACATCTCGCATGTAGTATTTCACAACATTCCTGGCTGGTCGGCCCCACTTCTCGGTGGTAACATTATATACGTTTATAACGAAGTATAACCTAACCTAACCCATCTAGACCCTCGCTTGTAATGTTTTACAGAATCCCGGTCGTGTCGTCCCGTACGTCTCGGCGCAGACATTATATACGTCTATAACGTTTTATATCCTAACCAAAGGCAACCTAACATCTCGAATGTAGTATTTCACAACATTCCTGGCGGGTCGGTCCCACTTCTCGGTGGGAAAATTATATACGTTTATAACGTAGTATAACCTAACCTAACCCATCTAGCCCCTCGCTTGTAATGTTTTGCAGAATCCCGGTCGTGTCGTCTCGTACGTCTCCGTGCGGACATTATATACGTCTATAACGTTATATATCCTAACCTAAGGGAACCTAACATCTCGGATGTAGTATTTCACAACATTCCTGTCTGGTCGGCCCCACTTCTCGGTGGGAACATTATATACGTCTATATCGTAATATAACCTAACCTAACCAATCTAGACCCTCGCTGGTAATGTTTTACAGAATCCCGGTCGTGTCGTCTCGTACGTCTCGGTGCGGACATTATATACGTCTATAACGTTATATATCCTAACCAAAGGCAACTAAACATCTCGGATGTAGTATTTTCCAACATTCCTGGCGGGTCGGCCCCACATTTCGGTGGGAACATTATTTACGTCTATAACGTAATATGACCTAACCAAATCCATCTAGACCCTCGCTGGTAATGTTTTACAAAATCCCGGTCGTGTCGGCCCGTACTTCCCCGTGGGGACATTATATACGTCTATAACGTTATATATCCTAACCTAAGGGAACCTAACATCTCGGATGTAGTATTTTCCAACATTCCTGGTGGGGCGGCCGCTACTTCTTGGTGGGAACATTATATACGTCTATATCGTAATATAACCTAACCTAACCCATCTAGACCCTCGCTGGTAATGTTTTACAGAATCCCGGTCGTGTCGTCTCGTACGTCTCGGTGCGTACATTATATACGTCTATATCGTTATATATCCTAACTTAAGGCAACCTAACATCTCGGATGTAGTATTTTCCAACATTCCTGGCGGGTCGGCCCCACTTCTCGGTGGGAACATTATTTACGTCTATAACGTAATATAACCTAACCTAATCCATCTAGACCCTCGCTGGTAATGTTTTACAAAATCCCGGTCGTGTCGGCCCGTACTTCTCCGTGGGGACATTATATACGTCTATATCGTTATATATCCTAACCTAAGGCAATATCTATATCGTAATATAACCAAACCTAACCCATCTAGACCCTCGCTGGTAATGTTTTACAAAATCCCGGTCGTGTCGGCCCGTACTTCTCCGTGGGGACATTATATACGTCTATATCGTAATATAACCTAACCTAACCAATCTAGACCCTCGTTGGTAATGTTTTACAGAATCCCGGTCGTGTCGTCTCGTACGTCTCGGTGCGGACATTATATACGTCTATAACGTTATATATCCTAACCAAAGGCAACTAAACATCTCGGATGTAGTATTTTCCAACATTCCTGGCGGGTCGGCCCCACACTTCGGTGGGAACATTATTTACGTCTATAACGTAATATAACCTATCCTAATCCATCTAGACCCTCGCTGGTAATGTTTTACAAAATCCCGGTCGTGTCGGCCCGTACTTCTCCGTGGGGACATTATATACGTCTATAACGTTATATATCCTAACCTAAGGGAACCTAACATCACGGATGTAGTATTTCACAACATTCCTGGCTTGTCGGCCCCACTTCTCGGTGGGAAAATTATATACGTTTATAACGTAGTATAACCTAACCTAACCCATCTAGCCCCTCGCTTGTAATGTTTTGCAGAATCCCGGTCGTGTCGGCCCGTACGTCTCCGTGCGGACATTATATACGTCTATTATGTTATATATCCTAACCTAAGGGAACCTAACATCACGGATGTAGTATTTCACAACATTCCTGGCTGGTCGGCCCCACTTCTCGGTGGGAAAATTATATACGTTTATAACGTAGTATAACCTAACCTAACCCATCTAGCCCCTCGCTTGTAATGTTTTGCAGAATCCCGGTCGTGTCGGCCCGTACGTCTCCGTGCGGACATTATATACGTCTATAACGTTATATATCCTAACCTAAGGGTACCTAACATCTCGCATGTAGTATTTCACAACATTCCTGGCTGGTCGGCCCCACTTCTCGGTGGTAACATTATATACGTTTATAACGAAGTATAACCTAACCTAACCCATCTAGACCCTCGCTTGTAATGTTTTACAGAATCCCGGTCGTGTCGTCCCGTACGTCTCGGCGCGGACATTATATACGTCTATAACGTTTTATATCCTAACCAAAGGCAACCTAACATCTCGAATGTAGTATTTCACAACATTCCTGGCGGGTCGGTCCCACTTCTCGGTGGGAAAATTATATACGTTTATAACGTAGTATAACCTAACCTAACCCAGCTATCCCCTCGCTTGTAATGTTTTGCAGAATCCCGGTCGTGTCGTCTCGTACGTCTCCGTGCGGACATTATATACGTCTATAACGTTATATATCCTAACCTAAGGGAACCTAACATCTCGGATGTAGTATTTCACAACATTCCTGTCTGGTCGGCCCCACTTCTCGGTGGGAACATTATATACGTCTATATCGTAATATAACCTAACCTAACCAATCTAGACCCTCGCTGGTAATGTTTTACAGAATCCCGGTCGTGTCGTCTCGTACGTCTCGGTGCGGACATTATATACGTCTATAACGTTATATATCCTAACCAAAGGCAACTAAACATCTCGGATGTAGTATTTTCCAACATTCCTGGCGGGTCGGCCCCACACTTCGGTGGGAACATTATTTACGTCTATAACGTAATATGACCTAACCAAATCCATCTAGACCCTCGCTGGTAATGTTTTACAAAATCCCGGTCGTGTCGGCCCTGTACTTCTCCGTGGGGACATTATATACGTCTATAACGTTATATATCCTAACCTAAGGGAACCTAACATCTCGGATGTAGTATTTTCCAACATTCCTGGCGGGGCGGCCGCTACTTCTTGGTGGGAACATTATATACGTCTATATCGTAATATAACCTAACCTAACCCATCTAGACCCTCGCTGGTAATGTTTTACAGAATCCCGGTCGTGTCGTCTCGTACGTCTCGGTGCGGACATTATATATGTCTATAACGTTATATATCCTAACCTAAGGGAACCTAACATCACGGATGTAGTATTTCACAACATTCCTGGCTTGTCGGCCCCACTTCTCGGTGGGAAAATTATATACGTTTATAACGTAGTATAACCTAACCTAACCCATCTAGCCCCTCGCTTGTAATGTTTTGCAGAATCCCGGTCGTGTCGGCCCGTACGTCTCCGTGCGGACATTATATACGTCTATAACGTTATATATCCTAACCTAAGGGTATCTAACATCTCGCATGTAGTATTTCACAACATTCCTGGCTGGTCGGCCCCACTTCTTGGTGGGAACATTATATACGTCTATATCGTAATATAACCTAACCTAACCCATCTAGACCCTCGCTGGTAATGTTTTACAGAATCCCGGTCGTGTCGTCTCGTACGTCTCGGTGCGGACATTATATACGTCTATAACGTTATATATCCTAACCTAAGGGAACCTAACATCTCGGATGTAGTATTTCACAACATTCCTGTCTGGTCGGCCCCACTTCTCGGTGGGAACATTATATACGTCTATATCGTAATATAACCTAACCTAACCAATCTAGACCCTCGCTGGTAATGTTTTACAGAATCCCGGTCGTGTCGTCTCGTACGTCTCGGTGCGGACATTATATACGTCTATAACGTTATATATCCTAACCAAAGGCAACTAAACATCTCGGATGTAGTATTTTCCAACATTCCTGGCGGGTCGACCCCACACTTCGGTGGGAACATTATTTACGTCTATAACGTAATATAACCTAACCTAATCCATCTAGACCCTCGCTGGTAATGTTTTACAAAATCCCGGTCGTGTCGGCCCGTACTTCTCCGTGGGGACATTATATACGTCTATATCGTTATATATCCTAACCTAAGGCACCTTAACATCTCCGATGTAGTATTTTCCAACATTCCTGGCGGGTCGGCCCCTACTTCTCGGTGGGCACATTATATACGTCTATATCGTAATATAACCTAACCTAACCCATCTAGACCCTCGCTTGTAATGTTTTGCAGAATCCCGGTCGTGTCGTCCCGTACGTCTCGGTGCGGACATTATATACGTCTATAACGTTATATATCCTAACCAAAGGCAACCTAATATCTCGAATGTAGTATTTCACAACATTCCTGGCGGGTCGGCCGCACTTCTCGGTGGGAACATTATTTACGTCTATAACGTAATATAACCTAACCTAATCCATCTAGAACCTCGCTGGTAATGTTTTACAAAATCCCGGTCGTGTCGGCCCGTACTTCTCCGTGGGGACATTATATACGTCTATAACGTTATATATCCTAACCTAAGGGAACGTAACATCTCGGATGTAGTATTTTCCAACATTCCTGGCGGGGCGGCCGCTACTTCTTGGTGGGAACATTATATACGTCTATATCGTAATATAACCTAACCTAACCCATCCAGACCCTCGCTGGTAATGTTTTACAGAATCCCGGTCGTGTCGTCTCGTACGTCTCGGTGCGGACATTATATACGTCTATAATGTTATATATCCTAACCTAAGGGAACCTAACATCACGGATGTAGTATTTCACAACATTCCTGGCTGGTCGGTCCCACTTCTCGGTGGAAAAATTATATACGTTTATAACGTAGTATAACCTAACCTAACCCATCTAGCCCCTCGCTTGTAATGTTTTGCAGAATCCCGGTCGTGTCGGCCCGTACGTCTCCGTGCGGACATTATATACGTCTATAACGTTATATATCCTAACCTCAGGGTACCTAACATCTCGCATGTAGTATTTCACAACATTCCTGGCTGGTCGGCCCCACTTCTCGGTGGGAACATTATATACGTTTATAACGAAGTATAACCTAACCTAACCCATCTAGACCCTCGCTTGTAATGTTTTACAGAATCCCGGTCGTGTCGTCCCGTACGTCTCGGCGCGGACATTATATACGTCTATAACGTTTTATATCCTAAACAAAGGCAACCTAACATCTCGAATGTAGTATTTCACAACATTCCTGGCGGGTCGGTCCCACATCTCGGTGGGAAAATTATATACGTTTATAACGTAGTATAACCTAACCTAACCCATCTAGCCCCTCGCTTGTAATGTTTTGCAGAATCCCGGTCGTGTCGTCTCGTACGTCTCCGTGCGGACATTATATACGTCTATAACGTTATATATCCTAACCTAAGGGAACCTAACATCTCGGATGTAGTATTTCACAACATTCCGGTCTGGTCGGCCCCACTTCTCGGTGGGAACATTATATACGTCTATATCGTAATATAACCTAACCTAACCAATCTAGACCCTCGCTGGTAATGTTTTACAGAATCCCGGTCGTGTCGTCTCGTACGTCTCGGTGCGGACATTATATACGTCTATAACGTTATATATCCTAACCAAAGGCAACTAAACATCTCGGATGTAGTATTTTCCAACATTCCTGGCGGGTCGGCCCCACTTCTCGGTGGGAAAATTATATACGTTTATAACGTAGTATAACCTAACCTAATCCATCTAGACCCTCGCTGGTAATGTTTTACAAAATCCCGGTCGTGTCGGCCCGTACTTCTCCGTGGGGACATTATATACGTCTATAACGTTATATATCCTAACCTAAAGGAACCTAACATCACGGATGTAGTATTTCACAACATTCCTGGCGGGTCGGCCGCACTTCTCGGTGGGAACATTATTTACGTCTATAACGTAATATAACCTAACCTAATCCATCTAGAACCTCGCTGGTAATGTTTTACAAAATCCCGGTCGTGTCGTCTCGTACGTCTCGGTGCGGACATTATATACGTCTATAACGTTATATATCCTAACCTAAGGGAACCTAACATCTCGGATGTAGTATTTTCCAACATTCCTGGCGGGTCGGCCCCACTTCTCGGTGGGAACATTATTCACGTCTATAACGTAATATAACCTAACCTAACCCATCTAGACCCTCGCTGGTAATGTTTTACAAAATCCCGGTCGTGTCGGCCCGTACTTCTCCGTGGGGACATTATATACGTCTATAACGTTATATATCCTAACCTAAGGGAACCTAACATCTCGGATGTAGTATTTTCCAACATTCCTGGCGGGGCGGCCGCTACTTCTTGGTGGGAACATTATATACGTCTATATCGTAATATAACCTAACCTAACCCATCTAGACCCTCGCTGGTAATGTTCTACAAAATCCCGGTCGTGTCGTCTCGTACGTCTCGGTGCGGACATTATATACGTCTATAATGTTATATATCCTAACCTAAGGGAACCTAACATCACGGATGTAGTATTTCACAACATTCCTGGCTGGTCGGCCCCACTTCTCGGTGGGAAAATTATATACGTTTATAACGTAGTATAACCTAACCTAACCCATCTAGCCCCTCGCTGGTAATGTTTTACAAAATCCCGGTCGTGTCGGCCCGTACTTCTCCGTGGGGACATTATATACGTCTATAACGTTATATATCCTAACCTAAGGGAACCTAACATCTCCGATGTAGTATTTTCCAACATTCCTGGCGGGTCGGCCCCTACTTCTCGGTGGGCACATTATATACGTCTATATCGTAATATAACCTAACCTAACCCATCTAGACCCTCGCTTGTAATGTTTTGCAGAATCCCGGTCGTGTCGTCCCGTACGTCTCGGTGCGGACATTATATACGTCTATAACGTTATATATCCTAACCAAAGGCAACCTAATATCTCGAATGTAGTATTTCACAACATTCCTGGCGGGTCGGCCGCACTTCTCGGTGGGAACATTATTTACGTCTATAACGTAATATAACCTAACCTAATCCATCTAGAACCTCGCTGGTAATGTTTTACAAAATCCCGGTCGTGTCGGCCCGTACTTCTCCGTGGGGACATTATATACGTCTATAACGTTATATATCCTAACCTAAGGGAACGTAACATCTCGGATGTAGTATTTTCCAACATTCCTGGCGGGGCGGCCGCTACTTCTTGGTGGGAACATTATATACGTCTATATCGTAATATAACCTAACCTAACCCATCCAGACCCTCGCTGGTAATGTTTTACAGAATCCCGGTCGTGTCGTCTCGTACGTCTCGGTGCGGACATTATATACGTCTATAATGTTATATATCCTAACCTAAGGGAACCTAACATCACGGATGTAGTATTTCACAACATTCCTGGCTGGTCGGTCCCACTTCTCGGTGGAAAAATTATATACGTTTATAACGTAGTATAACCTAACCTAACCCATCTAGCCCCTCGCTTGTAATGTTTTGCAGAATCCCGGTCGTGTCGGCCCGTACGTCTCCGTGCGGACATTATATACGTCTATAACGTTATATATCCTAACCTCAGGGTACCTAACATCTCGCATGTAGTATTTCACAACATTCCTGGCTGGTCGGCCCCACTTCTCGGTGGGAACATTATATACGTTTATAACGAAGTATAACCTAACCTAACCCATCTAGACCCTCGCTTGTAATGTTTTACAGAATCCCGGTCGTGTCGTCCCGTACGTCTCGGCGCGGACATTATATACGTCTATAACGTTTTATATCCTAAACAAAGGCAACCTAACATCTCGAATGTAGTATTTCACAACATTCCTGGCGGGTCGGTCCCACATCTCGGTGGGAAAATTATATACGTTTATAACGTAGTATAACCTAACCTAACCCATCTAGCCCCTCGCTTGTAATGTTTTGCAGAATCCCGGTCGTGTCGTCTCGTACGTCTCCGTGCGGACATTATATACGTCTATAACGTTATATATCCTAACCTAAGGGAACCTAACATCTCGGATGTAGTATTTCACAACATTCCGGTCTGGTCGGCCCCACTTCTCGGTGGGAACATTATATACGTCTATATCGTAA
Organism: Xylocopa violacea; assembly: GCA_963969225.1. Lineage (NCBI taxonomy): Eukaryota > Metazoa > Arthropoda > Insecta > Hymenoptera > Apidae > Xylocopa > Xylocopa violacea. The sequence continues at coordinate 5,759,549 of CAXAJV010000011.1, read as the reverse complement.
TATAACCTAACCTAACCAATCTAGACCCTCGCTGGTAATGTTTTACAGAATCCCGGTCGTGTCGTCTCGTACGTCTCGGTGCGGACATTATATACGTCTATAACGTTATATATCCTAACCAAAGGCAACTAAACATCTCGGATGTAGTATTTTCCAACATTCCTGGCGGGTCGGCCCCACTTCTCGGTGGGAAAATTATATACGTTTATAACGTAGTATAACCTAACCTAATCCATCTAGACCCTCGCTGGTAATGTTTTACAAAATCCCGGTCGTGTCGGCCCGTACTTCTCCGTGGGGACATTATATACGTCTATAACGTTATATATCCTAACCTAAGGGAACCTAACATCTCGGATGTAGTATTTTCCAACATTCCTGGCGGGGCGGCCGCTACTTCTTGGTGGGAACATTATATACGTCTATATCGTAATATAACCTAACCTAACCCATCTAGACCCTCGCTGGTAATGTTCTACAAAATCCCGGTCGTGTCGTCTCGTACGTCTCGGTGCGGACATTATATACGTCTATAATGTTATATATCCTAACCTAAGGGAACCTAACATCACGGATGTAGTATTTCACAACATTCCTGGCTGGTCGGCCCCATTTCTCGGTGGGAAAATTATATACGTTTATAACGTAGTATAACCTAACCTAACCCATCTAGCCCCTCGCTGGTAATGTTTTACAAAATCCCGGTCGTGTCGGCCCGTACTTCTCCGTGGGGACATTATATACGTCTATAACGTTATATATCCTAACCTAAGGGAACCTAACATCTCGGATGTAGTATTTTCCAACATTCCTGGCGGGTCGGCCCCACTTCTCGGTGGGAACATTACTCACGTCTATAACGTAATATAACCTAACCTAACCCATCTAGACCCTCGCTGGTAATGTTTTACAGAATCCCGGTCGTGTCGTTTCGTACGTCTCGGTGCGGACATTATATACGTCTATAACGTTATATATCCTAACCTAAGGGAACCTAACATCTCGGATGTAGTATTTCACAACATTCCTGTCTGGTCGGCCCCACTTCTCGGTGGGAACATTATATACGTCTATATCGTAATATAACCTAACCTAACCAATCTAGACCCTCGCTGGTAATGTTTTACAGAATCCCGGTCGTGTCGTCTCGTACGTCTCGGTGCGGACATTATATACGTCTATAACGTTATATATCCTAACCAAAGGCAACTAAACATCTCGGATGTAGTATTTTCCAACATTCCTGGCGGGTCGGCCCCACACTTCGGTGGGAACATTATTTACGTCTATAACGTAATATAACCTAACCTAATCCATCTAGACCCTCGCTGGTAATGTTTTACGAAATTCCCGGTCGTGTCGGCCCGTACTTCTCCGTGGGGACATTATATACGTCTATAACGTTATATATCCTAACCTAAGGGAACCTAACATCTCGGATGTAGTATTTTCCAACATTCCTGGCGGGGCGGCCGCTACTTCTTGGTGGGAACATTATATACGTCTATATCGTAATATAACCTAACCTAACCCATCTAGACCCTCGCTGGTAATGTTCTACAAAATCCCGGTCGTGTCGTCTCGTACGTCTCGGTGCGGACATTATACACGTCTATAACGTTATATATCCTAACCTAAGGGAACCTAACATCACGGATGTAGTATTTCACAACATTCCTGGCTGGTCGGCCCCACTTCTCGGTGGGAAAATTATATACGTTTATAACGTAGTATAACCTAACCTAACCCATCTAGCCCCTCGCTTGTAATGTTTTGCAGAATCCCGGTCGTGTCGGCCCGTACGTCTCCGTGCGGACATTATATACGTCTATAACGTTATATATCCTAACCTAAGGGCACCTAACATCTCGCATGTAGTATTTCACAACATTCCTGGCTGGTCGGCCCCACTTCTCGGTGGGAACATTATATACGTTTATAACGAAGTATAACCTAACCTAACCCATCTAGACCCTCGCTTGTAATGTTTTACAGAATCCCGGTCGTGTCGTCCCGTATGTCTCGGCGCGGACATTATATACGTCTATAACGTTTTATATCCTAACCAAAGGCAACCTAACATCTCGAATGTAGTATTTCACAACATTCCTGGCGGGTCGGCCGCACTTCTCGGTGGGAACATTATTTACGTCTATAACGTAATATAACCTGACGTAATCCATCTAGAACCTCGCTGGTAATGTTTTACAAAATCCCGGTCGTGTCGGCCCGTACTTCTCCGTGGGGACATTATATACATTTATAACGTTATATATGCTAACCTGAGGGAACCTAACATCTCGGATGTAGTACTTTCCAACATTCCTGGCGGGTCGGCCCCACTTCTCGGTGGGAACATTATTCACGTTTATAACGTAATGTAACCTAACCTAACCCATCTAGACCCTCGCTGGTAATGTTTTACAAAATCCCGGTCGTGTCGGCCCGTACTTCTCCGTGGGGACATTATATACGTCTATAACGTTATATATCCTAACCTAAGGGAACCTAACATCTCGGATGTAGTATTTTCCAACATTCCTGGCGGGTCGGCCCCACTTCTCGGTGGGAACATTATTCACGTCTATAACGTAATATAACCTAACCTAACCCATCTAGACCCTCGCTGGTAATGTTTTACAGAATCCCGGTCGTGTCGTTTCGTACGTCTCGGTGCGGACATTATATACGTCTATAACGTTATATATCCTAACCTAAGGGAACCTAACATCTCGGATGTAGTATTTCACAACATTCCTGTCTGGTCGGCCCCACTTCTCGGTGGGAACATTATATACGTCTATAGCGTAATATAACCTAACCTAACCAATCTAGACCCTCGCTGGTAATGTTTTACAGAATCCCGGTCGTGTCGTCTCGTACGTCTCGGTGCGGACATTATATACGTCTATAACGTTATATATCCTAACCAAAGGCAACTAAACATCTCGGATGTAGTATTTTCCAACATTCCTGGCGGGTCGGCCCCACACTTCGGTGGGAACATTATTTACGTCTATAACGTAATATAACCTAACCTAATCCATCTAGACCCTCGCTGGTAATGTTTTACAAAATTCCCGGTCGTGTCGGCCCGTACTTCTCCGTGGGGACATTATATACGTCTATAACGTTATATATCCTAACCTAAGGGAACCTAGCATCTCGGATGTAGTATTTTCCAACATTCCTGGCGGGGCGGCCGCTACTTCTTGGTGGGAACATTATATACGTCTATATCGTAATATAACCTAACCTAACCCATCTAGACCCTCGCTGGTAATGTTCTACAAAATCCCGGTCGTGTCGTCTCGTACGTCTCGGTGCGGACATTATATACGTCTATAACGTTATATATCCTAACCTAAGGGAACCTAACATCACGGATGTAGTATTTCACAACATTCCTGGCTGGTCGGCCCCACTTCTCGGTGGGAAAATTATATACGTTTATAACGTAGTATAACCTAACCTAACCCATCTAGCCCCTCGCTTGTAATGTTTTGCAGAATCCCGGTCGTGTCGGCCCGTACGTCTCCGTGGGGACATTATATACGTCTATAACGTTATATATCCTAACCTAAGGGAACCTAACATCTCGCATGTAGTATTTCACAACATTCCTGGCTGGTCGGCCCCACTTCTCGGTGGGAACATTATATACGTTTATAACGAAGTATAACCTAACCTAACCCATCTAGACCCTCGCTTGTAATGTTTTACAGAATCCCGGTCGTGTCGTCCCGTACGTCTCGGTGCGGACATTATATACGTCTATAACGTTATATATCCTAACCAAAGGCAACCTAATATCTCGAATGTAGTATTTCACAACATTCCTGGCGGGTCGGCCGCACTTCTCGGTGGGAACATTATTTACGTCTATAACGTAATATAACCTAACCTAATCCATCTAGAACCTCGCTGGTAATGTTTTACAAAATCCCGGTCGTGTCGGCCCGTACTTCTCCGTGGGGACATTATATACGTCTATAACGTTATATATCCTAACCTAAGGGAACCTAACATCTCGGATGTAGTACTTTCCAACATTCCTGGCGTGTCGGCCCCACTTCTCGGTGGGAACATTATTCACGTCTATAACGTAATGTAACCTAACCTAACCCATCTAGACCCTCGCTGGTAATGTTTTACAAAATCCCGGTCGTGTCGGCCCGTACTTCTCCGTGGGGACATTATATACGTCTATAACGTTATATATCCTAACCTAAGGGAACCTAACATCTCGGATGTAGTATTTTCCAACATTCCTGGCGGGTCGGCCCCACTTCTCGGTGGGAACATTATTCACGTCTATAACGTAATATAACCTAACCTAACCCATCTAGACCCTCGCTGGTAATGTTTTACAGAATCCCGGTCGTGTCGTCTCGTACGTCTCGGTGCGGACATTATATACGTCTATAACGTTATATATCCTAACCTAAGGGAACCTAACATCTCGGATGTAGTATTTCACAACATACCTGTCTGGTCGGCCCCACTTCTCGGTGGGAACATTATATACGTCTATATCGTAATATAACCTAACCTAACCAATCTAGACCCTCGTTGGTAATGTTTTACAGAATCCCGGTCGTGTCGTCTCGTACGTCTCGGTGCGGACATTATATACGTCTATAACGTTATATATCCTAACCAAAGGCAACTAAACATCTCGGATGTAGTATTTTCCAACATTCCTGGCGGGTCGGCCCCACACTTCGGTGGGAACATTATTTACGTCTATAACGTAATATAACCTAACCTAATCCATCTAGACCCTCGCTGGTAATGTTTTACAAAATCCCGGTCGTGTCGACCCGTACTTCTCCGTGGGGACATTATATACGTCTATAACGTTATATATCCTAACCTAAGGGAACCTAACATCACGGATGTAGTATTTCACAACATTCCTGGCTTGTCGGCCCCACTTCTCGGTGGGAAAATTATATACGTTTATAACGTAGTATAACCTAACCTAACCCATCTAGCCCCTCGCTTGTAATGTTTTGCAGAATCCCGGTCGTGTCGGCCCGTACGTCTCCGTGCGGACATTATATACGTCTATTATGTTATATATCCTAACCTAAGGGAACCTAACATCACGGATGTAGTATTTCACAACATTCCTGGCTGGTCGGCCCCACTTCTCGGTGGGAAAATTATATACGTTTATAACGTAGTATAACCTAACCTAACCCATCTAGACCCTCGCTTGTAATGTTTTGCAGAATCCCGGTCGTGTCGGCCCGTACGTCTCCGTGCGGACATTATATACGTCTATAACGTTATATATCCTAACCTAAGGGTACCTAACATCTCGCATGTAGTATTTCACAACATTCCTGGCTGGTCGGCCCCACTTCTCGGTGGTAACATTATATACGTTTATAACGAAGTATAACCTAACCTAACCCATCTAGACCCTCGCTTGTAATGTTTTACAGAATCCCGGTCGTGTCGTCCCGTACGTCTCGGCGCGGACATTATATACGTCTATAACGTTTTATATCCTAACCAAAGGCAACCTAACATCTCGAATGTAGTATTTCACAACATTCCTGGCGGGTCGGTCCCACTTCTCGGTGGGAAAATTATATACGTTTATAACGTAGTATAACCTAACCTAACCCATCTAGCCCCTCGCTTGTAATGTTTTGCAGAATCCCGGTCGTGTCGTCTCGTAGGTCTCCGTGCGGACATTATATACGTCTATAACGTTATATATCCTAACCTAAGGGAACCTAACATCTCGGATGTAGTATTTCACAACATTCCTGTCTGGTCGGCCCCACTTCTCGGTGGGAACATTATATACGTCTATATCGTAATATAACCTAACCTAACCAATCTAGACCCTCGCTGGTAATGTTTTACAGAATCCCGGTCGTGTCGTCTCGTACGTCTCGGTGCGGACATTATATACGTCTATAACGTTATATATCCTAACCAAAGGCAACTAAACATCTCGGATGTAGTATTTTCCAACATTCCTGGCGGGTCGGCCCCACATTTCGGTGGGAACATTATTTACGTCTATAACGTAATATGACCTAACCAAATCCATCTAGACCCTCGCTGGTAATGTTTTACAAAATCCCGGTCGTGTCGGCCCGTACTTCTCCGTGGGGACATTATATACGTCTATAACGTTATATATCCTAACCTAAGGGAACCTAACATCTCGGATGTAGTATTTTCCAACATTCCTGGTGGGGCGGCCGCTACTTCTTGGTGGGAACATTATATACGTCTATATCGTAATATAACCTAACCTAACCCATCTAGACCCTCGCTGGTAATGTTTTACAGAATCCCGGTCGTGTCGTCTCGTACGTCTCGGTGCGTACATTATATACGTCTATATCGTTATATATCCTAACCTAAGGCAACCTAACATCTCGGATGTAGTATTTTCCAACATTCCTGGCGGGTCGGCCCCACTTCTCGGTGGGAACATTATTTACGTCTATAACGTAATATAACCTAACCTAATCCATCTAGACCCTCGCTGGTAATGTTTTACAAAATCCCGGTCGTGTCGGCCCGTACTTCTCCGTGGGGACATTATATACGTCTATATCGTTATATATCCTAACCTAAGGCAATATCTATATCGTAATATAACCAAACCTAACCCATCTAGACCCTCGCTGGTAATGTTTTACAAAATCCCGGTCGTGTCGGCCCGTACTTCTCCGTGGGGACATTATATACGTCTATATCGTAATATAACCTAACCTAACCAATCTAGACCCTCGTTGGTAATGTTTTACAGAATCCCGGTCGTGTCGTCTCGTACGTCTCGGTGCGGACATTATATACGTCTATAACGTTATATATCCTAACCAAAGGCAACTAAACATCTCGGATGTAGTATTTTCCAACATTCCTGGCGGGTCGGCCCCACACTTCGGTGGGAACATTATTTACGTCTATAACGTAATATAACCTAACCTAATCCATCTAGACCCTCGCTGGTAATGTTTTACAAAATCCCGGTCGTGTCGACCCGTACTTCTCCGTGGGGACATTATATACGTCTATAACGTTATATATCCTAACCTAAGGGAACCTAACATCACGGATGTAGTATTTCACAACATTCCTGGCTGGTCGGCCCCACTTCTCGGTGGGAAAATTATATACGTTTATAACGTAGTATAACCTAACCTAACCCATCTAGACCCTCGCTTGTAATGTTTTGCAGAATCCCGGTCGTGTCGGCCCGTACGTCTCCGTGCGGACATTATATACGTCTATAACGTTATATATCCTAACCTAAGGGTACCTAACATCTCGCATGTAGTATTTCACAACATTCCTGGCTGGTCGGCCCCACTTCTCAGTGGTAACATTATATACGTTTATAACGAAGTATAACCTAACCTAACCCATCTAGACCCTCGCTTGTAATGTTTTACAGAATCCCGGTCGTGTCGTCCCGTACGTCTCGGCGCGGACATTATATACGTCTATAACGTTTTATATCCTAACCAAAGGCAACCTAACATCTCGAATGTAGTATTTCACAACATTCCTGGCGGGTCGGTCCCACTTCTCGGTGGGAAAATTATATACGTTTATAACGTAGTATAACCTAACCTAACCCATCTAGCCCCTCGCTTGTAATGTTTTGCAGAATCCCGGTCGTGTCGTCTCGTAGGTCTCCGTGCGGACATTATATACGTCTATAACGTTATATATCCTAACCTAAGGGAACCTAACATCTCGGATGTAGTATTTCACAACATTCCTGTCTGGTCGGCCCCACTTCTCGGTGGGAACATTATATACGTCTATATCGTAATATAACCTAACCTAACCAATCTAGACCCTCGCTGGTAATGTTTTACAGAATCCCGGTCGTGTCGTCTCGTACGTCTCGGTGCGGACATTATATACGTCTATAACGTTATATATCCTAACCAAAGGCAACTAAACATCTCGGATGTAGTATTTTCCAACATTCCTGGCGGGTCGGCCCCACATTTCGGTGGGAACATTATTTACGTCTATAACGTAATATGACCTAACCAAATCCATCTAGACCCTCGCTGGTAATGTTTTACAAAATCCCGGTCGTGTCGGCCCGTACTTCTCCGTGGGGACATTATATACGTCTATAACGTTATATATCCTAACCTAAGGGAACCTAACATCTCGGATGTAGTATTTTCCAACATTCCTGGTGGGGCGGCCGCTACTTCTTGGTGGGAACATTATATACGTCTATATCGTAATATAACCTAACCTAACCCATCTAGACCCTCGTTGGTAATGTTTTACAGAATCCCGGTCGTGTCGTCTCGTACGTCTCGGTGCGGACATTATATACGTCTATAACGTTATATATCCTAACCAAAGGCAACTAAACATCTCGGATGTAGTATTTTCCAACATTCCTGGCGGGTCGGCCCCACACTTCGGTGGGAACATTATTTACGTCTATAACGTAATATAACCTAACCTAATCCATCTAGACCCTCGCTGGTAATGTTTTACAAAATCCCGGTCGTGTCGGCCCGTACTTCTCCGTGGGGACATTATATACGTCTATAACGTTATATATCCTAACCTAAGGGAACCTAACATCTCGGATGTAGTATTTTCCAACATTCCTGGCGGGGCGGCCGCTACTTCTTGGTGGGAACATTATATACGTCTATATCGTAATATAACCTAACCTAACCCATCTAGGCCCTCGCTGGTAATGTTTTACAGAATCCCGGTCGTGTCGTCTCGTACGTCTCGGTGCGGACATTATATATGTCTATAACGTTATATATCCTAACCTAAGGGAACCTAACATCACGGATGTAGTATTTCACAACATTCCTGGCTTGTCGGCCCCACTTCTCGGTGGGAAAATTATATACGTTTGTAACGTAGTATAACCTAACCTAACCCATCTAGCCCCTCGCTTGTAATGTTTTGCAGAATCCCGGTCGTGTCGGCCCGTACGTCTCCGTGCGGACATTATATACGTCTATAACGTTATATATCCTAACCTAAGGGTATCTAACATCTCGCATGTAGTATTTCACAACATTCCTGGCTGGTCGGCCCCACTTCTCGGTGGGAACATTATTTACGTCTATAACGTAATATAACCTAACCTAACCAATCTAGACCCTCGCTGGTAATGTTTTACAAAATCCCGGTCGTGTCGGCCCGTACTTGTCGGTGGGGACATTATTTACGTCTGTAACGTTATATATCCTTACCTAGGGGAACCTAACATCTCGGATGTAGTACTTTCCAACATTCCTGGCGGGTCGGCCCCACTTCTCGGTGGGAACATTATTCACGTTTATAACGTAATGTAACCTAACCTAACCCATCTAGACCCTCGCTGGTAATGTTTTACAAAATCCCGGTCGTGTCGGCCCGTACTTCTCCGTGGGGACATTATATACGTCTATAACGTTATATATCCTAACCTAAGGGAACCTAACATCTCGGATGTAGTATTTTCCAACATTCCTGGCGGGTCGGCCCCACTTCTCGGTGGGAACATTATTCACGTCTATAACGTAATATAACCTAACCTAACCCATCTAGACCCTCGCTGGTAATGTTTTACAGAATCCCGGTCGTGTCGTTTCGTACGTCTCGGTGCGGACATTATATACGTCTATAACGTTATATATCCTAACCTAAGGGAACCTAACATCTCGGATGTAGTATTTCACAACATTCCTGTCTGGTCGGCCCCACTTCTCGGTGGGAACATTATATACGTCTATATCGTAATATAACCTAACCTAACCAATCTAGACCCTCGCTGGTAATGTTTTACAGAATCCCGGTCGTGTCGTCTCGTACGTCTCGGTGCGGACATTATATACGTCTATAACGTTATATATCCTAACCAAAGGCAACTAAACATCTCGGATGTAGTATTTTCCAACATTCCTGGCGGGTCGGCCCCACACTTCGGTGGGAACATTATTTACGTCTATAACGTAATATAACCTAACCTAATCCATCTAGACCCTCGCTGGTAATGTTTTACAAAATTCCCGGTCGTGTCGGCCCGTACTTCTCCGTGGGGACATTATATACGTCTATAACGTTATATATCCTAACCTAAGGGAACCTAGCATCTCGGATGTAGTATTTTCCAACATTCCTGGCGGGGCGGCCGCTACTTCTTGGTGGGAACATTATATACGTCTATATCGTAATATAACCTAACCTAACCCATCTAGACCCTCGCTGGTAATGTTCTACAAAATCCCGGTCGTGTCGTCTCGTACGTCTCGGTGCGGACATTATATACGTCTATAACGTTATATATCCTAACCTAAGGGAACCTAACATCACGGATGTAGTATTTCACAACATTCCTGGCTGGTCGGCCCCACTTCTCGGTGGGAAAATTATATACGTTTATAACGTAGTATAACCTAACCTAACCCATCTAGCCCCTCGCTTGTAATGTTTTGCAGAATCCCGGTCGTGTCGGCCCGTACGTCTCCGTGGGGACATTATATACGTCTATAACGTTATATATCCTAACCTAAGGGAACCTAACATCTCGCATGTAGTATTTCACAACATTCCTGGCTGGTCGGCCCCACTTCTCGGTGGGAACATTATATACGTTTATAACGAAGTATAACCTAACCTAACCCATCTAGACCCTCGCTTGTAATGTTTTACAGAATCCCGGTCGTGTCGTCCCGTACGTCTCGGTGCGGACATTATATACGTCTATAACGTTATATATCCTAACCAAAGGCAACCTAATATCTCGAATGTAGTATTTCACAACATTCCTGGCGGGTCGGCCGCACTTCTCGGTGGGAACATTATTTACGTCTATAACGTAATATAACCTAACCTAATCCATCTAGAACCTCGCTGGTAATGTTTTACAAAATCCCGGTCGTGTCGGCCCGTACTTCTCCGTGGGGACATTATATACGTCTATAACGTTATATATCCTAACCTAAGGGAACCTAACATCTCGGATGTAGTACTTTCCAACATTCCTGGCGTGTCGGCCCCACTTCTCGGTGGGAACATTATTCACGTCTATAACGTAATGTAACCTAACCTAACCCATCTAGACCCTCGCTGGTAATGTTTTACAAAATCCCGGTCGTGTCGGCCCGTACTTCTCCGTGGGGACATTATATACGTCTATAACGTTATATATCCTAACCTAAGGGAACCTAACATCTCGGATGTAGTATTTTCCAACATTCCTGGCGGGTCGGCCCCACTTCTCGGTGGGAACATTATTCACGTCTATAACGTAATATAACCTAACCTAACCCATCTAGACCCTCGCTGGTAATGTTTTACAGAATCCCGGTCGTGTCGTCTCGTACGTCTCGGTGCGGACATTATATACGTCTATAACGTTATATATCCTAACCTAAGGGAACCTAACATCTCGGATGTAGTATTTCACAACATACCTGTCTGGTCGGCCCCACTTCTCGGTGGGAACATTATATACGTCTATATCGTAATATAACCTAACCTAACCAATCTAGACCCTCGTTGGTAATGTTTTACAGAATCCCGGTCGTGTCGTCTCGTACGTCTCGGTGCGGACATTATATACGTCTATAACGTTATATATCCTAACCAAAGGCAACTAAACATCTCGGATGTAGTATTTTCCAACATTCCTGGCGGGTCGGCCCCACACTTCGGTGGGAACATTATTTACGTCTATAACGTAATATAACCTAACCTAATCCATCTAGACCCTCGCTGGTAATGTTTTACAAAATCCCGGTCGTGTCGACCCGTACTTCTCCGTGGGGACATTATATACGTCTATAACGTTATATATCCTAACCTAAGGGAACCTAACATCACGGATGTAGTATTTCACAACATTCCTGGCTTGTCGGCCCCACTTCTCGGTGGGAAAATTATATACGTTTATAACGTAGTATAACCTAACCTAACCCATCTAGCCCCTCGCTTGTAATGTTTTGCAGAATCCCGGTCGTGTCGGCCCGTACGTCTCCGTGCGGACATTATATACGTCTATTATGTTATATATCCTAACCTAAGGGAACCTAACATCACGGATGTAGTATTTCACAACATTCCTGTCTGGTCGGCCCCACTTCTCGGTGGGAAAATTATATACGTTTATAACGTAGTATAACCTAACCTAACCCATCTAGACCCTCGCTTGTAATGTTTTGCAGAATCCCGGTCGTGTCGGCCCGTACGTCTCCGTGCGGACATTATATACGTCTATAACGTTATATATCCTAACCTAAGGGTACCTAACATCTCGCATGTAGTATTTCACAACATTCCTGGCTGGTCGGCCCCACTTCTCGGTGGTAACATTATATACGTTTATAACGAAGTATAACCTAACCTAACCCATCTAGACCCTCGCTTGTAATGTTTTACAGAATCCCGGTCGTGTCGTCCCGTACGTCTCGGCGCGGACATTATATACGTCTATAACGTTTTATATCCTAACCAAAGGCAACCTAACATCTCGAATGTAGTATTTCACAACATTCCTGGCGGGTCGGTCCCACTTCTCGGTGGGAAAATTATATACGTTTATAACGTAGTATAACCTAACCTAACCCATCTAGCCCCTCGCTTGTAATGTTTTGCAGAATCCCGGTCGTGTCGTCTCGTAGGTCTCCGTGCGGACATTATATACGTCTATAACGTTATATATCCTAACCTAAGGGAACCTAACATCTCGGATGTAGTATTTCACAACATTCCTGTCTGGTCGGCCCCACTTCTCGGTGGGAACATTATATACGTCTATATCGTAATATAACCTAACCTAACCAATCTAGACCCTCGCTGGTAATGTTTTACAGAATCCCGGTCGTGTCGTCTCGTACGTCTCGGTGCGGACATTATATACGTCTATAACGTTATATATCCTAACCAAAGGCAACTAAACATCTCGGATGTAGTATTTTCCAACATTCCTGGCGGGTCGGCCCCACATTTCGGTGGGAACATTATTTACGTCTATAACGTAATATGACCTAACCAAATCCATCTAGACCCTCGCTGGTAATGTTTTACAAAATCCCGGTCGTGTCGGCCCGTACTTCTCCGTGGGGACATTATATACGTCTATAACGTTATATATCCTAACCTAAGGGAACCTAACATCTCGGATGTAGTATTTTCCAACATTCCTGGTGGGGCGGCCGCTACTTCTTGGTGGGAACATTATATACGTCTATATCGTAATATAACCTAACCTAACCCATCTAGACCCTCGCTGGTAATGTTTTACAGAATCCCGGTCGTGTCGTCTCGTACGTCTCGGTGCGTACATTATATACGTCTATATCGTTATATATCCTAACCTAAGGCAACCTAACATCTCGGATGTAGTATTTTCCAACATTCCTGGCGGGTCGGCCCCACTTCTCGGTGGGAACATTATTTACGTCTATAACGTAATATAACCTAACCTAATCCATCTAGACCCTCGCTGGTAATGTTTTACAAAATCCCGGTCGTGTCGGCCCGTACTTCTCCGTGGGGACATTATATACGTCTATATCGTTATATATCCTAACCTAAGTCAATATCTATATCGTAATATAACCAAACCTAACCCATCTAGACCCTCGCTGGTAATGTTTTACAAAATCCCGGTCGTGTCGGCCCGTACTTCTCCGTGGGGACATTATATACGTCTATATCGTAATATAACCTAACCTAACCAATCTAGACCCTCGTTGGTAATGTTTTACAGAATCCCGGTCGTGTCGTCTCGTACGTCTCGGTGCGGACATTATATACGTCTATAACGTTATATATCCTAACCAAAGGCAACTAAACATCTCGGATGTAGTATTTTCCAACATTCCTGGCGGGTCGGCCCCACACTTCGGTGGGAACATTATTTACGTCTATAACGTAATATAACCTAACCTAATCCATCTAGACCCTCGCTGGTAATGTTTTACAAAATCCCGGTCGTGTCGGCCCGTACTTCTCCGTGGGGACATTATATACGTCTATAACGTTATATATCCTAACCTAAGGGAACCTAACATCTCGGATGTAGTATTTTCCAACATTCCTGGCGGGGCGGCCGCTACTTCTTGGTGGGAACATTATATACGTCTATATCGTAATATAACCTAACCTAACCCATCTAGACCCTCGCTGGTAATGTTTTACAGAATCCCGGTCGTGTCGTCTCGTACGTCTCGGTGCGGACATTATATATGTCTATAACGTTATATATCCTAACCTAAGGGAACCTAACATCACGGATGTAGTATTTCACAACATTCCTGGCTTGTCGGCCCCACTTCTCGGTGGGAAAATTATATACGTTTATAACGTAGTATAACCTAACCTAACCCATCTAGCCCCTCGCTTGTAATGTTTTGCAGAATCCCGGTCGTGTCGGCCCGTACGTCTCCGTGCGGACATTATATACGTCTATAACGTTATATATCCTAACCTAAGGGTATCTAACATCTCGCATGTAGTATTTCACAACATTCCTGGCTGGTCGGCCCCACTTCTCGGTGGGAACATTATTTACGTCTATAACGTAATATAACCTAACCTAATCCATCTAGACCCTCGCTTGTAATGTTTTACAAAATCCCGGTCGTGTCGGCCCGTACTTCTCCGTGGGGACATTATATACGTCTATATCGTTATATATCCTAACCTAAGGCAACCTAACATCTCGGATGTAGTATTTTCCAACATTCCTGGCGGGGCGGCCGCTACTTCTTGGTGGGAACATTATATACGTCTATATCGTAATATAACCTAACCTAACCCATCTAGACCCTCGCTGGTAATGTTTTACAGAATCCCGGTCGTGTCGTCTCGTACGTCTCGGTGCGGACATTATATACGTCTATAACGTTATATATCCTAACCTAAGGGAACCTAACATCTCGGATGTAGTATTTCACAACATTCCTGTCTGGTCGGCCCCACTTCTCGGTGGGAACATTATATACGTCTATATCGTAATATAACCTAACCTAACCAATCTAGACCCTCGCTGGTAATGTTTTACAGAATCCCGGTCGTGTCGTCTCGTACGTCTCGGTGCGGACATTATATACGTCTATAACGTTATATATCCTAACCAAAGGCAACTAAACATCTCGGATGTAGTATTTTCCAACATTCCTGGCGGGGCGGCCGCTACTTCTTGGTGGGAACATTATATACGTCTATATCGTAATATAACCTAACCTAACCCATCTAGACCCTCGCTGGTAATGTTTTACAGAATCCCGGTCGTGTCGTCTCGTACGTCTCGGTGCGGACATTATATACGTCTATAACGTTATATATCCTAACCTAAGGGAACCTAACATCACGGATGTAGTATTTCACAACATTCC
This sequence comes from Xylocopa violacea, assembly GCA_963969225.1. NCBI lineage: Eukaryota > Metazoa > Arthropoda > Insecta > Hymenoptera > Apidae > Xylocopa > Xylocopa violacea. The sequence continues at coordinate 5,744,184 of CAXAJV010000011.1, read as the reverse complement.
TGGCTTGTCGGCCCCACTTCTCGGTGGGAAAATTATATACGTTTATAACGTAGTATAACCTAACCTAACCCATCTAGCCCCTCGCTTGTAATGTTTTGCAGAATCCCGGTCGTGTCGGCCCGTACGTCTCCGTGCGGACATTATATACGTCTATAACGTTATATATCCTAACCTAAGGGTATCTAACATCTCGCATGTAGTATTTCACAACATTCCTGGCTGGTCGGCCCCACTTCTCGGTGGGAACATTATTTACGTCTATAACGTAATATAACCTAACCTAATCCATCTAGACCCTCGCTTGTAATGTTTTACAAAATCCCGGCCGTGTCGGCCCGTACTTCTCCGTGGGGACATTATATACGTCTATATCGTTATATATCCTAACCTAAGGCAACCTAACATCTCGGATGTAGTATTTTCCAACATTCCTGGCGGGTCGGCCCCTACTTCTCGGTGGGCACATTATATACGTCTATATCGTAATATAACCTAACCTAACCCATCTAGACCCTCGCTTGTAATGTTTTGCAGAATCCCGGTCGTGTCGTCCCGTACGTCTCGGTGCGGACATTATATACGTCTATAACGTTATATATCCTAACCAAAGGCAACCTAATATCTCGAATGTAGTATTTCACAACATTCCTGGCGGGTCGGCCGCACTTCTCGGTGAGAACATTATTTACGTCTATAACGTAATATAACCTAACCTAACCCATCTATACCCTCGCTTGTAATGTTTTGCAGAATCCCGGTCGTGTCGTCCCGTACGTCTCGGTGCGGACATTATATACGTCTATAACGTTATATATCCTAACCAAAGGCAACCTAATATCTCGAATGTAGTATTTCACAACATTCCTGGCGGGTCGGCCGCACTTCTCGGTGGGAACATTATTTACGTCTATAACGTAATATAACCTAACCTAATCCATCTAGAACCTCGCTGGTAGTGTTTTACAAAATCCCGGTCGTGTCGGCCCGTACTTCTCCGTGGGGACATTATATACGTCTATAACGTTATATATCCTAACCTAAGGGAACCTAACATCTCGGATGTAGTATTTTCCAACATTCCTGGCGGGGCGGCCGCTACTTCTTGGTGGGAACATTATATACGTCTATATCGTAATATAACCTAACCTAACCCATCTAGACCCTCGCTTGTAATGTTTTACAAAATCCCGGTCGTGTCGGCCCGTACTTCTCCGTGGGGACATTATATACGTCTATATCGTTATATATCCTAACCTAAGGCAACCTAACATCTCGGATGTAGTATTTTCCAACATTCCTGGCGGGTCGGCCCCTACTTCTCGGTGGGCACATTATATACGTCAATGTCGTAATATAACCTATCCTAACCCATCTAGACCCTCGCTTGTAATGTTTTGCAGAATCCCGGTCGTGTCGTCCCGTACGTCTCGGTGCGGACATTATATACGTCTATAACGTTATATATCCTAACCAAAGGCAACCTAATATCTCGAATGTAGTATTTCACAACATTCCTGGCGGGTCGGCCGCACTTCTCGGTGGGAACATTATTTACGTCTATAACGTAATATAACCTAACCTAATCCATCTAGAACCTCGCTGGTAATGTTTTACAAAATCCCGGTCGTGTCGTCCCGTACGTCTCGGCGCGGACATTATATACGTCTATAACGTTTTATATCCTAACCAAAGGCAACCTAACATCTCGAATGTAGTATTTCACAACATTCCTGGCGGGTCGGTCCCACTTCTCGGTGGGAAAATTATATACGTTTATAACGTAGTATAACCTAACCTAACCCATCTAGCCCCTCGCTTGTAATGTTTTGGAGAATCCCGGTCGTGTCGGCCCGTACGTCTCCGTGCGGACATTATATACGTCTATAACGTTATATATCCTAACCTAAGGGTACCTAACATCTCGCATGTAGTATTTCACAACATTCCTGGCTGGTCGGCCCCACTTCTCGGTGGGAACATTATATACGTTTATAACGAAGTATAACCTAACCTAACCCATCTAGACCCTCGCTTGTAATGTTTTACAGAATCCCGGTCGTGTCGTCCCGTACGTCTCGGCGCGGACATTATATACGTCTATAACGTTTTATATCCTAACCAAAGGCAACCTAACATCTCGAATGTAGTATTTCACAACATTCCTGGCGGGTCGGCCCCACTTCTCGGTGGGCACATTATTTACGTCTATATCGTAATATAACCAAACCTAACCCATCTAGACCCTCGCTGATAATGTTTTACAAAATCCCGGTCGTGTCGGCCCGTACTTCTCCGTGGGGACATTATATACGTCTATATCGTTATATATCCTAACCTAAGGCACCTTAACATCTCCGATGTAGTATTTTCCAACATTCCTGGCGGGTCGGCCCCTACTTCTCGGTGGGCACATTATATACGTCTATATCGTAATATAACCTAACCTAACCCATCTAGACCCTCGCTGGTAATGTTTTACAGAATCCCGGTCGTGTCGTCTCGTACGTCTCGGTGCGGACATTATATACGTCTATATCGTTATATATCCTAACCTAAGGCAACCTAACATCTCGGATGTAGTATTTTCCAACATTCCTGGCGGGTCGGCCCCACTTCTCGGTGGGAACATTATTTACGTCTATAACGTAATATAACCTAACCTAATCCATCTAGACCCTCGCTGGTAATGTTTTACAAAATCCCGGTCGTGTCGGCCCGTACTTCTCCGTGGGGACATTATATACGTCTATATCGTTATATATCCTAACCTAAGGCAACCTAACATCTCGGACGTAGTATTTTCCAACATTCCTGGCGGGTCGGCCCCTACTTCTCGGTGGGCACATTATTTACGTCTATATCGTAATATATCCAAACCTAATCCATCTAGAACCTCGCTGGTAATGTTTTACAAAATCCCGGTCGTGTCGGCCCGTACTTCTCCGTGGGGACATTATATACGTCTATAACGTTATATATCCTAACCTAAGGGAACCTAACATCTCGGATGTAATATATTCCAACATTCCTGGCGGGGCGGCCGCTACTTCTTGGTGGGAACATTATATACGTCTATATCGTAATATAACCTAACCTAACCCATCTAGACCCTCGCTGGTAATGTTTTACAGAATCCCGGTCGTGTCGTCTCGTACGTCTCGGTGCGGACATTATATACGTCTATAACGTTATATATCCTAACCTAACGGAACCTAACATCACGGATGTAGTATTTCACAACATTCCTGGCTTGTCGGCCCCACTTCTCGGTGGGAACATTATTTACGTCTATAACGTAATATAACCTAACCTAATCCATCTAGACCCTCGCTGGTAATGTTTTACAAAATCCCGGTCGTGTCGGCCCGTACTTCTCCGTGGGGACATTATATACGTCTATATCGTTATATATCCTAACCTAAGGCAACCTAACATCTCGGATGTAGTATTTTCCAACATTCCTGGCGGGTCGGCCCCTACTTCTCGGTGGGCACATTATTTACGTCTATATCGTAATATAACCAAACCTAACCCATCTAGACCCTCGCTGATAATGTTTTACAAAATCCCGGTCGTGTCGGCCCGTACTTCTCCGTGGGGACATTATATACGTCTATATCGTTATATATCCTAACCTAAGGCACCTTAACATCTCCGATGTAGTATTTTCCAACATTCCTGGCGGGTCGGCCCCTACTTCTCGGTGGGCACATTATATACGTCTATATCGTAATATAACCTAACCTAACCCATCTAGACCCTCGCTGGTAATGTTTTACAGAATCCCGGTCGTGTCGTCTCGTACGTCTCGGTGCGGACATTATATACGTCTATATCGTTATATATCCTAACCTAAGGCAACCTAACATCTCGGATGTAGTATTTTCCAACATTCCTGGCGGGTCGGCCCCACTTCTCGGTGGGAACATTATTTACGTCTATAACGTAATATAACCTAACCTAATCCATCTAGACCCTCGCTGGTAATGTTTTACAAAATCCCGGTCGTGTCGGCCCGTACTTCTCCGTGGGGACATTATATACGTCTATATCGTTATATATCCTAACCTAAGGCAACCTAACATCTCGGACGTAGTATTTTCCAACATTCCTGGCGGGTCGGCCCCTACTTCTCGGTGGGCACATTATTTACGTCTATATCGTAATATATCCAAACCTAATCCATCTAGAACCTCGCTGGTAATGTTTTACAAAATCCCGGTCGTGTCGGCCCGTACTTCTCCGTGGGGACATTATATACGTCTATAACGTTATATATCCTAACCTAAGGGAACCTAACATCTCGGATGTAATATATTCCAACATTCCTGGCGGGGCGGCCGCTACTTCTTGGTGGGAACATTATATACGTCTATATCGTAATATAACCTAACCTAACCCATCTAGACCCTCGCTGGTAATGTTTTACAGAATCCCGGTCGTGTCGTCTCGTACGTCTCGGTGCGGACATTATATACGTCTATAACGTTATATATCCTAACCTAACGGAACCTAACATCACGGATGTAGTATTTCACAACATTCCTGGCTTGTCGGCCCCACTTCTCGGTGGGAACATTATTTACGTCTATAACGTAATATAACCTAACCTAATCCATCTAGACCCTCGCTGGTAATGTTTTACAAAATCCCGGTCGTGTCGGCCCGTACTTCTCCGTGGGGACATTATATACGTCTATATCGTTATATATCCTAACCTAAGGCAACCTAACATCTCGGATGTAGTATTTTCCAACATTCCTGGCGGGTCGGCCCCTACTTCTCGGTGGGCACATTATTTACGTCTATATCGTAATATAACCAAACCTAACCCATCTAGACCCTCGCTGATAATGTTTTACAAAATCCCGGTCGTGTCGGCCCGTACTTCTCCGTGGGGACATTATATACGTCTATATCGTTATATATCCTAACCTAAGGCACCTTAACATCTCCGATATAGTATTTTCCAACATTCCTGGCGGGTCGGCCCCTACTTCTCGGTGGGCACATTATATACGTCTATATCGTAATATAACCTAACCTAACCCATCTAGACCCTCGCTGGTAATGTTTTACAGAATCCCGGTCGTGTCGTCTCGTACGTCTCGGTGCGGACATTATATACGTCTATATCGTTATATATCCTAACCTAAGGCAACCTAACATCTCGGATGTAGTATTTTCCAACATTCCTGGCGGGTCGGCCCCACTTCTCGGTGGGAACATTATTTACGTCTATAACGTAATATAACCTAACCTAATCCATCTAGACCCTCGCTGGTAATGTTTTACAAAATCCCGGTCGTGTCGGCCCGTACTTCTCCGTGGGGACATTATATACGTCTATATCGTTATATATCCTAACCTAAGGCAACCTAACATCTCGGACGTAGTATTTTCCAACATTCCTGGCGGGTCGGCCCCTACTTCTCGGTGGGCACATTATTTACGTCTATATCGTAATATATCCAAACCTAATCCATCTAGAACCTCGCTGGTAATGTTTTACAAAATCCCGGTCGTGTCGGCCCGTACTTCTCCGTGGGGACATTATATACGTCTATAACGTTATATATCCTAACCTAAGGGAACCTAACATCTCGGATGTAATATTTTCCAACATTCCTGGCGGGGCGGCCGCTACTTCTTGGTGGGAACATTATATACGTCTATATCGTAATATAACCTAACCTAACCCATCTAGACCCTCGCTGGTAATGTTTTACAGAATCCCGGTCGTGTCGTCTCGTACGTCTCGGTGCGGACATTATATACGTCTATAACGTTATATATCCTAACCTAACGGAACCTAACATCACGGATGTAGTATTTCACAACATTCCTGGCTTGTCGGCCCCACTTCTCGGTGGGAAAATTATATACGTTTATAACGTAGTATAACCTAACCTAACCCATCTAGCCCCTCGCTTGTAATGTTTTGCAGAATCCCGGTCGTGTCGGCCCGTACGTCTCCGTGCGGACATTATATACGTCTATAACGTTATATATCCTAACCTAAGGGTATCTAACATCTCGCATGTAGTATTTCACAACATTCCTGGCTGGTCGGCCCCACTTCTCGGTGGGAACATTATTTACGTCTATAACGTAATATAACCTAACCTAATCCATCTAGACCCTCGCTTGTAATGTTTTACAAAATCCCCGTCGTGTCGGCCCGTACTTCTCTGTGGGGACATTATATACGTCTATATCGTTATATATCCTAACCTAAGGCAACCTAACATCTCGGATGTAGTATTTTCCAACATTCCTGGCGGGTCGGCCCCTACTTCTCGGTGGGCACATTATATACGTCTATATCGTAATATAACCTAACCTAACCCATCTAGACCCTCGCTTGTAATGTTTTGCAGAATCCCGGTCGTGTCGTCCCGTACGTCTCGGTGCGGACATTATGTACGTCTATAACGTTATATATCCTAACCAAAGGCAACCTAATATCTCGAATGTAGTATTTCACAACATTCCTGGCGGGTCGGCCGCACTTCTCGGTGGGAACATTATTTACGTCTATAACGTAATATAACCTAACCTAATCCATCTAGAACCTCGCTGGTAATGTTTTACAAAATCCCGGTCGTGTCGTCTCGTACGTCTCGGTGCGGACATTATATACGTCTATAACGTTATATATCCTAACCTAAGGGAACCTAACATCTCGGATGTAGTACTTTCCAACATTCCTGGAGTGTCGGCCCCACTTCTCGGTGGGAACATTATTCACGACTATAACGTAATGTAACCTAACCTAAACCATCTAGACCCTCGCTGGTAATGTTTTACAAAATCCCGGTCGTGTCGGCCCGTACTTCTCCGTGGGGACATTATATACGTCTATAACGTTATATATCCTAACCTAAGGGAACCTAACATCTCGGATGTAGTATTTTCTAACATTCCTGGCGGGTCGGCCCCACTTCTCGGTGGGAACATTATTCACGTCTATAACGTAATATAACCTAACCTAACCCATCTAGACCCTCGCTGGTAATGTTTTACAGAATGCCGGTCGTGTCGTCTCGTACGTCTCGGTGCGGACATTATATACGTCTATAACGTTATATATCCTAACCTAAGGGAACCTAACATCTCGGATGTAGTATTTCACAACATTCCTGTCTGGTCGGCCCCACTTCTCGGTGGGAACATTATATACGTTTATAACGAAGTATAACCTAACCTAACCCATCTAGACCCTCGCTTGTAATGTTTTACAGAATCCCGGTCGTGTCGTCCCGTACGTCTCGGCGCGGACATTATATACGTCTATAACGTTTTATATCCTAACCAAAGGCAACCTAACATCTCGAATGTAGTATTTCACAACATTCCTGGCGGGTCGGTCCCACTTCTCGGTGGGAAAATTATATACGTTTATAACGCAGTATAACCTAACCTAACCCATCTAGCCCCTCGCTTGTAATGTTTTGCAGAATCCCGGTCGTGTCGTCTCGTACGTCTCCGTGCGGACATTATATACGTCTATAACGTTATATATCCTAACCTAAGGGAACCTAACATCTCGGATGTAGTATTTCACAACATTCCTGTCTGGTCGGCCCCACTTCTCGGTGGGAACATTATATACGTCTATATCGTAATATAACCTAACCTAACCAATCTAGACCCTCGCTGGTAATGTTTTACAGAATCCCGGTCGTGTCGTCTCGTACGTCTCGGTGCGGACATTATATACGTCTATAACGTTATATATCCTAACCAATGGCAACTAAACATCTCGGATGTAGTATTTTCCAACATTCCTGGCGGGTCGGCCCCACACTTCGGTGGGAACATTATTTACGTCTATAACGTAATATGACCTAACCTAATCCATCTAGACCCTCGCTGGTAATGTTTTACAAAATCCCGGTCGTGTCGGCCCGTACTTCTCCGTGGGGACATTATATACGTCTATAACGTTATATATCCTAACCTAAGGGAACCTAACATCTCGGATGTAGTATTTTCCAACATTCCTGGCGGGGCGGCCGCTACTTCTTGGTGGGAACATTATATACGTCTATATCGTAATATAACCTAACCTAACCCATCTAGACCCTCGCTGGTAATGTTTTACAGAATCCCGGTCGTGTCGTCTCGTACGTCTCGGTGCGGACATTATATACGTCTATAACGTTATATATCCTAACCTAACGGAACCTAACATCACGGATGTAGTATTTCACAACATTCCTGGCTTGTCGGCCCCACTTCTCGGTGGGAGAATTATATACGTTTATAACGTAGTATAACCTAACCTAACCCATCTAGCCCTTCGCTTGTAATGTTTTGCAGAATCCCGGTCGTGTCGGCCCGTACGTCTCCGTGCGGAAATTATATACGTCTATAACGTTATATATCCTAACCTAAGGGTATCTAACATCTCGCATGTAGTATTTCACAACATTCCTGGCTGGTCGGCCCCACTTCTCGGTGGGAACATTATTTACGTCTATAACGTAATATAACCTAACCTAATCCATCTAGACCCTCGCTTGTAATGTTTTACAAAATCCCGGTCGTGTCGGCCCGTACTTCTCCGTGGGGACATTATATACGTCTATATCGTTATATATCCTAACCTAAGGCAACCTAACATCTCGGATGTAGTATTTTCCAACATTCCTGGCGGGTCGGCCCCTACTTCTCGGTGGGCACATTATATACGTCTATATCGTAATATAACCTAACCTAACCCATCTAGACCCTCGCTTGTAATGTTTTGCAGAATCCCGGTCGTGTCGTCCCGTACGTCTCGGTGCGGACATTATATACGTCTATAACGTTATATATCCTAACCAAAGGCAACCTAATATGTCGAATGTAGTATTTCACAACATTCCTGGCGGGTCGGCCGCACTTCTCGGTGGGAACATTATTTACGTCTATAACGTAATATAACCTAACCTAATCCATCTAGAACCTCGCTGGTAATGTTTTACAGAATCCCGGTCGTGTCGTCTCGTACGTCTCGGTGCGGACATTATATACGTCTATAACGTTATATATCCTAACCTAAGGGAACCTAACATCTCGGATGTAGTATTTCACAACATTCCTGTCTGGTCGGCCCCACTTCTCGGTGGGAACATTATATACGTTTATAACGAAGTATAACCTAACCTAACCCATCTAGACCCTCGCTTGTAATGTTTTACAGAATCCCGGTCGTGTCGTCCCGTACGTCTCGGCGCGGACATTATATACGTCTATAACGTTTTATATCCTAACCAAAGGCAACCTAACATCTCGAATGTAGTATTTCACAACATTCCTGGCGGGTCGGTCCCACTTCTCGGTGGGAAAATTATATACGTTTATAACGTAGTATAACCTAACCTAACCCATCTAGCCCCTCGCTTGTAATGTTTTGCAGAATCCCGGTCGTGTCGTCTCGTACGTCTCCGTGCGGACATTATATACGTCTATAACGTTATATATCCTAACCTAAGGGAACCTAACATCTCGGATGTAGTATTTCACAACATTCCTGTCTGGTCGGCCCCACTTCTCGGTGGGAACATTATATACGTCTATATCGTAATATAACCTAACCTAACCAATCTAGACCCTCGCTGGTAATGTTTTACAGAATCCCGGTCGTGTCGTCTCGTACGTCTCGGTGCGGACATTATATACGTCTATAACGTTATATATCCTAACCAAAGGCAACTAAACATCTCGGATGTAGTATTTTCCAACATTCCTGGCGGGTCGGCCCCACACTTCGGTGGGAACATTATTTACGTCTATAACGTAATATGACCTAACCTAATCCATCTAGACCCTCGCTGGTAATGTTTTACAAAATCCCGGTCGTGTCGGCCCGTACTTCTCCGTGGGGACATTATATACGTCTATAACGTTATATATCCTAACCTAAGGGAACCTAACATCTCGGATGTAGTATTTTCCAACATTCCTGGCGGGGCGGCCGCTACTTCTTGGTGGGAACATTATATACGTCTATATCGTAATATAACCTAACCTAACCCATCTAGACCCTCGCTGGTAATGTTCTACAAAATCCCGGTCGTGTCGTCTCGTACGTCTCGGTGCGGACATTATATACGTCTATAACGTTATATATCCTAACCTAAGGGAACCTAACATCACGGATGTAGTATTTCACAACATTCCTGGCTGGTCGGCCCCACTTCTCGGTGGGAAAATTATATACGTTTATAACGTAGTATAACCTAACCTAACCCATCTAGCCCCTCGCTTGCAATGTTTTGGAGAATCCCGGTCGTGTCGGCCCGTACGTCTCCGTGCGGACATTATATACGTCTATAACGTTATATATCCTAACCTAAGGGTACCTAACATCTCGCATGTAGTATTTCACAACATTCCTGGCTGGTCGGCCCCACTTCTCGGTGGGAACATTATATACGTTTATAACGAAGTATAACCTAACCTAACCCATCTAGACCCTCGCTTGTAATGTTTTACAGAATCCCGGTCGTGTCGTCCCGTACGTCTCGGCGCGGACATTATATACGTCTATAACGTTTTATATCCTAACCAAAGGCAACCTAACATCTCGAATGTAGTATTTCACAACATTCCTGGCGGGTCGGCCCCACTTCTCGGTGGGAACATTATTTACGTCTATAACGTAATATAACCTAACCTAATCGATCTAGACCCTCGCTGGTAATGTTTTACAAAATCCCGGTCGTGTCGGCCCGTACTTCTCCGTGGGGACATTATATACGTCTATATCGTTATATATCCTAACCTAAGGCAACCTAACATCTCGGATGTAGTATTTTCCAACATTCCTGGCGGGTCGGCCCCTACTTCTCGGTGGGCACATTATTTACGTCTATATCGTAATATAACCAAACCTAACCCATCTAGACCCTCGCTGGTAATGTTTTACAAAATCCCGGTCGTGTCGGCCCGTACTTCTCCGTGGGGACATTATATACGTCTATAACGTTATATATCCTAACCTAAGGGAACCTAACATCTCGGATGTAGTATTTTCCAACATTCCTGGCGGGTCGGCCCCACTTCTCGGTGGGAACACTATTCACGTCTATAACGTAATATAACCTAACCTAACCCATCTAGACCCTCGCTGGTAATGTTTTACAGAATCCCGTTCGTGTCGTCTCGTACGTCTCGGTGCGGACATTATATACGTCTATAACGTTATATATCCTAACCTAAGGGAACCTAACATCACGGATGTAGTATTTCACAACATTCCTGGCTGGTCGGCCCCACTTCTCGGTGGGAAAATTATATACGTTTATAACGTAGTATAACCTAACCTAACCCATCTAGCCCCTCGCTTGTAATGTTTTGGAGAATCCCGGTCGTGTCGGCCCGTACGTCTCCGTGCGGACATTATATACGTCTATAACGTTATATATCCTAACCTAAGGGTACCTAACATCTCGCATGTAGTATTTCACAACATTCCTGGCTGGTCGGCCCCACTTCTCGGTGGGAACATTATATACGTTTATAACGAAGTATAACCTAACCTAACCCATCTAGACCCTCGCTTGTAATGTTTTACAGAATCCCGGTCGTGTCGTCCCGTACGTCTCGGCGCGGACATTATATACGTCTATAACGTTTTATATCCTAACCAAAGGCAACCTAACATCTCGAATGTAGTATTTCACAACATTCCTGGCTGGTCGGCCCCACTTCTCGGTGGGAACATTATTTACGTCTATAACGTAATATAACCTAACCTAATCCATCTAGACCCTCGCTTGTAATGTTTTACAAAATCCCGGTCGTGTCGGCCCGTACTTCTCCGTGGGGACATTATATACGTCTATATCGTTATATATCCTAACCTAAGGCAACCTAACATCTCGGATGTAGTATTTTCCAACATTCCTGGCGGGTCGGCCCCTACTTCTCGGTGGGCACATTATATACGTCTATATCGTAATATAACCTAACCTAACCCATCTAGACCCTCGCTTGTAATGTTTTGCAGAATCCCGGTCGTGTCGTCCCGTACGTCTCGGTGCGGACATTATATACGTCTATAACGTTATATATCCTAATCAAAGGCAACCTAATATCTCGAATGTAGTATTTCACAACATTCCTGGCGGGTCGGCCGCACTTCTCGGTGGGAACATTATTTACGTCTATAACGTAATATAACCTAACCTAATCCATCTAGAACCTCGCTGGTAATGTTTTACAGAATCCCGGTCGTGTCGTCTCGTACGTCTCGGTGCGGACATTATATACGTCTATAACGTTATATATCCTAACCTAAGGGAACCTAACATCTCGGATGTAGTATTTCACAACATTCCTGTCTGGTCGGCCCCACTTCTCGGTGGGAACATTATATACGTTTATAACGAAGTATAACCTAACCTAACCCATCTAGACCCTCGCTTGTAATGTTTTACAGAATCCCGGTCGTGTCGTCCCGTACGTCTCGGCGCGGACATTATATACGTCTATAACGTTTTATATCCTAACCAAAGGCAACCTAACATCTCGAGTGTAGTATTTCACAACATTCCTGGCGGGTCGGTCCCACTTCTCGGTGGGAAAATTATATACGTTTATAACGTAGTATAACCTAACCTAACCCATCTAGCCCCTCGCTTGTAATGTTTTGCAGAATCCCGGTCGTGTCGTCTCGTACGTCTCCGTGCGGACATTATATACGTCTATAACGTTATATATCCTAACCTAAGGGAACCTAACATCTCGGATGTAGTATTTCACAACATTCCTGTCTGGTCGGCCCCACTTCTCGGTGGGAACATTATATACGTCTATATCGTAATATAACCTAACCTAACCAATCTAGACCCTCGCTGGTAATGTTTTACAGAATCCCGGTCGTGTCGTCTCGTACGTCTCGGTGCGGACATTATATACGTCTATAACGTTATATATCCTAACCAAAGGCAACTAAACATCTCGGATGTAGTATTTTCCAACATTCCTGGCGGGTCGGCCCCACACTTCGGTGGGAACATTATTTACGTCTATAACGTAATATGACCTAACCTAATCCATCTAGACCCTCGCTGGTAATGTTTTACAAAATCCCGGTCGTGTCGGCCCGTACTTCTCCGTGGGGACATTATATACGTCTATAACGTTATATATCCTAACCTAAGGGAACCTAACATCTCGGATGTAGTATTTTCCAACATTCCTGGCGGGGCGGCCGCTACTTCTTGGTGGGAACATTATATACGTCTATATCGTAATATAACCTAACCTAACCCATCTAGACCCTCGCTGGTAATGTTCTACAAAATCCCGGTCGTGTCGTCTCGTACGTCTCGGTGCGGACATTATATACGTCTATAACGTTATATATCCTAACCTAAGGGAACCTAACATCACGGATGTAGTATTTCACAACATTCCTGGCTGGTCGGCCCCACTTCTCGGTGGGAAAATTATATACGTTTATAACGTAGTATAACCTAACCTAACCCATCTAGCCCCTCGCTTGCAATGTTTTGGAGAATCCCGGTCGTGTCGGCCCGTACGTCTCCGTGCGGACATTATATACGTCTATAACGTTATATATCCTAACCTAAGGGTACCTAACATCTCGCATGTAGTATTTCACAACATTCCTGGCTGGTCGGCCCCACTTCTCGGTGGGAACATTATATACGTTTATAACGAAGTATAACCTAACCTAACCCATCTAGACCCTCGCTTGTAATGTTTTACAGAATCCCGGTCGTGTCGTCCCGTACGTCTCGGCGCGGACATTATATACGTCTATAACGTTTTATATCCTAACCAAAGGCAACCTAACATCTCGAATGTAGTATTTCACAACATTCCTGGCGGGTCGGCCCCACTTCTCGGTGGGAACATTATTTACGTCTATAACGTAATATAACCTAACCTAATCGATCTAGACCCTCGCTGGTAATGTTTTACAAAATCCCGGTCGTGTCGGCCCGTACTTCTCCGTGGGGACATTATATACGTCTATATCGTTATATATCCTAACCTAAGGCAACCTAACATCTCGGATGTAGTATTTTCCAACATTCCTGGCGGGTCGGCCCCTACTTCTCGGTGGGCACATTATTTACGTCTATATCGTAATATAACCAAACCTAACCCATCTAGACCCTCGCTGGTAATGTTTTACAAAATCCCGGTCGTGTCGGCCCGTACTTCTCCGTGGGGACATTATATACGTCTATAACGTTATATATCCTAACCTAAGGGAACCTAACATCTCGGATGTAGTATTTTCCAACATTCCTGGCGGGTCGGCCCCACTTCTCGGTGGGAACATTATTCACGTCTATAACGTAATATAACCTAACCTAACCCATCTAGACCCTCGCTGGTAATGTTTTACAGAATCCCGTTCGTGTCGTCTCGTACGTCTCGGTGCGGACATTATATACGTCTATAACGTTATATATCCTAACCTAAGGGAACCTAACATCACGGATGTAGTATTTCACAACATTCCTGGCTGGTCGGCCCCACTTCTCGGTGGGAAAATTATATACGTTTATAACGTAGTATAACCTAACCTAACCCATCTAGCCCCTCGCTTGTAATGTTTTGGAGAATCCCGGTCGTGTCGGCCCGTACGTCTCCGTGCGGACATTATATACGTCTATAACGTTATATATCCTAACCTAAGGGTACCTAACATCTCGCATGTAGTATTTCACAACATTCCTGGCTGGTCGGCCCCACTTCTCGGTGGGAACATTATATACGTTTATAACGAAGTATAACCTAACCTAACCCATCTAGACCCTCGCTTGTAATGTTTTACAGAATCCCGGTCGTGTCGTCCCGTACGTCTCGGCGCGGACATTATATACGTCTATAACGTTTTATATCCTAACCAAAGGCAACCTAACATCTCGAATGTAGTATTTCACAACATTCCTGGCGGGTCGGCCCCACTTCTCGGTGGGAACATTATTTACGTCTATAACGTAATATAACCTAACCTAATCCATCTAGACCCTCGCTGGTAATGTTTTACAAAATCCCGGTCGTGTCGGCCCGTACTTCTCCGTGGGGACATTATATACGTCTATATCGTTATATATCCTAACCTAAGGCAACCTAACATCTCGGATGTAGTATTTTCCAACATTCCTGGCGGGTCGGCCCCTACTTCTCGGTGGGCACATTATTTACGTCTATATCGTAATATAACCAAACCTAACCCATCTAGACCCTCGCTGATAATGTTTTACAAAATCCCGGTCGTGTCGGCCCGTACTTCTCCGTGGGGACGTTATATACGTCTATATCGTTATATATCCTAACCTAAGGCACCTTAACATCTCCGATGTAGTATTTTCCAACATTCCTGGCGGGTCGGCCCCTACTTCTCGGTGGGCACATTATATACGTCTATATCGTAATATAACCTAACCTAACCCATCTAGACCCTCGCTGGTAATGTTTTACAGAATCCCGGTCGTGTCGTCTCGTACGTCTCGGTGCGGACATTATATACGTCTATATCGTTATATATCCCAACCTAAGGCAACCTAACATCTCGGATGTAGTATTTTCCAACATTCCTGGCGGGTCGGCCCCACTTCTCGGTGGGAACATTATTTACGTCTATAACGTAATATAACCTAACCTAATCCATCTAGACCCTCGCTGGTAATGTTTTACAAAATCCCGGTCGTGTCGGCCCGTACTTCTCCGTGGGGACATTATATACGTCTATATCGTTATATATCCTAACCTAAGGCAACCTAACATCTCGGACGTAGTATTTTCCAACATTCCTGGCGGGTCGGCCCCTACTTCTCGGTGGGCACATTATTTACGTCTATATCGTAATATAACCAAACCTAACCCACCTAGACCCTCGCTGGTAATGTTTTACAAAATCCCGGTCGTGTCGGCCCGTACTTCTCCGTGGGGAGATTATATACGTCTATATCGTTATATATCCTAACCTAAGGCACCTTAACATCTCCGATGTTGTATTTTCCAACATTCCTGGCGGGTCGGCCCCTACTTCTCGGTGGGCACATTATATACGTCTATATCGTAATATAACCTAACCTAACCCATCTAGACCCTCGCTTGTAATGTTTTGCAGAATCCCGGTCGTGTCGTCCCGTACGTCTCGGTGCGGACATTATATACGTCTACAACGTTATATATCCTAACCAAAGGCAACCTAATATCTCGAATGTAGTATTTCACAACATTCCTGGCGGGTCGGCCGCACTTCTCGGTGGGAACATTATTTACGTCTATAACGTAATATAACCTAACCTAATCCATCTAGAACCTCGCTGGTAATGTTTTACAAAATCCCGGTCGTGTCGGCCCGTACTTCTCCGTGGGGACATTATATACGTCTATAACGTTATATATCCTAACCTAAGGGAACCTAACATCTCGGATGTAGTATTTTCCAACATTCCTGGCGGGGCGGCCGCTACTTCTTGGTGGGAACATTATATACGTCTATATCGTAATATAACCTAACCTAACCCATCTAGACCCTCGCTGGTAATGTTTTACAGAATCCCGGTCGTGTCGTCTCGTACGTCTCGGTGCGGACATTATATACGTCTATAACGTTATATATCCAAACCTAAGGGTACCTAACATCTCGCATGTAGTATTTCACAACATTCCTGGCTGGTCGGCCCCACTTCTCGGTGGGAACATTATATACGTTTATAACGAAGTATAACCTAACCTAACCCATCTAGACCCTCGCTTGTAATGTTTTACAGAATCCCGGTCGTGTCGTCCCGTACGTCTCGGCGCGGACATTATATACGTCTATAACGTTTTATATCCTAACCAAAGGCAACCTAACATCTCGAATGTAGTATTTCACAACATTCCTGGCGGGTCGGCCCCACTTCTCGGTGGGAACATTATTTACGTCTATAACGTAATATAACCTAACCTAATCGATCTAGACCCTCGCTGGTAATGTTTTACAAAATCCCGGTCGTGTCGGCCCGTACTTCTCCGTGGGGACATTATATACGTCTATATCGTTATATATCCTAACCTAAGGCAACCTAACATCTCGGATGTAGTATTTTCCAACATTCCTGGCGGGTCGGCCCCTACTTCTCGGTGGGCACATTATTTACGTCTATATCGTAATATAACCAAACCTAACCCATCTAGACCCTCGCTGATAATGTTTTACAAAATCCCGGTCGTGTCGGCCCGTACTTCTCCGTGGGGACGTTATATACGTCTATATCGTTATATATCCTAACCTAAGGCACCTTAACATCTCCGATGTAGTATTTTCCAACATTCCTGGCGGGTCGGCCCCTACTTCTCGGTGGGCACATTATATACGTCTATATCGTAATATAACCTAACCTAACCCATCTAGACCCTCGCTGGTAATGTTTTACAGAATCCCGGTCGTGTCGTCTCGTACGTCTCGGTGCGGACATTATATACGTCTATATCGTTATATATCCTAACCTAAGGCAACCTAACATCTCGGATGTAGTATTTTCCAACATTCCTGGCGGGTCGGCCCCACTTCTCGGTGGGAACATTATTTACGTCTATAACGTAATATAACCTAACCTAATCCATCTAGACCCTCGCTGGTAATGTTTTACAAAATCCCGGTCGTGTCGGCCCGTACTTCTCCGTGGGGACATTATATACGTCTATATCGTTATATATCCTAACCTAAGGCAACCTAACATCTCGGACGTAGTATTTTCCAACATTCCTGGCGGGTCGGCCCCTACTTCTCGGTGGGCACATTATTTACGTCTATATCGTAATATAACCAAACCTAACCCACCTAGACCCTCGCTGGTAATGTTTTACAAAATCCCGGTCGTGTCGGCCCGTACTTCTCCGTGGGGAGATTATATACGTCTATATCGTTATATATCCTAACCTAAGGCACCTTAACATCTCCGATGTAGTATTTTCCAACATTCCTGGCGGGTCGGCCCCTACTTCTCGGTGGGCACATTATATACGTCTATATCGTAATATAACCTAACCTAACCCATCTAGACCCTCGCTTGTAATGTTTTGCAGAATCCCGGTCGTGTCGTCCCGTACGTCTCGGTGCGGACATTATATACGTCTACAACGTTATATATCCTAACCAAAGGCAACCTAATATCTCGAATGTAGTATTTCACAACATTCCTGGCGGGTCGGCCGCACTTCTCGGTGGGAACATTATTTACGTCTATAACGTAATATAACCTAACCTAATCCATCTAGAACCTCGCTGGTAATGTTTTACAAAATCCCGGTCGTGTCGGCCCGTACTTCTCCGTGGGGACATTATATACGTCTATAACGTTATATATCCTAACCTAAGGGAACCTAACATCTCGGATGTAGTATTTTCCAACATTCCTGGCGGGGCGGCCGCTACTTCTTGGTGGGAACATTATATACGTCTATATCGTAATATAACCTAACCTAACCCATCTAGACCCTCGCTGGTAATGTTTTACAGAATCCCGGTCGTGTCGTCTCGTACGTCTCGGTGCGGACATTATATACGTCTATAACGTTATATATCCTAACCTAAGGGTACCTAACATCTCGCATGCAGTATTTCACAACATTCCTGGTTGGTCGGCCCCACTTCTCGGTGGGAACATTATATACGTTTATAACGAAGTATAACCTAACCTAACCCATCTAGACCCTCGCTTGTAATGTTTTACAGAATCCCGGTCGTGTCGTCCCGTACGTCTCGGCGCGGACATTATATACGTCTATAACGTTTTATATCCTAACCAAAGGCAACCTAACATCTCGAATGTAGTATTTCACAACATTCCTGGCGGGTCGGCCCCACTTCTCGGTGGGAACATTATTTACGTCTATAACGTAATATAACCTAACCTAATCCATCTAGACCCTCGCTGGTAATGTTTTACAAAATCCCGGTCGTGTCGGCCCGTACTTCTCCGTGGGGACATTATATACGTCTATATCGTTATATATCCTAACCTAAGGCAACCTAACATCTCGGATGTAGTATTTTCCAACATTCCTGGCGGGTCGGCCCCTACTTCTCGGTGGGCACATTATTTACGTCTATATCGTAATATAACCAAACCTAACCCATCTAGACCCTCGCTGATAATGTTTTACAAAATCCCGGTCGTGTCGGCCCGTACTTCTCCGTGGGGACGTTATATACGTCTATATCGTTATATATCCTAACCTAAGGCACCTTAACATCTCCGATGTAGTATTTTCCAACATTCCTGGCGGGTCGGCCCCTACTTCTCGGTGGGCACATTATATACGTCTATATCGTAATATAACCTAACCTAACCCATCTAGACCCTCGCTGGTAATGTTTTACAGAATCCCGGTCGTGTCGTCTCGTACGTCTCGGTGCGGACATTATATACGTCTATATCGTTATATATCCTAACCTAAGGCAACCTAACATCTCGGATGTAGTATTTTCCAACATTCCTGGCGGGTCGGCCCCACTTCTCGGTGGGAACATTATTTACGTCTATAACGTAATATAACCTAACCTAATCCATCTAGACCCTCGCTGGTAATGTTTTACAAAATCCCGGTCGTGTCGGCCCGTACTTCTCCGTGGGGACATTATATACGTCTATATCGTTATATATCCTAACCTAAGGCAACCTAACATCTCGGACGTAGTATTTTCCAACATTCCTGGCGGGTCGGCCCCTACTTCTCGGTGGGCACATTATTTACGTCTATATCGTAATATAACCAAACCTAACCCACCTAGACCCTCGCTGGTAATGTTTTACAAAATCCCGGTCGTGTCGGCCCGTACTTCTCCGTGGGGAGATTATATACGTCTATATCGTTATATATCCTAACCTAAGGCACCTTAACATCTCCGATGTAGTATTTTCCAACATTCCTGGCGGGTCGGCCCCTACTTCTCGGTGGGCACATTATATACGTCTATATCGTAATATAACCTAACCTAATCCATCTAGACCCTCGCTTGTAATGTTTTGCAGAATCCCGGTCGTGTCGTCCCGTACGTCTCGGTGCGGACATTATATACGTCTACAACGTTATATATCCTAACCAAAGGCAACCTAATATCTCGAATGTAGTATTTCACAACATTCCTGGCGGGTCGGCCGCACTTCTCGGTGGGAACATTATTTACGTCTATAACGTAATATAACCTAACCTAATCCATCTAGAACCTCGCTGGTAATGTTTTACAAAATCCCGGTCGTGTCGGCCCGTACTTCTCCGTGGGGACATTATATACGTCTATAACGTTATATATCCTAACCTAAGGGAACCTAACATCTCGGATGTAGTATTTTCCAACATTCCTGGCGGGGCGGCCGCTACTTCTTGGTGGGAACATTATATACGTCTATATCGTAATATAACCTAACCTAACCCATCTAGACCCTCGCTGGTAATGTTTTACAGAATCCCGGTCGTGTCGTCTCGTACGTCTCGGTGCGGACATTATATACGTCTATAACGTTATATATCCTAACCTAAGGGTACCTAACATCTCGCATGTAGTATTTCACAACATTCCTGGCTGGTCGGCCCCACTTCTCGGTGGGAACATTATATACGTTTATAACGAAGTATAACCTAACCTAACCCATCTAGACCCTCGCTTGTAATGTTTTACAGAATCCCGGTCGTGTCGTCCCGTACGTCTCGGCGCGGACATTATATACGTCTATAACGTTTTATATCCTAACCAAAGGCAACCTAACATCTCGAATGTAGTATTTCACAACATTCCTGGCGGGTCGGCCCCACTTCTCGGTGGGAACATTATTTACGTCTATAACGTAATATAACCTAACCTAATCCATCTAGACCCTCGCTGGTAATGTTTTACAAAATCCCGGTCGTGTCGGCCCGTACTTCTCCGTGGGGACATTATATACGTCTATATCGTTATATATCCTAACCTAAGGCAACCTAACATCTCGGATGTAGTATTTTCCAACATTCCTGGCGGGTCGGCCCCTACTTCTCGGTGGGCACATTATTTACGTCTATATCGTAATATAACCAAACCTAACCCATCTAGACCCTCGCTGATAATGTTTTACAAAATCCCGGTCGTGTCGGCCCGTACTTCTCCGTGGGGACGTTATATACGTCTATATCGTTATATATCCTAACCTAAGGCACCTTAACATCTCCGATGTAGTATTTTCCAACATTCCTGGCGGGTCGGCCCCTACTTCTCGGTGGGCACATTATATACGTCTATATCGTAATATAACCTAACCTAACCCATCTAGACCCTCGCTGGTAATGTTTTACAGAATCCCGGTCGTGTCGTCTCGTACGTCTCGGTGCGGACATTATATACGTCTATATCGTTATATATCCTAACCTAAGGCAACCTAACATCTCGGATGTAGTATTTTCCAACATTCCTGGCGGGTCGGCCCCACTTCTCGGTGGGAACATTATTTACGTCTATAACGTAATATAACCTAACCTAATCCATCTAGACCCTCGCTGGTAATGTTTTACAAAATCCCGGTCGTGTCGGCCCGTACTTCTCCGTGGGGACATTATATACGTCTATATCGTTATATATCCTAACCTAAGGCAACCTAACATCTCGGACGTAGTATTTTCCAACATTCCTGGCGGGTCGGCCCCTACTTCTCGGTGGGCACATTATTTACGTCTATATCGTAATATAACCAAACCTAACCCACCTAGACCCTCGCTGGTAATGTTTTACAAAATCCCGGTCGTGTCGGCCCGTACTTCTCCGTGGGGAGATTATATACGTCTATATCGTTATATATCCTAACCTAAGGCACCTTAACATCTCCGATGTAGTATTTTCCAACATTCCTGGCGGGTCGGCCCCTACTTCTCGGTGGGCACATTATATACGTCTATATCGTAATATAACCTAACCTAACCCATCTAGACCCTCGCTTGTAATGTTTTGCAGAATCCCGGTCGTGTCGTCCCGTACGTCTCGGTGCGGACATTATATACGTCTACAACGTTATATATCCTAACCAAAGGCAACCTAATATCTCGAATGTAGTATTTCACAACATTCCTGGCGGGTCGGCCGCACTTCTCGGTGGGAACATTATTTACGTCTATAACGTAATATAACCTAACCTAATCCATCTAGAACCTCGCTGGTAATGTTTTACAAAATCCCGGTCGTGTCGGCCCGTACTTCTCCGTGGGGACATTATATACGTCTATAACGTTATATATCCTAACCTAAGGGAACCTAACATCTCGGATGTAGTATTTTCCAACATTCCTGGCGGGGCGGCCGCTACTTCTTGGTGGGAACATTATATACGTCTATATCGTAATATAACCTAACCTAACCCATCTAGACCCTCGCTGGTAATGTTTTACAGAATCCCGGTCGTGTCGTCTCGTACGTCTCGGTGCGGACATTATATACGTCTATAACGTTATATATCCTAACCTAACGGAACCTAACATCACGGATGTAGTATTTCACAACATTCCTGGCTTGTCGGCCCCACTTCTCGGTGGGAAAATTATATACGTTTATAACGTAGTATAACCTAACCTAACCCATCTAGCCCCTCGCTTGTAATGTTTTGCAGAATCCCGGTCGTGTCGGCCCGTACGTCTCCGTGCGGACATTATATACGTCTATAACGTTATATATCCTAACCTAAGGGTATCTAACATCTCGCATGTAGTATTACACAACATTCCTGGCTGCTCGGCCCCACTTCTCGGTGGGAACATTATTTACGTCTATAACGTAATATAACCTAACCTAATCCATCTAGACCCTCGCTTGTAATGTTTTACAACATCCCGGTCGTGTCGGCCCGTACTTCTCCGTGGGGACATTATATACGTCTATATCGTTATATATCCTAACCTAAGGCAACCTAACATCTCGGATGTAGTATTTTCCAACATTCCTGGCGGGTCGGCCCCTACTTCTCGGTGGGCACATTATATACGTCTATATCGTAATATAACCTAACCTAACCCATCTAGACCCTCGCTTGTAATGTTTTACAAAATCCCGGTCGTGTCGTCTCGTACGTCTCGGTGCGGACATTATATACGTCTATAACGTTATATATCCTAACCTAAGGGAACCTAACATCTCGGATGTAGTACTTTCCAACATTCCTGGAGTGTCGGCCCCACTTCTCGGTGGGAACATTATTCACGACTATAACGTAATGTAACCTAACCTAAACCATCTAGACCCTCGCTGGTAATGTTTTACAAAATCCCGGTCGTGTCGGCCCGTACTTCTCCGTGGGGACATTATATACGTCTATAACGTTATATATCCTAACCTAAGGGAACCTAACATCTCGGATGTAGTATTTTCCAACATTCCTGGCGGGTCGGCCCCACTTCTCGGTGGGAACATTATTCACGTCTATAACGTAATATAACCTAACCTAACCCATCTAGACCCTCGCTGGTAATGTTTTACAGAATCCCGGTCGTGTCGTCTCGTACGTCTCGGTGCGGACATTATATACGTCTATAACGTTATATATCCTAACCTAAGGGAACCTAACATCTCGGATGTAGTATTTCACAACATTCCTGTCTGGTCGGCCCCACTTCTCGGTGGGAACATTATATACGTTTATAACGAAGTATAACCTAACCTAACCCATCTAGACCCTCGCTTGTAATGTTTTACAGAATCCCGGTCGTGTCGTCCCGTACGTCTCGGCGCGGACATTATATACGTCTATAACGTTTTATATCCTAACCAAAGGCAACCTAACATCTCGAATGTAGTATTTCACAACATTCCTGGCGGGTCGGTCCCACTTCTCGGTGGGAAAATTATATACGTTTATAACGTAGTATAACCTAACCTAACCCATCTAGCCCCTCGCTTGTAATGTTTTGCAGAATCCCGGTCGTGTCGTCTCGTACGTCTCCGTGCGGACATTATATACGTCTATAACGTTATATATCCTAACCTAAGGGAACCTAACATCTCGGATGTAGTATTTCACAACATTCCTGTCTGGTCGGCCCCACTTCTCGGTGGGAACATTATATACGTCTATATCGTAATATAACCTAACCTAACCAATCTAGACCCTCGCTGGTAATGTTTTACAGAATCCCGGTCGTGTCGTCTCGTACGTCTCGGTGCGGACATTATATACGTCTATAACGTTATATATCCTAACCAAAGGCAACTAAACATCTCGGATGTAGTATTTTCCAACATTCCTGGCGGGTCGGCCCCACACTTCGGTGGGAACATTATTTACGTCTATAACGTAATATGACCTAACCTAATCCATCGAGGACCCTCGCTGGTAATGTTTTACAAAATCCCGGTCGTGTCGGCCCGTACTTCTCCGTGGGGACATTATATACGTCTATAACGTTATATATCCTAACCTAAGGGAACCTAACATCTCGGATGTAGTATTTTCCAACATTCCTGGCGGGGCGGCCGCTACTTCTTGGTGGGAACATTATATACGTCTATATCGTAATATAACCTAACCTAACCCATCTAGACCCTCGCTGGTAATGTTCTACAAAATCCCGGTCGTGTCGTCTCGTACGTATCGGTGCGGACATTATATACGTCTATAACGTTATATATCCTAACCTAAGGGAACCTAACATCACGGATGTAGTATTTCACAACATTCCTGGCTGGTCGGCCCCACTTCTCGGTGGGAAAATTATATACGTTTATAACGTAGTATAACCTAACCTAACCCATCTAGCCCCTCGCTTGTAATGTTTTGGAGAATCCCGGTCGTGTCGGCCCGTACGTCTCCGTGCGGACATTATATACGTCTATAACGTTATATATCCTAACCTAAGGGTACCTAACATCTCGCATGTAGTATTTCACAACATTCCTGGCTGGTCGGCCCCACTTCTCGGTGGGAACATTATATACGTTTATAACGAAGTATAACCTAACCTAACCCATCTAGACCCTCGCTTGTAATGTTTTACAGAATCCCGGTCGTGTCGTCCCGTACGTCTCGGCGCGGACATTATATACGTCTATAACGTTTTATATCCTAACCAAAGGCAACCTAACATCTCGAATGTAGTATTTCACAACATTCCTGGCGGGTCGGCCCCACTTCTCGGTGGGAACATTATTTACGTCTATAACGTAATATAACCTAACCTAATCGATCTAGACCCTCGCTGGTAATGTTTTACAAAATCCCGGTCGTGTCGGCCCGTACTTCTCCGTGGGGACATTATATACGTCTATATCGTTATATATCCTAACCTAAGGCAACCTAACATCTCGGATGTAGTATTTTCCAACATTCCTGGCGGGTCGGCCCCTACTTCTCGGTGGGCACATTATTTACGTCTATATCGTAATATAACCAAACCTAACCCATCTAGACCCTCGCTGGTAATGTTTTACAAAATCCCGGTCGTGTCGGCCCGTACTTCTCTGTGGGGACATTATATACGTCTATAACGTTATATATCCTAACCTAAGGGAACCTAACATCTCGGATGTAGTATTTTCCAACATTCCTGGCGGGTCGGCCCCACTTCTCGGTGGGAACATTATTCACGTCTATAACGTAATATAACCTAACCTAACCCATCTAGACCCTCGCTGGTAATGTTTTACAGAATCCCGGTCGTGTCGTCTCGTACGTCTCGGTGCGGACATTATATACGTCTATAACGTTATATATCCTAACCTAAGGGAACCTAACATCTCGGATGTAGTATTTCACAACATTCCTGTCTGGTCGGCCCCACTTCTCGGTGGGAACATTATATACGTTTATAACGAAGTATAACCTAACCTAACCCATCTAGACCCTCGCTTGTAATGTTTTACAGAATCCCGGTCGTGTCGTCCCGTACGTCTCGGCGCGGACATTATATACGTCTATAACGTTTTATATCCTAACCAAAGGCAACCTAACATCTCGAATGTAGTATTTCACAACATTCCTGGCGGGTCGGTCCCACTTCTCGGTGGGAAAATTATATACGTTTATAACGTAGTATAACCTAACCTAACCCATCTAGCCCCTCGCTTGTAATGTTTTGCAGAATCCCGGTCGTGTCGTCTCGTACGTCTCCGTGCGGACATTATATACGTCTATAACGTTATATATCCTAACCTAAGGGAACCTAACATCTCGGATGTAGTATTTCACAACATTCCTGTCTGGTCGGCCCCACTTCTCGGTGGGAACATTATATACGTCTATATCGTAATATAACCTAACCTAACCAATCTAGACCCTCGCTGGTAATGTTTTACAGAATCCCGGTCGTGTCGTCTCGTACGTCTCGGTGCGGACATTATATACGTCTATAACGTTATATATCCTAACCAAAGGCAACTAAACATCTCGGATGTAGTATTTTCCAACATTCCTGGCGGGTCGGCCCCACACTTCGGTGGGAACATTATTTACGTCTATAACGTAATATGACCTAACCTAATCCATCGAGGACCCTCGCTGGTAATGTTTTACAAAATCCCGGTCGTGTCGGCCCGTACTTCTCCGTGGGGACATTATATACGTCTATAACGTTATATATCCTAACCTAAGGGAACCTAACATCTCGGATGTAGTATTTTCCAACATTCCTGGCGGGGCGGCCGCTACTTCTTGGTGGGAACATTATATACGTCTATATCGTAATATAACCTAACCTAACCCATCTAGACCCTCGCTGGTAATGTTCTACAAAATCCCGGTCGTGTCGTCTCGTACGTATCGGTGCGGACATTATATACGTCTATAACGTTATATATCCTAACCTAAGGGAACCTAACATCACGGATGTAGTATTTCACAACATTCCTGGCTGGTCGGCCCCACTTCTCGGTGGGAAAATTATATACGTTTATAACGTAGTATAACCTAACCTAACCCATCTAGCCCCTCGCTTGTAATGTTTTGGAGAATCCCGGTCGTGTCGGCCCGTACGTCTCCGTGCGGACATTATATACGTCTATAACGTTATATATCCTAACCTAAGGGTACCTAACATCTCGCATGTAGTATTTCACAACATTCCTGGCTGGTCGGCCCCACTTCTCGGTGGGAACATTATATACGTTTATAACGCAGTATAACCTAACCTAACCCATCTAGACCCTCGCTTGTAATGTTTTACAGAATCCCGGTCGTGTCGTCCCGTACGTCTCGGCGCGGACATTATATACGTCTAGAACGTTTTATATCCTAACCAAAGGCAACCTAACATCTCGAATGTAGTATTTCACAACATTCCTGGCGGGTCGGCCCCACTTCTCGGTGGGAACATTATTTACGTCTATAACGTAATATAACCTAACCTAATCGATCTAGACCCTCGCTGGTAATGTTTTACAAAATCCCGGTCGTGTCGGCCCGTACTTCTCCGTGGGGACATTATATACGTCTATATCGTTATATATCCTAACCTAAGGCAACCTAACATCTCGGATGTAGTATTTTCCAACATTCCTGGCGGGTCGGCCCCTACTTCTCGGTGGGCACATTATTTACGTCTATATCGTAATATAACCAAACCTAACCCATCTAGACCCTCGCTGGTAATGTTTTACAAAATCCCGGTCGTGTCGGCCCGTACTTCTCTGTGGGGACATTATATACGTCTATAACGTTATATATCCTAACCTAAGGGAACCTAACATCTCGGATGTAGTATTTTCCAACATTCCTGGCGGGTCGGCCCCACTTCTCGGTGGGAACATTATTCACGTCTATAACGTAATATAACCTAACCTAACCCATCTAGACCCTCGCTGGTAATGTTTTACAGAATCCCGTTCGTGTCGTCTCGTACGTCTCGGTGCGGACATTATATACGTCTATAACGTTATATATCCGAACCTAAGGGAACCTAACATCTCGGATGTAGTATTTCACAACATTCCTGTCTGGTCGGCCCCACTTCTCGGTGGGAACATTATATACGTCTATATCGTAATATAACCTAACCTAACCAATCTAGACCCTCGCTGGTAATGTTTTACAGAATCCCGGTCGTGTCGTCTCGTACGTCTCGGTGCGGACATTATATACGTCTATAACGTTATATATCCTAACCAAAGGCAACTAAACATCTCGGATGTAGTATTTTCCAACATTCCTGGCGGGTCGGCCCCACACTTCGGTGGGAACATTATTTACGTCTAAAACGTAATATAACCTAACCTAATCCATCTAGACCCTCGCTTGTAATGTTTTACAAAATCCCGGTCGTGTCGGCCCGTACTTCTCCGTGGGGACATTATATACGTCTATATCGTTATATATCCTAACCTAAGGCAACCTAACATCTCGGATGTAGTATTTTCCAACATTCCTGGCGGGTCGGCCCCTACTTCTCGGTGGGCACATTATTTATGTCTATATCGTAATATAACCAAACCTAACCCATCTAGACCCTTGCTGGTAATGTTTTACAAAATCCCGGTCGTGTCGGCCCGTACTTCTCCGTGGGGACATTATATACGTCTATATCGTTATATATCCTAACCTAAGGCAACTTAACATCTCCGATGTAGTATTTTCCAACATTCCTGGCGGGTCGGCCCCTACTTCTCGGTGGGCACATTATATACGTCTATATCGTAATATAACCTAACCTAACCCATCTAGACCCTCGCTTGTAATGTTTTGCAGAATCCCGGTCGTGTCGTCCCGTACGTCTCGGTGCGGACATTATATACGTCTATAACGTTATATATCCTAACCAAAGGCAACCTAATATCTCGAATGTAGTATTTCACAACATTCCTGGCGGGTCGGCCGCACTTCTCGGTGGGAACATTATTTACGTCTATAACGTAATATAACCTAACCTAATCCATCTAGAACCTCGCTGGTAATGTTTTGGAGAATCCCGGTCGTGTCGGCCCGTACGTCTCCGTGCGGACATTATATACGTCTATAACGTTATATATCCTAACCTAAGGGTACCTAACATCTCGCATGTAGTATTTCACAACATTCCTGGCTGGTCGGCCCCACTTCTCGGTGGGATCATTATATACGTTTATAACGAAGTATAACCTAACCTAACCCATCTAGACCCTCGCTTGTAATGTTTTACAGAATCCCGGTCGTGTCGTCCCGTACGTCTCGGCGCGGACATTATATACGTCTATAACGTTTTATATCCTAACCAAAGGCAACCTAACATCTCGAATGTAGTATTTCACAACATTCCTGGCGGGTCGGCCCCACTTCTCGGTGGGAACATTATTTACGTCTATAACGTAATATAACCTAACCTAATCGATCTAGACCCTCGCTGGTAATGTTTTACAAAATCCCGGTCGTGTCGGCCCGTACTTCTCCGTGGGGACATTATATACGTCTATATCGTTATATATCCTAACCTAAGGCAACCTAACATCTCGGATGTAGTATTTCACAACATTCCTGTCTGGTCGGCCCCACTTCTCGGTGGGAACATTATATACGTCTATATCGTAATATAACCTAACCTAACCAATCTAGACCCTCGCTGGTAATGTTTTACAGAATCCCGGTCGTGTCGTCTCGTACGTCTCGGTGCGGACATTATATACGTCTATAACGTTATATATCCTAACCAAAGGCAACTAAACATCTCGGATGTAGTATTTTCCAACATTCCTGGCGGGTCGGCCCCTACTTCTCGGTGGGCACATTATATACGTCTATATCGTAATATAACCTAACCTAACCCATCTAGACCCTCGCTGGTAATGTTCTACAAAATCCCGGTCGTGTCGTCTCGTACGTCTCGGTGCGGACATTATATACGTCTATAACGTTATATATCCTAACCTAAGGGAACCTAACATCACGGATGTAGTATTTCACAACATTCCTGGCTTGTCGGCCCCACTTCTCGGTGGGAAAATTATATACGTTTATAACGTAGTATAACCTAACCTAACCCATCTAGCCCCTCGCTTGTAATGTTTTGCAGAATCCCGGTCGTGTCGGCCCGTACGTCTCCGTGCGGACATTATATACGTCTATAACGTTATATATCCTAACCTAAGGGTATCTAACATCTCGCATGTAGTATTTCACAACATTCCTGGCGGGTCGGCCCCTACTTCTCGGTGGGCACATTATTTACGTCTATATCGTAATATAACCATACCTAACCCATCTAGACCCTCGCTGGTAATGTTTTACAAAATCCCGGTCGTGTCGGCCCGTACTTCTCCGTGGGGACATTATATACGTCTATATCGTTATATATCCTAACCTAAGGCACCTTAACATCTCCGATGTAGTATTTTCCAACATTCCTGGCGGGTCGGCCCCTACTTCTCGGTGGGCACATTATATACGTCTATATCGTAATATAACCTAACCTAACCCATCTAGACCCTCGCTTGTAATGTTTTGCAGAATCCCGGTCGTGTCGTCCCGTACGTCTCGGTGCGGACATTATATACGTCTATAACGTTATATATCCTAACCAAAGGCAACCTAATATCTCGAATGTAGTATTTCACAACATTCCTGGCGGGACGGCCGCACTTCTCGGTGGGAACATTATTTACGTCTATAACGTAATATAACCTAACCTAATCCATCTAGAACCTCGCTGGTAATGTTTTACAAAATCCCGGTCGTGTCGGCCCGTACTTCTCCGTGGGGACATTATATACGTCTGTAACGTTATATATCCTAACCTAAGGGAACCTAACATCTCGGATGTAGTACTTTCCAACATTCCTGGCGGGTCGGCCCCACTTCTCGGTGGGAACATTATTCACGTCTATAACGTAATGTGACCTAACCTAACCCATCTAGACCCTCGCTGGTAATGTTTTACAAAATCCCGGTCGTGTCGGCCCGTACTTCTCCGTGGGGACATTATATACGTCTATAACGTTATATATCCTAACCTAAGGGAACCTAACATCTCGGATGTAGTATTTTCCAACATTCCTGGCGGGTCGGCCCCACTTCTCGGTGGGAACATTATTCACGTCTATAACGTAATATAACCTAACCTAACCCATCTAGACCCTCGCTGGTAATGTTTTACAGAATCCCGGTCGTGTCGTCTCGTACGTCTCGGTGCGGACATTATATACGTCTATAACGTTATATATCCTAACCTAAGGGAACCTAACATCTCGGATGTAGTATTTCACAACATTCCTGTCTGGTCGGCCCCACTTCTCGGTGGGAACATTATATACGTCTATATCGTAATATAACCTAACCTAACCAATCTAGACCCTCGCTGGTAATGTTTTACAGAATCCCGGTCGTGTCGGCCCGTACTTCTCCGTGGGGACATTATATACGTCTATAACGTTATATATCCTAACCTAAGGGAACCTAACATCTCGGATGTAGTATTTTCCAACATTCCTGGCGGGGCGGCCGCTACTTCTTGGTGGGAACATTATATACGTCTATATCGTAATATAACCTAACCTAACCCATCTAGACCCTCGCTGGTAATGTTCTACAAAATCCCGGTCGTGTCGTCTCGTACGTCTCGGTGCGGACATTATATACGTCTATAACGTTATATATCCTAACCTAAGGGAACCTAACATCTCGGATGTAGTATTTTCCAACATTCCTGGCGGGTCGGCCCCACTTCTCGGTGGGAACATTATTCACGTCTATAACGTAATATAACCTAACCTAACCCATCTAGACCCTCGCTGGTAATGTTTTACAGAATCCCGGTCGTGTCGTCTCGTACGTCTCGGTGCGGACATTATATACGTCTATAACGTTATATATCCTAACCTAAGGGAACCTAACATCTCGGATGTAGTATTTCACAACATTCCTGTCTGGTCGGCCCCACTTCTCGGTGGGAACATTATATACGTCTATATCGTAATATAACCTAACCTAACCAATCTAGACCCTCGCTGGTAATGTTTTACAGAATCCCGGTCGTGTCGTCCCGTACGTCTCGGCGCGGACATTATATACGTCTATAACGTTTTATATCCTAACCAAAGGCAACCTAACATCTCGAATGTAGTATTTCACAACATTCCTGGCGGGTCGGCCCCACTTCTCAGTGGGAACATTATTTACGTCTATAACGTAATATAACCTAACCTAATCGATCTAGACCCTCGCTGGTAATGTTTTACAAAATCCCGGTCGTGTCGGCCCGTACTTCTGCGTGGGGACATTATATACGTCTATATCGTTATATATCCTAAGCTAAGGCAACCTAACATCTCGGATGTAGTATTTTCCAACATTCCTGGCGGGTCGGCCCCTACTTCTCGGTGGGCACATTATTTACGTCTATATCGTAATATAACCAAACCTAACCCATCTAGACCCTCGCTGGTAATGTTTTACAAAATCCCGGTCGTGTCGGCCCGTACTTCTCCGTGGGGACATTATATACGTCTATAACGTTATATATCCTAACCTAAGGGAACCTAACATCTCGGATGTAGTATTTTCCAACATTCCTGGCGGGTCGGCCCCACTTCTCGGTGGGAACATTATTCACGTCTATAACGTAATATAACCTAACCTAACCCATCTAGACCCTCGCTGGTAATGTTTTACAGAATCCCGTTCGTGTCGTCTCGTACGTCTCGGTGCGGACATTATATACGTCTATAACGTTATATATCCTAACCTAAGGGAACCTAACATCTCGGATGTAGTATTTCACAACATTCCTGTCTGGTCGGCCCCACTTCTCGGTGGGAACATTATATACGTCTATATCGTAATATAACCTAACCTAACCAATCTAGACCCTCGCTGGTAATGTTTTACAGAATCCCGGTCGTGTCGTCTCGTACGTCTCGGTGCGGACATTATATACGTCTATAACGTTATATATCCTAACCAAAGGCAACTAAACATCTCGGATGTAGTATTTTCCAACATTCCTGGCGGGTCGGCCCCACACTTCGGTGGGAACATTATTTACGTCTATAACGTAATATAACCTAACCTAATCCATCTAGACCCTCGCTTGTAATGTTTTACAAAATCCCGGTCGTGTCGGCCCGTACTTCTCCGTGGGGACATTATATACGTCTATATCGTTATATATCCTAACCTAAGGCAACCTAACATCTCGGATGTAGTATTTTCCAACATTCCTGGCGGGTCGGCCCCTACTTCTCGGTGGGCACATTATTTATGTCTATATCGTAATATAACCAAACCTAACCCATCTAGACCCTTGCTGGTAATGTTTTACAAAATCCCGGTCGTGTCGGCCCGTACTTCTCCGTGGGGACATTATATACGTCTATATCGTTATATATCCTAACCTAAGGCAACTTATCATCTCCGATGTAGTATTTTCCAACATTCCTGGCGGGTCGGCCCCTACTTCTCGGTGGGCACATTATATACGTCTATACCGTAATATAACCTAACCTAAGCCATCTAGACCCTCGCTTGTAATGTTTTGCAGAATCCCGGTCGTGTCGTCCCGTACGTCTCGGTGCGGACATTATATACGTCTATAACGTTATATATCCTAACCAAAGGCAACCTAATATCTCGAATGTAGTATTTCACAACATTCCTGGCGGGTCGGCCGCACTTCTCGGTGGGAACATTATTTACGTCTATAACGTAATATAACCTAACCTAATCCATCTAGAACCTCGCTGGTAATGTTTTACAAAATCCCGGTCGTGTCGGCCCGTACTTCTCCGTGGGGACATTATATACGTCTATAACGTTATATATCCTAACCTAAGGGAACCTAACATCTCGGATGTAGTATTTTCCAACATTCCTGGCGGGGCGGCCGCTACTTCTTGGTGGGAACATTATATACGTCTATATCGTAATATAACCTAACCTAACCCATCTAGACCCTCGCTGGTAATGTTCTACAAAATCCCGGTCGTGTCGTCTCGTACGTCTCGGTGCGGACATTATATACGTCTATAACGTTATATATCCTAACCTAAGGGAACCTAACATCACGGATGTAGTATTTCACAACATTCCTGGCTGGTCGGCCCCACTTCTCGGTGGGAAAATTATATACGTTTATGACGTAGTATAACCTAACCTAACCCATCTAGCCCCTCGCTTGTAATGTTTTGGAGAATCCCGGTCGTGTCGGCCCGTACGTCTCCGTGCGGACATTATATACGTCTATAACGTTATATATCCTAACCTAAGGGTACCTAACATCTCGCATGTAGTATTTCACAACATTTCTGGCTGGTCGGCCCCACTTCTCGGTGGGAACATTATATACGTTTATAACGAAGTATAACCTAACCTAACCCATCTAGACCCTCGCTTGTAATGTTTTACAGAATCCCGGTCGTGTCGTCCCGTACGTCTCGGCGCGGACATTATATACGTCTATAACGTTTTATATCCTAACCAAAGGCAACCTAACATCTCGAATGTAGTATTTCACAACATTCCTGGCGGGTCGGCCCCACTTCTCGGTGGGAACATTATTTACGTCTATAACGTAATATAACCTAACCTAATCGATCTAGACCCTCGCTGGTAATGTTTTACAAAATCCCGGTCGTGTCGGCCCGTACTTCTCCGTGGGGACATTATATACGTCTATATCGTTATATATCCTAACCTAAGGCAACCTAACATCTCGGATGTAGTATTTTCCAACATTCCTGGCGGGTCGGCCCCTACTTCTCGGTGGGCACATTATTTACGTCTATATCGTAATATAACCAAACCTAACCCATCTAGACCCTCGCTGGTAATGTTTTACAAAATCCCGGTCGTGTCGGCCCGTACTTCTCCGTGGGGACATTATATACGTCTATAACGTTATATATCCTAACCTAAGGGAACCTAACATCTCGGATGTAGTATTTTCCAACATTCCTGGCGGGTCGGCCCCACTTCTCGGTGGGAACATTATTCACGTCTATAACGTAATATAACCTAACCTAACCCATCTAGACCCTCGCTGGTAATGTTTTACAGAATCCCGTTCGTGTCGTCTCGTACGTCTCGGTGCGGACATTATATACGTCTATAACGTTATATATCCTAACCTAAGGGAACCTAACATCTCGGATGTAGTATTTCACAACATTCCTGTCTGGTCGGCCCCACTTCTCGGTGGGAACATTATATACGTCTATATCGTAATATAACCTAACCTAACCAATCTAGACCCTCGCTGGTAATGTTTTACAGAATCCCGGTCGTGTCGTCTCGTACGTCTCGGTGCGGACATTATATACGTCTATAACGTTATATATCCTAACCAAAGGCAACTAAACATCTCGGATGTAGTATTTTCCAACATTCCTGGCGGGTCGGCCCCTACTTCTCGGTGGGCACATTATATACGTCTATATCGTAATATAACCTAACCTAACCCATCTAGACCCTCGCTGGTAATGTTCTACAAAATCCCGGTCGTGTCGTCTCGTACGTCTCGGTGCGGACATTATATACGTCTATAACGTTATATATCCTAACCTAAGGGAACCTAACATCACGGATGTAGTATTTCACAACATTCCTGGCTGGTCGGCCCCACTTCTCGGTGGGAAAATTATATACGTTTATAACGTAGTATAACCTAACCTAACCCATCTAGCCCCTCGCTTGTAATGTTTTGGAGAATCCCGGTCGTGTCGGCCCGTACTTCTCCGTGGGGACATTATATACGTCTGTAACGTTATATATCCTAACCTAAGGGAACCTAACATCTCGGATGTAGTACTTTCCAACATTCCTGGCGGGTCGGCCCCACTTCTCGGTGGGAACATTATTCACGTCTATAACGTAATGTGACCTAACCTAACCCATCTAGACCCTCGCTGGTAATGTTTTACAAAATCCCGGTCGTGTCGGCCCGTACTTCTCCGTGGGGACATTATATACGTCTATAACGTTATATATCCTAACCTAAGGGAACCTAACATCTCGGATGTAGTATTTTCCAACATTCCTGGCGGGTCGGCCCCACTTCTCGGTGGGAACATTATTCACGTCTATAACGTAATATAACCTAACCTAACCCATCTAGACCCTCGCTGGTAATGTTTTACAGAATCCCGGTCGTGTCGTCTCGTACGTCTCGGTGCGGACATTATATACGTCTATAACGTTATATATCCTAACCTAAGGGAACCTAACATCTCGGATGTAATATTTCACAACATTCCTGTCTGGTCGGCCCCACTTCTCGGTGGGAACATTATATACGTCTATATCGTAATATAACCTAACCTAACCAATCTAGACCCTCGCTGGTAATGTTTTACAGAATCCCGGTCGTGTCGTCTCGTACGTCTCGGTGCGGACATTATATACGTCTATAACGTTATATATCCTAACCAAAGGCAACTAAACATCTCGGATGTAGTATTTTCCAACATTCCTGGCGGGTCGGCCCCACACTTCGGTGGGAACATTATTTACGTCTATAACGTAATATAACCTAACCTAATCCATCTAGACCCACGCTTGTAATGTTTTACAAAATCCCGGTCGTGTCGGCCCGTACTTCTCCGTGGGGACATTATATACGTCTATATCGTTATATATCCTAACCTAAGGCAACCTAATATCTCGGATGTAGTATTTTCCAACATTCCTGGCGGGTCGGCCCCTACTTCTCGGTGGGCACATTATTTACGTCTATATCGTAATATAACCAAACCTAACCCATCTAGACCCTTGCTGGTAATGTTTTACAAAATCCCGGTCGTGTCGGCCCGTACTTCTCCGTGGGGACATTATATACGTCTATATCGTTATATATCCTAACCTAAGGGAACCTAACATCTCGGATGTAGTATTTTCCAACATTCCTGGCGGGTCGGCCCCACTTCTCGGTGGGAACATTATTTACGTCTATAACGTAATATGACCTAACCTAATCCATCTAGACCCTCGCTGGTAATGTTTTACAAAATCCCGGTCGTGTCGGCCCGTACTTCTCCGTGGGGACATTATATACGTCTATAACGTTATATATCCTAACCTAAGGGAACCTAACATCTCGGATGTAGTATTTTCCAACATTCCTGGCGGGTCGGCCCCACTTCTCGGTGGGAACATTATTCACGTCTATAACGTAATATAACCTAACCTAACCCATCTAGACCCTCGCTGGTAATGTTTTACAGAATCCCGGTCGTGTCGTCTCGTACGTCTCGGTGCGGACATTATATACGTCTATAACGTTATATATCCTAACCTAAGGGAACCTAACATCTCGGATGTAGTATTTCACAACATTCCTGTCTGGTCGGCCCCACTTCTCGGTGGGAACATTATATACGTCTATATCGTAATATAACCTAACCTAACCAATCTAGACCCTCGCTGGTAATGTTTTACGGAATCCCGGTCGTGTCGGCCCGTACTTCTCCGTGGGGACATTATATACGTCTATAACGTTATATATCCTAACCTAAGGGAACCTAACATCTCGGATGTAGTATTTTCCAACATTCCTGGCGGGGCGGCCGCTACTTCTTGGTGGGAACATTATATACGTCTATATCGTAATATAACCTAACCTAACCCATCTAGACCCTCGCTGGTAATGTTCTACAAAATCCCGGTCGTGTCGTCTCGTACGTGTCGGTGCGGACATTATATACGTCTATAACGTTATATATCCTAACCTAAGGGAACCTAACATCACGGATGTAGTATTTCACAACATTCCTGGCTTGTCGGCCCCACTTCTCGGTGGGAAAATTATATACGTTTATAACGTAGTATATCCTAACCTAACCCATCTAGCCCCTCGCTTGTAATGTTTTGCAGAATCCCGGTCGTGTCGGCCCGTACGTCTCCGTGCGGACATTATATACGTCTATAACGTTATATATCCTAACCTAAGGGTACCTAACATCTCGCATGTAGTATTTCACAACATTCCTGGCTGGTCGGCCCCACTTCTCGGTGGGAACATTATTTACGTCTATAACGTAATATAACCTAACCTAATCCATCTAGACCCTCGCTTGTAATGTTTTACAAAATCCCGGTCGTGTCGGCCCGTACTTCTCCGTGGGGACATTATATACGGCTATATCGTTATATATCCTAACCTAAGGCAACCTAACATCTCGGATGTAGTATTTTCCAACATTCCTGGCGGGTCGGCCCCTACTTCTCGGTGGGCACATTATTTACGTCTATATCGTAATATAACCAAACCTAACCCATCTAGACCCTCGCTGGTAATGTTTTACAAAATCCCGGTCGTGTCGGCCCGTACTTCTCCGTGGGGACATTATATACGTCTATATCGTTATATATCCTAACCTAAGGCAACCTAACATCTCGGATGTAGTATTTTCCAACATTCCTGGCGGGTCGGCCCCACTTCTCGGTGGGAACATTATTTACGTCTATAACGTAATATAACCTAACCTAATCCATCTAGAACCTCGCTGGTAATGTTTTAAAAAATCCCGGTCGTGTCGTCTCGTACGTCTCGGTGCGGACATTATATACGTCTATAACGTTATATATCCTAACCTAAGGGAACCTAACATCTCGGATGTAGTATTTTCCAACATTCCTGGCGGGTCGGCCCCACTTCTCGGTGGGAACATTATTCACGTCTATAACGTAATATAACCTAACCTAACCCATCTAGACCCTCGCTGGTAATGTTTTACAAAATCCCGGTCGTGTCGGCCCGTACTTCTCCGTGGGGACATTATATACGTCTATAACGTTATATATCCTAACCTAAGGGAACCTAACATCTCGGATGTAGTATTTTCCAACATTCCTGGCGGGGCGGCCGCTACTTCTTGGTGGGAACATTATATACGTCTATATCGTAATATAACCTAACCTAACCCATCTAGACCCTCGCTGGTAATGTTCAACAAAATCCCGGTCGTGTCGTCTCGTACGTCTCGGTGCGGACATTATATACGTCTATAACGTTATATATCCTAACCTAAGGGAACCTAACATCACGGATGTAGTATTTCACAACATTCCTAGCTGGTCGGCCCCACTTCTCGGTGGGAAAATTATATACGTTTATAACGTAGTATAACCTAACCTAACCCATCTAGCCCCTCGCTTGTAATGTTTTGCAGAATCCCGGTCGTGTCGGCCCGTACGTCTCCGTGCGGACATTATATACGTCTATAACGTTATATATCCTAACCTAAGGGTACCTAACATCTCGCATGTAGTATTTCACAACATTCCTGGCTGGTCGGCCCCACTTCTCGGTGGGATCATTATATACGTTTATAACGAAGTATAACCTAACCTAACCCATCTAGACCCTCGCTTGTAATGTTTTACAGAATCCCGGTCGTGTCGTCCCGTACGTCTCGGCGCGGACATTATATACGTCTATAACGTTTTATATCCTAACCAAAGGCAACCTAACATCTCGAATGTAGTATTTCACAACATTCCTGGCGGGTCGGCCCCACTTCTCGGTGGGAACATTATTTACGTCTATAACGTAATATAACCTAACCTAATCGATCTAGACCCTCGCTGGTAATGTTTTACAAAATCCCGGTCGTGTCGGCCCGTACTTCTCCGTGGGGACATTATATACGTCTATATCGTTATATATCCTAACCTAAGGCAACCTAACATCTCGGATGTAGTATTTTCCAACATTCCTGGCGGGTCGGCCCCTACTTCTCGGTGGGCACATTATTTACGTCTATATCGTAATATAACCAAACCTAACCCATCTAGACCCTCGCTGGTAATGTTTTACAAAATCCCGGTCGTGTCGGCCCGTACTTCTCCGTGGGGACATTATATACGTCTATAACGTTATATATCCTAACCTAAGGGAACCTAACATCTCGGATGTAGTATTTTCCAACATTCCTGGCGGGTCGGCCCCACTTCTCGGTGGGAACATTATTCACGTCTATAACGTAATATAACCTAACCTAACCCATCTAGACCCTCGCTGGTAATGTTTTACAGAATCCCGTTCGTGTCGTCTCGTACGTCTCGGTGCGGACATTATATACGTCTATAACGTTATATTTCCTAACCTAAGGGAACCTAACATCTCGGATGTAGTATTTCACAACATTCCTGTCTGGTCGGCCCCACTTCTCGGTGGGAACATTATATACGTCTATATCATAATATAACCTAACCTAACCAATCTAGACCCTCGCTGGTAATGTTTTACAGAATCCCGGTCGTGTCGTCTCGTACGTCTCGGTGCGGACATTATATACGTCTATAACGTTATATATCCTAACCAAAGGCAACTAAACATCTCGGATGTAGTATTTTCCAACATTCCTGGCGGGTCGGCCCCTACTTCTCGGTGGGCACATTATATACGTCTATATCGTAATATAACCTAACCTAACCCATCTAGACCCTCGCTGGTAATGTTCTACAAAATCCCGGTCGTGTCGTCTCGTACGTCTCGGTGCGGACATTATATACGTCTATAACGTTATATATCCTAACCTAAGGGAACCTAACATCACGGATGTAGTATTTCACAATATTCCTGGCTGGTCGGCCCCACTTCTCGGTGGGAAAATTATATACGTTTATAACGTAGTATAACCTAACCTAACCCATCTAGCCCCTCGCTTGTAATGTTTTGGAGAATCCCGGTCGTGTCGGCCCGTACGTCTCCGTGCGGACATTATATACGTCTATAACGTTATATATCCTAACCTAAGGGTACCTAACATCTCGCATGTAGTATTTCACAACATTCCTGGCGGGTCGGCCCCTACTTCTCGGTGGGCACATTATTTACGTCTATATCGTAATATAACCATACCTAACCCATCTAGACCCTCGCTGGTAATGTTTTACAAAATCCCGGTCGTGTCGGCCCGTACTTCTCCGTGGGAACATTATATACGTCTATATCGTTATATATCCTAACCTAAGGCACCTTAACATCTCCGATGTAGTATTTTCCAACATTCCTGGCGGGTCGGCCCCTACTTCTCGGTGGGCACATTATATACGTCTATATCGTAATATAACCTAACCTAACCCATCTAGACCCTCGCTTGTAATGTTTTGCAGAATCCCGGTCGTGTCGTCCCGTACGTCTCGGTGCGGACATTATATACGTCTATAACGTTATATATCCTAACCAAAGGCAACCTAATATCTCGAATGTAGTATTTCACAACATTCCTGGCGGGACGGCCGCACTTCTCGGTGGGAACATTATTTACGTCTATAACGTAATATAACCTAACCTAATCCATCTAGAACCTCGCTGGTAATGTTTTACAAAATCCCGGTCGTGTCGGCCCGTACTTCTCCGTGGGGACATTATATACGTCTGTAACGTTATATATCCGAACCTAAGGGAACCTAACATCTCGGATGTAGTACTTTCCAACATTCCTGGCGGGTCGGCCCCACTTCTCGGTGGGAACATTATTCACGTCTATAACGTAATGTGACCTAACCTAACCCATCTAGACCCTCGCTGGTAATGTTTTACAAAATCCCGGTCGTGTCGGCCCGTACTTCTCCGTGGGGACATTATATACGTCTATAACGTTATATATCCTAACCTAAGGGAACCTAACATCTCGGATGTAGTATTTTCCAACATTCCTGGCGGGTCGGCCCCACTTCTCGGTGGGAACATTATTCACGTCTATAACGTAATATAACCTAACCTAACCCATCTAGACCCTCGCTGGTAATGTTTTACAGAATCCCGGTCGTGTCGTCTCGTACGTCTCGGTGCGGACATTATATACGTCTATAACGTTATATATCCTAACCTAAGGGAACCTAACATCTCGGATGTAGTATTTCACAACATTCCTGTCTGGTCGGCCCCACTTCTCGGTGGGAACATTATATACGTCTATATCGTAATATAACCTAACCTAACCAATCTAGACCCTCGCTGGTAATGTTTTACAGAATCCCGGTCGTGTCGGCCCGTACTTCTCCGTGGGGACATTATATACGTCTATAACGTTATATATCCTAACCTAAGGGAACCTAACATCTCGGATGTAGTATTTTCCAACATTCCTGGCGGGGCGGCCGCTACTTCTTGGTGGGAACATTATATACGTCTATATCGTAATATAACCTAACCTAACCCATCTAGACCCTCGCTGGTAATGTTCTACAAAATCCCGGTCGTGTCGTCTCGTACGTCTCGGTGCGGACATTATATACGTCTATAACGTTATATATCCTAACCTAAGGGAACCTAACATCTCGGATGTAGTATTTTCCAACATTCCTGGCGGGTCGGCCCCGCTTCTCGGTGGGAACATTATTCACGTCTATAACGTAATATAACCTAACCTAACCCATCTAGACCCTCGCTGGTAATGTTTTACAGAATCCCGGTCGTGTCGTCTCGTACGTCTCGGTGCGGACATTATATACGTCTATAACGTTATATATCCTAACCTAAGGGAACCTAACATCTCGGATGTAGTATTTCACAACATTCCTGTCTGGTCGGCCCCACTTCTCGGTGGGAACATTATATACGTCTATATCGTAATATAACCTAACCTAACCAATCTAGACCCTCGCTGGTAATGTTTTACAGAATCCCGGTCGTGTCGTCCCGTACGTCTCGGCGCGGACATTATATACGTCTATAACGTTTTATATCCTAACCAAAGGCAACCTAACATCTCGAATGTAGTATTTCACAACATTCCTGGCGGGTCGGCCCCACTTCTCGGTGGGAACATTATTTACGTCTATAACGTAATATAACCTAACCTAATCGATCTAGACCCTCGCTGGTAATGTTTTACAAAATCCCGGTCGTGTCGGCCCGTACTTCTCCGTGGGGACATTATATACGTCTATATCGTTATATATCCTAACCTAAGGCAACCTAACATCTCGGATGTAGTATTTTCCAACATTCCTGGCGGGTCGGCCCCTACTTCTCGGTGGGCACATTATTTACGTCTATATCGTAATATAACCAAACCTAACCCATCTAGACCCTCGCTGGTAATGTTTTACAAAATCCCGGTCGTGTCGGCCCGTACTTCTCCGTGGGGACATTATATACGTCTATAACGTTATATATCCTAACCTAAGGGAACCTAACATCTCGGATGTAGTATTTTCCAACATTCCTGGCGGGTCGGCCCCACTTCTCGGTGGGAACATTATTCACGTCTATAACGTAATATAACCTAACCTAACCCATCTAGACCCTCGCTGGTAATGTTTTACAGAATCCCGTTCGTGTCGTCTCGTACGTCTCGGTGCGGACATTATATACGTCTATAACGTTATATATCCTAACCTAAGGGAACCTAACATCTCGGATGTAGTATTTCACAACATTCCTGTCTGGTCGGCCCCACTTCTCGGTGGGAACATTATATACGTCTATATCGTAATATAACCTAACCTAACCAATCTAGACCCTCGCTGGTAATGTTTTACAGAATCCCGGTCGTGTCGTCTCGTACGTCTCGGTGCGGACATTATATACGTCTATAACGTTATATATCCTAACCTAAGGGAACCTAACATCTCGGATGTAGTATTTTCCAACATTCCTGGCGGGGCGGCCGCTACTTCTTGGTGGGAACATTATATACGTCTATATCGTAATATAACCTAACCTAACCCATCTAGACCCTCGCTGGTAATGTTCTACAAAATCCCGGTCGTGTCGTCTCGTACGTCTCGGTGCGGACATTATATACGTCTATAACGTTATATATCCTAACCTAAGGGAACCTAACATCACGGATGTAGTATTTCACAACATTCCTGGCTGGTCGGCCCCACTTCTCGGTGGGAAAATTATATACGTTTATAACGTAGTATAACCTAACCTAACCCATCTAGCCCCTCGCTTGTAATGTTTTGGAGAATCCCGGTCGTGTCGGCCCGTACGTCTCCGTGCGGACATTATATACGTCTATAACGTTATATATCCTAACCTAAGGGTACCTAACATCTCGCATGTAGTATTTCACAACATTCCTGGCTGGTCGGCCCCACTTCTCGGTGGGAACATTATATAC
The DNA here is from genome assembly GCA_963969225.1 of Xylocopa violacea. Classification (NCBI taxonomy): domain Eukaryota; kingdom Metazoa; phylum Arthropoda; class Insecta; order Hymenoptera; family Apidae; genus Xylocopa; species Xylocopa violacea. The sequence continues at coordinate 5,700,224 of CAXAJV010000011.1, read as the reverse complement.
GTTTATAACGAAGTATAACCTAACCTAACCCATCTAGACCCTCGCTTGTAATGTTTTACAGAATCCCGGTCGTGTCGTCCCGTACGTCTCGGCGCGGACATTATATACGTCTATAACGTTTTATATCCTAACCAAAGGCAACCTAACATCTCGAATGTAGTATTTCACAACATTCCTGGCGGGTCGGCCCCACTTCTCGGTGGGAACATTATTTACGTCTATAACGTAATATAACCTAACCTAATCGATCTAGACCCTCGCTGGTAATGTTTTACAAAATCCCGGTCGTGTCGGCCCGTACTTCTCCGTGGGGACATTATATACGTCTATATCGTTATATATCCTAACCTAAGGCAACCTAACATCTCGGATGTAGTATTTTCCAACATTCCTGGCGGGTCGGCCCCTACTTCTCGGTGGGCACATTATTTACGTCTATATCGTAATATAACCAAACCTAACCCATCTAGACCCTCGCTGGTAATGTTTTACAGAATCCCGGTCGTGTCGTCTCGTACGTCTCGGTGCGGACATTATATACGTCTATAACGTTATATATCCTAACCAAAGGCAACTAAACATCTCGGATGTAGTATTTTCCAACATTCCTGGCGGGTCGGCCCCTACTTCTCGGTGGGCACATTATATACGTCTATATCGTAATATAACCTAACCTAACCCATCTAGACCCTCGCTGGTAATGTTCTACAAAATCCCGGTCGTGTCGTCTCGTACGTCTCGGTGCGGACATTATATACGTCTATAACGTTATATATCCTAACCTAAGGGAACCTAACATCACGGATGTAGTATTTCACAACATTCCTGGCTGGTCGGCCCCACTTCTCGGTGGGAAAATTATATACGTTTATAACGTAGTATAACCTAACCTAACCCATCTAGCCCCTCGCTTGTAATGTTTTGGAGAATCCCGGTCGTGTCGGCCCGTACGTCTCCGTGCGGACATTATATACGTCTATAACGTTATATATCCTAACCTAAGGGTACCTAACATCTCGCATGTAGTATTTCACAACATTCCTGGCGGGTCGGCCCCTACTTCTCGGTGGGCACATTATTTACGTCTATATCGTAATATAACCATACCTAACCCATCTAGACCCTCGCTGGTAATGTTTTACAAAATCCCGGTCGTGTCGGCCCGTACTTCTCCGTGGGGACATTATATACGTCTATATCGTTATATATCCTAACCTAAGGCACCTTAACATCTCCGATGTAGTATTTTCCAACATTCCTGGCGGGTCGGCCCCTACTTCTCGGTGGGCACATTATATACGTCTATATCGTAATATAACCTAACCTAACCCATCTAGACCCTCGCTTGTAATGTTTTGCAGAATCCCGGTCGTGTCGTCCCGTACGTCTCGGTGCGGACATTATATACGTCTATAACGTTATATATCCTAACCAAAGGCAACCTAATATCTCGAATGTAGTATTTCACAACATTCCTGGCGGGACGGCCGCACTTCTCGGTGGGAACATTATTTACGTCTATAACGTAATATAACCTAACCTAATCCATCTAGAACCTCGCTGGTAATGTTTTACAAAATCCCGGTCGTGTCGGCCCGTACTTCTCCGTGGGGACATTATATACGTCTGTAACGTTATATATCCTAACCTAAGGGAACCTAACATCTCGGATGTAGTACTTTCCAACATTCCTGGCGGGTCGGCCCCACTTCTCGGTGGGAACATTATTCACGTCTATAACGTAATGTGACCTAACCTAACCCATCTAGACCCTCGCTGGTAATGTTTTACAAAATCCCGGTCGTGTCGGCCCGTACTTCTCCGTGGGGACATTATATACGTCTATAACGTTATATATCCTAACCTAAGGGAACCTAACATCTCGGATGTAGTATTTTCCAACATTCCTGGCGGGTCGGCCCCACTTCTCGGTGGGAACATTATTCACGTCTATAACGTAATATAACCTAACCTAACCCATCTAGACCCTCGCTGGTAATGTTTTACAGAATCCCGGTCGTGTCGTCTCGTACGTCTCGGTGCGGACATTATATACGTCTATAACGTTATATATCCTAACCTAAGGGAACCTAACATCTCGGATGTAGTATTTCACAACATTCCTGTCTGGTCGGCCCCACTTCTCGGTGGGAACATTATATACGTCTATATCGTAATATAACCTAACCTAACCAATCTAGACCCTCGCTGGTAATGTTTTACAGAATCCCGGTCGTGTCGTCTCGTACGTCTCGGTGCGGACATTATATACGTCTATAACGTTATATATCCTAACCAAAGGCAACTAAACATCTCGGATGTAGTATTTTCCAACATTCCTGGCGGGTCGGCCCCACACTTCGGTGGGAACATTATTTACGTCTATAACGTAATATAACCTAACCTAATCCATCTAGACCCTCGCTTGTAATGTTTTACAAAATCCCGGTCGTGTCGGCCCGTACTTCTCCGTGGGGACATTATATACGTCTATATCGTTATATATCCTAACCTAAGGCAACCTAACATCTCGGATGTAGTATTTTCCAACATTCCTGGCGGGTCGGCCCCTACTTCTCGGTGGGCACATTATTTACGTCTATATCGTAATATAACCAAACCTAACCCATCTAGACCCTTGCTGGTAATGTTTTACAAAATCCCGGTCGTGTCGGCCCGTACTTCTCCGTGGGGACATTATATACGTCTATATCGTTATATATCCTAACCTAAGGGAACCTAACATCTCGGATGTAGTATTTTCCAACATTCCTGGCGGGTCGGCCCCACTTCTCGGTGGGAACATTATTTACGTCTATAACGTAATATGACCTAACCTAATCCATCTAGACCCTCGCTGGTAATGTTTTACAAAATCCCGGTCGTGTCGGCCCGTACTTCTCCGTGGGGACATTATATACGTCTATAACGTTATATATCCTAACCTAAGGGAACCTAACATCTCGGATGTAGTATTTTCCAACATTCCTGGCGGGTCGGCCCCACTTCTCGGTGGGAACATTATTCACGTCTATAACGTAATATAACCTAACCTAACCCATCTAGACCCTCGCTGGTAATGTTTTACAGAATCCCGGTCGTGTCGTCTCGTACGTCTCGGTGCGGACATTATATACGTCTATAACGTTATATATCCTAACCTAAGGGAACCTAACATCTCGGATGTAGTATTTCACAACATTCCTGTCTGGTCGGCCCCACTTCTCGGTGGGAACATTATATACGTCTATATCGTAATATAACCTAACCTAACCAATCTAGACCCTCGCTGGTAATGTTTTACGGAATCCCGGTCGTGTCGGCCCGTACTTCTCCGTGGGGACATTATATACGTCTATAACGTTATATATCCTAACCTAAGGGAACCTAACATCTCGGATGTAGTATTTTCCAACATTCCTGGCGGGGCGGCCGCTACTTCTTGGTGGGAACATTATATACGTCTATATCGTAATATAACCTAACCTAACCCATCTAGACCCTCGCTGGTAATGTTCTACAAAATCCCGGTCGTGTCGTCTCGTACGTGTCGGTGCGGACATTATATACGTCTATAACGTTATATATCCTAACCTAAGGGAACCTAACATCACGGATGTAGTATTTCACAACATTCCTGGCTTGTCGGCCCCACTTCTCGGTGGGAAAATTATATACGTTTATAACGTAGTATAACCTAACCTAACCCATCTAGCCCCTCGCTTGTAATGTTTTGCAGAATCCCGGTCGTGTCGGCCCGTACGTCTCCGTGCGGACATTATATACGTCTATAACGTTATATATCCTAACCTAAGGGTACCTAACATCTCGCATGCAGTATTTCACAACATTCCTGGCTGGTCGGCCCCACTTCTCGGTGGGAACATTATTTACGTCTATAACGTAATATAACCTAACCTAATCCATCTAGACCCTCGCTTGTAATGTTTTACAAAATCCCGGTCGTGTCGGCCCGTACTTCTCCGTGGGGACATTATATACGGCTATATCGTTATATATCCTAACCTAAGGCAACCTAACATCTCGGATGTAGTATTTTCCAACATTCCTGGCGGGTCGGCCCCTACTTCTCGGTGGGCACATTATTTACGTCTATATCGTAATATAACCAAACCTAACCCATCTAGACCCTCGCTGGTAATGTTTTACAAAATCCCGGTCGTGTCGGCCCGTACTTCTCCGTGGGGACATTATATACGTCTATATCGTTATATATCCTAACCTAAGGCAACCTAACATCTCGGATGTAGTATTTTCCAACATTCCTGGCGGGTCGGCCCCACTTCTCGGTGGAAACATTATTTACGTCTATAACGTAATATAACCTAACCTAATCCATCTAGAAGCTCGCTGGTAATGTTTTAAAAAATCCCGGTCGTGTCGTCTCGTACGTCTCGGTGCGGACATTATATACGTCTATAACGTTATATATCCTAACCTAAGGGAACCTAACATCTCGGATGTAGTATTTTCCAACATTCCTGGCGGGTCGGCCCCACTTCTCGGTGGGAACATTATTCACGTCTATAACGTAATATAACCTAACCTAACCCATCTAGACCCTCGCTGGTAATGTTTTACAAAATCCCGGTCGTGTCGGCCCGTACTTCTCCGTGGGGACATTATATACGTCTATAACGTTATATATCCTAACCTAAGGGAACCTAACATCTCGGATGTAGTATTTTCCAACATTCCTGGCGGGGCGGCCGCTACTTCTTGGTGGGAACATTATATACGTCTATATCGTAATATAACCTAACCTAACCCATCTAGACCCTCGCTGGTAATGTTCAACAAAATCCCGGTCGTGTCGTCTCGTACGTCTCGGTGCGGACATTATATACGTCTATAACGTTATATATCCTAACCTAAGGGAACCTAACATCACGGATGTAGTATTTCACAACATTCCTAGCTGGTCGGCCCCACTTCTCGGTGGGAAAATTATATACGTTTATAACGTAGTATAACCTAACCTAACCCATCTAGCCCCTCGCTTGTAATGTTTTGCAGAATCCCGGTCGTGTCGGCCCGTACGTCTCCGTGCGGACATTATATACGTCTATAACGTTATATATCCTAACCTAAGGGTACCTAACATCTCGCATGTAGTATTTCACGACATTCCTGGCTGGTCGGCCCCACTTCTCGGTGGGAACATTATATACGTCTATAACGTAATATAACCTAACCTAACCCATCTAGACCCTCGCTGGTAATGTTTTACAAAATCCCGGTCGTGTCGGCCCGTACTTCTCCGTGGGGACATTATATACGTCTATAACGTTATATATCCTAACCTAAGGGAACCTAACATCTCGGATGTAGTATTTTCCAACATTCCTGGCGGGGCGGCCGCTACTTCTTGGTGGGAACATTATATACGTCTATATCGTAATATAACCTAACCTAACCCATCTAGACCCTCGCTGGTAATGTTCAACAAAATCCCGGTCGTGTCGTCTCGTACGTCTCGGTGCGGACATTATATACGTCTATAACGTTATATATCCTAACCTAAGGGAACCTAACATCACGGATGTAGTATTTCACAACATTCCTAGCTGGTCGGCCCCACTTCTCGGTGGGAAAATTATATACGTTTATAACGTAGTATAACCTAACCTAACCCATCTAGCCCCTCGCTTGTAATGTTTTGCAGAATCCCGGTCGTGTCGGCCCGTACGTCTCCGTGCGGACATTATATACGTCTATAACGTTATATATCCTAACCTAAGGGTACCTAACATCTCGCATGTAGTATTTCACAACATTCCTGGCTGGTCGGCCCCACTTCTCGGTGGGAACATTATATACGTTTATAACGAAGTATAACCTAACCTAACCCATCTAGACCCTCGCTTGTAATGTTTTACAGAATCCCGGTCGTGTCGTCCCGTACTTCTCCGTGGGGACATTATATACGTCTATATCGTTATATATCCTAACCTAAGGGAACCTAACATCTCGGATGTAGTATTTTCCAACATTCCTGGCGGGTCGGCCCCACTTCTCGGTGGGAACATTATTCACGTCTATAACGTAATATAACCTAACCTAACCCATCTAGACCCTCGCTGGTAATGTTTTACAGAATCCCGGTCGTGTCGTCTCGTACGTCTCGGTGCGGACATTATATACGTCTATAACGTTATATATCCTAACCTAAGGGAACCTAACATCTCGGATGTAGTATTTTCCAACATTCCTGGCGGGTCGGCCCCACTTCTCGGTGGGAACATTATTCACGTCTATAACGTAATATAACCTAACCTAACCCATCTAGACCCTCGCTGGTAATGTTTTACAAAATCCCGGTCGTGTCGGCCCGTACTTCTCCGTGGGGACATTATATACGTCTATAACGTTATATATCCTAACCTAAGGGAACCTAACATCTCGGATGTAGTATTTTCCAACATTCCTGGCGGGGCGGCCGCTACTTCTTGGTGGGAACATTATATACGTCTATATCGTAATATAACCTAACCTAACCCATCTAGACCCTCGCTGGTAATGTTCAACAAAATCCCGGTCGTGTCGTCTCGTACGTCTCGGTGCGGACATTATATACGTCTATAACGTTATATATCCTAACCTAAGGGAACCTAACATCACGGATGTAGTATTTCACAACATTCCTAGCTGGTCGGCCCCACTTCTCGGTGGGAAAATTATATACGTTTATAACGTAGTATAACCTAACCTAACCCATCTAGCCCCTCGCTTGTAATGTTTTGCAGAATCCCGGTCGTGTCGGCCCGTACGTCTCCGTGCGGACATTATATACGTCTATAACGTTATATATCCTAACCTAAGGGTACCTAACATCTCGCATGTAGTATTTCACAACATTCCTGGCTGGTCGGCCCCACTTCTCGGTGGGAACATTATTCACGTCTATAACGTAATATAACCTAACCTAACCCATCTAGACCCTCGCTGGTAATGTTTTACAGAATCCCGGTCGTGTCGTCTCGTACGTCTCGGTGCGGACATTATATACGTCTATAACGTTATATATCCTAACCTAAGGGAACCTAACATCTCGGATGTAGTATTTCACAACATTCCTGTCTGGTCGGCCCCACTTCTCGGTGGGAACATTATATACGTCTATATCGTAATATAACCTAACCTAACCAATCTAGAGCCTCGCTGGTAATGTTTTACAGAATCCCGGTCGTGTCGTCTCGTACGTCTCGGTGCGGACATTATATACGTCTATAACGTTATATATCCTAACCAAAGGCAACTAAACATCTCGGATGTAGTATTTTCCAACATTCCTGGCGGGTCGGCCCCACACTTCGGTGGGAACATTATTTACGTCTATAACGTAATATAACCTAACCTAATCCATCTAGACCCTCGCTTGTAATGTTTTACAAAATCCCGGTCGTGTCGGCCCGTACTTCTCCGTGGGGACATTATATACGTCTATATCGTTATATATCCTAACCTAAGGCAACCTAACATCTCGGATGTAGTATTTTCCAACATTCCTGGCGGGTCGGCCCCTACTTCTCGGTGGGCACATTATTTACGTCTATATCGTAATATAACCAAACCTAACCCATCTAGACCCTTGCTGGTAATGTTTTACAAAATCCCGGTCGTGTCGGCCCGTACTTCTCCGTGGGGACATTATATACGTCTATATCGTTATATATCCTAACCTAAGGGAACCTAACATCTCGGATGTAGTATTTTCCAACATTCCTGGCGGGTCGGCCCCACTTCTCGGTGGGAACATTATTTACGTCTATAACGTAATATGACCTAACCTAATCCATCTAGACCCTCGCTGGTAATGTTTTACAAAATCCCGGTCGTGTCGGCCCGTACTTCTCCGTGGGGACATTATATACGTCTATAACGTTATATATCCTAACCTAAGGGAACCTAACATCTCGGATGTAGTATTTTCCAACATTCCTGGCGGGTCGGCCCCACTTCTCGGTGGGAACATTATTCACGTCTATAACGTAATATAACCTAACCTAACCCATCTAGACCCTCGCTGGTAATGTTTTACAGAATCCCGGTCGTGTCGTCTCGTACGTCTCGGTGCGGACATTATATACGTCTATAACGTTATATATCCTAACCTAAGGGAACCTAACATCTCGGATGTAGTATTTCACAACATTCCTGTCTGGTCGGCCCCACTTCTCGGTGGGAACATTATATACGTCTATATCGTAATATAACCTAACCTAACCAATCTAGACCCTCGCTGGTAATGTTTTACGGAATCCCGGTCGTGTCGGCCCGTACTTCTCCGTGGGGACATTATATACGTCTATAACGTTATATATCCTAACCTAAGGGAACCTAACATCTCGGATGTAGTATTTTCCAACATTCCTGGCGGGGCGGCCGCTACTTCTTGGTGGGAACATTATATACGTCTATATCGTACTATAACCTAACCTAACCCATCTAGACCCTCGCTGGTAATGTTCTACAAAATCCCGGTCGTGTCGTCTCGTACGTGTCGGTGCGGACATTATATACGTCTATAACGTTATATATCCTAACCTAAGGGAACCTAACATCACGGATGTAGTATTTCACAACATTCCTGGCTTGTCGGCCCCACTTCTCGGTGGGAAAATTATATACGTTTATAACGTAGTATAACCTAACCTAACCCATCTAGCCCCTCGCTTGTAATGTTTTGCAGAATCCCGGTCGTGTCGGCCCGTACGTCTCCGTGCGGACATTATATACGTCTATAACGTTATATATCCTAACCTAAGGGTACCTAACATCTCGCATGCAGTATTTCACAACATTCCTGGCTGGTCGGCCCCACTTCTCGGTGGGAACATTATTTACGTCTATAACGTAATATAACCTAACCTAATCCATCTAGACCCTCGCTTGTAATGTTTTACAAAATCCCGGTCGTGTCGGCCCGTACTTCTCCGTGGGGACATTATATACGGCTATATCGTTATATATCCTAACCTAAGGCAACCTAACATCTCGGATGTAGTATTTTCCAACATTCCTGGCGGGTCGGCCCCTACTTCTCGGTGGGCACATTATTTACGTCTATATCGTAATATAACCAAACCTAACCCATCTAGACCCTCGCTGGTAATGTTTTACAAAATCCCGGTCGTGTCGGCCCGTACTTCTCCGTGGGGACATTATATACGTCTATATCGTTATATATCCTAACCTAAGGCAACCTAACATCTCGGATGTAGTATTTTCCAACATTCCTGGCGGGTCGGCCCCACTTCTCGGTGGGAACATTATTTACGTCTATAACGTAATATAACCTAACCTAATCCATCTAGAACCTCGCTGGTAATGTTTTAAAAAATCCCGGTCGTGTCGTCTCGTACGTCTCGGTGCGGACATTATATACGTCTATAACGTTATATATCCTAACCTAAGGGAACCTAACATCTCGGATGTAGTATTTTCCAACATTCCTGGCGGGTCGGCCCCACTTCTCGGTGGGAACATTATTCACGTCTATAACGTAATATAACCTAACCTAACCCATCTAGACCCTCGCTGGTAATGTTTTACAAAATCCCGGTCGTGTCGGCCCGTACTTCTCCGTGGGGACATTATATACGTCTATAACGTTATATATCCTAACCTAAGGGAACCTAACATCTCGGATGTAGTATTTTCCAACATTCCTGGCGGGGCGGCCGCTACTTCTTGGTGGGAACATTATATACGTCTATATCGTAATATAACCTAACCTAACCCATCTAGACCCTCGCTGGTAATGTTCAACAAAATCCCGGTCGTGTCGTCTCGTACGTCTCGGTGCGGACATTATATACGTCTATAACGTTATATATCCTAACCTAAGGGAACCTAACATCACGGATGTAGTATTTCACAACATTCCTAGCTGGTCGGCCCCACTTCTCGGTGGGAAAATTATATACGTTTATAACGTAGTATAACCTAACCTAACCCATCTAGCCCCTCGCTTGTAATGTTTTGCAGAATCCCGGTCGTGTCGGCCCGTACGTCTCCGTGCGGACATTATATACGTCTATAACGTTATATATCCTAACCTAAGGGTACCTAACATCTCGCATGTAGTATTTCACGACATTCCTGGCTGGTCGGCCCCACTTCTCGGTGGGAACATTATATACGTCTATAACGTAATATAACCTAACCTAACCCATCTAGACCCTCGCTGGTAATGTTTTACAAAATCCCGGTCGTGTCGGCCCGTACTTCTCCGTGGGGACATTATATACGTCTATAACGTTATATATCCTAACCTAAGGGAACCTAACATCTCGGATGTAGTATTTTCCAACATTCCTGGCGGGGCGGCCGCTACTTCTTGGTGGGAACATTATATACGTCTATATCGTAATATAACCTAACCTAACCCATCTAGACCCTCGCTGGTAATGTTCAACAAAATCCCGGTCGTGTCGTCTCGTACGTCTCGGTGCGGACATTATATACGTCTATAACGTTATATATCCTAACCTAAGGGAACCTAACATCACGGATGTAGTATTTCACAACATTCCTAGCTGGTCGGCCCCACTTCTCGGTGGGAAAATTATATACGTTTATAACGTAGTATAACCTAACCTAACCCATCTAGCCCCTCGCTTGTAATGTTTTGCAGAATCCCGGTCGTGTCGGCCCGTACGTCTCCGTGCGGACATTATATACGTCTATAACGTTATATATCCTAACCTAAGGGTACCTAACATCTCGCATGTAGTATTTCACAACATTCCTGGCTGGTCGGCCCCACTTCTCGGTGGGAACATTATATACGTTTATAACGAAGTATAACCTAACCTAACCCATCTAGACCCTCGCTTGTAATGTTTTACAGAATCCCGGTCGTGTCGTCCCGTACGTCTCGGCGCGGACATTATATACGTCTATAACGTTTTATATCCTAACCAAAGGCAACCTAACATCTCGAATGTAGTATTTCACAACATTCCTGGCGGGTCGGTCCCACTTCTCGGTGGGAACATTATTTACGTCTATAACGTAATATAACCTAACCTAATCCATCTAGACCCTCGCTTGTAATGTTTTACAAAATCCCGGTCGTGTCGGCCCGTACTTCTCCGTGGGGACATTATATACGTCTATATCGTTATATATCCTAACCTAAGGGAACCTAACATCTCGGATGTAGTATTTTCCAACATTCCTGGCGGGTCGGCCCCACTTCTCGGTGGGAACATTATTCACGTCTATAACGTAATATAACCTAACCTAACCCATCTAGACCCTCGCTGGTAATGTTTTACAGAATCCCGGTCGTGTCGTCTCGTACGTCTCGGTGCGGACATTATATACGTCTATAACGTTATATATCCTAACCTAAGGGAACCTAACATCTCGGATGTAGTATTTTCCAACATTCCTGGCGGGTCGGCCCCACTTCTCGGTGGGAACATTATTCACGTCTATAACGTAATATAACCTAACCTAACCCATCTAGACCCTCGCTGGTAATGTTTTACAAAATCCCGGTCGTGTCGGCCCGTACTTCTCCGTGGGGACATTATATACGTCTATAACGTTATATATCCTAACCTAAGGGAACCTAACATCTCGGATGTAGTATTTTCCAACATTCCTGGCGGGGCGGCCGCTACTTCTTGGTGGGAACATTATATACGTCTATATCGTAATATAACCTAACCTAACCCATCTAGACCCTCGCTGGTAATGTTCAACAAAATGCCGGTCGTGTCGTCTCGTACGTCTCGGTGCGGACATTATATACGTCTATAACGTTATATATCCTAACCTAAGGGAACCTAACATCACGGATGTAGTATTTCACAACATTCCTAGCTGGTCGGCCCCACTTCTCGGTGGGAAAATTATATACGTTTATAACGTAGTATAACCTAACCTAACCCATCTAGCCCCTCGCTTGTAATGTTTTGCAGAATCCCGGTCGTGTCGGCCCGTACGTCTCCGTGCGGACATTATATACGTCTATAACGTTATATATCCTAACCTAAGGGTACCTAACATCTCGCATGTAGTATTTCACAACATTCCTGGCTGGTCGGCCCCACTTCTCGGTGGGAACATTATATACGTTTATAACGAAGTATAACCTAACCTAACCCATCTAGACCCTCGCTTGTAATGTTTTACAGAATCCCGGTCGTGTCGTCCCGTACGTCTCGGCGCGGACATTATATACGTCTATAACGTTTTATATCCTAACCAAAGGCAACCTAACATCTCGAATGTAGTATTTCACAACATTCCTGGAGGGTCGGTCCCACTTCTCGGTGGGAACATTATTTACGTCTATAACGTAATATAACCTAACCTAATCCATCTAGACCCTCGCTTGTAATGTTTTACAAAATCCCGGTCGTGTCGGCCCGTACTTCTCCGTGGGGACATTATATACGTCTATATCGTTATATATCCTAACCTAAGGCAACCTAACATCTCGGATGTAGTATTTTCCAACATTCCTGGCGGGTCGGCCCCTACTTCTCGGTGGGCACATTATTTACGTCTATATCGTAATATAACCAAACCTAACCCATCTAGACCCTCGCTGGTAATGTTTTACAAAATCCCGGTCGTGTCGGCCCGTACTTCTCCGTGGGGACATTATATACGTCTATATCGTTATATATCCTAACCTAAGGCAACCTAACATCTCGGATGTAGTATTTTCCAACATTCCTGGCGGGTCGGCCCCACTTCTCGGTGGGAACATTATTTACGTCTATAACGTAATATAACCTAACCTAATCCATCTAGAACCTCGCTGGTAATGTTTTACAAAATCCCGGTCGTGTCGTCTCGTACGTCTCGGTGCGGACATTATATACGTCTATAACGTTATATATCCTAACCTAAGGGAACCTAACATCACGGATGTAGTATTTCACAACATTCCTAGCTGGTCGGCCCCACTTCTCGGTGGGAAAATTATATACGTTTATAACGTAGTATAACCTAACCTAACCCATCTAGCCCCTCGCTTGTAATGTTTTGCAGAATCCCGGTCGTGTCGGCCCGTACGTCTCCGTGCGGACATTATATACGTCTATAACGTTATATATCCTAACCTAAGGGTACCTAACATCTCGCATGTAGTATTTCACAACATTCCTGGCTGGTCGGCCCCACTTCTCGGTGGGAACATTATTCACGTCTATAACGTAATATAACCTAACCTAACCCATCTAGACCCTCGCTGGTAATGTTTTACAGAATCCCGGTCGTGTCGTCTCGTACGTCTCGGTGCGGACATTATATACGTCTATAACGTTATATATCCTAACCTAAGGGAACCTAACATCTCGGATGTAGTATTTCACAACATTCCTGTCTGGTCGGCCCCACTTCTCGGTGGGAACATTATATACGTCTATATCGTAATATAACCTAACCTAACCAATCTAGACCCTCGCTGGTAATGTTTTACAGAATCCCGGTCGTGTCGTCTCGTACGTCTCGGTGCGGACATTATATACGTCTATAACGTTATATATCCTAACCAAAGGCAACTAAACATCTCGGATGTAGTATTTTCCAACATTCCTGGCGGGTCGGCCCCACACTTCGGTGGGAACATTATTTACGTCTATAACGTAATATAACCTAACCTAATCCATCTAGACCCTCGCTTGTAATGTTTTACAAAATCCCGGTCGTGTCGGCCCGTACTTCTCCGTGGGGACATTATATACGTCTATATCGTTATATATCCTAACCTAAGGCAACCTAACATCTCGGATGTAGTATTTTCCAACATTCCTGGCGGGTCGGCCCCTACTTCTCGGTGGGCACATTATTTACGTCTATATCGTAATATAACCAAACCTAACCCATCTAGACCCTTGCTGGTAATGTTTTACAAAATCCCGGTCGTGTCGGCCCGTACTTCTCCGTGGGGACATTATATACGTCTATATCGTTATATATCCTAACCTAAGGGAACCTAACATCTCGGATGTAGTATTTTCCAACATTCCTGGCGGGTCGGCCCCACTTCTCGGTGGGAACATTATTTACGTCTATAACGTAATATGACCTAACCTAATCCATCTAGACCCTCGCTGGTAATGTTTTACAAAATCCCGGTCGTGTCGGCCCGTACTTCTCCGTGGGGACATTATATACGTCTATAACGTTATATATCCTAACCTAAGGGAACCTAACATCTCGGATGTAGTATTTTCCAACATTCCTGGCGGGTCGGCCCCACTTCTCGGTGGGAACATTATTCACGTCTATAACGTAATATAACCTAACCTAACCCATCTAGACCCTCGCTGGTAATGTTTTACAGAATCCCGGTCGTGTCGTCTCGTACGTCTCGGTGCGGACATTATATACGTCTATAACGTTATATATCCTAACCTAAGGGAACCTAACATCTCGGATGTAGTATTTCACAACATTCCTGTCTGGTCGGCCCCACTTCTCGGTGGGAACATTATATACGTCTATATCGTAATATAACCTAACCTAACCAATCTAGACCCTCGCTGGTAATGTTTTACGGAATCCCGGTCGTGTCGGCCCGTACTTCTCCGTGGGGACATTATATACGTCTATAACGTTATATATCCTAACCTAAGGGAACCTAACATCTCGGATGTAGTATTTTCCAACATTCCTGGCGGGGCGGCCGCTACTTCTTGGTGGGAACATTATATACGTCTATATCGTAATATAACCTAACCTAACCCATCTAGACCCTCGCTGGTAATGTTCTACAAAATCCCGGTCGTGTCGTCTCGTACGTGTCGGTGCGGACATTATATACGTCTATAACGTTATATATCCTAACCTAAGGGAACCTAACATCACGGATGTAGTATTTCACAACATTCCTGGCTTGTCGGCCCCACTTCTCGGTGGGAAAATTATATACGTTTATAACGTAGTATAACCTAACCTAACCCATCTAGCCCCTCGCTTGTAATGTTTTGCAGAATCCCGGTCGTGTCGGCCCGTACGTCTCCGTGCGGACATTATATACGTCTATAACGTTATATATCCTAACCTAAGGGTACCTAACATCTCGCATGTAGTATTTCACAACATTCCTGGCTGGTCGGCCCCACTTCTCGGTGGGAACATTATATACGTTTATAACGAAGTATAACCTAACCTAACCCATCTAGACCCTCGCTTGTAATGTTTTACAGAATCCCGGTCGTGTCGTCCCGTACGTCTCGGCGCGGACATTATATACGTCTATAACGTTTTATATCCTAACCAAAGGCAACCTAACATCTCGAATGTAGTATTTCACAACATTCCTGGCGGGTCGGTCCCACTTCTCGGTGGGAACATTATTTACGTCTATAACGTAATATAACCTAACCTAATCCATCTAGACCCTCGCTTGTAATGTTTTACAAAATCCCGGTCGTGTCGGCCCGTACTTCTCCGTGGGGACATTATATACGTCTATATCGTTATATATCCTAACCTAAGGGAACCTAACATCTCGGATGTAGTATTTTCCAACATTCCTGGCGGGTCGGCCCCACTTCTCGGTGGGAACATTATTCACGTCTATAACGTAATATAACCTAACCTAACCCATCTAGACCCTCGCTGGTAATGTTTTACAGAATCCCGGTCGTGTCGTCTCGTACGTCTCGGTGCGGACATTATATACGTCTATAACGTTATATATCCTAACCTAAGGGAACCTAACATCTCGGATGTAGTATTTTCCAACATTCCTGGCGGGTCGGCCCCACTTCTCGGTGGGAACATTATTCACGTCTATAACGTAATATAACCTAACCTAACCCATCTAGACCCTCGCTGGTAATGTTTTACAAAATCCCGGTCGTGTCGGCCCGTACTTCTCCGTGGGGACATTATATACGTCTATAACGTTATATATCCTAACCTAAGGGAACCTAACATCTCGGATTAAGTATTTTCCAACATTCCTGGCGGGGCGGCCGCTACTTCTTGGTGGGAACATTATATACGTCTATATCGTAATATAACCTAACCTAACCCATCTAGACCCTCGCTGGTAATGTTCAACAAAATGCCGGTCGTGTCGTCTCGTACGTCTCGGTGCGGACATTATATACGTCTATAACGTTATATATCCTAACCTAAGGGAACCTAACATCACGGATGTAGTATTTCACAACATTCCTAGCTGGTCGGCCCCACTTCTCGGTGGGAAAATTATATACGTTTATAACGTAGTATAACCTAACCTAACCCATCTAGCCCCTCGCTTGTAATGTTTTGCAGAATCCCGGTCGTGTCGGCCCGTACGTCTCCGTGCGGACATTATATACGTCTATAACGTTATATATCCTAACCTAAGGGTACCTAACATCTCGCATGTAGTATTTCACAACATTCCTGGCTGGTCGGCCCCACTTCTCGGTGGGAACATTATATACGTTTATAACGAAGTATAACCTAACCTAACCCATCTAGACCCTCGCTTGTAATGTTTTACAGAATCCCGGTCGTGTCGTCCCGTACGTCTCGGCGCGGACATTATATACGTCTATAACGTTTTATATCCTAACCAAAGGCAACCTAACATCTCGAATGTAGTATTTCACAACATTCCTGGCGGGTCGGTCCCACTTCTCGGTGGGAACATTATTTACGTCTATAACGTAATATAACCTAACCTAATCCATCTAGACCCTCGCTTGTAATGTTTTACAAAATCCCGGTCGTGTCGGCCCGTACTTCTCCGTGGGGACATTATATACGTCTATATCGTTATATATCCTAACCTAAGGCAACCTAACATCTCGGATGTAGTATTTTCCAACATTCCTGGCGGGTCGGCCCCTACTTCTCGGTGGGCACATTATTTACGTCTATATCGTAATATAACCAAACCTAACCCATCTAGACCCTCGCTGGTAATGTTTTACAAAATCCCGGTCGTGTCGGCCCGTACTTCTCCGTGGGGACATTATATACGTCTATATCGTTATATATCCTAACCTAAGGCAACCTAACATCTCGGATGTAGTATTTTCCAACATTCCTGGCGGGTCGGCCCCACTTCTCGGTGGGAACATTATTTACGTCTATAACGTCATATAACCTAACCTAATCCATCTAGAACCTCGCTGGTAATGTTTTACAAAATCCCGGTCGTGTCGTCTCGTACGTCTCGGTGCGGACATTATATACGTCTATAACGTTATATATCCTAACCTAAGGGAACCTAACATCTCGGATGTAGTATTTTCCAACATTCCTGGCGGGTCGGCCCCACTTCTCGGTGGGAACATTATTCACGTCTATAACGTAATATAACCTAACCTAACCCATCTAGACCCTCGCTGGTAATGTTTTGCAGAATCCCGGTCGTGTCGGCCCGTACTTCTCCGTGGGGACATTATATACGTCTTTAACGTTATATATCCTAACCTAAGGGTACCTAACATCTCGCATGTAGTATTTCACAACATTCCTGGCTGGTCGGCCCCACTTCTCGGTGGGAACATTATATACGTTTATAACGAAGTATAACCTAACCTAACCCATCTAGACCCTCGCTTGTAATGTTTTACAGAATCCCGGTCGTGTCGTCCCGTACGTCTCGGCGCGGACATTATATACGTCTATAACGTTTTATATCCTAACCAAAGGCAACCCAACATCTCGAATGTAGTATTTCACAACATTCCTGGCGGGTCGGTCCCACTTCTCGGTGGGAACATTATTTACGTCTATAACGTAATATAACCTAACCTAATCCATCTAGACCCTCGCTGGTAATGTTTTACAAATTCCCGGTCGTGTCGGCCCGTACTTCTCCGTGGGGACATTATATACGTCTATATCGTTATATATCCTAACCTAAGGCAACCTAACATCTCGGATGTAGTATTTTCCAACATTCCTGGCGGGTCGGCCCCTACTTCTAGGTGGGCACATTATATACGTCTATATCGTAATATAACCAAACCTAACCCATCTAGACCCTCGCTGGTAATGTTTTACAAAATCCCGGTCGTGTCGGCCCGTACTTCTCCGTGGGGACATTATGTACGTCTATATCGTTATATATCCTAACCTAAGGCAACTTAACATCTCCGATGTAGTATTTTCCAACATTCCTGGCGGGTCGGCCCCTACTTCTCGGTGGGCACATTATATACGTCTATATCGTAATATAACCTAACCTAACCCATCTAGCCCCTCGCTTGTAATGTTTTGCAGAATCCCTGTCGTGTCGGCCCGTACGTCTCGGTGCGGACATTATATACGTCTATAGCGTTATATATACTAACCTAAGCGAACCTAACATCTCGGATGTAGTATTTCATAACATTCCTGGCTGGTCGGCCCCACTTCTCGGTGGGAACATTATATACCTTTATAACGTAATATAACCTAACCTAACCCATCTAGCCCCTCGCTGGTAATGTTTTACAAAATCCCGGTCGTGTCGGCCCGTACTTCTCCGTGGGGACATTATATACGTCTATATCGTTATATATCCTAACCTAAGGCAACTTAACATCTCCGATGTAGTATTTTCCAACATTCCTGGCGGGTCGGCCCCAACTTCTCGGTGGGCACATTATATACGTCTATATCGTAATATAACCTAACCTAACCCATCTAGACCCTCGCTTGTAATGTTTTGCAGAATCCCGGTCGTGTCGTCCCGTACGTCTCGGTGCGGACATTATATACGTCTATAACGTTATATATCCTAACCAAAGGCAACCTAATATCTCGAATGTAGTATTTCACAACATTCCTGGCGGGTCGGCCGTACTTCTCGGTGGGAACATTATTTACGTCTATAACGTAATATAACCTAACCTAATCCATCTAGAACCTCGCTGGTAATGTTTTACAAAATCCCGGTCGTGTCGGCCCGTACTTCTCCGTGGGAACATTATATACGTCTATAACGTTATATATCCTAACCTAAGGGAACCTAACATCTCGGATGTAGTACTTTCCAACATTCCTGGCGGGTCTGCCCCACTTCTCGGTGGGAACATTATTCACGTCTATAACGTAATATAACCTAACCTAACCCATCTAGACCCTCGCTGGTAATGTTTTACAAAATCCCGGTCGTGTCGGCCCGTACTTCTCCGTGGGGACATTATATACGTCTATAACGTTATATATCCTAACCTAAGAGAACCTAACATCTCGGATGTAGTATTTTCCAACATTCCTGGCGGGTCGGCCCCACTTCTCGGTGGGCACATTATATACGTCTATATCGTAATATAACCTAACCTAACCCATCTAGCCCCTCGCTTGTAATGTTTTGCAGAATCCCTGTCGTGTCGGCCCGTACGTCTCGGTGCGGACATTATATACGTCTATAACGTTATATATACTAACCTAAGCGAACCTAACATCTCGGATGTAGTATTTCATAACATTCCTGGCTGGTCGGCCCCACTTCTCGGTGGGAACATTATATACGTTTATAACGTAATATAACCTAACCTAACCCATCTAGCCCCTCGCTGGTTATGTTTTACAAAATCTCAGTCTTGTCTGCCGTACTTTTCCGTGGGGACATTATATACGTCTATAATTTTATATATCCTAACCTAAGGCAACTTAACATCTCGGATGTAGTATTTTCCAACATTCCTGGCGGGTCAGTCCCTACTTCTCGGTGGGCACATTATATACGTCTATATCGTAATATAACCTAACCTAACCCATCTAGACCCTCGCTGGTAATGTTTTACAGAATCCCGGTCCTGTCGTCTCGTACGTCTCGGTGCGGACATTATATACGTCTATAACGTTATATATCCTAACCAAAGGCAACCTAACATCTCGGATGTAGTATTTTCCAACATTCCTGGCTGGTCGGCCCCACTTCTCGGTGGGAACATTATTTACGTCTATAAGGTAATATAACCTAACCTAATCCATCTAGACCCTCGCTTGTAATGTTTTACAAAATCCCGGTCGTGTCGGCCCGTACTTCTCCGTGGGGACATTATATACGTCTATATCGTTATATATCCTAACCTAAGGCAACCTAACATCTCGGATGTAGTATTTTCCAACATTCCTGGCGGGTCGGCCCCTACTTCTCGGTGGGCACATTATTTACGTCTATATCGTAATATAACCAAACCTAACCCATCTAGACCCTCGCTGGTAATGTTTTACAAAATCCCGGTCGTGTCGGCCCGTACTTCTCCGTGGGGACATTATATACGTCTATATCGTTATATATCCTAACCTAAGGCAACCTAACATCTCGGATGTAGTATTTTCCAACATTCCTGGCGGGTCGGCCCCACTTCTCGGTGGGAACATTATTTACGTCTATAACGTAATATAACCTAACCTAATCCATCTAGAACCTCGCTGGTAATGTTTTACAAAATCCCGGTCGTGTCGTCTCGTACGTCTCGGTGCGGACATTATATACGTCTATAACGTTATATATCCTAACCTAAGGGAACCTAACATCTCGGATGTAGTATTTTCCAACATTCCTGGCGGGTCGGCCCCACTTCTCGGTGGGAACATTATTCACGTCTATAACGTAATATAACCTAACCTAACCCATCTAGACCCTCGCTGGTAATGTTTTACAAAATCCCGGTCGTGTCGGCCCGTACTTCTCCGTGGGGACATTATATACGTCTATAACGTTATATATCCTAACCTAAGGGTACCTAACATCTCGCATGTAGTATTTCACAACATTCCTGGCTGGTCGGCCCCACTTCTCGGTGGGAACATTATATACGTTTATAACGAAGTATAACCTAACCTGACCCATCTAGACCCTCGCTTGTAATGTTTTACAGAATCCCGGTCGTGTCGTCCCGTACGTCTCGGCGCGGACATTATATACGTCTATAACGTTTTATATCCTAACCAAAGGCAACCTAACATCCCGAATGTAGTATTTCACAACACTCCTGGCGGGTCGGTCCCACTTCTCGGTGGGAACATTATTTACGTCTATAACGTAATATAACCTAACCTAATCCATCTAGACCCTCGCTGGTAATGTTTTACAAATTCCCGGTCGTGTCGGCCCGTACTTCTCCGTGGGGACATTATATACGTCTATATCGTTATATATCCTAACCTAAGGCAACTTAACATCTCCGATGTAGTATTTTCCAACATTCCTGGCGGGTCGGCCCCTACTTCTCGGTGGGCACATTATATACGTCTATATCGTAATATAACCTAACCTAACCCATCTAGCCCCTCGCTTGTAATGTTTTGCAGAATCCCTGTCGTGTCGGCCCGTACGTCTCGGTGCGGACATTATATACGTCTATAACGTTATATATACTAACCTAAGCGAACCTAACATCTCGGATGTAGTATTTCATAACATTCCTGGCTGGTCGGCCCCACTTCTCGGTGGGAACATTATATACGTTTATAACGTAATATAACCTAACCTAACCCATCTAGCCCCTCGCTGGTTATGTTTTACAAAATCTCAGTCTTGTCGGCCGTACTTTTCCGTGGGGACATTATATACGTCTATAATTTTATATATCCTAACCTAAGGCAACTTAACATCTCGGATGTAGTATTTTCCAACATTCCTGGCGGGTCAGTCCCTACTTCTCGGTGGGCACATTATATACGTCTATATCGTAATATAACCTAACCTAACCCATCTAGACCCTCGCTGGTAATGTTTTACAGAATCCCGGTCGTGTCGTCTCGTACGTCTCGGTGCGGACATTATATACGTCTATAACGTTATATATCCTAACCAAAGGCAACCTAACATCTCGGATGTAGTATTTTCCAACATTCCTGGCGGGGCGGCCGCTACTTCTCGGTGGGAACGTTATTTACGTCTATAACGTAATATAACCTAACCTAATCCATCTAGACCCTCGCTGGTAATGTTTTACAAAATCCCGGTCGTGTCGGCCCGTACTTCTCCGTGGGGACATTATATACGTCTAAAACGTTATATATCCTAACCTAAGGCAACCTAACATCTCGGATGTAGTATTTTCCAACATTCCTGGCGGGTCGGCCCCTACTTCTCGGTGGGCACATTATTTACGTCTATATCGTAATATAACCAAACCTAACCCATCTAGACCCTCGCTGGTAATGTTTTACAAAATCCCGGTCGTGTCGGCCCGTACTTCTCCGTGGGGACATTATATACGTCTATATCGTTATATATCCTAACCTAAGGCAACTTAACATCTCCGATGTAGTATTTTCCAACATTCCTGGCGGGTCGGCCCCAACTTCTCGGTGGGCACATTATATACGTCTATATCGTAATATAACCTAACCTAACCCATCTAGACCCTCGCTTGTAATGTTTTGCAGAATCCCGGTCGTGTCGTACCGTACGTCTCGGTGCGGACATTATATACGTCTATAACGTTATATATCCTAACCAAAGGCAACCTAATATCTCGAATGTAGTATTTCACAACATTCCTGGCGGGTCGGCCGTACTTCTCGGTGGGAACATTATTTACGTCTATAACGTAATATAACCTAACCTAATCCATCTAGAACCTCGCTGGTAATGTTTTACAAAATCCCGGTCGTGTCGGCCCGTACTTCTCCGTGGGGACATTATATACGTCTATAACGTTATATATCCTAACCTAAGGGAACCTAACATCTCGGATGTAGTACTTTCCAACATTCCTGGCGGGTCGGCCCCACTTCTCGGTGGGAACATTATTCACGTCTATAACGTAATATAACCTAACCTAACCCATCTAGACCCTCGCTGGTAATGTTTTACAAAATCCCGGTCGTGTCGGCCCGTACTTCTCCGTGGGGACATTATATACGTCTATAACGTTATATATCCTAACCTAAGGGAACCTAACATCTCGGATGTAGTACTTTCCAACATTCCTGGCGGGTCAGTCCCTACTTCTCGGTGGGCACATTATATACGTCTATATCGTAATATAACCTAACCTAACCCATCTAGACCCTCGCTGGTAATGTTTTACAGAATCCCGGTCGTGTCGTCTCGTACGTCTCGGTGCGGACATTATATACGTCTATAACGTTATATATCCTAACCCAAGGCAACCTAACATCTCGGATGTAGTATTTTCCAACATTCCTGGCGGGGCGGCCGCTACTTCTCGGTGGGAACGTTATTTACGTCTATAACGTAATATAACCTAACCTAATCCATCTAGACCCTCGCTGGTAATGTTTTACAAAATCCCGGTCGTGTCGGCCCGTACTTCTCCGTGGGGACATTATATACGTCTAAAACGTTATATATCCTAACCTAAGGCAACCTAACATCTCGGATGTAGTATTTTCCAACATTCCTGGCGGGTCGGCCCCTACTTCTCGGTGGGCACATTATTTACGTCTATATCGTAATATAACCAAACCTAACCCATCTAGACCCTCGCTGGTAATGTTTTACAAAATCCCGGTCGTGTCGGCCCGTACTTCTCCGTGGGGACATTATATACGTCTATATCGTTATATATCCTAACCTAAGGCAACTTAACATCTCCGATGTAGTATTTTCCAACATTCCTGGCGGGTCGGCCCCAACTTCTCGGTGGGCACATTATATACGTCTATATCGTAATATAACCTAACCTAACCCATCTAGACCCTCGCTTGTAATGTTTTGCAGAATCCCGGTCGTGTCGTCCCGTACGTCTCGGTGCGGACATTATATACGTCTATAACGTTATATATCCTAACCAAAGGCAACCTAATATCTCGAATGTAGTATTTCACAACATTCCTGGCGGGTCGGCCGTACTTCTCGGTGGGAACATTATTTACGTCTATAACGTAATATAACCTAACCTAATCCATCTAGAACCTCGCTGGTAATGTTTTACAAAATCCCGGTCGTGTCGGCCCGTACTTCTCCGTGGGGACATTATATACGTCTATAACGTTATATATCCTAACCTAAGGGAACCTAACATCTCGGATGTAGTACTTTCCAACATTCCTGGCGGGTCGGCCCCACTTCTCGGTGGGAACATTATTCACGTCTATAACGTAATATAACCTAACCTAACCCATCTAGACCCTCGCTGGTAATGTTTTACAAAATCCCGGTCGTGTCGGCCCGTACTTCTCCGTGGGGACATTATATACGTCTATAACGTTATATATCCTAACCTAAGGGAACCTAACATCTCGGATGTAGTACTTTCCAACATTCCTGGCGGGTCGGCCCCACTTCTCGGTGGGAAAATTATATACGTTTATAACGTAGTATAACCTAACCTAACCCATCTAGCCCCTCGCTTGTAATGTTTTGCAGAATCCCGGTCGTGTCGGCCCGTACGTCTCCGTGCGGACATTATATACGTCTATAACGTTATATATCCTAACCTAAGGGTACCTAACATCTCGCATGCAGTATTTCACAACATTCCTGGCTGGTCGGCCCCACTTCTCGGTGGGAACATTATATACGTTTATAACGAAGTATAACCTAACCTAACCCATCTAGACCCTCGCTTGTAATGTTTTACAGAATCCCGGTCGTGTCGTCCCGTACGTCTCGGCGCGGACATTATATACGTCTATAACGTTTTATATCCTAACCAAAGGCAACCTAACATCTCGAATGTAGTATTTCACAACATTCCTGGCGGGTCGGTCCCACTTCTCGGTGGGAACATTATTTACGTCTATAACGTAATATAACCTAACCTAATCCATCTAGACCCTCGCTGGTAATGTTTTACAAATTCCCGGTCGTGTCGGCCCGTACTTCTCCGTGGGGACATTATATACGTCTATATCGTTATATATCCTAACCTAAGGCAACCTAACATCTCGGATGTAGTATTTTCCAACATTCCTGGCGGGTCGGCCCCTACTTCTAGGTGGGCACATTATGTAAGTCTAAATCGTAATATAACCAAACCTAACCCATCTAGACCCTCGCTGGTAATGTTTTACAAAATCCCGGTCGTGTCGGCCCGTACTTCTCCGTGGGGACATTATATACGTCTATATCGTTATATATCCTAACCTAAGGCAACTTAACATCTCCGATGTAGTATTTTCCAACATTCCTGGCGGGTCGGCCCCTACTTCTCGGTGGGCACATTATATACGTCTATATCGTAATATAACCTAACCTAACCCATCTAGCCCCTCGCTTGTAATGTTTTGCAGAATCCCTGTCGTGTCGGCCCGTACGTCTCGGTGCGGACATTATATACGTCTATAACGTTATATATACTAACCTAAGCGAACCTAACATCTCGGATGTAGTATTTCATAACATTCCTGGCTGGTCGGCCCCACTTCTCGGTGGGAACATTATATACGTTTATAACGTAATATAACCTAACCTAACCCATCTAGCCCCTCGCTGGTTATGTTTTACAAAATCTCAGTCTTGTCGGCCGTACTTTTCCGTGGGGACATTATATACGTCTATAATTTTATATATCCTAACCTAAGGCAACTTAACATCTCGGATGTAGTATTTTCCAACATTCCTGGCGGGTCAGTCCCTACTTCTCGGTGGGCACATTATATACGTCTATATCGTAATATAACCTAACCTAACCCATCTAGACCCTCGCTGGTAATGTTTTACAGAATCCCGGTCGTGTCGTCTCGTACGTCTCGGTGCGGACATTATATACGTCTATAACGTTATATATCCTAACCAAAGGCAACCTAACATCTCGGATGTAGTATTTTCCAACATTCCTGGCGGGGCGGCCGCTACTTCTCGGTGGGAACATTATTTACGTCTATAACGTAATATAACCTAACCTAATCCATCTAGACCCTCGCTGGTAATGTTTTACAAAATCCCGGTCGTGTCGGCCCGTACTTCTCCGTGGGGACATTATATACGTCTAAAGCGTTATATATCCTAACCTAAGGCAACCTAACATCTCGGATGTAGTATTTTCCAACATTCCTGGCGGGTCGGCCCCTACTTCTCGGTGGGCACATTATTTACGTCTATATCGTAATATAACCAAACCTAACCCATCTAGACCCTCGCTGGTAATGTTTTACAAAATCCCGGTCGTGTCGGCCCGTACTTCTCCGTGGGGACATTATATACGTCTATATCGTTATATATCCTAACCTGAGGCAACTTAACATATCCGATGTAGTATTTTCCAACATTCCTGGCGGGTGGGCCCCAACTTCTCGGTGGGCACATTATATACGTCTATATCGTAATATAACCTAACCTAACCCATCTAGACCCTCGCTTGTAATGTTTTGCAGAATCCCGGTCGTGTCGTCCCGTACGTCTCGGTGCGGACATTATATACGTCTATAACGTTTTATATCCTAACCAAAGGCAACCTAACATCTCGAATGTAGTATTTCACAACATTCCTGGCGGGTCGGTCCCACTTCTCGGTGGGAACATTATTTACGTCTATAACGTAATATAACCTAACCTAATCCATCTAGACCCTCGCTGGTAATGTTTTACAAATTCCCGGTCGTGTCGGCCCGTACTTCTCCGTGGGGACATTATATACGTCTATATCGTTATATATCCTAACCTAAGGCAACCTAACATCTCGGATGTAGTATTTTCCAACATTCCTGGCGGGTGGGCCCCTACTTCTAGGTGGGCACATTATATAAGTCTATATCGTAATATAACCAAACCTAACCCATCTAGACCCTCGCTGGTAATGTTTTACAAAATCCCGGTCGTGTCGGCCCGTACTTCTCCGTGGGGACATTATATACGTCTATATCGTTATATATCCTAACCTAAGGCAACTTAACATCTCCGATGTAGTATTTTCCAACATTCCTGGCGGGTCGGCCCCTACTTCTCGGTGGGCACATTATATACGTCTATATCGTAATATAACCTAACCTAACCCATCTAGCCCCTCGCTTGTAATGTTTTGCAGAATCCCTGTCGTGTCGGCCCGTACGTCTCGGTGCGGACATTATATACGTCTATAACGTTATATATACTAACCTAAGCGAACCTAACATCTCGGATGTAGTATTTCATAACATTCCTGGCTGGTCGGCCCCACTTCTCGGTGGGAACATTATATACGTTTATAACGTAATATAACCTAACCTAACCCATCTAGCCCCTCGCTGGTTATGTTTTACAAAATCTCAGTCTTGTCGGCCGTACTTTTCCGTGGGGACATTATATACGTCTATAATTTTATATATCCTAACCTAAGGCAACTTAACATCTCGGATGTAGTATTTTCCAACATTCCTGGCGGGTCAGTCCCTACTTCTCGGTGGGCACATTATATACGTCTATATCGTAATATAACCTAACCTAACCCATCTAGACCCTCGCTGGTAATGTTTTACAGAATCCCGGTCGTGTCGTCTCGTACGTCTCGGTGCGGACATTATATACGTCTATAACGTTATATATCCTAACCAAAGGCAACCTAACATCTCGGATGTAGTATTTTCCAACATTCCTGGCGGGGCGGCCGCTACTTCTCGGTGGGAACATTATTTACGTCTATAACGTAATATAACCTAACCTAATCCATCTAGACCCTCGCTGGTAATGTTTTACAAAATCCCGGTCGTGTCGGCCCGTACTTCTCCGTGGGGACATTATATACGTCTAAAACGTTATATATCCTAACCTAAGGCAACCTAACATCTCGGATGTAGTATTTTCCAACATTCCTGGCGGGTCGGCCCCTACTTCTCGGTGGGCACATTATTTACGTCTATATCGTAATATAACCAAACCTAACCCATCTAGACCCTCGCTGGTAATGTTTTACAAAATCCCGGTCGTGTCGGCCCGTACTTCTCCGTGGGGACATTATATACGTCTGTATCGTTATATATCCTAACCTAAGGCAACTGAACATCTCCGATGTAGTATTTTCCAACATTCCTGGCGGGTCGGCCCCAACTTCTCGGTGGGCACATTATATACGTCTATATCGTAATATAACCTAACCTAACCCATCTAGACCCTCGCTTGTAATGTTTTGCAGAATCCCGGTCGTGTCGTCCCGTACGTCTCGGTGCGGACATTATATACGTCTATAACGTTATATATCCTAACCAAAGGCAACCTAATATCTCGAATGTAGTATTTCACAACATTCCTGGCGGGTCGGCCGTACTTCTCGGTGGGAACATTATTTACGTCTATAACGTAATATAACCTAACCTAATCCATCTAGAACCTCGCTGGTAATGTTTTACAAAATCCCGGTCGTGTCGGCCCGTACTTCTCCGTGGGGACATTATATACGTCTATAACGTTATATATCCTAACCTAAGGGAACCTAACATCTCGGATGTAGTACTTTCCAACATTCCTGGCGGGTCGGCCCCACTTCTCGGTGGGAACATTATTCACGTCTATAACGTAATATAACCTAACCTAACCCATCTAGACCCTCGCTGGTAATGTTTTACAAAATCACGGTCGTGTCGGCCCGTACTTCTCCGTGGGGACATTATATACGTCTATAACGTTATATATCCTAACCTAAGGGAACCTAACATCTCGGATGTAGTATTTTCCAACATTCCTGGCGGGTCGGCCCCACTTCTCGGTGGGAACATTATTCACGTCTATAACGTAATATAACCTAACCTAACCCATCTAGACCCTCGCTGGTAATGTTTTACAGAATCCCGGTCGTGTCGTCTCGTACGTCTCGGTGCGGACATTATATACGTCTATAACGTTATATATCCTAACCTAAGGGAACCTAACATCTCGGATGTAGTATTTCATAACATTCCTGTCTGGTCGGCCCCACTTCTCGGTGGGAACATTATATACGTCTATATCGTAATATAACCTAACCTAACCAATCTAGACCCTCGCTGGTAATGTTTTACAGAATCCCGGTCGTGTCGGCCCGTACTTCTCCGTGGGGACATTATATACGTCTATAACGTTATATATCCTAACCTAAGCGAACCTAACATCTCGGATGTAGTATTTTCCAACATTCCTGGCGGGGCGGCCGCTACTTCTTGGTGGGAACATTATATACGTCTATATCGTAATATAACCTAACCTAACCCATCTAGACCCCCGCTGGTAATGTTCTACAAAATCCCGGTCGTGTCGTCTCGTACGTCTCGGTGCGGACATTATATACGTCTATAACGTTATATATCCTAACCTAAGGGAACCTAACATCACGGATGTAGTATTTCACAACATTCCTGGCTTGTCGGCCCCACTTCTCGGTGGGAAAATTATATACGTTTATAACGTAGTATAACCTAACCTAACCCATCTAGCCCCTCGCTTGTAATGTTTTGCAGAATCCCGGTCGTGTCGGCCCGTACGTCTCCGTGCGGACATTATATACGTCTATAACGTTATATATCCTAACCTAAGGGTACCTAACATCTCGCATGTAGTATTTCACAACATTCCTGACTGGTCGGCCCCACTTCTCGGTGGGAACATTATTTACGTCTGTAACGTAATATAACCTAACCTAATCCATCTAGACCCTCGCTTGTAATGTTTTACAAAATCCCGGTCGTGTCGGCCCGTACTTCTCCGTGGGGACATTATATACGTCTATATCGTTATATATCCTAACCTAAGGCAACCTAACATCTCGGATGTAGTATTTTCCAACATTCCTGGCGGGTCGGCCCCTACTTCTCGGTGGGCACATTATTTACGTCTATATCGTAATATAACCAAACCTAACCCATCTAGACCCTCGCTGGTAATGTTTTACAAAATCCCGGTCGTGTCGTCTCGTACGTCTCGGTGCGGACATTATATACGTCTATAACGTTATATATCCTAACCAAAGGCAACCTAACATCTCGGATGTAGTATTTTCCAACATTCCTGGCGGGGCGGCCGCTACTTCTCGGTGGGAACGTTATTTACGTCTATAACGTAATATAACCTAACCTAATCCATCTAGACCCTCGCTGGTAATGTTTTACAAAATCCCGGTCGTGTCGGCCCGTACTTCTCCGTGGGGACATTATATACGTCTAAAACGTTATATATCCTAACCTAAGGCAACCTAACATCTCGGATGTAGTATTTTCCAACATTCCTGGCGGGTCGGCCCCTACTTCTCGGTGGGCACATTATTTACGTCTATATCGTAATATAACCAAACCTAACCCATCTAGACCCTCGCTGGTAATGTTTTACAAAATCCCGGTCGTGTCGGCCCGTACTTCTCCGTGGGGACATTATATACGTCTATATCGTTATATATCCTAACCTAAGGCAACTTAACATCTCCGATGTAGTATTTTCCAACATTCCTGGCGGGTCGGCCCCAACTTCTCGGTGGGCACATTATATACGTCTATATCGTAATATAACCTAACCTAACCCATCTAGACCCTCGCTTGTAATGTTTTACAGAATCCCGGTCGTGTCGTCCCGTACGTCTCGGCGCGGACATTATATACGTCTATAACGTTTTATATCCTAACCAAAGGCAACCTAACATCTCGAATGTAGTATTTCACAACATTCCTGGCGGGTCGGTCCCACTTCTCGGTGGGAACATTATTTACGTCTATAACGTAATATAACCTAACCTAATCCATCTAGACCCTCGCTGGTAATGTTTTACAAATTCCCGGTCGTGTCGGCCCGTACTTCTCCGTGGGGACATTATATACGTCTATATCGTTATATATCCTAACCTAAGGCAACCTAACATCTCGGATGTAGTATTTTCCAACATTCCTGGCGGGTGGGCCCCTACTTCTAGGTGGGCACATTATATAAGTCTATATCGTAATATAACCAAACCTAACCCATCTAGACCCTCGCTGGTAATGTTTTACAAAATCCCGGTCGTGTCGGCCCGTACTTCTCCGTGGGGACATTATATACGTCTATATCGTTATATATCCTAACCTAAGGCAACTTAACATCTCCGATGTAGTATTTTCCAACATTCCTGGCGGGTCGGCCCCTACTTCTCGGTGGGCACATTATATACGTCTATATCGTAATATAACCTAACCTAACCCATCTAGCCCCTCGCTTGTAATGTTTTGCAGAATCCCTGTCGTGTCGGCCCGTACGTCTCGGTGCGGACATTATATACGTCTATAACGTTATATATACTAACCTAAGCGAACCTAACATCTCGGATGTAGTATTTCATAACATTCCTGGCTGGTCGGCCCCACTTCTCGGTGGGAACATTATATACGTTTATAACGTAATATAACCTAACCTAACCCATCTAGCCCCTCGCTGGTTATGTTTTACAAAATCTCAGTCTTGTCGGCCGTACTTTTCCGTGGGGACATTATATACGTCTATAATTTTATATATCCTAACCTAAGGCAACTTAACATCTCGGATGTAGTATTTTCCAACATTCCTGGCGGGTCAGTCCCTACTTCTCGGTGGGCACATTATATACGTCTATATCGTAATATAACCTAACCTAACCCATCTAGACCCTCGCTGGTAATGTTTTACAGAATCCCGGTCGTGTCGTCTCGTACGTCTCGGTGCGGACATTATATACGTCTATAACGTTATATATCCTAACCAAAGGCAACCTAACATCTCGGATGTAGTATTTTCCAACATTCCTGGCGGGGCGGCCGCTACTTCTCGGTGGGAACATTATTTACGTCTATAACGTAATATAACCTAACCTAATCCATCTAGACCCTCGCTGGTAATGTTTTACAAAATCCCGGTCGTGTCGGCCCGTACTTCTCCGTGGGGACATTATATACGTCTAAAACGTTATATATCCTAACCTAAGGCAACCTAACATCTCGGATGTAGTATTTTCCAACATTCCTGGCGGGTCGGCCCCTACTTCTCGGTGGGCACATTATTTACGTCTATATCGTAATATAACCAAACCTAACCCATCTAGACCCTCGCTGGTAATGTTTTACAAAATCCCGGTCGTGTCGGCCCGTACTTCTCCGTGGGGACATTATATACGTCTATATCGTTATATATCCTAACCTAAGGCAACTTAACATCTCCGATGTAGTATTTTCCAACATTCCTGGCGGGTCGGCCCCAACTTCTCGGTGGGCACATTATATACGTCTATATCGTAATATAACCTAACCTAACCCATCTAGACCCTCGCTTGTAATGTTTTGCAGAATCCCGGTCGTGTCGTCCCGTACGTCTCGGTGCGGACATTATATACGTCTATAACGTTATATATCCTAACCAAAGGCAACCTAATATCTCGAATGTAGTATTTCACAACATTCCTGGCGGGTCGGCCGTACTTCTCGGTGGGAACATTATTTACGTCTATAACGTAATATAACCTAACCTAATCCATCTAGAACCTCGCTGGTAATGTTTTACAAAATCCCGGTCGTGTCGGCCCGTACTTCTCCGTGGGGACATTATATACGTCTATAACGTTATATATCCTAACCTAAGGGAACCTAACATCTCGGATGTAGTACTTTCCAACATTCCTGGCGGGTCGGCCCCACTTCTCGGTGGGAACATTATTCACGTCTATAACGTAATATAACCTAACCTAACCCATCTAGACCCTCGCTGGTAATGTTTTACAAAATCACGGTCGTGTCGGCCCGTACTTCTCCGTGGGGACATTATATACGTCTATAACGTTATATATCCTAACCTAAGGGAACCTAACATCTCGGATGTAGTATTTTCCAACATTCCTGGCGGGTCGGCCCCACTTCTCGGTGGGAACATTATTCACGTCTATAACGTAATATAACCTAACCTAACCCATCTAGACCCTCGCTGGTAATGTTTTACAGAATCCCGGTCGTGTCGTCTCGTACGTCTCGGTGCGGACATTATATACGTCTATAACGTTATATATCCTAACCTAAGGGAACCTAACATCTCGGATGTAGTATTTCATAACATTCCTGTCTGGTCGGCCCCACTTCTCGGTGGGAACATTATATACGTCTATATCGTAATATAACCTAACCTAACCAATCTAGACCCTCGCTGGTAATGTTTTACAGAATCCCGGTCGTGTCGGCCCGTACTTCTCCGTGGGGACATTATATACGTCTATAACGTTATATATCCTAACCTAAGCGAACCTAACATCTCGGATGTAGTATTTTCCAACATTCCTGGCGGGGCGGCCGCTACTTCTTGGTGGGAACATTATATACGTCTATATCGTAATATAACCTAACCTAACCCATCTAGACCCCCGCTGGTAATGTTCTACAAAATTCCGGTCGTGTCGTCTCGTACGTCTCGGTGCGGACATTATATACGTCTATAACGTTATATATCCTAACCTAAGGGAACCTAACATCACGGATGTAGTATTTCACAACATTCCTGGCTTGTCGGCCCCACTTCTCGGTGGGAAAATTATATACGTTTATAACGTAGTATAACCTAACCTAACCCATCTAGCCCCTCGCTTGTAATGTTTTGCAGAATCCCGGTCGTGTCGGCCCGTACGTCTCCGTGCGGACATTATATACGTCTATAACGTTATATATCCTAACCTAAGGGTACCTAACATCTCGCATGTAGTATTTCACAACATTCCTGACTGGTCGGCCCCACTTCTCGGTGGGAACATTATTTACGTCTGTAACGTAATATAACCTAACCTAATCCATCTAGACCCTCGCTTGTAATGTTTTACAAAATCCCGGTCGTGTCGGCCCGTACTTCTCCGTGGGGACATTATATACGTCTATATCGTTATATATCCTAACCTAAGGCAACCTAACATCTCGGATGTAGTATTTTCCAACATTCCTGGCGGGTCGGCCCCTACTTCTCGGTGGGCACATTATTTACGTCTATATCGTAATATAACCAAACCTAACCCATCTAGACCCTCGCTGGTAATGTTTTACAAAATCCCGGTCGTGTCGTCTCGTACGTCTCGGTGCGGACATTATATACGTCTATAACGTTATATATCCTAACCAAAGGCAACCTAACATCTCGGATGTAGTATTTTCCAACATTCCTGGCGGGGCGGCCGCTACTTCTCGGTGGGAACGTTATTTACGTCTATAACGTAATATAACCTAACCTAATCCATCTAGACCCTCGCTGGTAATGTTTTACAAAATCCCGGTCGTGTCGGCCCGTACTTCTCCGTGGGGACATTATATACGTCTAAAACGTTATATATCCTAACCTAAGGCAACCTAACATCTCGGATGTAGTATTTTCCAACATTCCTGGCGGGTCGGCCCCTACTTCTCGGTGGGCACATTATTTACGTCTATATCGTAATATAACCAAACCTAACCCATCTAGACCCTCGCTGGTAATGTTTTACAAAATCCCGGTCGTGTCGGCCCGTACTTCTCCGTGGGGACATTATATACGTCTATATCGTTATATATCCTAACGTAAGGCAACTTAACATCTCCGATGTAGTATTTTCCAACATTCCTGGCGGGTCGGCCCCAACTTCTCGGTGGGCACATTATATACGTCTATATCGTAATATAACCTAACCTAACCCATCTAGACCCTCGCTTGTAATGTTTTGCAGAATCCCGGTCGTGTCGTCCCGTACGTCTCGGTGCGGACATTATATACGTC
This sequence comes from Xylocopa violacea, assembly GCA_963969225.1. Taxonomy (NCBI): domain Eukaryota; kingdom Metazoa; phylum Arthropoda; class Insecta; order Hymenoptera; family Apidae; genus Xylocopa; species Xylocopa violacea. The sequence continues at coordinate 5,665,711 of CAXAJV010000011.1, read as the reverse complement.
TATAACGTTATATATCCTAACCAAAGGCAACCTAATATCTCGAATGTAGTATTTCACAACATTCCTGGCGGGTCGGCCGTACTTCTCGGTGGGAACATTATTTACGTCTATAACGTAATATAACCTAACCTAATCCATCTAGAACCTCGCTGGTAATGTTTTACAAAATCCCGGTCGTGTCGGCCCGTACTTCTCCGTGGGGACATTATATACGTCTATAACGTTATATATCCTAACCTAAGGGAACCTAACATCTCGGATGTAGTACTTTCCAACATTCCTGGCGGGTCGGCCCCACTTCTCGGTGGGAACATTATTCACGTCTATAACGTAATATAACCTAACCTAACCCATCTAGACCCTCGCTGGTAATGTTTTACAGAATCCCGGTCGTGTCGTCTCGTACGTCTCTGTGCGGACATTATATACGTCTATAACGTTATATATCCTAACCTAAGGGAACCTAACATCTCGGATGTAGTATTTCATAACATTCCTGTCTGGTCGGCCCCACTTCTCGGTGGGAACATTATATACGTCTATATCGTAATATAACCTAACCTAACCAATCTAGACCCTCGCTGGTAATGTTTTACAGAATCCCGGTCGTGTCGGCCCGTACTTCTCCGTGGGGACATTATATACGTCTATAACGTTATATATCCTAACCTAAGCGAACCTAACATCTCGGATGTAGTATTTTCCAACATTCCTGGCGGGGCGGCCGCTACTTCTTGGTGGGAACATTATATACGTCTATATCGTAATAGAACCAAACCTAACCCATCTAGACCCTCGCTGGTAATGTTTTACAAAATCCCGGTCGTGTCGGCCCGTACTTCTCCGTGGGGACATTATATACGTCTATATCGTTATATATCCTAACCTAAGGCAACTTAACATCTCCGATGTAGTATTTTCCAACATTCCTGGCGGGTCGGCCCCTACTTCTCGGTGGGCACATTATATACGTCTATATCGTAATATAACCTAACCTAACCCATCTAGCCCCTCGCTTTTAATGTTTTGCAGAATCCCTGTCGTGTCGGCCCGTACGTCTCGGTGCGGACATTATATACGTCTATAACGTTATATATACTAACCTAAGCGAACCTAACATCTCGGATGTAGTATTTCATAACATTCCTGGCTGGTCGGCCCCACTTCTCGGTGGGAACATTATATACGTTTATAACGTAATATAGCCTAACCTAACCCATCTAGCCCCTCGCTGGTTATGTTTTACAAAATCTCAGTCTTGTCGGCCGTACTTTTCCGTGGGGACATTATATACGTCTATAATTTTATATATCCTAACCTAAGGCAACTTAACATCTCGGATGTAGTATTTTCCAACATTCCTGGCGGGTCAGTCCCTACTTCTCGGTGGGCACATTATATACGTCTATATCGTAATATAACCTAACCTAACCCATCTAGACCCTCGCTGGTAATGTTTTACAGAATCCCGGTCGTGTCGTCTCGTACGTCTCGGTGCGGACATTATATACGTCTATAACGTTATATATCCTAACCAAAGGCAACCTAACATTTCGGATGTAGTATTTTCCAACATTCCTGGCGGGGCGGCCGCTACTTCTCGGTGGGAACATTATTTACGTCTATAACGTAATATAACCTAACCTAATCCATCTAGACCCTCGCTGGTAATGTTTTACAAAATCCCGGTCGTGTCGGCCCGTACTTCTCCGTGGGGACATTATATACGTCTATAACGTTATATATCCTAACCTAAGCGAACCTAACATCTCGGATGTAGTATTTTCCAACATTCCTGGCGGGGCGGCCGCTACTTCTTGGTGGGAACATTATATACGTCTATATCGTAATATAACCAAACCTAACCCATCTAGACCCTCGCTGGTAATGTTTTACAAAATCCCGGTCGTGTCGGCCCGTACTTCTCCGTGGGGACATTATATACGTCTATATCGTTATATATCCTAACCTAAGGCAACTTAACATCTCCGATGTAGTATTTTCCAACATTCCTGGCGGGTCGGCCCCTACTTCTCGGTGGGCACATTATATACGTCTATATCGTAATATAACCTAACCTAACCCATCTAGCCCCTCGCTTGTAATGTTTTGCAGAATCCCTGTCGTGTCGGCCCGTACGTCTCGGTGCGGACATTATATACGTCTATAACGTTATATATACTAACCTAAGCGAACCTAACATCTCGGATGTAGTACTTCATAACATTCCTGGCTGGTCGGCCCCACTTCTCGGTGGGAACATTATATACGTTTATAACGTAATATAGCCTAACCTAACCCATCTAGCCCCTCGCTGGTTATGTTTTACAAAATCTCAGTCTTGTCGGCCGTACTTTTCCGTGGGGACATTATATACGTCTATAATTTTATATATCCTAACCTAAGGCAACTTAACATCTCGGATGTAGTATTTTCCAACATTCCTGGCGGGTCAGTCCCTACTTCTCGGTGGGCACATTATATACGTCTATATCGTAATATAACCTAACCTAACCCATCTAGACCCTCGCTGGTAATGTTTTACAGAATCCCGGTCGTGTCGTCTCGTACGTCTCGGTGCGGACATTATATACGTCTATAACGTTATATATCCTAACCAAAGGCAACCTAACATCTCGGATGTAGTATTTTCCAACATTCCTGGCGGGGCGGCCGCTACTTCTCGGTGGGAACATTATTTACGTCTATAACGTAATATAACCTAACCTAATCCATCTAGACCCTCGCTGGTAATGTTTTACAAAATCCCGGTCGTGTCGGCCGTACTTCTCCGTGGGGACATTATATACGTCTAAAACGTTATATATCCTAACCTAAGGCAACCTAACATCTCGGATGTAGTATTTTCCAACATTCCTGGCGGGTCGGCCCCTACTTCTCGGTGGGCACATTATTTACGTCTATATCGTAATATAACCAAACCTAACCCATCTAGACCCTCGCTGGTAATGTTTTACAAAATCCCGGTCGTGTCGGCCCGTACTTCTCCGTGGGGACATTATATACGTCTATATCGTTATATATCCTAACCTAAGGCAACTTAACATCTCCGATGTAGTATTTTCCAACATTCCTGGCGGGTCGGCCCCAACTTCTCGGTGGGCACATTATATACGTCTATATCGTAATATAACCTAACCTAACCCATCTAGACCCTCGCTTGTAATGTTTTGCAGAATCCCGGTCGTGTCGTCCCGTACGTCTCGGTGCGGACATTATATACGTCTATAACGTTATATATCCTAACCAAAGGCAACCTAATATCTCGAATGTAGTATTTCACAACATTCCTGGCGGGTCGGCCGTACTTCTCGGTGGGAACATTATTTACGTCTATAACGTAATATAACCTAACCTAATCCACCTAGAACCTCGCTGGTTATGTTTTACAAAATCTCAGTCTTGTCGGCCGTACTTTTCCGTGGGGACATTATATACGTCTATAATTTTATATATCCTAACCTAAGGCAACTTAACATCTCGGATGTAGTATTTTCCAACATTCCTGGCGGGTCAGTCCCTACTTCTCGGTGGGAACATTATTTACGTCTATAACGTAATATAACCTAACCTAATCCATCTAGACCCTCGCTTGTAATGTTTTACAAAATCCCGGTCGTGTCGGCCCGTACTTCTCCGTGGGGACATTATATACGTCTATATCGTTATATATCCTAACCTAAGGCAACCTAACATCTCGGATGTAGTATTTTCCAACATTCCTGGCGGGTCGGCCCCTACTTCTCGGTGGGCACATTATTTACGTCTATATCGTAATATAACCAAACCTAACCCATCTAGACCCTCGCTGGTAATGTTTTACAAAATCCCGGTCGTGTCGGCCCGTACTTCTCCGTGGGGACATTATATACGTCTATATCGTAATATAACCTAACCTAACCCATCTAGACCCTCGCTTGTAATGTTTTACAAAATCCCGGTCGTGTCGGCCTGTACTTCTCCGTGGGGACATTATATACGTCTATATCGTTATATATCCTAACCTAAGGCAACTTAACATCTCCGATGTAGTATTTTCCAACATTCCTGGCGGGTCGGCCCCTACTTCTCGGTGGGCACATTATATACGTCTATATCGTAATATAACCTAACCTAACCCATCTAGCCCCTCGCTTGTAATGTTTTGCAGAATCCCTGTCGTGTCGTCCCGTACGTCTCGGTGCGGACATTATATACGTCTATAACGTTATATATACTAACCTACGCGAACCTAACTTCTCGGATCTGGTATTTCATAACATTCCTGGCTGGTCGGCCCCACTTCTCGGTGGGAACATTATATACGTTTATAACGTAATATAACCTAACCTAACCCATCTAGCCCCTCGCTGGTTATGTTTTACAAAATCTCAGTCTTGTCGGCCGTACTTTTCCGTGGGGACATTATATACGTCTATAATTTTATATATCCTAACCTAAGGCAACATAACATCTCGGATGTAGTATTTTCCAACATTCCTGGCGGGTCAGTCCCTACTTCTCGGTGGGCACATTATATACGTCTATATCGTAATATAACCTAACCTAACCCATCTAGACCCTCGCTGGTAATGTTTTACAGAATCCCGGTCGTGTCGTCTCGTACGTCTCGGTGCGGACATTATATACGTCTATAACGTTATATATCCTAACCAAAGGCAACCTAACATCTCGGATGTAGTATTTTCCAACATTCCTGGCGGGGCGGCCGCTACTTCTCGGTGGGAACATTATTTACGTCTATAACGTAATATAACCTAACCTAATCCATCTAGACCCTCGCTGGTAATGTATTACAAAATCCCGGTCGTGTCGGCCCGTACTTCTCCGTGGGGACATTATATACGTCTAAAACGTTATATATCCTAACCTAAGGCAACCTAACATCTCGGATGTAGTATTTCCCAACATTCCTGGCGGGTCGGCCCCTACTTCCCGGTGGGCACATTATTTACGTCTATATCGTAATATAACCAAACCTAACCCATCTAGACCCTCGCTGGTAATGTTTTACAAAATCCCGGTCGTGTCGGCCCGTACTTCTCCGTGGGGACATTATATACGTCTATATCGTTATATATCCTAACCTAAGGCAACTTAACATCTCCGATGTAGTATTTTCCAACATTCCTGGCGGGGCGGCCGCTACTTCTCGGTGGGAACATTATTCACGTCCATAACGTAATATAACCTAACCTAACCCATCTAGACCCTCGCTGGTAATGTTTTACAGAATCCCGGTCGTGTCGTCTCGTACGTCTCGGTGCGGACATTATATACGTCTATAACGTTATATATCCTAACCTAAGGGAACCTAACATCTCGGATGTAGTATTTCATAACATTCCTGTCTGGTCGGCCCCACTTCTCGGTGGGAACATTATATACGTCTATATCGTAATATAACCTAACCTAACCAATCTAGACCCTCGCTGGTAATGTTTTACAGAATCCCGGTCGTGTCGGCCCGTACTTCTCCGCGGGGACATTATATACGTCTATAACGTTATATATCCTAACCTAAGCGAACCTAACATCTCGGATGTAGTATTTTCCAACATTCCTGGCGGGGCGGCCGCTACTTCTTGGTGGGAACATTATATACGTCTATATCGTAATATAACCTAACCTAACCCATCTAGACCCCCGCTGGTAATGTTCTACAAAATCCCGGTCGTGTCGTCTCGTACGTCTCGGTGCGGACATTATATACGTCTATAACGTTATATATCCTAACCTAAGGGAACCTAACATCACGGATGTAGTATTTCACAACATTCCTGACTGGTCGGCCCCACTTCTCGGTGGGAACATTATTTACGTCTATAACGTAATATAACCTAACCTAATCCATCTAGACCCTCGCTTGTAATGTTTTACAAAATCCCGGTCGTGTCGGCCCGTACTTCTCCGTGGGGACATTATATACGTCTATATCGTTATATATCCTAACCTAAGGCAACCTAACATCTCGGATGTAGTATTTTCCAACATTCCTGGCGGGTCGGCCCCTACTTCTCGGTGGGCACATTATTTACGTCTATATCGTAATATAACCAAACCTAACCCATCTAGACCCTCGCTGGTAATGTTTTACAAAATCCCGGTCGTGTCGGCCCGTACTTCTCCGTGGGGACATTATATACGTCTATATCGTAATATAACCTAACCTAACCCATCTAGACCCTCGCTTGTAATGTTTTACAAAATCCCGGTCGTGTCGGCCTGTACTTCTCCGTGGGGACATTATATACGTCTATATCGTTATATATCCTAACCTAAGGCAACTTAACATCTCCGATGTAGTATTTTCCAACATTCCTGGCGGGTCGGCCCCTACTTCTCGGTGGGCACATTATATACGTCTATATCGTAATATAACCTAACCTAACCCATCTAGCCCCTCGCTTGTAATGTTTTGCAGAATCCCTGTCGTGTCGTCCCGTACGTCTCGGTGCGGACATTATATACGTCTATAACGTTATATATACTAACCTACGCGAACCTAACTTCTCGGATCTGGTATTTCATAACATTCCTGGCTGGTCGGCCCCACTTCTCGGTGGGAACATTATATACGTTTATAACGTAATATAACCTAACCTAACCCATCTAGCCCCTCGCTGGTTATGTTTTACAAAATCTCAGTCTTGTCGGCCGTACTTTTCCGTGGGGACATTATATACGTCTATAATTTTATATATCCTAACCTAAGGCAACATAACATCTCGGATGTAGTATTTTCCAACATTCCTGGCGGGTCAGTCCCTACTTCTCGGTGGGCACATTATATACGTCTATATCGTAATATAACCTAACCTAACCCATCTAGACCCTCGCTGGTAATGTTTTACAGAATCCCGGTCGTGTCGTCTCGTACGTCTCGGTGCGGACATTATATACGTCTATAACGTTATATATCCTAACCAAAGGCAACCTAACATCTCGGATGTAGTATTTTCCAACATTCCTGGCGGGGCGGCCGCTACTTCTCGGTGGGAACATTATTTACGTCTATAACGTAATATAACCTAACCTAATCCATCTAGACCCTCGCTGGTAATGTATTACAAAATCCCGGTCGTGTCGGCCCGTACTTCTCCGTGGGGACATTATATACGTCTAAAACGTTATATATCCTAACCTAAGGCAACCTAACATCTCGGATGTAGTATTTTCCAACATTCCTGGCGGGTCGGCCCCTACTTCCCGGTGGGCACATTATTTACGTCTATATCGTAATATAACCAAACCTAACCCATCTAGACCCTCGCTGGTAATGTTTTACAAAATCCCGGTCGTGTCGGCCCGTACTTCTCCGTGGGGACATTATATACGTCTATATCGTTATATATCCTAACCTAAGGCAACTTAACATCTCCGATGTAGTATTTTCCAACATTCCTGGCGGGTCGGCCCCTACTTCTCGGTGGGCACATTATATACGTCTATATCGTAATATAACCTAACCTAACCCATCTAGACCCTCGCTTGTAATGTTTTGCAGAATCCCGGTCGTGTCGTCCCGTACGTCTCGGTGCGGACATTATATACGTCTATAACGTTATATATCCTAACCAAAGGCAACCTAATATCTCGAATGTAGTATTTCACAACATTCCTGGCGGGTCGGCCGTACTTCTCGGTGGGAACATTATTTACGTCTATAACGTAATATAACCTAACCTAATCCATCTAGAACCTCGCTGGTAATGTTTTACAAAATCCCGGTCGTGTCGGCCCGTACTTCTCCGTGGGGACATTATATACGTCTATAACGTTATATATCCTAACCTAAGGGAACCTAACATCTCGGATGTAGTACTTTCCAACATTCCTGGCGGGTCGGCCCCACTTCTCGGTGGGAACATTATTCACGTCTATAACGTAATGTAACCTAACCTAACCCATCTAGACCCTCGCTGGTAATGTTTTACAAAATCCCGGTCGTGTCGGCCCGTACTTCTCCGTGGGGACATTATATACGTCTATAACGTTATATATCCTAACCTAAGGGAACCTAACATCTCGGATGTAGTATTTCACAACATTCCTGTCTGGTCGGCCCCACTTCTCGGTGGGAACAGTATATACGTCTATATCGTAATATAACCTAACCTAACCAATCTAGACCCTCGCTGGTAATGTTTTACAGAATCCCGGTCGTGTCGGCCCGTACTTCTCCGTGGGGACATTATATACGTCTATAACGTTATACATCCTAACCTAAGCGAACCTAACATCTCGGATGTAGTATTTTCCAACATTCCTGGCGGGGCGGCCGCTACTTCTTGGTGGGAACATTATATACGTCTATATCGTAATATAACCTAACCTAACCCATCTAGACCCTCGCTGGTAATGTTCTACAAAATCCCGGTCGTGTCGTCTCGTACGTCTCGGTGCGGACATTATATACGTCTATAACGTTATATATCCTAACCTAAGGGAACCTAACATCACGGATGTAGTATTTCACAACATTCCTGGCTTGTCGGCCCCACTTCTCGGTGGGAAAATTACATACGTTTATAACGTAGTATAACCTAACCTAACCCATCTAGCCCCTCGCTTGTAATGTTTTGCAGAATCCCGGTCGTGTCGGCCCGTACGTCTCCGTGCGGACATTATATACGTCTATAACGTTATATTTCCTAACCTAAGGGTACCTAACATCTCGCATGTAGTATTTCACAACATTCCTGACTGGTCGGCCCCACTTCTCGGTGGGAACATTATTTACGTCCATAACGTAATATAACCTAACCTAATCCATCTAGACCCTCGCTTGTAATGTTTTACAAAATCCCGGTCGTGTCGGCCCGTACTTCTCCGTGGGGACATTATATACGTCTATATCGTTATATATCCTAACCTAAGGCAACCTAACATCTCGGATGTAGTATTTTCCAACATTCCTGGCGGGTCGGCCCCTACTTCTCGGTGGGCACATTATTTACGTCTATATCGTAATATAACCAAACCTAACCCATCTAGACCCTCGCTGGTAATGTTTTACAAAATCCCGGTCGTGTCGGCCCGTACTTCTCCGTGGGGACATTATATACGTCTATATCGTTATATATCCTAACCTAAGGCAACTTAACATCTCGGATGTAGTATTTTCCAACATTCCTGGCTTGTCGGCCCCTACTTCTCGGTGGGCACATTATATACGTCTATATCGTAATATAACCTAACCTAACCCATCTAGACCCTCGCTTGTAATGTTTTACAAAATCCCGGTCGTGTCGGCCCGTACTTCTCCGTGGGGACATTATATACGTCTATATCGTTATATATCCTAACCTAAGGCAACTTAACTTCTCCGATGTAGTATTTTCCAACATTCCTGGCGGGTCGGCCCCTACTTCTCGGTGGGCACATTATATACGTCTATATCGTAATATAACCTAACCTAACCCATCTAGCCCCTCGCTTGTAATGTTTTGCAGAATCCCTGTCGTGTCGGCCCGTACGTCTCGGTGCGGACATTATATACGTCTATAACGTTATATATACTAACCTAAGCGAACCTAACTTCTCGGATCTGGTATTTCATAACATTCCTGGCTGGTCGGCCCCACTTCTCGGTGGGAACATTATATACGTTTATAACGTAATATAACCTAACCTAACCCATCTAGACCCTCGCTGGTAATGTTTTACAAAATCCCGGTCGTGTCGGCCCGTACTTCTCCGTGGGGACATTATATACGTCTATATCGTTATATATCCTAACCTAAGGCAACTTAACATCTCGGATGTAGTATTTTCCAACATTCCTGGCGGGTCGGCCCCTACTTCTCGGTGGGCACATTATATACGTCTATATCGTAATATAACCTAACCTAACCCATCTAGACCCTCGCTTGTAATGTTTTACAAAATCCCGGTCGTGTCGGCCCGTACTTCTCCGTGGGGACATTATATACGTCTATATCGTTATATATCCTAACCTAAGGCAACTTAACATCTCCGATGTAGTATTTTCCAACATTCCTGGCGGGTCGGCCCCTACTTCTCGGTGGGCACATTATATACGTCTATATCGTAATATAACCTAACCTAACCCATCTAGCCCCTCGCTTGTAATGTTTTGCAGAATCCCTGTCGTGTCGGCCCGTACGTCTCGGTGCGGACATTATATACGTCTATAACGTTATATATACTAACCTAAGCGAACCTAACTTCTCGGATCTGGTATTTCATAACATTCCTGGCTGGTCGGCCCCACTTCTCGGTGGGAACATTATATACGTTTATAACGTAATATAACCTAACCTAATCCATCTAGACCCTCGCTGGTAATGTTTTACAAAATCCCGGTCGTGTCGGCCCGTACTTCTCCGTGGGGACATTATATACGTCTAAAACGTTATAAATCCTAACCTAAGGCAACCTAACATCTCGGATGTAGTATTTTCCAACATTCCTGGCGGGTCGGCCCCTACTTCTCGGTGGGCACATTATTTACGTCTATATCGTAATATAACCAAACCTAACCCATCTAGACCCTCGCTGGTAATGTTTTACAAAATCCCGGTCGTGTCGGCCCGTACTTCTCCGTGGGGACATTATATACGTCTATATCGTTATATATCCTAACCTAAGGCAACCTAACATCTCGGATGTAGTATTTTCCAACATTCCTGGCGGGTCGGCCCCTACTTCTCGGTGGGCACATTATTTACGTCTATATCGTAATATAACCAAACCTAACCCATCTAGACCCTCGCTGGTAATGTTTTACAAAATCCCGGTCGTGTCGGCCCGTACTTCTCCGTGGGGACATTATATTCGTCTATATCGTTATATATCCTAACCTAAGGCAACTTAACATCTCGGATGTAGTATTTTCCAACATTCCTGGCGGGTCGGCCCCAACTTCTCGGTGGGCACATTATATACGTCTATATCGTAATATAACCTAACCTAACCCATCTAGACCCTCGCTTGTAATGTTTTACAAAATCCCGGTCGTGTCGGCCCGTACTTCTCCGTGGGGACATTATATACGTCTATATCGTTATATATCCTAACCTAAGGCAACTTAACATCTCCGATGTAGTATTTTCCAACATTCCTGGCGGGTCGGCCCCTACTTCTCGGTGGGCACATTATATACGTCTATATCGTAATATAACCTAACCTAACCCATCTAGCCCCTCGCTTGTAATGTTTTGCAGAATCCCTGTCGTGTCGGCCCGTACGTCTAGGTGCGGACATTATATACGTCTATAACGTTATATATACTAACCTAAGCGAACCTAACTTCTCGGATCTGGTATTTCATAACATTCCTGGCTGGTCGGCCCCACTTCTCGGTGGGAACATTATATACGTTTATAAGGTAATATAACCTAACCTAACCCATCTAGCCCCTAGCTGGTTATGTTTTACAAAATATCAGTCTTGTCGGCCGTACTTTTCCGTGGGGACATTATATACGTCTATAATTTTATATATCCTAACCTAAGGCAACTTAACATCTCGGATGTAGTATTTTCCAACATTCCTGGCGGGTCAGTCCCTACTTCTCGGTGGGCACATTATATACGTCTACATCGTAATATAACCTAACCTAACCCATCTAGACCCTCGCTGGTAATGTTTTACAGAATCCCGGTCGTGTCGTCTCGTACGTCTCGGTGCGGACATTATATACGTCTATAACGTTATATATCCTAACCAAAGGCAACCTAACATCTCGGATGTAGTATTTTCCAACATTCCTGGCGGGGCGGCCGCTACTTCTCGGTGGGAACATTATTTACGTCTATAACGTAATATAACCTAACCTAATCCATCTAGACCCTCGCTGGTAATGTTTTACAAAATCCCGGTCGTGTCGGCCCGTACTTCTCCGTGGGGACATTATATACGTCTAAAACGTTATAAATCCTAACCTAAGGCAACCTAACATCTCGGATGTAGTATTTTCCAACATTCCTGGCGGGTCGGCCCCTACTTCTCGGTGGGCACATTATTTACGTCTATATCGTAATATAACCAAACCTAACCCATCTAGACCCTCGCTGGTAATGTTTTACAAAATCCCGGTCGTGTCGGCCCGTACTTCTCCGTGGGGACATTATATACGTCTATATCGTTATATATCCTAACCTAAGGCAACTTAACATCTCCGATGTAGTATTTTCCAACATTCCTGGCGGGTCGGCCCCACTTCTCGGTGGGAACATTATTCACGTCTATATCGTAATATAACCTAACCTAACCCATCTAGCCCCTCGCTTGTAATGTTTTGCAGAATCCCTGTCGTGTCGGCCCGTACGTCTAGGTGCGGACATTATATACGTCTATAACGTTATATATACTAACCTAAGCGAACCTAACTTCTCGGATCTGGTATTTCATAACATTCCTGGCTGGTCGGCCCCACTTCTCGGTGGGAACATTATATACGTTTATAAGGTAATATAACCTAACCTAACCCATCTAGCCCCTAGCTGGTTATGTTTTACAAAATATCAGTCTTGTCGGCCGTACTTTTCCGTGGGGACATTATATACGTCTATAATTTTATATATCCTAACCTAAGGCAACTTAACATCTCGGATGTAGTATTTTCCAACATTCCTGGCGGGTCAGTCCCTACTTCTCGGTGGGCACATTATATACGTCTACATCGTAATATAACCTAACCTAACCCATCTAGACCCTCGCTGGTAATGTTTTACAGAATCCCGGTCGTGTCGTCTCGTACGTCTCGGTGCGGACATTATATACGTCTATAACGTTATATATCCTAACCAAAGGCAACCTAACATCTCGGATGTAGTATTTTCCAACATTCCTGGCGGGGCGGCCGCTACTTCTCGGTGGGAACATTATTTACGTCTATAACGTAATATAACCTAACCTAATCCATCTAGACCCTCGCTGGTAATGTTTTACAAAATCCCGGTCGTGTCGGCCCGTACTTCTCCGTGGGGACATTATATACGTCTAAAACGTTATAAATCCTAACCTAAGGCAACCTAACATCTCGGATGTAGTATTTTCCAACATTCCTGGCGGGTCGGCCCCTACTTCTCGGTGGGCACATTATTTACGTCTATATCGTAATATAACCAAACCTAACCCATCTAGACCCTCGCTGGTAATGTTTTACAAAATCCCGGTCGTGTCGGCCCGTACTTCTCCGTGGGGACATTATATACGTCTATATCGTTATATATCCTAACCTAAGGCAACTTAACATCTCCGATGTAGTATTTTCCAACATTCCTGGCGGGTCGGCCCCACTTCTCGGTGGGAACATTATTCACGTCTATAACGTAATGTAACCTAACCTAACCCATCTAGACCCTCGCTGGTAATGTTTTACAAAATCCCGGTCGTGTCGGCCCGTACTTCTCCGTGGGGACATTATATACGTCTATAACGTTATATATCCTAACCTAAGGGAACCTAACATCTCGGATGTAGTATTTTCCAACATTCCTGGCGGGGCGGCCGCTACTTCTTGGTGGGAACATTATATACGTCTATATCGTAATATAACCTAACCTAACCCATCTAGACCCTCGCTGGTAATGTTTTACAGAATCCCGGTCGTGTCGTCTCGTACGTCTCGGTGCGGACATTATATACGTCTATAACGTTATATATCCTAACCTAAGGGAACCTAACATCACGGATGTAGTATTTCACAACATTCCTGGCTTGTCGGCCCCACTTCTCGGTGGGAAAATTATATACGTTTATAACGTAGTATTACCTAACCTAACCCATCTAGCCCCTCGCTGGTAATGTTTTGCAGAATCCCGGTCGTGTCGGCCCGTACGTCTCCGTGCGGACATTATATACGTCTATAACGTTATATATCCTAACCTAAGGGTACCTAACATCTCGCATGTAGTATTTCACAACATTCCTGACTGGTCGGCCCCACTTCTCGGTGGGAACATTATTTACGTCCATAACGTAATATAACCTAACCTAATCCATCTAGACCCTCGCTTGTAATGTTTTACAAAATCCCGGTCGTGTCGGCCCGTACTTCTCCGTGGGGACATTATATACGTCTATATCGTTATATATCCTAACCTAAGGCAACCTAACATCTCGGATGTAGTATTTTCCAACATTCCTGGCGGGTCGGCCCCTACTTCTCGGTGGGCACATTATTTACGTCTATATCGTAATATAACCAAACCTAACCCATCTAGACCCTCGCTGGTAATGTTTTACAAAATCCCGGTCGTGTCGGCCCGTACTTCTCCGTGGGGACATTATATACGTCTATATCGTTATATATCCTAACCTAAGGCAACTTAACATCTCCGATGTAGTATTTTCCAACATTCCTGGCGGGTCGGCACCTACTTCTCGGTGGGCACATTATATACGTCTATATCGTAATATAACCTAACCTAACCCATCTAGCCCCTCGCTTGTAATGTTTTGCAGAATCCCTGTCGTGTCGGCCCGTACGTCTAGGTGCGGACATTATATACGTCTATAACGTTATATATACTAACCTAAGCGAACCTAACTTCTCGGATCTGGTATTTCATAACATTCCTGGCTGGTCGGCCCCACTTCTCGGTGGGAACATTATATACGTTTATAACGTAATATAACCTAACCTAACCCATCTAGCCCCTAGCTGGTTATGTTTTACAAAATATCAGTCTTGTCGGCCGTACTTTTCCGTGGGGACATTATATACGTCTATAATTTTATATATCCTAACCTAAGGCAACTTAACATCTCGGATGTAGTATTTTCCAACATTCCTGGCGGGTCAGTCCCTACTTCTCGGTGGGCACATTATATACGTCTACATCGTAATATAACCTAACCTAACCCATCTAGCCCCTCGCTGGTTATGTTTTACAAAATATCAGTCTTGTCGGCCGTACTTTTCCGTGGGGACATTATATACGTCTATAATTTTATATATCCTAACCTAAGGCAACTTAACATCTCGGATGTAGTATTTTCCAACATTCCTGGCGGGGCGGCCGCTACTTCTCGGTGGGAACATTATTTACGTCTATAACGTAATATAACCTAACCTAATCCATCTAGACCCTCGCTGGTAATGTTTTACAAAATCCCGGTCGTGTCGGCCCGTACTTCTCCGTGGGGACATTATATACGTCTAAAACGTTATAAATCCTAACCTAAGGCAACCTAACATCTCGGATGTAGTATTTTCCAACATTCCTGGCGGGTCGGCCCCTACTTCTCGGTGGGCACATTATTTACGTCTATATCGTAATATAACCAAACCTAACCCATCTAGACCCTCGCTGGTAATGTTTTACAAAATCCCGGTCGTGTCGGCCCGTACTTCTCCGTGGGGACATTATATTCGTCTATATCGTTATATATCCTAACCTAAGGCAACTTAACATCTCGGATGTAGTATTTTCCAACATTCCTGGCGGGTCGGCCCCAACTTCTCGGTGGGCACATTATATACGTCTATATCGTAATATAACCTAACCTAACCCATCTAGACCCTCGCTTGTAATGTTTTACAAAATCCCGGTCGTGTCGGCCCGTACTTCTCCGTGGGGACATTATATACGTCTATATCGTTATATATCCTAACCTAAGGCAACTTAACATCTCCGATGTAGTATTTTCCAACATTCCTGGCGGGTCGGCCCCTACTTCTCGGTGGGCACATTATATACGTCTATATCGTAATATAACCTAACCTAACCCATCTAGCCCCTCGCTTGTAATGTTTTGCAGAATCCCTGTCGTGTCGGCCCGTACGTCTAGGTGCGGACATTATATACGTCTATAACGTTATATATACTAACCTAAGCGAACCTAACTTCTCGGATCTGGTATTTCATAACATTCCTGGCTGGTCGGCCCCACTTCTCGGTGGGAACATTATATACGTTTATAACGTAATATAACCTAACCTAACCCATCTAGCCCCTAGCTGGTTATGTTTTACAAAATATCAGTCTTGTCGGCCGTACTTTTCCGTGGGGACATTATATACGTCTATAATTTTATATATCCTAACCTAAGGCAACTTAACATCTCGGATGTAGTATTTTCCAACATTCCTGGCGGGTCAGTCCCTACTTCTCGGTGGGCACATTATATACGTCTACATCGTAATATAACCTAACCTAACCCATCTAGACCCTCGCTGGTAATGTTTTACAGAATCCCGGTCGTGTCGTCTCGTACGTCTCGGTGCGGACATTATATACGTCTATAACGTTATATATCCTAACCAAAGGCAACCTAACATCTCGGATGTAGTATTTTCCAACATTCCTGGCGGGGCGGCCGCTACTTCTCGGTGGGAACATTATTTACGTCTATAACGTAATATAACCTAACCTAATCCATCTAGACCCTCGCTGGTAATGTTTTACAAAATCCCGGTCGTGTCGGCCCGTACTTCTCCGTGGGGACATTATATACGTCTAAAACGTTATAAATCCTAACCTAAGGCAACCTAACATCTCGGATGTAGTATTTTCCAACATTCCTGGCGGGTCGGCCCCTACTTCTCGGTGGGCACATTATTTACGTCTATATCGTAATATAACCAAACCTAACCCATCTAGACCCTCGCTGGTAATGTTTTACAAAATCCCGGTCGTGTCGGCCCGTACTTCTCCGTGGGGACATTATATACGTCTATATCGTTATATATCCTAACCTAAGGCAACTTAACATCTCCGATGTAGTATTTTCCAACATTCCTGGCGGGTCGGCCCCACTTCTCGGTGGGAACATTATTCACGTCTATAACGTAATGTAACCTAACCTAACCCATCTAGACCCTCGCTGGTAATGTTTTACAAAATCCCGGTCGTGTCGGCCCGTACTTCTCCGTGGGGACATTATATACGTCTATAACGTTATATATCCTAACCTAAGGGAACCTAACATCTCGGATGTAGTATTTTCCAACATTCCTGGCGGGGCGGCCGCTACTTCTTGGTGGGAACATTATATACGTCTATACCGTAATATAACCTAACCTAACCCATCTAGACCCTCGCTGGTAATGTTTTACAGAATCCCGGTCGTGTCGTCTCGTACGTCTCGGTGCGGACATTATATACGTCTATAACGTTATATATCCTAACCTAAGGGAACCTAACATCACGGATGTAGTATTTCACAACATTCCTGGCTTGTCGGCCCCACTTCTCGGTGGGAAAATTATATACGTTTATAACGTAGTATTACCTAACCTAACCCATCTAGCCCCTCGCTGGTAATGTTTTGCAGAATCCCGGTCGTGTCGGCCCGTACGTCTCCGTGCGGACATTATATACGTCTATAACGTTATATATCCTAACCTAAGGGTACCTAACATCTCGCATGTAGTATTTCACAACATTCCTGACTGGTCGGCCCCACTTCTCGGTGGGAACATTATTTACGTCCATAACGTAATATAACCTAACCTAATCCATCTAGACCCTCGCTTGTAATGTTTTACAAAATCCCGGTCGTGTCGGCCCGTACTTCTCCGTGGGGACATTATATACGTCTATATCGTTATATATCCTAACCTAAGGCAACCTAACATCTCGGATGTAGTATTTTCCAACATTCCTGGCGGGTCGGCCCCTACTTCTCGGTGGGCACATTATTTACGTCTATATCGTAATATAACCAAACCTAACCCATCTAGACCCTCGCTGGTAATGTTTTACAAAATCCCGGTCGTGTCGGCCCGTACTTCTCCGTGGGGACATTATATACGTCTATATCGTTATATATCCTAACCTAAGGCAACTTAACATCTCCGATGTAGTATTTTCCAACATTCCTGGCGGGTCGGCCCCTACTTCTCGGTGGGCACATTATATACGTCTATATCGTAATATAACCTAACCTAACCCATCTAGCCCCTCGCTTGTAATGTTTTGCAGAATCCCTGTCGTGTCGGCCCGTACGTCTCGGTGCGGACATTATATACGTCTATAACGTTATATATACTAACCTAAGCGAACCTAACTTCTCGGATCTGGTATTTCATAACATTCCTGGCTGGTCGGCCCCACTTCTCGGTGGGAACATTATATACGTTTATAACGTAATATAACCTAACCTAACCCATCTAGCCCCTAGCTGGTTATGTTTTACAAAATATCAGTCTTGTCGGCCGTACTTTTCCGTGGGGACATTATATACGTCTATAATTTTATATATCCTAACCTAAGGCAACTTAACATCTCGGATGTAGTATTTTCCAACATTCCTGGCGGGTCAGTCCCTACTTCTCGGTGGGCACATTATATACGTCTACATCGTAATATAACCTAACCTAACCCATCTAGACCCTCGCTGGTAATGTTTTACAGAATCCCGGTCGTGTCGTCTCGTACGTCTCGGTGCGGACATTATATACGTCTATAACGTTATATATCCTAACCAAAGGCAACCTAACATCTCGGATGTAGTATTTTCCAACATTCCTGGCGGGGCGGCCGCTACTTCTCGGTGGGAACATTATTTACGTCTATAACGTAATATAACCTAACCTAATCCATCTAGACCCTCGCTGGTAATGTTTTACAAAATCCCGGTCGTGTCGGCCCGTACTTCTCCGTGGGGACATTATATACGTCTAAAACGTTATAAATCCTAACCTAAGGCAACCTAACATCTCGGATGTAGTATTTTCCAACATTCCTGGCGGGTCGGCCCCTACTTCTCGGTGGGCACATTATTTACGTCTATATCGTAATATAACCAAACCTAACCCATCTAGACCCTCGCTGGTAATGTTTTACAAAATCCCGGTCGTGTCGGCCCGTACTTCTCCGTGGGGACATTATATACGTCTATATCGTTATATATCCTAACCTAAGGCAACTTAACATCTCCGATGTAGTATTTTCCAACATTCCTGGCGGGTCGGCCCCACTTCTCGGTGGGAACATTATTCACGTCTATAACGTAATGTAACCTAACCTAACCCATCTAGACCCTCGCTGGTAATGTTTTACAAAATCCCGGTCGTGTCGGCCCGTACTTCTCCGTGGGGACATTATATACGTCTATAACGTTATATATCCTAACCTAAGGGAACCTAACATCTCGGATGTAGTATTTTCCAACATTCCTGGCGGGGCGGCCGCTACTTCTTGGTGGGAACATTATATACGTCTATACCGTAATATAACCTAACCTAACCCATCTAGACCCTCGCTGGTAATGTTTTACAGAATCCCGGTCGTGTCGTCTCGTACGTCTCGGTGCGGACATTATATACGTCTATAACGTTATATATCCTAACCTAAGGGAACCTAACATCACGGATGTAGTATTTCACAACATTCCTGGCTTGTCGGCCCCACTTCTCGGTGGGAAAATTATATACGTTTATAACGTAGTATTACCTAACCTAACCCATCTAGCCCCTCGCTGGTAATGTTTTGCAGAATCCCGGTCGTGTCGGCCCGTACGTCTCCGTGCGGACATTATATACGTCTATAACGTTATATATCCTAACCTAAGGGTACCTAACATCTCGCATGTAGTATTTCACAACATTCCTGACTGGTCGGCCCCACTTCTCGGTGGGAACATTATTTACGTCCATAACGTAATATAACCTAACCTAATCCATCTAGACCCTCGCTTGTAATGTTTTACAAAATCCCGGTCGTGTCGGCCCGTACTTCTCCGTGGGGACATTATATACGTCTATATCGTTATATATCCTAACCTAAGGCAACCTAACATCTCGGATGTAGTATTTTCCAACATTCCTGGCGGGTCGGCCCCTACTTCTCGGTGGGCACATTATTTACGTCTATATCGTAATATAACCAAACCTAACCCATCTAGACCCTCGCTGGTAATGTTTTACAAAATCCCGGTCGTGTCGGCCCGTACTTCTCCGTGGGGACATTATATACGTCTATATCGTTATATATCCTAACCTAAGGCAACTTAACATCTCCGATGTAGTATTTTCCAACATTCCTGGCGGGTCGGCCCCTACTTCTCGGTGGGCACATTATATACGTCTATATCGTAATATAACCTAACCTAACCCATCTAGCCCCTCGCTTGTAATGTTTTGCAGAATCCCTGTCGTGTCGGCCCGTACGTCTCGGTGCGGACATTATATACGTCTATAACGTTATATATACTAACCTAAGCGAACCTAACTTCTCGGATCTGGTATTTCATAACATTCCTGGCTGGTCGGCCCCACTTCTCGGTGGGAACATTATATACGTTTATAACGTAATATAACCTAACCTAACCCATCTAGCCCCTAGCTGGTTATGTTTTACAAAATATCAGTCTTGTCGGCCGTACTTTTCCGTGGGGACATTATATACGTCTATAATTTTATATATCCTAACCTAAGGCAACTTAACATCTCGGATGTAGTATTTTCCAACATTCCTGGCGGGTCAGTCCCTACTTCTCGGTGGGCACATTATATACGTCTACATCGTAATATAACCTAACCTAACCCATCTAGACCCTCGCTGGTAATGTTTTACAGAATCCCGGTCGTGTCGTCTCGTACGTCTCGGTGCGGACATTATATACGTCTATAACGTTATATATCCTAACCAAAGGCAACCTAACATCTCGGATGTAGTATTTTCCAACATTCCTGGCGGGGCGGCCGCTACTTCTCGGTGGGAACATTATTTACGTCTATAACGTAATATAACCTAACCTAATCCATCTAGACCCTCGCTGGTAATGTTTTACAAAATCCCGGTCGTGTCGGCCCGTACTTCTCCGTGGGGACATTATATACGTCTAAAACGTTATAAATCCTAACCTAAGGTAACCTAACATCTCGGATGTAGTATTTTCCAACATTCCTGGCGGGTCGGCCCCTACTTCTCGGTGGGCACATTATTTACGTCTATATCGTAATATAACCAAACCTAACCCATCTAGACCCTCGCTGGTAATGTTTTACAAAATCCCGGTCGTGTCGGCCCGTACTTCTCCGTGGGGACATTATATACGTCTATATCGTTATATATCCTAACCTAAGGCAACTTAACATCTCCGATGTAGTATTTTCCAACATTCCTGGCGGGTCGGCCCCACTTCTCGGTGGGAACATTATTCACGTCTATAACGTAATGTAACCTAACCTAACCCATCTAGACCCTCGCTGGTAATGTTTTACAAAATCCCGGTCGTGTCGGCCCGTACTTCTCCGTGGGGACATTATATACGTCTATAACGTTATATATCCTAACCTAAGGGAACCTAACATCTCGGATGTAGTATTTTCCAACATTCCTGGCGGGGCGGCCGCTACTTCTTGGTGGGAACATTATATACGTCTATATCGTAATATAACCTAACCTAACCCATCTAGACCCTCGCTGGTAATGTTTTACAGAATCCCGGTCGTGTCGTCTCGTACGTCTCGGTGCGGACATTATATACGTCTATAACGTTATATATCCTAACCTAAGGGAACCTAACATCACGGATGTAGTATTTCACAACATTCCTGGCTTGTCGGCCCCACTTCTCGGTGGGAAAATTATATACGTTTATAACGTAGTATTACCTAACCTAACCCATCTAGCCCCTCGCTGGTAATGTTTTGCAGAATCCCGGTCGTGTCGGCCCGTACGTCTCCGTGCGGACATTATATACGTCTATAACGTTATATATCCTAACCTAAGGGTACCTAACATCTCGCATGTAGTATTTCACAACATTCCTGACTGGTCGGCCCCACTTCTCGGTGGGAACATTATTTACGTCCATAACGTAATATAACCTAACCTAATCCATCTAGACCCTCGCTTGTAATGTTTTACAAAATCCCGGTCGTGTCGGCCCGTACTTCTCCGTGGGGACATTATATACGTCTATATCGTTATATATCCTAACCTAAGGCAACCTAACATCTCGGATGTAGTATTTTCCAACATTCCTGGCGGGTCGGCCCCTACTTCTCGGTGGGCACATTATTTACGTCTATATCGTAATATAACCAAACCTAACCCATCTAGACCCTCGCTGGTAATGTTTTACAAAATCCCGGTCGTGTCGGCCCGTACTTCTCCGTGGGGACATTATATACGTCTATATCGTTATATATCCTAACCTAAGGCAACTTAACATCTCCGATGTAGTATTTTCCAACATTCCTGGCGGGTCGGCCCCTACTTCTCGGTGGGCACATTATATACGTCTATATCGTAATATAACCTAACCTAACCCATCTAGCCCCTCGCTTGTAATGTTTTGCAGAATCCCTGTCGTGTCGGCCCGTACGTCTCGGTGCGGACATTATATACGTCTATAACGTTATATATACTAACCTAAGCGAACCTAACTTCTCGGATCTGGTATTTCATAACATTCCTGGCTGGTCGGCCCCACTTCTCGGTGGGAACATTATATACGTTTATAACGTAATACAACCTAACCTAACCCATCTAGCCCCTCGCTGGTTATGTTTTACAAAATCTCAGTCTTGTCGGCCGTACTTTTCCGTGGGGACATTATATACGTCTATAATTTTATATATCCTAACCTAAGGCAACTTAACATCTCGGATGTAGTATTTTCCAACATTCCTGGCGGGTCAGTCCCTACTTCTCGGTGGGCACATTATATACGTCTATATCGTAATATAACCTAACCTAACCCATCTAGACCCTCGCTGGTAATGTTTTACAGAATCCCGGTCGTGTCGTCTCGTACGTCTCGGTGCGGACATTATATACGTCTATAACGTTATATATCCTAACCAAAGGCAACCTAACATCTCGGATGTAGTATTTTCCAACATTCCTGGCGGGGCGGCCGCTACTTCTCGGTGGGAACATTATTTACGTCTATAACGTAATATAACCTAACCTAATCCATCTAGACCCTCGCTGGTAATGTTTTACAAAATCCCGGTCGTGTCGGCCCGTACTTCTCCGTGGGGACATTATATACGTCTATATCGTTATATATCCTAACCTAAGGCTACTTAACATCTCGGATGTAGTATTTTCCAACATTCCTGGCGGGTCGGCCCCTACTTCTCGGTGGGCACATTATATACGTCTATATCGTAATATAACCTAACCTAACCCATCTAGACCCTCGCTTGTAATGTTTTACAAAATCCCGGTCGTGTCGGCCCGTACTTCTCCGTGGGGACATTATATACGTCTATATCGTTATATATCCTAACCTAAGGCAACTTAACATCTCCGATGTAGTATTTTCCAACATTCCTGGCGGGTCGGCCCCTACTTCTCGGTGGGCACATTATATACGTCTATATCGTAATATAACTTAACCTAACCCATCTAGCCCCTCGCTTGTAATGTTTTGCAGAATCCCTGTCGTGTCGGCCCGTACGTCTCGGCGCGGACATTATATACGTCTATAACGTTATATATACTAACCTAAGCGAACCTAACTTCTCGGATCTGGTATTTCATAACATTCCTGGCTGGTCGGCCCCACTTCTCGGTGGGAACATTATATACGTTTATAACGTAATATAACCTAACCTAACCCATCTAGCCCCTCGCTGGTTATGTTTTACAAAATATCAGTCTTGTCGGCCGTACTTTTCCGTGGGGACATTATATACGTCTATAATTTTATATATCCTAACCTAAGGCAACTTAACATCTCGGATGTAGTGTTTTCCAACATTCCTGGCGGGTCAGTCCCTACTTCTCGGTGGGCACATTATATACGTCTATATCGTAATATAACCTAACCTAACCCATCTAGACCCTCGCTGGTAATGTTTTACAGAATCCCGGTCGTGTCGTCTCGTACGTCTCGTTGCGGGCATTATATACGTCTATAACGTTATATATCCTAACCAAAGGCAACCTAACATCTCGGATGTAGTATTTTCCAACATTCCTGGCGGGGCGGCCGCTACTTCTCGGTGGGAACATTATTTACGTCTATAACGTAATATAACCTAACCTAATCCATCTAGACCCTCGCTGGTAATGTTTTACAAAATCCCGGTCGTGTCGGCCCGTACTTCTCCGTGGGGACATTATATACGTCTAAAACGTTATAAATCCTAACCTAAGGCAACCTAACATCTCGGATGTAGTATTTTCCAACATTCCTGGCGGGTCGGCCCCTACTTCTCGGTGCGCACATTATTTACGTCTATATCGTAATATAACCAAACCTAACCCATCTAGACCCTCGCTGGTAATGTTTTACAAAATCCCGGTCGTGTCGGCCCGTACTTCTCCGTGGGGACATTATATACGTCTATATCGTTATATATCCTAACCTAAGGCAACTTAACATCTCCGATGTAGTATTTTCCAACATTCCTGGCGGGTCGGCCCCACTTCTCGGTGGGAACATTATTCACGTCTATAACGTAATGTAACCTAACCTAACCCATCTAGACCCTCGCTGGTAATGTTTTACAAAATCCCGGTCGTGTCGGCCCGTACTTCTCCGTGGGGACATTATATACGTCTATAACGTTATATATCCTAACCTAAGGGAACCTAACATCTCGGATGTAGTATTTTCCAACATTCCTGGCGGGTCGGCCCCACTTCTCGGTGGGAACATTATTCACGTCTATAACGTAATATAACCTAACCTAACCCATCTAGACCCTCGCTGGTAATGTTTTACAGAATCCCGGTCGTGTCGTCTCGTACGTCTCGGTGCGGACATTATATACGTCTATAACGTTATATATCCTAACCTAAGGGAACCTAACATCTCGGATGTAGTATTTCACAACATTCCTGTCTGGTCGGCCCCACTTCTCGGTGGGAACATTATATACGTCTATATCGTAATATAACCTAACCTAACCAATCTAGACCCTCGCTGGTAATGTTTTACAGAATCCCGGTCGTGTCGGCCCGTACTTCTCCGTGGGGACATTATATACGTCTATAACGTTATATATCCTAACCTAAGCGAACCTAACATCTCGGATGTAGTATTTTCCAACATTCCTGGCGGGGCGGCCGCTACTTCTTGGTGGGAACATTATATACGTCTATATCGTAATATAACCTAACCTAACCCATCTAGACCCTCGCTGGTAATGTTCTACAAAATCCCGGTCGTGTCGTCTCGTACGTCTCGGTGCGGACATTATATACGTCTATAACGTTATATATCCTAACCTAAGGGAACCTAACATCACGGATGTAGTATTTCACAACATTCCTGGCTTGTCGGCCCCACTTCTCGGTGGGAAAATTATATACGTTTATAACGTAGTATTACCTAACCTAACCCATCTAGCCCCTCGCTTGTAATGTTTTGCAGAATCCCGGTCGTGTCGGCCCGTACGTCTCCGTGCGGACATTATATACGTCTATAACGTTATATATCCTAACCTAAGGGTACCTAACATCTCGCATGTAGTATTTCACAACATTCCTGACTGGTCGGCCCCTACTTCTCGGTGGGCACATTATATACGTCTATATCGTAATATAACCTAACCTAACCCATCTAGCCCCTCGCTTGTAATGTTTTGCAGAATCCCTGTCGTGTCGGCCCGTACGTCTCGGTGCGGACATTATATACGTCTATAACGTTATATATACTAACCTAAGCGAACCTAACTTCTCGGATCTGGTATTTCATAACATTCCTGGCTGGTCGGCCCCACTTCTCGGTGGGAACATTATATACGTTTATAAGGTAATATAACCTAACCTAACCCATCTAGCCCCTCGCTGGTTATGTTTTACAAAATCTCAGTCTTGTCGGCCGTACTTTTCCGTGGGGACATTATATACGTCTATAATTTTATATATCCTAACCTAAGGCAACTTAACATCTCGGATGTAGTATTTTCCAACATTCCTGGCGGGTCAGTCCCTACTTCTCGGTGGGCACATTATATACGTCTATATCGTAATATAACCTAACCTAACCCATCTAGACCCTCGCTGGTAATGTTTTACAGAATCCCGGTCGTGTCGTCTCGTACGTCTCGGTGCGGACATTATATACGTCTATAACGTTATATATCCTAACCAAAGGCAACCTAACATCTCGGATGTAGTATTTTCCAACATTCCTGGCGGGGCGGCCGCTACTTCTCGGTGGGAACATTATTTACGTCTATAACGTAATATAACCTAACCTAATCCATCTAGACCCTCGCTGGTAATGTTTTACAAAATCCCGGTCGTGTCGGCCCGTACTTCTCCGTGGGGACATTATATACGTCTATATCGTTATATATCCTAACCTAAGGCAACTTAACATCTCGGATGTAGTATTTTCCAACATTCCTGGCGGGTCGGCCCCTACTTCTCGGTGGGCACATTATATACGTCTATATCGTAATATAACCTAACCAAACCCATCTAGACCCTCGCTTGTAATGTTTTACAAAATCCCGGTCGTGTCGGCCCGTACTTCTCCGTGGGGACATTATATACGTCTATATCGTTATATATCATAACCTAAGGCAACTTAACATCTCCGATGTAGTATTTTCCAACATTCCTGGCGGGTCGGTCCCTACTTCTCGGTGGGCACATTATATACGTCTATATCGTAATATAACCTAACCTAACCCATCTAGCCCCTCGCTTGTAATGTTTTGCAGAATCCCTGTCGTGTCGGCCCGTACGTCTCGGTGCGGACATTATATACGTCTATAACGTTATATATCCTAACCAAAGGCAACCTAATATCTCGAATGTAGTATTTCACAACATTCCTGGCGGGTCGGCCGTACTTCTCGGTGGGAACATTATTTACGTCTATAACGTAATATAACCTAACCTAATCCATCTAGAACCTCGCTGGTAATGTTTTACAAAATACCGGTCGTGTCGGCCCGTACTTCTCCGTGGGGACAATATATACGTCTATATCGTTATATATCCTAACCTAAGGCAACCTAACATCTCGGATGTAGTATTTTCCAACATTCCCGGCGGGTCGGCCGCTACTTCTCGGTGGGCACATTATTTACGTCTATATCGTAATATAACCAAACCTAACCCATCTAGACCCTCGCTGGTAATGTTTTACAAAATCCCGGTCGTGTCGGCCCGTACTTCTCCGTGGGGACATTATATACGTCTATATCGTTATATATCCTAACCTAAGGCAACTTAACATCTCGGATGTAGTATTTTCCAACATTCCTGGCGGGTCGGCCCCTACTTCTCGGTGGGCACATTATATACGTCTATATCGTAATATAACCTAACCTAACCCATCTAGACCCTCGCTTGTAATGTTTTACAAAATCCCGGTCGTGTCGGCCCGTACTTCTCCGTGGGGACATTATATACGTCTATATCGTTATATATCCTAACCTAAGGCAACTTAACATCTCCGATGTAGTATTTTCCAACATTCCTGGCGGGTCGGCCCCTACTTCTCGGTGGGCACATTATATACGTCTATATCGTAATATAACCTAACCTAACCCATCTAGCCCCTCGCTTGTAATGTTTTGCAGAATCCCTGTCGTGTCGGCCCGTACGTCTCGGCGCGGACATTATATACGTCTATAACGTTATATATACTAACCTAAGCGAACCTAACTTCTCGGATCTGGTATTTCATAACATTCCTGGCTGGTCGGCCCCACTTCTCGGTGGGAACATTATATACGTTTATAACGTAATATAACCTAACCTAACCCATCTAGCCCCTCGCTGGTTATGTTTTACAAAATATCAGTCTTGTCGGCCGTACTTTTCCGTGGGGACATTATATACGTCTATAATTTTATATATCCTAACCTAAGGCAACTTAACATCTCGGATGTAGTATTTTCCAACATTCCTGGCGGGTCAGTCCCTACTTCTCGGTGGGCACATTATATACGTCTATATCGTAATATAACCTAACCTAACACATCTAGACCCTCGCTGGTAATGTTTTACAGAATCCCGGTCGTGTCGTCTCGTACGTCTCGTTGCGGGCATTATATACGTCTATAACGTTATATATCCTAACCAAAGGCAACCTAACATCTCGGATGTAGTATTTTCCAACATTCCTGGCGGGGCGGCCGCTACTTCTCGGTGGGAACATTATTTACGTCTATAACGTAATATAACCTAACCTAATCCATCTAGACCCTCGCTGGTAATGTTTTACAAAATCCCGGTCGTGTCGGCCCGTACTTCTCCGTGGGGACATTATATACGTCTAAAACGTTATAAATCCTAACCTAAGGCAACCTAACATCTCGGATGTAGTATTTTCCAACATTCCTGGCGGGTCGGCCCCTACTTCTCGGTGCGCACATTATTTACGTCTATATCGTAATATAACCAAACCTAACCCATCTAGACCCTCGCTGGTAATGTTTTACAAAATCCCGGTCGTGTCGGCCCGTACTTCTCCGTGGGGACATTATATACGTCTATATCGTTATATATCCTAACCTAAGGCAACTTAACATCTCCGATGTAGTATTTTCCAACATTCCTGGCGGGTCGGCCCCACTTCTCGGTGGGAACATTATTCACGTCTATAACGTAATGTAACCTAACCTAACCCATCTAGACCCTCGCTGGTAATGTTTTACAAAATCCCGGTCGTGTCGGCCCGTACTTCTCCGTGGGGACATTATATACGTCTATAACGTTATATATCCTAACCTAAGGGAACCTAACATCTCGGATGTAGTATTTTCCAACATTCCTGGCGGGTCGGCCCCACTTCTCGGTGGGAACATTATTCACGTCTATAACGTAATATAACCTAACCTAACCCATCTAGACCCTCGCTGGTAATGTTTTACAGAATCCCGGTCGTGTCGTCTCGTACGTCTCGGTGCGGACATTATATACGTCTATAACGTTATATATCCTAACCTAAGGGAACCTAACATCTCGGATGTAGTATTTCACAACATTCCTGTCTGGTCGGCCCCACTTCTCGGTGGGAACATTATATACGTCTATATCGTAATATAACCTAACCTAACCAATCTAGACCCTCGCTGGTAATGTTTTACAGAATCCCGGTCGTGTCGGCCCGTACTTCTCCGTGGGGACATTATATACGTCTATAACGTTATATATCCTAACCTAAGCGAACCTAACATCTCGGATGTAGTATTTTCCAACATTCCTGGCGGGGCGGCCGCTACTTCTTGGTGGGAACATTATATACGTCTATATCGTAATATAACCTAACCTAACCCATCTAGACCCTCGCTGGTAATGTTCTACAAAATCCCGGTCGTGTCGTCTCGTACGTCTCGGTGCGGACATTATATACGTCTATAACGTTATATATCCTAACCTAAGGGAACCTAACATCACGGATGTAGTATTTCACAACATTCCTGGCTTGTCGGCCCCACTTCTCGGTGGGAAAATTATATACGTTTATAACGTAGTATTACCTAACCTAACCCATCTAGCCCCTCGCTTGTAATGTTTTGCAGAATCCCGGTCGTGTCGGCCCGTACGTCTCCGTGCGGACATTATATACGTCTATAACGTTATATATCCTAACCTAAGGGTACCTAACATCTCGCATGTAGTATTTCACAACATTCCTGACTGGTCGGCCCCTACTTCTCGGTGGGCACATTATATACGTCTATATCGTAATATAACCTAACCTAACCCATCTAGCCCCTCGCTTGTAATGTTTTGCAGAATCCCTGTCGTGTCGGCCCGTACGTCTCGGTGCGGACATTATATACGTCTATAACGTTATATATACTAACCTAAGCGAACCTAACTTCTCGGATCTGGTATTTCATAACATTCCTGGCTGGTCGGCCCCACTTCTCGGTGGGAACATTATATACGTTTATAAGGTAATATAACCTAACCTAACCCATCTAGCCCCTCGCTGGTTATGTTTTACAAAATCTCAGTCTTGTCGGCCGTACTTTTCCGTGGGGACATTATATACGTCTATAATTTTATATATCCTAACCTAAGGCAACTTAACATCTCGGATGTAGTATTTTCCAACATTCCTGGCGGGTCAGTCCCTACTTCTCGGTGGGCACATTATATACGTCTATATCGTAATATAACCTAACCTAACCCATCTAGACCCTCGCTGGTAATGTTTTACAGAATCCCGGTCGTGTCGTCTCGTACGTCTCGGTGCGGACATTATATACGTCTATAACGTTATATATCCTAACCAAAGGCAACCTAACATCTCGGATGTAGTATTTTCCAACATTCCTGGCGGGGCGGCCGCTACTTCTCGGTGGGAACATTATTTACGTCTATAACGTAATATAACCTAACCTAATCCATCTAGACCCTCGCTGGTAATGTTTTACAAAATCCCGGTCGTGTCGGCCCGTACTTCTCCGTGGGGACATTATATACGTCTATATCGTTATATATCCTAACCTAAGGCAACTTAACATCTCGGATGTAGTATTTTCCAACATTCCTGGCGGGTCGGCCCCTACTTCTCGGTGGGCACATTATATACGTCTATATCGTAATATAACCTAACCAAACCCATCTAGACCCTCGCTTGTAATGTTTTACAAAATCCCGGTCGTGTCGGCCCGTACTTCTCCGTGGGGACATTATATACGTCTATATCGTTATATATCATAACCTAAGGCAACTTAACATCTCCGATGTAGTATTTTCCAACATTCCTGGCGGGTCGGTCCCTACTTCTCGGTGGGCACATTATATACGTCTATATCGTAATATAACCTAACCTAACCCATCTAGCCCCTCGCTTGTAATGTTTTGCAGAATCCCTGTCGTGTCGGCCCGTACGTCTCGGTGCGGACATTATATACGTCTATAACGTTATATATCCTAACCAAAGGCAACCTAATATCTCGAATGTAGTATTTCACAACATTCCTGGCGGGTCGGCCGTACTTCTCGGTGGGAACATTATTTACGTCTATAACGTAATATAACCTAACCTAATCCATCTAGAACCTCGCTGGTAATGTTTTACAAAATACCGGTCGTGTCGGCCCGTACTTCTCCGTGGGGACAATATATACGTCTATATCGTTATATATCCTAACCTAAGGCAACCTAACATCTCGGATGTAGTATTTTCCAACATTCCCGGCGGGTCGGCCGCTACTTCTCGGTGGGCACATTATTTACGTCTATATCGTAATATAACCAAACCTAACCCATCTAGACCCTCGCTGGTAATGTTTTACAAAATCCCGGTCGTGTCGGCCCGTACTTCTCCGTGGGGACATTATATACGTCTATATCGTTATATATCCTAACCTAAGGCAACTTAACATCTCGGATGTAGTATTTTCCAACATTCCTGGCGGGTCGGCCCCTACTTCTCGGTGGGCACATTATATACGTCTATATCGTAATATAACCTAACCTAACCCATCTAGACCCTCGCTTGTAATGTTTTACAAAATCCCGGTCGTGTCGGCCCGTACTTCTCCGTGGGGACATTATATACATCTATATCGTTATATATCCTAACCTAAGGCAACTTAACATCTCCGATGTAGTATTTTCCAACATTCCTGGCGGGTCGGCCCCTACATCTCGGTGGGCACATTATATACGTCTATATCGTAATATAACCTAACCTAACCCATCTAGCCCCTCGCTTGTAATGTTTTGCAGAATCCCTGTCGTGTCGGCCCGTACGTCTCGGTGCGGACATTATATACGTCTATAACGTTATATATACTAACCTAAGCGAACCTAACTTCTCGGATCTGGTATTTCATAACATTCCTGGCTGGTCGGCCCCACTTCTCGGTGGGAACATTATATACGTTTATAACGTAATATAACCT
Organism: Xylocopa violacea; assembly: GCA_963969225.1. Taxonomy (NCBI): domain Eukaryota; kingdom Metazoa; phylum Arthropoda; class Insecta; order Hymenoptera; family Apidae; genus Xylocopa; species Xylocopa violacea. The sequence continues at coordinate 5,633,973 of CAXAJV010000011.1, read as the reverse complement.
AACCTAACCCATCTAGCCCCTCGCTGGTTATGTTTTACAAAATCTCAGTCGTGTCGGCCGTACTTTTCCGTGGGGACATTATATACGTCTAAAACGTTATATATCCTAACCTAAGGCAACCTAACATCTCGGATGTAGTATTTTCCAACATTCCTGGCGGGTCGGCCCCTACTTCCCGGTGGGCACATTATTTACGTCTATATCGTAATATAACCAAACCTAACCCATCTAGAACATCGCTGGTAATGTTTTACAAAATCCCGGTCGTGTCGGCCCGTACTTCTCCGTGGGGACATTATATACGTCTATAACGTTATATATCCTAACCTAAGGGAACCTAACATCTCGGATGTAGTACTTTCCAACATTCCTGGCGGGTCGGCCCCACTTCTCGGTGGGAACATTATTCACGTCTATAACGTAATGTAACCTAACCTAACCCATCTAGACCCTCGCTGGTAATGTTTTACAAAATCCCGGTCGTGTCGGCCCGTACTTCTCCGTGGGGACATTATATACGTCTATAACGTTATATATCCTAACCTAAGGGAACCTAACATCTCGGATGTAGTATTTTCCAACATTCTTGGCGGGTCGGCCCCACTTCTCGGTGGGAACATTATTCACGTCTATAACGTAATATAACCTAACCTAACCCATCTAGACCCTCGCTGGTAATGTTTTACAGAATCCCGGTCGTGTCGTCTCGTACGTCTCGGTGCGGACATTATATACGTCTATAACGTTATATATCCTAACCTAAGGGAACCTAACATCTCGGATGTAGTATTTCACAACGTTCCTGTCTGGTCGTCCCCACTTCTCGGTGGGAACATTATATACGTCTATATCGTAATATAACCTAACCTAACCAATCTAGACCCTCGCTGGTAATGTTTTACAGAATCCCGGTCGTGTCGGCCCGTACTTCTCCGTGGGGACATTATATACGTCTATAACGTTATATATCCTAACCTAAACGAACCTAACATCTCGGATGTAGTATTTTCCAACATTCCTGGCGGGGCGGCCGCTACTTCTTGGTGGGAACATTATATACGTCTATATCGTAATATAACCTAACCTAACCCATCTAGACCCTCGCTGGTAATGTTCTACAAAATCCCGGTCGTGTCGTCTCGTACGTCTCGGTGCGGACATTATATACGTCTATAACGTTATATATCCTAACCTAAGGGAACCTAACATCACGGATGTAGTATTTCACAACATTCCTGGCTTGTCGGCCCCACTTCTCGGTGGGAAAATTATATACGTTTATAACGTAGTATTACCTAACCTAACCCATCTAGCCCCTCGCTTGTATTGTTTTGCAGAATCCCGGTCGTGTCGGCCCGTACGTCTCCGTGCGGACATTATATACGTCTATAACGTTATATATCCTAACCTAAGGGTACCTAACATCTCGCATGTAGTATTTCACAACATTCCTGGCTGGTCGGCCCCACTTCTCGGTGGGAACATTATTTACGTCCATAACGTAATATAACCTAACCTAATCCATCTAGACCCTCGCTTGTAATGTTTTACAAAATCCCGGTCGTGTCGGCCCGTACTTCTCCGTGGGGACATTATATACGTCTAAAACGTTATAAATCCTAACCTAAGGCAACCTAACATCTCGGATGTAGTATTTTCCAACATTCCTGGCGGGTCGGCCCCTACTTCTCGGTGGGCACATTATTTACGTCTATATCGTAATATAACCAAACCTAACCCATCTAGACCCTCGCTGGTAATGTTTTACAAAATCCCGGTCGTGTCGGCCCGTACTTCTCCGTGGGGACATTATATACGTCTATATCGTTATATATCCTAACCTAAGGCAACTTAACATCTCCGATGTAGTATTTTCCAACATTCCTGGCGGGTCGGCCCCACTTCTCGGTGGGAACATTATTCACGTCTATAACGTAATGTAACCTAACCTAACCCATCTAGACCCTCGCTGGTAATGTTTTACAAAATCCCGGTCGTGTCGGCCCGTACTTCTCCGTGGGGACATTATATACGTCTATAACGTTATATATCCTAACCTAAGGGAACCTAACATCTCGGATGTAGTATTTTCCAACATTCCTGGCGGGTCGGCCCCACTTCTCGGTGGGAACATTATTCACGTCTATAACGTAATATAACCTAACCTAACCCATCTAGACCCTCGCTGGTAATGTTTTACAGAATCCCGGTCGTGTCGTCTCGTACGTCTAGGTGCGGACATTATATACGTCTATAACGTTATATATACTAACCTAAGCGAACCTAACTTCTCGGATCTGGTATTTCATAACATTCCTGGCTGGTCGGCCCCACTTCTCGGTGGGAACATTATATACGTTTATAACGTAATACAACCTAACCTAACCCATCTAGCCCCTCGCTGGTTATGTTTTACAAAATCTCAGTCTTGTCGGCCGTACTTTTCCGTGGGGACATTATATACGTCTATAATTTTATATATCCTAACCTAAGGCAACTTAACATCTCGGATGTAGTATTTTCCAACATTCCTGGCGGGTCAGTCCCTACTTCTCGGTGGGCACATTATATACGTCTATATCGTAATATAACCTAACCTAACCCATCTAGACCCTCGCTGGTAATGTTTTACAGAATCCCGGTCGTGTCGTCTCGTACGTCTCGGTGCGGACATTATATACGTCTATAACGTTATATATCCTAACCAAAGGCAACATAACATCTCGGATGTAGTATTTTCCAACATTCCTGGCGGGGCGGCCGCTACTTCTCGGTGGGAACATTATTTACGTCTATAACGTAATATAACCTAACCTAATCCATCTAGACCCTCGCTGGTAATGTTTTACAAAATCCCGGTCGTGTCGGCCCGTACTTCTCCGTGGGGACATTATATACGTCTATATCGTTATATATCCTAACCTAAGGCAACTTAACATCTCGGATGTAGTATTTTCCAACATTCCTGGCGGGTCGGCCCCTACTTCTCGGTGGGCACATTATATACGTCTATATCGTAATATAACCTAACCTAACCCATCTAGACCCTCGCTTGTAATGTTTTACAAAATCCCGGTCGTGTCGGCCCGTACTTCTCCGTGGGGACATTATATACGTCTATATCGTTATATATCCTAACCTAAGGCAACTTAACATCTCCGATGTAGTATTTTCCAACATTCCTTGCGGGTCGGCCCCTACTTCTCGGTGGGCACATTATATACGTCTATATCGTAATATAACCTAACCTAACCCATCTAGCCCCTCGCTTGTAATGTTTTGCAGAATCCCTGTCGTGTCGGCCCGTACGTCTCGGTGCGGACATTATATACGTCTATAACGTTATATATACTAACCTAAGCGAACCTAACTTCTCGGATCTGGTATTTCATAACATTCCTGGCTGGTCGGCCCCACTTCTCGGTGGGAACATTATATACGTTTATAACGTAATATAACCTAACCTAACCCATCTAGCCCCTCGCTGGTTATGTTTTACAAAATATCAGTCTTGTCGGCCGTACTTTTCCGTGGGGACATTATATACGTCTATAATTTTATATATCCTAACCTAAGGCAACTTAACATCTCGGATGTAGTATTTTCCAACATTCCTGGCGGGTCAGTCCCTACTTCTCGGTGGGCACATTATATACGTCTATATCGTAATATAACCTAACCTAACCCATCTAGACCCTCGCTGGTAATGTTTTACAGAATCCCGGTCGTGTCGTCTCGTACGTCTCGTTGCGGGCATTATATACGTCTATAACGTTATATATCCTAACCAAAGGCAACCTAACATCTCGGATGTAGTATTTTCCAACATTCCTGGCGGGGCGGCCGCTACTTCTCGGTGGGAACATTATTTACGTCTATAACGTAATATAACCTAACCTAATCCATCTAGACCCTCGCTGGTAATGTTTTACAAAATCCCGGTCGTGTCGGCCCGTACTTCTCCGTGGGGACATTATATACGTCTAAAACGTTATAAATCCTAACCTAAGGCAACCTAACATCTTGGATGTAGTATTTTCCAACATTCCTGGCGGGTCGGCCCCTACTTCTCGGTGCGCACATTATTTACGTCTATATCGTAATATAACCAAACCTAACCCATCTAGACCCTCGCTGGTAATGTTTTACAAAATCCCGGTCGTGTCGGCCCGTACTTCTCCGTGGGGACATTATATACGTCTATATCGTTATATATCCTAACCTAAGGCAACTTAACATCTCCGATGTAGTATTTTCCAACATTCCTGGCGGGTCGGCCCCACTTCTCGGTGGGAACATTATTCACGTCTATAACGTAATGTAACCTAACCTAACCCATCTAGACCCTCGCTGGTAATGTTTTACAAAATCCCGGTCGTGTCGGCCCGTACTTCTCCGTGGGGACATTATATACGTCTATATCGTTATATATCCTAACCTAAGGCAACCTAACATCTCGGATGTAGTATTTTCCAACATTCCCGGCGGGTCGGCCCCTACTTCTCGGTGGGCACATAATTTACGTCTATATCGTAATATAACCAAACCTAACCCATCTAGACCCTCGCTGGTAATGTTTTACAAAATCCCGGTCGTGTCGGCCCGTACTTCTCCGTGGGGACATTATATACGTCTATATCGTTATATATCCTAACCTAAGGCAACTTAACATCTCGGATGTAGTATTTTCCAACATTCCTGGCTGGTCGGCCCCTACTTCTCGGTGGGCACATTATATACGTCTATATCGTAATATAACCTAACCTAACCCATCTAGACCCTCGCTGGTAATGTTTTACAGAATCCCGGTCGTGTCGTCTCGTACGTCTCGGTGCGGACATTATATACGTCTATAACGTTATATATCCTAACCAAAGGCAACCTAACATCTCGGATGTAGTATTTTCCTACATTCCTGGCGGGGCGGCCGCTACTTCTCGGTGGGAACATTATTTACGTCTATAACGTAATATAACCTAACCTAATCCATCTAGACCCTCGCTGGTAATGTTTTACAAAATCCCGGTCGTGTCGGCCCGTACTTCTCCGTGGGGACATTATATACGTCTATATCGTTATATATCCTAACCTAAGGCAACTTAACATCTCGGATGTAGTATTTTCCAACATTCCTGGCGGGTCGGCCCCTACTTCTCGGTGGGCACATTATATACGTCTATATCGTAATATAACCTAACCTAACCCATCTAGACCCTCGCTTGTAATGTTTTACAAAATCCCGGTCGTGTCGGCCCGTACTTCTCCGTGGGGACATTATATACGTCTATATCGTTATATATCCTAACCTAAGGCAACTTAACATCTCCGATGTAGTATTTTCCAACATTCCTGGCGGGTCGGTCCCTACTTCTCGGTGGGCACATTATATACGTCTATATCGTAATATAACCTAACCTAACCCATCTAGCCCCTCGCTTGTAATGTTTTGCAGAATCCCTGTCGTGTCGGCCCGTACGTCTCGGTGCGGACATTATATACGTCTATAACGTTATATATCCTAACCAAAGGCAACCTAATATCTCGAATGTAGTATTTCACAACATTCCTGGCGGGTCGGCCGTACTTCTCGGTGGGAACATTATTTACGTCTATAACGTAATATAACCTAACCTAATCCATCTAGAACCTCGCTGGTAATGTTTTACAAAATACCGGTCGTGTCGGCCCGTACTTCTCCGTGGGGACATTATATACGTCTATATCGTTATATATTCTAACCTAAGGCAACCTAACATCTCGGATGTAGTATTTTCCAACATTCCCGGCGGGTCGGCCCCTACTTCTCGGTGGGCACATTATTTACGTCTATATCGTAATATAACCAAACCTAACCCATCTAGACCCTCGCTGGTAATGTTTTACAAAATCCCGGTCGTGTCGGCCCGTACTTCTCCGTGGGGACATTATATACGTCTATATCGTTATATATCCTAACCTAAGGCAACTTAACATCTCGGATGTAGTATTTTCCAACATTCCTGGCTGGTCGGCCCCTACTTCTCGGTGGGCACATTATATACGTCTATATCGTAATATAACCTAACCTAACCCATCTAGACCCTCGCTTGTAATGTTTTACAAAATCCCGGTCGTGTCGGCCCGTACTTCTCCGTGGGGACATTATATACATCTATATCGTTATATATCCTAACCTAAGGCAACTTAACATCTCCGATGTAGTATTTTCCAACATTCCTGGCGGGTCGGCCCCTACTTCTCGGTGGGCACATTATATACGTCTATATCGTAATATAACCTAACCTAACCCATCTAGACCCTCGCTTGTAATGTTTTGCAGAATCCCTGTCGTGTCGGCCCGTACGTCTCGGTGCGGACATTATATACGTCTATAACGTTATATATACTAACCTAAGCGAACCTAACTTCTCGGATCTGGTATTTCATAACATTCCTGGCTGGTCGGCCCCACTTCTCGGTGGGAACATTATATACGTTTATAAGGTAATATAACCTAACCTAACCCATCTAGCCCCTCGCTGGTTATGTTTTACAAAATCTCAGTCTTGTCGGCCGTACTTTTCCGTGGGGACATTATATACGTCTATAATTTTATATATCCTAACCTAAGGCAACTTAACATCTCGGATGTAGTACTTTCCAACATTCCTGGCGGGTCAGTCCCTACTTCTCGGTGGGCACATTATATACGTCTATATCGTAATATAACCTAACCTAACCCATCTAGACCCTCGCTGGTAATGTTTTACAGAATCCCGGTCGTGTCGTCTCGTACGTCTCGGTGCGGACATTATATACGTCTATAACGTTATATATCCTAACCAAAGGCAACCTAACATCTCGGATGTAGTATTTTCCTACATTCCTGGCGGGGCGGCCGCTACTTCTCGGTGGGAACATTATTTACGTCTATAACGTAATATAACCTAACCTAATCCATCTAGACCCTCGCTGGTAATGTTTTACAAAATCCCGGTCGTGTCGGCCCGTACTTCTCCGTGGGGACATTATATACGTCTATATCGTTATATATCCTAACCTAAGGCAACTTAACATCTCGGATGTAGTATTTTCCAACATTCCTGGCGGGTCGGCCCCTACTTCTCGGTGGGCACATTATATACGTCTATATCGTAATATAACCTAACCTAACCAATCTAGACCCTCGCTGGTAATGTTTTACAGAATCCCGGTCGTGTCGGCCCGTACTTCTCCGTGGGGACATTATATACGTCTATAACGTTATATATCCTAACCTAAGCGAACCTAACATCTCGGATGTAGTATTTTCCAACATTCCTGGCGGGGCGGCCGCTACTTCTTGGTGGGAACATTATATACGTCTATATCGTAATATAACCTAACCTAACCCATCTAGACCCTCGCTGGTAATGTTCTACAAAATCCCGGTCGTGTCGTCTCGTACGTCTCGGTGCGGACATTATATACGTCTATAACGTTATATATCCTAACCTAAGGGAACCTAACATCACGGATGTAGTATTTCACAACATTCCTGGCTTGTCGGCCCCACTTCTCGGTGGGAAAATTATATACGTTTATAACGTAGTATTACCTAACCTAACCAATCTAGCCCCTCGCTTGTAATGTTTTGCAGAATCCCGGTCGTGTCGGCCCGTACGTCTCCGTGCGGACATTATATACGTCTATAACGTTATATATCCTAACCTAAGGGTACCTAACATCTCGCATGTAGTATTTCACAACATTCCTGACTGGTCGGCCCCACTTCTCGGTGGGAACATTATTTACGTCCATAACGTAATATAACCTAACCTAATCCATCTAGACCCTCGCTTGTAATGTTTTACAAAATCCCGGTCGTGTCGGCCCGTACTTCTCCGTGGGGACATTATATACGTCTATATTGTTATATATCCTAACCTAAGGCAACATAACATCTCGGATGTAGTATTTTCCAACATTCCTGGCGGGTCGGCCCCTACTTCTCGGTGGGCACATTATTTACGTCTATATCGTAATATAACCAAACCTAACCCATCTAGACCCTCGCTGGTAATGTTTTACAAAATCCCGGTCGTGTCGGCCCGTACTTCTCCGTGGCGACATTATATACGTCTATATCGTTATATATCCTAACCTAAGGCAACTTAACATCTCCGATGTAGTATTTTCCAACATTCCTGGCGGGTCGGCCCCTACTTCTCGGTGGGCACATTATATACGTCTATATCGTAATATAACCTAACCTAACCCATCTAGCCCCTCGCTTGTAATGTTTTGCAGAATCCCTGTCGTGTCGGCCCGTACGTCTCGGTGCGGACATTATATACGTCTATAACGTTATATATACTAACCTAAGCGAACCTAACTTCTCGGATCTGGTATTTCATAACATTCCTGGCTGGTCGGCCCCACTTCTCGGTGGGAACATTATATACGTTTATAAGGTAATATAACCTAACCTAACCCATCTAGCCCCTCGCTGGTTATGTTTTACAAAATCTCAGTCTTGTCGGCCGTACTTTTCCGTGGGGACATTATATACGTCTATAATTTTATATATCCTAACCTAAGGCAACTTAACATCTCGGATGTAGTATTTTCCAACATTCCTGGCGGGTCAGTCCCTACTTCTCGGTGGGCACATTATATACGTCTATATCGTAATATAACCTAACCTAACCCATCTAGACCCTCGCTGGTAATGTTTTACAGAATCCCGGTCGTGTCGTCTCGTACGTCTCGGTGCGGACATTATATACGTCTATAACGTTATATATCCTAACCAAAGGCAACCTAACATCTCGGATGTAGTATTTTCCTACATTCCTGGCGGGGCGGCCGCTACTTCTCGGTGGGAACATTATTTACGTCTATAACGTAATATAACCTAACCTAATCCATCTAGACCCTCGCTGGTAATGTTTTACAAAATCCCGGTCGTGTCGGCCCGTACTTCTCCGTGGGGACATTATATACGTCTATATCGTTATATATCCTAACCTAAGGCAACTTAACATCTCGGATGTAGTATTTTCCAACATTCCTGGCGGGTCGGCCCCTACTTCTCGGTGGGCACATTATATACGTCTATATCGTAATATAACCTAACCTAACCCATCTAGACCCTCGCTTGTAATGTTTTACAAAATCCCGGTCGTGTCGGCCCGTACTTCTCCGTGGGGACATTATATACGTCTATATCGTTATATATCCTAACCTAAGGCAACTTAACATCTCCGATGTAGTATTTTCCAACATTCCTGGCGGGTCGGTCCCTACTTCTCGGTGGGCACATTATATACGTCTATATCGTAATATAACCTAACCTAACCCATCTAGCCCCTCGCTTGTAATGTTTTGCAGAATCCCTGTCGTGTCGGCCCGTACGTCTCGGTGCGGACATTATATACGTCTATAACGTTATATATCCTAACCAAAGGCAACCTAATATCTCGAATGTAGTATTTCACAACATTCCTGGCGGGTCGGCCGTACTTCTCGGTGGGAACATTATTTACGTCTATAACGTAATATAACCTAACCTAATCCATCTAGAACCTCGCTGGTAATGTTTTACAAAATACCGGTCGTGTCGGCCCGTACTTCTCCGTGGGGACATTATATACGTCTATATCGTTATATATTCTAACCTAAGGCAACCTAACATCTCGGATGTAGTATTTTCCAACATTCCCGGCGGGTCGGCCCCTACTTCTCGGTGGGCACATTATTTACGTCTATATCGTAATATAACCAAACCTAACCCATCTAGACCCTCGCTGGTAATGTTTTACAAAATCCCGGTCGTGTCGGCCCGTACTTCTCCGTGGGGACATTATATACGTCTATATCGTTATATATCCTAACCTAAGGCAACTTAACATCTCGGATGTAGTATTTTCCAACATTCCTGGCTGGTCGGCCCCTACTTCTCGGTGGGCACATTATATACGTCTATATCGTAATATAACCTAACCTAACCCATCTAGACCCTCGCTTGTAATGTTTTACAAAATCCCGGTCGTGTCGGCCCGTACTTCTCCGTGGGGACATTATATACATCTATATCGTTATATATCCTAACCTAAGGCAACTTAACATCTCCGATGTAGTATTTTCCAACATTCCTGGCGGGTCGGCCCCTACTTCTCGGTGGGCACATTATATACGTCTATATCGTAATATAACCTAACCTAACCCATCTAGACCCTCGCTTGTAATGTTTTGCAGAATCCCTGTCGTGTCGGCCCGTACGTCTCGGTGCGGACATTATATACGTCTATAACGTTATATATACTAACCTAAGCGAACCTAACTTCTCGGATCTGGTATTTCATAACATTCCTGGCTGGTCGGCCCCACTTCTCGGTGGGAACATTATATACGTTTATAAGGTAATATAACCTAACCTAACCCATCTAGCCCCTCGCTGGTTATGTTTTACAAAATCTCAGTCTTGTCGGCCGTACTTTTCCGTGGGGACATTATATACGTCTATAATTTTATATATCCTAACCTAAGGCAACTTAACATCTCGGATGTAGTACTTTCCAACATTCCTGGCGGGTCAGTCCCTACTTCTCGGTGGGCACATTATATACGTCTATATCGTAATATAACCTAACCTAACCCATCTAGACCCTCGCTGGTAATGTTTTACAGAATCCCGGTCGTGTCGTCTCGTACGTCTCGGTGCGGACATTATATACGTCTATAACGTTATATATCCTAACCAAAGGCAACCTAACATCTCGGATGTAGTATTTTCCTACATTCCTGGCGGGGCGGCCGCTACTTCTCGGTGGGAACATTATTTACGTCTATAACGTAATATAACCTAACCTAATCCATCTAGACCCTCGCTGGTAATGTTTTACAAAATCCCGGTCGTGTCGGCCCGTACTTCTCCGTGGGGACATTATATACGTCTATATCGTTATATATCCTAACCTAAGGCAACTTAACATCTCGGATGTAGTATTTTCCAACATTCCTGGCGGGTCGGCCCCTACTTCTCGGTGGGCACATTATATACGTCTATATCGTAATATAACCTAACCTAACCCATCTAGACCCTCGCTTGTAATGTTTTACAAAATCCCGGTCGTGTCGGCCCGTACTTCTCCGTGGGGACATTATATACGTCTATATCGTTATATATCCTAACCTAAGGCAACTTAACATCTCCGATGTAGTATTTTCCAACATTCCTGGCGGGTCGGTCCCTACTTCTCGGTGGGCACATTATATACGTCTATATCGTAATATAACCTAACCTAACCCATCTAGCCCCTCGCTTGTAATGTTTTGCAGAATCCCTGTCGTGTCGGCCCGTACGTCTCGGTGCGGACATTATATACGTCTATAACGTTATATATCCTAACCAAAGGCAACCTAATATCTCGAATGTAGTATTTCACAACATTCCTGGCGGGTCGGCCGTACTTCTCGGTGGGAACATTATTTACGTCTATAACGTAATATAACCTAACCTAATCCATCTAGAACCTCGCTGGTAATGTTTTACAAAATACCGGTCGTGTCGGCCCGTACTTCTCCGTGGGGACATTATATACGTCTATATCGTTATATATCCTAACCTAAGGCAACCTAACATCTCGGATGTAGTATTTTCCAACATTCCCGGCGGGTCGGCCCCTACTTCTCGGTGGGCACATAATTTACGTCTATATCGTAATATAACCAAACCTAACCCATCTAGACCCTCGCTGGTAATGTTTTACAAAATCCCGGTCGTGTCGGCCCGTACTTCTCCGTGGGGACATTATATACGTCTATATCGTTATATATCCTAACCTAAGGCAACTTAACATCTCGGATGTAGTATTTTCCAACATTCCTGGCTGGTCGGCCCCTACTTCTCGGTGGGCACATTATATACGTCTATATCGTAATATAACCTAACCTAACCCATCTAGACCCTCGCTTGTAATGTTTTACAAAATCCCGGTCGTGTCGGCCCGTACTTCTCCGTGGGGACATTATATACATCTATATCGTTATATATCCTAACCTAAGGCAACTTAACATCTCCGATGTAGTATTTTCCAACATTCCTGGCGGGTCGGCCCCTACTTCTCGGTGGGCACATTATATACGTCTATATCGTAATATAACCTAACCTAACCCATCTAGACCCTCGCTTGTAATGTTTTGCAGAATCCCTGTCGTGTCGGCCCGTACGTCTCGGTGCGGACATTATATACGTCTATAACGTTATATATACTAACCTAAGCGAACCTAACTTCTCGGATCTGGTATTTCATAACATTCCTGGCTGGTCGGCCCCACTTCTCGGTGGGAACATTATATACGTTTATAACGTAATATAACCTAACCTAACCCATCTAGCCCCTCGCTGGTTATGTTTTACAAAATCTCAGTCGTGTCGGCCGTACTTTTCCGTGGGGACATTATATACGTCTAAAACGTTATATATCCTAACCTAAGGCAACCTAACATCTCGGATGTAGTATTTTCCAACATTCCTGGCGGGTCGGCCCCTACTTCCCGGTGGGCACATTATTTACGTCTATATCGTAATATAACCAAACCTAACCCATCTAGAACCTCGCTGGTAATGTTTTACAAAATCCCGGTCGTGTCGGCCCGTACTTCTCCGTGGGGACATTATATACGTCTATAACGTTATGTATCCTAACCTAAGGGAACCTAACATCTCGGATGTAGTACTTTCCAACATTCCTGGCCGGTCGGCCCCACTTCTCGGTGGGAACAATATTCACGTCTATAACGTAATGTAACCTAACCTAACCCATCTAGACCCTCGCTGGTAATGTTTTACAAAATCCCGGTCGTGTCGGCCCGTACTTCTCCGTGGGGACATTATATACGTCTATATCGTTATATATCCTAACCTAAGGCAACTTAACATCTCCGATGTAGTATTTTCCAACATTCCTGGCGGGTCGGCCCCACTTCTCGGTGGGAACATTATTCACGTCTATAACGTAATGTAACCTAACCTAACCCATCTAGACCCTCGCTGGTAATGTTTTACAAAATCCCGGTCGTGTCGGCCCGTACTTCTCCGTGGGGACATTATATACGTCTATAACGTTATATATCCTAACCTAAGGGAACCTAACATCTCGGATGTAGTATTTTCCAACATTCCTGGCGGGTCGGCCCCACTTCTCGGTGGGAACATTATTCACGTCTATAACGTAATATAACCTAACCTAACCCATCTAGACCCTCGCTGGTAATGTTTTACAGAATCCCGGTCGTGTCGTCTCGTACGTCTCGGTGCGGACATTATATACGTCTATAACGTTATATATCCTAACCTAAGGGAACCTAACATCTCGGATGTAGTATTTCACAACATTCCTGTCTGGTCGGCCCCACTTCTCGGTGGGAACATTATATACGTCTATATCGTAATATAACCTAACCTAACCAATCTAGACCCTCGCTGGTAATGTTTTACAGAATCCCGGTCGTGTCGGCCCGTACTTCTCCGTGGGGACATTATATACGTCTATAACGTTATATATCCTAACCTAAGCGAACCTAACATCTCGGAGGTAGTATTTTCCAACATTCCTGGCGGGGCGGCCGCTACTTCTTGGTGGGAACATTATATACGTCTATATCGTAATATAACCTAACCTAACCCATCTAGACCCTCGCTGGTAATGTTCTACAAAATCCCGGTCGTGTCGTCTCGTACGTCTCGGTGCGGACATTATATACGTCTATAACGTTATATATCCTAACCTAAGGGAACCTAACATCACGGATGTAGTATTTCACAACATTCCTGGCTTGTCGGCCCCACTTCTCGGTGGGAAAATTATATACGTTTATAACGTAGTATTACCTAACCTAACCCATCTAGCCCCTCGCTTGTAATGTTTTGCAGAATCCCGGTCGTGTCGGCCCGTACGTCTCCGTGCGGACATTATATACGTCTATAACGTTATATATCCTAACCTAAGGGTACCTAACATCTCGCATGTAGTATTTCACAACATTCCTGACTGGTCGGCCCCACTTCTCGGTGGGAACATTATTTACGTCCATAACGTAATATAACCTAACCTAATCCATCTAGACCCTCGCTTGTAATGTTTTACAAAATCCCGGTCGTGTCGGCCCGTACTTCTCCGTGGGGACATTATATACGTCTATATTGTTATATATCCTAACCTAAGGCAACATAACATCTCGGATGTAGTATTTTCCAACATTCCTGGCGGGTCGGCCCCTACTTCTCGGTGGGCACATTATTTACGTCTATATCGTAATATAACCAAACCTAACCCATCTAGACCCCCGCTGGTAATGTTTTACAAAATCCCGGTCGTGTCGGCCCGTACTTCTCCGTGGCGACATTATATACGTCTATATCGTTATATATCCTAACCTAAGGCAACTTAACATCTCCGATGTAGTATTTTCCAACATTCCTGGCGGGTCGGCCCCTACTTCTCGGTGGGCACATTATATACGTCTATATCGTAATATAACCTAACCTAACCCATCTAGCCCCTCGCTTGTAATGTTTTGCAGAATCCCTGTCGTGTCGGCCCGTACGTCTCGGTGCGGACATTATATACGTCTATAACGTTATATATACTAACCTAAGCGAACCTAACTTCTCGGATCTGGTATTTCATAACATTCCTGGCTGGTCGGCCCCACTTCTCGGTGGGAACATTATATACGTTTATAAGGTAATATAACCTAACCTAACCCATCTAGCCCCTCGCTGGTTATGTTTTACAAAATCTCAGTCTTGTCGGCCGTACTTTTCCGTGGGGACATTATATACGTCTATAATTTTATATATCCTAACCTAAGGCAACTTAACATCTCGGATGTAGTATTTTCCAACATTCCTGGCGGGTCAGTCCCTACTTCTCGGTGGGCACATTATATACGTCTATATCGTAATATAACCTAACCTAACCCATCTAGACCCTCGCTGGTAATGTTTTACAGAATCCCGGTCGTGTCGTCTCGTACGTCTCGGTGCGGACATTATATACGTCTATAACGTTATATATCCTAACCAAAGGCAACCTAACATCTCGGATGTAGTATTTTCCAACATTCCTGGCGGGGCGGCCGCTACTTCTCGGTGGGAACATTATTTACGTCTATAACGTAATATAACCTAACCTAATCCATCTAGACCCTCGCTGGTAATGTTTTACAAAATCCCGGTCGTGTCGGCCCGTACTTCTCCGTGGGGACATTATATACGTCTATATCGTTATATATCCTACCCTAAGGCAACTTAACATCTCGTATGTAGTATTTTCCAACATTCCTGGCGGGTCGGCCCCTACTTCTCGGTGGGCACATTATATACGTCTATATCGTAATATAACCTAACCTAACCCATCTAGACCCTCGCTTGTAATGTTTTACAAAATCCCGGTCGTGTCGGCCCGTACTTCTCCGTGGGGACATTATATACGTCTATATCGTTATATATCCTAACCTAAGGCAACTTAACATCTCCGATGTAGTATTTTCCAACATTCCTGGCGGGTCGGTCCCTACTTCTCGGTGGGCACATTATATACGTCTATATCGTAATATAACCTAACCTAACCCATCTAGCCCCTCGCTTGTAATGTTTTGCAGAATCCCTGTCGTGTCGGCCCGTACGTCTCGGTGCGGACATTATATACGTCTATAACGTTATATATCCTAACCAAAGGCAACCTAATATCTCGAATGTAGTATTTCACAACATTCCTGGCGGGTCGGCCGTACTTCTCGGTGGGAACATTATTTACGTCTATAACGTAATATAACCTAACCTAATCCATCTAGAACCTCGCTGGTAATGTTTTACAAAATACCGGTCGTGTCGGCCCGTACTTCTCCGTGGGGACATTATATACGTCTATATCGTTATATATCCTAACCTAAGGCAACCTAACATCTCGGATGTAGTATTTTCCAACATTCCCGGCGGGTCGGCCCCTACTTCTCGGTGGGCACATTATTTACGTCTATATCGTAATATAACCAAACCTAACCCATCTAGACCCTCGCTGGTAATGTTTTACAAAATCCCGGTCGTGTCGGCCCGTACTTCTCCGTGGGGACATTATATACGTCTATATCGTTATATATCCTAACCTAAGGCAACTTAACATCTCGGATGTAGTATTTTCCAACATTCCTGGCGGGTCGGCCCCTACTTCTCGGTGGGCACATTATATACGTCTATATCGTAATATAACCTAACCTAACCCATCTAGACCCTCGCTTGTAATGTTTTACAAAATCCCGGTCGTGTCGGCCCGTACTTCTCCGTGGGGACATTATATACATCTATATCGTTATATATCCTAACCTAAGGCAACTTAACATCTCCGATGTAGTATTTTCCAACATTCCTGGCGGGTCGGCCCCTACTTCTCGGTGGGCACATTATATACGTCTATATCGTAATATAACCTAACCTAACCCATCTAGCCCCTCGCTTGTAATGTTTTGCAGAATCCCTGTCGTGTCGGTCCGTACGTCTCGGTGCGGACATTATATACGTCTATAACGTTATATATACTAACCTAAGCGAACCTAACTTCTCGGATCTGGTATTTCATAACATTCCTGGCTGGTCGGCCCCACTTCTCGGTGGGAACATTATATACGTTTATAACGTAATATAACCTAACCTAACCCATCTAGCCCCTCGCTGGTTATGTTTTACAAAATCTCAGTCGTGTCGGCCGTACTTTTCCGTGGGGACATTATATACGTCTAAAACGTTATATATCCTAACCTAAGGCAACCTAACATCTCGGATGTAGTATTTTCCAACATTCCTGGCGGGTCGGCCCCTACTTCCCGGTGGGCACATTATTTACGTCTATATCGTAATATAACCAAACCTAACCCATCTAGAACCTCGCTGGTAATGTTTTACAAAATCCCGGTCGTGTCGGCCCGTACTTCTCCGTGGGGACATTATATACGTCTATAACGTTATATATCCTAACCTAAGGGAACCTAACATCTCGGATGTAGTACTTTCCAACATTCCTGGCGGGTCGGCCCCACTTCTCGGTGGGAACATTATTCACGTCTATAACGTAATGTAACCTAACCTAACCCATCTAGACCCTCGCTGGTAATGTTTTACAAAATCCCGGTCGTGTCGGCCCGTACTTCTCCGTGGGGACATTATATACGTCTATAACGTTATATATCCTAACCTAAGGGAACCTAACATCTCGGATGTAGTATTTTCCAACATTCTTGGCGGGTCGGCCCCACTTCTCGGTGGGAACATTATTCACGTCTATAACGTAATATAACCTAACCTAACCCATCTAGACCCTCGCTGGTAATGTTTTACAAAATCCCGGTCGTGTCGTCTCGTACGTCTCGGTGCGGACATTATATACGTCTATAACGTTATATATCCTAACCTAAGGGAACCTAACATCACGGATGTAGTATTTCACAACATTCCTGGCTTGTCGGCCCCACTTCTCGGTGGGAAAATTATATACGTTTATAACGTAGTATTACCTAACCTAACCCATCTAGCCCCTCGCTTGTATTGTTTTGCAGAATCCCGGTCGTGTCGGCCCGTACGTCTCCGTGCGGACATTATATACGTCTATAACGTTATATATCCTAACCTAAGGGTACCTAACATCTCGCATGTAGTATTTCACAACATTCCTGACTGGTCGGCCCCACTTCTCGGTGGGAACATTATTTACGTCCATAACGTAATATAACCTAACCTAATCCATCTAGACCCTCGCTTGTAATGTTTTACAAAATCCCGGTCGTGTCGGCCCGTACTTCTCCGTGGGGACATTATATACGTCTATATCGTTATATATCCTAACCTAAGGCAACCTAACATCTCGGATGTAGTATTTTCCAACATTCCTGGCGGGTCGGCCCCTACTTCTCGGTGGGCACATTATTTACGTCTATATCGTAATATAACCAAACCTAACCCATCTAGACCCTCGCTGGTAATGTTTTACAAAATCCCGGTCGTGTCGGCCCGTACTTCTCCGTGGGGACATTATATACGTCTATATCGTTATATATCCTAACCTAAGCGAACCTAACTTCTCGGATCTGGTATTTCATAACATTCCTGGCTGGTCGGCCCCACTTCTCGGTGGGAACATTATATACGTTTATAACGTAATATAACCTAACCTAACCCATCTAGCCCCTCGCTGGTTATGTTTTACAAAATCTCAGTCTTGTCGGCCGTACTTTTCCGTGGGGACATTATATACGTCTATAATTTTATATATCCTAACCTAAGGCAACTTAACATCTCGGATGTAGTATTTTCCAACATTCCTGGCGGGTCAGTCCCTACTTCTCGGTGGGCACATTATATACGTCTATATCGTAATATAACCTAACCTAACCCATCTAGACCCTCGCTGGTAATGTTTTACAGAATCCCGGTCGTGTCGTCTCGTACGTCTCGGTGCGGACATTATATACGTCTATAACGTTATATATCCTAACCAAAGGCAACCTAACATCTCGGATGTAGTATTTTCCAACATTCCTGGCGGGGCGGCCGCTACTTCTCGGTGGGAACATTATTTACGTCTATAACGTAATATAACCAAACATAACCCATCTAGACCCTCGCTGGTAATGTTTTACAAAATCCCGGTCGTATCGGCCCGTACTTCTCCGTGGGGACATTATATACGTCTATATCGTTATATATCCTAACCTAAGGCAGCTTAACATCTCCGATGTAGTATTTTCCAACATTCCTGGCGGGTCGGCCCCTACTTCTCGGTGGGCACATTATATACGTCTATATCGTAATATAACCTAACCTAACCCATCTAGCCCCTCGCTTGTAATGTTTTGCAGAATCCCTGTCGTGTCGGCCCGTACGTCTCGGTGCGGACATTATATACGTCTATAACGTTATATATACTAACCTAAGCGAACCTAACATCTCGGATGTAGTATTTCACAACATTCCTGGCTGGTCGGCCCCACTTCTCGGTGGGAACATTATATACGTTTATAACGTAATATAACCTAACCTAACCCATCTAGCCCCTCGCTGGTTATGTTTTACAAAATCTCAGTCTTGTCGGCCGTACTTTTCCGTGGGGACATTATATACGTCTATAATTTTATATATCCTAACCTAAGGCAACTTAACATCTCGGATGTAGTATTTTCCAACATTCCTGGCGGGTCAGTCCCTACTTCACGGTGGGCACATTATATACGTCTATATCGTAATATAACCTAACCTAACCCATCTAGACCCTCGCTGGTAATGTTTTACGGAATCCCGGTCGTGTCGTCTCGTACGTCTCGGTGCGGACATTATATACGTCTATAACGTTATATATCCTAACCAAAGGCAACCTAACATCTCGGATGTAGTATTTTCCAACATTCCTGGCGGAGCGGCCGCTACTTCTCGGTGGGAACATTATTTACGTCTATAACGTAATATAACCTAACCTAATCCATCTAGACCCTCGCTGGTAATGTTTTACAAAATCCCGGTCGTGTCGGCCCGTACTTCTCCGTTGGGACATTATATACGTCTATAACGTTATATATCCTAACCTAAGGGAACCTAACATCTCGGATGTAGTATTTTCCAACATTCCTGGCGGGGCGGCCCCTACTTCTCGGTGGGCACATTATATACGTCTATATCGTAATATAACCTAACCTAACCCATCTAGCCCCTCGCTTGTAATGTTTTGCAGAATCCCGGTCGTGTCGTCTCGTACGTCTCGGTGCGGACATTATATACGTCTATAACGTTATATATCCTAACCTAAGGGAACCTAACATCTCGGATGTAGTATTTCACAACATTCCTGGAGGGTCGGCCCCACTTCTCGGTGGGAACATTATATACGTTTATAACATAATATAACCTAACCTAACCCATCTAGCCCCTCGCTGGTAATGTTTTACAGAATCCCGGTCGTGTCGGCCCGTACGTCTCGGTGCGGACATTATATACGTCTATAACGTTATATATACTAACCTAAGCGAACCTAACATCTCGGATGTAGTATTTCACAACATTCCTGGCTGGTCGGCCCCACTTCTCGGTGGGAACATTATATACGTTTATAACGTAATATAACCTAACCTAACCCATCTAGCCCCTCGCTGGTTATGTTTTACAAAATCCCAGTCTTGTCGGCCCGTACTTTTCCGTGGGGACATTATATACGTCTATAATTTTATATATCCTAACCTAAGGCAACTTAAAATCTCGGATGTAGTATTTTCCAACATTCCTGACGGGTCAGTCCCCACTTCTCGGTGGGCACATTATATACGTCTATATCGTAATATAACCTAACCTAACCCATCTAGACCCTCGCTGGTAATGTTTTACAGAATCCCGGTCGTGTCGGCCCGTACGTCTCGGTGCGGACATTATATACGTCTATAACGTTATATATACTAACCTAAGCGAACCTAACATCTCGGATGTAGTATTTCACAACATTCCTGGCTGGTCGGCCCCACTTCTCGGTGGGAACATTATATACGTTTATAACGTAATATAACCTAACCTAACCCATCTAGCCCCTCGCTGGTTATGTTTTACAAAATCCCAGTCTTGTCGGCCCGTACTTTTCCGTGGGGACATTATATACGTCTATAATTTTATATATCCTAACCTAAGGCAACTTAAAATCTCGGATGTAGTATTTTCCAACATTCCTGACGGGTCAGTCCCCACTTCTCGGTGGGCACATTATATACGTCTATATCGTAATATAACCTAACCTAACCCATCTAGACCCTCGCTGGTAATGTTTTACAGAATCCCGGTCGTGTCGTCTCGTACGTCTCGGTGCGGACATTATATACGTCTATAACGTTATATATCCTAACCTAAGGGAACCTAACATCACGGATGTAGTATTTCACAACATTCGTGGCTGGTCCGCCCCACTTCTCGGTGGGAAAATTATATACGTTTATAACGTAGTATAACCTAACCTAACCCATCTAGCCCCTCACTTGTAATGTTTTGCAGAATCCCGGTCGTGTCGGCCCGTACGTCTCGGTGCGGACATTATATACGTCTATAACGTTATATATCCTAACCTAAGCGAACCTAACATCTCGGATGTAGTATTTCACAACATTCCTGGCTGGTCGGCCCCACTTCTCGGTGGGAACATTATATACGTTTATAACGAAGTATAACTTAACCTAACCCATCTAGACCCTCGCTTGTAATGTTTTACAGAATCCCGGTCGTGTCGTCCCGTACGTCTCGGTGCGGGCATTATATACGTCTATAACGTTATATATCCTAACCAAAGGCAACCTAACATCTCGAATGTAGTATTTCACAACATTCCTGGCGGGTCGGCCCCACTTCTCGGTGGGAACATTATTTACGTCTATAACGTAATATAACCTAACCTAATCCATCTAGACCCTCGCTGGTAATGTTTTACAAAATCCCGGTCGTGTCGGCCCGTACTTCTCCGTGGGGACATTATATACGTCTATAACGTTATATATCCTAACCTAAGGGAACCTAACATCACGGATGTAGTATTTCACAACATTCCTGGCTGGTCGGCACCACTTCTCGGTGGGAAAATTATATACGTTTATAACGTAGTATAACCTAACCTAACCCATCTAGCCCCTCGCCTGTAATGTTTTGCAGAATCCCGGTCGTGTCGGCCCGTACGTCTCGGTGCGGACATTATATACGTCTATAACGTTATATATCCTAACCTAAGGGTACCTAACATCTCGGATGTAGTATTTCACAACATTCCTGGCTGGTCGGCCCCACTTCTCGGTGGGAACATTATATACGTTTATAACGAAGTATAACCTAACCTAACCCATCTAGACCCTCGCTTGTAATGTTTTACAAAATCCCGCTCGTGTCGGCCCGTACTTCTCCGTGGGTACATTATATACGTCTATATCGTTATATATCCTAACCTAAGGCAACCTAACATCTCGGATGTAGTATTTTCCAACATTCCTGGCGGGTCGGCCCCTACTTCCCGGTGGGCACATTATATACGTCTATATCGTAATATAACCAAACCTAACCCATCTAGACCCTCGCTGGTAATGGTTTACAAAATCCCGGTCGTGTCGGCCCGTACTTCTCCGTGGGGACATTATATACGTCTATATCGTTATATATCCTAACCTAAGCGAACCTAACATCTCGGATGTAGTGTTTCACAACATTCCTGTCTGGTCGGCCCCACTTCTCGGTGGGAACATTATATACGTTTATAACGAAGTATAACTTAACCTAACCCATCTAGACCCTCGCTTGTAATGTTTTACAGAATCCCGGTCGTGTCGTCCCGTACGTCTCGGAGCGGACATTATATACGTCTATAACGTTATATATCCTAACCAAAGGCAACCTAACATCTCGGATGTAGTATTTTCCAACATTCCTGGCGGGGCGGCCGCTACTTCTCGGTGGGCACATTATATACGTCTATATCGTAATATAACCAAACCTAACCCATCTAGAACCTCGCTGGTAATGTTTTACAAAATCCCGGTCGTGTCGGCCCGTATTTCTCCGTGGGGACATTATATACGTCTATATCGTTATACATCCTAACCTAAGGCAACTTAACATCTCCGATGTAGTATTTTCCAACATTCCTGGCGGGTCGGCCCCTACTTCTCGGTGGGCACATTATATACGTCTATATCGTAATATAACCTAACCTAACCCATCTAGCCCCTCGCTTGGAATGTTTTGCAGAATCCCGGTCGTGTCGGCCCGTACGTCTCGGTGCGGACATTATATACGTCTATAACGTTATATATCCTAACCTAAGCGAACCTAACATCTCGGATGTAGTATTTCACAACATTCCTGGCTGGTCGGCCCCACTTCTCGGTGGGAACATTATATACGTTTATAACGAAGTATAACTTAACCTAACCCATCTAGACCCTCGCTTGTAATGTTTTACAGAATCCCTGTCGTGTCGTCCCGTAAGTCTCGGAGCGGACATTATATACGCCTATAACGTTATATATCCTAACCAAAGGCAACCTAACATCTCGAATGTAGTATTTCACAACATTCCTGGCGGGTCGGCCCCACTTCTCGGTGGGAACATTATTTACGTCTACAACGTAATATAACCTAACCTAATCCATCTAGACCCTCGCTGGTAATGTTCTACAAAATCCCGGTCGTGTCGGCCCGTACTTCTCCGTGGGGACATTATATACGTCTATAACGTTATATATCCTAACCTAAGGGAACCTAACATCTCGGATGTAGTATTTTCCAACATTCCTGGCGGGGCGGCCGCTACATCTTGGTGGGAACATTATATACGTCTATATTGTAATATAACCTAACCTAACCCATCTAGACCCTCGCTGGTAATATTCTACAAAATCCCGGTCGTGTCGTCTCGTACGTCTCGGTGCGGACATTATATACGTCTATAACGTTATATATCCTAACCTAAGCGAACCTAACATCTCGGATGTAGTATTTCACAACATTCCTGGCTGGTCGGCCCCACTTCTCGGTGGGAACATTATATACGTTTATAACGAAGTATAACTTAACCTAACCCATCTAGACCCTCGCTTGTAATGTTTTACAGAATCCCGGTCGTGTCGTCCCGTACGTCTCGGTGCGGGCATTATATACGTCTATAACGTTATATATCCTAACCAAAGGCAACCTAACATCTCGAATGTAGTATTTCACAACATTCCTGGCTGGTCGGCCCCACTTCTCGGTGGGAACATTATTTACGTCTATAACGTAATATAACCTAACCTCACCCATCTAGACCCTCGCTGGTAATGTTTTACAAAATCCCGGTCGTGTCGGCCCGTATTTCTCCGTGGGGACATTATATACGTCTATATCGTTATACATCCTAACCTAAGGCAACTTAACATCTCCGATGTAGTATTTTCCAACATTCCTGGCGGGTCGGCCCCTACTTCTCGGTGGGCACATTATATACGTCTATATCGTAATATAACCTAACCTAACCCATCTAGCCCCTCGCTTGGAATGTTTTGCAGAATCCCGGTCGTGTCGGCCCGTACGTCTCGGTGCGGACATTATATACGTCTATAACGTTATATATCCTAACCTAAGCGAACCTAACATCTCGGATGTAGTATTTCACAACATTCCTGGCTGGTCGGCCCCACTTCTCGGTGGGAACATTATATACGTTTATAACGAAGTATAACTTAACCTAACCCATCTAGACCCTCGCTTGTAATGTTTTACAGAATCCCTGTCGTGTCGTCCCGTAAGTCTCGGAGCGGACATTATATACGTCTATAACGTTATATATCCTACCCAAAGGCAACCTAACATCTCGAATGTAGTATTTCACAACATTCCTGGCGGGTCGGCCCCACTTCTCGGTGGGAACATTATTTACGTCTATAACGTAATATAACCTAACCTAATCCATCTAGACCCTCGCTGGTAATGTTCTACAAAATCCCGGTCGTGTCGGCCCGTACTTCTCCGTGGGGACATTATATACGTCTATAACGTTATATATCCTAACCTAAGGGAACCTAACATCTCGGATGTAGTATTTTCCAACATTCCTGGCGGGGCGGCCGCTACATCTTGGTGGGAACATTATATACGTCTATATTGTAATATAACCTAACCTAACCCATCTAGACCCTCGCTGGTAATATTCTACAAAATCCCGGTCGTGTCGTCTCGTACGTCTCGGTGCGGACATTATATACGTCTATAACGTTATATATCCTAACCTAAGCGAACCTAACATCTCGGATGTAGTATTTCACAACATTCCTGGCTGGTCGGCCCCACTTCTCGGTGGGAACATTATATACGTTTATAACGAAGTATAACTTAACCTAACCCATCTAGACCCTCGCTTGTAATGTTTTACAGAATCCCGGTCGTGTCGTCCCGTACGTCTCGGTGCGGGCATTATATACGTCTATAACGTTATATATCCTAACCAAAGGCAACCTAACATCTCGAATGTAGTATTTCACAACATTCCTGGCTGGTCGGCCCCACTTCTCGGTGGGAACATTATTTACGTCTATAACGTAATATAACCTAACCTCACCCATCTAGACCCTCGCTGGTAATGTTTTACAAAATCCCGGTCGTGTCGGCCCGTACTTCTCCGTGGGGACATTATATACGTCTATAACGTTATATATCCTAACCTAAGGGTACCTAACATCTCGGATGTAGTATTTTCCAACATTCCTGGCGGGGCGGCCGCTACTTCTTGGTGGGAACATTATATTCGTCTATATCGTAATATAACCTAACCTAACCCATCTAGACCCTCGCTGGTAATGTTCTACAAAATCCCGGTCGTGTCGTCTCGTACGTCTCGGTGCGGACATTATATACGTCTATAACGTTATATATCCTAACCTAAGGGAACCTAACATCACGGATGTAGTATTTCACAACATTCCTGGCTGGTCGACCCCACTTCTCGGTGGGAAAATTATATACGTTTATAACGTAGTATAACCTAACCTAACCCATCTAGCCCCTCGCTTGTAATGTTTTGCAGAATCCCGGTCGTGTCGGCCCGTACGTCTCGGTGCGGACATTATATACGTCTATAACGTTATATATCCTAACCTAAGGGTACCTAACATCTCGCATGTAGTATTTCAAAACATTCCTGGCTGGTCGGCCCCACTTCTCGGTGGGAACATTATATACGTTTATAACGAAGTATAACCTAACCTAACCCATCTAGACCCTCGCTTGTAATGTTTTACAGAATCCCGGTCGTGTCGTCCCGTACGTCTCGGCGCGGACATTATATACGTCTATAACGTTTTATATCCTAACCAAAGGCAACCTAACATCTCGAATGTAGTATTTCACAACATTCCTGGCGGGTCGGCCCCACTTCTCGGTGGGAATATTATTTACGTCTATAACGTAATATAACCTAACCTAATCCATCTAGACCCTCGCTGGTAATGTTTTACAAAATCCCGGTCGTGTCGGCCCGTACTTCTCCGTGGGGACATTATATACGTCTATATCGTTATATATCCTAACCTAAGGCAACCTAACATCTCGGATGTAGTATTTTCCAACATTCCTGGCGGGTCGGCCCCTACTTCTCGGTGGGCACATTATATACGTCTATATCGTAATATAACCTAACCTAACCCATCTAGCCCCTCGCTTGTAATGTTTTGCAGAATCCCTGTCCTGTCGGCCCGTACGCCTCGGTGCGGACATTATATACGTCTATAACGTTATATATACTAACCTAAGCGAACCTAACATCTCGGATGTAGTATTTCACAACATTCCTGGCTGGTCGGCCCCACTTCTCCGTGGGAACATTATATACGTTCTTAACGTAATATAACCTAACCTAACGCATCTAGCCCCTCGCTGGTTATGTTTTACAAAATCCCAGTCTTGTCGGCCCGTACTTTTCCGTGGGGACATTATATACGTCTATAATTTTATATATCCTAACCTAAGGCAACTTAACATCTCGGTTGTAGTATTTTCCAAAATTCCTGGCGGGTCGGCCCCTACTTCTCGGTGGGCACATTATATACGTCTATATCGTAATATAACCAAACCTAACCCATCTAGACCCTCGCTGGTTATGTTTTACAAAATCCCAGTCGTGTCGGCCCGTACTTTTCCGTGGGGACATTATATACGTCTATAATTTTATATATCCTAACCTAAGGCAACTTAACATCTCGGATGTAGTATTTTCCAACATTCCTGGCGGGTCAGTCCCTACTTCTCGGTGGGCACATTATATACGTCTATATCGTAATATAACCTAACCTAACCCATCTAGACCCTCGCTGGTAAAGTTTTACAGAATCCCGGTCGTGTCGTATCGTACGCCTGGTTGCGGACATTATATACGTCTATAACGTTATATATCCTAACTTAAGGGAACCTAACATCACGGATGTAGTATTTCACAACACTCCTGGCTGGTCGGCCCCACTTCTCGGTGGGAAAATTATATACGTTTATAACGTAGTATAACCTAACCTAACCCATCTAGCCCCTCGCTTGTAATGTTTTGCAGAATCCCGGTCGTGTCGGCCCGTACGTCTCGGTGCGGACATTATATACGTCTATAACGTTATATGTCCTAACCTAAGCGAACCTAACATGTCGGATGTAGTATTTCACAACATTCCTGGCTGGTCGGCCCCACTTCTCGGTGGGAACATTATATACGTTTATAACGTAATATAACCTAACCTAACCCATCTAGCCCCTCGCTGGTTATGTTTTACAAAATCCCAGTCGTGTCGGCCCGTACTTTTCCGTGGGGACATTATATACGTCTATAATTTTATATATCCTAACCTAAGGCAACATAACATCTCGGATGTAGTATTTTCCAACATTCCTGGCTGGTCAGTCCCTACTTCTCGGTGGGCACATTATATACGTCTATATCGTAATATAACCTAACCTAACCCATCTAGACCCTCGCTGGTAATGTTTTACAGAATCCCGGTCGTGTCGTCTCGTACGTCTCGGTGCGGACATTCTATACGTCTATAACGTTATGTATCCTAACCTAAGCGAACCTAACATCTCGGATGTAGTATTTCACAACATTCCTGGCGGGTCGGCCCCACTTCTCGGTGGGAACATTATTTACGTCTATATCGTAATATAACCTAACCTAATCCATCTAGACCCTCGCTGGTTATGTTTTACAAAATCCCAGTCGTGTCGGCCCGTACTTTTCCGTGGGGACATTATATACGTCTATAATTTTATATATCCTAACCTAAGGCAACTTAATATCTCGGATGTAGTATTTTCCAACATTCCTGGCGGGTCAGTCCCTACTTCTCGGTGGGCACATTATATACGTCTATATCGTAATATAACCTAACCTAACCCATCTAGACCCTCGCTGGTAAAGTTTTACAGAATCCCGGTCGTGTCGTCTCGTACGTCTCGGTGCGGACATTATATACGTCTATAACGTTATATATCCTAACTTAAGGGAACCTAACATCACGGATGTAGTATTTCACAACACTCCTGGCTGGTCGGCCCCACTTCTCGGTGGGAAAATTATATACGTTTATAACGTAGTATAACCTAACCTAACCCATCTAGCCCCTCGCTTGTAATGTTTTGCAGAATCCCGGTCGTGTCGGCCCGTACGTCTCGGTGCGGACATTATATACGTCTATAACGTTATATATCCTAACCTAAGCGAACCTAACATGTCGGATGTAGTATTTCACAACATTCCTGGCTGGTCGGCCCCACTTCTCGGTGGGAACATTATATACGTTTATAACGTAATATAACCTAACCTAACCCATCTAGCCCCTCGCTGGTTATGTTTTACAAAATCCCAGTCGTGTCGGCCCGTACTTTTCCGTGGGGACATTATATACGTCTATAATTTTATATATCCTAACCTAAGGCAACATAACATCTCGGATGTAGTATTTTCCAACGTTCCTGGCTGGTCAGTCCCTACTTCTCGGTGGGCACATTATATACGTCTATATCGTAATATAACCTAACCTAACCCATCTAGACCCTCGCTGGTAATGTTTTACAGAATCCCGGTCGTGTCGTCTCGTACGTCTCGGTGCGGACATTATATACGTCTATAACGTTATATATCCTAACCTAAGGGAACCTAACATCTCGGATGTAGTATTTCACAACATTCCTGGCTGGTCGGCCCCACTTCTCGGTGGGAACATTATATACGTCTATAACGTTATATATCCTAGCCAAAGGCAACTTAACATCTCGGATGTTGTATTTTCCAACATTCCGGGCGGGTCGGACCCACTTCTCGGTGGGAACATTATATACGTCTATATCGTAATATAACCTAACCTAACCCATCTAGACCCTCGCTGGTAATGTTTTACAGAATCCCGGTCGTGTCGTCCCGTACGTCTCGGTGCGGACATTATATACGTCTATAACGTTATATATCCTAACCAAAGGCAACCTAACATCTCGAATGTAGTATTTCACAACATTCCTGGCGGGTCGGCCCCACTTCTCGGTGGGAACATTATTTACGTCTATATCGTAATATAACCTAACCTAATCCATCTAGACCCTCGCTGGTAATGTTTTACAAAATCCCGGTCTTGTCGGTCCGTACTTCTCCGTGGGGACATTATATACGTCTATAACGTTATATATCCTAACCTAAGGCAACCTAACATCTCGGATGTAGTATTTTCCAACATTCCTGGCGGGTCGGCCCCTACTTCTCGGTGGGCACATTATATACGTCTATATCGTAATATAACCAAACCTAACCCATCTAGACCCTCGCTGGTTATGTTTTACAAAATCCCAGTCGTGTCGGCCCGTACTTTTCCGTGCGGACATTATATACGTCTATAATTTTATATATCCTAACCTAAGGCAACTTAACATCTCGGATGTAGTATTTTCCAACATTCCTGGCGGGTCAGTCCCTACTTCTCGGTGGGCACATTATATACGTCTATATCGTAATATAACCTAACCTAACCCATCTAGACCCTCGCTGGTAAAGTTTTGCAGAATCCCGGTCGTGTCGTCTCGTACGTCTCGGTGCGGACATTATATACGTCTATAACGTTATATATCCTAACTTAAGGGAACCTAACATCACGGATGTAGTATTTCACAACACTCCTGGCTGGTCGGCCCCACTTCTCGGTGGGAAAATTATATACGTTTATAACGTAGTATAACCTAACCTAACCCATCTAGCCCCTCGCTTGTAATGTTTTGCAGAATCCCGGTCGTGTCGGCCCGTACGTCTCGGTGCGGACATTATATACGTCTATAACGTTATATATCCTAACCTAAGCGAACCTAACATGTCGGATGTAGTATTTCACAACATTCCTGGCTGGTCGGCCCCATTTCTCAGTGGGAACATTATATACGTTTATAACGTAATATAACCTAACCTAACCCATCTAGCCCCTCGCTGGTTATGTTTTACAAAATCCCAGTCGTGTCGGCCCGTAATTTTCCGTGGGGACATTATATACGTCTATAATTTTATATATCCTAACCTAAGGCAACATAACATCTCGGATGTAGTATTTTCCAACATTCCTGGCTGGTCACTCCCTACTTCTCGGTGGGCACATTATATACGTCTATATCGTAATATAACCTAACCTAACCCATCTAGACCCTCGCTGGTAATGTTTTACAGAATCCCGGTCGTGTCGTCTCGTACGTCTCGGTGCGGACATTATATACGTCTATAACGTTATATATCCTAACCTAAGGGAACCTAACATCTCGGATGTAGTATTTCACAACATTCCTGGCTGGTCGGCCCCACTTCTCGGTGGGAACATTATATACGTCTATAACGTTATATATCCTAGCCAAAGGCAACTTAACATCTCGGATGTTGTATTTTCCAACATTCCGGGCGGGTCGGACCCACTTCTCGGTGGGAACATTATATACGTTTATAACGAAGTATAACTTAACCTAACCCATCTAGACCCTTGCTTGTAATGTTTTACAGAATCCCGGTCGTGTCGTCCCGTACGTCTCGGTGCGGGCATTATATACGTCTCTAACGTTATATATCCTAACCTAAGGCAACCTAACATCTCGAATGTAGTATTTCACAACATTCCTGGCGGGTCGGCCCCACTTCTCGGTGGGAACATTATATACGTTTATAACGTAATATAACCTAACCTAACCCATCTAGACCCTCGCTGGTAATGTTTTACAGAATCCCGGTCGTGTCGTCTCGTACGTCTCGGTGCGGACATTATATACGTCTATAACGTTATATATCCTAACCTAAGCGAACCTAACATCTCGGATGTAGTATTTCACAACATTCCTGGCGGGTCGGGCCCACTTCTCGGTGGGAACATTATTTACGTCTATAACGTAATATAACATAACCTCACCCATCTAGACCCTCGCTGGTAATGTTTTACAAAATCCCGGTCGTGTCGGCCCGTACTTCTGCGTGGGGACATTATATACGTCTATATCGTTATATATCCTAACCTAAGGCAACCTAACATCTCGGATGTTGTATTTTCCAACATTCCTGGCGGGGCGGCCCCTACTTCTCGGTGGGAACATTATATACGTCTATATCGTAATATAACCTAACCTAACCCATCTAGACCCTAGCTGGTAATGTTTTACAAAATCCCGGTCGTGTCGGCCCATACTTCTCGGTGGGGACATTATATACGTCTATAACGTTATATATCCTAACCTAAGGGAACCTAACATCTCGGATGTAGTATTTCACAACATTCCTGGCTGGTCGGCCCCACTTCTCGGTGGGAACATTATATACGTCTATATCGTAATATAACCTAACCTAACCCATCTAGACCCTCGCTGGTAATGTTTTGCAGAATCCCGATCGTGTCGGCCCGTACGTCTCGGTGCGGACATTATATACGTCTATAACGTTATATATCCTAACCTAAGCGAACCTAACATCTCGCATGTAGTGTTTCACAACATTCCTGGCTGGTCGGCCCCACTTCTCGGTGGGAACATTATATACGTTTATAACGAAGTATAACTTAACCTAACCCATCTCGAGCCTCGCTTGTAATGTTTTACAGAATCCCGGTCGTGTCGTACCGTACGTCTCGGTGCGGACATTATATACGTCTATAACGTTATATATCCTAACCTAAGCGAACCTAACATCTCGCATGTAGTATTTCACAACATTCCTGGCTGGTCGGCCCCACTTCTCGGTGGGAACATTATATACGTTTATAACGAAGTATAACTTAACCTAACCCATCTCGAGCCTCGCTTGTAATGTTTTACAGAATCCCGGTCGTGTCGTACCGTACGTCTCGGTGCGGACATTATATACGTCTATAACTTTATATATCCTAACTTAAGGCAACTTAACCTCTCGGATGTAGTATTTTCCAACAGTCTTGTCGGGTCGGACCCTACTTCTCGGTGGGCACATTATATACTTCTATATCGTAATATAACCTAACCTAACCCATCTAGACCCTCGCTGTTAATGTTTTACAAAATCCCGGTCGTGTCGTCTCGTACGTCTCGGTGCGGACATTATATACGTCTATAACGTTATATATCCTAACCTAAGGGAACCTAACATCTCGGATGTAGTATTTCACAACATTCCTGGCTGGTCGGCCCCACTTCTCGGTGGGAACATTATATACGTCTATAACGTTATATATCCTAGCCAAAGGCAACTTAACATCTCGGATGTTGTATTTTCCAACATTCCTGGCGGGTCGGACCCACTTCTCGGTGGGAACATTATATACGTTTATAACGAAGTATAACTTAACCTAACCCATCTAGACCCTCGCTTGTAATGTTTTACAGAATCCCGGTCGTGTCGTCCCGTACGTCTCGGTGCGGGCATTATATACGTCTCTAACGTTATATATCCTAACCTAAGGCAACCTAACATCTCAAATGTAGTATTTCACAACATTCCTGGCGGGTCGGCTCCACTTCTCGGTGGGAACATTATATACGTTTATAACGTAATATAACCTAACCTAACCCGTCTAGAACCTCGCTGGTAATGTTTTACAAAATCCCGGTCGTGTCGCCCCGTACTTCTCCGTGGGGACATTATATACGTCTATATCGTTATATATCCTAACCTAAGCGAACCTAACATCTCGGATGTAGTATTTCACAACATTCCTGGCTGGTCGGCCCCACTTCTCGGTGGGAACATTATATACGTTTATAACGTAATATAACCTAACCTAACCCATCTAGCCCCTCGCTGGTTATGTTTTACAAAATCCCAGTCGTGTCGGCCCGTACTTTTCCGTGGGGACATTATATACGTCTATAATTTTATATATCCTAACCTAAGGCAACTTAACATCTCGGATGTAGTATTTTCCAACATTCCTGGCTGGTCAGTCCCTACTTCTCGGTGGGCACATTATATACATCTATATCGTAATATAACCTAACCTAACCCATCTAGACCCTCGCTGGTAATGTTTTACAGAATCCCGGTCGTGTCGTCTCGTACGTCTCGGTGCGGACATTATATACGTCTATAACGTTATATATCCTAACCTAAGGGAACCTACCATCTCGGATGTAGTATTTCACAACATTCCTGGCGGGTCGGCCCCACTTCTCGGTGGGAACATTATTTACGTCTATAACGTAATATAACCTAACCTAATCCATCTAGACCCTCGCTGGTAATGTTTTACAAAATCCCGGTCGTGTCGGCCCGTACTTCTCGATGGGGTCATTATTTACGTCTATAACGTTATATATCCTAACCTAAGGCAACTTAACATCTCGGATGTAGTATTTTCCAACATTCCTGGCGGGTCGGCCCCTACTTCTCGGTGGGCACATTATATACGTCTATATCGTAATATAACCTAACCTAACCCATCTAGACCCTCGCTGGTAATGTTTTACAAAATCCCGGTCGTGTCGGCCCGTACTTTTCGGTGGGGACATTATACACGTCTATAACGTTATATATCCTAACCAAAGGCAAACCAACATCTCGAATGTAGTATTTCACAACATTCCTGGCGGGTCGGCCCCACTTCTCGGTGGGAACATTATTTACGTCTATAACGTAATATAACCTAACCTAATCCATCTAGCCCCTAGCTGGGAATGTTTTACAGAATCCCGGTCGTGTCGTACCGTACGTCTCGGTGCGGACATTATATACGTCTATAACTTTATATATCCTAACCTAAGGCAACTTAACCTCTCGGATGTAGTATTTTCCAACAGTCTTGTCGGGTCGGACCCTACTTCTCGGTGGGCACATTATATACTTCTATATCGTAATATAACCAAACCTAACCCATCTAGACCCTCGCTGTTAATGTTTTACAAAATCCCGGTCGTGTCGGCCCGTACATTTCCGTGGTGACATTATATACGTCTATAATTTTATATATCCTAACCTAAGGCAACATAACATCTCGAATGTAGTATTTTCCAACATTCCTGGCGGGTCGGCCCCTACTTCTAGGTGGGCACATTATATACGTCTATATCGTAATATAACCTAACCTAACCCATCTAGACCCTCGCTGGTAATGTTTTACAGAATCCCGGTCGTGTCGTCTCGTACGTCTCGGTGCGGACATTATATACGTCTATAACGTTATATATCCTAACCTAAGGGAACCTAACATCTCGGATGTAGTATTTCACAACATTCCTGGCTGGTCGGCCCCACTTCTCGGTGGGAACATTATATACGTCTATAACGTTATATATCCTAGCCAAAGGCAACTTAACATCTCGGATGTTGTATTTTCCAACATTCCTGGCGGGTCGGACCCACTTCTCGGTGGGAACATTATATACGTTTATAACGAAGTATAACTTAACCTAACGCATCTAGACCCTCGCTTGTAATGTTTTACTGAATCCCGGTCGTGTCGTCCCGTACGTCTCGGTGCGGGCATTATATACGTCTCTAACGTTATATATCCTAACGTAAGGCAACCTAACATATCAAATGTAGTATTTCACAACATTCCTGGCGGGTCGGCTCCACTTCTCGGTGGGAACATTATATACGTTTATAACGTAATATAACCTAACCTAACCCGTCTAGAACCTCGCTGGTAATGTTTTACAAAATCCCGGTCGTGTCGGCCCGTACTTCTCCGTGGGGACATTATATACGTCTATATCGTTATATATCCTAACCTAAGCGAACCTAACATCTCGGATGTAGTATTTCACAACATTCCTGGCTGGTCGGCCCCACTTCTCGGTGGGAACATTATATACGTTTATAACGTAATATAACCTAACCTAACCCATCTAGCCCCTCGCTGGTTATGTTTTACAAAATCCCAGTCGTGTCGGCCCGTACTTTTCCGTGGGGACATTATATACGTCTATAATTTTATATATCCTAACCTAAGGCAACTTAACATCTCGGATGTAGTATTTTCCAACATTCCTGGCTGGTCAGTCCCTACTTCTCGGTGGGCACATTATATACATCTATATCGTAATATAACCTAACCTAACCCATCTAGACCCTCGCTGGTAATGTTTTACA
This sequence comes from Xylocopa violacea, assembly GCA_963969225.1. Taxonomy (NCBI): domain Eukaryota; kingdom Metazoa; phylum Arthropoda; class Insecta; order Hymenoptera; family Apidae; genus Xylocopa; species Xylocopa violacea. The sequence continues at coordinate 5,598,871 of CAXAJV010000011.1, read as the reverse complement.
GAATCCCGGTCGTGTCGTCTCGTACGTCTCGGTGCGGACATTATATACGTCTATAACGTTATATATCCTAACCTAAGGGAACCTAACATCTCGGATGTAGTATTTCACAACATTCCTGGCGGGTCGGCCCCACTTCTCGGTGGGAACATTATTTACGTCTATAACGTAATATAACCTAACCTAATCCATCTAGACCCTCGCTGGTAATGTTTTACAAAATCCCGGGCGTGTCGGCCCGTACTTCTCGATGGGATCATTATTTACGTCTATAACGTTATATATCCTAACCTAAGGCAACTTAACATCTCGGATGTAGTATTTTCCAACATTCCTGGCGGGTCGGCCCCTACTTCTCGGTGGGCACATTATATACGTCTATATCGTAATATAACCTAACCTCACCCATCTAGACCCTCGCTGGTAATGTTTTACAAAATCCCGGTCGTGTCGGCCCGTACTTCTCCGTGGGGACATTATATACGTCTATATCGTTATATATCCTAACCTAAGGCAACCTAACATCTCGGATGTTGTATTTTCCAACATTCCTGGCGGGGCGGCCCCTACTTCTCGGTGGGAACATTATATACGTCTATATCGTAATATAACCTAACCTAACCCATCTAGACCCTCGCTGGTAATGTTTTACAAAATCCCGGTCGTGTCGGCCCATACTTCTCGGTGGGGACATTATATACGTCTATAACGTTATATATCCTAACCTAAGGGAACCTAACATCTCGGATGTAGTATTTCACAACATTCCTGGCTGGTCGGCCCCACTTCTCGGTGGGAACATTATATACGTCTATATCGTAATATAACCCAACCTAACCCATCTAGACCCTCGCTGGTAATGTTTTACAGAATCCCGGTCGTGTCGGCCCGTACGTCTCGGTGCGGACATTATATACGTCTATAACGTTATATATCCTAACCTAAGGGAACCTAACATCTCGGATGTAGTATTTCACAACATTCCTGGCGGGTCGGCTCCACTTCTCGGTGGGAACATTATATACGTTTATAACGTAATATAACCTAACCTAACCCGTCTAGAACCTCGCTGGTAATGTTTTACAAAATCCCGGTCGTGTCGCCCCGTACTTCTCCGTGGGGACATTATATACGTCTATATCGTTATATATCCTAACCTAAGCGAACCTAACATCTCGGATGTAGTATTTCACAACATTCCTGGCTGGTCGGCCCCACTTCTCGGTGGGAACATTATATACGTTTATAACGTAATATAACCTAACCTAACCCATCTAGCCCCTCGCTGGTTATGTTTTACAAAATCCCAGTCGTGTCGGCCCGTACTTTTCCGTGGGGACATTATATACGTCTATAATTTTATATATCCTAACCTAAGGCCACTTAACATCTCGGATGTAGTATTTTCCAACATTCCTGGCTGGTCAGTCCCTACTTCTCGGTGGGCACATTATATACATCTATATCGTAATATAACCTAACCTAACCCATCTAGACCCTCGCTGGTAATGTTTTACAGAATCCCGGTCGTGTCGTCTCGTACGTCTCGGTGCGGACATTATATACGTCTATAACGTTATATATCCTAACCTAAGGCAACTTAACATCTCGGATGTAGTATTTTCCAACATTCCTGGCGGGTCGGCCCCTACTTCTCGGTGGGCACATTATATACGTCTATATCGTAATATAACCTAACCTAACCCATCTAGACCCTCGCTGGTAGTGTTTTACAAAATCCCGGTCGTGTCGGCCCGTACTTTTCGGTGGGGACATTATACACGTCTATAACGTTATATATCCTAACCAAAGGCAAACCAACATCTCGAATGTAGTATTTCACAACATTCCTGGCGGGTCGGCCCCACTTCTCGGTGGGAACATTATTTACGTCTATAACGTAATATAACCTAACCTAATCCATCTAGCCCCTAGCTGGGAATGTTTTACAGAATCCCGGTCGTGTCGTACCGTACGTCTCGGTGCGGACATTATATACGTCTATAACTTTATATATCCTAACCTAAGGCAACTTAACCTCTCGGATGTAGTATTTTCCAACAGTCTTGTCGGGTCGGACCCTACTTCTCGGTGGGCACATTATATACTTCTATATCGTAATATAACCAAACCTAACCCATCTAGATCCTCGCTGTTAATGTTTTACAAAATCCCGGTCGTGTCGGCCCGTACATTTCCGTGGTGACATTATATACGTCCATAATTTTATATATCCTAACCTAAGGCAACATAACATCTCGAATGTAGTATTTTCCAACATTCCTGGCGGGTCGGCCCCTACTTCTAGGTGGGCACATTATATACGTCTATATCGTAATATAACCTAACCTAACCCATCTAGACCCTCGCTGGTAATGTTTTACAGAATCCCGGTCGTGTCGTCTCGTACGTCTCGGTGCGGACATTATATACGTCTATAACGTTATATATCCTAACCTAAGGGAACCTAACATCTCGGATGTAGTATTTCACAACATTCCTGGCTGGTCGGCCCCACTTCTCGGTGGGAACATTATATACGTCTATAACGTTATATATCCTAGCCAAAGGCAACTTAACATCTCGGATGTTGTATTTTCCAACATTCCTGGCGGGTCGGACCCACTTCTCGGTGGGAACATTATATACGTTTATAACGAAGTATAACTTAACCTAACGCATCTAGACCCTCGCTTGTAATGTTTTACTGAATCCCGGTCGTGTCGTCCCGTACGTCTCGGTGCGGGCATTATATACGTCTCTAACGTTATATATCCTAACGTAAGGCAACCTAACATATCAAATGTAGTATTTCACAACATTCCTGGCGGGTCGGCTCCACTTCTCGGTGGGAACATTATATACGTTTATAACGTAATATAACCTAACCTAACCCGTCTAGAACCTCGCTGGTAATGTTTTACAAAATCCCGGTCGTGTCGGCCCGTACTTCTCCGTGGGGACATTATATACGTCTATATCGTTATATATCCTAACCTAAGCGAACCTAACATCTCGGATGTAGTATTTCACAACATTCCTGGCTGGTCGGCCCCACTTCTCGGTGGGAACATTATATACGTTTATAACGTAATATAACCTAACCTAACCCATCTAGCCCCTCGCTGGTTATGTTTTACAAAATCCCAGTCGTGTCGGCCCGTACTTTTCCGTGGGGACATTATATACGTCTATAATTTTATATATCCTAACCTAAGGCAACTTAACATCTCGGATGTAGTATTTTCCAACATTCCTGGCTGGTCAGTCCCTACTTCTCGGTGGGCACATTATATACATCTATATCGTAATATAACCTAACCTAACCCATCTAGACCCTCGCTGGTAATGTTTTACAGAATCCCGGTCGTGTCGTCTCGTACGTCTCGGTGCGGACATTATATACGTCTATAACGTTATATATCCTAACCTAAGGGAACCTAACATCTCGGATGTAGTATTTCACAACATTCCTGGCGGGTCGGCCCCACTTCTCGGTGGGAACATTATTTACGTCTATAACGTAATATAACCTAACCTAATCCATCTAGACCCTCGCTGGTAATGTTTTACAAAATCCCGGTCGTGTCGGCCCGTACTTCTCGATGGGGTCATTATTTACGTCTATAACGTTATATATCCTAACCTAAGGCAACTTAACATCTCGGATGTAGTATTTTCCAACATTCCTGGCGGGTCGGCCCCTACTTCTCTGTGGGCACATTATATACGTCTAAATCGTAATATAACCTAACCTAACCCATCTAGACCCTCGCTGGTAATGTTTTACAAAATCCCGGTCGTGTCGGCCCGTACTTTTCGGTGGGGACATTATACACGTCTATAACGTTATATATCCTAACCAAAGGCAAACCAACATCTCGAATGTAGTATTTCACAACATTCCTGGCGGGTCGGCCCCACTTCTCGGTGGGAACATTATTTACGTCTATAACGTAATATAACCTAACCTAATCCATCTAGCCCCTAGCTGGGAATGTTTTACAGAATCCCGGTCGTGTCGTACCGTACGTCTCGGTGCGGACATTATATACGTCTATAACTTTATATATCCTAACCTAAGGCAACTTAACCTCTCGGGTGTAGTATTTTCCAACAGTCTTGTCGGGTCGGACCCTACTTCTCGGTGGGCACATTATATACTTCTATATCGTAATATAACCAAACCTAACCCATCTAGACCCTCGCTGTTAATGTTTTACAAAATCCCGGTCGTGTCGGCCCGTACATTTCCGTGGTGACATTATATACGTCTATAATTTTATATATCCTAACCTAAGGCAACATAACATCTCGAATGTAGTATTTTCCAACATTCCTGGCGGGTCGGCCCCTACTTCTAGGTGGGCACATTATATACGTCTATATCGTAATATAACCTAACCTAACCCATCTAGACCCTCGCTGGTAATGTTTTACAGAATCCCGGTCGTGTCGTCTCGTACGTCTCGTTGCGGACATTATATACGTCTATAACGTTATATATCCTAACCTAAGGGAACCTAACATCTCGGATGTAGTATTTCACAACATTCCTGGCGGGTCGGCCCCACTTCTCGGTGGGAACATTATTTACGTCTATAACGTAATATAACCTAACCTAATCCATCTAGACCCTCGCTGGTAATGTTTTACAAAATCCCGGTCGTGTCGGCCCGTACTTCTCGATGGGGTCATTATTTACGTCTATAACGTTATATATCCTAACCTAAGGCAACTTAACATCTCGGATGTAGTATTTTCCAACATTCCTGGCGGGTCGGCCCCTACTTCTCGGTGGGCACATTATATACGTCTATATCGTAATATAACCTAACCTAACCCATCTAGACCCTCGCTGGTAATGTTTTACAAAATCCCGGTTGTGTCGGCCCGTACTTTTCGGTGGGGACATTATACACGTCTATAACGTTATATATCCTAACCAAAGGCAAACCAACATCTCGAATGTAGTATTTCACAACATTCCTGGCGGGTCGGCCCCACTTCTCGGTGGGAACATTATTTACGTCTATAACGTAATATAACCTAACCTAATCCATCTAGCCCCTAGCTGGGAATGTTTTACAGAATCCCGGTCGTGTCGTACCGTACGTCTCGGTGCGGACATTATATACGTCTATAACTTTATATATCCTAACCTAAGGCAACTTAACCTCTCGGATGTAGTATTTTCCAACAGTCTTGTCGGGTTGGACCCTACTTCTCGGTGGGCACATTATATACTTCTATATCGTAATATAACCAAACCTAACCCATCTAGACCCTCGCTGTTAATGTTTTACAAAATCCCGGTCGTGTCGGCCCGTACATTTCCGTGGTGACATTATATACGTCTATAATTTTATATATCCTAACCTAAGGCAACATAACATCTCGAATGTAGTATTTTCCAACATTCCTGGCGGGTCGGCCCCTACTTCTAGGTGGGCACATTATATACGTCTATATCGAAATATAACCTAACCTAACCCATATAGACCCTCGCTGGTAATGTTTTACAGAATCCCGGTCGTGTCGTCTCGTACGTCTCAGTGCGGACATTATATACGTCTATAACGTTATATATCCTAACCTAAGGGAACCTAACATCTCGGATGTAGTATTTCACAACATTCCTGGCTGGTCGGCCCCACTTCTCGGTGGGAACATTATATACGTCTATAACGTTATATATCCTAGCCAAAGGCAACTTAACATCTCGGATGTTGTATTTTCCAACATTCCTGGCGGGTCGGACCCTACTTCTCGGTGGGCACATTATATACGTCTGTAACGTAATATAACCGAACCTAAGCCACCTACACTCTCGCTGGTAATGATTCACAGAATCCCGTTCGTGTCTTCCCGTACGTCTCGAAGCCGGACATTATATACGTCTATCAAGTTATATATCCTAACCTAAGGCAACCTAACATCTCGAATGTAGTATTTCACAACATTCCTGGCGGGTCGGTCCCACTTCTCGGTGGGAACATTATATACGTTTATAACGTAATATAACCTAACCTCACCCATCTAGACCCTCGCTGGTAATGTTTTACAAAATCCCGGTCGTGTCGGCCCATACTTCTCGGTGGGGACATTATATACGTCTATAACGTTATATATCCTAACCTAAGGGAACCTAACATCTCGGATGTAGTATTTCACAACATTCCTGGCTGGTCGGCCCCACTTCTCGGTGGGAAAATTATATACGTCTATATCGTAATATAACCTAACCTAACCCATCTCGACCCTCGCTGGTAATGTTTTACAGAATCCCGGTCGTGTCGTCTCGTACGTCTCGGTGCGGACATTATATACGTCTATAACGTTATATATCCTAACCTAAGGGAACCTAACATCACGGATATAGTATTTCACAACATTCCTGGCTGGTCGGCCCCACTTCTCGGTGGGAAAATTATATACGTTTATAACGTAGTATAACCTAACCTAACCCATCTAGCCCCTCGCTTGTAATGTTTTGCAGAATCCCGGTCGTGTCGGCCCGTACGTCTCGGTGCGGACATTATATACGTCTATAACGTTGTATATAGTAACCTAAGCGAACCTAACATCTCGGATGTAGTATTTCACAACATTCCAGGCTGGTCGGCCCCACTTCTCGGTGGGAACATTATATACGTTTATAACGAAGTATAACTTAACCTAACCCATCTAGAGCCTCGCTTGTAATGTTTTACAGAATCCCGGTCGTGTCGTCCCGTACGTCTCGGTGCGGACATTATATACGTCTATAACGTTATATATCCTAACTTAAGGGAACCTAACATCACGGATGTAGTATTTCACAACACTCCTGGCTGGTCGGCCCCACTTCTCGGTGGGAAAATTATATACGTTTATAACGTAGTATAACCTAACCTAACCCATCTAGCCCCTCGCTTGTAATGTTTTGCAGAATCCCGGTCGTGTCGGCCCGTACGTCTCGGTGCGGACATTATATACGTCTATAACGTTATATACCCTAACCTAAGCGAACCTAACATGTCGGATGTAGTATTTCACAACATTCCTGGCTGGTCGGCCCCACTTCTCGGTGGGAACATTATATACGTTTATAACGTAATATAACCTAACCTAACCCATCTAGCCCCTCGCTGGTTATGTTTTACAAAATCCCAGTCGTGTCGGCCCGTACTTTTTCGTGGGGACATTATATACGTCTATAATTTTATATATCCTAACCTAAGGCAACATAACATCTCGGATGTAGTATTTTCCAACATTCCTGGCTGGTCAGTCCCTACTTCTCGGTGGGCACATTATATACGTCTATATCGTAATATAACCTAACCTAACCCATCTAGACCCTCGCTGGTAATGTTTTACAGAATCCCGGTCGTGTCGTCTCGTACGTCTCGGTGCGGACATTATATACGTCTATAACGTTATGTATCCTAACCTAAGCGAACCTAACATCTCGGATGTAGTATTTCACAACATTCCTGGCGGGTCGGCCCCACTTCTCGGTGGGAACATTATTTACGTCTATAACGTAATATAACCTAACCTAATCCATCTAGACCCTCGCTGGTAATGTTTTACAAAATCCCGGTCGTGTCGGCCCGTACTTCTCGGTGGGGTCATTATTTACGTCTATAACGTTATATATCCTAACCTAAGGCAACTTAACATCTCGGATGTAGTATTTTCCAACATTCCTGGCGGGTCGGCCCCTACTTCTCGGTGGGCACATTATATACGTCTATATCGTAATATAACCTAACCTAACCCATCTAGACCCTCGCTGGTAATGTTTTACAGAATCCCGGTCGTGTCGTCTCGTACGTCTCGGTGCGGACATTATATACGTCTATAACGTTATATATCCTAACCTAAGGGAACCTAACATCTCGGATGTAGTATTTGACAACATTCCTGGCTGGTCGGCCCCACTTCTCGGTGGGAACATTATATACGTCTATAACGTTATATATCCTAGCCAAAGGCAACTTAACATCTCGGATGTTGTATTTTCCAACATTCCTGGCGGGTCGGACCCACTTCTCGGTGGGAACATTATATACGTTTATAACGAAGTATAACTTAACCTAACCCATCGAGACCCTCGCTTGTAATGTTTTACAGAATCCCGGTCGTGTCGTCCCGTACGTCTCGGTGCGGGCATTATATACGTCTCTAACGTTATATATCCTAACCTAAGGCAACCTAACATCTCGAATGTAGTATTTCACAACATTCCTGGCGGGTCGGCCCCACTTCTCGGTGGGAACATTATATACGTTTATAACGTAATATAACCTAACCTAACCCATCTAGACCCTCGCTGGTAATGTTTTACAAAATCCCGGTCGTGTCGGCACGTACTTCTCCGTGGGGACATTATATACGTCTATATCGTTATATATCCTAACCTAAGCGAACCTAACATCTCGGATGTAGTATTTCACAACATTCCTGGCTGGTCGGCCCCACTTCTCGGTGGGAACATTATATACGTTTATAACGTAATATAACCAAACCTAACCGATCTAGCCCCTCGCTGGTTATGTTTTACAAAATCCCAGTCGTGTCGGCCCGTACTTTTCCGTGGGGACATTATATACGTCTATAATTTTATATATCCTAACCTAAGGCAACTTAACATCTCGGATGTAGTATTTTCCAACATTCCTGGCTGGTCAGTCCCTACTTCTCGGTGGGCACATTATATACGTCTATATCGTAATATAACCTAACCTAACCCATCTAGACCCTCGCTGGTAATGTTTTACAGAATCCCGGTCGTGTCGTCTCGTACGTCTCGGTGCGGACATTATATACGTCTATAACGTTATATATCCTAACCTAAGCGAACCTAACATCTCGGATGTAGTATTTCACAACATTCCTGGCGGGTCGGCCCCACTTCTCGGTGGGAACATTATTTACGTCTATAACGTAATATAACCTAACCTAATCCATCTAGACCCTCGCTGGTAATGTTTTACAAAATCCCGGTCGTGTCGGCCCGTACTTCTCGGTGGGGTCATTATTTACGTCTATAACGTTATATATCCTAACCTAAGGCAACTTAACATCTCGGATGTAGTATTTTCCAACATTCCTGGCGGGTCGGCCCCTACTTCTCGGTGGGCACATTATATACGTCTATATCGTAATATAACCTAACCTAACCCATCTAGACCCTCGCTGGTAATGTTTTACAGAATCCCGGTCGTGTCGTCTCGTACGTCTCGGTGCGGACATTATATACGTCTATAACGTTATATATCCTAACCTAAGGGAACCTAACATCTCGGATGTAGTATTTCACAACATTCCTGGCTGGTCGGTCCCACTTCTCGGTGGGAACATTATATACGTCTATAACGTTATATATCCTAGCCAAAGGCAACTTAACATCTCGGATGTTGTATTTTCCAACATTCCTGGCGGGTCGGACCCACTTCTCGGTGGGAACATTATATACGTTTATAACGAAGTATAACTTAACCTAACCCATCGAGACCCTCGCTTGTAATGTTTTACAGAATCCCGGTCGTGTCGTCCCGTACGTCTCGGTGCGGGCATTATATACGTCTCTAACGTTATATATCCTAACCTAAGGCAACCTAACATCTCGAATGTAGTATTTCACAACATTCCTGGCGGGTCGGCCCCACTTCTCGGTGGGAACATTATATACGTTTATAACGTAATATAACCTAACCTAACCCATCTAGACCCTCGCTGGTAATGTTTTACAAAATCCCGGTCGTGTCGGCACGTACTTCTCCGTGGGGACATTATATACGTCTATATCGTTATATATCCTAACCTAAGCGAACCTAACATCTCGGATGTAGTATTTCACAACATTCCTGGCTGGTCGGCCCCACTTCTCGGTGGGAACATTATATACGTTTATAACGTAATATAACCAAACCTAACCGATCTAGCCCCTCGCTGGTTATGTTTTACAAAATCCCAGTCGTGTCGGCCCGTACTTTTCCGTGGGGACATTATATACGTCTATAATTTTATATATCCTAACCTAAGGCAACTTAACATCTCGGATGTAGTATTTTCCAACATTCCTGGCTGGTCAGTCCCTACTTCTCGGTGGGCACATTATATACGTCTATATCGTAATATAACCTAACCTAACCCATCTAGACCCTCGCTGGTAATGTTTTACAGAATCCCGGTCGTGTCGTCTCGTACGTCTCGGTGCGGACATTATATACGTCTATAACGTTATATATCCTAACCTAAGCGAACCTAACATCTCGGATGTAGTATTTCACAACATTCCTGGCGGGTCGGCCCCACTTCTCGGTGGGAACATTATTTACGTCTATAACGTAATATAACCTAACCTAATCCATCTAGACCCTCGCTGGTAATGTTTTACAAAATCCCGGTCGTGTCGGTCCGTACTTCTCGATGGGGTCATTATTTACGTCTATAACGTTATATATCCTAACCTAAGGCAACTTAACATCTCGGATGTAGTATTTTCCAACATTCCTGGCGGGTCGGCCCCTACTTCTCGGTGGGCACATTATATACGTCTATATCGTAATATAACCTAACCTAACCCATCTAGACCCTCGCTGGTAATGTTTTACAAAATCCCGGTCGTGTCGGCCCGTACTTCTCGGTGGGGACATTATACACGTCTATAACGTTATATATCCTAACCAAAGGCAACCCAACATCTCGAATGTAGTATTTCACAACATTCCTGGCGGGTCGGCCCCACTTCTCGGTGGGAACATTATTTACGTCTATAACGTAATATAACCTAACCTAATCCATCTAGCCCCTAGCTGGGAATGTTTTACAAAATCCCGGTCGTGTCGGCCCGTACTTCTCGGTGGGGACATTATACACGTCTATAACGTTATATATCCTAACCAAAGGCAACCCAACATCTCGAATGTAGTATTTCACAACATTCCTGGCGGGTCGGCCCCACTTCTCGGTGGGAACATTATTTACGTCTATAACGTAATATAACCTAACCTAATCCATCTAGCCCCTAGCTGGGAATGTTTTACAGAATCCCGGTCGTGTCGTACCGTACGTCTCGGTGCGGACATTATATACGTCTATAACTTTATATATCCTAACCTAAGGCAACTTAACCTCTCGGATGTAGTATTTTCCAACATTCCTGGCGGGTCAGTCCCTACTTCTCGGTGGGCACATTATATACGTCTGTATCGTAATATAACCTAACCTAACCCATCTAGACCCTCGCTGGTAAAGTTTTACAGAATCCCGGTCGTGTCGTCTCGTACGTCTCGGTGCGGACATTATATACGTCTATAACGTTATATATCCTAACTTAAGGGAACCTAACATCACGGATGTAGTATTTCACAACACTCCTGGCTGGTCGGCCCCACTTCTCGGTGGGAAAATTATATACGTTTATAACGTAGTATAACCTAACCTAACCCATCTAGCCCCTCGCTTGTAATGTTTTGCAGAATCCCGGTCGTGTCGGCCCGTACGTCTCGGTGCGGACATTATATACGTCTATAACGTTATATACCCTAACCTAAGCGAACCTAACATGTCGGATGTAGTATTTCACAACATTCCTGGCTGGTCGGCCCCACTTCTCGGTGGGAACATTATATACGTTTATAACGTAATATAACCTAACCTAACCCATCTAGCCCCTCGCTGGTTATGTTTTACAAAATCCCAGTAGCGTCGGCCCGTACTTTTTCGTGGGGACATTATATACGTCTATAATTTTATATATCCTAACCTAAGGCAACTTAACATCTCGGATGTAGTATTTTCCAACATTCCTGGCTGGTCAGTCCCTACTTCTCGGTGGGCACATTATATACGTCTATATCGTAATATAACCTAACCTAACCCATCTAGACCCTCGCTGGTAATGTTTTACAGAATCCCGGTCGTGTCGTCTCGTACGTCTCGGTGCGGACATTATATACGTCTATAACGATATGTATCCTAACCTAAGCGAACCTAACATCTCGGATGTAGTATTTCACAACATTCCTGGCGGGTCGGCCCCACTTCTCGGTGGGAACATTATTTACGTCTATAACGTAATATAACCTAACCTAATCCATCTAGACCCTCGCTGGTAATTTTTTACAAAATCCCGGTCGTGTCGGCCCGTACTTCTCGGTGGGGTCATTATTTACGTCTATAACGTTATATATCCTAACCTAAGGCAACTTAACATCTCGGATGTAGTATTTTCCAACATTCCTGGCGGGTCGGCCCCTACTTCTCGGTGGGCACATTATATACGTCTATATCGTAATATAACCTAACCTAACCCATCTAGACCCTCGCTGGTAATGTTTTACAGAATCCCGGTCGTGTCGTCTCGTACGTCTCGGTGCGGACATTATATACGTCTATAACGTTATATATCCTAACCTAAGGGAACCTAACATCTCGGATGTAGTATTTCACAACATTCCTGGCTGGTCGGCCCCACTTCTCGGTGGGAACATTATATACGTCTATAACGTTATATATCCTAGCCAAAGGCAACTTAACATCTCGGATGTTGTATTTTCCAACATTCCTGGCGGGTCGGACCCACTTCTCGGTGGGAACATTATATACGTTTATAACGAAGTATAACTTAACCTAACCCATCGAGACCCTCGCTTGTAATGTTTTACAGAATCCCGGTCGTGTCGTCCCGTACGTCTCGGTGCGGGCATTATATACGTCTCTAACGTTATATATCCTAACCTAAGGCAACCTAACATCTCGAATGTAGTATTTCACAACATTCCTGGCGGGTCGGCCCCACTTCTCGGTGGGAACATTATATACGTTTATAACGTAATATAACCTAACCTAACCCATCTAGACCCTCGCTGGTAATGTTTTACAAAATCCCGGTCGTGTCGGCTCGTACTTCTCCGTGGGGACATTATATACGTCTATATCGTTATATATCCTAACCTAAGCGAACCTAACATCTCGGATGTAGTATTTCACAACATTCCTGGCTGGTCGGCCCCACTTCTCGGTGGGAACATTATATACGTTTATAACGTAATATAACCAAACCTAACCGATCTAGCCCCTCGCTGGTTATGTTTTACAAAATCCCAGTCGTGTCGGCCCGTACTTTTCCGTGGGGACATTATATACGTCTATAATTTTATATATCCTAACCTAAGGCAACTTAACATCTCGGATGTAGTATTTTCCAACATTCCTGGCTGGTCAGTCCCTACTTCTCGGTGGGCACATTATATACGTCTATATCGTAATATAACCTAACCTAACCCATCTAGACCCTCGCTGGTAATGTTTTACAGAATCCCGGTCGTGTCGTCTCGTACGTCTCGGTGCGGACATTATATACGTCTATAACGTTATATATCCTAACCTAAGCGAACCTAACATCTCGGATGTAGTATTTCACAACATTCCTGGCGGGTTGGCCCCACTTCTCGGTGGGAACAGTATTTACGTCTATAACGTAATATAACCTAACCTAATCCATCTAGACCCTCGCTGGTAATGTTTTACAAAATCCCGGTCGTGTCGGTCCGTACTTCTCGATGGGGTCATTATTTACGTCTATAACGTTATATATCCTAACCTAAGGCAACTTAACATCTCGGATGTAGTATTTTCCAACATTCCTGGCGGGTCGGCCCCTACTTCTCGGTGGGCACATTATATACGTCTATATCGTAATATAACCTAACCTAACCCATCTAGATCCTCGCTGGTAAAGTTTTACAGAATCCCGGTCGTGTCGTCTCGTACGTCTCGGTGCGGACATTATATACGTCTATAACGTTATATATCCTAACTTAAGGGAACCTAACATCACGGATGTAGTATTTCACAACACTCCTGGCTGGTCGGCCCCACTTCTCGGTGGGAAAATTATATACGTTTATAACGTAGTATAACCTAACCTAAGCCATCTAGCCCCTCGTTTGTAATGTTTTGCAGAATCCCGGTCGTGTCGGCCCGTACGTCTCGGTGCGGACATTATATACGTCTATAACGTTATATACCCTAACCTAAGCGAACCTAACATGTCGGATGTAGTATTTCACAACATTCCTGGCTGGTCGGCCCCACTTCTCGGTGGGAACATTATATACGTCTATAACGTTATATATCCTAGCCAAAGGCAACTTAACATCTCGGATGTTGTATTTTCCAACATTCCTGGCGGGTCGGACCCACTTCTCGGTGGGAACATTATATACGTTTATAACGAAGTATAACTTAACCTAACCCATCTAGACCCTCGCTGGTAATGTTTTACAAAATCCCGGTCGTGTCGGCACGTACTTCTCCGTGGGGACATTATATACGTCTATATCGTTATATATCCTAACCTAAGCGAACCTAACATCTCGGATGTAGTATTTCACAACATTCCTGGCTGGTCGGCCCCACTTCTCGGTGGGAACATTATATACATTTATAACGTAATATAACCAAACCTAACCGATCTAGCCCCTCGCTGGTTATGTTTTACAAAATCCCAGTCGTGTCGGCCCGTACTTTTCCGTGGGGACATTATATACGTCTATAATTTTATATATCCTAACCTAAGGCAACTTAACATCTCGGATGTAGTATTTTCCAACATTCCTGGCTGGTCAGTCCCTACTTCTCGGTGGGCACATTATATACGTCTATATCGTAATATAACCTAACCTAACCCATCTAGACCCTCGCTGGTAATGTTTTACAGAATCCCGGTCGTGTCGTCTCGTACGTCTCGGTGCGGACATTATATACGTCTATAACGTTATATATCCTAACCTAAGCGAACCTAACATCTCGGATGTAGTATTTCACAACATTCCTGGCGGGTTGGCCCCACTTCTCGGTGGGAACATTATTTACGTCTATAACGTAATATAACCTAACCTAATCCATCTAGACCCTCGCTGGTAATGTTTTACAAAATCCCGGTCGTGTCGGTCCGTACTTCTCGATGGGGTCATTATTTACGTCTATAACGTTATATGTCCTAACCTAAGGCAACTTAACATCTCGGATGTAGTATTTTCCAACATTCCTGGCGGGTCGGCCCCTACTTCTCGGTGGGCACATTATATACGTCTATATCGTAATATAACCTAACCTAACCCATCTAGACCCTCGCTGGTAATGTTTTACAAAATCCCGGTCGTGTCGGCCCGTACTTCTCGGTGGGGACATTATACACGTCTATAACGTTATATATCCTAACCAAAGGCAACCCAACATCTCGAATGTAGTATTTCACAACATTCCTGGCGGGTCGGCCCCACTTCTCGGTGGGAACATTATTTACGTCTATAACGTAATATAACCTAACCTAATCCATCTAGCCCCTAGCTGGGAATGTTTTACAGAATCCCGGTCGTGTCGTACCGTACGTCTCGGTGCGGACATTATATACGTCTATAACTTTATATATCCTAACCTAAGGCAACTTAACCTCTCGGATGTAGTATTTTCCAACAGTCTTGTCGGGTCGGACCCTACTTCTCGGTGGGCACATTATATACTTCTATATCGCAATATAACCAAACCTAACCCATCTAGACCCTCGCTGTTAATGTTTTACAAAATCCCGGTCGTGTCGGCCCGTACATTTCCGTGGTGACATTATATACGTCTATAATTTTATATATCCTAACCTAAGGCAACATAACATCTCGAATGTTGTATTTTCCAACATTCCTGGCGGGTCGGACCCTACTTCTAGGTGGGCACATTATATACGTCTATATCGTAATATAACCTAACCTAACCCATATAGACCCTCGCTGGTAATGTTTTACAGAATCCCGGTCGTGTCGTCTCGTACGTCTCGGTGCGGACATTATATACGTCTATAACGTTATATATCCTAACCTAAGGGAACCTAACATCTCGGATGTAGTATTTCACAACATTCCTGGCTGGTCGGCCCCACTTCTCGGTGGGAACATTATATACGTCTATAACGTTATATATCCTAGCCAAAGGCAACTTAACATCTCGGATGTTGTATTTTCCAACATTCCTGGCGGGTCGGACCCTACTTCTCGGTGGGCACATTATATACGTCTGTAACGTAATATAACCGAACCTAAGCCACCTACACTCTCGCTGGTAATGATTCACAGAATCCCGTTCGTGTCTTCCCGTACGTCTCGAAGCCGGACATTATATACGTCTATCAAGTTATATATCCTAACCTAAGGCAACCTAACATCTCGAATGTAGTATTTCACAACATTCCTGGCGGGTCGGCCCCACTTCTCGGTGGGAACATTATATACGTTTATAACGTAATATAACCTAACCTCACCCATCTAGACCCTCGCTGTTAATGTTTTACAAAATCCCGGTCGTGTCGGCCCGTACATTTCCGTGGTGTCATTATATACGTCTATAACGTTATATATCCTAACCTAAGGGAACCTAACATCACGGATATTGTATTTCACAACATTCCTGGCTGGTCGGCCCCACTTCTCGGTGGGAAAATTATATACGTTTATAACGTAGTATAACCTAACCTAACCCATCTAGCCCCTCGCTTGTAATGTTTTGCAGAATCCCGGTCCTGTCGGCCCGTACGTCTCGGTGCGGACATTATATACGTCTATAACGTTATATATCCTAACCTAAGGCAACTTAACATCTCGGATGTAGTATTTTCCAACATTCCTGGCGGGTCGGCCCCTACTTCTCGGTGGGCACATTATATACGTCTATATCGTAATATAACCTAACCTAACCCATCTAGACCCTCGCTGGTAATGTTTTACAGAATCCCGGTCGTGTCGTCTCGTACGTCTCGGTGCGGACATTATATACGTCTATAACGTTATATATCCTAACCTAAGGGAACCTAACATCTCGGATGTAGTATTTCACAACATTCCTGGCTGGTCGGCCCCACTTCTCGGTGGGAACATTATATACGTCTATAACGTTATATATCCTAGCCAAAGGCAACTTAACATCTCGGATGTTGTATTTTCCAACATTCCTGGCGGGTCGGACCCACTTCTCGGTGGGAACATTATATACGTTTATAACGAAGTATAACTTAACCTAACCCATCGAGACCCTCGCTTGTAATGTTTTACAGAATCCCGGTCGTGTCGTCCCGTACGTCTCGGTGCGGGCATTATATACGTCTCTAACGTTATATATCCTAACCTAAGGCAACCTAACATCTCGAATGTAGTATTTCACAACATTCCTGGCGGGTCGGCCCCACTTCTCGGTGGGAACATTATATACGTTTATAACGTAATATAACCTAACCTAATCCATCTAGACCCTCGCTGGTAATGTTTTACAAAATCCCGGTCTTGTCGGTCCGTACTTCTCCGTGGGGACATTATATACGTCTATAACGTTATATATCCTAACCTAAGGCAACCTAACATCTCGGATGTAGTATTTTCCAACATTCCTGGCGGGTCGGCCCCTACTTCTCGGTGGGCACATTATATACGTCTATATCGTAATATAACCAAACCTAACCCATCTAGACCCTCGCTGGTTATGTTTTACAAAATCCCAGTCGTGTCGGCCCGTACTTTTCCGTGGGGACATTATATACGTCTATAATTTTATATATCCTAACCTAAGGCAACTTAACATCTCGGATGTAGTATTTTCCAACATTCCTGGCGGGTCAGTCCCTACTTCTCGGGGGGCACATTATATACGTCTATATCGTAATATAACCTAACCTAACCCATCTAGACCCTCGCTGGTAAAGTTTTACAGAATCCCGGTCGTGTCGTCTCGTACGTCTCGGTGCGGACATTATATACGTCTATAACGTTACATATCCTAACTTAAGGGAACCTAACATCACGGATGTAGTATTTCACAACACTCCTGGCTGGTCGGCCCCACTTCTCGGTGGGAACATTATATACGTTTATAACGTAATATAACCTAACCTAACCCATCTAGCCCCTCGCTGGTTATGTTTTACAAAATCCCAGTCGTGTCGACCCGTACTTTTTCGTGGGGACATTATATACGTCTATAATTCTATATATCCTGACCTAAGGCAACATAACATCTCGGATGTAGTATTTTCCAACATTCCTGGCTGGTCAGTCCCTACTTCTCGGTGGGCACATTATATACGTCTATATCGTAATATAACCTAACCTAACCCATCTAGACCCTCGCTGGTAATGTTTTACAGAATCCCGGTCGTGTCGTCTCGTACGTCTCGGTGCGGACATTATATACGTCTATAACGTTATATATCCTAACCTAAGGGAACCTAACATCTCGGATGTAGTATTTCACAACATTCCTGGCTGGTCGGCCCCACTTCTCGGTGGGAACATTATATACGTCTATAACGTTATATATCCTAGCCAAAGGCAACTTAACATCTCGGATGTTGTATTTTCCAACATTCCTGGCGGGTCGGCCCCTACTTCTCGGTGGGCACATTATATACGTTTATAACGAAATATAACTTAACCTAACCCATCTAGACCCTCGCTTGTAATGTTTTACAGAATCCCGGCCGTGTCGTCCCGTACGTCTCGGTGCGGGCATTATATACGTCTCTAACGTTATATATCCTAACCTAAGGCAACCTAACATCTCGAATGTAGTATTTCACAACATTCCTGGCGGGTCGGCCCCACTTCTCGGTGGGAACATTATATACGTTTATAACGTAATATAACCTAACCTAACCCATCTAGACCCTCGCTGGTAATGTTTTACAAAATCCCGGTCGTGTCGGCCCGTACTTCTCCGTGGGGACATTATATACGTCTATATCGTTATATATCCTAACCTAAGCGAACCTAACATCTCGGATGTAGTATTTCACAACATTCCTGGCTGGTCGGCCCCACTTCTCGGTGGGAACATTATATACGTTTATAACGTAATATAACCAAACCTAACCGATCTAGCCCCTCGCTGGTTATGTTTTACAAAATCCCAGTCGTGTCGGCCCGTACTTTTCCGTGGGGACATTATATACGTCTATAATTTTATATATCCTAACCTAAGGCAACTTAACATCTCGGATGTAGTATTTTCCAACATTCCTGGCTGGTGAGTCCCTACTTCTCGGTGGGCACATTATATACGTCTATATCGTAATATAACCTAACCTAACCCATCTAGACCATCGCTGGTAATGTTTTACAGAATCCCGGTCGTGTCGTCTCGTACGTCTCGGTGCGGACATTATATACGTCTATAACGTTATGTATCCTAACCTAAGCGAACCTAACATCTCGGATGTAGTATTTCACAACATTCCTGGCGGGTCGGCCCCACTTCTCGGTGGGAACATTATTTACGTCTATAACGTAATATAACCTAACCTAATCCATCTAGACCCTCGCTGGTAATGTTTTACAAAATCCCGGTCGTGTCGGCCCGTACTTCTCGATGGGGTCATTAATTACGTCTATAACGTTATATATACTAACCTAAGGCAACTTAACATCTCGGATGTAGTATTTTCCAACATTCCTGGCGGGTCGGCCCCTACTTCTCGGTGGGCACATTATATACGTCTATATCGTAATATAACCTAACCTAACCCATCTAGACCCTCGCTGGTAATGTTTTACAGAATCCTGGTCGTGTCGTCTCGTACGTCTCGGTGCGGACATTATATACGTCTATAACGTTATATATCCTAACCTAAGGGAACCTAACATCTCGGATGTAGTATTTCACAACATTCCTGGCTGGTCGGCCCCACTTCTCGGTGGGAACATTATATACGTCTATAACGTTATATATCCTAGCCAAAGGCAACTTAACATCTCGGATGTTGTATTTTCCAACATTCCTGGCGGGTCGGCCCCTACTTCTCGGTGGGCACATTATATACGTTTATAACGAAATATAACTTAACCTAACCCATCTAGACCCTCGCTTGTAATGTTTTACAGAATCCCGGTCGTGTCGTCCCGTACGTCTCGGTGCGGGCATTATATACGTCTCTAACGTTATATATCCTAACCTAAGGCAACCTAACATCTCGAATGTAGTATTTCACAACATTCCTGGCGGGTCGGCCCCACTTCTCGGTGGGAACATTATATACGTTTATAACGTAATATAACCTAACCTAACCCATCTAGACCCTCGCTGGTAATGTTTTACAAAATCCCGGTCGTGTCGGCCCGTACTTCTCCGTGGGGACATTATATACGTCTATATCGTTATATATCCTAACCTAAGCGAACCTAACATCTCGGATGTAGTATTTCACAACATTCCTGGCTGGTCGGCCCCACTTCTCGGTGGGAACATTATATACGTTTATAACGTAATATAACCAAACCTAACCGATCTAGCCCCTCGCTGGTTATGTTTTACAAAATCCCAGTCGTGTCGGCCCGTACTTTTCCGTGGGGACATTATATACGTCTATAATTTTATATATCCTAACCTAAGGCAACTTAACATCTCGGATGTAGTATTTTCCAACATTCCTGGCTGGTGAGTCCCTACTTCTCGGTGGGCACATTATATACGTCTATATCGTAATATAACCTAACCTAACCCATCTAGACCCTCGCTGGTAATGTTTTACAGAATCCCGGTCGTGTCGTCTCGTACGTCTCGGTGCGGACATTATATACGTCTATAACGTTATATATCCTAACCTAAGGGAACCTAACATCTCGGATGTAGTATTTCACAACATTCCTGGCGGGTCGGCCCCACTTCTCGGTGGGAACATTATTTACGTCTATAACGTAATATAACCTAACCTAATCCATCTAGACCCTCGCTGGTAATGTTTTACAAAATCCCGGTCGTGTCGGTCCGTACTTCTCGATGGGGTCATTATTTACGTCTATAACGTTATATATCCTAACCTAAGGCAACTTAACATCTCGGATGTAGTATTTTCCAACATTCCTGGCGGGTCGGCCCCTACTTCTCGGTGGGCACATTATATACGTCTATATCGTAATATAACCTAACCTAACCCATCTAGACCCTCGCTGGTAATGTTTTACAAAATCCCGGTCGTGTCGGCCCGTACTTTTCGGTGGGGACATTATACACGTCTATAACGTTATATATCCTAACCAAAGGCAACCCAACATCTCGAATGTAGTATTTCACAACATTCCTGGCGGGTCGGCCCCACTTCTCGGTGGGAACATTATTTACGTCTATAACGTAATATAACCTAACCTAATCCATCTAGCCCCTAGCTGGGAATGTTTTACAGAATCCCGGTCGTGTTGTACCGTACGTCTCGGTGCGGACATTATATACGTCTATAACTTTATATATCCTAACCTAAGGCAACTTAACCTCTCGGATGTAGTATTTTCCAACAGTCTTGTCGGGTCGGACCCTACTTCTCGGTGGGCACATTATATACTTCTATATCGTAATATAACCAAACCTAACCCATCTAGACCCTCGCTGTTAATGTTTTACAAAATCCCGGTCGTGTCGGCCCGTACATTTCCGTGGTGACATTATATACGTCAATAATTTTATATATCCTAACCTAAGGCAACATAACATCTCGAATGTAGTATTTTCCAACATTCCTGGCGGGTCGGCCCCTACTTCTAGGTGGGCACATTATATACGTCTATATCGTAATATAACCTAACCTAACCCATCTAGACCCTCGCTGGTAATGTTTTACAGAATCCCGGTCGTGTCGTCTCGTACGTCTCGGTGCGGACATTATATGCGTCTATAACGTTATATATCCTAACCTAAGGGAACCTAACATCTCGGATGTAGTATTTCACAACATTCCTGGCTGGTCGGCCCCACTTCTCGGTGGGAACATTATATACGTCTATAACGTTATATATCCTAGCCAAAGGCAAATTAACATCTCGGATGTTGTATTTTCCAACATTCCTGGCGGGTCGGACCCTACTTCTCGGTGGGCACATTATATACGTCTGTAACGTAATATAACCGAACCTAAGCCACCTACACTCTCGCTGGTAATGATTCACAGAATCCCGTTCGTGTCTTCCCGTACGTCTCGAAGCCGGACATTATATACGTCTATCAAGTTATATATCCTAACCTAAGGCAACCTAACATCTCGAATGTAGTATTTCACAAAATTCCTGGCGGGTCGGCCCCACTTCTCGGTGGGAACATTATATACGTTTATAACGTAATATAACCTAACCTCACCCATCTAGACCCTCGCTGGTAATGTTTTACAAAATCCCTGTCGTGTCGGCCCGTACTTCTCCGTGGGGACATTATATACGTCTATATCGTTATATATCCTAACCTAAGGCAACCTAACATCTCGGATGTTGTATTTTCCAACATTCCTGGCGGGGCGGCCCCTACTTCTCGGTGGGAACATTATATACGTCTATATCGTAATATAACCTAACCTAACCCATCTAGACCCTCGCTGGTAATGTTTTACAAAATCCCGGACGTGTCGGCCCATACTTCTCGGTGGGGACATTATATACGTCTATAACGTTATATATCCTAACCTAAGGGAACCTAACATCTCGGATGTAGTATTTCACAACATTCCTGGCTGGTCGGCCCCACTTCTCTGTGGGAACATTATATACGTCTATATCGTAATATAACCTAACCTAACCCATCTAGCCCCTCGCTGGTAATGTTTTACAAAATCCCAGTCGTGTCGGCCCGTACTTTTCCGTGGGGACATTATATACGTCTATAATTTTATATATCCTAACCTAAGGCAACTTAACATCTCGGATGTAGTATTTTCCAACATTCCTGGCGGGTCAGTCCCTACTTCTCGGTGGGCACATTATATACGTCTATATCGTAATATAACCTAACCTAACCCATCTAGCCCCTCGCTGGTTATGTTTTACAAAATCCCAGTCGTGTCGGCCCGTACTTTTCCGTGGGGACATTATATACGTCTATAATTTTATATATCCTAACCTAAGGCAACTTAACATCTCGGATGTAGTATTTTCCAACATTCCTGGCTGGTGAGTCCCTACTTCTCGGTGGGCACATTATATACGTCTATATCGTAATATAACCTAACCTAACCCATCTAGACCCTCGCTGGTAATGTTTTACAGAATCCCGGTCGTGTCGTCTCGTACGTCTCGGTGCGGACATTATATACGTCTATAACGTTATATATCCTAACCTAAGGGAACCTAACATCTCGGATGTAGTATTTCACAACATTCCTGGCGGGTCGGCCCCACTTCTCGGTGGGAACATTATTTACGTCTATAACGTAATATAACCTAACCTAATCCATCTAGACCCTCGCTGGTAATGTTTTACAAAATCCCGGTCGTGTCGGTCCGTACTTCTCGATGGGGTCATTATTTACGTCTATAACGTTATATATCCTAACCTAAGGCAACTTAACATCTCGGATGTAGTATTTTCCAACATTCCTGGCGGGTCGGCCCCTACTTCTCGGTGGGCACATTATATACGTCTATATCGTAATATAACCTAACCTAACCCATCTAGACCCTCGCTGGTAATGTTTTACAAAATCCCGGTCGTGTCGGCCCGTACTTTTCGGTGGGGACATTATACACGTCTATAACGTTATATATCCTAACCAAAGGCAACCCAACATCTCGAATGTAGTATTTCACAACATTCCTGGCGGGTCGGCCCCACTTCTCGGTGGGAACATTATTTACGTCTATAACGTAATATAACCTAACCTAATCCATCTAGCCCCTAGCTGGGAATGTTTTACAGAATCCCGGTCGTGTCGTACCGTACGTCTCGGTGCGGACATTATATACGTCTATAACTTTATATATCCTAACCTAAGGCAACTTAACCTCTCGGATGTAGTATTTTCCAACAGTCTTGTCGGGTCGGACCCTACTTCTCGGTGGGCACATTATATACTTCTATATCGTAATATAACCAAACCTAACCCATCTAGACCCTCGCTGTTAATGTTTTACAAAATCCCGGTCGTGTCGGCCCGTACATTTCCGTGGTGACATTATATACGTCAATAATTTTATATATCCTAACCTAAGGCAACATAACATCTCGAATGTAGTATTTTCCAACATTCCTGGCGGGTCGGCCCCTACTTCTAGGTGGGCACATTATATACGTCTATATCGTAATATAACCTAACCTAACCCATCTAGACCCTCGCTGGTAATGTTTTACAGAATCCCGGTCGTGTCGTCTCGTACGTCTCGGTGCGGACATTATATGCGTCTATAACGTTATATATCCTAACCTAAGGGAACCTAACATCTCGGATGTAGTATTTCACAACATTCCTGGCTGGTCGGCCCCACTTCTCGGTGGGAACATTATATACGTCTATAACGTTATATATCCTAGCCAAAGGCAAATTAACATCTCGGATGTTGTATTTTCCAACATTCCTGGCGGGTCGGACCCTACTTCTCGGTGGGCACATTATATACGTCTGTAACGTAATATAACCGAACCTAAGCCACCTACACTCTCGCTGGTAATGATTCACAGAATCCCGTTCGTGTCTTCCCGTACGTCTCGAAGCCGGACATTATATACGTCTATCAAGTTATATATCCTAACCTAAGGCAACCTAACATCTCGAATGTAGTATTTCACAAAATTCCTGGCGGGTCGGCCCCACTTCTCGGTGGGAACATTATATACGTTTATAACGTAATATAACCTAACCTCACCCATCTAGACCCTCGCTGGTAATGTTTTACAAAATCCCTGTCGTGTCGGCCCGTACTTCTCCGTGGGGACATTATATACGTCTATATCGTTATATATCCTAACCTAAGGCAACCTAACATCTCGGATGTTGTATTTTCCAACATTCCTGGCGGGGCGGCCCCTACTTCTCGGTGGGAACATTATATACGTCTATATCGTAATATAACCTAACCTAACCCATCTAGACCCTCGCTGGTAATGTTTTACAAAATCCCGGTCGTGTCGGCCCATACTTCTCGGTGGGGACATTATATACGTCTATAACGTTATATATCCTAACCTAAGGGAACCTAACATCTCGGATGTAGTATTTCACAACATTCCTGGCTGGTCGGCCCCACTTCTCGGTGGGAACATTATATACGTCTATATCGTAATATAACCTAACCTAACCCATCTAGCCCCTCGCTGGTAATGTTTTCCAAAATCCCGGTCATGTCGGGCCGTACTTTTCCGTGGGGACATTTTATACGTCTATAATTTTATATATCCTAACCTAAGGCAACTTAACATCTCGATTGTAGTATTTTCCAACATTCCTGGCGGGTCGGCCCCTACTTCTCGGTGGGCACATTACATACGTCTATATCGTAATATAACCTAACCTAACCCATCTAGACCCTCGCAGGTAATGTTTTACAAAATCCCGGTCGTGTCGGCCCGTACTTCTCCGTGGGGACATTATATACGTCTATATCGTTATATATCCTAACCTAAGGCAACCTAACATCTCGGATGTAGTATTTTCCAACATTCCTGGCGGGTCGGCCCCTACTTCTCGGTGGGCACATTATATACGTCTAGATCGTAATATAACCTAACCTAACCCATCTAGACCGTCGCTGGTAATGTTTTACAAAATCCCGGTCGTGTCGGCCCGTACTTCTCCGTGCGGACATTATATACGTCTATATCGTTATATATCCTAACCTAAGGCAACTTAACATCTCCGATGTAGTATTTTCCAACATTCCTGGCGGGTCGGCCCCTACTTCTCGGTGGGCACATTATATACGTCTATATCGTAATATAACCTAACCTAACCCATCTAGACCCTCGCTGGTAATGTTTTACAAAATCCCGGTCGTGTCGGCTCGTACTTCTCGGTGGGGACATTATTTACGTCTATAACTTTATATATCCTAACCTAAGGCAACTTAACATCTCGGATGTAGTATTTTCCAACATTCCTGGCGGGTCGGACCCTACTTCTCGGTGGGCACATTATATACGTCTATATCGTAATATAACCTAACCTAACCCATCTAGACCCTCGCTGGTAATGTTTTACAGAATCCCGGTCGTGTCGTCTCGTACGTCTCGGTGCGGACATTATATACGTCTATAACGTTATATATCCTAACCTAAGGGAACCTAACATCTCGGATGTAGTATTTCACAACATTCCTGGCTGGTCGGCCCCACTTCTCGGTGGGAACATTATATACGTCTATAACGTTATATATCCTAGCCAAAGGCAACTTAACATCTCGGGTGTTGTATTTTCCAACATTCCTGGCGGGTCGGACCCTACTTCTCGGTGGGCACATTATAAACGTCTGTAACATAATATAACCGAACCTAAGCCACCTACACTCTCGCTGGTAATGATTCACAGAAACCCGTTCGTGTCTTCCCGTGCGTCTCGAAGCCGGACATTATATACGTCTATCAAGTTATATATCCTAACCTAAGGCAACCTAACATCTCGAATGTAGTATTTCACAACATTCCTGGCGGGTCGGCCCCACTTCTCGGTGGGAACATTATATACGTTTATAACGTAATATAACCTAACCTCACCCATCTAGACCCTCGCTGGTAATGTTTTACAAAATCCCGGTCGTGTCGGTCCGTACTTCTCCGTGGGGACATTATATACGTCTATATCGTTATATATCCTAACCTAAGGCAACCTAAATCTCGGATGTAGTATTTTCCAACATTCCTGGCGGGGCGGCCCCTACTTCTCGGTGGGAACATTATATACGTCTATATCGTAATATAACCTAACCTAACCCATCTAGACCCTCGCTGGTAATGTTTTACAAAATCCCGGACGTGTCGGCCCATACTTCTCGGTGGGGACATTATATACGTCTATAACGTTATATATCCTAACCTAAGGGAACCTAACATCTCGGATGTAGTATTTCACAACATTCCTGGCTGGTCGGCCCCACTTCTCTGTGGGAACATTATATACGTCTATATCGTAATATAACCTAACCTAACCCATCTAGCCCCTCGCTGGTAATGTTTTACAAAATCCCAGTCGTGTCGGCCCGTACTTTTCCGTGGGGACATTATATACGTCTATAATTTTATATATCCTAACCTAAGGCAACTTAACATCTCGGATGTAGTATTTTCCAACATTCCTGGCGGGTCAGTCCCTACTTCTCGGTGGGCACATTATATACGTCTATATCGTAATATAACCTAACCTAACCCATCTAGCCCCTCGCTGGTTATGTTTTACAAAATCCCAGTCGTGTCGGCCCGTACTTTTCCGTGGGGACATTATATACGTCTATAATTTTATATATCCTAACCTAAGGCAACTTAACATCTCGGATGTAGTATTTTCCAACATTCCTGGCGGGTCGGACCCTACTTCTCGGTGGGCACATTATATACGTCTATATCGTAATATAACCTAAACTAACCCATCTAGACCCTCGCTTGTAATGTTTTCCAAAATCCCGGTCATGTCGGGCCGTACTTTTCCGTGGGGACATTTTATACGTCTATAATTTTATATATCCTAACCTAAGGCAACTTAACATCTCGATTGTAGTATTTTCCAACATTCCTGGCGGGTCGGCCCCTACTTCTCGGTGGGCACATTACATACGTCTATATCGTAATATAACCTAACCTAACCCATCTAGACCCTCGCAGGTAATGTTTTACAAAATCCTGGTCGTGTCGGCCCGTACTTCTCCGTGGGGACATTATATACGTCTATATCGTTATATATCCTAACCTAAGGCAACCTAACATCTCGGATGTAGTATTTTCCAACATTCCTGGCGGGTCGGCCCCTACTTCTCGGTGGGCACATTATATACGTCTATATCGTAATATAACCAAACCTAACCCATCTAGACCCTCGCTGGTTATGTTTTACAAAATCCCAGTCGTGTCGGCCCGTACTTTTCCGTGGGGACATTATATACGTCTATAATTTTATATATCCTAACCTAAGGCAACTTAACATCTCGGATGTAGTATTTTCCAACATTCCTGGCGGGTCAGTCCCTACTTCTCGGTGGGCACATTATATACGTCTATATCGTAATATAACCTAACCTAACCCATCTAGACCCTCGCTGGTAAAGTTTTACAGAATCCCGGTCGTGTCGTCTCGTACGTCTCGGTGCGGACATTATATACGTCTATAACGTTACATATCCTAACTTAAGGGAACCTAACATCACGGATGTAGTATTTCACAACACTCCTGGCTCGTCGGCCCCACTTCTCGGTGGGAAAATTATATACGTTTATAACGTAGTATAACCTAACCTAACCCATCTAGCCCCTCATTTGTAATGTTTTGCAGAATCCCGGTCGTGTCGGCCCGTACGTCTCGGTGCGGACATTATATACGTCTATAACGTTATATATCCTAACCTAAGCGAACCTAACATGTCGGATGTAGTATTTCACAACATTCCTGGCTGGTCGGCCCCCACTTCTCGGTGGGAACATTATATACGTTTATAACGAAGTATAACTTAACCTAACCCATCTAGAGCCTCGCTTGTAATGTTTTACAGAATCCCGGTCGTGTCGTCCCGTACGTCTCGGTGCAGACATTATATACGTCTATAACGTTATATATCCTAACCAAAGGCAACCTAACATCTCAAATGTAGTATTTCACAACATTCCTGGCGGGTCGGCCCCACTTCTCGGTGGGAACATTATTTACGTCTATAACGTAATATAACCTAACCTAATCCATCTAGACCCTCGCTGGTAATGTTTTACAAAATCCCGGTCTTGTCGGTCCGTACTTCTCCGTGGGGACATTATATACGTCTATAACGTTATATATCCTAACCTAAGGCAACCTAACATCTCGGATGTAGTATTTTCCAACATTCCTGGCGGGTCGGCCCCTACTTCTCGGTGGGCACATTATATACGTCTATATCGTAATATAACCAAACCTAACCCATCTAGACCCTCGCTGGTTATGTTTTACAAAATCCCAGTCGTGTCGGCCCGTACTTTTCCGTGGGGACATTATATACGTCTATAATTTTATATATCCTAACCTAAGGCAACTTAACATCTCGGATGTAGTATTTTCCAACATTCCTGGCGGGTCAGTCCCTACTTCTCGGTGGGCACATTATATACGTCTATATCGTAATATAACCTAACCTAACCCATCTAGACCCTCGCTGGTAAAGTTTTACAGAATCCCGGTCGTGTCGTCTCGTACGTCTCGGTGCGGACATTATATACGTCTATAACGTTACATATCCTAACTTAAGGGAACCTAACATCACGGATGTAGTATTTCACAACACTCCTGGCTGGTCGGCCCCACTTCTCGGTGGGAAAATTATATACGTTTATAACGTAGTATAACCTAACCTAACCCATCTAGCCCCTCATTTGTAATGTTTTGCAGAATCCCGGTCGTGTCGGCCCGTACGTCTCGGTGCGGACATTATATACGTCTATAACGTTATATATCCTAACCTAAGCGAACCTAACATGTCGGATGTAGTATTTCACAACATTCCTGGCTGGTCGGCCCCACTTCTCGGTGGGAACATTATATACGTTTATAACGTAATATAACCTAACCTAACCCATCTAGCCCCTCGCTGGTTATGTTTTACAAAATCCCAGTCGTGTCGACCCGTACTTTTTCGTGGGGACATTATATACGTCTATAATTTTATATATCCTGACCTAAGGCAACATAACATCTCGGATGTAGTATTTTCCAACATTCCTGGCTGGTCAGTCCCTACTTCTCGGTGGGCACATTATATACGTCTATATCGTAATATAACCTAACCTAACCCATCTAGACCCTCGCTGGTAATGTTTTACAGAATCCCGGTCGTGTCGTCTCGTACGTCTCGGTGCGGACATTATATACGTCTATAACGTTATGTATCCTAACCTAAGCGAACCTAACATCTCGGATGTAGTATTTCACAACATTCCTGGCGGGTCGGCCCCACTTCTCGGTGGGAACATTATTTACGTCTATAACGTAATATAACCTAACCTAATCCATCTAGGCCCTCGCTGGTAATGTTTTACAGAATCCCGGTCGTGTCGTCTCGTACGTCTCGGTGCGGACATTATATACGTCTATAACGTTATATATCCTAACCTAAGGGAACCTAACATCTCGGATGTAGTATTTCACAACATTCCTGGCTGGTCGGCCCCACTTCTCGGTGGGAACATTATATACGTCTATAACGTTATATATCCTAGCCAAAGGCAACTTAACATCTCGGATGTTGTATTTTCCAACATTCCTGGCGGGTCGGACCCACTTCTCGGTGGGAACATTATATACGTTTATAACGAAGTATAACTTAACCTAACCCATCTAGACCCTCGCTTGTAATGTTTTACAGAATCCCGGTCGTGTCGTCCCGTACGTCTCGGTGCGGGCATTATATACGTCTCTAACGTTATATATCCTAACCTAAGGCAACCTAACATCTCGAATGTAGTATTTCACAACATTCCTGGCGGGTCGGCCCCACTTCTCGGTGGGAACATTATATACGTTTATAACGTAATATAACCTAACCTAACCCATCTAGACCCTCGCTGATAATGTTTTACAATATCCCGGTCGTGTCGGCCCGTACTTCTCCGTGGGGACATTATATACGTCTATATCGTTATATATCCTAACCTAAGCGAACCTAACATCTCGGATGTAGTATTTCACAACATTCCTGGCTGGTCGGCCCCACTTCTCGGTGGGAACATTATAAACGTTTATAACGTAATATAACCAAACCTAACCGATCTAGCCCCTCGCTGGTTATGTTTTACAAAATCCCAGTCGTGTCGGCCCGTACTTTTTCGTGGGGACATTATATACGTCTATAATTTTATATATCCTGACCTAAGGCAACATAACATCTCGGATGTAGTATTTTCCAACATTCCTGGCTGGTCAGTCCCTACTTCTCGGTGGGCACATTATATACGTCTATATCGTAATATAACCTAACCTAACACATCTAGACCCTCGCTGGTAATGTTTTACAGAATCCCGGTCGTGTCGTCTCGTACGTCTCGGTGCGGACATTATATACGTCTATAACGTTATATATCCTAACTTAAGGGAACCTAACATCACGGATGTAGTATTTCACAACACTCCTGGCTGGTCGGCCCCACTTCTCGGTGGGAACATTATATACGTTTATAACGTAATATAACCTAACCTAACCCATCTAGCCCCTCGCTGGTTATGTTTTACAAAATCCCAGTCGTGTCGGCCCGTACTTTTTCGTGGGGACATTATATACGTCTATAATTTTATATATCCTAACCTAAGGCAACATAACATCTCGGATATGGTATTTTCCAACATTCCTGGCTGGTCAGTCCCTACTTCTCGGTGGGCACATTATATACGTCTATATCGTAATATAACCTAACCTAACCCATCTAGACCATCGCTGGTAATGTTTTACAGAATCCCGGTCGTGTCGTCTCGTACGTCTCGGTGCGGACATTATATACGTCTATAACGTTATGTATCCTAACCTAAGCGAACCTAACATCTCGGATGTAGTATTTCACAACATTCCTGGCGGGTCGGCCCCACTTCTCGGTGGGAACATTATTTACGTCTATAACGTAATATAACCTAACCTAATCCATCTAGACCCTCGCTGGTAATGTTTTACAAAATCCCGGTCGTGTCGGCCCGTACTTCTCGATGGGGTCATTATTTACGTCTATAACGTTATATATACTAACCTAAGGCAACTTAACATCTCGGATGTAGTATTTTCCAACATTCCTGGCGGGTCGGCCCCTACTACTCGGTGGGCACATTATATACGTCTATATCGTAATATAACCTAACCTAACCTATCTAGACCCTCGCTGGTAATGTTTTACAGAATCCCGGTCGTGTCGTCTCGTACGTCTCGGTGCGGACATTATATACGTCTATAACGTTATATATCCTAACCTAAGGGAACCTAACATCTCGGATGTAGTATTTCACAACATTCCTGGCTGGTCGGCCCCACTTCTCGGTGGGAACATTATATACGTCTATAACGTTATATATCCTAGCCAAAGGCAACTTAACATCTCGGATGTTGTATTTTCCAACATTCCTGGCGGGTCGGCCCCTACTTCTCGGTGGGCACATTATATACGTTTATAACGAAATATAACTTAACCTAACCCATCTAGACCCTCGCTTGTAATGTTTTACAGAATCCCGGTCGTGTCGTCCCGTACGTCTCGGTGCGGGCATTATATACGTCTCTAACGTTATATATCCTAACCTAAGGCAACCTAACATCTCGAATGTAGTATTTCACAACATTCCTGGCGGGTCGGCCCCACTTCTCGGTGGGAACATTATATACGTTTATAACGTAATATAACCTAACCTAACCCATCTAGACCCTCGCTGGTAATGTTTTACAAAATCCCGGTCGTGTCGGCCCGTACTTCTCCGTGGGGACATTATATACGTCTATATCGTTATATATCCTAACCTAAGCGAACCTAACATCTCGGATGTAGTATTTCACAACATTCCTGGCTGGTCGGCCCCACTTCTCGGTGGGAACATTATATACGTTTATAACGTAATATAACCAAACCTAACCGATCTAGCCCCTCGCTGGTTATGTTTTACAAAATCCCAGTCGTGTCGGCCCGTACTTTTCCGTGGGGACATTATATACGTCTATAATTTTATATATCCTAACCTAAGGCAACTTAACATCTCGGATGTAGTATTTTCCAACATTCCTGGCTGGTGAGTCCCTACTTCTCGGTGGGCACATTATATACGTCTATATCGTAATATAACCTAACCTAACCCATCTAGACCCTCGCTGGTAATGTTTTACAGAATCCCGGTCGTGTCGTCTCGTACGTCTCGGTGCGGACATTATATACGTCTATAACGTTATATATCCTAACCTAAGGGAACCTAACATCTCGGATGTAGTATTTCACAACATTCCTGGCTGGTCGGCTCCACTTCTCGGTGGGAACATTATATACGTCTATAACGTTATATATCCTAGCCAAAGGCAAATTAACATCTCGGATGTTGTATTTTCCAACATTCCTGGCGGGTCGGACCCTACTTCTCGGTGGGCACATTATATACGTCTGTAACGTAATATAACCGAACCTAAGCCACCTACACTCTCGCTGGTAATGATTCACAGAATCCCGTTCGTGTCTTCCCGTACGTCTCGAAGCCGGACATTATATACGTCTATCAAGTTATATATCCTAACCTAAGGCAACCTAACATCTCGAATGTAGTATTTCACAACATTCCTGGCGGGTCGGCCCCACTTCTCGGTGGGAACATTATATACGTTTATAACGTAATATAACCTAACCTCACCCATCTAGACCCTCGCTGGTAATGTTTTACAAAATCCCTGTCGTGTCGGCCCGTACTTCTCCGTGGGGACATTATATACGTCTATATCGTTATATATCCTAGCCTAAGGCAACCTAACATCTCGGATGTTGTATTTTCCAACATTCCTGGCGGGGCGGCCCCTACTTCTCGGTGGGAACATTATATACGTCTATATCGTAATATAACCTAACCTAACCCATCTAGACCCTCGCTGGTAATGTTTTACAAAATCCCGGTCGTGTCGGCCCATACTTCTCGGTGGGGACATTATATACGTCTATAACGTTATATATCCTAACCTAAGGGAACCTAACATCTCGGATGTAGTATTTCACAACATTCCTGGCTGGTCGGCCCCACTTCTCGGTGGGAACATTATATACGTCTATATCGTAATATAACCTAACCTAACCCATCTAGCCCCTCGCTGGTAATGTTTTCCAAAATCCCGGTCATGTCGGGCCGTACTTTTCCGTGGGGACATTTTATACGTCTATAATTTTATATATCCTAACCTAAGGCAACTTAACATCTCGATTGTAGTATTTTCCAACATTCCTGGCGGGTCGGCCCCTACTTCTCGGTGGGCACATTACATACGTCTATATCGTAATATAACCTAACCTAACCCATCTAGACCCTCGCAGGTAATGTTTTACAAAATCCCGGTCGTGTCGGCCCGTACTTCTCCGTGGGGACATTATATACGTCTATATCGTTATATATCCTAACCTAAGGCAACCTAACATCTCGGATGTAGTATTTTCCAACATTCCTGGCGGGTCGGCCCCTACTTCTCGGTGGGCACATTATATACGTCTATATCGTAATATAACCTAACCTAACCCATCTAGACCGTCGCTGGTAATGTTTTACAAAATCCCGGTCGTGTCGGCCCGTACTTCTCCGTGCGGACATTATATACGTCTATATCGTTATATATCCTAACCTAAGGCAACTTAACATCTCCGATGTAGTATTTTCCAACATTCCTGGCGGGTCGGCCCCTACTTCTCGGTGGGCACATTATATACGTCTATATCGTAATATAACCTAACCTAACCCATCTAGACCCTCGCTGGTAATGTTTTACAAAATCCCGGTCGTGTCGGCTCGTACTTCTCGGTGGGGACATTATTTACGTCTATAACTTTATATATCCTAACCTAAGGCAACTTAACATCTCGGATGTAGTATTTTCCAACATTCCTGGCGGGTCGGACCCTACTTCTCGGTGGGCACATTATATACGTCTATATCGTAATATAACCTAACCTAACCCATCTAGACCCTCGCTGGTAATGTTTTACAGAATCCCGGTCGTGTCGTCTCGTACGTCTCGGTGCGGACATTATATACGTCTATAACGTTATATATCCTAACCTAAGGGAACCTAACATCTCGGATGTAGTATTTCACAACATTCCTGGCTGGTCGGCCCCACTTCTCGGTGGGAACATTATATACGTCTATAACGTTATATATCCTAGCCAAAGGCAACTTAACATCTCGGGTGTTGTATTTTCCAACATTCCTGGCGGGTCGGACCCTACTTCTCGGTGGGAACATTATAAACGTCTGTAACATAATATAACCGAACCTAAGCCACCTACACTCTCGCTGGTAATGATTCACAGAACCCCGTTCGTGTCTTCCCGTGCGTCTCGAAGCCGGACATTATATACGTCTATCAAGTTATATATCCTAACCTAAGGCAACCTAACATCTCGAATGTAGTATTTCACAACATTCCTGGCGGGTCGGCCCCACTTCTCGGTGGGAACATTATATACGTTTATAACGTAATATAACCTAACCTCACCCATCTAGACCCTCGCTGGTAATGTTTTACAAAATCCCGGTCGTGTCGGTCCGTACTTCTCCGTGGGGACATTATATACGTCTATATCGTTATATATCCTAACCTAAGGCAACCTAACATCTCGGATGTAGTATTTTCCAACATTCCTGGCGGGGCGGCCCCTACTTCTCGGTGGGAACATTATATACGTCTATATCGTAATATAACCTAACCTAACCCATCTAGACCCTCGCTGGTAATGTTTTACAAAATCCCGGACGTGTCGGCCCATACTTCTCGGTGGGGACATTATATACGTCTATAACGTTATATATCCTAACCTAAGGGAACCTAACATCTCGGATGTAGTATTTCACAACATTCCTGGCTGGTCGGCCCCACTTCTCTGTGGGAACATTATATACGTCTATATCGTAATATAACCTAACCTAACCCATCTAGCCCCTCGCTGGTAATGTTTTACAAAATCCCAGTCGTGTCGGCCCGTACTTTTCCGTGGGGACATTATATACGTCTATAATTTTATATATCCTAACCTAAGGCAACTTAACATCTCGGATGTAGTATTTTCCAACATTCCTGGCGGGTCAGTCCCTACTTCTCGGTGGGCACATTATATACGTCTATATCGTAATATAACCTAACCTAACCCATCTAGCCCCTCGCTGGTTATGTTTTACAAAATCCCAGTCGTGTCGGCCCGTACTTTTCCGTGGGGACATTATATACGTCTATAATTTTATATATCCTAACCTAAGGCAACTTAACATCTCGGATGTAGTATTTTCCAACATTCCTGGCGGGTCGGACCCTACTTCTCGGTGGGCACATTATATACGTCTATATCGTAATATAACCTAAACTAACCCATCTAGACCCTCGCTTGTAATGTTTTCCAAAATCCCGGTCATGTCGGGCCGTACTTTTCCGTGGGGACATTTTATACGTCTATAATTTTATATATCCTAACCTAAGGCAACTTAACATCTCGATTGTAGTATTTTCCAACATTCCTGGCGGGTCGGCCCCTACTTCTCGGTGGGCACATTACATACGTCTATATCGTAATATAACCTAACCTAACCCATCTAGACCCTCGCAGGTAATGTTTTACAAAATCCTGGTCGTGTCGGCCCGTACTTCTCCGTGGGGACATTATATACGTCTATATCGTTATATATCCTAACCTAAGGCAACCTAACATCTCGGATGTAGTATTTTCCAACATTCCTGGCGGGTCGGCCCCTACTTCTCGGTGGGCACATTATATACGTCTATATCGTAATATAACCTAACCTAACCCATCTAGACCGTCGCTGGTAATGTTTTACAAAATCCCGGTCGTGTCGGCCCGTACTTCTCCGTGCGGACATTATATACGTCTATATCGTTATATATCCTAACCTAAGGCAACTTAACATCTCCGATGTAGTATTTTCCAACATTCCTGGCGGGTCGGCCCCTACTTCTCGGTGGGCACATTATATACGTCTATATCGTAATATAACCTAACCTAACCCATCTAGACCCTCGCTGGTAATGTTTTACAAAATCCCGGTCGTGTCGGCTCGTACTTCTCGGTGGGGACATTATTTACGTCTATAACTTTATATATCCTAACCTAAGGCAACTTAACATCTCGGATGTAGTATTTTCCAACATTCCTGGCGGGTCGGACCCTACTTCTCGGTGGGCACATTATATACGTCTATATCGTAATATAACCTAAACTAACCCATCTAGACCCTCGCTTGTAATGTTTTCCAAAATCCCGGTCATGTCGGGCCGTACTTTTCCGTGGGGACATTTTATACGTCTATAATTTTATATATCCTAACCTAAGGCAACTTAACATCTCGATTGTAGTATTTTCCAACATTCCTGGCGGGTCGGCCCCTACTTCTCGGTGGGCACATTATATACGTCTATATCGTAATATAACCTAACCTAACCCATCTAGACCCTCGCTGGTAATGTTTTACAGAATCCCGGTCGTGTCGTCTCGTACGTCTCGGTGCGGACATTATATACGTCTGTAACGTTATATATCCTAACCTAGGGGAACCTAACATCTCGGATGTAGTATTTCACAACATTCCTGGCGGGTCGGCCCCACTTCTCGGTGGGAACATTATTTACGTCTATATCGTAATATAACCAAACCTAACCCATCTAGACCCTCGCTGGTAATGTTTTACAAAATCCCGGTCGTGTCGGCCCGTACTTCTCCGTGGGGACATTATATACTTCTATATCGTTATATATCCTAACCTAAGGCAACTTAACATCTCCGATGTAGTATTTTCCAACATTCCTGGCGGGTCGGCCCCTACTTCTCGGTGGGCACATTATATACGTTTATATCGTAATATAACCTAACCTAACCCATCCAGCCTCTCGCTTGTAATGTTTTGCAGAATCCCGGTCGTGTCGGCCCGTACGTCTCGGTGCGGACATTATATACGTCTATAACGTTATATATCCTAACCAAAGGCAACCTAACATCTCGGATGTAGTATTTTCCAACATTCCTGGCGGGGCGGCCGCTACTTCTCGGTGGGAACATTATATACGTCTATATCGTAATATAACCTAACCTAACCCATCTAGACCCTCGCTGGTAATGTTTTACAGAATCCCGGTCGTGTTGTCTCGTACGTCTCGGTGCGGACATTATATACGTCTATAACGTTATATATCCTAACCTAAGGGAACCTAACATCTCGGATGTAGTATTTCACAACATTCCTGGCTGGTCGGCTCCACTTCTCGGTGGGTACATTATATACGTCTATAACGTTATATATCCTAGCCAAAGGCAACTTAACATCTCGGGTGTTGTATTTTCCAACATTCCTGGCGGGTCGGACCCTACTTCTCGGTGGGCACATTATAAACGTCTGTAACATAATATAACCGAACCTAAGCCACCTACACTCTCGCTGGTAATGATTCACAGAACCCCGTTCGTGTCTTCCCGTGCGTCTCGAAGCCGGACATTATATACGTCTATCAAGTTATATATCCTAACCTAAGGCAACCTAACATCTCGAATGTAGTATTTCACAACATTCCTGGCGGGTCGGCCCCACTTCTCGGTGGGAACATTATATACGTTTATAACGTAATATAACCTAACCTCACCCATCTAGACCCTCGCTGGTAATGTTTTACAAAATCCCGGTCGTGTCGGTCCGTACTTCTCCGTGGGGACATTATATACGTCTATATCGTTATATATCCTAACCTAAGGCAACCTAACATCTCGGATGTAGTATTTTCCAACATTCCTGGCGGGGCGGCCCCTACTTCTCGGTGGGAACATTATATACGTCTATATCGTAATATAACCTAACCTAACCCATCTAGACCCTCGCTGGTAATGTTTTACAAAATCCCGGACGTGTCGGCCCATACTTCTCGGTGGGGACATTATATACGTCTATAACGTTATATATCCTAACCTAAGGGAACCTAACATCTCGGATGTAGTATTTCACAACATTCCTGGCTGGTCGGCCCCACTTCTCTGTGGGAACATTATATACGTCTATATCGTAATATAACCTAACCTAACCCATCTAGCCCCTCGCTGGTAATGTTTTACAAAATCCCAGTCGTGTCGGCCCGTACTTTTCCGTGGGGACATTATATACGTCTATAATTTTATATATCCTAACCTAAGGCAACTTAACATCTCGGATGTAGTATTTTCCAACATTCCTGGCGGGTCAGTCCCTACTTCTCGGTGGGCACATTATATACGTCTATATCGTAATATAACCTAACCTAACCCATCTAGCCCCTCGCTGGTTATGTTTTACAAAATCCCAGTCGTGTCGGCCCGTACTTTTCCGTGGGGACATTATATACGTCTATAATTTTATATATCCTAACCTAAGGCAACTTAACATCTCAGATGTAGTATTTTCCAACATTCCTGGCGGGTCGGACCCTACTTCTCGGTGGGCACATTATATACGTCTATATCGTAATATAACCTAAACTAACCCATCTAGACCCTCGCTTGTAATGTTTTCCAAAATCCCGGTCATGTCGGGCCGTACTTTTCCGTGGGGACATTTTATACGTCTATAATTTTATATATCCTAACCTAAGGCAACTTAACATCTCGATTGTAGTATTTTCCAACATTCCTGGCGGGTCGGCCCCTACTTCTCGGTGGGCACATTACATACGTCTATATCGTAATATAACCTAACCTAACCCATCTAGACCCTCGCAGGTAATGTTTTACAAAATCCTGGTCGTGTCGGCCCGTACTTCTCCGTGGGGACATTATATACGTCTATATCGTTATATATCCTAACCTAAGGCAACCTAACATCTCGGATGTAGTATTTTCCAACATTCCTGGCGGGTCGGCCCCTACTTCTCGGTGGGCACATTATATACGTCTATATCGTAATATAACCTAACCTAACCCATCTAGACCGTCGCTGGTAATGTTTTACAAAATCCCGGTCGTGTCGGCCCGTACTTCTCCGTGCGGACATTATATACGTCTATATCGTTATATATCCTAACCTAAGGCAACTTAACATCTCCGATGTAGTATTTTCCAACATTCCTGGCGGGTCGGCCCCTACTTCTCGGTGGGCACATTATATACGTCTATATCGTAACATAACCTAACCTAACCCATCTAGACCCTCGCTGGTAATGTTTTACAAAATCCCGGTCGTGTCGGCTCGTACTTCTCGGTGGGGACATTATTTACGTCTATAACTTTATATATCCTAACCTAAGGCAACTTAACATCTCGGATGTAGTATTTTCCAACATTCCTGGCGGGTCGGACCCTACTTCTCGGTGGGCACATTATATACGTCTATATCGTAATATAACCTAAACTAACCCATCTAGACCCTCGCTTGTAATGTTTTCCAAAATCCCGGTCATGTCGGGCCGTACTTTTCCGTGGGGACATTTTATACGTCTATAATTTTATATATCCTAACCTAAGGCAACTTAACATCTCGATTGTAGTATTTTCCAACATTCCTGGCGGGTCGGCCCCTACTTCTCGGTGGGCACATTATATACGTCTATATCGTAATATAACCTAACCTAACCCATCTAGACCCTCGCTGGTAATGTTTTACAGAATCCCGGTCGTGTCGTCTCGTACGTCTCGGTGCGGACATTATATACGTCTATAACGTTATATATCCTAACCTAGGGGAACCTAACATCTCGGATGTAGTATTTCACAACATTCCTGGCGGGTCGGCCCCACTTCTCGGTGGGAACATTATTTACGTCTATATCGTAATATAACCAAACCTAACCCATCTAGACCCTCGCTGGTAATGTTTTACAAAATCCCGGTCGTGTCGGCCCGTACTTCTCCGTGGGGACATTATATACTTCTATATCGTTATATATCCTAACCTAAGGCAACTTAACATCTCCGATGTAGTATTTTCCAACATTCCTGGCGGGTCGGCCCCTACTTCTCGGTGGGCACATTATATACGTTTATATCGTAATATAACCTAACCTAACCCATCCAGCCTCTCGCTTGTAATGTTTTGCAGAATCCCGGTCGTGTCGGCCCGTACGTCTCGGTGCGGACATTATATACGTCTATAACGTTATATATCCTAACCAAAGGCAACCTAACATCTCGGATGTAGTATTTTCCAACATTCCTGGCGGGGCGGCCGCTACTTCTCGGTGGGAACATTATATACGTCTATATCGTAATATAACCTAACCTAACCCAGCTAGACCCTCGCTGGTAATGTTTTACAAAATGCCGGTCGTGTCGGCCCGCACTTCTCGGTGGGGACATTATTTACGTCTATAACGTTATATATCTTAACCTAAGGAAACCTAACATCTCGGATGTAGTATTTCACAACATTCCTGGCAGGTCGGCCCCACTTCTCGGTGGGAACATTATATACGTTTATAACGTAATATAACCTAACCTAACCCATCTAGCCCCTCGCTGGTTATGTTTTACAAAATCCCAGTCGTGTCGGCCCGTACTTCTCCGTGGGGACATTATATACGTCTATATCGTTATATATCCTAACCTAAGGCAACCTAACATCTCGGATGTAGTATTTTCCAACATTCCTGGCGGGTCGGCCCCTACTTCTCGGTGGGCACATTATTTACGTCTATATCGTAATATAACCAAACGTAACCCATCTAGACCCTCGCTGGTAATGTTTTACAAAATCCCGGTCGTGTCGGCCCGTACTTCTCCGTGGGGACATTATATACGTCTATATCGTTATATATCCTAACCTAAGGGAACCTAACATCTCGGATGTAGTATTTTCGAACATTCCTGGCGGGGCGGCCGCTACTTCTCGGTGGGAACATTATATACGTCTATATCGTAATATAACCTAACCTAACCCATCTAGACCCTCGCTGGTAATGTTTTACAAAATCCCGGTCGTGTCGGCCCGTACTTCTCGGTGGGGACATTATTTACGTCTATAACGTTATATATCCTAACCTAAGGGAACCTAACATCTCGGATGTAGTATTTCACAACATTCCTGGCAGGTCGGCCCCACTTCTCGGTGGGAACATTATATACGTTTATAACGTAGTATAACCTAACCTAACCCATCTAGCCCCTCGCTTGTAATGTTTTGCAGAATCCCGGTCGTGTCGGCCCGTACGTCTCGGTGCGGACATTATATACGTCTATAACGTTATATATCCTAACCTAAGGGTACCTAACATCTCGGATGTAGTATTTCACAACATTCCTGGCTGGTCGGCCCCACTTCTCGGTGGGAACATTATATACGTTTATAACGAAGTATAACCTAACCTAAACCATCTAGACCCTCGCTTGTAATGTTTTACAGAATCCCGGTCGTGTCGTCCCGTACGTCTCGGCGCGGACATTATATACGTCTATAACGTTTTATATCCTAACCAAAGGCAACCTAACATCTCGAATGTAGTATTTCACAACATTCCTGGCGGGTCGGCCCCACTTCTCGGTGGGAACATTATTTACGTCTATAACGTAATATAACCTAACCTAACCCATCTAGAACCTCGCTTGTAATGTTTTGCAGAATCCCGGTCGTGTCGTCCCGTACGTCTCGGTGCGGACATTATATACGTCTATAACGTTATATATCCTAACCAAAGGCAACCTAACATCTCGAATGTAGTATTTCACAACATTCCTGGCGGGTCGGCCCCACTTCTCGGTGGGAACATTATTTACGTCTATAACGTAATATAACCTAACCTAATCCATCTAGACCCTCGCTGGTAATGTTTTACTAAATCCCGGTCGTGTCGGCCCGTACTTCTCCGTGGGGACATTATATACGTCTATAACGTTATATATCCTAATCTAAGGGAACCTAACATCTCGGATGTAGTATTCTCCAACATTCCGGGCGGGGCGGCCGCTACTTCTCGGTGGGAACATTATATACGTCTATATCGTAATATAACCTAACCTAACCCATCAAGACCCTCGCTGGTAATGTTCTACAAAATCCCGGTCGTGTCGTCTCGTACGTCTCGGTGCGGACATTATATACGTCTATAACGTTATATATCCTAACCTAAGGGAACCTAACATCACGGATGTAGTATTTCACAACATTCCTGGCTGGTCGGCCCCACTTCTCGGTGGGAAAATTATATACGTTTATAACGTAGTATAACCTAACCTAACCCATCTAGCACCTCGCTTGTAATGTTTTGCAGAATCCCGGTCGTGTCGGCCCGTACGTCTCTGTGCGGACATTATATACGTCTATAACGTTATATATCCTAACCTAAGGGAACCT
Organism: Xylocopa violacea; assembly: GCA_963969225.1. NCBI lineage: Eukaryota > Metazoa > Arthropoda > Insecta > Hymenoptera > Apidae > Xylocopa > Xylocopa violacea. The sequence continues at coordinate 5,555,910 of CAXAJV010000011.1, read as the reverse complement.
AACATCACGGATGTAGTATTTCACAACATTCCTGGCTGGTCGGCCCCACTTCTCGGTGGGAACATTATTTACGTCTATAACGTAATATAACCTAACCTAATCCATCTAGACCCTCGCTGGTAATGTTTTACAAAATCCCGGTCGTGTCGGCCCGTACTTCTCCGTGGGGACATTATATACGTCTATAACGTTATATATCCTAACCTAAGGGAACCTAACATCTCGGATGTAGTATTTTCCAACATTCCTGGCGGGGCGGCCGCTACTTCTTGGTGGGAACATTATATACGTCTATATCGTAATATAACCTAACCTAACCCATCTAGACCCTCGCTGGTAATGTTCTACAAAATCCCGGTCGTGTCGTCTCGTACGTCTCCGTGCGGACATTATATACGTCTATAACGTTATATATCCTAACCAAAGGCAACTAAACATCTCGGATGTAGTATTTTCCAACATTCCTGGCGGGTCGGCCCCACACTTCGGTGGGAACATTATTTACGTCTATAACGTAATATAACCTAACCTAATCCATCTAGACCCTCGCTGGTAATGTTTTACAAAATCCCGGTCGTGTCGGCCCGTACTTCTCCGTGGGGACATTATATACGTCTATATCGTTATATATCCTAACCTAAGGCAACCTAACATCTCGGTTGTAGTATTTTCCAACATTCCTGGCGGGTCGGCCCCTACTTCTCGGTGGGAAAATTATATACGTTTATAACGTAGTATAACCTAACCTAACCCATCTAGCACCTCGCTTGTAATGTTTTGCAGAATCCCGGTCGTGTCGGCCCGTACGTCTCTGTGCGGACATTATATACGTCTATAACGTTATATATCCTAACCTAAGGGTACCTAACATCTCGGATGTAGTATTTCACAACATTCCTGGCTGGTCGGCCCCACTTCTCGGTGGGAACATTATATACGTTTATAACGAAGTATAACCTAACCTAAACCATCTAGACCCTCGCTTGTAATGTTTTACAGAATCCCGGTCGTGTCGTCCCGTACGTCTCGGCGCGGACATTATATACGTCTATAACGTTTTATATCCTAACCAAAGGCAACCTATCATCTCGAATGTAGTATTTCACAACATTCCTGGCGGGTCGGCCGCACTTCTCGGTGGGAACATTATTTACGTCTATAACGTAATATAACCTAACCTAACCCATCTAGCCCCTCGCTGGTTATGTTTTACAAAATCCAAGTCGTGTCGGCCCGTACTTTTCTGTGGGGACATTATATACGTCTATAATTTTATATATCCTAACCTAAGGCAACTTAACATCTCGGAAGTAGTATTTTCCAACATTCCTGGCGGGTCGGCCCCTACTTCTCGGTGGGCACATTATATACGTCTATATCGTAATATAACCTAAACTAACCCATCTAGACCCTCGCTGGTAATGTTTTACAGAATCCCGGTCGTGTCGTCTCGTACGTCTCGGTGCGGGCATTATATACGTCTATAATGTTATATATCCTAACCTAAGGGAACCTAACATCACGGATGTAGTATTTCACAACATTCCTGGCGGGTCGGCCGCACTTCTCGGTGGGAACATTATTTACGTCTATAACGTAATATAACCTAACCTAATCCATCTAGAACCTCGCTGGTAATGTTTTACAAAATCCCGGTCGTGTCGGCACGTACTTCTGCGTGGGGACATTATATACGTCTATAACGTTATATATCCTAACCTAAGGGAACCTAACATCTCGGATGTAGTATTTTCCAACATTCCTGGCGGGTCGGCCCCACTTCTCGGTGGGAACATTATTCACGTCTATAACGTAATATAACCTAACCTAACCCATCTAGACCCTCGCTGGTAATGTTTTACAGAATCCCGGTCGTGTCGTCTCGTACGTCTCGGTGCGGACATTATATACGTCTATAACGTTATATATCCTAACCTAAGGGAACCTAACATCTCGGATGTAGTATTTCACAACATTCCTGTCTGGTCGGCCCCACTTCTCGGTGGGAACATTATATAAGTCTATATCGTAATATAGCCTAACCTAACCAATCTAGACCCTCGCTGGTAATGTTTTACAGAATCCCGGTCGTGTCGTCTCGTACGTCTCGGTGCGGACATTATATACGTCTATAACGTTATATATCCTAACCAAAGGCAACTAAACATCTCGGATGTAGTATTTTCCAACATTCCTGGCGGGTCGGCCCCACACTTCGGTGGGAACATTATTTACGTCTATAACGTAATATAACCTAACCTAATCCATCTAGACCCTCGCTGGTAATGTTTTACAAAATCCCGGTCGTGTCGGCCCGTACTTCTCCGTGGGGACATTATATACGTCTATAACGTTATATATCCTAACCTAAGGGAACCTAACATCTCGGATGTAGTATTTTCCAACATTCCTGGCGGGGCGGCCGCTACTTCTTGGTGGGAACATTATATACGTCTATATCGTAATATAACCTAACCTAACCCATCTAGACCCTCGCTGGTAATGTTCTACAAAATCCCGGTCGTGTCGTCTCGTACGTCTCCGTGCGGACATTATATACGTCTATAACGTTATATATCCTAACCTAAGGGTACCTAACATCTCGCATGTAGTATTTCACAACATTCCTGGCTGGTCGGCCCCACTTCTCGGTGGGAACATTATTTACGTCTATAACGTAATATAACCTAACCTAATCCATCTAGACCCTCGCTTGTAATGTTTTACAAAATCCCGGTCGTGTCGGCCCGTACTTCTCCGTGGGGACATTATATACGTCTATATCGTTATATATCCTAACCTAAGGCAACCTAACATCTCGGTTGTAGTATTTTCCAACATTCCTGGCGGGTCGGCCCCTACTTCTCGGTGGGAAAATTATATACGTTTATAACGTAGTATAACCTAACCTAACCCATCTAGCACCTCGCTTGTAATGTTTTGCAGAATCCCGGTCGTGTCGGCCCGTACGTCTCTGTGCGGACATTATATACGTCTATAACGTTATATATCCTAACCTAAGGGTACCTAACATCTCGGATGTAGTATTTCACAACATTCCTGGCTGGTCGGCCCCACTTCTCGGTGGGAACATTATATACGTTTATAACGAAGTATAACCTAACCTAAACCATCTAGACCCTCGCTTGTAATGTTTTACAGAATCCCGGTCGTGTCGTCCCGTACGTCTCGGCGCGGACATTATATACGTCTATAACGTTTTATATCCTAACCAAAGGCAACCTATCATCTCGAATGTAGTATTTCACAACATTCCTGGCGGGTCGGCCCCACTTCTCGGTGGGAACATTATTTACGTCTATATCGTAATATAACCTAACCTAACCCATCAAGACCCTCGCTGGTAATGTTCTATAAAATCCCGGTCGTGTCGTCTCGTACGTCTCGGTGCGGACATTATATACGTCTATAACGTTATATATCCTAACCTAAGGGAACCTAACATCACGGATGTAGTATTTCACAACATTCCTGGCTGGTCGGCCCCACTTCTCGGTGGGAAAATTATATACGTTTATAAAGTAGTATAACCTAACCTAACCCATCTAGCACCTCGCTTGTAATGTTTTGCAGAATCCCGGTCGTGTCGGCCCGTACGTCTCGGTGCGGACATTATATACGTCTATAACGTTATATATCCTAACCTAAGGGTACCTAACATCTCGGATGTAGTTTTTCACAACATTCCTGGCTGGTCGGCCCCACTTCTCGGTGGGAACATTATATACGTTTATAACGAAGTATAACCTAACCTAAACCATCTAGACCCTCGCTTGTAATGTTTTACAGAATCCCGGTCGTGTCGTCCCGTTAGTCTCGGCGCGGACATTATATACGTCTATAACGTTTTATATCCTAACCAAAGGCAACCTAACATCTCGAATGTAGTATTTCACAACATTCCTGGCGGGTCGGCCCCACTTCTCGGTGGGAACATTATTTACGTCTATAACGTAATATAACCTAACCTAACCCATCTAGCCCCTCGCTGGTTATGTTTTACAAAATCCAAGTCGTGTCGGCCCGTACTTTTCCGTGGGGACATTATATACGTCTATAATTTTATATATCCTAACCTAAGGCAACTTAACATCTCGGAAGTAGTATTTTCCAACATTCCTGGCGGGTCGGCCCCTACTTCTCGGTGGGCACATTATATACGTCTATATCGTAATATAACCTAAACTAAACCATCTAGACCCTCGCTGGTAATGTTTTACAGAATCCCGGTCGTGTCGTCTCGTACGTCTCGGTGCGGGCATTATATACGTCTATAACGTTATATATCCTAACCTAAGGGAACCTAACATCTCGGATGTAGTATTTTCCAACATTCCTGGCGGGTCGGCCCCACTTCTCGGTGGGAACATTATTTACGTCTATAACGTAATATAACCTAACCTAATCCATCTAGACCCTCGCTGGTAATGTTTTACAAAATCCCGGTCGTGTCGGCCCGTACTTCTCCGTGGGGACATTATATACGTCTATATCGTTATATATCCTAACCTAAGGCAACCTAACATCTCGGATGTAGTATTTTCCAACATTCCTGGCGGGTCGGCCCCTACTTCTCGGTGGGCACATTATATACGTCTATATCGTAATATAACCTAACCTAACCCATCTAGACCCTCGCTTGTAATGTTTTGCAGAATCCCGGTCGTGTCGTCCCGTACGTCTCGGTGCGGACATTATATACGTCTATAACGTTATATATCCTAACCAAAGGCAACCTAATATCTCGAATGTAGTATTTCACAACATTCCTGGCGGGTCGGCCGCACTTCTCGGTGGGAACATTATTTACGTCTATAACGTAATATAACCTAACCTAATCCATCTAGAACCTCGCTGGTAATGTTTTACAAAATCCCGGTCGTGTCGGCCCGTACTTCTCCGTGGGGACATTATATACGTCTATAACGTTATATATCCTAACCTAAGGGAACCTAACATCTCGGATGTAGTATTTTCCAACATTCCTGGCGGGTCGGCCCCACTTCTCGGTGGGAACATTATTCACGTCTATAACGTAATATAACCTAACCTAACCCATCTAGACCCTCGCTGGTAATGTTTTACAGAATCCCGGTCGTGTCGTCTCGTACGTCTCGGTGCGGACATTATATACGTCTATAATGTTATATATCCTAACCTAAGGGAACCTAACATCTCGGATGTAGTATTTCACAACATTCCTGTCTGGTCGGCCCCACTTCTCGGTGGGAACATTATATACGTCTATATCGTAATATAGCCTAACCTAACCAATCTAGACCCTCGCTGGTAATGTTTTACAGAATCCCAGTCGTGTCGTCTCGTACGTCTCGGTGCGGACATTATATACGTCTATAACGTTATATATCCTAACCTAAGGGAACCTAACATCACGGATGTAGTATTTCACAACATTCCTGGCGGGTCGGCCCCACACTTCGGTGGGAACATTATTTACGTCTATAACGTAATATAACCTAACCTAATCCATCTAGACCCTCGCTGGTAATGTTTTACAAAATCCCGGTCGTGTCGGCCCGTACTTCTCCGTGGGGACATTATATACGTCTATAACGTTATATATCCTAACCTAAGGGAACCTAACATCTCGGATGTTGTATTTTCCAACATTCCTGGCGGGGCGGCCGCTACTTCTTGGTGGGAACATTATATACGTCTATATCGTAATATAACCTAACCTAACCCATCTAGACCCTCGCTGGTAATGTTCTACAAAATCCCGGTCGTGTCGTCTCGTACGTCTCCGTGCGGACATTATATACGTCTATAACGTTATATATCCTAACCTAAGGGTACCTAACATCTCGCATGTAGTATTTCACAACATTCCTGGCTGGTCGGCCCCACTTCTCGGTGGGAACATTATTTACGTCTATAACGTAATATAACCTAACCTAATCCATCTAGACCCTCGCTTGTAATGTTTTACAAAATCCCGGTCGTGTCGGCCCGTACTTCTCCGTGGGGACATTATATACGTCTATATCGTTATATATCCTAACCTAAGGCAACCTAACATCTCGGTTGTAGTATTTTCCAACATTCCTGGCGGGTCGGCCCCTACTTCTCGGTGGGCACATTATTTACGTTTATAACGTAGTATAACCTAACCTAACCCATCTAGCCCCTCGCTTGTAATGTTTTGCAGAATCCCGGTCGTGTCGGCCCGTACGTCTCGGTGCGGACATTATATACGTCTATAACGTAATATATCGTAACCTAAGCGAACCTAACATCTCGGATGTAGTATTTCACAACATTCCTGGCTGGTCGGCCCCACTTCTCGGTGGGAACATTATATACGTTTATAACGAAGTATAACTTAACCTAACCCATCTAGACCCTCGCTTGTAATGTTTTACAGAATCCCGGTCGTGTCGTCCCGTACGTCTCGGTGCGGACATTATATACGTCTATAACGTTATATATCCTAACCAAAGGCAACCTAACATCTCGAATGTAGTATTTCACAACATTCCTGGCGGGTCGGCCCCACTTCTCGGTGGGAACATTATTTACGTCTATAACGTAATATAACCTAACCTAATCCATCTAGACCCTCGCTGGTAATGTTTTACAAAATCCCGGTCGTGTCGGCCCGTACTTCTCCGTGGGGACATTATATACGTCTATAACGTTATATATCCTAACCTAAGGGAACCTAACATCTCGGATGTAGTATTCTCCAACATTCCGGGCGGGGCGGCCGCTACTTCTCGGTGGGAACATTATATACGTCTATATCGTAATATAACCTAACCTAACCCATCTAGACCCTCGCTGGTAATGTTCTACAAAATCCCGGTCGTGTCGTCTCGTACGTCTCGGTGCGGACATTATATACGTCTATAACGTTATATATCCTAACCTAAGGGAACCTAACATCACGGATGTAGTATTTCATAACATTCCTGGCTGGTCGGCCCCACTTCTCGGTGGGAAAATTATATACGTTTATAACGTAGTATAACCTAACCTAACCCACTAGCACCTCGCTTGGAATGTTTTGCAGAATCCCGGTCGTGTCGGCCCGTACGTCTAGGTGCGGACATCATATACGTCTATAACGTTATATATCCTAACCTAAGGGTACCTAACATCTCGGATGTAGTATTTCACAACATTCCTGGCGGGTCGGCCGCACTTCTCGGTGGGAACATTATTTACGTCTATAACGTAATATAACCTAACCTAATCCATCTAGAACCTCGCTGGTAATGTTTTACAAAATCCCGGTCGTGTCGGCCCGTACTCCTCCGTGGGGACATTATATACGTCTATAACGTTATATATCCTAACCTAAGGGAACCTAACATCTCGGATGTAGTATTTCACAACATTCCTGGCTGGTCGGCCCCATTTCTCGGTGGGAACATTATATACGTCTATAACGTTATATATCCTAGCCAAAGGCAACTTAACATCTCGGATGTTGTATTTTCCAACATTCCTGGCGGGTCGGACCCACTTCTCGGTGGGAACATTATATACGTTTATAACGTAATATAACCTAACCTAACCCATCTAGCCCCTGGCTGGTTATGTTTTACAAAATCCCAGTCGTGTCGGCCCGTACTTTTCCGTGGGGACACTATATACGTCTATAATTTTATATATCCTAACCTAAGGCAACTTAACATCTCGGATGTAGTATTTTCCAACATTCCTGGCTGGTCAGTCCCTACTTCTCGGTGGGAACATTATATACGTTTATAACGAAGTATAACTTAACCTAACCCATCTAGACCCTCGCTGGTAATGTTTTACAGAATCCCGGTCGTGTCGTCTCGTACGTCTCGGTGCGGACATTATATACGTCTATAACGTTATATATCCTAACCTAAGGGAACCTAACATCTCGGATGTAGTATTTCACAACATTCCTGGCGGGTCGGCCCCACTTCTCGGTGGGAACATTATTTACGTCTATATCGTAATATAACCTAACCTAACCCAGCTAGACCCTCGCTGGTAATGTTTTACAAAATGCCGGTCGTGTCGGCCCGTACTTCTCGGTGGGGACATTATTTACGTCTATAACGTTATATATCTTAACCTAAGGAAACCTAACATCTCGGATGTAGTATTTCACAACATTCCTGGCAGGTCGGCCCCACTTCTCGGTGGGAACATTATATACGTTTATAACGTAATATAACCTAACCTAACCCATCTAGCCCCTCGCTGGTTATGTTTTACAAAATCCCAGTCGTGTCGGCCCGTACTTTTCCGTGGTGACATTATATACGTCTATAATTTTATATATCCTAACCTAAGGCAAATTAACATCTCGGATGTAGTATTTTCCAACATTCCTGGCGGGTCAGTCCCTACTTCTCGGTGGGAACATTATATACGTTTATAACGAAGTATAACCTAACCTAACCCATCTAGACCCTCGCTTGTAATGTTTTACAGAATCCCGGTCGTGTCGTCCCGTACGTCTCGGCGCGGACATTATATACGTCTATAACGTTTTATATCCTAACCAAAGGCAACCTAACATCTCGAATGTAGTATTTCACAACATCCCTGGCGGGTCGGCCCCACTTCTCGATGGGAACATTATTTACGTCTATAACGTAATATAACCTAACCTAATCCATCTAGACCCTCGCTGGTAATGTTTTACAAAATTCCGGTCGTGTCGGCCCGTACTTCTCCGTGGGGACATTATATACGTCTATATCGTTATATATCCTAACCTAAGGCAACCTAACATCTCGAATGTAGTATTTCACAACATTCCTGGCGGGTCGGCCCCACTTCTCGGTGGGAACATTATTTACGTCTATAACGTAATATAACCTAACCTAATCCATCTAGACCCTCGCTGGTAATGTTTTACAAAATCCCGGTCGTGTCGGCCCGTACTTCTCCGTGGGGACATTATATACGTCTATATCGTTATATATCCTAACCTAAGGCAACCTAACATCTCGGATGTAGTATTTTCCAACATTCCTGGCGGGTCGGCCCCTAGTTCTCGGTGGACACATTATTTACGTCTATATCGTAATATAACCAAACCTAACCCATCTAGACCCTCGCTGGTAATGTTTTACAAAATCCCGGTCGTGTCGGCCCGTACTTCTCCGTGGGGACATTATATACGTCTATATCGTTATGTATCCTAACCTAAGGCAACTTAACATCTCCCATGTAGTATTTTCCAACATTCCTGGCGGGTCGGCCCCTACTTCTCGGTGGGCACATTATATACGTCTATATCGTAATATAACCTAACCTAACCCATCTAGACCCTCGCTTGTAATGTTTTGCAGAATCCCGGTCGTGTCGTCCCGTACGTCTCGGTGCGGACATTATATACGTGTATAACGTTATATATCCTAACCAAAGGCAACCTAATATCTCGAATGTAGTATTTCACAACATTCCTGGCGGGTCGGCCGCACTTCTCGGTGGGACCATTATTTACGTCTATAACGTAATATAACCTAACCTAATCCATCTAGAACTTCGCTGGTAATGTTTTACAAAATCCCGGTCTTGTCGGCCCGTACTTCTCCGTGGGGACATTATATACGTCTATATCGTTATATATCCTAACCTAAGGGAACCTAACATCACGGATGTAGTATTTCACAACGTTCCTGGCTGGTCGGCCCCACTTCTCGGTGGGAAAATTATATACGTTTATAACGTAGTATAACCTAACCTAACCCATCTAGCACCTCGCTTGTAATGTTTTACAGAATCCCGGTCGTGTCGTCCCGTACGTCTCGGCGCGGACATTATATACGTCTATAACGTTTTATATCCTAACCAAAGGCAACCTAACATCTCGAATGTAGTATTTCACAACATCCCTGGCGGGTCGGCCCCACTTCTCGGTGGGAACATTATTTACGTCTATAACGTAATATAACCTAACCTAATCCATCTAGACCCTCGCTGGTAATGTTTTACAAAATCCCGGTCGTGTCGGCCCGTACTTCTCCGTGGGGACATTATATACGTCTATATCGTTATGTATCCTAACCTAAGGCAACTTAACATCTCCGATGTAGTATTTTCCAACATTCCTGGCGGGTCGGCCCCTACTTCTCGGTGGGCACATTATATACGTCTATATCGTAATATAACCTAACCTAACCCATCTAGACCCTCGCTTGTAATGTTTTGCAGAATCCCGGTCGTGTCGTCCCGTACGTCTCGGTGCGGACATTATATACGTGTATAACGTTATATATCCTAACCAAAGGCAACCTAATATCTCGAATGTAGTATTTCACAACATTCCTGGCGGGTCGGCCGCACTTCTCGGTGGGACCATTATTTACGTCTATAACGTAATATAACCTAACCTAATCCATCTAGAACTTCGCTGGTAATGTTTTACAAAATCCCGGTCTTGTCGGCCCGTACTTCTCCGTGGGGACATTATATACGTCTATATCGTTATATATCCTAACCTAAGGGAACCTAACATCACGGATGTAGTATTTCACAACGTTCCTGGCTGGTCGGCCCCACTTCTCGGTGGGAAAATTATATACGTTTATTACGTAGTATAACCTAACCTAACCCATCTAGCCCCTCGCTTGTAATGTTTTGCAGAATCCCGGTCGTGTCGGCCCGTACGTCTCCGTGCGGGCATTCTATACGTCTATAACGTTATATATCCTAACCTAAGGGTACCTAACATCTCGAATGTAGTATTTCACAACATTCCTGGCTGGTCGGCCCCACTTCTCGGTGGGAACATTATATACGTTTATAACGAAGTATAACCTAACCTAACCCATCTAGCCCCTCGCTTGTAATGTTTTGCAGAATCCCGGTCGTGTCGTCTCGTACGTCTCGGTGCGGACATTATATACGTCTATAACGTTATATATCCTAACCAAAGGCAACTAAACATCTCGGATGTAGAATATTCCAACATTCCTGGCGGGTCGGCCCCACTTCTCGGTGGGAAAATTATATACGTCTATATCGTAATATAGCCTAACCTAACCAATCTAGACCCTCGCTGGTAATGTTTTACAGAATCCCAGTCGTGTCGTCTCGTACGTCTCGGAGCGGACATTATATACGTCTATAACGTTATATATCCTAACCTAAGGGAACCTAACATCACGGATGTAGTATTTCACAACATTCCTGGCGGGTCGGCCCCACACTTCGGTGGGAACATTATTTACGTCTATAACGTAATATAACCTAACCTAATCCATCTAGACCCTCGCTGGTAATGTTTTACAAAATCCCGGTCGTGTCGGCCCGTACTTCTCCGTGGGGACATTATATACGTCTATAACGTTATATATCCTAACCTAAGGGAACCTAACATCTCGGATGTAGTATTTTCCAACATTCCTGGCGGGGCGGCCGCTACTTCTTGGTGGGAACATTATATACGTCTATATCGTAATATAACCTAACCTAACCCATCTAGACCCTCGCTGGTAATGTTCTACAAAATCCCGGTCGTGTCGTCTCGTACGTCTCCGTGCGGACATTATATACGTCTATAACGTTATATATCCTAACCTAAGGGTACCTAACATCTCGCATGTAGTATTTCACAACATTCCTGGCTGGTCGGCCCCACTTCTCGGTGGGAACATTATTTACGTCTATAACGTAATATAACCTAACCTAATCCATCTAGACCCTCGCTTGTAATGTTTTACAAAATCCCGGTCGTGTCGGCCCGTACTTCTCCGTGGGGACATTATATACGTCTATATCGTTATATATCCTAACCTAAGGCAACCTAACATCTCGGTTGTAGTATTTTCCAACATTCCTGGCGGGTCGGCCCCTACTTCTCGGTGGGCACATTATTTACGTTTATAACGTAGTATAACCTAACCTAACCCATCTAGCCCCTCGCTTGTAATGTTTTGCAGAATCCCGGTCGTGTCGGCCCGTACGTCTCGGTGCGGACATTATATACGTCTATAACGTAATATATCGTAACCTAAGCGAACCTAACATCTCGGATGTAGTATTTCACAACATTCCTGGCTGGTCGGCCCCACTTCTCGGTGGGAACATTATATACGTTTATAACGAAGTATAACTTAACCTAACCCATCTAGACCCTCGCTTGTAATGTTTTACAGAATCCCGGTCGTGTCGTCCCGTACGTCTCGGTGCGGACATTATATACGTCTATAACGTTATATATCCTAACCAAAGGCAACCTAACATCTCGAATGTAGTATTTCACAACATTCCTGGCGGGTCGGCCCCACTTCTCGGTGGGAACATTATTTACGTCTATAACGTAATATAACCTAACCTAATCCATCTAGACCCTCGCTGGTAATGTTTTACAAAATCCCGGTCGTGTCGGCCCGTACTTCTCCGTGGGGACATTATATACGTCTATAACGTTATATATCCTAACCTAAGGGAACCTAACATCTCGGATGTAGTATTCTCCAACATTCCGGGCGGGGCGGCCGCTACTTCTCGGTGGGAACATTATATACGTCTATATCGTAATATAACCTAACCTAACCCATCTAGACCCTCGCTGGTAATGTTCTACAAAATCCCGGTCGTGTCGTCTCGTACGTCTCGGTGCGGACATTATATACGTCTATAACGTTATATATCCTAACCTAAGGGAACCTAACATCACGGATGTAGTATTTCATAACATTCCTGGCTGGTCGGCCCCACTTCTCGGTGGGAAAATTATATACGTTTATAACGTAGTATAACCTAACCTAACCCACTAGCACCTCGCTTGGAATGTTTTGCAGAATCCCGGTCGTGTCGGCCCGTACGTCTAGGTGCGGACATCATATACGTCTATAACGTTATATATCCTAACCTAAGGGTACCTAACATCTCGGATGTAGTATTTCACAACATTCCTGGCGGGTCGGCCGCACTTCTCGGTGGGAACATTATTTACGTCTATAACGTAATATAACCTAACCTAATCCATCTAGAACCTCGCTGGTAATGTTTTACAAAATCCCGGTCGTGTCGGCCCGTACTCCTCCGTGGGGACATTATATACGTCTATAACGTTATATATCCTAACCTAAGGGAACCTAACATCTCGGATGTAGTATTTCACAACATTCCTGGCTGGTCGGCCCCATTTCTCGGTGGGAACATTATATACGTCTATAACGTTATATATCCTAGCCAAAGGCAACTTAACATCTCGGATGTTGTATTTTCCAACATTCCTGGCGGGTCGGACCCACTTCTCGGTGGGAACATTATATACGTTTATAACGTAATATAACCTAACCTAACCCATCTAGCCCCTGGCTGGTTATGTTTTACAAAATCCCAGTCGTGTCGGCCCGTACTTTTCCGTGGGGACACTATATACGTCTATAATTTTATATATCCTAACCTAAGGCAACTTAACATCTCGGATGTAGTATTTTCCAACATTCCTGGCTGGTCAGTCCCTACTTCTCGGTGGGAACATTATATACGTTTATAACGAAGTATAACTTAACCTAACCCATCTAGACCCTCGCTGGTAATGTTTTACAGAATCCCGGTCGTGTCGTCTCGTACGTCTCGGTGCGGACATTATATACGTCTATAACGTTATATATCCTAACCTAAGGGAACCTAACATCTCGGATGTAGTATTTCACAACATTCCTGGCGGGTCGGCCCCACTTCTCGGTGGGAACATTATTTACGTCTATATCGTAATATAACCTAACCTAACCCAGCTAGACCCTCGCTGGTAATGTTTTACAAAATGCCGGTCGTGTCGGCCCGTACTTCTCGGTGGGGACATTATTTACGTCTATAACGTTATATATCTTAACCTAAGGAAACCTAACATCTCGGATGTAGTATTTCACAACATTCCTGGCAGGTCGGCCCCACTTCTCGGTGGGAACATTATATACGTTTATAACGTAATATAACCTAACCTAACCCATCTAGCCCCTCGCTGGTTATGTTTTACAAAATCCCAGTCGTGTCGGCCCGTACTTTTCCGTGGTGACATTATATACGTCTATAATTTTATATATCCTAACCTAAGGCAAATTAACATCTCGGATGTAGTATTTTCCAACATTCCTGGCGGGTCAGTCCCTACTTCTCGGTGGGAACATTATATACGTTTATAACGAAGTATAACCTAACCTAACCCATCTAGACCCTCGCTTGTAATGTTTTACAGAATCCCGGTCGTGTCGTCCCGTACGTCTCGGCGCGGACATTATATACGTCTATAACGTTTTATATCCTAACCAAAGGCAACCTAACATCTCGAATGTAGTATTTCACAACATCCCTGGCGGGTCGGCCCCACTTCTCGGTGGGAACATTATTTACGTCTATAACGTAATATAACCTAACCTAATCCATCTAGACCCTCGCTGGTAATGTTTTACAAAATCCCGGTCGTGTCGGCCCGTACTTCTCCGTGGGGACATTATATACGTCTATATCGTTATATATCCTAACCTAAGGCAACCTAACATCTCGAATGTAGTATTTCACAACATTCCTGGCGGGTCGGCCCCACTTCTCGGTGGGAACATTATTTACGTCTATAACGTAATATAACCTAACCTAATCCATCTAGACCCTCGCTGGTAATGTTTTACAAAATCCCGGTCGTGTCGGCCCGTACTTCTCCGTGGGGACATTATATACGTCTATATCGTTATATATCCTAACCTAAGGCAACCTAACATCTCGGATGTAGTATTTTCCAACATTCCTGGCGGGTCGGCCCCTAGTTCTCGGTGGACACATTATTTACGTCTATATCGTAATATAACCAAACCTAACCCATCTAGACCCTCGCTGGTAATGTTTTACAAAATCCCGGTCGTGTCGGCCCGTACTTCTCCGTGGGGACATTATATACGTCTATATCGTTATGTATCCTAACCTAAGGCAACTTAACATCTCCGATGTAGTATTTTCCAACATTCCTGGCGGGTCGGCCCCTACTTCTCGGTGGGCACATTATATACGTCTATATCGTAATATAACCTAACCTAACCCATCTAGACCCTCGCTTGTAATGTTTTGCAGAATCCCGGTCGTGTCGTCCCGTACGTCTCGGTGCGGACATTATATACGTGTATAACGTTATATATCCTAACCAAAGGCAACCTAATATCTCGAATGTAGTATTTCACAACATTCCTGGCGGGTCGGCCGCACTTCTCGGTGGGACCATTATTTACGTCTATAACGTAATATAACCTAACCTAATCCATCTAGAACTTCGCTGGTAATGTTTTACAAAATCCCGGTCTTGTCGGCCCGTACTTCTCCGTGGGGACATTATATACGTCTATATCGTTATATATCCTAACCTAAGGGAACCTAACATCACGGATGTAGTATTTCACAACGTTCCTGGCTGGTCGGCCCCACTTCTCGGTGGGAAAATTATATACGTTTATTACGTAGTATAACCTAACCTAACCCATCTAGCCCCTCGCTTGTAATGTTTTGCAGAATCCCGGTCGTGTCGGCCCGTACGTCTCCGTGCGGGCATTATATACGTCTATAACGTTATATATCCTAACCTAAGGGTACCTAACATCTCGAATGTAGTATTTCACAACATTCCTGGCTGGTCGGCCCCACTTCTCGGTGGGAACATTATATACGTTTATAACGAAGTATAACCTAACCTAACCCATCTAGACCCTCGCTTGTAATGTTTTGCAGAATCCCGGTCGTGTCGTCCCGTACGTCTCGGTGCGGACATTATATACGTGTATAACGTTATATATCCTAACCAAAGGCAACCTAATATCTCGAATGTAGTATTTCACAACATTCCTGGCGGGTCGGCCGCACTTCTCGGTGGGACCATTATTTACGTCTATAACGTAATATAACCTAACCTAATCCATCTAGAACTTCGCTGGTAATGTTTTACAAAATCCCGGTCTTGTCGGCCCGTACTTCTCCGTGGGGACATTATATACGTCTATATCGTTATATATCCTAACCTAAGGGAACCTAACATCACGGATGTAGTATTTCACAACGTTCCTGGCTGGTCGGCCCCACTTCTCGGTGGGAAAATTATATACGTTTATTACGTAGTATAACCTAACCTAACCCATCTAGCCCCTCGCTTGTAATGTTTTGCAGAATCCCGGTCGTGTCGGCCCGTACGTCTCCGTGCGGGCATTATATACGTCTATAACGTTATATATCCTAACCTAAGGGTACCTAACATCTCGAATGTAGTATTTCACAACATTCCTGGCTGGTCGGCCCCACTTCTCGGTGGGAACATTATATACGTTTATAACGAAGTATAACCTAACCTAACCCATCTAGCCCCTCGCTTGTAATGTTTTGCAGAATCCCGGTCGTGTCGTCTCGTACGTCTCGGTGCGGACATTATATACGTCTATAACGTTATATATCCTAACCAAAGGCAACTAAACATCTCGGATGTAGTATATTCCAACATTCCTGGCGGGTCGGCCCCACTTCTCGGTGGGAAAATTATATACGTTTATAACGTAGTATAACCTAACCTAACCCATCTAGCACCTCGCTTGTAATGTTTTGCAGAATCCCGGTCGTGTCGGCCCGTACGTCTCGGTGCGGACATTATATACGTCTATAACGTTATATATCCCAACCTAAGGGTACCTAACATCTCGGATGTAGTATTTCACAACATTCCTGGCTGGTCGGCCCCACTTCTCGGTGGGAACATTATATACGTTTATAACGAAGTATAACCTAACCTAATCCATCTAGAACTTCGCTGGTAATGTTTTACAAAATCCCGGTCTTGTCGGCCCGTACTTCTCCGTGGGGACATTATATACGTCTATATCGTTATATATCCTAACCTAAGGGAACCTAACATCACGGATGTAGTATTTCACAACGTTCCTGGCTGGTCGGCCCCACTTCTCGGTGGGAACATTATATACGTTTATAACGAAGTATAACCTAACCTAACCCATCTAGCCCCTCGCTTGTAATGTTTTGCAGAATCCCGGTCGTGTCGTCCCGTACGTCTCGGTGCGGACATTATATGCGTCTATAACGTTATATATCCTAACCAAAGGCAACCGAATATCTCGAATGTAGTATTTCACAACATTCCTGGCGGGTCGGCCGCACTTCTCGGTGGGAACATTATTTACGTCTATAACGTAATATAACCTAACCTAATCCATCTAGAACCTCGCTGGTAATGTTTTCCAAAATCCCGGTCGTGTCGGCCCGTACTTCTCCGTGGGGACATTATATACGTCTATAACGTTATATATCCTAACCTAAGGGAACCTAACATCACGGATGTAGTATTTCACAACATTCCTGGCTGGTCGGCCCCACTTCTCGGTGGGAAAATTATATACGTTTATTACGTAGTATAACCTAACCTAACCCATCTAGCCCCTCGCTTGTAATGTTTTGCAGAATCCCGGTCGTGTCGGCCCGTACGTCTCCGTGCGGGCATTATATACGTCTATAACGTTATATATCCTAACCTAAGGGTACCTAACATCTCGCATGTAGTATTTCACAAAATTCCTGGCTGGTCGGCCCCACTTCTCGGTGGGAACATTATATACGTTTATAACGAAGTATAACCTAACCTAACCCATCTAGCCCCTCGCTTGTAATGTTTTGCAGAATCCCGGTCGTGTCGTCTCGTACGTCTCGGTGCGGACATTATATACGTCTATAACGTTATATATCCTAACCAAAGGCAACTAAACATCTCGGATGTAGTATATTCCAACATTCCTGTCGGGTCGGCCCCACTTCTCGGTGGGAACATTATTTACGTCTATAACGTAATATAACCTAACCTAATCCATCTAGACCCTCGCTTGTAATGTTTTACAAAATCCCGGTCGTGTCGGCCCGTACTTCTCCGTGGGGACATTATATACGTCTATATCGTTATATATCCTAACCTAAGGCAACCTAACATCTCGGATGTAGTATTTTCCAACATTCCTGGCGGGTCGGCCCCTACTTCTCGGTGGGCACATTATTTACGTTTATAACGTAGTATAACCTAACCTAACCCATCTAGCCCCTCGCTTATAATGTTTTGCAGAATCCCGGTCGTGTCGGCCCGTACGTCTCGGTGCGGACATTATATACGTCTATAACGTAATATATCGTAACCTAGGCGAACCTAACATCTCGGATGTAGTATTTCACAACATTCCGGGCGGGGCGGCCGCTACTTCTCGGTGGGAACATTATATACGTCTATATCGTAATATAACCTAACCTAACCCATCAAGACCCTCGCTGGTAATGTTCTACAAAATCCCGGTCGTGTCGTCTCGTACGTCTCGGTGCGGACATTATATACGTCTATAACGTTATATATCCTAACCTAAGGGAACCTAACATCACGGATGTAGTATTTCACAACATTCCTGGCTGGTCGGCCCCACTTCTCGGTGGGAAAATTATATACGTTTATAACGTAGTATAACCTAACCTAACCCATCTAGCACCTCGCTTGTAATGTTTTGCAGAATCACGGTCGTGTCGGCCCGTACGTCTCGGTGCGGACATTATATACGTCTATAACGTTATATATCCCAACCTAAGGGTACCTAACATCTCGGATGTAGTATTTCACAACATTCCTGGCTGGTCGGCCCCACTTCTCGGTGGGAACATTATATACGTTTATAACGAAGTATAACCTAACCTAAACCATCTAGACCCTCGCTTGTAATGTTTTACAGAATCCCGGTCGTGTCGTCCCGTACGTCTCGGCGCGGACATTATATACGTCTATAACGTTTTATATCCTAACCAAAGGCAACCTAACATCTCGAATGTAGTATTTCACAACATTCCTGGCGGGTCGGCCCCACTTCTCGGTGGGAACATTATTTACGTCTATAACGTAATATAACCTAACCTAATCCATCTAGACCCTCGCTGGTAATGTTTTACAAAATCCCGGTCGTGTCGGCCCGTACTTCTCCGTGGGGACATTATATACGTCTATATCGTTATATATCCTAACCTAAGGCAACCTAACATCTCGGATGTAGTATTTTCCAACATTCCTGGCGGGTCGGCCCCTAGTTCTCGGTGGACACATTATTTACGTCTATATCGTAATATAACCAAACCTAACCCATCTAGACCCTCGCTGGTAATGTTTTACAAAATCCCGGTCGTGTCGGCCCGTACTTCTCCGTGGGGACATTATATACGTCTATATCGTTATGTATCCTAACCTAAGGCAACTTAACATCTCCCATGTAGTATTTTCCAACATTCCTGGCGGGTCGGCCCCTACTTCTCGGTGGGCACATTATATACGTCTATATCGTAATATAACCTAACCTAACCCATCTAGACCCTCGCTTGTAATGTTTTGCAGAATCCCGGTCGTGTCGTCCCGTACGTCTCGGTGCGGACATTATATACGTGTATAACGTTATATATCCTAACCAAAGGCAACCTAATATCTCGAATGTAGTATTTCACAACATTCCTGGCGGGTCGGCCGCACTTCTCGGTGGGACCATTATTTACGTCTATAACGTAATATAACCTAACCTAATCCATCTAGAACTTCGCTGGTAATGTTTTACAAAATCCCGGTCTTGTCGGCCCGTACTTCTCCGTGGGGACATTATATACGTCTATATCGTTATATATCCTAACCTAAGGGAACCTAACATCACGGATGTAGTATTTCACAACGTTCCTGGCTGGTCGGCCCCACTTCTCGGTGGGAAAATTATATACGTTTATAACGTAGTATAACCTAACCTAACCCATCTAGCACCTCGCTTGTAATGTTTTACAGAATCCCGGTCGTGTCGTCCCGTACGTCTCGGCGCGGACATTATATACGTCTATAACGTTTTATATCCTAACCAAAGGCAACCTAACATCTCGAATGTAGTATTTCACAACATCCCTGGCGGGTCGGCCCCACTTCTCGGTGGGAACATTATTTACGTCTATAACGTAATATAACCTAACCTAATCCATCTAGACCCTCGCTGGTAATGTTTTACAAAATCCCGGTCGTGTCGGCCCGTACTTCTCCGTGGGGACATTATATACGTCTATATCGTTATATATCCTAACCTAAGGCAACCTAACATCTCGAATGTAGTATTTCACAACATTCCTGGCGGGTCGGCCCCACTTCTCGGTGGGAACATTATTTACGTCTATAACGTAATATAACCTAACCTAATCCATCTAGACCCTCGCTGGTAATGTTTTACAAAATCCCGGTCGTGTCGGCCCGTACTTCTCCGTGGGGACATTATATACGTCTATATCGTTATATATCCTAACCTAAGGCAACCTAACATCTCGGATGTAGTATTTTCCAACATTCCTGGCGGGTCGGCCCCTAGTTCTCGGTGGACACATTATTTACGTCTATATCGTAATATAACCAAACCTAACCCATCTAGACCCTCGCTGGTAATGTTTTACAAAATCCCGGTCGTGTCGGCCCGTACTTCTCCGTGGGGACATTATATACGTCTATATCGTTATGTATCCTAACCTAAGGCAACTTAACATCTCCGATGTAGTATTTTCCAACATTCCTGGCGGGTCGGCCCCTACTTCTCGGTGGGCACATTATATACGTCTATATCGTAATATAACCTAACCTAACCCATCTAGACCCTCGCTTGTAATGTTTTGCAGAATCCCGGTCGTGTCGTCCCGTACGTCTCGGTGCGGACATTATATACGTGTATAACGTTATATATCCTAACCAAAGGCAACCTAATATCTCGAATGTAGTATTTCACAACATTCCTGGCGGGTCGGCCGCACTTCTCGGTGGGACCATTATTTACGTCTATAACGTAATATAACCTAACCTAATCCATCTAGAACTTCGCTGGTAATGTTTTACAAAATCCCGGTCTTGTCGGCCCGTACTTCTCCGTGGGGACATTATATACGTCTATATCGTTATATATCCTAACCTAAGGGAACCTAACATCACGGATGTAGTATTTCACAACGTTCCTGGCTGGTCGGCCCCACTTCTCGGTGGGAAAATTATATACGTTTATTACGTAGTATAACCTAACCTAACCCATCTAGCCCCTCGCTTGTAATGTTTTGCAGAATCCCGGTCGTGTCGGCCCGTACGTCTCCGTGCGGGCATTATATACGTCTATAACGTTATATATCCTAACCTAAGGGTACCTAACATCTCGAATGTAGTATTTCACAACATTCCTGGCTGGTCGGCCCCACTTCTCGGTGGGAACATTATATACGTTTATAACGAAGTATAACCTAACCTAACCCATCTAGCCCCTCGCTTGTAATGTTTTGCAGAATCCCGGTCGTGTCGTCTCGTACGTCTCGGTGCGGACATTATATACGTCTATAACGTTATATATCCTAACCAAAGGCAACTAAACATCTCGGATGTAGTATATTCCAACATTCCTGGCGGGTCGGCCCCACTTCTCGGTGGGAAAATTATATACGTTTATAACGTAGTATAACCTAACCTAACCCATCTAGCACCTCGCTTGTAATGTTTTGCAGAATCCCGGTCGTGTCGGCCCGTACGTCTCGGTGCGGACATTATATACGTCTATAACGTTATATATCCCAACCTAAGGGTACCTAACATCTCGGATGTAGTATTTCACAACATTCCTGGCTGGTCGGCCCCACTTCTCGGTGGGAACATTATATACGTTTATAACGAAGTATAACCTAACCTAATCCATCTAGAACTTCGCTGGTAATGTTTTACAAAATCCCGGTCTTGTCGGCCCGTACTTCTCCGTGGGGACATTATATACGTCTATATCGTTATATATCCTAACCTAAGGGAACCTAACATCACGGATGTAGTATTTCACAACGTTCCTGGCTGGTCGGCCCCACTTCTCGGTGGGAACATTATATACGTTTATAACGAAGTATAACCTAACCTAACCCATCTAGCCCCTCGCTTGTAATGTTTTGCAGAATCCCGGTCGTGTCGTCCCGTACGTCTCGGTGCGGACATTATATGCGTCTATAACGTTATATATCCTAACCAAAGGCAACCGAATATCTCGAATGTAGTATTTCACAACATTCCTGGCGGGTCGGCCGCACTTCTCGGTGGGAACATTATTTACGTCTATAACGTAATATAACCTAACCTAATCCATCTAGAACCTCGCTGGTAATGTTTTCCAAAATCCCGGTCGTGTCGGCCCGTACGTCTCCGTGCGGGCATTATATACGTCTATAACGTTATATATCCTAACCTAAGGGTACCTAACATCTCGCATGTAGTATTTCACAAAATTCCTGGCTGGTCGGCCCCACTTCTCGGTGGGAACATTATATACGTTTATAACGAAGTATAACCTAACCTAACCCATCTAGCCCCTCGCTTGTAATGTTTTGCAGAATCCCGGTCGTGTCGTCTCGTACGTCTCGGTGCGGACATTATATACGTCTATAACGTTATATATCCTAACCAAAGGCAACTAAACATCTCGGATGTAGTATATTCCAACATTCCTGTCGGGTCGGCCCCACTTCTCGGTGGGAACATTATTTACGTCTATAACGTAATATAACCTAACCTAATCCATCTAGACCCTCGCTTGTAATGTTTTACAAAATCCCGGTCGTGTCGGCCCGTACTTCTCCGTGGGGACATTATATACGTCTATATCGTTATATATCCTAACCTAAGGCAACCTAACATCTCGGATGTAGTATTTTCCAACATTCCTGGCGGGTCGGCCCCTACTTCTCGGTGGGCACATTATTTACGTTTATAACGTAGTATAACCTAACCTAACCCATCTAGCCCCTCGCTTATAATGTTTTGCAGAATCCCGGTCGTGTCGGCCCGTACGTCTCGGTGCGGACATTATATACGTCTATAACGTAATATATCGTAACCTAGGCGAACCTAACATCTCGGATGTAGTATTTCACAACATTCCGGGCGGGGCGGCCGCTACTTCTCGGTGGGAACATTATATACGTCTATATCGTAATATAACCTAACCTAACCCATCAAGACCCTCGCTGGTAATGTTCTACAAAATCCCGGTCGTGTCGTCTCGTACGTCTCGGTGCGGACATTATATACGTCTATAACGTTATATATCCTAACCTAAGGGAACCTAACATCACGGATGTAGTATTTCACAACATTCCTGGCTGGTCGGCCCCACTTCTCGGTGGGAAAATTATATACGTTTATAACGTAGTATAACCTAACCTAACCCATCTAGCACCTCGCTTGTAATGTTTTGCAGAATCACGGTCGTGTCGGCCCGTACGTCTCGGTGCGGACATTATATACGTCTATAACGTTATATATCCCAACCTAAGGGTACCTAACATCTCGGATGTAGTATTTCACAACATTCCTGGCTGGTCGGCCCCACTTCTCGGTGGGAACATTATATACGTTTATAACGAAGTATAACCTAACCTAAACCATCTAGACCCTCGCTTGTAATGTTTTACAGAATCCCGGTCGTGTCGTCCCGTACGTCTCGGCGCGGACATTATATACGTCTATAACGTTTTATATCCTAACCAAAGGCAACCTAACATCTCGAATGTAGTATTTCACAACATTCCTGGCGGGTCGGCCCCACTTCTCGGTGGGAACATTATTTACGTCTATAACGTAATATAACCTAACCTAATCCATCTAGACCCTCGCTGGTAATGTTTTACAAAATCCCGGTCGTGTCGGCCCGTACTTCTCCGTGGGGACATTATATACGTCTATATCGTTATATATCCTAACCTAAGGCAACCTAACATCTCGGATGTAGTATTTTCCAACATTCCTGGCGGGTCGGCCCCTAGTTCTCGGTGGACACATTATTTACGTCTATATCGTAATATAACCAAACCTAACCCATCTAGACCCTCGCTGGTAATGTTTTACAAAATCCCGGTCGTGTCGGCCCGTACTTCTCCGTGGGGACATTATATACGTCTATATCGTTATGTATCCTAACCTAAGGCAACTTAACATCTCCCATGTAGTATTTTCCAACATTCCTGGCGGGTCGGCCCCTACTTCTCGGTGGGCACATTATATACGTCTATATCGTAATATAACCTAACCTAACCCATCTAGACCCTCGCTTGTAATGTTTTGCAGAATCCCGGTCGTGTCGTCCCGTACGTCTCGGTGCGGACATTATATACGTGTATAACGTTATATATCCTAACCAAAGGCAACCTAATATCTCGAATGTAGTATTTCACAACATTCCTGGCGGGTCGGCCGCACTTCTCGGTGGGACCATTATTTACGTCTATAACGTAATATAACCTAACCTAATCCATCTAGAACTTCGCTGGTAATGTTTTACAAAATCCCGGTCTTGTCGGCCCGTACTTCTCCGTGGGGACATTATATACGTCTATATCGTTATATATCCTAACCTAAGGGAACCTAACATCACGGATGTAGTATTTCACAACGTTCCTGGCTGGTCGGCCCCACTTCTCGGTGGGAAAATTATATACGTTTATTACGTAGTATAAGCTAACCTAACCCATCTAGCCCCTCGCTTGTAATGTTTTGCAGAATCCCGGTCGTGTCGGCCCGTACGTCTCCCTGCGGGCATTATATACGTCTATAACGTTATATATCCTAACCTAAAGGTACCTAACATCTCGAATGTAGTATTTCACAACATTCCTGGCTGGTCGGCCCCACTTCTCGGTGGGAACATTATATACGTTTATAACGAAGTATAACCTAACCTAACCCATCTAGCCCCTCGCTTGTAATGTTTTGCAGAATCCCGGTCGTGTCGTCTCGTACGTCTCGGTGCGGACATTATATACGTCTATAACGTTATATATCCTAACCAAAGGCAACTAAACATCTCGGATGTAGTATATTCCAACATTCCTGGCGGGTCGGCCCCACTTCTCGGTGGGAACATTATTTACGTCTATAACGTAATATAACCTAACCTAATCCATCTAGACCCTCGCTTGTAATGTTTTACAAAATCCCGGTCGTGTCGGCCCGTACTTCTCCGTGGGGACATTATATACGTCTATATCGTTATATATCCTAACCTAAGGCAACCTAACATCTCGGATGTAGTATTTTCCAACATTCCTGGCGGGTCGGCCCCTACTTCTCGGTGGGCACATTATTTACGTTTATAACGTAGTATAACCTAACCTAACCCATCTAGCCCCTCGCTTATAATGTTTTGCAGAATCCCGGTCGTGTCGGCCCGTACGTCTCGGTGCGGACATTATATACGTCTATAACGTAATATATCGTAACCTAGGCGAACCTAACATCTCGGATGTAGTATTTCACAACATTCCGGGCGGGGCGGCCGCTACTTCTCGGTGGGAACATTATATACGTCTATATCGTAATATAACCTAACCTAACCCATCAAGACCCTCGCTGGTAATGTTCTACAAAATCCCGGTCGTGTCGTCTCGTACGTCTCGGTGCGGACATTATATACGTCTATAACGTTATATATCCTAACCTAAGGGAACCTAACATCACGGATGTAGTATTTCACAACATTCCTGGCTGGTCGGCCCCACTTCTCGGTGGGAAAATTATATACGTTTATAACGTAGTATAACCTAACCTAACCCATCTAGCACCTCGCTTGTAATGTTTTGCAGAATCACGGTCGTGTCGGCCCGTACGTCTCGGTGCGGACATTATATACGTCTATAACGTTATATATCCCAACCTAAGGGTACCTAACATCTCGGATGTAGTATTTCACAACATTCCTGGCTGGTCGGCCCCACTTCTCGGTGGGAACATTATATACGTTTATAACGAAGTATAACCTAACCTAAACCATCTAGACCCTCGCTTGTAATGTTTTACAGAATCCCGGTCGTGTCGTCCCGTACGTCTCGGCGCGGACATTATATACGTCTATAACGTTTTATATCCTAACCAAAGGCAACCTAACATCTCGAATGTAGTATTTCACAACATTCCTGGCGGGTCGGCCCCACTTCTCGGTGGGAACATTATTTACGTCTATAACGTAATATAACCTAACCTAATCCATCTAGACCCTCGCTGGTAATGTTTTACAAAATCCCGGTCGTGTCGGCCCGTACTTCTCCGTGGGGACATTATATACGTCTATATCGTTATATATCCTAACCTAAGGCAACCTAACATCTCGGATGTAGTATTTTCCAACATTCCTGGCGGGTCGGCCCCTAGTTCTCGGTGGACACATTATTTACGTCTATATCGTAATATAACCAAACCTAACCCATCTAGACCCTCGCTGGTAATGTTTTACAAAATCCCGGTCGTGTCGGCCCGTACTTCTCCGTGGGGACATTATATACGTCTATATCGTTATGTATCCTAACCTAAGGCAACTTAACATCTCCGATGTAGTATTTTCCAACATTCCTGGCGGGTCGGCCCCTACTTCTCGGTGGGCACATTATATACGTCTATATCGTAATATAACCTAACCTAACCCATCTAGACCCTCGCTTGTAATGTTTTGCAGAATCCCGGTCGTGTCGTCCCGTACGTCTCGGTGCGGACATTATATACGTGTATAACGTTATATATCCTAACCAAAGGCAACCTAATATCTCGAATGTAGTATTTCACAACATTCCTGGCGGGTCGGCCGCACTTCTCGGTGGGACCATTATTTACGTCTATAACGTAATATAACCTAACCTAATCCATCTAGACCCTCGCTGGTAATGTTTTACAAAATCCCGGTCGTGTCGGCCCGTACATCTCCGTGGGGACATTATATACGTCTATAACGTTATCTATCCTAGCCTAAGGGAACCTAACATCACGGATGTAGTATTTCACAACGTTCCTGGCTGGTCGGCCCCACTTCTCGGTGGGAAAATTATATACGTTTATTACGTAGTATAACCTAATCTAACCCATCTAGCACCTCGCTTGTAATGTTTTGCAGAATCCCGGTCGTGTCGGCCCGTACGTCTCCGTGCGGGCATTATATACGTCTATAACGTTATATATCCTAACCTAAGGGTACCTAACATCTCGAATGTAGTATTTCACAACATTCCTGGCTGGTCGGCCCCACTTCTCGGTGGGAACATTATATACGTTTATAACGAAGTATAACCTAACCTAACCCATCTAGCCCCTCGCTTGTAATGTTTTGCAGAATCCCGGTCGTGTCGTCTCGTACGTCTCGGTGCGGACATTATATACGTCTATAACGTTATATATCCTAACCAAAGGCAACTAAACATCTCGGATGTAGTATATTCCAACATTCCTGGCGGGTCGGCCCCACTTCTCGGTGGGAACATTATTTACGTCTATAACGTAATATAACCTAACCTAATCCATCTAGACCCTCGCTTGTAATGTTTTACAAAATCCCGGTCGTGTCGGCCCGTACTTCTCCGTGGGGACATTATATACGTCTATATCGTTATATATCCTAACCTAAGGCAACCTAACATCTCGGATGTAGTATTTTCCAACATTCCTGGCGGGTCGGCCCCTACTTCTCGGTGGGCACATTATTTACGTTTATAACGTAGTATAACCTAACCTAACCCATCTAGCCCCTCGCTTATAATGTTTTGCAGAATCCCGGTCGTGTCGGCCCGTACGTCTCGGTGCGGACATTATATACGTCTATAACGTAATATATCGTAACCTAAGCGAACCTAACATCTCGGATGTAGTATTTCACAACATTCCGGGCGGGGCGGCCGCTACTTCTCGGTGGGAACATTATATACGTCTATATCGTAATATAACCTAACCTAACCCATCAAGACCCTCGCTGGTAATGTTCTACAAAATCCCGGTCGTGTCGTCTCGTACGTCTCGGTGCGGACATTATATACGTCTATAACGTTATATATCCTAACCTAAGGGAACCTAACATCACGGATGTAGTATTTCACAACATTCCTGGCTGGTCGGCCCCACTTCTCGGTGGGAAAATTATATACGTTTATAACGTAGTATAACCTAACCTAACCCATCTAGCACCTCGCTTGTAATGTTTTGCAGAATCCCGGTCGTGTCGGCCCGTACGTCTCGGTGCGGACATTATATACGTCTATAACGTTATATATCCCAACCTAAGGGTACCTAACATCTCGGATGTAGTATTTCACAACATTCCTGGCTGGTCGGCCCCACTTCTCGGTGGGAACATTATATACGTTTATAACGAAGTATAACCTAACCTAAACCATCTAGACCCTCGCTTGTAATGTTTTACAGAATCCCAGTCGTGTCGTCCCGTACGTCTCGGCGCGGACATTATATACGTCTATAACGTTTTATATCCTAACCAAAGGCAACCTAACATCTCGAATGTAGTATTTCACAACATTCCTGGCGGGTCGGCCCCACTTCTCGGTGGGAACATTATTTACGTCTATAACGTAATATAACCTAACCTAATCCATCTAGACCCTCGCTGGTAATGTTTTACAAAATCCCGGTCGTGTCGGCCCGTACTTCTCCGTGGGGACATTATATACGTCTATATCGTTATATATCCTAACATAAGGCAACCTAACATCTCGGATGTAGTATTTTCCAACATTCCTGGCGGGTCTGCCCCTACTTCTCGGTGGGCACATTATATACGTCTATATCGTAATATAACCTAACCTAACCCATCTAGACCCTCGCTTGTAATGTTTTGCAGAATCCCGGTCGTGTCGTCCCGTACGTCTCGGTGCGGACATTATATGCGTCTATAACGTTATATATCCTAACCAAAGGCAACCGAATATCTCGAATGTAGTATTTCACAACATTCCTGGCGGGTCGGCCGCACTTCTCGGTGGGAACATTATTTACGTCTATAACGTAATATAACCTAACCTAATCCATCTAGAACCTCGCTGGTAATGTTTTCCAAAATCCCGGTCGTGTCGGCCCGTACTTCTCCGTGGGGACATTATATACGTCTATAACGTTATATATCCTAACCTAAGGGAACCTAACATCACGGATGTAGTATTTCACAACATTCCTGGCTGGTCGGCCCCACTTCTCGGTGGGAAAATTATATACGTTTATTACGTAGTATAACCTAACCTAACCCATCTAGCCCCTCGCTTGTAATGTTTTGCAGAATCCCGGTCGTGTCGGCCCGTACGTCTCCGTGCGGGCATTATATACGTCTATAACGTTATATATCCTAACCTAAGGGTACCTAACATCTCGCATGTAGTATTTCACAAAATTCCTGGCTGGTCGGCCCCACTTCTCGGTGGGAACATTATATACGTTTATAACGAAGTATAACCTAACCTAACCCATCTAGCCCCTCGCTTGTAATGTTTTGCAGAATCCCGGTCGTGTCGGCCCGTACGTCTCGGTGCGGACATTATATACGTCTATAACGTAATATATCGTAACCTAGGCGAACCTAACATCTCGGATGTAGTATTTCACAACATTCCGGGCGGGGCGGCCGCTACTTCTCGGTGGGAACATTATATACGTCTATATCGTAATATAACCTAACCTAACCCATCAAGACCCTCGCTGGTAATGTTCTACAAAATCCCGGTCGTGTCGTCTCGTACGTCTCGGTGCGGACATTATATACGTCTATAACGTTATATATCCTAACCTAAGGGAACCTAACATCACGGATGTAGTATTTCACAACATTCCTGGCTGGTCGGCCCCACTTCTCGGTGGGAAAATTATATACGTTTATAACGTAGTATAACCTAAC
Source organism: Xylocopa violacea (assembly GCA_963969225.1). NCBI lineage: Eukaryota > Metazoa > Arthropoda > Insecta > Hymenoptera > Apidae > Xylocopa > Xylocopa violacea. The sequence goes on along the minus strand of CAXAJV010000011.1, from coordinate 5,526,184 downwards.
CTAACCCATCTAGCACCTCGCTTGTAATGTTTTGCAGAATCCCGGTCGTGTCGGCCCGTACGTCTCGGTGCGGACATTATATACGTCTATAACGTTATATATCCCAACCTAAGGGTACCTAACATCTCGGATGTAGTATTTCACAACATTCCTGGCTGGTCGGCCCCACTTCTCGGTGGAAACATTATATACGTTTATAACGAAGTATAACCTAACCTAAACCATCTAGACCCTCGCTTGTAATGTTTTACAGAATCCCGGTCGTGTCGTCCCGTACGTCTCGGCGCGGACATTATATACGTCTATAACGTTATATATCCTAACCAAAGGCAACTAAACATCTCGGATGTAGTATATTCCAACATTCCTGGCGGGTCGGCCCCACTTCTCGGTGGGAACATTATTCACGTCTATAACGTAATATAACCTAACCTAACCCATCTAGACCCTCGCTGGTAATGTTTTACAGAATCCCGGTCGTGTCGGCCCGTACTTCTCCGTGGGGACATTATATACGTCTATAACGTTATATATCCTAACCTAAGGGAACCTAACATCACGGATGTAGTATTTCACAACATTCCTGGCTGGTCGGCCCCACTTCTCGGTGGGAAAATTATATACGTTTATTACGTAGTATAACCTAACCTAACCCATCTAGCCCCTCGCTTGTAATGTTTTGCAGAATCCCGGTCGTGTCGGCCCGTACGTCTCCGTGCGGGCATTATATACGTCTATAACGTTATATATCCTAACCTAAGGGTACCTAACATCTCGCATGTAGTATTTCACAAAATTCCTGGCTGGTCGGCCCCACTTCTCGGTGGGAACATTATATACGTTTATAACGAAGTATAACCTAACCTAACCCATCTAGCCCCTCGGTTGTAATGTTTTGCAGAATCCCGGTCGTGTCGTCTCGTACGTCTCGGTGCGGACATTATATACGTCTATAACGTTATATATCCTAACCAAAGGCAACTAAACATCTCGGATGTAGTATATTCCAACATTCCTGGCGGGTCGGCCCCACTTCTCGGTGGGAACATTATTTACGTCTATAACGTAATATAACCTAACCTAATCCATCTAGACCCTCGCTTGTAATGTTTTACAAAATCCCGGTCGTGTCGGCCCGTACTTCTCCGTGGGGACATTATATACGTATATATCGTTATATATCCTAACCTAAGGCAACCTAACATCTCGGATGTAGTATTTTCCAACATTCCTGGCGGGTCGGCCCCTACTTCTCGGTGGGCACATTATTTACGTTTATAACGTAGTATAACCTAACCTAACCCATCTAGCCCCTCGCTTATAATGTTTTGCAGAATCCCGGTCGTGTCGGCCCGTACGTCTCGGTGCGGACATTATATACGTCTATAACGTAATATATCGTAACCTAGGCGAACCTAACATCTCGGATGTAGTATTTCACAACATTCCGGGCGGGGCGGCCGCTACTTCTCGGTGGGAACATTATATACGTCTATATCGTAATATAACCTAACCTAACCCATCAAGACCCTCGCTGGTAATGTTCTACAAAATCCCGGTCGTGTCGTCTCGTACGTCTCGGTGCGGACATTATATACGTCTATAACGTTATATATCCTAACCTAAGGGAACCTAACATCACGGATGTAGTATTTCACAACATTCCTGGCTGGTCGGCCCCACTTCTCGGTGGGAAAATTATATACGTTTATAACGTAGTATAACCTAACCTAACCCATCTAGCACCTCGCTTGTAATGTTTTGCAGAATCCCGGTCGTGTCGGCCCGTACGTCTCGGTGCGGACATTATATACGTCTATAACGTTATATATCCCAACCTAAGGGTACCTAACATCTCGGATGTAGTATTTCACAACATTCCTGGCTGGTCGGCCCCACTTCTCGGTGGGAACATTATATACGTTTATAACGAAGTATAACCTAACCTAAACCATCTAGACCCTCGCTTGTAATGTTTTACAGAATCCCGGTCGTGTCGTCCCGTACGTCTCGGCGCGGACATTATATACGTCTATAACGTTTTATATCCTAACCAAAGGCAACCTAACATCTCGAATGTAGTATTTCACAACATTCCTGGCGGGTCGGCCCCACTTCTCGGTGGGAACATTATTTACGTCTATAACGTAATATAACCTAACCTAATCCATCTAGACCCTCGCTGGTAATGTTTTACAAAATCCCGGTCGTGTCGGCCCGTACTTCTCCGTGGGGACATTATATACGTCTATATCGTTATATATCCTAACCTAAGGGAACCTAACATCTCGGATGTAGTATTTTCCAACATTCCTGGCGGGTCGGCCCCACTTCTCGGTGGGAACATTATTCACGTCTATAACGTAATATAACCTAACCTAACCCATCTAGACCCTCGCTGGTAATGTTTTACAGAATCCCGGTCGTGTCGTCTCGTACGTCTCGGTGCGGACATTATATACGTCTATAACGTTATATATCCTAACCTAAGGGAACCTAACATCTCGGATGTAGTATTTCACAACATTCCTGTCTGGTCGGCCCCACTTCTCGGTGGGAACATTATATACGTCTATATCGTAATATAGCCTAACCTAACCAATCTAGACCCTCGCTGGTAATGTTTTACAGAATCCCGGTCGTGTCGTCTCGTACGTCTCGGTGCGGACATTATATACGTCTATAACGTTATATATCCTAACCAAAGGCAACTAAACATCTCGGATGTAGTATTTTCCAACATTCCTGGCGGGTCGGCCCCACACTTCGGTGGGAACATTATTTACGTCTATAACGTAATATAACCTAACCTAATCCATCTAGACCCTCGCTGGTAATGTTTTACAAAATCCCGGTCGTGTCGGCCCGTACTTCTCCGTGGGGACATTATATACGTCTATAACGTTATATATCCTAACCTAAGGGAACCTAACATCTCGGATGTAGTATTCTCCAACATTCCGGGCGGGGCGGCCGCTACTTCTCGGTGGGAACATTATATACGTCTATATCGTAATATAACCTAACCTAACCCATCTAGACCCTCGCTTGTAATGTTCTACAAAATCCCGGTCGTGTCGTCTCGTACGTCCCCGTGGGGACATTATATACGTCTATATCGTTATATATCCTAACCTAAGTCAACCTAACATCTCGGTTGTAGTATTTTCCAACATTCCTGGCGGGTCGGCCCCTACTTCTCGGTGGGCACATTATTTACGTTTATAACGTAGTATAACCTAACCTAACCCATCTAGCCCCTCGCTTGTAATGTTTTGCAGAATCCCGGTCGTGTCGGCCCGTACGTCTCGGTGCGGACATTATATACGTCTATAACGTAATATGTCGTAACCTAAGCGAACCTAACATCTCGGATGTAGTATTTCACAACATTCCTGGCTGGTCGGCCCCACTTCTCGGTGGGAACATTATATACGTTTGTAACGAAGTATAACTTAACCTAACCCATCTAGACCCTCGCTTGTAATGTTTTACAGAATCCCGGTCGTGTCGTCTCGTACGTCTCGGTGCGGACATCATATACGTCTATAACGTTATATATCCTAACCTAAGGGAACCTAACATCACGGATGTAGTATTTCACAACATTCCTGTCTGGTCGGCCCCCCTTCTCGGTGGGAAAATTATATACGTTTATAACGTAGTATAACCTAACCTAACCCATCTAGCACCTCGCTTGTAATGTTTTGCAGAATCCCGGTCGTGTCGGCCCGTACGTCTCGGTGCGGATATTATATACGTCTATAACTTTATATATCCTAACCTAAGGGTACCTAACATCTCGGATGTAGTATTTCACAACATTCCTGGCTGGTCGGCCCCACTTCTCGGTGGGAACATTATATACGTTTATAACGAAGTATAACCTAGCCTAAACCATCTAGACCCTCGCTTGTAATGTTTTACAGAATCCCGGTCGTGTCGTCCCGTACGTCTCGGCGCGGACATTATATACGTCTATAACGTTTTATATCCTAACCAAAGGCAACCTAACATCTCGAATGTAGTATTTCACAACATTCCTGGCGGGTCGGCCCCACTTCTCGGTGGGAACATTATTTACGTCTATAACGTAATATAACCTAACCTAATCCATCTAGACCCTCGCTGGTAATGTTTTACAAAATCCCGGTCGTGTCGGTCCGTACTTCTCCGTGGGGACATTATATACGTCTATATCGTTATATATCCTAACCTAAGGCAACCTAACATCTCGGATGTAGTATTTTCCAACATTCCTGGCGGGTCGGCCCCTAGTTCTCGGTGGGCACATTATTTACGTCTATATCGTAATATAACCTAACCTAACCCATCTAGACCCTCGCTGGTAATGTTTTACAAAATCCCGGTCGTGTCGGCCCGTACTTCTCCGTGGGGACATTATATACGTCTATATCGTTATATATCCTAACCTAAGGCAACTTAACATCTCCGATGTAGTATTTTCCAACATTCCTGGCGGGTCGGCCCCTACTTCTCGGTGGGCACATTATATACGTCTATATCGTAATATAACCTAACCTAACCCATCTAGACCCTCGCTTGTAATGTTTTGCAGAATCCCGGTCGTGTCGGCCCGTACTTCTCCGTGGGGACATTATATACGTCTATATCGTTATATATCCTAACCTAAGGCAACCTAACATCTCGGATGTAGTATTTTCCAACATTCCTGGCGGGTCGGCCCCTACTTCTCGGTGGGCACATTATTTACGTTTATAACGTAGTATAACCTAACCTAACCCATCTAGCCCCTCGCTTATAATGTTTTGCAGAATCCCGGTCGTGTCGGCCCGTACGTCTCGGTGCGGACATTATATACGTCTATAACGTAATATATCGTAACCTAAGCGAACCTAACATCTCGGATGTAGTATTTCACAACATTCCGGGCGGGGCGGCCGCTACTTCTCGGTGGGAACATTATATACGTCTATATCGTAACATAACCTAACCTAACCCATCTAGACCCTCGCTGGTAATGTTCTATAAAATCCCGGTCGTGTCGTCTCGTACGTCTCGGTGCGGACATTATATACGTCTATAACGTTATATATCCTAACCTAAGGGAACCTAACATCACGGATGTAGTATTTCACAACATTCCTGGCTGGTCGGCCCCACTTCTCGGTGGGAAAATTATATACGTTTATAACGTAGTATAACGTAACCTAACCCATCTAGCACCTCGCATGTAATGTTTTGCAGAATCCCGGTCGTGTCGGCCCGTACGTCTCGGTGCGGACATTATATATGTCTATAACGTTATATATCCTAACCTAAGCGAACCTAACATCTCGGATGTAGTATTTTCCAACATTCCTGGCGGGTCGGCCCCTACTTCTCGGTGGGCACATTATATACGTCTATATCGTAATATAACCTAACCTAACCCATCTAGACCCTCGCTTGTAATGTTTTGCAGAATCCCGGTCGTGTCGTCCCGTACGTCTCGGTGCGGACATTATATACGTCTATAACGTTATATATCCTAACCAAAGGCAACCTAACATCTCGAATGTAGTATTTCACAACATTCCTGGCGGGTCAGCCCCACTTCTCGGTGGGAACATTATTTACGTCTATAACGTAATATAACCTAACCTAATCCATCTAGACCCTCGCTGGTAATGTTTTACAAAATCCCGGTCGTGTCGGCCCGTACATCTCCGTGGGGACATTATATACGTCTATAACGTTATCTATCCTAACCTAAGGGAACCTAACATCTCGGATGTAGTATTTTCCAACATTCCTGGCGGGGCGGCCGCTACTTCTTGGTGGGAACATTATATACGTCTATATCGTAATATAACCTAACCTAACCCATCTAGACCCTCGCTGGTAATGTTCTACAAAATCCCGGTCGTGTCGTCTCGTACGTCTCGGTGCAGACATTATATACGTGTATAACGTTATATATCCTAACCTAAGGGAACCTAACATCACGGATGTAGTATTTCACAACATTCCTGGCTGGTCGGCCCCACTTCTCGGTGGGAAAATTATATACGTTTATAACGTAGTATAACCTAACCTAACCCATCTAGACCCTCGCTTGTAATGTTTTACCGAATCCCGGTCGTGTCGTCCCGTACGTCTCGGAGCGGACATTATATACGTCTATAACGTTATATATCCTAACCTAAGGCAACTTAACATCTCCGATGTAGTATTTTCCAACATTCCTGGCGGGTCGGCCCCTACTTCTCGGTGGGCACATTATATACGTCTATATCGTAATATAACCTAACCTAACCCATCCTAGACCCTCGCTTGTAATGTTTTGCAGAATCCCGGGCGTGTCGTCCCGTACGTCTCGGTGCGGACATTATATACGTCTATAACGTTATATATCCTAACCAAAGGCAACCTAATATCTCGATTGTCGTATTTCACAACATTCCTGGCGGGTCGGCCGCACTTCTCGGTGGGAACATTATTTACGTCTATAACGTAATATAACCTAACCTAATCCATCTAGAACCTCGCTGGTAATGTTTTACAAAATCCCGGTCGTGTCGGCCCGTACTTCTCTGTGGGGACATTATATACGTCTATAACGTTATATATCCTAACCTAAGGGAACCTAACATCTCGGATGTAGTATTCTCCAACATTCCGGGCGGGGTGGCCGCTACTTCTCGGTGGGAACATTATATACGTCTATATCGTAACATAACCTAACCTAACCCATCAAGACCCTCGCTGGTAATGTTCTACAAAATCCCGGTCGTGTCGTCTCGTACGTCTCGGTGCGGACATTATATACGTCTATAACGTTATATATCCTGACCTAAGGGAACCTAACATCACGGATGTAGTATTTCACAACATTCCTGGCTGGTCGGCCCCACTTCTCGGTGGGAAAATTATATACGTTTATAACGTAGTATAACCTAACCTAACCCATCTAGCACCTCGCTTGTAATGTTTTGCAGAATCCCGGTCGTGTCGGCCCGTACGTCTCGGCGCGGACATTATATACGTCTATAACGTTTTATATCCTAACCAAAGGCAACCTAACATCTCGAATGTAGTATTTCACAACATTCCTGGCGGGTCGGCCCCACTTCTCGGTGGGAACATTATTTACGTCTATAACGTAATATAACCTAACCTAATCCATCTAGACCCTCGCTGGTAATGTTTTACAAAATCCCGGTCGTGTCGGCCCGTACTTCTCCGTGGGGACATTATATACGTCTATATCGTTATATATCCTAACCTAAGGCAACCTAACATCTCGGATGTAGTATTTTCCAACATTCCTGGCGGGTCGGCCCCTACTTCTCGGTGGGCACATTATATACGTCTATATCGTAATATAACCTAACCTAACCCATCTAGACCCTCGCTTGTAATGTTTTGCAGAATCCCGGTCGTGTCGTCCAGTACGTCTCGGTGCGGACATTATATGCGTCTATAACGTTATATATCCTAACCAAAGGCAACCGAATATCTCGAATGTAGTATTTCACAACATTCCTGGCGGGTCGGCCGCACTTCTCGGTGGGAACATTATTTACGTCTATAACGTAATATAACCTAACCTAATCCATCTAGAACCTCGCTGGTAATGTTTTACAAAATCCCGGTCGTGTCGGCCCGTACTTCTCCGTGGGGACATTATATACGTCTATAACGTTATATATCCTAACCTAAGGGAACCTAACATCTCGGATGTAGTATTTTCCAACATTCCTGGCGGGTCGGCCCCACTTCTCGGTGGGAACATTATTCACGTCTATAACGTAATATAACCTAACCTAATCCATCTAGACCCTCGCTGGTAATGTTTCACTAAATCCCGGTCGTGTCGGCCCGTACTTCTCCGTGGGGACATTATATACGTCTATATCGTTATATATCCTAACCTAAGGCAACCTAACATCTCGGATGTAGTATTTTCCAACATTCCTGGCGGGTCGGCCCCTACTTCTCGGTGGGCACATTATTTACGTTTATAACGTAGTATAACCTAACCTAACCCATCTAGCCCCTCGCTTATAATGTTTTGCAGAATCCCGGTCGTGTCGGCCCGTACGTCTCGGTGCGGACATTATATACGTCTATAACGTAATATATCGTAACCTAAGCGAACCTAACATCTCGGATGTAGTATTTCACAACATTCCGGGCGGGGCGGCCGCTACTTCTCGGTGGGAACATTATATACGTCTATATCGTAACATAACCTAACCTAACCCATCTAGACCCTCGCTGGTAATGTTCTACAAAATCCCGGTCGTGTCGTCTCGTACGTCTCGGTGCGGACATTATATATGTCTATAACGTTATATATCCTAACCTAAGCGAACCTAACATCTCGGATGTAGTATTTTCCAACATTCCTGGCGGGTCGGCCCCTACTTCTCGGTGGGCACATTATATACGTCTATATCGTAATATAACCTAACCTAACCCATCTAGACCCTCGCTTGTAATGTTTTGCAGAATCCCGGTCGTGTCGTCCCGTACGTCTCGGTGCGGACATTATATACGTCTATAACGTTATATATCCTAACGAAAGGCAACCTAACATCTCGAATGTAGTATTTCACAACATTCCTGGCGGGTCGGCCCCACTTCTCGGTGGGAACACTATTTACGTCTATAACGTAATATAACCTAACCTAATCCATCTAGACCCTCGCTGGTAATGTTTTACTAAATCCCGGTCGTGTCGGCCCGTACTTCTCCGTGGGGACATTATATACGTCTATAACGTTATATATCCTAACCTAAGGGAACCTAACATCTCGGATGTAGTATTCTCCAACATTCCGGGCGGGGTGGCCGCTACTTCTCGGTGGGAACATTATATACGTCTATATCGTAACATAACCTAACCTAACCCATCAAGACCCTCGCTGGTAATGTTCTACAAAATCCCGGTCGTGTCGGCCCGTACGTCTCGGCGCGGACATTATATACGTCTATAACGTTTTATATCCTAACCAAAGGCAACCTAACATCTCGAATGTAGTATTTCACAACATTCCTGGCGGGTCGGCCCCACTTCTCGGTGGGAACATTATTTACGTCTATAACGTAATATAACCTAACCTAATCCATCTAGACCCTCGCTGGTAATGTTTTACAAAATCCCGGTCGTGTCGGCCCGTACTTCTCCGTGGGGACATTATATACGTCTATATCGTTATATATCCTAACCTAAGGCAACCTAACATCTCGGATGTAGTATTTTCCAACATTCCTGGCGGGTCGGCCCCTACTTCTCGGTGGGCACATTATATACGTCTATATCGTAATATAACCTAACCTAACCCATCTAGACCCTCGCTTGTAATGTTTTGCAGAATCCCGGTCGTGTCGTCCCGTACGTCTCGGTGCGGACATTATATGCGTCTATAACGTTATATATCCTAACCAAAGGCAACCGAATATCTCGAATGTAGTATTTCACAACATTCCTGGCGGGTCGGCCGCACTTCTCGGTGGGAACATTATTTACGTCTATAACGTAATATAACCTAACCTAATCCATCTAGAACCTCGCTGGTAATGTTTTACAAAATCCCGGTCGTGTCGGCCCGTACTTCTCCGTGGGGACATTATATACGTCTATAACGTTATATATCCTAACCTAAGGGAACCTAACATCTCGGATGTAGTATTTTCCAACATTCCTGGCGGGTCGGCCCCACTTCTCGGTGGGAACATTATTCACGTCTATAACGTAATATAACCTAACCTAATCCATCTAGACCCTCGCTGGTAATGTTTCACTAAATCCCGGTCGTGTCGGCCCGTACTTCTCCGTGGGGACATTATATACGTCTATATCGTTATATATCCTAACCTAAGGCAACCTAACATCTCGGATGTAGTATTTTCCAACATTCCTGGCGGGTCGGCCCCTACTTCTCGGTGGGCACATTATTTACGTTTATAACGTAGTATAACCTAACCTAACCCATCTAGCCCCTCGCTTATAATGTTTTGCAGAATCCCGGTCGTGTCGGCCCGTACGTCTCGGTGCGGACATTATATACGTCTATAACGTAATATATCGTAACCTAAGCGAACCTAACATCTCGGATGTAGTATTTCACAACATTCCGGGCGGGTCGGCCCCACTTCTCGGTGGGAACATTATTTACGTCTATAACGTAATATAACCTAACCTAATCCATCTAGACCCTCGCTGGTAATGTTTTACAAAATCCCGGTCGTGTCGGCCCGTACTTCTCCGTGGGGACATTATATACGTCTATATCGTTATATATCCTAACCTAAGGCAACCTAACATCTCGGATGTAGTATTCTCCAACATTCCGGGCGGGGCGGCCGCTACTTCTCGGTGGGAACATTATATACGTCTATATCGTAATATAGCCTAACCTAACCCATCTAGACCCTCGCTGGTAATGTTCTACAAAATCCCGGTCGTGTCGTCTCGTACGTCTCGGTGCGGACATTATATACGTCTATAACGTTATATATCCTAACCTAAGGGAACCTAACATCACGGATGTAGTATTTTCCAACATTCCTGGCGGGTCGGCCCCACTTCTCGGTGGGAAAATTATATACGTTTATAACGTAGTATAACCTAACCTAACCCATCTAGCACCTCGCTTGTAATGTTTTGCAGAATCCCGGTCGTGTCGGCCCGTACGTCTCGGTGCGGACATTATATACGTCTATAACGTTATATATCCTAACCTAAGGGTACCTAACATCTCGGATGTAGTATTTCACAACATTCCTGGCTGGACGGCCCCACTTCTCGGTGGGAACATTATATACGTTTATAACGAAGTATAACCTAGCCTAAACCATCTAGACCCTCGCTTGTAATGTTTTACAGAATCCCGGTCGTGTCGTCCCGTACGTCTCGGCGCGGACATTATATACGTCTATAACGTTTTATATCCTAACCAAAGGCAACCTAACATCTCGAATGTAGTATTTCACAACATTCCTGGCGGGTGGGCCCCACTTCTCGGTGGGATCATTATTTACGTCTATAACGTAATATAACCTAACCTAATCCATCTAGACCCTCGCTTGTAATGTTTTACAAAATCCCGGTCGTGTCGTCTCGTACGTCTCGGTGCGGACATTATATACGTCTATAACGTTATATATCCTAACCAAAGGCAACTAAACATCTCGGATGTAGTATTTTCCAACATTCCTGGCGGGTCGGCCCCACACTTCGGTGGGAACATTATTTACGTCTATAACGTAATATAACCTAACCTAATCCATCTAGACCCTCGCTGGTAATGTTTTGCAAAATCCCGGTCGTGTCGGCCCGTACTTCTCCGTGGGGACATTATATACGTCTATAACGTTATATATCCTAACCTAAGGGAACCTAACATCTCGGATGTAGTATTCTCCAACATTCCGGGCGGGGCGGCCGCTACTTCTCGGTGGGAACATTATATACGTCTATATCGTAATATAACCTAACCTAACCCATCTAGACCCTCGCTGGTAATGTTCTACAAAATCCCGGTCGTGTCGTCTCGTACGTCTCGGTGCGGACATCATATACGTCTATAACGTTATATATCCTAACCTAAGGGAACCTAACATCACGGATGTAGTACTTCACAACATTCCTGGCTGGTCGGCCCCACTTCTCGGTGGGAAAATTATATACGTTTATAACGTAGTATAACCTAACCTAACCCATCTAGCACCTCGCTTGTAATGTTTTGCAGAATCCCGGTCGTGTCGGCCCGTACGTCTCGGTGCGGATATTATATACGTCTATAACGTTATATATCCTAACCTAAGGGTACCTAACATCTCGGATGTAGTATTTCACAACATTCCTGGCTGGTCGGCCCCACTTCTCGGTGGGAACATTATATACGTTTATAACGAAGCATAACCTAGCCTAAACCATCTAGACCCTCGCTTGTAATGTTTTACAGAATCCCGGTCGTGTCGTCCCGTACGTCTCGGCGCGGACATTATATACGTCTATAACGTTTTATATCCTAACCAAAGGCAACCTAACATCTCGAATGTAGTATTCCACAACATTCCTGGCGGGTCGGCCCCACTTCTCGGTGGGAACATTATTTACGTCTATAACGTAATATAACCTAACCTAATCCATCTAGACCCTCGCTGGTAATGTTTTACAAAATCCCGGTCGTGTCGGCCCGTACTTCTCCGTGGGGACATTATATACGTCTATATCGTTATATATCCTAACCTAAGGCAACCTAACATCTCGGATGTAGTATTTTCCAACATTCCTGGCGGGTCGGCCCCTAGTTCTCGGTGGGCACATTATTTACGTCTATATCGTAATATAACCAAACCTAACCCATCTGGACCCTCGCTGGTAATGTTTTACAAAATCCCGGTCGTGTCGGCCCGTACTTCTCCGTGGGGACATTATATACGTCTATATCGTTATATATCCTAACCTAAGGCAACTTAACATCTCCGATGTAGTATTTTCCAACATTCCTGGCGGGTCGGCCCCTACTTCTCGGTGGGCACATTATATACGTCTATATCGTAATATAACCTAACCTAACCCATCTAGACCCTCGCTTGTAATGTTTTGCAGAATCCCGGTCGTGTCGTCCCGTACGTCTCGGTGCGGACATTATATACGTCTATAACGTTATATATCCTAACCAAAGGCAACCTAATATCTCGAATGTAGTATTTCACAACATTCCTGGCGGGTCGGCCGCACTTCTCGGTGGGAACATTATTTACGTCTATAACGTAATATAACCTAACCTAATCCATCTAGAACCTCGCTGGTAATGTTTTACAAAATCCCGGTCGTGTCGGCCCGTACTTCTCCGTGGGGACATTATATACGTCTATAACGTTATATATCCTAACCTAAGGGAACCTAACATCTCGGATGTAGTATTTTCCAACATTCCTGGCGGGTCGGCCCCACTTCTCGGTGGGAACATTATTCACGTCTATAACGTAATAGAACCTAACCTAACCCACCTAGACCCTCGCTGGTAATGTTTTACAGAATCCCGGTCGTGTCGTCTCGTACGTCTCGGTGCGGACATTATATACGTCTATAACGTTATATATCCTAACCTAAGGGAACCTAACATCTCGGATGTAGTATTTCACAACATTCCTGTCTGGTCGGCCCCACTTCTCGGTGGGAACATTATATACGTCTATATCGTAATATAGCCTAACCTAACCAATCTAGACCCTCGCTGGTAATGTTTTACAGAATCCCGGTCGTGTCGTCTCGTACGTCTCGGTGCGGACATTATATACGTCTATAACGTTATATATCCTAACCAAAGGCAACTAAACATCTCGGATGTAGTATTTTCTAACATTCCTGGCGGGTCGGCCCCACACTTCGGTGGGAACATTATTTACGTCTATAACGTAATATAACCTAACCTAATCCATCTAGACCCTCGCTGGTAATGTTTTACAAAATCCCGGTCGTGTCGGCCCGTACTTCTCCGTGGGGACATTATATACGTCTATAACGTTATATATCCTAACCTAAGGGAACCTAACATCTCGGATGTAGTATTTTCCAACATTCCTGGCGGGGCGGCCGCTACTTCTTGGTGGGAACATTATATACGTCTATATCGTAATATAACCTAACCTAACCCATCTAGACCCTCGCTGGTAATGTTCTACAAAATCCCGGTCGTGTCGTCTCGTACGTCTCCGTGCGGACATTATATACGTCTATAACGTTATATATCCTAACCTAAGGGTACCTAACATCTCGCATGTAGTATTTCACAACATTCCTGGCTGGTCGGCCCCACTTCTCGGTGGGAACATTATTTACGTCTATAACGTAATATAACCTAACCTAATCCATCTAGACCCTCGCTTGTAATGTTTTACAAAATCCCGGTCGTGTCGGCCCGTACTTCTCCGTGGGGACATTATATACGTCTATATCGTTATATATCCTAACCTAAGGCAACCTAACATCTCGGATGTAGTATTTTCCAACATTCCTGGCGGGTCGGCCCCTACTTCTCGGTGGGCACATTATTTACGTTTATAACGTAGTATAACCTAACCTAACCCATCTAGCACCTCGCTTGTAATGTTTTGCAGAATCCCGGTCGTGTCGGCCCGTACGTCGCGGAGCGGACATTATATACGTCTATAACGTTATATATCCTAACCTAAGGGTACCTAACATCTCGGATGTAGTATTTCACAACATTCCTGGCTGGTCGGCCCCACTTCTCGGTGGGAACATTATATACGTTTATAACGAAGTATAACCTAGCCTAAACCATCTAGACCCTCGCTTGTAATGTTTTACAGAATCCCGGTCGTGTCGTCCCGTACGTCTCGGCGCGGACATTATATACGTCGATAACGTTTTATATCCTAACCAAAGGCAACCTAACATCTCGAATGTAGTATTTCACAACATTCCTGGCGGGTCGGCCCCACTTCTCGGTGGGAACATTATTTACGTCTATAACGTAATATAACCTAACCTAATCCATCTAGACCCTCGCTGGTAATGTTTTACAAAATCCCGGTCGTGTCGGCCCGTACTTCTCCGTGGGGACATTATATACGTCTATATCGTTATATATCCTAACCTAAGGCAACCTAACATCTCGGATGTGGTATTCTCCAACATTCCGGGCGGGGCGGCCGCTACTTCTCGGTGGGAACATTATATACGTCTATATCGTAATATAGCCTAACCTAACCCATCAAGACCCTCGCTGGTAATGTTCTACAAAATCCCGGTCGTGTCGTCTCGTACGTCTCGGTGCGGACATTATATACGTCTATAACGTTATATATCCTAACCTAAGGGAACCTAACATCACGGATGTAGTATTTTCCAACATTCCTGGCGGGTCGGCCCCACTTCTCGGTGGGAAAATTATATACGTTTATAACGTAGTATAACCTAACCTAACCCATCTAGCACCTCGCTTGTAATGTTTTGCAGAATCCCGGTCGTGTCGGCCCGTACGTCTCGGTGCGGACATTATATACGTCTATAACGTTATATATCCTAACCTAAGGGTACCTAACATCTCGGATGTAGTATTTCACAACATTCCTGGCTGGTCGGCCCCACTTCTCGGTGGGAACATTATATACGTTTATAACGAAGTATAACCTAGCCTAAACCATCTAGACCCTCGCTTGTAATGTTTTACAGAATCCCGGTCGTGTCGTCCCGTACGTCTCGGCGCGGACATTATATACGTCTATAACGTTTTATATCCTAACCAAAGGCAACCTAACATCTCGAATGTAGTATTTCACAACATTCCTGGCGGGTGGGCCCCACTTCTCGTTGGGAACATTATTTACGTCTATAACGTAATATAACCTAACCTAATCCATCTAGACCCTCGCTGGTAATGTTTTACAAAATCCCGGTCGTGTCGGCCCGTACTTCTCCGTGGGGACATTATATACGTCTATATCGTTATATATCCTAACCTAAGGCAACCTAACATCTCGGATGTAGTATTTTCCAACATTCCTGGCGGGTCGGCCCCTAGTTCTCGGTGGGCACATTATTTACGTCTATATCGTAATATAACCAAACCTAACCCATCTAGACCCTCGCTGGTAATGTTTTACAAAATCCCGGTCGTGTCGGCCCGTACTTCTCCGTGGGGACATTATATACGTCTATATCGTTATATATCCTAACCTAAGGCAACTTAACATCTCCGATGTAGTATTTTCCAACATTCCTGGCGGGTCGGCCCCTACTTCTCGGTGGGCACATTATATACGTCTATATCGTAATATAACCTAACCTAACCCATCTAGACCCTCGCTTGTAATGTTTTGCAGAATCCCGGTCGTGTCGTCCCGTACGTCTCGGTGCGGACATTATATACGTCTATAACGTTATAAATCCTAACCAAAGGCAACCTAATATCTCGAATGTAGTATTTCACAACACTCCTGGCGGGTCGGCCGCACTTCTCGGTGGGAACATTATTTACGTCTATAACGTAATATAACCTAACCTAATCCATCTAGAACCTCGCTGGTAATGTTTTACAAAATCCCGCTCGTGTCGGCCCGTACTTCTCCGTGGGGACATTATATACGTCTATAACGTTATATATCCTAACCTAAGGGAACCTAACATCTCGGATGTAGTATTTTCCAACATTCCTGGCGGGTCGGCCCCACTTCTCGGTGGGAACATTATTCACGTCTATAACGTAATATAACCTAACCTAACCCATCTAGACCCTCGCTGGTAATGTTTTACAGAATCCCGGTCGTGTCGTCTCGTACGTCTCGGTGCGGACATTATATACGTCTATAACGTTATATATCCTACCCTGAGGGAACCTAACATCTCGGATGTAGTATTTCACAACATTCCTGCCTGGTCGGCCCCACTTCTCGGTGGGAACATTATATACGTCTATATCGTAATATAGCCTAACCTAACCAATCTAGACCCTCGCTGGTAATGTTTTACAGAATCCCGGTCGTGTCGTCTCGTACGTCTCGGTGCGGACATTATATACGTCTATAACGTTATATATCCTAACCAAAGGCAACTAAACATCTCGGATGTAGTATTTTCCAACATTCCTGGCGGGTCGGCCCCACACTTCGGTGGGAACATTATTTACGTCTATAACGTAATATAACCTAACCTAATCCATCTAGACCCTCGCTGGTAATGTTTTACAAAATCCCGGTCGTGTCGGCCCGTACTTCTCCGTGGGGACATTATATACGTCTATAACGTTATATATCCTAACCTAAGGGAACCTAACATCTCGGATGTAGTATTTTCCAACATTCCTGGCGGGGCGGCCGCTACTTCTTGGTGGGAACATTATATACGTCTATATCGTAATATAACCTAACCTAACCCATCTAGACCCTCGCTGGTAATGTTCTACAAAATCCCGGTCGTGTCGTCTCGTACGTCTCCGTGCGGACATTATATACGTCTATAACGTTATATATCCTAACCTAGGGGTACCTAACATCTCGCATGTAGTATTTCACAACATTCCTGGCTGGTCGGCCCCACTTCTCGGTGGGAACATTATTTACGTCTATAACGTAATATAACCTAACCTAATCCATCTAGACCCTCGCTTGTAATGTTTTACAAAATCCCGGTCGTGTCGGCCCGTACTTCTCCGTGGGGACATTATATACGTCTATATCGTTATATATCCTAACCTAAGGCAACCTAACATCTCGGATGTAGTATTTTCCAACATTCCTGGCGGGTCGGCCCCTACTTCTCGGTGGGCACATTATTTACGTTTATAACGTAGTATAACCTAACCTAACCCATCTAGCACCTCGCTTGTAATGTTTTGCAGAATCCCGGTCGTGTCGGCCCGTACGTCTCGGTGCGGACATTATATACGTCTATAACGTTATATATCCTAACCTAAGGGAACCTAACATCACGGATGTAGTATTTCACAACATTCCTGGCGGGTCGGCCCCTAGTTCTCGGTGGGCACATTATTTACGTCTATATCGTAATATAACCAAACCTAAGCCATCTAGACCCTCGCTGGTAATGTTTTACAAAATCCCGGTCGTGTCGGCCCGTACGTCTCGGTGCGGACATTATATACGTCTATAACGTTATATATACTAACCTAAGCGAACCTAACATCTCGGATGTAGTATTTCACAACATTCCTGGCTGGTCGGCCCCACTTCTCGGTGGGAACATTATGTACGTTTATAACGTAATATAACCTAACCTAACCCATCTAGCCCCTCGCTGGTTATGTTTTACAAAATCCCAGTCTTGTCGGCCCGTACTTTTCCGTGGGGACATTATATACGTCTATAATTTTATATATCCTAACCTAAGGGAACCTAACATCACGGATGTAGTATTTCACAACATTCCTGGCTGGTCGGCCCCACTTCTCGGTGGGAAAATTATATACGTTTATAACGTAGTATAACCTAACCTAACCCATCTAGCCCCTCGCTTGTAATGTTTTGCAGAATCCCGGTCGTGTCGGCCCGTACGTCTCGGTGCGGACATTATATACGTCTATAACGTTATATATCCTAACCTAAGCGAACCTAACATCTCGGATGTAGTATTTCACAACATTCCTGGCTGGTCGGCCCCACTTCTCGGTGGGAACATTATATACGTTTATAACGAAGTATAACTTAACCTAAACCATCTAGACCCTCGCTTGTAATGTTTTACAGAATCCCGGTCGTGTCGTCCCGTACGTCTCGGTGCGGGCATTATATACGTCTATAACGTTATATATCCTAACCAAAGGCAACCTAACATATCGAATGTAGTTTTTCACAACATTCCTGGCGTGTCGGCCCCACTTCTCGGTGGGAACATTATTTACGTCTATAACGTAATATAACCTAACCTAATCCATCTAGACCCTCGCTGGTAATGTTTTACAAAATCCCGGTCGTGTCGGCCCGTACTTCTCCGTGGGGACATTATATACGTCTATAACGTTATATATCCTAACCTAAGGGAACCTAACATCACGCATGTAGTATTTCACAACATTCCTGGCTGGTCGGCCCCACTTCTCGGTGGGAAAATTATATACGTTTAAAACGTAGTATAACCTAACCTAACCCATCTAGCCCCTCGCTTGTAATGTTTTGCAGAATCCCGGTCGTGTCGGCCCGTACGTCTCGGTGCGGACATTATATACGTGTATAACGTTATATATCCTAACCTAAGGGTACCTAACATCTCGGATGTAGTATTTCACAACATTCCTGGCTGGTCGGCCCCACTTCTCGGTGGGAACATTATATACGTTTATAACGAAGTATAACCTAACCTAACCCATCTAGACCCTCGCTTGTAATGTTTTACAAAATCCCGCTCGTGTCGGCCCGTACTTCTCCGTGGGTACATTATATACGTCTTTATCGTTATATATCCTAACCTAAGGCAACCTAACATCTCGGATCTAGTATTTTCCAACATTCCTGGCGGGTCGGCCCCTACTTCTCGGTGGGCACATTATATACGTCTATATCGTAATATAACCTAACCTAACCCATCTAGCCCCTCGCTTGTAATGTTTTGCAGAATCCCGGTCGTGTCGGCCCGTACGTCTCGGTGCGGACATTATATACATCTATAACGTTATATATCCTAACCTAAGCGAACCTAACATCTCGGATGTAGTATTTCACAACATTCCTGGCTGGTCGGCCCCACTTCTCGGTGGGAACATTATATACGTTTATAACGAAGTATAACTTAACCTAACCCATCTAGACCCTCGCTTGTAATGTTTTACAGAATCCCGGTCGTGTCGTCCCGTACGTCTCGGCGCGGACATTATATACGTCTATAACGTTTTATATCCTAACCAAAGGCAACCTAACATCTCGAATGTAGTATTTCACAACATTCCTGGCGGGTCGGCCCCACTTCTCGGTGGGAACATTATTTACGTCTATAACGTAATATAACCTAACCTAATCCATCTAGACCCTCGCTGGTAATGTTTTACAAAATCCCGGTCGTGTCGGCCCGTACTTCTCCGTGGGGACATTATATACGTCTATATCGTTATATATCCTAACCTAAGGCAACCTAACATCTCGGATGTAGTATTTTCCAACATTCCTGGCGGGTCGGCCCCACTTCTCGGTGGGAACATTATATACGTTTATAACGAAGTATAACTTAACCTAACCCATCTAGAGCCTCGCTTGTAATGTTTTACAGAATCCCGGTCGTGTCGTCCCGTGCGTCTCGGTGCGGACATTATATACGTCTATAACGTTATATATCCTAACCAAAGGCAACCTAACATCTCGAATGTAGTATTTCACAACATTCCTGGCGGGTCGGCCCCACTTCTCGGTGGGAACATTATTTACGTCTATAACGTAATATAACCTAACCTAATCCATCTAGACCCTCGCTGGTAATGTTTTACAAAATCCCGGTCGTGTCGGCCCGTACTTCTCCGTGGGGACATTATATACGTCTATAACGTTATATATCCTAACCTAAGGGAACCTAACATCTCGGATGTAGTATTTTCCAACATTCCTGGCGGGGCGGCCGCTACTTCTTGGTGGGAACATTATATACGTCTATATCGTAATATAACCTAACCTAACCCATCTAGACCCTCGCTGGTAATGTTTTACAAAATCCCGGTCGTGTCGGCCCGTACTTCTCCGTGGGGACATTATATACGTCTATATCGTTATATATCCTAACCTAAGGCAACCTAACATCTCGGATGTAGTATTTTCCAACATTCCTGGCGGGTCGGCCCCACTTCTCGGTGGGAACATTATATACGTTTATAACGAAGTATAACTTAACCTAACCCATCTAGAGCCTCGCTGGTAATGTTCTACAAAATC
The DNA here is from genome assembly GCA_963969225.1 of Xylocopa violacea. Lineage (NCBI taxonomy): Eukaryota > Metazoa > Arthropoda > Insecta > Hymenoptera > Apidae > Xylocopa > Xylocopa violacea. Next base: position 5,505,805 of record CAXAJV010000011.1, on the reverse strand, counting down.
CCGGTCGTGTCGTCTCGTACGTCTCGGTGCAGACATTATATACGTGTATAACGTTATATATCCTAACCTAAGGGAACCTAACATCACGGATGTAGTATTTCACAACATTCCTGGCTGGTCGGCCAAACTTCTCGGTGGGAAAATTATATACGTTTATAACGTAGTATAACCTAACCTAACCCATCTAGACCCTCGCTTGTAATGTTTTACAGAATCCCGGTCGTGTCGTCCCGTACGTCTCGGAGCGGACATTATATACGTCTATAACGTTATATATCCTAACCTAAGGCAACTTAACATCTCCGATGTAGTATTTTCCAACATTCCTGGCGGGTCGGCCCCTACTTCTCGGTGGGCACATTATATACGTCTATATCGTAATATAACCTAACCTAACCCATCTAGACCCTCGCTTGTAATGTTTTGCAGAATCCCGGGCGTGTCGTCCCGTACGTCTCGGTGCGGACATTATATACGTCTATAACGTTATATATCCTAACCAAAGGCAACCTAATATCTCGATTGTAGTATTTCACAACATTCCTGGCGGGTCGGCCGCACTTCTCGGTGGGAACATTATTTACGTCTATAACGTAATATAACCTAACCTAATCCATCTAGAACCTCGCTGGTAATGTTTTACAAAATCCCGGTCGTGTCGGCCCGTACTTCTCCGTGGGGACATTATATACGTCTGTAACGTTATATATCCTAACCTAAGGGAACCTAACATCTCGGATGTAGTATTTTCCAACATTCCTGGCGGGTCGGCCCCACTTCTCGGTGGGAACATTATTCACGTCTATAACGTAATATAACCTAACCTAACCCATCTAGACCCTCGCTGGTAATGTTTTACAGAATCCAGGTCGTGTCGTCTCGTACGTCTCGGTGCGGACATTATATACGTCTATAACGTTATATATCCTAACCTAAGGGAACCTAACATCTCGGATGTACTATTTCACAACATTCCTGTCTGGTCGGCCCCACTTTTCGGTGGGAACATTATATACGTCTATATCGTAATACAACCTAACCTAACCAATCTACACCCTCGCTGGTAATGTTTTACAGAATCCCGGTCGTGTCGTCTCGTACGTCTCGGTGCGGACATTATATACGTCTATAACGTTATATATCCTAACCAAAGGCAACTAAACATCTCGGATGTAGTATTTTCCAACATTCCTGGCGGGTCGGCCCCACACTTCTGTGGGAACATTATTTACGTCTATAACGTAATATAACCTAACCTAATCCATCTAGACCCTCGCTGGTAATGTTTTACAAAATCCCGGTCGTGTCGGCCCGTACTTCTCCGTGGGGACATTATATACGTCTATAACGTTATATATCCTAACCTAAGGGAACCTAACATCACGCATGTAGTATTTCACAACATTCCTGGCTGGTCGGCCCCACTTCTCGGTGGGAAAATTATATACGTTTAAAACGTAGTACAACCTAACCTAACCCATCTAGCCCCTCGCTTGTAATGTTTTGCAGAATCCCGGTCGTGTCGGCCCGTACGTCTCGGTGCGGACATTATATACGTCTATAACGTTATATATCCTAACCTAAGGGTTCCTAACATCTCGGATGTAGTATTTCACAACATTCCTGGCTGGTCGGCCCCACTTCTCGGTGGGAACATTATATACGTTTATAACGAAGTATAACCTAACCTAACCCATCTAGACCCTCGCTTGTAATGTTTTACAAAATCCCGCTCGTGTCGGCCCGTACTTCTCCGTGGGTACATTATATACGTCTTTATCGTTATATATCCTAACCTAAGGCAACCTAACATCTCGGATGTAGTATTTTCCAACATTCCTGGCGGGTCGGCCCCTACTTCTCAGTGGGCACATTATATACGTCTATATCGTAATATAACCTAACCTAACCCATCTAGCCCCTCGCTTGTAATGTTTTGCAGAATCCCGGTCGTGTCGGCCCGCACGTCTCGGTGCGGACATTATATACGTCTATAACGTTATATATCCTAACCTAAGCGAACCTAACATCTCGGATGTAGTATTTCACAACATTCCTGGCTGGTCGGCCCCACTTCTCGGTGGGAACATTATATACGTTTATAACGAAGTATAACTTAACCTATCCCATCTAGAGCCTCGCTTGTAATGTTTTACAGAATCCCGGTCGTGTCGTCCCGTACGTCTCGGTGCGGACATTATATACGTCTATAACGTTATATATCCTAACCAAAGGCAACCTAACATCTCGAATGTAGTATTTCACAACATTCCTGGCGGGTCGGCCCCACTTCTCGGTGGGAACATTATTTACGTCTATAACGTAATATAACCTAACCTAATCCATCTAGACCCTCGCTGGTAATGTTCTACAAAATCCCGGTCGTGTCGTCTCGTACGTCTCGGTGCGGACATTATATACGTCTATAACGTTATATATCCTAACCTAAGGGAACCTAACATCACGGATGTAGTATTTCACAACATTCCTGGCGGGTCGGCCCCACTTCTCGGTGGGAACATTATTTACGTCTATAACGTAATATAACCTAACCTAATCCATCTAGACCCTCGCTGGTAATGTTTTACAAAATCCCTGTCCTGTCGGCCCGTACGTCTCGGTGCGGACATTATATACGTCTATAACGTTATATATACTAACCTAAGCGAACCTAACATCTCGGATGTAGTATTTCACAACATTCCTGGCTGGTCGGCCCCACTTCTCGGTGGGAACATTATATACGTTTATAACGTAATATAACCTAACCTAACCCATCTAGCCCCTCGCTGGTTATGTTTTACAAAATCCCAGTCTTGTCGGCCCGTACTTTTCCGTGGGGTCATTATATACGTCTATAATTTTATATATCCTAACCAAAGGCAACTTAACATCTCGGATGTAGTATTTTCCAAAATTCCTGGCGGGTCAGTCCCTACTTCTCGGTGGGCACATTATATACGTCTATTTCGTAATATAACCTAACCTAACCCATCTAGAGCCTCGCTGGTAATGTTCTACAGAATCCCGGTCGTGTCGTCTCGTACGTCTCGGTGCGGACATTATATACGTCTATAACGTTATATATCCTAACCTAAGGGAACCTAACATCACGGATATAGTATTTCACAACATTCCTGGCTGGTCGGCCCCACTTCTCGGTGGGAAAATTATATACGTTTATAACGTAGTATAACCTAACCTAACCCATCTAGCCCCTCGCTTGTAATGTTTTACAAAATCCCGGTCGTGTCGGCCCGTACTTCTCCGTGGGGACATTATATACGTCTATATCGTTATATATCCTAACCTAAGGCAACTTAACATCTCCGATGTAGTATTTTCCAACATTCCTGGCGGGTCGGCCCCTACTTCTCGGTGGGCACATTATATACGTCTATATCGTAATATAACCTAACCTAACCCATCTAGCCCCTCGCTTGTAATGTTTTGCAGAATCCCGGTCGTGTCGGCCCGTACGTCTCGGTGCGGACATTATATACGTCTATAACGTTATATATCCTAACCTAAGGGTTCCTAACATCTCGGATGTAGTATTTCACAACATTCCTGGCTGGTCGGCCCCACTTCTCGGTGGGAACATTATATACGTTTATAACGAAGTATAACCTAACCTAACCCATCTAGACCCTCGCTTGTAATGTTTTACAAAATCCCGCTCGTGTCGGCCCGTACTTCTCCGTGGGTACATTATATACGTCTTTATCGTTATATATCCTAACCTAAGGCAACCTAACATCTCGGATGTAGTATTTTCCAACATTCCTGGCGGGTCGGCCCCTACTTCTCAGTGGGCACATTATATACGTCTATATCGTAATATAACCTAACCTAACCCATCTAGCCCCTCGCTTGTAATGTTTTGCAGAATCCCGGTCGTGTCGGCCCGCACGTCTCGGTGCGGACATTATATACGTCTATAACGTTATATATCCTAACCTAAGCGAACCTAACATCTCGGATGTAGTATTTCACAACATTCCTGGCTGGTCGGCCCCACTTCTCGGTGGGAACATTATATACGTTTATAACGAAGTATAACTTAACCTATCCCATCTAGAGCCTCGCTTGTAATGTTTTACAGAATCCCGGTCGTGTCGTCCCGTACGTCTCGGTGCGGACATTATATACGTCTATAACGTTATATATCCTAACCAAAGGCAACCTAACATCTCGAATGTAGTATTTCACAACATTCCTGGCGGGTCGGCCCCACTTCTCGGTGGGAACATTATTTACGTCTATAACGTAATATAACCTAACCTAATCCATCTAGACCCTCGCTGGTAATGTTCTACAAAATCCCGGTCGTGTCGTCTCGTACGTCTCGGTGCGGACATTATATACGTCTATAACGTTATATATCCTAACCTAAGGGAACCTAACATCACGGATGTAGTATTTCACAACATTCCTGGCGGGTCGGCCCCACTTCTCGGTGGGAACATTATTTACGTCTATAACGTAATATAACCTAACCTAATCCATCTAGACCCTCGCTGGTAATGTTTTACAAAATCCCTGTCCTGTCGGCCCGTACGTCTCGGTGCGGACATTATATACGTCTATAACGTTATATATACTAACCTAAGCGAACCTAACATCTCGGATGTAGTATTTCACAACATTCCTGGCTGGTCGGCCCCACTTCTCGGTGGGAACATTATATACGTTTATAACGTAATATAACCTAACCTAACCCATCTAGCCCCTCGCTGGTTATGTTTTACAAAATCCCAGTCTTGTCGGCCCGTACTTTTCCGTGGGGTCATTATATACGTCTATAATTTTATATATCCTAACCAAAGGCAACTTAACATCTCGGATGTAGTATTTTCCAAAATTCCTGGCGGGTCAGTCCCTACTTCTCGGTGGGCACATTATATACGTCTATTTCGTAATATAACCTAACCTAACCCATCTAGAGCCTCGCTGGTAATGTTCTACAGAATCCCGGTCGTGTCGTCTCGTACGTCTCGGTGCGGACATTATATACGTCTATAACGTTATATATCCTAACCTAAGGGAACCTAACATCACGGATATAGTATTTCACAACATTCCTGGCTGGTCGGCCCCACTTCTCGGTGGGAAAATTATATACGTTTATAACGTAGTATAACCTAACCTAACCCATCTAGCCCCTCGCTTGTAATGTTTTACAAAATCCCGGTCGTGTCGGCCCGTACTTCTCCGTGGGGACATTATATACGTCTATATCGTTATATATCCTAACCTAAGGCAACTTAACATCTCCGATGTAGTATTTTCCAACATTCCTGGCGGGTCGGCCCCTACTTCTCGGTGGGCACATTATATACGTCTATATCGTAATATAACCTAACCTAACCCATCTAGCCCCTCGCTTGTAATGTTTTGCAGAATCCCGGTCGTGTCGGCCCGTACGTCTCGGTGCGCACATTATATACGTCTATAACGTTATATATCCTAACCTAAGGGAACCTAACATCTCGGATGTACTATTTTCCAACATTCCTGGCGGGGCGGCCCCTACTTCTCGGTGGGCACATTATATACGTCTATATCGTAATATAACCTAACCTAACCCATCTAGCCCCTCGCTTGTAATGTTTTGCAGAATCCCGGTCGTGTCGGCCCGTACGTCTCGGTGCGGACATTATATACGTCTATAACGTTATATATCCTATCCTAAGGGAACCTAACATCTCGGATGTAGTATTTTCCAACATTCCTGGCGGGTCGGCCCCACTTCTCGGTGGGAACATTATTTACGTCTATAACGTAATATAACCTAACCTAATCTATCTAGACCCTCGCTGGTAATGTTTTACAAAATCCCGGTCGTGTCGGCCCGTACTTCTCCGTGCGTACATTATATACGTCTATATCGTTATATATCCTAACCTAAGGCAACCTAACATCTCGGATGTATTATTTTCCAACATTCCTGGCGGGTCGGCCCCTACTTCTCGGTGGGCACATTATATACGTCTATATCGTAATATAACCTAACCTAACCCATCTAGCCCCTCGCTGGTAATGTTTTACAAAATCCCGGTCGTGTCGGCCCGTACTTCTCCGTGGGGACATTATATACGTCTATATCGTTATATATCCTAACCTAAGGCAACTTAACATCTCCGATGTAGTATTTTCCAACATTCCTGGCGGGTCGGCCCCTACTTCTCGGTGGGCACATTATATACGTCTATATCGTAATATAACATAACCTAACCCATCTAGCCCCTCGCTTGTAATGTTTTGCAGAATCCCGGTCGTGTCGGCCCGTACGTCTCGGTGCGCACATTATATACGTCTATAACGTTATATATCCTAACCTAAGCGAACCTAACATCTCGGATGTAGTATTTCACAACATTCCTGTCTGGTCGGCCCCACTTCTCGGTGGGAACATTATATACGTTTATAACGAAGTATAACTTAACCTAACCCATCTAGACCCTCGCTTGTAATGTTTTACAGAATCCCGGTCGTGTCGTCCCGTACGTCTCGGAGCGGACATTATATACGTCTATAACGTTATATATCCTAACCAAAGGCAACCTAACATCTCGGATGTAGTATTTTCCAACATTCCTGGCGGGGCGGCCGCTACTTCTCGGTGGGAACATTATTTACGTCTATAACGTAATATAACCTAACCTAATCCATCTAGACCCTCGCTGGTAATGTTTTACAAAATCCCGGTCGTGTCGGCCCGTACTTCTCCGTGGGGACATTATAGACGTCTATAACGTTATATATCCTAACCTAAGGGAACCTAACATCTCGGATGTAGTATTTTCCAACATTCCTGGCGGGGCGGCCCCTACTTCTCGGTGGGCACATTATATACGTCTATATCGTAATATAACCTAACCTAACGCATCTAGCCCCTCGCTTGTAATGTTTTGCAGAATCCCGGTCGTGTCGTCCCGTACATCTCGGTGCGGACATTATATACGTCTATAACGTTATATATCCTAACCAAAGGCAACCTAACATCTCGAATGTAGTATTTCACAACATTCCTGGCGGGTCGGCCCCACTTCTCGGTGGGAACATTATTTACGTCTATAACGTAATATAACCTAACCTAATCCATTTAGACCCTCGCTGGTAATGTTTTACAAAATCCCGGTCGTGTCGGCCCGTACTTCGCCGTGGGGACATTATATACGTCTATAACGTTATATATCCTAACCTAAGGGAACCTAACATCTCGGATGTAGTATTTTCCAACATTCCTGGCGGGGCGGCCGCTACTTCTCGGTGGGCATATTATATACGTCTATATCGTAATATAACCAAACCTAACCCATCTAGAACCTCGCTGGTAATGTTTTACAAAATCCCGGTCGTGTCGTCTCGTACGTCTCGGTGCGGACATTATATACGTCTATAACGTTATATATCCTAACCTAAGGGAACCTAACATCACGGATGTAGTATTTCACAACATTCCTGGCGGGTCGGCCCCACTTCTCGGTGGGAACATTATTTACGTCTATAACGTAATATAACCTAACCTAATCCATCTAGACCCTCGCTGGTAATGTTTTACAAAATCCCGGTCGTGTCGGCCCGTACTTCTCCGTGGGGACATTATATACGTCTATATCGTTATATATCCTAACCTAAGGGAACATAACATCTCGGATGTAGTATTTTCCAACATTCCTGGCGGGGCGGCCGCTACTTCTTGGTGGGAACATTATATACGTCTATATCGTAATATAACCTAACCAAACCCATCTAGACCCTCGCTGGTAATGTTTTACAAAATCCCGGTCGTGTCGTCTCGTACGTCTCGTTGCGGACATTATATACGTCTATAACGTTACATATCCTAACCTAAGGGAACCTAACATCACGGATGTAGTATTTCACAACATTCCTGGCTGGTCGGCCCCACTTCTCGGTGGGAAAATTATATACGTTTATAACGTAGTATAACCTAACCTAACCCATCTAGCCCCTCGCTTGTAATGTTTTGCAGAATCCCGGTTGTGTCGGTCCGTACGTCTCGGTGCGGACATTATATACGTCTATAACGTTATATATCCTAACCTAAGGGTACCTAACATCTCGGATGTAGTATTTCACAACATTCCTGGCTGGTCGGCCCCACTTCTCGGTGGGAACATTATATACGTTTATAACAAAGTATAACCTAACCTAACCCATCTGGACCCTCGCTTGTAATGTTTTACAGAATCCCGGTCGTGTCGTCCCGTACGTCTCGGTGCGGACATTATATACGTCTACAACGTTATATATCCTAACCAAAGGCAACCTAACATCTCGGATGTAGTATTTTCCAACATTCCTGGCGGGGCGGCCGCTACTTCTCGGTGGGAACATTATATACGTCTATATCGTAATATAACCTAACCTAACCCAGCTACACCCTCGCTGGTAATGTTTTACAAAATGCCGGTCGTGTCGGCCCGTACTTCTCGGTGGGGACATTATTTACGTCTATAACGTTAAATATCTTAACCTAAGGGAACCTAACATCTCGGATGTAGTATTTCACAACATTCCTGGCAGGTCGGCCCCACTTCTCGGTGGGAACATTATATACGTTTATAACGTAATATAACCTAACCTAACCCATCTAGCCCCTCGCTGGTTATGTTTTACAAAATCCCAGTCGTGTCGGCCCGTACTGTTCCGTGGTGACATTATATACGTCTATAATTTTATATATCCTAACCTAAGGCAACTTAACATCTCGGATGTAGTATTTTCCAACATTCCTGGCGGGTCAGTCCCTACTTCTCGGTCGGCACATTATATACGTCTATATCGTAATATAACCTAACCTAACCCATCTAGACCCTCGCTGGTAATGTTTTACAGAATCCCGGTCGTGTCGTCTCGTACGTCTCGGTGCGGACATTATATACGTCTATAACGTTATATATCCTAACCTAAGGGAACCTAACATCACGGATGTAGTATTTCACAACATTCCTGGCTGGTCGGCCCCACTTCTCGGTGGGAAAATTATATACGTTTATAACGTAGTATAACCTAACCTAACCCATCTAGCCCCTCGCTTGTAATGTTTTGCAGAATCCCGGTCGTGTCGGCCCGTACTTCTCCGTGGGGACATTATATACGTCTATATCGTTATATATCCTAACCTAAGGCAACCTAACATCTCGGATGTAGTATTTTCCAACATTCCTGGCGGGTCGGCCCCTAGTTCTCGGTGGGCACATTATTTACGTCTATATCGTAATATAACCAAACCTAACCCATCTAGACCCTCGCTGGTAATGTTTTACAAAATCCCGGTCGTGTCGGCCCTTACGTCTCGGTGCGCACATTATATACGTCTATAACGTTATATATCCTAACCTAAGGGAACCTAACATCTCGGATGTAGTATTTTCCAACATTCCTGGCGGGGCGGCCCCTACTTCTCGGTGGGCACATTATATACGTCTATATCGTAATATAACCTAACCTAACCCATCTAGCCCCTCGCTTGTAATGTTTTGCAGAATCCCGGTCGTGTCGGCCCGTACGTCTCGGTGCGGACATTATATACGTCTATAACGTTATATATCCTAACCTAAGCGAACCTAACATCTCGGATGTAGTATTTCACAACATTCCTGGCTGGTCGGCCCCACTTCTCGGTGGGAACATTATATACGTTTATAACGAAGTATAACTTAACCTAACCCATCTAGACCCTCGCTTGTAATGTTTTACAGAATCCCTGTCGTGTCGTCCCGTAAGTCTCGGAGCGGACATTATATACGTCTATAACGTTATATATCCTAACCAAAGGCAACCTAACATCTCGGATGTAGTATTTTTCAACATTCCTGGCGGGGCGGCCGCTACTTCTCGGTGGGAACATTATTTACGTCTATAACGTAATATAACCTAACCTAATCCATCTAGACCCTCGCTGGTAATGTTTAACAAAATCCCGGTCGTGTCGGCCCGTACATCTCCGTGCGGACATTATATACGTCTATAACGTTATATATCCTATCCTAAGGGAACCTAACATCTCGGATGTAGTATTTTCCAACATTCCTGGCGGGTCGGCCCCACTTCTCGGTGGGAACATTATTTACGTCTATAACGTAATATAACCTAACCTAATCTATCTAGACCCTCGCTGGTAATGTTTTACAAAATCCCGGTCGTGTCGGCCCGTACTTCTCCGTGCGTACATTATATACGTCTATATCGTTATATATCCTAACCTAAGGCAACCTAACATCTCGGATGTATTATTTTCCAACATTCCTGGCGGGTCGGCCCCTACTTCTCGGTGGGCACATTATATACGTCTATATCGTAATATAACCTAACCTAACCCATCTAGCCCCTCGCTTGTAATGTTTTGCAGAATCCCTGTCCTGTCGGCCCGTACGTCTCGGTGCGGACATTATATACGTCTATAACGTTATATACACTAACCTAAGCGAACCTAACATCTCGGATGTAGTATTTCGCAACATTCCTGGCTGGTCGGCCCCACTTCTCGGTGGGAACATTATATACGTTTATAACGAAGTATAACCTAACCTAACCCATCTAGACCCTCGCTTGTAATGTTTTACAAAATCCCGCTCGTGTCGGCCCGTACTTCTCCGTGGGTACATTATATACGTCTATATCGTTATATATCCTAACCAAAGGCAACCTAACATCTCGGATGTAGTATTTTCCAACATTCCTGGCGGGTCGGCCCCTACTTCTCGGTGGGCACATTATATACGTCTATATCGTAATATAACCAAACCTAACCCATCTAGACCCTCGCTGGTAATGTTTTACAAAATCCCGGTCGTGTCGGCCCGTACTTCTCCGTGGGGACATTATATACGTCTATATCGTTATATATCCTAACCTAAGGCAACTTAACATCTCCGATGTAGTATTTTCCAACATTCCTGGCGGGTCGGCCCCTACTTCTCGGTGGGCACATTATATACGTCTATATCGTAATATAACATAACCTAACCCATCTAGCCCCTCGCTTGTAATGTTTTGCAGAATCCCGGTCGTGTCGGCCCGTACGTCTCGGTGCGCACATTATATACGTCTATAACGTTATATATCCTAACCTAAGCGAACCTAACATCTCGGATGTAGTATTTCACAACATTCCTGTCTGGTCGGCCCCACTTCTCGGTGGGAACATTATATACGTTTATAACGAAGTATAACTTAACCTAACCCATCTAGACCCTCGCTTGTAATGTTTTACAGAATCCCGGTCGTGTCGTCCCGTACGTCTCGGAGCGGACATTATATACGTCTATAACGTTATATATCCTAACCAAAGGCAACCTAACATCTCGGATGTAGTATTTTCCAACATTCCTGGCGGGGCGGCCGCTACTTCTCGGTGGGAACATTATTTACGTCTATAACGTAATATAACCTAACCTAATCCATCTAGACCCTCGCTGGTAATGTTTTACAAAATCCCGGTCGTGTCGGCCCGTACTTCTCCGTGGGGACATTATAGACGTCTATAACGTTATATATCCTAACCTAAGGGAACCTAACATCTCGGATGTAGTATTTTCCAACATTCCTGGCGGGGCGGCCCCTACTTCTCGGTGGGCACATTATATACGTCTATATCGTAATATAACCTAACCTAACGCATCTAGCCCCTCGCTTGTAATGTTTTGCAGAATCCCGGTCGTGTCGTCCCGTACATCTCGGTGCGGACATTATATACGTCTATAACGTTATATATCCTAACCAAAGGCAACCTAACATCTCGAATGTAGTATTTCACAACATTCCTGGCGGGTCGGCCCCACTTCTCGGTGGGAACATTATTTACGTCTATAACGTAATATAACCTAACCTAATCCATTTAGACCCTCGCTGGTAATGTTTTACAAAATCCCGGTCGTGTCGGCCCGTACTTCGCCGTGGGGACATTATATACGTCTATAACGTTATATATCCTAACCTAAGGGAACCTAACATCTCGGATGTAGTATTTTCCAACATTCCTGGCGGGGCGGCCGCTACTTCTCGGTGGGCATATTATATACGTCTATATCGTAATATAACCAAACCTAACCCATCTAGAACCTCGCTGGTAATGTTTTACAAAATCCCGGTCGTGTCGTCTCGTACGTCTCGGTGCGGACATTATATACGTCTATAACGTTATATATCCTAACCTAAGGGAACCTAACATAACGGATGTAGTATTTCACAACATTCCTGGCGGGTCGGCCCCACTTCTCGGTGGGAACATTATTTACGTCTATAACGTAATATAACCTAACCTAATCCATCTAGACCCTCGCTTGTAATGTTTTACAGAATCCCGGTCGTGTCGTCCCGTACGTCTCGGTGCGGACATTATATACGTCTATAACGTTATATATCCTAACCAAAGGCAACCTAACATCTCGGATGTAGTATTTTCCAACATTCCTGGCGGGGCGGCCGCTACTTCTCGGTGGGAACATTATATACGTCTATATCGTAATATAACCTAACCTAACCCAGCTAGACCCTCGCTGGTTATGTTTTACAAAATCCCAGTCGTGTCGGCCCGTACTGTTCCGTGGTGACATTATATACGTCTATAATTTTATATATCCTAACCTAAGGCAACTTAACATCTCGGATGTAGTATTTTCCAACATTCCTGGCGGGTCAGTCCCTACTTCTCGGCCGGCACATTATATACGTCTATATCGTAATATAACCTAACCTAACCCATCTAGACCCTCGCTGGTAATGTTTTACAGAATCCCGGTCGTGTCGTCTCGTACGTCTCGGTGCGGACATTATATACGTCTATAACGTTATATATCCTAACCTAAGGGAACCTAACATCACGGATGTAGTATTTCACAACATTCCTGGCTGGTCGGCCCCACTTCTCGGTGGGAAAATTATATACGTTTATAACGTAGTATAACCTAACCTAACCCATCTAGCACCTCGCTTGTAATGTTTTGCAGAATCCCGGTCGTGTCGGCCCGTACGTCTCGGTGCGGACATTATATACGTCTATAACGTTATATATCCTAACCTAAGGGTACCTAACATCTCGGATGTAGTATTTCACAACATTCCTGGCTGGTCGGCCCCACTTCTCTGTAGGAACATTATATACGTTTATAACGAAGTATAACCTAACCTAAACCATCTAGACCCTCGCTTGTAATGTTTTACAGAATCCCGGTCGTGTCGTCCCGTACGTCTCGGCGCGGACATTATATACGTCTATAACGTTTTATATCCTAACCAAAGGCAACCTAACATCTCGAATGTAGTATTTCACAACATTCCTGGCGGGTCGGCCCCACTTCTTGGTGGGAACATTATTTACGTCTATAACGTAATATAACCTAACCTAATCCATCTAGACCCTCGCTGGTAATGTTTTACAAAATCCCGGTCGTGTCGGCCCGTACTTCTCCGTGCGGACATTATATACGTCTATAACGTTATATATCCTAACCTAAGGGTACCTAACATCTCGCATGTAGTGTTTTCCAACATTCCTGGCTGGTCGGCCCCTACTTCTAGGTGGGCACATTATATACGTCTATATCGTAATATAACCAAACCTAACCCATCTAGACCCTCGCTGGTAATGTTTTACAAAATCCCGGTCGTGTCGGCCCGTACTTCTCCGTGGGGACATTATATACGTCTATATCGTTATATATCCTAACCTAAGGCAACTTAACATCTCCGATGTAGTATTTTCCAACATTCCTGGCGGGTCGGCTCCTACTTCTCGGTGGGCACATTATATACGTCTATATCGTAATATAACCTAACCTAACCCATCTAGCCCCTCGCTTGTAATGTTTTGCAGAATCCCTGTCGTGTCGGCCCGTACGTCTCGGTGCGGACATTATATACGTCTATAACGTTATATATACTAACCTAAGCGAACCTAACATCTCGGATGTAGTATTTTCCAACATTCCTGGCGGGTCGGTCCCTACTTCTCGGTGGGCACATTATATACGTCTATATCCTAATATAACCTAACCTAACCCATTTAGACCCTCGCTTGTAATGTTTTACAGAATCCCGCTCGTGTCGTCCCGTACGTCTCGGTGCGGACATTATATACGTCTATAACGTTATATATCCTAACCAAAGGCAACCTAACATCTCGAATGTAGTATTTCACAGCATTCCTGGCGGGTCGGCCCCACTTCTCGGTGGGAACATTATTTACGTCTATAACGTAATATAACCTGACCTAATCCATCTAGAGCCTCGCTGGTAATGTTTTACAAAATCCCGGTCGTGTCGGCCCGTACTTCTCCGTGGGGACATTATATACGTCTATAACGTTATATATCCTAACCTAAGGGAACCTAACATCTCGGATGTAGTATTTTCCAACATTCTTGGCGGGGCGGCCCCTACTTCTCGGTGGGCACATTGTATACGTCTATATCGTAATATAACCTAACCTAACCCATCTAGCCCCTCGCGTGTAATGTTTTGCAGAATCCCGGTCGTGTCGGCCCGTACGTGTCGGTGCGGACATTATATACGTCTATAACGTTATATATCCTAACCTAAGCGAACCTAACATCTCGGATGTAGTATTTCACAACAATCCTGGCTGGTCGGCCCCACTTCTCGGTGGGAACATTATATACGTTTATAACGAAGTATAACTTAACCTAACCCATCTAGAGCCTCGCTTGTAATGTTTTACAGAATCCCGGTCGTGTCGTCCCGTACGTCTCGGTGCGGACATTATATACGTCTATAACGTTATATATCCTAACCAAAGGCAACCTAACATCTCGAATGTAGTATTTCACAACATTCCTTGCGGGTCGGCCCCACTTCTCGGTGGGAACATTATTTACGTCTATAACGTAATATAACCTAACCTAATCCATCTAGACCCTCGCTGGTAATGTTTTACAAAATTCCGGTCGTGTCGGCCCGTACTTCTCGGTGCGGACATTATATACGTCTATAACGTTATATATCCTAACCTAAGGGTACCTAACATCTCGCATGTAGTATTTCACAACATTCCTGGCGGGTCAGTCCCTACTTCTCGGTGGGCACATTATATACGTCTATAACGTAATATAACCTAACCTAACCCATCTAGACCGTCGCTGGTAATGTTTTACAGAATCCCGGTCGTGTCGTCTCGTACGTCTCGGTGCGGACACTATATACGTCTATAACGTTATATATCCTAACCAAAGGCAACCTAACATCTCGGATGTAGTATTTTCCAACATTCCTGGCGGGGCGGCCGCTACTTCTCGGTGGGAACATTATTTACGTCTATAACGTAATATAACCTAACCTAATCCATCTAGACCCTCGCTGGTAATGTTTTACAAAATCCCGGTCGTGTCGGCCCGTACTTCTCCGTGGGGACATTATATACGTCTATAACGTTATATATCCTAACCTAAGGGAACCTAACATCTCGGATGTAGTATTTTCCAACATTCCTGGCGGGGCGGCCCCTACTTCTCGGTGGGCACATTGTATACGTCTATACCGTAATATAACCTAACCTAACCCATCTAGCCCCTCGCTTGTAATGTTTTGCAGAATCCCGGTCGTGTCGGCCCGTACGTCTCGGTGCGGGCATTATATACGTCTATAACGTTATATATGCTAACCTAAGCGAACCTAACATCTCGGATGTAGTATTTCACAACAATCCTGGCTGGTCGGCCCCACTTCTCGGTGGGAACATTATATACGTTTATAACGAAGTATAACTTAACCTAACCCATCTAGAGCCTCGCTTGTAATGTTTTACAGAATCCCGGTCGTGTCGTCCCGTACGTCTCGGTGCGGACATTATATACGTCTATAACGTTATATATCCTAACCAAAGGCAACCTAACATCTTGAATGTAGTATTTCACAACATTCCTTGCGGGTCGGCCCCACTTCTCGGTGGGAACATTATTTACGTCTATAACGTAATATAACCTAACCTAATCCATCTAGACCCTCGCTGGTAATGTTTTACAAAATTCCGGTCGTGTCGGCCCGTACTTCTCCGTGGGGACATTATATACGTCTATAACGTTATATATCCTAACCTAAGGGAACCTAACATCTCGGATGTAGTATTTTCCAACATTCCTGGCGGGGCGGCCGCTACTTCTTGGTGGGAACATTATATACGTCTATATCGTATATAACCTAACCTAACCCATCTAGAACCTCGCTGGTAATGTTCTACAAAATCCCGGTCGTGTCGTCTCGTACGTCTCGGTGCGGACATTATATACGTCTATAACGTTATATATCCTAACCTAAGGGAACCTAACATCACGGATGTAGTATTTCACAACATTCCTGGCTGGTCGGCCCCACTTCTCGGTGGGAAAATTATATACGTTTATAACGTAGTATAACCTAACCTAACCCATCTAGCCCCTCGCTTGTAATGTTTTGCAGAATCCCGGTCGTGTCGGCCCGTACGTCTCGGTGCGGACATTATATACGTCTATAACGTTATATATCCTAACCTAAGCGAACCTAACGTCTCGGATGTAGTATTTCACAACAATCCTGGCTGGTCGGCCCCACTTCTCGGTGGGAACATTATATACGTTTATAACGAAGTATAACTTAACCTAACCCATCTAGACCCTCGCTTGTAATGTTTTACAGAATCCCGGTCGTGTCGTCCCGTACGTCTCGGTGCGGACATTATATACGTCTATAACGTTATATATCCTAACCAAAGGCAACCTAACATCTCGGATGTAGTATTTTCCAACATTCCTGGCGGGGCGGCCGCTACTTCTCGGTGGGAACATTATATACGTCTATATCGTAATATAACCTAACCTAACCCAGCTAGACCCTCGCTGGTTATGTTTTACAAAATCCCAGTCGTGTCGGCCCGTACTGTTCCGTGGTGACATTATATACGTCTATAATTTTATATATCCTAACCTAAGGCAACTTAACATCTCGGATGTAGTATTTTCCAACATTCCTGGCGGGTCAGTCCCTACTTCTCGGTCGGCACATTATATACGTCTATATCGTAATATAACCTAACCTAACCCATCTAGACCCTCGCTGGTAATGTTTTACAGAATCCCGGTCGTGTCGTCTCGTACGTCTCGGTGCGGACATTATATACGTCTATAACGTTATATATCCTAACCTAAGGGAACCTAACATCACGGATGTAGTATTTCACAACATTCCTGGCTGGTCGGCCCCACTTCTCGGTGGGAAAATTATATACGTTTATAACGTAGTATAACCTAACCTAACCCATCTAGCACCTCGCTTGTAATGTTTTGCAGAATCCCGGTCGTGTCGGCCCGTACGTCTCGGTGCGGACATTATATACGTCTATAACGTTATATATCCTAACCTAAGGGAACCTAACATCTCGGATGTAGTATTTTCCAACATTCCTGGCGGGGCGGCCGCTACTTCTTGGTGGGAACATTATATACGTCTATATCGTAATATAACCTAACCTAACCCATCTAGACCTTCGCTTGTAATGTTTTGCAGAATCCCGGTCGTGTCGTCCCGTACGTCTCGGTGCGGACATTATATACGTCTATAACGTTATATATCCTAACCAAAGGCAACCTAATATCTCGAATGTAGTATTTCACAACATTCCTGGCGGGTCGGCCGCACTTCTCGGTGGGAACATTATTTACGTCTATAACGTAATATAACCTAACCTAATCCATCTAGAACCTCGCTGGTAATGTTTTACAAAATCCCGGTCGTGTCGGCCCGTACTTCTCCGTGGGGACATTATATACGTCTATAACGTTA